>BTHU01000009.1:11143099-12424765 GCA_036184795.1 Tokudaia tokunoshimensis | reverse complement strand
GTACTGTGTCCCAGAAATGACTTTTGTGTTACTTTAAACAAAGGCCAACTGAGGCTCTGAGACAACTTGGGTAATAGGTTATGGAAATCTTCAACATAAATAGAAGAGAAATTAAATATGTTTAAAAGATTAAATATGTACATCTTAAATGATTTTGATCTAAATTCATTGTTGCGTATCTGATGCAGCTATTTCCACTCCCTCTATTTTGCATTTATATTTTTCAATAGTCACTGCTTTTCTCAATAATGGGATACTTTTCTTTACAAATCTTTTAGAATTTGTGCTTTACAATTTTATCATGGTCCATAGATTTATTCTCTCCTTAAAAGGCTAAACCTCAAGATTTCTTGATAGATAATGCTGGAAATAAAATATGAATTGCATCCAATTGGAAGTGGACAAATAACACAGGCTGAAATGAGCATCCCTTCAGAAGAATACAAGGTTCCCTTTGACATTTAAGCAGAGACTGCATGGAGGGAAAGAGAAATTGAATTTAGCTCATGCAAATGAAATTAAAACTAAATTGGTTGTCACATCAAACTGATGTTAACTATGTAAATGTTTTCTGTTTATGAAACTACATTTTAAAGTGCGTAATACTACAGAAATATGATTATTTTTTGCATTATTGAAAATAGAAATTTAAAAGACAGGTTGTTAAACTGTTTGAAATCCTTTCCAATTACCATGAACCATGTGCACATGGAGCAACTGTGATAAGCACATGTATACATGCATGCACATGTCAATAGGCAGGCATACTCTGCTGGTCAAGCAGGATCTGATTACATCATTGCTTCAAATGCATTCATTCTCTTCAATATTGTTGGCTGTTTCAGGTTAACTACCAAAATCATTTGCCTGAGAAGCGAGATTTAATTGTCTTACAACTACCTCTGTGCAGTACAATAGGGATTACAAGTACCCATTGATTATACTATTGGGCAGAATAAGGGACTCTTATTCTAGCATTTCTCATTCATTTTGTCATTGCATTCTCTTTGAAAGAGACCAAATGGGTCCCAGCAGGTGAAAGCAAAGAAACCTGAAAGGCCCCCTTTGATGAATGACAATACCACAACCACCCTGCCCCCACCCCACTTTTGGAGATTATAAACCCTTATTAAATCATGCCCTGTTAGATATTGATTGAGAGGGGGCCAAACTAAACCCAACAATAGCAGCATGGATCAGAGAACACTGCTCTCATCAATGGGCACTAAATATACAGCTAAGCTTTCCAATCTTTTTTTTTGGGGGGGTGCATTTTTTTTTACTGTTTACTTTTGTTTAAACCATTATCCAAGAAAGTCATACAATTATAGTTGCTTTGTCAGTCAAGAATAGATCTTAGCTGTCTAGCACTTCATCTTTTTGAATGTAGCAGTGTATTGCACAAACAATATTGTACTTGGTTAAGATTCAGTATTATGATGATTATTTGGGGGGGTGCAATTCTAGGTAATTATCATAATTATTCTTGACTCTGGGACCCCTTTGATGACAAGACTGCTTTAAAATAAACCACTTGGACATAACAACCCAAGATATTTGAAGAGCGATTG
This sequence comes from Tokudaia tokunoshimensis, assembly GCA_036184795.1. Taxonomy (NCBI): domain Eukaryota; kingdom Metazoa; phylum Chordata; class Mammalia; order Rodentia; family Muridae; genus Tokudaia; species Tokudaia tokunoshimensis. The sequence continues at coordinate 12,423,194 of BTHU01000009.1, read as the reverse complement.
CTGCCAAAACCAGAGTTGAATATTCACCCATATTTTAAGGCTATCTTGATTATCAGGCTGTTTGCGTTCCTAGGCTGTCTTTTCTGCCATCTGTGAGCACCACAGCAAACAACCCCTTGATGACAATCACTTCAGTAGAACTCGAATATGTCTGCTTTAGAGGAGACTTCTGTAATAAGACTCAGTGCTAATTAACTGTCAGCCTTTAAAAAAACTAATAAGCCAGCAGACTGCATTTTAGAAAAATACTCTACCAAAAAATTTCCAAACAAGAATTAAACTTCTGTGCCAGGCTATAACTTCTGCTCCTTGTCGACAGGCATTACCCAGACTAAAACTGTTTACTTTAAATAGACTGTATCTGATAAAGGGTTTCACTTTTCTTGACTGCAGGTAAGAACATTTGCTCTGGGTAGTTATTTGATTCAAGAATTTTATAATGCTCCCTAAAGAAATTTCTTGTGTAAGAGATTGTCACTACATAGTTACGAGAGAGAGAGAGAGAGAGAGAGAGAGAGAGAGAGAGAGAGAGAGAGAGAGAGAGAGAGAGAGAGAGAGGGAGGGAGAGAGAGAAAGGGAGAGAGACAGAGAGAGAGAGAGACAGAGAGACAGAGAGAAAGAGAGAGAGACAGAGAGAGACAGAGAGAGAGAGAGAGAGAGAGAGAGAGAGAGAGAGAGAGAGAGAGAGAGAGAGAGAGAGAGAGAGAAGGTAAGGAGGGAGGAAGGAAGGAAGGAAGGAAGGAAAGAAGGAAGGAAGGAAGGGAAAAATAAAAAGGCAGTTTCAAAACTGAAAGATCAATTTAGATGAAAGGACAGATACCAAATTATTCGTTTAATATCAAAGACAAATAATATTCAGTTCAGAAAACTGTTTGGAGTAGCATCATGACAACTACAGAAAATGCACTTAGTATCTGCAGTGACTCTGTATGAGAAAGCTACAGAAACAAAGCTTGTGTAAGATGGAAATAGAATTCTAAATACCACGTTTAACTCTGTGAACTCACTGTTTCTTTGTTGAAAGAATATTAGTAACCACTCTATTTTTGATGGAAATATTTCCTAGAAAAATTATAAAACATAAACACTAAAGCTTTGTTTTTTTTTAAGAACTGTCAGGATTTCAATTCTAAATATACATAGAAAAAAAGCTTTTAAGTTCAGTACAATAACTATAGAAAATAAAAAGATGACAAAACTAGTGTGTTTTGGACAATTTTTCCTTTCTTCATATTATTTTTCCCCAATTAAATTTAATTGCATCACTCTATTAGATTTTATATTTAATTACATAAGATTTACTTAAAACTCTGTTACCATTTATCAATATTTTCGATTCGTGGGTATCCTGAAATTATGAGTTTAACTTTTAAAGTTAGGAATTATATACTTTTAACAGCTTTAGATACTTGGAACTAATATTATGATTTATAAATCTTCAATTCCTGTTTTGATTCCCATATCTTCCTAATGCTATGAGTGAAAAATAAGCATTTTAAAGTTATAGATACTGCTTTAAAATCAATATATCCAACTATTATATTAAAACATGTTGACTTGCAAAACAGTTTCCAAGCTGTTGTGTTACAGGCCAATTATTTTTTAAAGTATGACTCTGCATACATTTCTGTAAATGCTGCTAGCCAGATCAAAATCTCTAAAGCTTTCCTAAGTTAGTTGATACAGAGTACATTTAGTTCAGTGACAAATGTATTACTAATCTTATTTCTACTCTATTTATAAATTTTTGTTATACCTTCCCTCATCCATTTAGTTTCTTTGTTGACTTGTGTTTCTACAAAATAATCAGCAATAAGTTTTAATTGAACCATCTTTTTTTAAATACCTCACCAGATTACACTTTTAGACTTCCTTGTCTCTAGCAAGTAGGTATAATGTAAAATAACCAAGAATTTCACTTGAAATAAATTCTTTTCAATTAAACCATCTTAAAATCTATTTCCTATTCTTCTACTTCAAGAAATGTTGCAATTTTAATTCTTTTACTTTTAGTGGAAACCTAAGGTAAAATAATTCAACTTGGGGAGTAGATTTCTCAATAACAAGCTTATTGACACTTTTCACTACCCTTCTTTTGTATGTGAGAATTACTGTGTTTATTTAGGATATGCCCTGTGCCAATGCTTCTGTGTGCACAGAAAGATTCGACCTGGATACATTTTAATCTATTACATTTAAGTTTCAATGATGTCAGAAATTAGTTTTGTTTCAGCATTAAACAATAATAAAAATTCCCATCCCTATTAGCATCCTTAATATTGAAAATTCAGTCTGCCCTGTTGTTGTGCTGTATAGACTTTTGTGATCAAATCACAAACAATACAAAGAAGGTCTGCTAGTCGCTTCTGGTCTTTAGCTTAAACTCTGTGTGTTTGTATCATAACAGCTAACATAAATTATTCCAGTATGAATTAGAACTATATTGAAAAGCAACTTGCTTCTTATTTTACTCAGCTGTTTTAAACTGAAGCAAACACTGGAGTCAGGCTTTCTCTTCTGTGGCCACATGAAGTTTATTTTTGCTTATAAGACTCATTGATCAAAATGATCCAAAAAAAAGTAGTTTTCTCTATTTTACTAATCTCTTTTAGAAGGCCTACTTTTAGGGTTATAGTGATATGTATTTATAAAGCACTATTCTCCTCTCCTAGGAAAATATCAACTTAAAGACTGCTGTACATCCGATGTCAAATTAAAAATTAAAGTTATTTCAAACTGAATAATAAAAATCATAAATTTCTAACTGTTATTAGCGTCTGGTCCACAAATAGTTTCTGCTGGATTAAATATGAGTTTTCCCAGTGATATTTGTCTAGTTCATGTTATTAGAGTGTGGGGAAAGCTAATTCTCAATTTGAGGAATAATGTTATAAAGACACATTTTTTTGTTAAATTAGATAAATATTGGATTTTTAGTTGACGGTAATAATTTACTCATCTCTTTTCATACATTTCTAACTCATCAGAGTATTTGTTTATTTGTAGAAGTGATGGTGGAAAAACATCATGATGATGGGTTTCAGTTGTCATTTCTGAAATTGGTGAAGGTCCAACATTAAGCTTTCTTCATGTGCAGGTTATCATTCCAGACTTGCCTTTTCTCTGTATTCTACAATTTGAAACACTTAAGAAAATTTAATTTCTAGGAAAGAATACCTAATAGTCTATTTCACTTAGATTTAAAGGTTGTTTTACTTCTGCTTTGGATTCTTCAGATGAGAATATTTGGATGAGCAGCTAGAGTCTCTCAAAGATTCACTGGGATTGAAACAAGCCATGAGCAGAACTTAATCAGTTTCATCAGAACTGCCAAGGATTGTGTGAATAGAAGCAGAAGGTTCTCTTTTGACATTGTAAGACCTGCTTCAAGATCAAAGTATATTTAGAAAGTACACATTGATTTTCTCATTTAGCATAGGTAAATTGGAAACATCTATTAGAACAATTCTGAGATCTAACCCTTTTCTTAAATGAAACATCTGAGTAGCTAAATAGCCTTTAGCCCTGTATGCTACAATCCTAGGTCTCACTGAGGAATCTAATAGTAAAGCCAACACATTTTCTCTGTCTCTTTTTTACAAATTAATGAGTTTTTAAAGAGCCACCATTCTGAGAACCAATGTGTGTTTTATTTAGTTTCATTCCTTCTCCTTATTATATTGTTCAAAAATGTTTTTAAAATCTTTTGAAATTGTTTTCAAAGCCAGTTTACTAGCTATTCAATATTTCTATTTTATAACCACGTGTAGTTTGGAAATCTAGGGTTGGAATATCTGTGTCCACTAAACTTTATATGTCTCCTCAAATCAGTTTTCCTCTGTTAGACAAAGATTTTATGACTATAAAAATGCTCAAAAGAATGATGGCAGCTTCAAGAGATGACTGTCAAAAGAGGCATCCAAAGCTGTTTTGAGCAATGGTAGCATCTTTTAAATGAGTATGTAATGTATGGCATGAGGACAATTGGAAGCATTTGATTTTGATGATTGATGTGTTATTACTCACACACTCACATGCACACAGACACACACTTTCACACACACATACTCACACACATACACACATTCAAACACACACACTCATACACACATTCACACATATACTCACACACACACATATGCACACGTGCCCACACACACACACATGCACATGTGCACACACACACATATACACTCACACACACTATCACACACACACTCACACACATACACACACTCAAACACACACACACACACACACACACACATACACACATACAGGGCTCTGTTGTCATGTGATGAACATCCTTTCTAAGACCACAATCCATCTTTTGTAGCTCTACATGGATCAAAACTTAAATTCTCACAGTAAATTGGCACATTACCTTTGGGTTTGGGCCTGGTGAAAAACAAATCCTCTTTATTTATATGAATGAAGTTTCTGAGCAAGATTATCATGCTGAATAGTTAATATTCTTCAGATAACAGCAAATCAACACACATAAATCATATTGTTAATTTATGTTATCTCAAAGTTATTGAAATTGGCTCTATAGCATAGAGGTTTACACTGTAAAAATAGGAAATACAATCAAATTCAAAGCCTTTTAAAAAATGAACTATATGACCTGGAGGCACAGCTCAATGGGAACATGGTTACCTCGTATGGGCAAAGTCCTGATTCTGATCTCCTATACCTCAACACTCAAATAAGCAACAGGAAAAGTAAATGTTCATACTAGTGTTATCTTTTGGTCAGCAAATAATATTTTAAAATATATGAATAAGATCAATCACCAGAGAGTTTTAAAGATAGTTTATATAAGTATTTGTCTCTGAAATTGGGTAACACTTATAATAGAGTAGAATTATGAACTTTTCAAAGCTTGATTTCCTCATTCTTTCTATTAAATTTGCTATTATGAATAAAGACAAAATGTTTATGCAATATATTTTTCTTCCTGAAACTTTGTTACTGTTTTCTGGGTGTAATCTATCAGAGTGAAATAGATTCTTGATATATTTGGTATCTATATTTTCAGTCTAGACCTGGCAAAGTAAGCTTGTGGACTTGGGATTCTTGGTACAAAACATGGTGAGTGTGAACTGAATGATCTTAATCAGGAGAAAAGTGACAGTGGACTCATTTCTCTGTCTTAGCAGTGATGGTGTTTTGCAGCGTTAGCCTGAGTGGAATTTCTTGACATTCCTAAACATCAAAAAATGCCCAAAGTGAAACTATAAACACCACAACCACGGACGAGGCTGTACTGAGCACATGACAGAAACTCCATGGCCTTTGGGTTGATGGAAGCATGCTTTGTTTTTTGTGTGGCAGCTGATTTTTCGCTTACATATCACATTATGTTACTGAAGTTTTTTAAGATCAACGGTGGGTTCCCACTCAACCACTGCAGTGTTTAATAGGAAAAGTCAATTTTTGCTGCTCTAAAACTTCTCTTTGTGATTGTTCTTTTGTCAGTCATTATATATGTATATATTATGGTTTAGATCTTAGAGATTAGTTCTTTCCAGCTTTGCTTCTTAAACAATTTCTTTAATGAGTTATTCCTCAAACTTTTATTAAAGAAACTATGCCAAGCATCTGTGGTCGTTTTAATCCCTTTTACCTTATATAAGAATATATGGGAGCTGTTTCTCTTTTGCTTGCTTTTGGGGCTCTTTTCTTTCTACCATAATGCCTCAGTCAGCCTCAATGTGAGGGAAAGTGCCTAGTCTTATTGAAACTTGATATGTGATGTTTGGCTGAGACCTCTGAGCCTGCCATATTTGGAAGAGAAATTAAGGAGTGAAGGGGGGAACTTCCAGGAGAGGAGGGAGGGGAAACTGCAATTGGGATGCAATATATGAGAGAAAAAAATAAATAAGGTGTTTTAAAAAGCTCTAAGAGGCTCAGTGGTTAAAAACACTTGTGTTGTTTCAGAGGATCCAGGTTCAATTCCCATCACCCATGAGGAACACAACCTTCTGTAACTTCAGTTCCAGGGGATTAAATGCCTGGTGCATCTACATATGCATATATGAAAAATAAATATATTAAAAAAGAATCCATTGTTGAATCAATTGAATGGATCATGGTGTGAAACAACCCACAACCATCAGGAAACTTGAGGCCCCAGGGAGTGGGGAGGTCTTGTGGTGTTGGAGGAAGTGGGAACATCCTCTTGGAGACTGGAGGATGCGGGGAGGAGGTATGGGAGGGTGGACCCAGATAAAGTCTGGACTGTAAAAAAAAAAAGATTAAAGAATAATTAAAAAAAAACTCTTTCACTTCTAATCACTACAATTGATGGACTTCAGTGGCAACATATATTTTTGAATGAACTCTGGACCACTGAGAAGGTTTTAAGCAGTAGAGAGATCTACAGCTATTTTCCTAATATGCAGAAGCGACTGACATGCTTAGTGGTGAGGGAAAAAAAATAGGAGAATGGAACTTCATGGTTTGGAGAAGGATTTTCTTAGGATGCCTGTCTTTCTGAGACAAGTGCATAGGGCATTCCCCTGGCCCTGCCTATTGCAGCTTACACACTCAGATTTCCTTCCTTAGTCCTATAAATTCCCTGTGCATCAAACTGGCCCAGTTGCGAAGTTTTTCAGACTTTCCTTTTGACTTTTGTTTAGATTTCCTTCACATTTGTTTGTCTGTTTTTATAATAGTTTAGCAACTATTCATCACTGCTTTATTTAAAAAATGACATCAGAGCTAGAGAGAAGACATTGTGACAAAGGACTTGAGCCAGACCTGACAACTTGAGTTTTGATCCACATTATGAAAAGAAAGGATTGACTTCTGCAAATTGTCCTTTGACCTCTGCCTGAACCTCAGCCTTGGTAAGTGAGCACACATATACATATGTGCATGGGAAGAAATACACACATGCTCACACACACACACACACACACACACACACACACACACACACACACTATATGATAAAGTCAAATATGGCTTATATACACAAGTTTTAGGATTGGGCTCTCAAAAGACCATATTAGATTGTCCTTATGATAACATAACTGCATTTTTTATTTGTGGTAATATAAAGATTTGTAAAATCATTTCTATTTATTTGTACACATGTGCAGGTGTGTCTGATTTTATATGTCATTTTGGAATATGTCTATTCATTCTACCATTTAGCTTCCTGGGAATAAATTTAAGTCATCAAACTTGGTGTCCAGCTCCTTTATCAACTAGAATATCACAATGGTCCCTCACAAGAGACATTTTTAGCTTAAAAAAAAAACCTAATGTCTGAGATCAGCTTGTAGCTTTATATAAAATACGATCCTTACATTTCTGTTCCTTTTTAATTGCCACTTATTTCAAATGAAATTTTGTTTGGACAAAGTAGGTGTTGAAGAAACTCTATTGGAAACATTTTTGACATTAAAACTTCCAAGGAAGTACAAACTTGAATAGTCTAAGAAATGTCAGTCAGTTAGACACATGTTTCTGGTAGTTACCACCAGTATTCTTTGGAACACATTGTTAAGTTTCTGAATTGTTCCTCTTTCAGAAAAGTGTTACTAGATTGTGCCCATTCTTCTTAATCTAAATTGTAGGTTCTGTCTGGAACTGGGTGCTTGAAGAGCAGCTGATGTTTGAAGCCTCAGCCTTCCCCTCCAGGAAGTCATCCTCACTCCCATTAGCTCTTATTTTTTATCTCTGCATAGCCAAGTGACTTCTGGGATCTGTCCAACCATTCCTGTTTTTGTCTATAACATAGTTTTGTCAGAATGATTCTCTCTCTCTCTCTCTCTCTCTCTCTCTCTCTCTCTCTCTCTCTCTCTCTCTCTCTCTCTCGCTTTCGCTCTTATTAAAGATATTTGGGACTAAACTTGCCTTTAAACAGGTATCAAACCCAGCACAGATGAAATGTATACACTTGCTGGCTAATTGCCAAGTTGCAGAAATATCTAGTAGATATCTCTATCTGTTTTCAGAGACCATGATCACCTGCTGCTGAATTATTTGCTCTGGTCTCCTTCAACAATAGAGACCCATTTTCACTTGGCCATATTTCCAGGGAAGTCAGTTTCCACGTTTGTATCTCACTCAGTATGCACTCACCCCTACCCATTCAGGTAAATATCTAGTGCTAGGTTCAGGTAATGCACATGTGCTAGCTACTAATATAGTTGTAGTTTCCATGATCCCCTGTACATATCTACATGGTAATTATTTGCTGCTTGTGCTAAATTTAAGACATGAATAAACATCAGCTTAGAAAACTCAGTCTAGTGATAGGGACAGCGACCAAGAGGCCAGTGACAAAAAGTCATCTTTCTCTCTTAAGAAGAATGTCCCGACACCATAATGCTGTAGGCGGATTCCAGAATTATTCTCAGTTATCTTGGAATGATTTTAAAGTATGTTGCAGCCATTCTGAGAAAAACATACTGGCCTCTTGTCTTCTTATCCTTCCATGTCTGACACTATAAAATGGAGTTGGAAGAGTGGATGCTTTATTTTTGAAGAAATGAGGCAAATAGCATTTGTTTATAGGCCAATCATTATATTGCCAATAATAATCTAGGCACCTGAACACTTGAGAGCAAGTTATAGCACCCAGTTCTATTGTTCAGAATAATTTTCCATCTGAAGAATGTAGAGTGATGTTTCTAGTTAATACTAGCTCATTTCTGGGCTACACAGGGAACATGAAAAAGGTATTGTTTGTGAAAGGCCTGATCAAATATGAATAGTGTTGTCATTACTTTCTGCTCTCTCAAAATGATCAATAGAAAACCAAGCATTCTCCTACTTATAACTGGCAGCAAGAGCGATGATGGACTTTATTATTTTTGTTTGGAAGCAAAATTCTTTTCTATAATTTTGGTTTTTTATGTCATTAAATGCTATCAATTACTATATATCTTATATTTTCTTAAATGAACATTTTACTCAATATAACCTAGACTTTAACAAGATAGTATCTGTAAGGAATATAGTCTTATGAGTCAATATTTATATAAGGGCATTGATGAAATTCTATACAATAAAAACTCTTAAATAAATGACCAGATATTAAGTTATTAATGGCCCAAATAGTATTTTCTATCGACTAAATACTAGTTACATTTGGCACTCTATGCCTATGACTGGCATCTGATTTACAATCTAGGACACTGTTCTGGACAAATTTAGAGCATGTTATGTTATTAAGCTCCACATGAGAATCAGTTGAGGTTGCAAACGAAGACTCATCTTGGATCCACAGTCTCCAGTCATGCTTCTTACTTTCATAATTACATTTTTCCACATGGTGAAGGAAAAAAAAAACAGAAGCCAGTATCCACCTACTTTGTTTCTCAGCTAATTTACTTCAGTGGATTAAATTTGAAGCAAGTAACCTAGCTGATTGATAATGTTCTACTTTTTACTTAAAAACTTTAAATTTTGTATGTGTGTGAGAGAGAGAGTGTGTCATAGACAGTATGCTTGTGGAGGTGAGCTTTCTCTTTCCATTGTGGGTTCCATTGGAAAGACTCAGGTCATGAGACTTAATAGAAGTTGCCTTTACCCTCATCTCACCTATGTATATATGTTCTACATTTTATTCACAAAGGTGTCAGTTCCCATCTCTGGTACTGACAACAGCAGCTGGTAGGGATCAGCACAGCACTTTACTAAATCCTGACCTCCATGATGTGCTCAGATTTACTCTAGAGTCACAAGCCTCTCAAGGGAAAGACATAAAGAAAAAAGTGTAGAGGAAGGGAAAAAGAAAAGAGAAATCAGAAAAGCAAGGAGGAAAGAGAGAGAAAGAGAAGAGAGAGAAGAGAGAGCATACTGCTCTCAAATAGCTTATGGGAGGTTAAGAAAAAGTGAAGGTCATCAGATCTCTGTGATTTAAGGAGAAGAAACAGTTTCCATAGGACATTTACACACTATTTGTTTTTTTATTAGATATATTCTTTATTTAGATTTCAAATGATTTCCATCTTACTGGATCCCCCCTCCCTAAAAGTCCCATACACCCTCTTCCCTCCCCCAGCTCCCCAACAAACCCACTCCTGCCTCTGCTTCCTGGCATTCCCCTACACTGCCACATTGAGCCCTTCCAGGACCAGGGGCCTCTCCTTCCTTCTTCTTGGGCATCATTTGATATGTGAATTGTTTCTTGGGTATTCCAAGTTTCTGGGCTAATGTCCACTTATAAGTGAGTGCATATCATGTGTGATCTTTTGTGAATGGGTCACCTCACTCAGGATGACATTCTCCAGTTCCACCCACTTGCCTAAGAATTTCATGAATTCATTGTTTTTAATAGCTGAATAGTATTCCATAGTGTAAATATACCACATTTTCTGTATCCATTTTTGTAATGCCTACTGGAAACAAGGAGTCTAGGCTTGTTATCTCTTGTTAAGGGCAACTAGCGCTCATGCTTCTGCTATTTACATTTAATGTCTATATTCCTCTGCCCAAAAAAATTTATTTCTTTGAAAGTCAATTTACTAATAAATAGAAGTTAGGATGATTTTATTGCTTTTAAAAACTGCTTTAGGGCATAGATTTAAGCATTGGGCATTAGAATTCATTTTAGAAAAATCCTGTAAAATATAGTTATCAAATCAAGCTACTTAATATGTTTTCCTAAGGATTAATTGTGTATAGAAAAAAACTCCTCTACTTCATATTTTCATCAGTCATTAACACAGCTGCCATGCTGCAATTTTTCTCCTTGATGACTTTCTTTAAATAGATGTACCAAAGGAATGTTGCGTGAGTCACTCCCAAGCTATCTTGCTTATTCTGTGATTAAATAATGCCAGTCTTAAAGAAAGAAAAATACCTACTTTAGGAATTTGCTCTTTAAAAAAAAAAGGAGGCTTTACTTAAACAAAATGCAATAATGCAAAAATTGGCAGTTGGAGATTTTATTATATGTATGATTGTCTCAATTTTCTTAGCAAAAAACTAGATTTACCCCTTTTGGTTTAGTTTGAGATCCTGAATAAAACATAACCTGTTTTATTTTCCTAATCTTTAAATAAAGACAGCACTTACGTTGACTATTTTGAGGAACAAAATGTTAATGATGTTAAATTATTTTAATTAAAGTGTGGCAGCTTTCTGAAATAAAGATATTAAAATATCAATTGCTTTGTGTTTCAAATTGTGCATTTGCTAGCCTTTCAATTATTTGTTCTGTATTTGAAAAAAATTAATGGTTCATGATGACTTATTAGCTATGAAGTTCAAATAACTGTTATTTGGCTTTGTAATGTAATAGAAATTCTGGGGTTCTATTAAACTTGCATGAAGTAACTTAGGTTTATAATTTCAAAGTTTTATTACATTTTATTAAAGTTCATTAAATTAAAATTAAGTGTAAAACCAAACTCAAGAAAAATATAAAAGATAATAGTCCTTACTAGGGACATCTAATCCAGTGGGGACTGTTTATTTTCAATCTTCCTGTCCTAAATTGAAGGCTTTCAAATTTACCCTCATCTATCCTTGCCCTGCCTCTACTAAACCTCATCACTGAGCAGCTATTCAATAGTGGTTCTATGTTATCCCTTCAAAGTGGGGCTGGGATAATCCATATAATTTAGAAACATAACTCTGTCCATCCTACCAACCCTAACTGGGGCATCAAAACAGTAAAAACCACTTTCTAGGTCAGTTTCTAAGTATTTTTGTCCATGTGTGGATTTCTACATGTGAGTGTAGGTGCCTTTAGGGAACCAGATGCTTGGATCCTCCTGGAGTTGCCTGATTGTAGGTACTGGGATCTAAACTCTGGTCTTCTGTGCTCTTAATTACTGAGCCACTTATCCCTCTTTGACTTTTATTCAAAGTTAGAGGAAATGGGAAGTGATTTAAAGAAAAAAAGGAGAACATGAAGAAAGCAGAGAATTATAGTAAAACTCTCTCTCTCTCTCTCTCTCTCTCTCTCTCTCTCTCTCTCTCTGTCTCTCTCATCCCACTCTTACATCTACCATTTCTTTTTCTCCTCTTTTTCTTGTTCTTCCAGGTTGCCCAAAGTAGGCAGTGCTCCTCCACAGCTGCTGCTAGAGGGTCAGTGTCTAGATGCTTAGCCTCATGCAAAGCTGAAAGATTATCTTTTATGTGGTCCTGGCACCTGAATTTTGAGGAATGGGGTAGCACACCAAAGAAAGGTATCAATAAATAAAATTCTTAAAATATCATAGACATCACAATACTTAGACAGATTCCATAGCTTCTAAGCCTATCTTCCCCAGTCTCATTGTGACACTATGAACAAGTTCTATAAAAAAGTGGACAGCGTAGCCCATAGTAGAGTGATAATTAAATAAGATAATTCATTTACTATAAGAACATAAGTACTAGAAAAGAGACTGGCTCCAGTAATAAAAGTCAATTTTTGACATAGTTCAGAGACAATTTAAGCAGTGTTCCAGCATTTGAAAGGCTAAGGCAGGAGAATGACAATTAAAGTCTGGGGCCAGCCTGTCTCCAAAACAAAAACGATGATTTCACTTCTAAAAGATGACACTAAATATAGATTTCTGGGGGCAACATATGAGTTTTCAAATAGTATATCTGATAGGCTGCTGACAAGGGTCCTATCCTGGTTTTCAGAAGCTCTATAATAATAGCAAGAATTGTATGATTTTTTTATGGGGGGTATTAGCATTTAACCAATGGTACTCAGATGGTTCATGTATTTGTCTTCCATCTTCACCCTAGGAAACTATGTAATTATATCCAATACTGAAGCAAGATGACTACCTGGTATATGAAACAGGACCACTCTAGATACACACCAGCTTCTTAGGTCAATTCTAAGAATCACAGCTTATTGCTAGTTCTGTAGGTCATTGTGATCTGCTTGAATCTGAAAAGGACTGCTTTTAGAATATTTTTCCCTCAAATAACATTTTTTGACCAAAGAATTTGTCTAATGTTCTCTTGCAGAGGAATTTTAATCCAGCAATGTGGTTGTTCTGGCAAGGGATCATACCCAAAGTCCTAGGTCTGTGTGATCTAATTGGAATGACACACCTTCAATCCCAAACAATGAAAGTAAAGTTACTTTGTAGAAAAAAAGCAGCTTATGTACCCAAAATATGCCCCACTATGCTGCAAAAACACTTGGTCAACCAACTTCATAGCAGCTTTATTCTTAGTAGTCAGAAACTGGAAACAATCTAAATGTCCTTCAGCTATAGAATGGATCAACAAAATGTGGTTTATCTACACAATGGAATACTATTCAGTTGTTAAAACATAGATATCATGAAATTTACAGTCAAATGGATGAAACTGAAAAATATGCTGAATGAAGTAACCATGACCCAGAAAGACATGCATGGTACGAACTCACATAATGACATCTCATAAGTGGACGTTAGTCATAAGGTAAAGTATAACCATCCTACAATTCACAGGCCCAAAGGAACTAAGTAATAAGGAGGGACCAAGGAAGTACTTGTGAATATCACTCAGAACAGAAAACAAAGTAGTTTTCAGAAGTGAATGGAGGAAGGGAACTAGATGGGATACAGGCTGAGGAGGGGAATGGGGATAAATATCAGGTGTGGGGAGGGGGGATTTGGCAGATGTTTGGGAGTGAGAACTGCAATTGATGGGGATATCACTTGGACTATCTAGAAACCTGGGACAAGGAAGGTTCTAGAGAGTCTGTGGAGGTGACCCTAGTAGAAACTCCTATCAGCTGGAGATATGGAGACTGAATTAGTCACCTCCTGTGGCCCAGCAGAACCTACAGTGGAGAGAGAGACATCAACCTACCCCCAAAACCTTCAACCCAAAATTTGTCCTGCCTACAAGATGTGCAGGAATAAAGAAGGACCAGAGATTAAAGGAACAGCCAACCAATAACAGGTCCAAATTAAGACACATCCCATGTAACAGAGCTAATCCCTAATACTGTTAGCCATACTCTGCTATGCTTGTAGACAGGAACCTATCATATCTGTCTCATGGGAAGCTTCATCCAACAGCAGATGGAAACATGCAAAAACCCACAGCCAAACATTAGGTAGTGTTGGACAGCAAGTCTTGTAGAACAGTGGGGGATAGAATTGAGTAAGCTGAAGGGGTAAAAGAAACTACAAAATGACCTACAATGTCAACTAACATAGGCCTATGAGGACTCAGGAAGACTGAACAACCAAGCAAAGAGCATGAAGGATCTGAATCTCGGACCCCTACACATTTGTAGCAGATGTGTAGCCTGATCTTCACATGGGTCCCTAACAATAGGAAGGGAGGCTGTCTAAGATTCTGTTACTTGCCATTGGATCCCTTTCTCCTAAGAAGACAACCTAGTTTGGCCTCAGTCAGGAAGGATGTGCTTAGGAATACTGCGACTGTATGTCCTAGGGTTAGGTGGTACCCAAGAGGTTCTTCCCCTTCTCTGAGAGTAAGGGGAGGGAGTAATAGGGGAAGGATTTGTAAGGGTTAGATTGGGGAGAAAGGATAAAGAGCTTTGATTGGGATGTAAAGTGAATAAATAAATAAAATTTTAAAAATGAAAAGAAAAAAGAGAAAGAAGTAGCTATGTTTGAAACTAATGATTAATTGAGGGTTAGATAAAGTGATGAATCAGAAAAAGATTTGACAGAATGAGTTAGAAACAGGATATGTTCAACTCTCGTGAGAATATACAATAAAGAATGCCTAGGTAATAGCAGCACAAGAGAGGAGAGAGAGAGAGAGAGAGAGAGAGAGAGAGAGAGAGAGAGAGAGAGAGAGAGAGAGAGAGAGACATCAGTTCGGTCAGTGCAGATCATGCAGCTCAGTTGAGTTAAGTTTGTTCCTGAGTTCTATTCAGTTTGTGCAGTTCATGCAGTGCAGGTCAGCAGAAGCAGCTGAAGCCAGAGAAGGAGCCATAGAATTAGAACAAATTGCCAAAGGTAGTTTGAGGCCAGGCAGAGCAATTCAGTGAGAAGCTGAGAGAAGCCAGACTGATTCAATGAGCTTGACGAGGAGTTTGAGTTTAAAAAGCTGGGTTGATACAACCAGTCAGAGTTCAAAAAAACATAGAAAGTATGAGATTATTCAGCAGTAAGCCTCTGAGATGACAATTACATCTGGCAAATAAAAGTTACTTTTACACTTTCCAGCAATAATATTCAAATCTGTCCTTGAATCTCTTAATCTTTTTATCTTTATTGCTGAACGATTATTTCTCCAGCTGAAAGGGACTGTTTTATTTTTCAATTCAAAAAAAGTTTTGTTCTTATAATACATTCTATTTAGGGTTTTCCCTCCCTAATTCTCTCACATCCTCCCCACTTCCCCAGCTATACAAGCAAAACTAAATAAAAAACCTTTCCTTTATTAAAATGAAAATAGGCATATAATGATGATGATGATGATGATGATGATGATGATGATGATGATAATAATAATAATAATAATAATAGGCAAAACAAGCAAGCAGAAAAAAAAGAGACAAAGAAAAAGTACAAGAAACACATACAGGCACTGAAATATAGACATTCACACACACAGAAAACACATAAACACAAAATTAGAAATCTTTTTTATATGTAAGCAAAAGATCTGTAAGTTGTTTTTCTAAAAAAAAAAAATGCCCAAAGCACTATGATGTAACAACAACAAAACCAACCAAGCAAACACAAAACTCCAAGATACCATTGGGTTTGTTTCATGTTTACCACCTACTGCTCAGCATGTGTCTTACTTTTATGGTTTGTATACCCTGTGAGACTCCCTTGGAGAAGCTTGATTCTTCCTTTATGAGTGGTTTTCAATTGGAGATGGATGCTGGGTTTACAGATTGAGGACTTGTGTCTTCTTCCCCTTACAGCATTGGAACTCTATCTGGCTGTTCATGCTACCACAGTCTCTGTAAGTTTGCATGAGCATCAGTCATGTTCCATCTTCCTGCCATACTGCTTCTTAAAACCTTCTCCCTCCTCTTCAACAGAGTTACCTGGAAGAAGAATGGGGGGTGATTGTAGTGAATAATTTGAATAATTTCTAAAAGCACTCATATATATATATATACGTATATATATATACATATATATATATACCTGATTTCCTAGTTGACTTTTGCTGTCCCTTCTTTTCTTTTTTTTTCTTTTCTAAGATTTTTCTATTTACATTTCAAATCATTTCCCCTTTCTCATTTCCTCCCACCCCGAAAGTCCCATAAGCCCCCTTCCCTCCCTCTTTTCCCCATTCAACCCCCTCTCGCTTCTCTGTCCTGGCATTCCCCTACATCCAGTCTTTCCAGGACCAGGGGTCTCTCCTTCCATCTTCTTGGGAATCTATTGATATGTGAATTGTGTCTAGGGTATTCCAAGATTCTGGGTTAATATCCCCTTATCAGTGACTGCATACCATGTGTGTTCTTTTGTGATTGGGTTACCTCCCTAAGGATGATATTTTCAAGTTCTGACCATTTGCCTAGGAATTTCGTGAATTCATTGTTTTAATTGCAGAGAGAAGTATCTGTGAGGGACAGAAGAGGCAGAGGGAAAAGGGGTCTGGTTCAGATATGGGAGAAGATGGGAAAAAGTACAGAGGGTCAGAAATTTGAAAGGAGGTGTGTAGTAGTGAGGGAGGAGGAACTGGGTGTAGCCACTAATCCCAGATGCCAGGGACCCAAGAGGTTCCCAGGACCCAACAGGGAGGACATTAATCAAAATACCCAGCAAAGGAGAGATCGAACCTGTAAAGACAATATCCAGTGGATAAGTAGGGACCCTGCTTGAGGGATGGGGCCCCCAACTCACCTCAAAAATATTAATTCAGATTTCCTCCTGTCAAAAGGAAATGCAAGGACAAAGAGTAGAGCAGAGACTTAAGGAAAGGCCTTCCAGAGACTGCCCCACGTATGTATCTATTCCATCTGCAGACAACAAACTCAGGCACTATTTCTGATGCCAAGAAGAGCTTACTGACAGGATCCTGGTCAAGTTGTCCCTGAGAGGCTCTACCAGACCCTGACTGATGCAGATAGGGATGCATGCACCCAAATATCTATCAGAGTGAGTGTGGGTATCCCAATGGAGAAGTTAGGGCCGGGATTGAAGGAGCTGAAGGGGTTTGCAACCCCATAGTAAGAACAATATCAACCAACCAGACCCCCCCACCAACCAAAGAGTGCACATTGGGTAAGGGGACTCATGACTCCATCTGGATATGTAGCAGAGGATGACCTTATCTGACATCAATGGGAGAGGAGGCTCATAATCCTGTGGAGGCTCCCAGGGTAGAGGAATGAATGCTAGGGTGCTGAGGCAAGAATGAGTGTGTGGGAGGGGGGAGAATCCTCATAGAGGCAGGGGGAGGGGTAAGGTGATAGGGGATTTGTGGAAGGGAAACTGGGAAGGGGAATAACATTTGAGATATAAATAAATAAAATAACCCAAATAATATTTCAATATCAAAAAAGTCATTTTGCCTACACACTTTGTCTTATTTATTGGATTTTATAATATCCAAAACATTGCCATTGATTGGAAAGTTTTGCTATTTTCTTAATGTAGGTATTTAATTCTTTGAATTTCTTGAAGTTATGGGTGACTACATTCTGTAAAAATCAAGCAATAAGTCTGCCAGACATTGCACTCCCTACAGCATCAAATGCAATTGCTGACTCTGTGACTGCTGTTTCATAAGTGAGTGTAGTCTTGGGTTTTTTTTTTTAATTTTTTTATTAATTGTTTTATGTATACCATATTTTATTCCCCACCCTGCCAACCCCTGTCCACCCTCCAATTGTTCCACAACCAATACCTTCTCCCCTCCCCCTGTCTCCACATGAATATCTCTATCCCTCATGCCACCTGACCTCTAAACTCCATGGGGCCTCCAGTCTCTTAAAGTTAGGTACATCATCTCTGAATGAACACAGACCCGGCAGTCCTCCATTTTATGTGTGCTAGGGGCCTCATATCAGCTGGTGTATGCTGCCCGTTTGTGGTTTAGTGTTTGAGAGATTCCCGGGGTCCAGATGAATTGAGAGTGCTGGTCCTCCTACAGGGTCGCCCTTGACTTCATTCATCCTTCCTAATTCAACAGCAGGGGTCAGCAGCTTCTGTCCATTGGTTGGGTGCAAATATCTGCATCTGACTCTTTCAGCTGCTTTTTGGGTCTTCCAGAGTGCTGTCATGCTAGGTCCCTTTTTGTGAGCTCTCCATAGCCTCAGTAATAGTTTCAGGCCTCGGGACCTCCCTTTGCAATGGATCCCACTTTGGATCTGTCAGTGGACCTTCTTTTCCTCGGGCTTCTCTCCATTTCCAGAAATTTCTTTACAAAATCTGGGAATTCAGTTAGAATTTTTGACTCCTGTTTCAAGTGTGGATTTAGTTGTGTTTGCTTTTTTGTTCAGATAGAAATATTTGTTTCCCTTTTGGGTTATTCCTCAATGTATGGTTTTCTTATCTAGTTTTAGTGTTTATATTTATATTTTACTTATTAATGTCTAATTTTACTCTATTATATCCAGCAGACATAATTTAACATTAATTATTTCAAATTTGTTGATACTTTACTTATATCATAGAAAATAGTCTTAATAAATTTTCTAGTCTAATTCAAAAATAATGTATATTCTGTTGTGGAGTCGAATGTTTTATAAATATCTACTCGGTTAAGTTGAGTGAGGGTGTTTTTCATGGCCTCTAAATTTTTACTAACCACTTATTTCATAATCCTGAAGAAAGAAGAGTTACATTTCTAATATTGATGTGGATTAGTGTTTTTTTCTTACCGTTGTTTTTGGTTTCAGTACCCTTAAAACCTTTTACTTCCATCTGAAAGATTTGTTTCAACTTTTTTTCCATCTCTGTCACTGGTGGTGACAATTTCCAGCTTCTCTGTGGCTGAAACAGTCTTTATTCACCTTCATTTTTGAGTGATAGTTTCTCTTGGTAAATAAAGACTCTCAGATTGACAGTAAAAATTCTCTCAATACTTCCAAAACCTCTTTTGATTTTTTTACTTGCCTTGTCTCTGATAAGAAATCTATCATTATTTGTTTTGTTCTCTGTGTAAAGTATCCGTTCTCTCTGACACTTTGTCACTGATTTTGTAAACTTTGATTGATTGTCCTGGTTTAGTTTTCTTTGTGTCTCTTGAGGTTTGCCAAGGGTTCTTAAAAATTTCAATTTTGTATTTCTTATGAAAATTTGAATACTGGTTCTGGTTGCCATTTCTTTTACTGTAAACCCTATGAAAGAAGCAAGACTTTATAATAACAGATGTGAGAAGGTTCAAATTAGAAAATTACCAATTTTTCCAATGCTTACTGAGAATCCCAGAGAAGTGCCCCACAGTTCATGTGGGATTACAGGGTTTCTGTTAAGTCAAGCTGTGCTTTCTTCTCATAATTTGCCAGGTAATATAGATCAGTAGTTGGAATGGAAAAATTCCATGATGACCTAAAACCCAGATAAAGACCAATAATAAAATTATCTAACAGTGGAAGTATATGTTGTAAAATACATACATATATATATGTATATATATATATAATGTATATGAGATCTTTATTTTTATGACTTTCCTGTAATATGTGTATTTGGTGTCTGATTTCTTTTTCAATGGTTTCTCCTTCAGAATGTATTAACATATTAGAGGGTATGATTCATTACTTTGTAATGAGATATAATGGGAATCTCAACAACAAAGAATTACATCTTTCTAAAATGTACAATAATCAAAAAGTATATCCAAAGCTTAAAATTCGTTGGTAATGTCTTAGGTCTATCCCACATAAGCATATAAAGATATTGACTCATTACTTCATATATTAAAAAAATTTCTGGATTCAACATAGATTATTAAGCATGCTATGATAAAGATGTGATCTTTAAGATTGGAAACGGAGTAATTTAACATCATAATTTTCAATTATAATTATTAGTATCAACAAAGTATCTATTGATCTGCCCACCAACCTTCACCTACCAAATTTGTGGTGTTGTACAGTGTAATGATGTATGTATGGGTTTGGTTAATGACATGTAGAATCAATTGTTTTTGTCTAAATATCAAGCTGCATAATCAAAAAAATAATCATTTGGTGAAATAGAGACACCAAAGGAAACTTACTTTATAAATCATGCTCATGGATAGAATGGACAGGGAAATATTTTCTGGAAAAAAAGAGAAAAATATGATTGTACTAGCTACAAAAGCTGGAATGTGTTTTAATAAAAACAAAACTTTCATTCTGATAAAAGTCATTTTAAATACTGTTCCTCACCATTTACCTAGATCTTTTTATTAAATTATCTGCAGTTATAAATAAAATAACACTTAGTTTGCTAAGGAATGTGTAGCACCAGTTGTTAAACTTAAAAGTGATCTATGGCAGGTAAAAACTTCTGAATCCTAGATCTGATTAATTATATTTACAGCAAACAATAACTATATCTGCACATTCTAATTATACTTTAGCTGTGATACTTGAATAGATTGGTTTAAACAGCCCAGACACAAAGAGAATTGTTAATAAAGAGAATGTGGAACAAACCATATGTCTTGATGGAAAACTGTAGAAAAACAAGCAATTTACATTAAAGAAAAAAGTATATATATATATATATATATATATATATATATATATATATATATATATATAAAACTTAACTCAATAAGTAAGAAGTAAGAATCTACTTTTAAAAATTGTATATCCTTCTTTTGGAGAAATACTATTTTTAGTGTATTACTTAGCCTATTTTGTAAGTTCAGTTTTTCCTCCCTACAAATGTTAGTAATAAGTTACTAAATGTAAATGGTAGTCTGAAGGCAATAACAAATACTGGCTAGCAGCTTGTGAGTGGATCTGTGTTTCTACCTGAAGAGCAGGTTCTGTGTACCTCAGACATGTGGAGAAGTATTCACTGTACTAGGAGTTGACATAACAATTGTGTCCTTGTAGGCGTACTGTTTAAATAGCTGACAGAAAAGAAGGGACATTTTTTAATAGGATTACTTGGGAAATGGGGTACAGAGCTAAACAAAATGTTCTCACCTGAAGAATATCTAATGGCTGAGAAGCACCTAAAGAGATGTTCATCATCCTTAGTCATTAGGGAAATGCAAATCAAAACAACCCTGAGATTCCATCTCACACCAGTCAGAATGGCTAAGATCAAAAACACAGGAGACAGCAGTTGTTGGTGAGGATATGGAGAAAGAGGAACACTCCACTGCTGGTGGGATTGCAAGCTGATACAACCACTCTGGAAAGCAGTCTGGTGGTTCCTCAGAAAACTGGGCATGACACTCCCGGAGGATCCTGTTATACCACTCCTGGGCATATACCCAGAGGCTTTACCTGCATGCAATAAGGACACATGCTCCACTATGTTCATAGCAGCCTTATTTATAATAGCCAGAAGCTGGAAAGAACCCAGATGTCCCTCAACAGAGGAATGGATTCAGAAGATGTGGTATATTTACACAATGGAATACAACTCTGTAATTAAAAACAATGAACTCACGAAATTCCTAGGCAAATGGTCAGAACTTGAAAATATCATCCTTAGGGAGGTAACCCAATCACAAAAGAACACACATGGTATCCAGTCACTGATAAGGGGATATTAACCCAGAATCTCGGAATACCCTAGACACAATTCACATATCAATAGATTTCCAAGAAGATGGAAGGAGAGACTCCCTGGTCCTGGAAAAACTGGATGCAGGGAAATGCCAGGACAGAGAATCGAGAGGGGGTTGAATGGGGAAAAGAGGGAGGGAAGGGGGCTTATGGGACCTTTGGGGAGGGAGGAAACGGGAAAGGGGAAATGATTTTGAATGTAAATAAAAAAAACTTAGAAAATAAAAAAAAAAAAAAAAGAAACTCCTAACCCATATTTTGGAACTATGTTCAATCTAATTGGAGAAGCTCATATGCTCCGATTGTACATCCAAAAGTTTAATACTTGATGTGGATTTCAAGTTTATGACGACTTGTAGCACACAGAAACACAATGTTATACTTTGAGCCTTTGTTACAAAATAGTGGTGAGGAAGATGATTATCTCACTTTCTGATTTTCTTTCTAATTGTAAAAGTATTATGTGTTTAATCTACTGAATGACAAAGCATTTAGATATAGAACACAGAAAACAATGGCTGTGAGTCTCATAGGCCAGACATGAACTCTGCTAACTTTTTCATCTCTGCCTGTTAATCACTTTTACTGCATAAATTATTTTATAAAAAACAAACTTACATACATGTATATATTTGCATATTTATAAAATATATATTGGAGTCTATATTTTGGGAAAGTGTAGAATATCATCATATAAACATACCAATTCTTTTCTGTATTTGATTATTTCTGTTATAAAATTTTATGACTGAAAAGTGATATTAAATCATACATCTTACTGTTTCTCTGATTCTTTAGGGTAAATTTCTTTCTTTATTTATTTAATTAAAAATATTACATCCTTTTCCCTGTTTCTTGTCTGCCGTCTAGCTCTCCCATATTGGAGCTTCCATCCCAAATTCATGGTCTCCTCTCTATTACTGGCTGCGTGTATATATTTCTTGGATTGATCAAACCAATTTTGAGTTAATTTGTGCCTCAGATGTGAAGTCCAGGTTGAGGTGATACTTTGCATGCATTGTGTTTGAGCCTGATTTGTTGAGTATAGTTCTCATACTGAAATGCTTCAGCATCTTTGATGCAAGTCAAGTGATAGTGGATATGTGAATCTTTAACATTTTTAATAAATGAAATTCTTTGGATTTCATTACATATTTTAGAATCAGTTGAATATATATTAAAATATAAAGACAGACACATTTATCTACTAATGCAATAGTGATATAACTATCATGGGGTAACCAACTACTATCTGATTGGTTTTTTTTTAAGGCATGTTCCATGGAGTAAAATACATGATTAACACTGTAAGTCTGATCAAAAACCTATGCCTGAACAGGTCACATGCCCTAGAGAGGAACATTGTTTTGCTAAATGAACATGTAGTAAACTGTCATCTAAATATTTTATTTATACTCCAAGACTAATGGTGTTTTGAGCCTTGGCCAACCACTTCCCTGAAGTGGTTTGTTAGAGACTCAGTTGTGTCATGTGATGTTTTTCTGGAAGCTATCTTATAAAAGGATGCTTTGCTGAGAACAGACACGTGGTGTTTTCTGGAAACTGTCTGATGAAAGGCATGTGATGTTTTGCTGGATGCTTGAGAGGACTCACCATGTTTAGAAAGAGTGTATGAAAGACTATAACCCAATAGACAGTGGATAATGTTCTGGCATTAGTTCACCTTGCTGGACTTCCTTAGGCTTTGCTTTGCTGGTTTTCATTGATGGCTCTCTGGCATTAGTTCACCTTGCTGCTTTTCTCTGATCTTTGCTTGTCATAACCCCATAGAGATAAATGCATCAAAGAACTTCTGGTGATGTTCCAGCTGCTTCTTGCCACTTTAGCTGACTCATGCCTTTTAGTGAAATGTTGAGATTTCTTCTGGATCAAACTGCTCCTGCTGATTCAAGTGAACTGGACTGATGGCAGTGAAGATTGGAATCTCCACTTCTTCTAAACATGTCCATACCTCCCTTGTCCTAATAGCCATCGTCCTTATCTACCTGTGGTTGGTGGAATATAAAGGATATTGAAGCATTTAAGAACCCTTATTGAAACACTTATTAAAGTAGGTTTTGAAAAATCTAAGCCTACACCTGCCCCCACTATTTTTATTTGTGTGTAGAGACTCATAACCAGTCAAAGGACTGAAAGTAAATGACTGTTGAGTGTTTAGTCCTAAATGGGATATCCAACTAATACCAAGAATCATTGTTGAAGAGGGAGTAAAAAGCATAAACAGCAAGAAGATGGGGAAGGGTAATATGAAATACTCTTTGATGTAGTTATGAGCATGCAGAAGCTATGGTTTCTGTACAAAATCTGTTCAAGACTGCGATCTTCAACAATATTCACTCATGGGTGTTACGAGGCCCTGAGGATACATTGACAATTAATAATAATCAGAGGAGGGAGACACATTTTCTTCAGGAAAGTTGTTCCCATTCCAGTAAACAACTCACAAACCATGCTCTTATAAACAATAAAAACAACCCTCATTAAACTTAGTAGATCACAATATATATAATTTGATTGGGATGGCAGTGAACTTATAAAAGAATTCAGAGAATGCTCTTATCTTTTTTTCTAATTCACATTATATCCCAGTTGCTAGTCCCTTCCTTACTCTCTTTGTGATCCACACTTAAAAATCCCACCTCCCATTACCCCTTTAGAAAAGACCTGCTTTGGTACCACCCTATCTTGGTGCATCTAGTCTCAACTGGACTAAGCACCTCTTCTCCTACTGAGTCTTAACCAGGCAGTTCAGGTAGGGGAAGGTGATCCAGTGCAGAAGGGGACCCACATGAAGACCTAGCTGTAAATGTGATACAATGTGGGAGAACTAGGTCCAGTCCTTGTATGCTCTTTTGTTGGTGGTTCATTCTCTGTGAGCTCCTATAGGCTCAGGTTAGTTGGCTCTGTAGGTCTTTTTGTGGTGTCTTTGACCCCTCTGGCTTGTCGAATTCTACTCAAACTTTTGCACAAGACATTCAAGCACTGCCTGATGTTTGGCTGTGGGTCTCTGCATCTGTTTCCATCACCTGCTGGGTAAAATTCTCAGGAGACAGCTATACTAAGCTCTTGACTGCAATCATAGCCGAGTATTACTAATAGTGTTAGCGGTTGGCTCTTTTCCATGGAATGGGTCTCAAATTAGTCAGGTCATTAGTTGGTTGTTCACTCAGTCTCTGCTACATTTTTATCACTGCACAAGAATTTGCAAGACAAATTTTGGGTTGAAAGATGAGTTGATGTCCCCTGCCTCCACTGGAAGTCTCTCCTGTCTACATGAGGTAGCCACCATAAAGCCCCAACTCTATATATCCTCAGCTGGTAGGAGTCTGAGCTATGGTCACCTCCATAGACTCCCTGTAACCCCCATCCCAAGTTTCCAGCTAGTCGCAGAGATGGACCCATAGATTTCCATTACCACTTTTAGTTCTTTCCTACCTTCCCTCACCTGATACCTTATCACCACCCCATAACTCTCTTTACCCCCTCTATCACCCAATTCCCTATCTCTATCTATTTGTGATGACTACTTTGTTTCTGTTTCTGAGTGGAATTCACAGTCTTCCTTTGGGCACTAATTATTACCCAGTTCCTTTGGGTCTATGGATTGTAGTTTGGTTACCCAGAAATTTATGGCTAATATCCAATTATAGGTGAGTCTTTCTGTGTCAGGGTTACTTCACTGAGGATGATAGTCTCAAGTTCCATTCATTTGCCTGTAAATTTCATGATGCTTTGTTTTTAATAACTGAATAGTATTCCATTGTGTAGATGTATCACATTTAACTTATCCATTCTTCAGTTGAGGGACATCTATGTGGTTTCCAGTTTCTGGCTAACTAAACTGATTAAACTAATCCAGTTGATCACTGGAAAAAATATAAAAATCAACTTTTGTCATTTGGCTGGTATAGCATTGAGTCTACAAAAGACTTCAGAGAATGCTTGCTATCTTAATATCAATTTTTTCAACCTAAGAATTCTTTTTAATAGGTATCTATTCATGCTTTAACAATACACATTTTTATGTATTCTTTTCTCATTTATTACTCCAAGACTGCAGTCTCACCTTCATCTCATCCCACCTCCATCTTCCCTTTTCCTTGGAACCCTCCTTCCTTAGCATCTCCTCAGAAAAAAAAATAGGATTTTCAGAAACATCAACTAAATACAACATGACAAGCTACAATAAGACCAGGCACATAGTCTCACAGAGGTTGAATGAGGAATCAAGCAGGAAGATAGTGATCACAAAGGCAGAAAAAAAGAGTGAGAGATAGCCCCTGTTTCTACTGTTAGGAATCACACAAAAACACCAAGCTACAAAACTCTAACACATACAGAGGACATAGGTCAGACCCATAAAGGGTCCCTGAGCTGTATCTTGAGTTCAGGTCAGTTGATTCTGTGAACTGTGTTCCTGTGGTGTCTTTGACCCCTGTAGCTCCTCCACAGGACTCCCCATGCTCCACTTAATATTTGGCTGTGGGACTCTGCATCTGCTCCCATCTGTTGCTGAATGAAGTCTTTCTAGTTTCCCTGATAATTTTGCTAGGCTCCAGTCCAAGTACATCATTCAGACACAACAAACAAATATAATTCAGAGGTTTTGTGGCTGAATTGATGTCCCAATCTCTCTACTTGAGGCCTTTTCTGGTTACAGAGGATGGTCATATCAGGCTTTGTATCACCCATTACTATGAGTCTTTGGTAGGGTCACCCTCATAGATTCCATAGTTTCCATTGCACTCAGTGTCTACCTCACTTCTGAAATAACCCTGATTCTAGTCATTTCTCCCATAGGTTTTCTCCATTTATCTCCCTATTGGATTACTCCTGTTCCAATACCCACCAACTCCCAGTCCACCCACAATATCTATTCTATTCCCCCGTGCCAGGAAGATCCTTAAGTCATCCCTTAATCCTCCTTGTTAACTAGCCTCTCTGAGTCTGTATATTGTAGCATGGCTATCCTTTATTCTACAGCTAATATCCACTTATGAGTCCATATCATGCTTGTCTTTCTGGGTCTGGTTACTTTACTCAGGATGAATTTTTCTAGTTCCATCCATTTGCTATCAAATTTTATGATGCCATCTTTCTTTTGTAACAGCTGAATATTACTCATTGAGTATTTATACCACTTTTCTTTATACATTCTCTGCTTGAAGGACTCTTAAGTTATTTCCAGTTTCTGGATATTATGAATAAAGCTCCTATGAACATAGGTGAGCTAATGTCCTTGTGGTAGGATGGAATATCATTTGGGTATTTGTTCAGGAGAGGTATGGCTAGGTCTTGAAGTCCCAATTTTCTGAGAAACCTCTATATTGACGTCCAAAGTGGTTGTATAAATTTTTACTCCCACCAGAATGGAGTAGTGTTCCTTGTCTCCTCCTTGTTTCCAGCATGAGTTCCCACTTGTGGTTTTGACCTTTGCAATTCTGACAAGTGTCAGATGGAATCTCACAGTCATTTTGATTTGCATTTCCCTGATAGCTAAGAATGTAGAATATTTCTTTGTTTCTTGGTCATTTGAGATTCCTCTATTAATAATTCTTTGTTTAGATCCATACGCCCATTTTTAATTGAATTATTCAGTTTGTTTATGTCTAGTTTCTTGAGCTCTTTATGTATTTTGCATATTAGCCCTCTGTTGGATGTGAAAGTGGTGAAAATCTTTTCAAATTCTGTAGGCTGACATCTTGACTTATTGACAAAGCAATTGCCTTACAGAAGCTTTTTGGTTTCATAATGATCCATTAATTAATTGTTTAGCTTAGTCCCTTGCTATTGGTGTTCTGTTCAGGAAGTTGTCTCATGTGCCAATGCATTCAAGACTATTCCACACTTTCTCTTGTATCAGGTTTAGTGTATCTGTTTTTATGTTGATGTCTTTAATCTACTTGGACTTGGGCTTTTTGCAAGGTCATAGATATGGATTTATTTGACATCCAGGTATACCAGCATTATTTGTTGAAGATGCTCTCTATTTTAAATTGTATATTTTTGGTTGCTTAATCAAAACTCAGGTTTTGGATTTACATCTAGGACTTTTTCAATTCCACTGTCCAACTTGTCTGTTTTTGTTTTTCAAATATCATGTAGTTTTATTGCTATAGCTCTGTAGTACAATTTGAAATCAGGGATGCTGATACCTGTGGAAATTCTTCTATTGTGCAGGCTTGTTTTAACTATCCTGAGTTTTTTATTTTTCAGTATGAAGTTGTCTTTAAAGAATTGTGTTGGAATTTTGAGGAAGATTAAGTTCAATGTGAGGATTGCTATTGGTAGGATGGCCATTTTTAAATGCTGATCCATAAGCATGGAATATCTTCTCCAATTGTCTTCCTCAGAGACTTGAAGTTTTTATCATACAGGCCTTTCACTTGCTTGGTTGGCATCAATCTAAGATAATTTATATTATTTGTGGCTATTGTGAAGCAACCTCAGTTTTCTCATTTATTTCTCAGCTCCTTTGTCATTTGTATATAAGAGTGCTTTTGAATTAATCATGTATCTAGCCACTTTGCTAAAGGTGTTTATGTGATGCTGGAGTTCCCTGGTAGAATTTGGCGATCACTATCTATACTATCATCTTCCTTTTCAATGTGTATCCCCTTGGTCTACTTCAACTGTCTTAATTCTCTAGCTAGGACTTCATGTACCATACTGAATAGATAAGGAGAGAGTGAACAGCCCTTGTCTTGTCTCTGGTTTTTGTGAAATTGCTTTGAGTTTCCCTTTGTTAAATTTGATGTTTTCTATAGGCTTGCCATAAGTTTTTTCTGTAAATTTATTATATATAAGAATGTCTTTTGTATCCCTGATATCTCCAAAACTTTTCTCATGAAGGGGTGCTGGATTCTGTGAAAGGCTTTTTTTCAGCATGTAATAAAATGATCATATGTTTTTTGTTTTTGTTTTTGTTTTGTTTTATTAATTTCAGTTTGTTTATATTGTGGATTGCATTGACAAAATTCTGTATGTTTTATCGTCCCTCAACTGAAATCTACTTGATAATGGTAAATTATCTTTTTGGTGTGTTCTTGCATTCAGTTTGCAAGTATTTATTATTTTTGTACTTATGTACCTGAGGGAAATTGGTCTGTAATTATTTTTCATTTTGAGTCTTGGAGTCTTATTGTGGTTTGGGTATTACCTGTGGCCTCATATAATAGACTTGGCAATGATACTTCTGTTTCTATTTTGTGGAAGAGTTTGAGTAGTATTTGTTGTGGGAATTTGGCGGCCTGCTTTGTGGTCCTGGCCGGTTGCATGGCATGTGTGCACCTATCCAGGAGTTATCTTGGATATGCGAATAGAACACACACACACACACACACACACACACACACACACACACACACACACATACACACACACACACACACACACACACACACATACACTCACAGCAGTTATTCCTAAAATGCCTTGGCTAACTCAGTGATTGAGCACTCCTAAATCTTCTTCTGCTAACCCAGACCCTGTTGGAAAAGTGACCAGTGGCCAGTAACCTGAAATCTCACATGGCTGGTTGGCTTTAACTCCTCAGATAATGTGTTCCCTTCTTCTCCCCCAGTCCTTCTGATTTTCATTGAGTCCTACCCAGGCAATGCTTAGTGTCCAGCCCCATGTTCAGCCATTGGCTACTGGTAACTTTATTGATAGATCAAAAACCAATTGAAGGCAAGAACCTTCAGCATCAGAAAACACAGATTCTGGATTATATCAAAGCATCAGAACCACCCCTTTACAATTATCTCTTCTTTGAAGGTCTGGTAGAATTCTTCTGCAGAGTCTGTCCCTCGATTTCTTTGGCAGTGGGGGTGGGGGGATGGGGGTTGATTGTTTATCTGATCTTGATCTAACTTTGGCAAGTGATTTCTATTGAGAAAATTGTCCATTTAATTTAGGTTTTTCAATTTTGTGAAGTATAGATTATGGTATCTATTGTTATTTCACGCTTCTTTTGTTAATATGATTCTGATTTTGTTAATATGAATATTCTCTCTGTGTCTCTTAGTTTGGGTAATGGTTGGTTTATCTTGTTGAATTTTTTAGAAGAACCAAGTCTTTGTTTCATTGATTCTTTGTATTATTCTCTTTGTTTCCATTTTCTTGATTTCAGCCCTCAGTTTTATTGTATTCTGCTGTCTACACCTCTTGGGTGTCTAAACCTCTTTTTTGTTGTAGAGCTTTCACGTGTGCTGTTAGGTTTCTAGAATTCACTATCTCTGATTTTATTATGAAGGCACTTAATGCTATGAATGTTCCTGTTAGCACTGCTTTGTCCCATATATTTGGAAAATAAATGCATCCATTTTCATGAAATTTTGGTAAGTCGTTTTTTCTTTTGTATTTCTTCCTTGACCCAATATTCATTCAACAGAGTTGTTCAGTTTCTGTGAGATTATAGGCTTTCTGTTCTTTCTCTCATTGAAATCCATCTTAAATATATGGTGGGATGTTGCCTGAGTCCTCAGTCTTGCCAGGTGTGTTTCCATAGCTGTGCAGCCCCACGCTCAGTTTACCAGTGTTTATGTGGAAGTGGTCATCACCCTGGCAGCAGGGTCTTTCTATTCTTCCTAAAATGGTCTGACAGGATGCAGGGAAAATTTCAATTTTCTTATGTTGAGACCTACTTTGTGATCTAGTATGTCGTCCATTTTGGAGAATGTTCTGTGAAGTCCTGTGAAGAAAGTATATACTTTTGTGTTTGGGTGAAATATTCTGTAGATATCTGTTAGGTCCATTTGGTTCATAGTATTTGCTGGCTCCATTATTTCTCCATTTAGTTTATGTGTAGGTGACCTGTCCATTGGTGAGAGTGGAATATTGAAGTCTCCCACTATTAATGTTTGAGGACTGATGTATGATTTAAGTTATAGTAATGTGGGTGCCTTTGCATTGGGGGCATATATGTTAAAAAATGAAATGTAATCTTGGTGTGGTTTTTTTCTTTAATGAGTTTTAAGTATCTTTTCTGATCTCTTTTGGTTAATTTTTGTTTGAGGTTTATTTTATTAGATGCTAGAGTACCTATATCAGCTTGCTTCTTGGGTTTATTAGCTTACAAAATCTTTTTTTATCCTTTTTTTTTTTTTTTTTTTTTTTTTTAATTTAATTTTATTTTATTTTTTTAATTTACATTCCAAATCACTTCCCCTTTCCCGTTTCCTCCCTCCCCGAAAGTCCCATAAGCCCCCTTCCCTCCCTCTTTTCTCCGTTCAACCCCCTCTCATTACTCTGTCCTGGCGTTCCCCTACATCCAGTCTTTCCAGGACCAGGGGTCTCTCCTTCCATCTTTTTAGAAATCTATTGATATGCTGATTGTGTCTAGGGTATTCTGAGATTCTGGGTCAATATCCCCTTATCAGTGACTTCATACCATGTGTGATCTTTTGTGATTGGGTTACCTCACTAAGGATGATATTTTCAAGTTCTGACCATTTGCCTAGGAATTTCGTGAATTCATTGTTTTTAATTGCAGAGTAGTATTCCATTGTGTAAATATACCACATCTTCTGAATCCATTCCTCCGTTGAGGGACATCTGGGTTCTTTCCAGCTTCTGGCTATTATAAATAAGGCTGCTATGAATATAGTGGAGCATGTGTCCTTATTGCATGCAGGTAAAGTCTCTGGGTATATGCCCAGGAGTGGTATAGCCGGATCCTCCGGAAGTGTCATGCCCAGTTTTCTGAGGAGCCGCCAGACTGCTTTCCAGAGTGGTTGTACCAGCCTGCAATTCCACCAGCAGTGGAGGAGTGTTCCTCTTTCTCCACATCCTCGCCAACAACTGCTGTCTCCTGTGTTTTTGATCTTAGCCATCCTGACTGGTGTGAGATGGAATCTCAGGGTTGTTTTGATTTGCATTTCCCTAATGACTAAGGATGATGAACATCTCTTTAGGTGCTTCTCAGCCATTAGATATTCTTCAGGTGAGAACTCTTTGTGTAGCTCTGTACCCCATTTTTTAATAGGGTTACTTGCCTCTCTGGAGTTTAACTTCTTGAGTTCTTTGTATATCTTGGATATTAGCCCTCTGTCGGATGTAAGGTTGGTAAAGATCATTTCCCAGTTAGTTGGTTGCCGCTTTGTCTTTTTGACGGTGTCTTTTGCCTTGCAAAAACTTTGTAATTTAATGAGGTCCCATTTGTCTATTCTTGATCTTAGAGTATAAGCTATTGGAGTTCTGTTCAGGAAATTCTCCCCTGTGCCCATATGTTCAAGGTTCTTCCCTAGTTTCCCTTCTATTAGTTTCAGTGTGTCTGGTTTTATGTGGAGATCTTTGATCCACTTAGAATTGAGCTTAGTGCAAGGAGATAAGGATGGGTCAATTTGCATTCTTCTGCATGTTGACCTCCAGCTGAGCCAGCACCATTTGTTGAAAAGGCTATCTTTTTT
Source organism: Tokudaia tokunoshimensis (assembly GCA_036184795.1). NCBI lineage: Eukaryota > Metazoa > Chordata > Mammalia > Rodentia > Muridae > Tokudaia > Tokudaia tokunoshimensis. The sequence goes on along the minus strand of BTHU01000009.1, from coordinate 12,391,166 downwards.
CCACTGGATGGTTTTAGCTCCTTTGTCAAAGATCAAGTGACCATAGGAGTGTGGATTCATTTCTGGGTCTTCAATTCTGTTCCATTGATCTACATGTCTGTTACTGTACCAATACCATGCAGTTTTTAACACTATTGCTCTGTAGTACAGCTTGAGGTCCGGGATACTGATTCCCCCAGAGGTTCTTTTACTCTTGAGAATAGTTTTAGCTATTCTGGGTTTTCTGTTATTCCAGATGAATTTTTGAATTGCTCTTTCTAACTCTATGAAGAATTGAGTTGGGATTTTGATGGGGATTGCATTGAATCTGTGTATTACTTTTGGTAAGATGCTCATTTTTACTATATTAATCCTGCCAATCCATGAGCATGGCAGATTTTTCCATCTTCCGAGGTCTTCTTCAATTTCTTTCTTCAGAGACTTGAAGTTCTTGTCATACAGATCTTTCACTTGTTTGGTTAGCGTCACGCCAAGATACTTAATATGGTTTGTGGCTATCGTAAAGGGTATTATTTCTCTTACTTCTTTCTCAGCCTGCTTATCCTTTGAGTATAGGAAGGCTTCTGACTTGCTTGAGTTGATTTTATATCCGGCCACTTTGCTGAAGTCGTTTATCAGCTGTAGGAGTTCTCTGGTGGAGTTCTTTGGGTCGCTTATGTATACTATCATATCGTCTGCAAATAGTGATAGTTTGACTTCTTCCTTTCCAATTTGTATCCCTTTGACCTCTTTTTCTTGTCTAATTGCTCTAGCTAGAACTCACGTACACATGGAGGCTGAACAATGCTCTACTCAATGATAACTTGGTCAAGGTGGAAATAAAGAAAGAAATCAAAGACTTTTTGAAAGTTAATGAAAATGAAGGCACAACATACCCTAACTTATGGGACACAATGAAAGCAGTGCTAAGAGGAAAATTCATAGCCCTGAGTGCCGCCAAAAAGAAACGGGAGACAGCATACACTAACAGCTTAATGGCACACCTGAAAGCCCTGGAACAAAAAGAAGCAAATACACCAAAGAGGAGTAGAAGGCAGGAAATCATCAAACTCAGGGCTGAAATCAATCAAGTAGAAACAAATAAAACCATACAAAGAATCAACAAAACGAGGAGTTGGTTCTTTGAGAAAATCAACAAGATAGATAAGCCCTTAGCCAGACTAACCAGAGGGCACAGAGATAGTATCCAAATTAATAAAATCAGAAACGAAAAGGGAGAGATAACAACAGAAACTGAGGAAATTCAAAAAATCATCAGATCCTACTACAAAAACCTGTATTCAACACAACTAGAAAATCTTGAGGAAATGGACAATTTCCTTGACAGATACCAAGTACCAAAATTAAATCAGGATCAAATAGACCATCTAAACCGTCCTATAACCCCTGAAGAAATAGAAGTTGTCATTGGAAGTCTTCCAACCAAAAAAAGCACAGGTCCAGATGGTTTTAGTGCAGAATTCTATCAGACCTTCAAAGAAGACCTAACACCAATACTCTTCAAACTGTTCCACAAAATAGAAACAGAAGGAACACTACCCAACTCGTTCTATGAAGCCACAATTACACTAATACCAAAAGCACACAAAGATCCGACAAAGAAAGAGAATCTCAGGCCAATCTCTCTTATGAATATCGATGCAAAAATACTCAATAAAATTCTTGCCAACCGAATCCAAGAACACATCAAAACGATCATTCACCACGATCAAGTAGGCTTCATCCCAGGGATGCAGGGATGGTTCAATATAAGGAAATCCATCAATGTAATCCACTACATAAACAATCTCAAAGAAAAAAACCACATGGTCATCTCATTAGATGCTGAGAAAGCATTTGACAAAATTCAGCATCCTTTCATGCTAAAGGTCTTGGAAAGATCAGGAATTCAAGGCCCATATCTAAACATAGTAAAAGCAATTTACAGCAAACCAGTAGCCAGCATCAATCTAAACGGAGAGAAACTTGAAGCAATCCCACTAAAATCAGGGACTAGACAAGGCTGCCCTCTCTCTCCATATCTTTTCAATATAGTACTTGAAGTTCTAGTTTTTTTATCCTTTAATCAGCGGTAATGTGTGTCTTTGATATTGAGGTGTGTTTCTTGTATGCAGCAGAATGATGAATACTGTTTTTGCATCCGTTCTTTTATTCTAGGTTTTCATTGTTAGAAAATTGAGTCCATTAATATTGAGGCATATCAGTGACATATGAGTGTTAATTCTTGTTATTTTGTTGTAGTTGATGTAATCTTGGTAGTGTGCCCGTGTGTGTGTGTGTGTGTGTGTGTGTGTGTGTGTGTGTGTGTATGTGTGAATGAGAGGGGGGGTAGGAAAGAGAGTTATGTTGGTGTGGTATTATTTTTTGCCCATATTTCTATGTATTTAGTTAATCTCCTTGGGCTGAATTTGTCCTTCTAGTAGCTTATATAGGACTGAATTTGTGAATAAATATTGTTTAAATTTGACTTTATCAATGGAATACCTTGTTTTCTGCATCTATGGTGATTGGAAGTTTTGGCGACTATTGTAGTTTGGACTAGCATCTGTGATCTCTTAGAGTCTACTAGACATCTGCCTAGGGTCTTACAGCTTTTATCGTCTCTGATGACAACTCTGATGTAATTCTAATATATCTGGCTTTATATGTTACATGGCCTTTTTCCTTTGCAGCTTTTAATATTTTTGTTATTATTCGGTACATTTTGTGTTTTGATTATTATTTAGCAGGAATGTAGATGCTGGGTATGTGTGTGTGTTTGTATGTGTATGAATGGGAGTGGGTAAGACCATGTGGGATGGTGGTCTAGGTGGGTCTGAGAGTAGGCGGGGGTGAAGAGTTGTGTGGGTGATGGGGAAGGGGTGGCTTACCTGTTTTTCTGGGAGCTGGCTTGGCCTCTGGTGGAAAAGGCTTCTGCTGGTGTGTGGGGAGGGACATGGTCAAAAATACACATTTTTTTTCAAAAATATTTTGTTCATGATTAAGAAAATTAATTATACCAGTATGTTTAAAGTTTTAGTAAACATGGGTGGCTCCTATAGGCAAATGTAGTAACATGAGTATTTCAGGGTTGCTTAAAATTGAAAACAGTAAAGAAATCCAAGGATATGACTGGAGAAAATTTTTAAAAAACTGTTGGCAGGATTCATTGTTGTTGGTTCCAAATAGTAATATATCAAGGCTAGATACTGGTTGTACAGCTCTGTCATTGCTGAAAATATTTTGTCACTTCAGAATTTATAAAACAAATTCATAAATCATTTTTGAAAATAACTGTGATCTTTTAATGATGAATTGGGATTTAGATAAAACCAAATATTCCTTGGGGTCAAATTGGTAAAGGAGAAGAAGCAAGTCATGCAACTGAGCCACTTGAAAATGTGTTCTCACCACATTCTTTATAAGTTTATCTTGCAAAGAAATATATTTATATTTTAATAGATTTGGGATTCTATTTCAATAGACTACCTAGAACTAAAAATGTCTCAAACCAGAAATTACTTCTTTTTAAAATGTTTCTTTCTTTTCTTTTCTATTGAAAATAGATTTTTAGATAAAATATATTTAAATTATAATTTTCCTTTTCCCATCTTTTGTATAATCTCTCCTACTTCCCCAACTACCCAAATTCACACCCTAAAGCTCACTCTCTCAGGATACAAACAGTCATCTACAATAGATCATGATGATGAAGATGATGGTAGTGATGGTGGTAGTGATGATAATAAGAATAGATGTAATTCAAACAAACAAACAAACCAGAATATAACAAAGCAAATAAACAAAAAGCTCTGCTGGGTACATGCTAGCAGGTACTGATCTTAGAAAGCTGACTTTGTGGTAAATTCCTTCTTTTGTGAAACAGTGTGCTATATTTCCAAAAAGCATCTTTCAAAATGGACCTGACAGAGGCATCCTGACCACGGGACAGTCAGTGGCCCACATAACACATCTTTGGGGTTTGTAATCTGGCTCTTTCTTGAAACCTTCTTTGTCCTATATCCCCAGCCCTCATTTAATGGAATCTGGCTTAATGATACTAAGGTATGCAAGTCTTGGAAACATATACTTTTTAAAAAAAGAAAAATTTATTAGATATTTGCTTTATTTACATTTCAAATGGTATCTCCTTCCCACCTTATCCCTTCGAAAACCCCCTATCCCATCCCCTGTCACCCTGCTCACCCCTCCCTTAATTTTCCTGACTTGCATTCCCCTATTCTGCTGAATCAGACCTTCACAGGACCAAAGACCTCTCCTCTCCTTGATGTCTGAAATGGTCATCTTCTGCTACATATGTAGCTGGAGTCATGGGTCACTCCATGTGTACTCTTTGGTTGGTAGTTTAGTCCTGGGAAGCTCTGGGGGTACTGGTTGGTACATATTATTGTTCCTCCTATGGAGCTACAAACCTCTTCAGTTCCTTGGGTCCTTTCTCCAGCTGTTCCATTGGGGACCCTATGCTCAGTCCATTGGTTGGCTGTGAGCCATGGGTATTTTGAACCCCTTCTAAGAAGGACCAAACTATCTACATTTTGTTCTTCATTCTTCTTGAACTTCATGTGGTCTGTGAATTGTATCTTGGATATTCTGAGCTTTTGGGCTAATATCTACTTACCAGTGAGTACATACCACGTGTGATCTTTTGTGATTGGGTTATCTCACTCAGGATGATATTTTCTAGTTTCATTCATTTGCCTAAAAATTTCATGAATTCATTGTTTTTAATAGCTGAGTAGTCCTCCACTGTGTAATGTACCACATTTTCTGTATCCATTCCTCTGTTGAGGGACATCTGAGTTTTTCCAGTTTGTAGTTATTATAAATAAGGCTGCTATGAACACAGTGGAACATGTATCCTTATTACATGGTGGAGATGCTATTAGGAATATGCCCAGGAGTGGTATAGCCAAGTCCTCAGGTAGTTCAATTTTCTGAGGAACTGACAACCTGATTTCCATAGTGGTTTTACCAGCTTGCAATTCCACCAGCAACTTTTGGAGTATTCCTCTTTCTCCACATCCTCACCAGTATCTTCTGTCCCTGACCTTTTGATCTTAGCCATTCTGACTGTTGTGAGGTGAAATCTCAGGATTGTTTTGATTTGAATTTCTGTGATGATTAAGAAGATTTTTCCATCTTCTGAGATCTTCTTCAATTTCTTTCTTCAAAGACTTGAAGTTCTTTTCACACAGATCTTTCACTTGCTTGGTAAGAGTCACACTAAGGTATTCTATATTATTTGTGACTATTGTGAAGGGTGTCAGTTCCCTAATTTCTTTCTCAGTTTCTTTATCCTTTGAGTATAGGAAGGCTACTGATTTGTCTGAGTTAATTTTGTATCCAGCCACTTCGCTGAAGTTGTTTATCAGGTTTAGGAGTTTTCTGGTGGACTTTTTGAGATCTCTTAAGTATACTCTCATATGATCTGAAAATAGTGATACTTTGACATCTTCCTTTCAGATTTGTACCCTTGGACCTCCTCTTGTTTTCTAATTTCTCTGGCTAGGAATTTGAGAACTATATTGAACAGGTAGGGAGAGAGTGGATAGCCTTGTCTAGTTATTTAGGAAAAGTGATTGTTGCTTCTTCTTATTTTTGTTATTTGAGGTGGTCTTAAGTTTATGTGGCTCTTTTCTTTTTAGTTTGTTAAAAGAAGATTATTTTCTTGCCTTTTCTAGGGTGTAGTATCCCTCTTTTTGTTGGTGTTTTCCACTTATTATCCTTTGAAGGGCTGGTTTTGTGGAAAGACATTGTGCAAATTTGTTTTTGTCATGGAATACCTTGGTTTCTCCATCTATGGTAATTTAGAGTTTTGCTGGATATAGTAGACTGGGCTGCCATTTTTGTTCTCTTGGGTTCTGTATCACATCTGCCCAGGATCTTCTGGCTTTCATAGTCTCTAGTGAGAATTCTGATAGGTCTGCCTATATATGTTCCTTGTTCTTTTTCCCTTATTGCTTTTAATATTATTTCTTTGTTTAGTGCATTTGGTGTTTTGATTAATCTGTGATGGGAGGAATTTCTCTTCTTGTCCAATCTATTTGGAGTTCTGTAGGCTTCTTGTATGCTTATGCCCATCTCTTTCTTTAGGTTAGGGAAATTTTCTTCTATAATATTGTTGAAGATATTTACTGGCCCTTTAAGCTGGAAATCGTCACTCTCTTCTATACCTATAATCCTTGGGTTTGATCTTCTCATTGTGTCCTAGATTTCCTGGATGTTTTACATTAGGACCTTTTTGCATTTTGAAATTTCTTTGACTGTTGTGTCAATGTTTTCTATAGTATCTTCTGCACCTGAGATCCTCTCTTCTATCTCTTATATTCTGTTGTTGATGCTTGCCTCTATGACCCCTGATTTCTTTCCTAGGTTTTCTATCTCCAGATTTTTTTCCCTTTGTGATTTCTTCATTGTTTCTACTTCCATTTTTAGATCCTGGATGATTTTGTTCAGTTCTTTCACCTGTTTGATTGTGTTTTTCTGTACTTCTTTAAGGGATTTTTGTGTTTCCTCTTTATGGGCAAAAGTCCCTTAAAGAAATACAGAAAAACACAACCAAACCTGTTTACCTGTGTTCTGTATTTCATTAAGGGAGTTATTTATGTCCTCCTTGAAGTCCTCTGTCAGCATCATGAGCTATGATTTTAAATCCAAATCTAGCTTATCCTGTGAGTTGCTGTTGTGGGAGAACTGGCTTTAGATCATCCCACGTTGCCTTGGTTTCTGTTGGTAATGTTCTTGAGTTTTCCTTTTGCCATCTGGTTATCTCTGGTGTTTGTTGGTCCTGCTGTCTCTGATTGGAGCTTGTCCCTCCTGTGGGCCTGCAAGCCTGTCTCAGCACCCCTGGGAGACCACCTCTCCCCTGGCACAGAGGGTTGTAGTTGTGCAGATCAAGCCATGAAGGACCCTGTCCCAGCTGTTCTGCTAATGCTGTGCTTCCTGTACTCCTGGGAGGACCTGCCTTGGACAGTCTCCACAGAGGAAATGGTGATCTCATCTCCAAACCCAGGAGTCAAAGCACTCCCTGGAGACCAGTTCTCCCCTGGCAGGACCTGCGCACAGGCAGCTGTGGAGCAGCCCAGCTCCTGGGTGTAGAGTCTGGAAGGAACCTGTCCCAGCTGCTCTGCCACTCCTGTGCTCCCTGAGCTCCTGGACGAACCTACCTTGGACAGTCATTGGAGAGAAAATTGGAAATACATATTTTTTAATATTCTGTGTGACTTTGAAGTTTTGTGTCAAGTCAATAATATCTATTGAGAATTATTGTAATAAACAATCCTTACTGTTCTTTCTTTCTTAAAGACCTGTGAATCTGTAAAAGCAATGCAAGAGAATGGAGATTCTAGATCACTTCTAATCAGTCTCTAATGATCACAGCTGCTGCTGATTAGGATAAAGGAGAATTTGTTTAAAATTAAGAAATAGTTATTGAAATAATGAAAATAAGAGTCCTTAATATTAAGTAGTTAGTGTCAGCAGCAATGAATAGGAGAGCAGTCCACTATCCTCTGCTCTAAAATTCTTAAGAAAATTAACATTTTTTCACTTCTTCCTTCAGATAAAAAGTAGAAAAAAAGAGATAAACTTATTCAGAATTCTGTGTACTTTGCCCTTTCGAACTAGATGATGTTACTGGAAGAAATATGGGTCCCAACACATTACAATATATAAATATCAGGACCTGCATATCAATGTACTATGTATCTTTGACCTTTGGGATATTAAAATCCTTGATAAACCACAGACACACATGAAGTTAAAAAAGAAAAGAATAATCCTTCTAAGTTATGCTTTGAACTTCCACACAGGAAGAACAATGTCTTACTTGATGTCATTGACAAATATTCAATAAAACTTCTGACAGTTTTTATTATTATGAGTTAGTATGTGATGAAGTCAGCACTTTAGTCACAAGTAATAGATATTTGACCAGGAAGTACAAATAGTTTTCACCACATATTATTTTAAATACAATATACTTTTATGGTATCTCATTTATTTTCATTAGTACTTGGTTGTATAATGAACTCAAGGAATCTTTTACTGTATTTTATCTATATTTTACTTCATTTAACTTAAGTTTTTATATTAAACTCAAATATTGTAGTTGTTTGAATGAGAATGGTCACATAGGCTTACATTTTGAATGTCTGTAAGCTCTAAACTATTGCTCCAGTCCCTTGCCTAGTTACCTGCTGCTATGCTTCCTACTATGATGGTTATGAACTCTAACTCTCTGAAACTGTTCATCCCCAATAAACTACTTCTTCTATAAGTTACCTTGGCCATAGTAACCCTTCACAGCAATAAAAAAGTAATTAATACATATATGAGGTTATTTGCTCAATTTTAGAGAATCCATTATGTGCAACACACTTCCTTGCCAGGTCACATAGAAGGCATCACCTTCTATTTCCTTATAACTGTCTTCATTTCTTTATGTTGTTCTTTGATTATTTGAACTGTTTTCATTAAATGTGTATAGTGCTTTTTCCCATTGCCAACTCTTCTTAGGACAAGAAAACTCTGAATCTACAGGTCTAACATATGGCTCTCATATATTGACACTATGGTCATATTTACATTTCTGTCCCACCCATCATGTCTCTATGTATTGCTGCAGACCTGCTTTGTTCTTTAAGGCAGTCCTCACTGCTGTGTTTCTCATTCTATAGGAATTTATTGCTCCCTAAATTTTCTAATACTTCTGACAGCCTTAGTTACCACCAGCTCACTTTCAAGCAAACTTCTTCAACTAGGAGAGCCAAACTTAGGAGAGCAATGGTATTAATGTAACCTTGTTCATTATTGCTATGAGGTTACACTGTATAAAACATTGTCAGAATCTGAGAAGTCCAAGAGGGAAAATGTAATTCTTGACAGTTTGTGGTGATTAGAAAAGGAGTAAAAAACGATGATACAGAGCACAGCACAGGCTGAACCTAAGCTAGCAGACCAGGACATGTAGCACACAGATCACAGGCTTGATCTAAGATAGTAGACTAGGATATATAGCACACAGAGCACAGACTGAACCTAAGATAGTAGGCTAGGATATATAGCATGCAGAACAGGCTGAATGTAAGCCAGTAGATTAGGATATGTGGCACAGTCAGGACAAACTCTAAACACAAACTCAGGACACATTACAAGCCATTATTTTCTTCTATTTCATTATGTTTCTGTGTTGCTATGTTTGCTGTTGTTTTTCACAGGGTTATCTCCAAAGTCCTCGTTGTCCCAAAACTCACTACATAGACCAGGCGGACTTGGACACAATGATAATGGGAGGCCTTTGTTTCTTGAGTGAGGAGATTAATGCATGTGACATTTTTGCTTAGTACAGATCTGTTAAAAACTTCTATGCATTAACCATAACTAAATCTTTCATGATTGAACAGTAGGCAAAGGCTATTTGAAGGCATTGCTATGCGGGTATGTAGACTTTTCTTCTTTCTTTTCCCCAATGATATCTGCTCAGAAAAGAATTTTCAATTGTATAGCAATAAAATGACTCAAAGTTTCATGTGAATTTATTGGTGCACAACTCCATCACTTTGGGCTTTGATGGCTTTGCTGTCCTAATTGATTATTTTTGGGAAACTAAGCCATCTTCTCTTTTAAACTGGTGTCATCCTTGGCTTTTGATGACAAGACACGTAAATGTCTTCTTGTTTTCTTTTTTGGGTAGTATACTTTAAACAATACAAAACTAGTCCTTCAATTGTGAGGTGATCTTTGCATAGGCACACCGACTTAATATCAGAAAACTTTTATGTGTCCTAATGTGTTAATACATTTTGAATAGCTATGAAACCTAGAAGAAGACAGAGGGAAGCCTAATTGCATGAGCTAGAAAGAGTTTAGTTCTTGTCTTGTGGAGTTAAAAGGAAGAAATGATAAGATCTCAGATATCTCATCACAGAGGACCTAGCAGTGGCAGGGAAAGAGCACAAAAGTGGCCAGACAGGAGCCAACAGTCCTATCATTGCTACTATGCCCTTGTCAGAGAACAATCTTGTTTGCAGTGGGTGGTGGTTAATATAGAGTTATGACTGATCAGAGTGTTGAGTATGAGTGATAACTGAGTGATCAGGACACAGGATGTCTATATGTCTCCTTCAACACTCAGTGAACATCACAGAAGAGGAGTTGAAACATGTATGAGCTGTAGGATGCAGAGAGTGTTATTAAGCACGTTCTTCTGTATACAACATGCCTGTTAAACTCATTTACTCATAGCAGCACTGGATACATTCACAAGATTGGAACTATCAACTTCTTTTGTGGCTGAAACTCCACTCAGCCTTTAATGAGTACTTGGGAAGGATACAGAAAAGGAGCATATCTATCTCTATATCTCTGTCTCTATCTCTATCTCTCTATCTATCTATATCATCTATATCTATCTATCTATCTAATACACATACACATATATATGAATATATATGTACATATATATGAGTGTATATATATGTATATATATATATGAATATAGATATTTTTTAGTGGTATAGACACAGATAAGTTGTCTTTGCTCAAACAAACAATGTTAATTAAATGTAGTGGGCCACAAAAAAGAACATTAATTCAGAAAGAGACTGAAATAAACTGGAGTTTGGTGGAAGATTAACAAGACAAGATGATAAGAATATGATCAAAATATTTTTAAATGTGAATGAAATTGCAAAATAATAGGTGAATCTATAATAAATACAATAAATTAAAAAAGATGTCACTATTGCTATTCTCTGTTAGTGACGTTAGAATTAGTCCCAAATACCAGATTCCTAACAAGAAATGACATTTCCCAGCACAGAAGGGAAAAGTAAAGTTCAGTATCACAAATACGAATTGTTAATAGAGATTAGGAAGTCTGAAGTGAGAGGGACCTGGAGGTGTTCTGCCTCAGTAGGACACAGGAGGTGTGGGGCCTCCTCAGGATAGAGGGAGGTGTTGTCTTCAAGACACAGGGAGGTGCTCCACCTCCTCAGGACACATGGAGGTGCTCCACCTCATCAGGACACATGGAGGGGCTCCTCCTCATCAGGACACAGGGAGGGGCTCCACGTCATCAGGACACAGGGAGGGGCTCCACCTCATCAGGACACATGGAGGGGCTCTGTCTCACCAGGACACATGGAGGTGCTCCACCTCATCAGGACACAGGGAGGTGCTCTGCCTCATCAGGACACATGGAGATGCTCCACCTCATCAGGACACAGGGAGGGGCTCTGTCTCACCAGGACACATGGAGGTGCTCCACCTCATCAGGACACATGGAGGTGCTCCACCTCATCAGGACACATGGAGGTGCTCCTCCTCATCAGGACACATGGAGGTGCTCCACCTCATCAGGACACATGGAGGTGCTCCACCTCATCAGGACACAGGGAGGGGCTCCACCTCGTCAGGACACATGGAGGGACTCCACCTCGTCAGGACACATGGAGGGGCTCTGTCTCATCAGGACACATGGAGGGGCTCCACCTCGTCAGGACACATGGAGGTGCTCTGCCTCATCAGGACACATGGAGGGGCTCCACCTCGTCAGGACACATGGAGGGGCTCCACCTCGTCAGGACACAGGGAGGGGCTCCACCTCATCAGGACACAGGGAGGGGCTCCACCTCTTCAGGACACATGGAGGTTCTCTGCCTCACCAGGACTCATTTCAATTGAAAAATTCAGTGAGTGAATAAATGAATTAATATATAAATAATAATATTCCACTCATATTTTTGTGCATTTTTTATTTATTTTTCAATGTTTTTTCTACATCTACATTACTATTTCTTTTAATAATTTCATACATAATACTGTATTTACATTTCCCTACACACATATTTTACCCTTCCAACTTCCCCCCCCAGGACTGCCACATTTCTACTTCTTGACATTTAATGATTACTGGTACATTTATACATAAATATAACCTGCTGAGTCCATTGAGCATCATTCTTTTTCTACACTTAAGACGCAAGAAACATCATAGAAAAGAGGACAAGCAGATTTTTCAGAGCAAGAGGATTGGATAGTGTCTTCTGACAGTATGCACCCTGAAATCTTCACAATATGGTAATCTAAATAAGACTTGCACACTGACAGCACTAGTTCATATCCTCACGTGGATGTGGTTTACCTCATAAGGCCATATCCTTAGATGGAGCACTGGAGGCAATTAATGACTGCTAAAAAAGAAACATCTGTCTTCTCCAGGGATAAGCTCCCCTGGTAGGTTATCCTACCCTAGTGATACTCAATGGTTTAACAGATATCATCCACTCATATTTTAAAAGAGATTCCCTTAAGGAATTGGGCTCTACATAATCAACGGTAAAATTTGAGAAATATGAATAAATTCAGAGTTGTGCCACGACTAATGTAGAAATGCCTTGTTTGTATTTCAGGTTCTTTGGATGAGGGCCTGAATGGTTGCAATTCTAAGGGTGGGAGGCTCTGTGCTGTATGTGAGAATCTGGAAGGAAACTCCAGAGATTAATTGTTGCCAGTTGACACACGTAATCTGTTGATGCTGTTGGGGGATGCAGCTGATCTGTTCAGCAGTGGAATCAGCAATGTTCATTCTAAAGTATTAATTCCATGTACGATACATAGAGCTCTGTAAAATGAGAGTGTATAAAAAGTTTCTCTACTGCCACTGAAATACTGTGGTCTTCAGAGTCATTGGTTTTTGGCTTTTATGCTGAGAAAATTTCAGTTTGAAGGAGTTGGAGACATTTCTATTATGTTTGTATCAGAATGTACAGGAAATCTGATTATATTTAGATTTATTTTTAGACTTAATTAAAAATTTAAGAATTGAAAAGAATTAAGTACTATCAAAATTCATTGCCATCATTTGCTCATAGGTATCTAAATTATGACATTCAGCATAAAACATTACAAATGCATTTCTGAGAGTACAGAACATTCTTTTTTTCTGTATTGAGAGCTTGATAATTTTAAATTTGAGATTATAATATAAAATCTCTCTCCTTTCCTTTTCCTCCATCCAATCTCTTCCATACACCCATTTCCTTCCTGGATCTTTTTTCACTAATTATTATGGCATGTATATATGTTCCAAACATAGTCTGGATAATGATACTTGCTTGTATGTATGTCTTCAGGGCTGAATGTATGGCAATCAACTGTCTCTGTTGCAGCAGCCTATATAGTGGCTATTGTTCCTTCTATTTTACGTTTAACCAAATTCCCTAGAATAAGCTTGAGAATTTATATATAATTTTTTTCTAAAGTCTTTCTTGTGAAAAGTTTGTAGCATCTATCTGACTTCAAAATCTTGTTCCGCCTACGGCAGCATATAAGCAAATCCTGAAGGTCACTCACTTGGTCAGGTCTAATCTTTATTGCTTACTTATTATTATAAGTACAACTATTTTCTACTCTGTGCATCTGTGTCCATTTGTTTTTATATTTTGTTCTGAAGACCTAAACATGGATGGCTTCCATTAGAGATAAGTCGAGGATTAGAATTCAAATGTAACTGCTTTTTCCTGGCCAGGAAGAGCAAATATTTGGGGGTGTAATAATGTACTTGAATACTTAAACAAAACAAAATCAACAAACCAATAAGCAAAAACTACTGCTTTTCTCATGTTGGTTTAAATTAGGGAAGCCAGTCCAAGCCGTAAATGGTAAGGTTTTTGTTATATCTATCTTACCAGAGGAAGCCAGTCACAAAGAAAGCTCATCATTTCCAAGACTTTTCAAGTTGCTTCTTTAAAGTATCACTAACATTAATTTTGCAGTTAATTATATCCTGTTATAAAATAGGATCATATTTAAAGGGTAAAATGTGAAGGAAAGGGTAAATAAAACATAATATTAATCTTTTTAGAGTTAAATCATAAGTTTAAAGTTTAACTAAAGGCCCTCTCTTAGGAAGAACTACCTGTAATAGCTATAAGCTATGCAGGGGCCCACAGCTCTCCAAAACACACCAAGAATCCCAAAGGATCTGACCATGCAAGATATCTGAGCCCTCCCTGGCCAAGTATTTTGGGTGCAGGTACCTTGGGATATCTCCTACCTTGGTTAGAGAACACATATTCATGAATGAAGAAACATTTGACTTTATGGATATTCATTAGATGGGTCTCAGTATCGGCCACACAAAGCCTGAAATGACATTTGATAGGCTCAATCAGCTGTAAGAAGGTAGGCAGGATAAGGAACAGACTACTCAAACTAGCAGTAATCTAGCCTTGAGGTATCCACACATCTACCAGATCCTGGGGATCCTTCCTCCCTCATCGGGGAATGTATTTATATGCCAAATTAATTCCTACGGGTATAGTTCTGATTATGATATGCTGTGATTTATTTCTGATGCTCAGGAAAAGTATTTAATGATTTGCAATTTTTCCAAATCTCTCAAAACCACTCACTCTAGATCAAAGCATTCATGTTAGATCAGTTTTTTAAAGGATTCATAAAACTCTTCACTCCCACCACACACAATTTCCCCACCCTCTTGAGCATCTGCCACGTCCCCTGCAGCACACATCAGTGATAACTGTAAACACAAGGAACTATCATTGGCTTGATGGCAAGGCGAGATAATAATACCTCCCTCCAGCTTTCTTCAGAAAGATGTTGTTGACAGGGAAAACACTACTGTTTGTTGAGTACTCTGGGTTTCTCAGAGACAGTCCCTGTATAAATACAAGGTATTATTACTATTATCACCGTGTTTAACATTTGGCTAATAGTAGGAAGTTCTTTCACAACCCTCACTGTAAACCATAACTGTAAATTTTTCCCCTCTTCTTTAAAGCTGTTGCAGAGGCTTTGAACAATGATACTAAAGTAACAATTCAAGTGCATCACTGTGTCTAATGAATAACAGAGCTCTTGATTAATGGCACTTGTTCAACATCACACTGACAGGACTATGTGGTGTTGATTTTTTTTTTTTTTTTTAGAAATTTCTGCCTACTGGGATTTTTCCCCCTCCATTTAATAAAAAAAAAAAAAATAACCATCATCAGAGCTGATTCTTTAAAGCTAGATTTTTTTTATTACCTTTTGCTCTATTCAACTGCTGCTGTATATTTTATTGGACAAGCACCGTGCTTTTGTCTCATGCTGATGCTGGCTACCAGACTGTCATCACTCGGGAGATGTGCTATAGCACCCCAGCAATCAGCAAGCTCACTGTTTTACTAACACAAACCCTCTGCCCAGGTGGGAGAAGAGAAGAGTTGGGGAAAGGCAAACTTTGCTGAAAGAGACACATAGGTCACAGCTGACAAAAAGCACAGTCAGGTACTGGGATATCTATCACAAAGCCATTGGTGAATTGCAGTTGACTGCAGGCATACTTCACAGTGCTGCTTCAGAGTTTATGTATTTTTCTAACATTATTTCACAGGGTTGAAGCTATACAGTTTTATACCCCCACCCCCAATACTCTACTAGTTGGAAATAAATTCCTCCTTGGCTATATATCAGAGAATGACACTGGCTGTTGGTCCATCACTATGGGCAAATGCACTGTCTGTATTTCTTTTTCTTTAGTCGCAGAGATAGGGTGCAGGGGGTGCTTCTATGTGACATGCCAAGAAGGAAAAGACTTGCAGTTCAAGGTGAAGGAAGCAGTGTTCTGATGGAAATGCTGGCTTCAGCCTCTTGTTACATTCCAGTCATGCAAATTGATCAATCCTGTGGTGATTTAAATGGCTAGCTGTGTTGTCAGCTATCTCTGTACTCCAGCTTTTCTCTCTCCTGGCAGGAGCATCAGGGACACAGACTTTACAAACAGTAATAATAACCCTACTTCTGCTCTCACATTTTTTGCAGCTGTTATTATGTCATCATGGTAAATGACCATAATTGACCCCACAATGAAATATTGCCAGTATTCACATGAAGAGGAGCTGCAATCTCACAAGCTAGCAGGCATGTGCTTTGCAAATAAAATTTTTGCTGAATTGCTAAAATCTCAGGTTCCTTTAGGAACTTGGGTGTTTCCAAATTATAGTGGAAAACGACTTGTTTCTGAGACAGAAGAGTGATGTGTACAGGAAGGTAAGCAGGGTGTCAGGGATAAGTCTTAAACAGAGATTTCTAGGATTTTTAGGTCCCCTTGTATTCTTCAAAAGTAAAATAAATACAGGGTGATGGTTCATGAGACTTCACCTGGGCACAGAGAGCTTGTATCTATTTTTACTCTAGCACGCACACACACACACACACACACACACACACACACAGCATGGAGAGAGAGATGCTCTCTCACACACACATTTACACTCACATGCACTCTCACACATGCACATATATTCTCTCCCTCTCTTCTCTGTTTCTCTATTTCCCTGTCTCTTTGTCTCTGTCTCTCTCTGTCTCTCTGTCTCTGTCTCTCTGTCTCTGTCTCTCTGTCTCTCTGTCTCTCTCTCTCTCTGTCTCTCTCTCTCTCACCATCACCATTTCAGAGGTAGCATTGACATTTCATAGCATTCAATAGAAACACAGCAGGTTAGTGAAAAAAGCAATTACAAGGCAGTCCTGTACCTGTGCACATTAATACTGTGCTCAAAAGGAAACTATCTAAATTAGACTCCACAATTTTAAGGTTATTGGCTGAGAAAGCAGCACAATTTCAAGATGGGAAAAAAAATCTAGTTCTAGTGGGAAAAAATTGGTGGGTAATAAAATGGAATCTTTTACTTCTATTTACTGAGAAAACTGCTCTGTTACACAATGCTTTTTGATTTGGTTTTATTTACTTTTTAATAAACTGGGCATGCTACCTTAAACACATCTTCCATTGACTTTGTACAGATTCCTGCAATCTGCCCAAATTCTGCTGTTTCAGCCACTACTGTTCAGATCCTAGTCTCATACAGGATTTCAAGTGCACATCCAAAGCCTTCTGCTAATTCCTGCTCATATTCTAGAAGCAGGCTTGTCTCCAATTCTGCTCCTCTGCACATCAAGGATGACTTTGGGGAGAGTAACCAGCAATGTTGTCATAGTGATGACGTAGACAGGAAGGAAAATGTTTTAACTTTCATTATAGATAACTTAAAATGGAAAGGGTTTGTTTATTTCTATGATTGTCAGCAGTAGAGAAACTGAGAAAGATCCATGTCTAGCTAGTCTTCACAATTACAAATATAAGTTTCCTTTGACCCAAAGATCTATATACAAAGGAAGACCTGAAGAAAATTACATATTAACCCAAATAGAGGCACTCCACCATCTTTGTTCCAGTGGCCGGGAAGTTGGGACTGCCAGGCTCGGAGACAGGCATAATATCGCTTGAGTCTCGGGTGGCTTGTATGTACGCTGCTCCCAAGAGCTGGGCAGATCTGCAGTAAGAACGGGACAGCGCTGTGGTTCTCTGGGCGCCAGATCTGCTGTAGGCCATCGCCTCTGCAGGGTGACCAGCACCACCACCGAGAGAGTGCAGAGTGTACTCCGCCATCTTTGCTCCAGTGGCTGGGAAGTTGGGTCTGCCAGGCTCGGAGACAGACAAGCATAATATCGCTTGGGTCTCCAGCGGCTTGTGTGTACGCTGCTCCCAAGAGCTGGGCAGATCTGCAGTAACTAGTGTGGCAGCTCTGCTGTGGGACTTCTGCCTGGCAGAGGGACGCCCCCTCTCCACCACTCTGGGAGAGATCACACACCCATGCACAGTGCAGGAGCCTACCAGCCTCCCTTTGGTGACCTCTGCTCCAGGAATCAACTACGCTGAGTCTTTGGATGTGCAAGGACTCCCCAATATAACATCACTTGGGGCAAGGCACATCAGGGCTCCAAAGACACTCGGGAGCAGGGCAGGCATCAGAAATCGGTGCCAGGGGAATCCTGGTAATCCAGGGGGGCCAGAAATAGCTTTGCAGGCTCACAGGAGGTCCAACCAACAGCCAGTGACAGCAGGACCAACTAACATCAGAGGTAACCAGATGGCAAAAGGCAAAGGTAGGAACGTTACTAACAGAAATCAAAGTAATATGGCACCATCCAAACCCAACTCTCCAACAGCAGCAAGTCCTGGATACCCCACCACAACAGAAAGATAAGATCTGGATCTAAAATTACTTCTCATGATGCTATTAGAGGATCACAAGAAGTACACAAATAAATCTAATAAAGAATTACAGGAGACCATGAATCAAGGGTTAGAAGCCCTTACAAAGGAAACACAAAAATCGCTTAGAGAAATGCAGGAGAACATGGATCAAAAGATGGAGGCCCACAAGGAGACAACACAAAAATCGCTTAACGAGATGAATCAACGGGTAGATGCACTCACAAAGGAATCACAAAATTGGCATAAAGAAATGCAGAAGAATATGGGTCAACAGACGGATGCTCATAGGGAGGCAACACAAAAATTGCTTAAAGAAATGAATCAACTGATAGATGCCCTTACAAAGGAACCACGAGAACTGCTTAAAGAAATGCAGGAGATGATGGATCAACAGATGGAATCCCATGAGGAGGAAACACAAAAATCTCTCAGAGAAATGCAGGAGAACGTGGGTCAACAGGCAGAAATCCTGAAAGAGGTAATGCAAACATACCTTAAAGAAATACAGGAAAATACAAACAAACAAGTGAAGGATTTCAGCAAATCCATCTAGGAACTAAAAAAGGAAGTAGAAATAACTAAGAAATCACAAAGGGAGACAACTTTGGAGATAGAAAACCTTGGGAAGAAATCAGGAGTCATAGATGCAAACATCAACAATAGAATACAAGAGATGGAAGAAAGAATCTCAGGTGCTGAAGATTCCATAGAAAGCATCGACTCAACAGTCAAAGAAAATGCAAAATGCCACAAACGTGTAACCCAAAACATCCAGGAAATCCAGGACACAATGAGAAGACCAAACCTAAGGATTATAGGTATAGATGAGAGTGAAGATTTGCAACTTAAAGGGCCAGTAAACATATTCAACAAAATTATGAAGGAAAACTTCCCTAACCTAAAGAGAGAGATGCCGATGAACGTACAAGAAGCCTACAGAACTCCAAACAGACTGGACCAGAACAGAAATACCTCCCATCACATAATAATCAAAACACCAAATGTACTAAACAAAGAAAGAATGGTAAAAGCAGTAAGAGAAAAGGGCCAAGTAACATACAAAGGAAGACCTATCCGAATCACATCAGACTTCTCACCAGAGACTATGAAAGCCAAAGATCCTGGGCAGATCTCATGCAGACACTAAGAGAGCACAAATGCCAGCCTAGACTACTATACCCAGCAAAACTCTCAATCACCATAGATGGAGAGACCAAGATATTCCATGATAAAACCAAATTTTCACAATATCTTTCTACAAATCCAGCCCTGCAAAGGATAATAGGTGGAAACCACCAATACAAGCAGAGAAACAACACCCTGGAAAAAAAGAGATAATAACCTTCTTGAATCAAACCCAAAAGTAGATAACCACTCAAACATAAAGATAGCGTCAAGAATGGCAGGTGGCAATAATCACTATGCCTTAATCTCTCTTAATATCAATGGTCTCAATTCCCCAATAAAAAGACATAGACTAGCAGACTGAATACGTAAACAGGACCCAGCATTTTGCTGCATGCAGGAAATGCACCTCAGTGTCAAAGACAAACACTACCTCAGAGTAAAAGGCTGGAAAACAATTTGACAAGCAAATGGCCCCAAGAAACGAGCCGGAGTAGCCATCCTAATATCAGATGAAATTGTTTTTCAACCTAAAGTCATCAAAAAAGACACAGAAGGACACTACATACTGATCAGGGGAAAAATCCACCAACAAGAACTCTCAATTCTGAATATCTATGCTCCAAATGCAAGGGCACCCTCATTTGTAAAAGAAACTTTACTAAAGCTCAAAGCACATATCACACTTCACACAATAATAGTGGGTAACTTCAACATCCCGCTCTCTGAAATGGATTGTTCAGGAAAGCAGAAACTAAACAGGGACACAGTGAATCTAATTGAAGCCTTGGAACAAATGGAACTAACAGATATATTTAGAACAATTCATCCTAGAGCAAAAGAATACACCTTCTTCTCATCACCTCATGGTACCTTCTCCAAAATTGACCATATATTTGGTCACAAATCAGACCTCAACAGATATAAGAAGATAGAACTAATCCCATGCCACCTATCAGATCACTATGGAATAAGGGTGGTCTTCAATGGCAACAAAAACAAAAGAAAACCCACGTACACATGGAGCCTGAACAATGCTCTACTCAATGATAACTTGGTCAAGATGGAAATAAAGAAAGACATCAAAGACTTTTTGAAAGTTAATGAAAATGAAGGCACAACATACCCTAATTTATGGGACACAATGAAAGCAGTGCTAAGAGGAAAATTCGTAGCTCTGAGTGCCAACAAAAAGAAACGGGAGACAGCATACACTAACAACTTAATGGCACACCTGAAAACCCTGGAACAAAAAGAAGCAAATACACCAAAGAGGAGTAAAAGGCAGGAAATCATCAAATTCAGGGCTGAAATCAATCAAGTAAAAACAAATAAAACCATACAAAGAATCAACAAAACGAGGAGTTGGTTCTTTGAGAAAATCAACAGGATAAATAAGCCCTTAGCCAGACTAACCAGAGGGCACAGAGATAGTATCCAAATTAATAAAATCAGAAACGAAAAGGGAGAGATAACAACAGAAACTGAGGAAATTCAAAAAATCATCAGAACCTACTACAAAAACCTGTATTCAACACAACTAGAAAATCTCGAGGAAATGGACAATTTCCTTGACAGATACCAAATACCAAAATTAAATCAGGATCAAATAGACCATGTAAACCGTCCTATAACCCCTGAAGAAATAGAAGTTGTCATTGGAAGTGTTGCAACCAAAAAAAGCACAGGTCCAGATGGTTTTAGTGCAGAATTCTATCAGACCTTCAAAGAAGACCTAACACCAATACTCTTCAAACTGTTCCACAAAATAGAAACAGAAGGAACACTACCCAACTCGTTCTGTGAAGCCACAATTGCACTAATACCAAAAGCACACAAAGATCCGACAAAGAAAGAGAATCTCAGGACAATCTCTCTTATGAATATCGATGCAAAAACAATAAAATTCTTGCCAACTGAATCCAAGAACACATCAAAACGACCATTCACTACGATCAAGTAGGCTTCATCCCAGGGATGCAGGGATGGTTCAATGTAAGGAAATCCATCAATGTAATCCACTATATAAACAATCTCAAATAAAAATACCACATGGTCATCTCTTTAGATGCTGAGAAACATTTGACAAAATTCAGCATCCTTTCATGCTAAACTTCTTGGAAAGATCAGGAATTCGAGGCCCATATCTAAACATAGTAAAAACAATTTACAGCAAACCATTAGCCAGCATCAATCTAAATGGAGAGAAACTTGAAGCAATCCCACTAAAATCAGGGACTAGACAAGGCTGCCCTCTGTCTCAATATTTATTCAATAGAGTACTTGAAGTTCTAGTTAGAGCAATTAGACAACAAAAAGAGGTCAAAGGGATACAAATTGGAAAGGAAGAAGTTAAACTATCACTATTTGCAGATGATATGATAGTATACTTAAGCGACCCAAAGAACTCCATCAGAGAACTCCTACAGCTGATAAATGACTTCAACAAAGTGGCCGGATATAAAATCAACTCAAGCAAGTCAGTAGCCTTTCTATACTCAAAGGATAAGCAGGCTGAGAAAGAAGTAAGAGAAATGATACCCTTCACGATAGCCACAAACCATATAAAGTATCTTGGCGTGACTCTAACCAAACAAGTGAAAGATCTATATGACAAGAACTTCAAGTCTCTGAAGAAAGAAATTGAAGAAGACCTCAGAAGATGGAAAAATCTTCCATGCTCATGGATTGGCAGGATTGATTCAGTAAAAATGACCATCTTACCAAAAGTAATATAAAGATTCAATGCAATCCCCATCAAAATCCCAACTCAATTCTTCATAGAGTTAGAAAGAGTAATTCAAAAATTGATCTGCAATAACAGAAAACCCAGAATAGCTGAAACTATTCTCAAGAGTAAAAGAACCTCTGGGGGAATCAGTATCCCGGACCTCAAGCTGTAATACAGAACAATAGTGTTAAAAACTGCATGGTATTGGTACAGTGACAGGCATGTAGATCAATGGAACAGAATTGAAGACCCAGAAATGAATCCACACTCCTATGGTCACTTGAAATTTGACAAAGGAGCTATAACCATCCAGTGGAAAAAAGATAGCCTTTTCAACAAATGGTGCTGGCTCAACTGGAGATCAACATGCAGAAGAATGCAAATTGACCCATTCTTATCTCCTTGCACTAAGCTCAATTCCAAGTGGATCAAGGACCTCCACATAAAACCAGACACACTGAAACTAATAGAAAAGAAACTAGGGAAGAACCTTGAACATATGGGCACAGGGGAGAATTTCCTGAATAAAACTCCAATAGCTTATGCTCTAAGATCAAGAGTAGACAAATGGAACCTCATTAAATTACAAAGTTTTTGCAAGGCAAAAGACACTGTCAAAAAGACAAAGCGGCAACCAACTAACCAGGAAATGATCTTTACCAACCCTACATCAGACAGAGGGCTAATATCCAATATATACAAAGAACTCAAGAAGTTAAACTCCAGAGAGGCAAGTAACCCTATTAAAAATGGGGTACAGAGCTAAACAAAGAGTTCTCACCTGAAGAATATCTAATGGCTGAGAAGCACCTAAAGAGATGTTCATCATCCTTAGTCATTAGGGAAATGCAAATCAAAATAACCCTGAGATTCCATCTCACACCAGTCAGAATGGCTAAGATCAAAAACACAGGAGACAGCAGTTGTTGGCGAGGACGTGGAGAAAGAGGAACACGCCTCCACTGCTGGTGGAATTGCAAGCTGGTAAAACCACTCTGGAAAGCAGTCTGGCGGTTCCTCAGAAAACTGGGCATGACACTCCCGGAGGATCCTGTTATACCACTCCTGGGCATATACCCAGAGGCTTTACCTGCATGCAATAAGGACACATGCTCCACTATGTTCATAGCAGCCTTATTTATAATAGCCAGAAGCTGGAAAGAACCCAGATGTCCCTCAACGGAGGAATGGATTCAGAAGATGTGGTATATTTACACAATGGAATACTACTCTGCAATTAAAAACAATGAATTCACGAAATTCCTAGGCAAGTGATCAGAACTTGAAAATATCATCCTTAGTGAGGTAACCCAATCACAAAAGAACACACATGGTATGCAGTCACTGATAAGGGGATATTAACCCAGAATCTCGGAATACCCTAGACACAATTCGCATATCAATAGATTTCTAAGAAGATGGAAGGAGAGACCCCTGGTCCTGGAAAGACTGGATGTAGGGGAATGCCAGGGCAGAGAAGTGAGAGGGGTTTGAATGGGGAAAAGAGGGAGGGAAGGGGGCTTATAGGACTTTCGGGGAGGGAAGAATCGGGAAAGGGGAAATCATTTGGAATGTAAATAAAAAAAAATCTTAGAAAAAAAAACCCAAATAGATGTTATTTAGTGGATGGTGACAAAGTAAGCACATCAACCAAGACATCTAAAAAATATGTTCCTGATTCCACTCTATGTGGGAAAATGAACAACCTAACTATTTATGCAAATTTCATTGGTTTCCACCTGTAGCTGAAATCCCAAATTAAAATGTCTATGCTTTTATTTTGGTTTTACTCAAATGATAATTTAAAACAAACTGAGAGTAAAGATAATGTCTCATCACTTTTAAAGACTGTATTTATACTTCTGTCTCTTCTAGCTTTTAGCACAACAAAAAGGAACTAGGAAGGGCAGCAACTGTGTGTTGGGTTAGCGACTGACTTACTACTTCCCAGGAAAGGCTGGCTTAAATGTTCCTTCCTGAATCAGTGCCTCTTACCCTAGTTAGTTACTAGGGTAACTAGTTAGTTAGTAGCTAGTTAGTTACATTACAACTTAAAAATGCACAAAAACAATTTTTACTTTATATTTGAAAATGTCTATTAGTCCTAGTTGGGTTATTTTCAATACATTAAACATGCTTTTAAAAGACCTGCTTTATAAGATATATGTCTTATAAAGAAACTCTATCTCATTATTTTTAAACCTGATATTAACTTTCATTTCAACGTAGTCTGCATCTGACACATAATGTCTTTAGAATTACTCTTTTAGATATTCACTCATGCAACTGAGAGGGTTGTTACAGCTAGGAACACAAAGAACACCCCAGTGTGATATCACTTGGGACTCAGAATGACAGGGCCACACCTGCACCCAGGAGCTGGGCAGCACTGCCACAGCTGTCTTTGCACCTATCCTGCTAGGGGTCATCTGCTCTGCAGGGAGTCCTGCAGTTAGAGATGAGGCCACCATCTACACTCTGGCTACTGAGCTGATTATTAAAGCCAGGAACAAAGAGAACACCCAAGTGTAAGATCACTTGGGACTCGGTTCATCAGGGTCCCACCTGTACCCAGGAGCTGGGCAGCCCCACAGCAGTCTGTGCCAGGGGAAAGCCGGTAACTCAGGGGTGTTGAGATAGGCTTGCAGGCAAACAGGAGGGATGAGCACCAGCCAGTTACAGTAGGACCAACTAACTCCAGAGATAACCAGATGGCAAAAGGCAAATGTAGGAACATTACTAACAAAAATCAAAGCAATATGGCACCAGCTGAAGACAATTCTCCCACAATAGCAAGTCCTGGATACCCCAATACACCAGAAAAGCAAGATTTGGATTTAAAATCACAGCTCATGATGCTGATAGAAGGTTCAAGAAGGACATAAATAACTCCCTTAAAGACATACAGGAGAATACAAGTAAACAGGGAGAAGTCCTTAAAGAACTACAGGAAAACACAACAAAATAGGTGAAGGAATTGAACAAAACCATCCAAGATCTAAACATGGAGGCAGAAACAATAAAGAAATCACAAAGGGAAACAACTCTGGACATCAAAAGAAGTCAGGAGTCAGGGATCTAAGCATCAACAACAGAATACAAGAGATAGAAGAGAGAATCTCAGATGCAGAAGATACCACGGAAAGCACTGACACAGGAGTCAAAGAAAATGCAAAATGCAAAAATCTCCTGACCCAAAACATCCAGGAAATCCAGGACAAAATGAGAAAACTAAACCTAAGGATTATAGATATAGAAGAGAGTGAGGATTTCCAACTTAAAGGGCCAGTAAATGTCTTCAACAAAATTATGTAAGAAAACTTCCCTAACCTAAAGAAAGAGATGCCCATGAACATACAAGAAGCCTACAGAACTCCAAATAGATTTGACCAGAAAAGAAATTCCTCCCGTCACATAATAATTAAAACACCAAATGTACTAAACAAAGAAAGAATATTAAAAGCAGTAAGGGAAAAATGTCAAGTAACATATAAAGGTAGACCTATCAGAATTCCACCAGAGTTCTCACCAGAGACTATGAAAGCCAGAAGAGCCAGGGCAAATGTCATACAAATACTAAGGGAACACAAATGCCAACCCAGATTGCTATATCCAGCAAATCTTTCAATTACCATAGATGGAGAAACAAAGGTATTCCTTGACAAAAACAAATTTACACAGTATCTTTCCACAAATTCAGCCCTTCAAATGATAATGAATGGAAAACACTAACAAAAGAAGGGAAACTACACACTTGAAAAAGCTAGAAATTAATCTTCTTTCAACAAACCCAAAAGAAGATAACCACACAAACATAAAAATTACATTAAATATAGCAGGAAGCAACAATCACTGTTCCTTAATGTCTCTTAACATCAATGGATTCAATTCCCTGATAAAAAGACATAGACTAAAAGAATGGATATGTAAACAGGACCCAACATTTTGCTGCATACAGGAAACACATCTCAGTGTCAAAGACAAATATTACCTCAGAATAAAAGGCTGGAAAACAGTCCTTCAAGCAAATGGTACTAGGAAACAAATTGGAGTAGCCATTCTAAAATTCAATTAAATAGACTTTCAACCAAAAGTCTTCAAAAAAGAAATGGAAGGACACTTTATAATCTTCAAAGAAAAAATCTACCAAGAAGAATTCTCAATTCTGAACATATATGCTCCAAATACAAGGGCACGCTCATTCGTAAAAGAAACTTTACTAAAGCTTAAAACACACATTGTACCTCACACAATACTTTTGGGTGACTTCAACACCACACTCTCCACAATGGACAGATCAGGGAAACACACACTAAACAGAGACACAGTGAAACTACCAGAAGTTTTGGACCAAATGAATTTAATAGATATCTATAGAACATTTCATCCTAAATCAAAAGAATATACCTTCTTCTCAGCACTTCATGGTACCTTGTCCAAACTGACCATATAATTGGTCACAAAACAGAACTCAACAAATATAAGAATATTGAACTAATCCCATGCCTCCTATCAGGTCAGAATGAAGTAAGGGTGGTCTTAAATAGCAAGAAAAACAACAGAAAGCACACATACACATGGAAACTGAACAATGCTCTACTCAATTATTCTTTGATCAAGGAAGAAATAAGGAAAGAAATCAAAGACTTTTTAGAATTAAATGAAAATGAAGTCAGAACATACTCAAATTTATGGGACACAATGAAAGTAGTGCTAAGAGGAAAACTCATACCTCAAGTGCCTCTAAAAAGAAGCTGGAGAGAGCATACACAAGCAGCTTAACAGCACATCTGAAACCTTTAGAACAAAAAGAAGCTAATACACCCGAGAGAAGTAGAAGGCAGGAAATCTTCAAACTCAGGGCTGAAATCAAACAAGTAGAAACAAAAAGAACTATACAAAGATTCAGCAAAACCAGGAGCAGGTTTTTTGAGAAAATCAGCAAGACAGATAAACCTTTAGCCAGACTAACCAGAAGGCACAGAGACAGTACCAAATTAACAAAATTAGAAATGAAAAGAAAGATATAACAACAGAAACTGCTGAAATTCAAAAAATCATCAAATCCTACTACAAAAACCTGTATTCAACACAACTGGAAAATTTGAATGAAATGGACAATGTCCTAGACAGATACCAAGTACCAAAGTTAAATCAGGATCAGATAGACCATCTAAACTGTCCAATAACCCCTAAAGAAATAGAAGTAGTCACTGATAGTCTCAAAAAAAAACCAAACAACAACAACAACAACAAAAAAAAACCAAACACAGGACCAGACGGTGAGGGCTTATGGAACTTTCACGGATGGGGGAACCAGGAAAGGGGAAATCATTTGAAATATAATTAAAGAATATATCTAAGGAAAAAGAAAACTAAAAAAAAAAGTTACTCTTTTACCTTTAAGTAACCCAAAGATAGTTTGTGCAGATTGTAGAAGGGGAAAGAGTGTTCTAGTTTCATATTTTATAATCTGGATTTTAGAAGAATTCATTGAAAGGTGTCTGATCTGAGAAAGTCTAGTCACATTGGTGAGTTAATGAGACACACTTCCATGGCAGGCAGGTTACTGTTCAGTTGTTCTGACCTTAAATTCTAAAATCTTCATGACCAATTCTTCTGAGTTATGGGCCTCTAATAGTTCATTATTTTATCATACCCAATCCTATCACTCAGATGACAATACTTGTTTGTGTTTTATGTGAAGCCTTGAGAAATTTATGATTCTACATCATATCTATTTCAATCAAGGCCAGAGATACGACTCAATGGTTATGAGCAGTCACTATCTTGTACAGAACTTGAGTAAAATTCTTCCACATTGTGAAACACAGCTGCCCATGATGATCCAGACGATCTGGCACATTCTTCTGACATTTCCAGGCACCTACATACATGTAATACATGTAAACTGAGTCAAGAGCATGGATATATACATAAAACTAAATGAATAAGATATAAATAAGCATACATTCCATCCTTTGCAGGGGTGAAAATTGCTCTGAGATAAAAGAGAGACGAGGATGAGGAAGAAATGATCGTGACTTAGATCTGGATGTCATTGGTGAAATAACTCTTAGACTAGTGAGTGGGTTTCAGTCTACCTGCAGATAGATGATATCCCTGGTGTGTTGGAGTCACAATATAAGAGATGGAAATAAAAAATGGTGTAAAGTGTCTAAGTTAAATAGATCAAGACAAGTGGAAAGACAGCAGTTACAGATATAACAGGAAAGGTCAGGTATCCAGGCTTAGATGATACCACATTCTTGTGAGATGAATTTCTGGAGAAATAGAAATTGAAATAAAATATTTTAATAATGGTAACAATGGGAAATAATTCGTATAATTTAAGTTTTGACATAATTCTAGACCTCTTATGTAAATTCCTAGTTAGAAAATACATTTTGGTTGCACATAAATGTGCTATGTTGCCAAGTTAGAGATGATAGGATGTGAGCAGAAGTGATTTACGCAAATTCTGTGTCATCTCCAATATGTGGACATTTTACTTCTCTTGGATATTGGCTTGTATGACTATAGGCAAGATGATTTATCAAACAACCTGAACTTCAAATTTTCAAATGATGGTTAGGTTACAGGATGAAAAAAGAACACAAATCCAGAAAATGTTGTGGGACACTAATCTTTCCTTTTTACATTCTAAAATGTTCAGTTATTTAGAACAAAATAGTCTATTTAAAATTGTGTGGTATCTTTTTGTTATGAACATCTAGTCTTATTAATTCCCAGTGTTCTAAGATAAAATTTTGGTAGTGTAAACCAGAAACACAGGTTTTACTGTGGGTATCTTTTATACTTATAAACCTGCAGATTTCTTAACTGCACTTTGGTAGCTCTTTTGATGTCTGAATCTTGCTTTAAACCATCTGTCCCTATCTCTACTGAAGCTATAAAACAGGCTGATCAAGGGCTGCCATGTGATCTGTGTTGATCCAGTGGAGAACACATTAGCATCCAACACACCTAAGTAGCAGCACTCAGATTCTAGAGCAAAGTGACATTTTCCAGTTTTTATTCTCAGTCTCTTGCCCTGACTATGAAGTATGAGCTACAGTTTGTCATTTAGCTCTTAAAACACTAACCAGTAAAGGATATTTTTGCTTCATTAGATAGGTTTTTTTAATCTTCTTGTTCCTCCTGAGCTGTACTGCAAAGAACAACCTGTAATAAATTGCTCCCACTTCACAACCAGAAATAAAATCTTTTTAAAATCAAGTACTTTCGTTTCAACTGGGATAATGCCATATTTGGTACAAGACCATGATAATTTAAATTTCATCCTAAAAATCCCCCAAACACTGGACTCCAGTGGATTTTTACAATTCAGGAAACATTCTTTCATGGAAAATATTCATATAGCTAGAAAGCCCTTTAGGAATGAGGGTCAAAGCTGCCCATTTTCACTCCAATACCCAACTCTACATTCTCACTTTTAATCTTTGGTTTCTGCATGACTTTTGCCTGCTTGTTTGAAACTTGACATCTGATTAATGCTAAAGAATGTAAATCTGTCTTCCCATTAAACTTGTAAATACAGTCATTTTAGCACACATCCTGGGGCAGTTGCTGGATGGCCTGGATGCACTGTGTTCAATCAGGGTAGCACTGATGATGGTAATATATAACACATTTCATCTCATGTAGGCTCAATGTTAACAAGAAATAGAGTTACAGATGAAAATGTAAAAGAAAACACCTATTCCAAATAAAAACAATAAATAAATAAATAAATAAAAAACAAAATAAGTACATGTCCATGTCTTTCTATGGTGATATTATATAGAGTAAAGAAGGCACAGGATAATATTTTTCTGGTAGACTGCCATTTAAGTGTATGTTGGTTTTCCTCAGGATATTTTTGAATAATAGTCCTCTATTTAATAGACAATACTTAAATTTAATCTACAGAATATGAGATTAAAAGGCACTTCAAATCTTTCAAATTGCAGAGAAATTTTTATAAGAATAGAAAATATGCTAAAGTTATTTCTGCCTATATTAAGGTAGAAAAATATTAAATCTCTGTCTCTCTGTCTCTCTGTCTCTCTGTCTCTCTGTCTCTGTCTCTCTGTCTCTCTGTCTCTGTCTCTGTCTCTCTGTCTCTCTCTCTCTCTCTCTCTCTCTCTCTCTCTCTCCTTCCCTCCTCTATCTCTCTCCCTCCCCCCTCTCCATTTCTTTCTCTCTCTTCCGTGTGTGTGTGTGTGTGTGTGTGTGTGTGTGTGTGTGTGAGTATATTTTAATTACTAATGATCAGGATTACTGCTGTTTATACTCAGAGTTTTCTGCTTGTTTACTTTGTCAAATGTCTGCTCTGTAGTATTTATTACTACGGAAAATACAGAGAATAATATTAGCACAATAACTCTCAGAATCTGGAAAGGTCACATACTAACAGTATATTCCTAACAGATGTCAATTCTATAAATATCAAAGGCACAGGTCAGGATAACTCAGGCCAAAAGAAAGTTAGTCTGCAATCAAAAACTAATTTGAAGAACATTATTCCCCTTTCAACACAGTAGTTCAACACAGTGACCTGACAACCAATTTTGTAAGTCAACACAAAGGCAGTATAGTAAATAAGTTAGAGAAGCAGACTATAACCAGCCTACCTGGAATGAATCCCAAATCTATTACTTATGAGTTGTTATAAACCAGAGCACATGTTCTTCCCTTTCTATAGTTCGACAAGGAGAGAACAGCTTCAGCCCCACAGAATGATTCTGATGTTGTGGGAATGAAAGTGGGCCATAGGGTCTGGCACATGGTAAAAGCACATATGTATGTGTATATGTATATATGTATGTGTGTGTGTGTGTTTGCATGTGTATGTATATGAATATGTACATATATGTGTATCTAGAGATCTCTATATCTAGAGAGATCTTTCTTCTCTGGCGATGATCTATGTAGATGGCAATTCACATAGATGAATTAAGTGCTGAAATCTCTCTTCATTATCAGTTTTCTTATGAAAGAGAAAATATACACCAATATGTTTTTCATATTTGAAGACTTAATTTCTCCTTGTCATCTCTAGGTGAGTTCTATTTTATGAAGCAAATAACTTCAGTAAATAAAAATACTACTGGAAGATGATTCTTGGTTTCAATAAAAATATTAAGCAAGAGTTAAAAAATTTGTACTCGATATCATTTCACATTGCCCATACCTTCATAGTTTTTCATAAAATAAAGTAAGTGTAACCTTGAGATGAATTTTAAAGTTGGAAAAATAGCCTTAGCTCCACTGTTGTGTTATATTCCTGTCCTTTGAGGTCTCATTCTCTAGTCTTAGAGGCCATTTAAACTTATCGAATGCCCGCTACAGGGTTGATTTGGTGTTCTATCTCTCCCAGTGAACTCATATTAAGAAAAAATAGTCATAAGTCAAATTGAAGAGCTAGCTTAATGCAGGCTCCTGCCTTGCTCACCATGTACTACATTTCTTCTCTACTCCAATCATGTACCCCATGCCTTCTTGATCTTGAGATGAAGCTGAAAGAGAAGACCTGGAGAAGCATTGGTAATCATATTTACTTTCTGTACAGAAAGCTAACTTACCAGGAGAGGGAAAGGGTAGCACTGGTATGTGGAGTGCAGCCTGGGAAACATTAGAGCACTGATTCCACAGAAACTTGCTTTTCAGGGAGTGGGCAGAGGCATGGAAAGGGGGATCACAAGCATTATTCTCATGGCATAAAGCTTCACACACATCCCTCAATCACACATCCTGTGTTTTCAGCTTATTTCTGAACAGATATTTGGGGAAGATATTCTATAGCTACTGTTCTTATACAGATTTGCATGAACTTCCCAAAGATACATCCAGATGGGAACTTATCTAAAGTCCAAGCCTCTTACTCCATGTTTGTGGATTTCTTAGACAGCACATGGTAAGAATCTATTCCACTCTCTGTCATGTATACTATTGATTTTAAGCAATTAATGCTAGTGAGCTACTAATGAGAACCAGTGGCTAAATGCTTTTTAAGTTTCAGGTATTCAGGTATACTACATAAAGATTCTGTTATCTCAGAGAGCTTAGGCTCCTACCATCTCAACTTTTGGTACAAGATAGAATGAGTAACTTATTAAGTACCTTGTATTGTATTTCTCTCCTTTCTTGATTCACTTTCTCTTCCCTGAATGACTACTCTCTGGAATCCTCTTCTAAAATAAACTCTGAAATCCTATATGTTAGGCTCTTATTTTGAATGAGCCCAGGATAAGTTAGTTACTCAGTAACCTTAATATAAGTTTCATTTTTTTTGTTTTGTTTTGTTTTTTTCATTATGACAAGTTGGAAAAGATTTATTTCTAGTCTGAGCTAAGTTACTGTGACCTTGGAATCATTAGTTAATCTCTCAATTTATTCATGTATTGAATGATAGCATTTGGCTGTTTTTAAAATTTAGTCAATGTCTATGAGTCTATGCCTAGATGAGAATTAGGCCTGTAGATTGTAATAAAGAGACCATGTAACACTACTCTATCAGTACTCATATGTTTATTAGGTCTCATTTCAGTGTCTTGGAGGTCATTTAGATATGCAAAATGTTCACAAAGATATTAATTTGCTGTTGCTCACTACTCACACATCAATAGCTCAGTAGGGTCAATTCTGATTTACATGTGCCTCTTAATTCACAATACTGAATAGTCCATAATTGTGATAGTCTCACTTGGGATTATCTGATAAGCTAATTTTCTAGTATACTTGAATGCACCATTTCCAAAGAGGCATTGGATTGTAATTTGTTAAACTTAACTACATACACATCAAAAATGTCAGAATTTTGTGATATTATGGGAATACGTTTTATCTGTCAAAACTCAAGTTTCAAGGGACTCAGGAAGGCTCACTCTACTCCTTAAAAATTGGATGGTTTTAAGGTCCTCAAGCTTAAGATTTTTACTTGCATTTTATCTTTGTCTTCCCCTATATTACTCATCAGGTTCAGTTTAGGTGCCAATGAATACGTTTATCCGTTCTGTGCCAGGCCTGCCAGCTTCCAAATGCTGCACTGCAGAGCAGTCCCTGACCTCCCTGGCCTTTCTGGACACTAGATGAATACCCAATACATTTTGCTTTAACGTTTCACCTAAGATATAATCCTGCCAAGAAAGGTACAGAGTTCAAATAACTAGATGGCATAACAAATAAGTAAAAAACAAAACAAAACAAAACAAAACAAAAAAGCCTCCTATTTTAAAAATTTGTTAATGGTGAAAATAAGGAGCATTCTAAAAAACAAGCTGGCGATGTTGCCGAAAGAAATGATTAGTATTTTAGGACATCTTGAACAATGGGTATATTCATCATCCATTAAGAATATTAATATAATAAAAATGACCATCTTGCCAAAAGCAATATACAGATTCAATGCAATCCCCATCAAAATCCCAACTCAATTCTTCATAGATTTAGAAAGAGCAATTCAAAAATTCATCTGGAATAACAGAAAACCCAGGATAGCTAAAACTATTCTCAAGAGTAAAAGAACCTCTGGGGGAATCAGTATCCCGGACCTCAAGCTGTAATACAGAACAATAGTGTTAAAAACCGCATGGTATTGGTACAGTGACAGGCATGTAGATCAATGGAACAGAATTGAAGACCCAGAAATGAACCCACACTCCTATGACTCCTATGATCTTTGACAAAGGAGCTAAAACCATCCAGTGGAAAAAAAGATAGCATTTTCAACAAATGGTGCTGGCTCAACTGGAGGTCAACATGCAGAAGAATGCAAATTGACCCATTCTTATCTCCTTGCACTAACCTCAATTCCAAGTGGATCAAGGACCTCCACATAAAACCAGATACACTGAAACTAATAGAAAGGAAACTAGGGAAGAGCCTTGAACATATGGGGAGAGTTTCCTGAATAGAACTCCAATAGCTTATGCTCTAAGATCACGAATTGACAAATGGGACCTCATAAAATTACAAAGGTTTTGCAAGGCAAAAGACACTGTCAAAAAGACAAAGCGGCAACCAACTAACCGGGAAATGATCTTTACCAACCCTACATCAGACAGAGGGCTAATATCCAATATATACAAAGAACTCAAGAAGTTAAACTCCAGAGAGGGAAGTAACCCTATTAAAAATGGGGTTCAGAGCTAAACAAAGAGTTCTCACCTGAAGAATATCTAATGGCTGAGAAGCACCTAAAGAGATGTTCATCATCTTTAGTCGTTAGGGAAATGCAAATCAAAACAACCCTGAGATTCCATCTCACACTAGTCAGAATGGCTAAGATCAAAAACACAGGAGACAGCAGTTGTTGGCGAGGACGTGGAGAAAGAGGAACACGCCTCCACTGCTGGTGGAATTGCAAGCTGGTAAAACCACTCTGGAAAGCAGTCTGGCGGTTCCTCAGAAAACTGGGCATGACACTCCCAGAGGATCCTGTTATACCACTCCTGGACATATACCCAGAGCCTTTACCTGCATGCAATAAGGACACATAGTCTACTATGTTCATAGCAGCCTTATTTATAATAGCCAGAAGCTGGAAAGACCCCAGATGTCCCTCAACGGAGGAATGGATTCAGAAGATGTGGTATATTTACACAATGGAATACTACTCTGCAATTAAAAACAATGAATTCGCGAAATTCCTAGGCAAATGGTCAGAACTGGAAAATATCATCCTTAGTGAGGTAACCCAATCACAAAAGAACACACATGGTATGCAGTCACTGATAAGGGGATATTAACCCAGAATCTCGGAATACCTTAGACACAATTCGCATATCAATAGATTTCTAAGAAGATGGAAGGAGAGACCCCTGGTCCTGGAAAGACTGGATGTAGGGGAATGCCAGGACAGAGAAGTGAGAGGGGGTTGAATGGGGAACAGAGGGAGGGAAGGGGGCTTATGGGACTTTCGGGGAGGGAGGAAACGGGAAAGGGGAAATGATTTGGAATGTAAATAAAAAAAAACTTAGAAAAACAAAATAAAAAAAAAGAATCAACACAGCAAAATCACAGCAAGGAATGGACAACAGGGAGTAGACAAAGTATTTATCTCTACCTAATAAAGAAGAAAGGGGAGATTATGGAGGCCTGGACAATGAGACAGACAGAGAAAGATGTTAAGAATAAAGGGTGTGCAGGTGATCAACATTTTAAAAGTCTTCTTTTAAGATGTATTTTGCTTTTCTTTATATCCACACATGGGTACATGCATGTAGGCATAGATGGCCATAAATAACTGCATGCTGACTTAGCTTCATCTGGAATTACAAGTGCTTATGAGCTACCTCACCTGGGTTTTTAGAACAAAACTTATAAGGAGCAGTATACACTCTTAAGCACTGGGCCATTTCTCCTGTATATCAGAGACTTCAGACAACAATAACTTCCAAGTGTTCTGCTTGTTCCAGCTAAAAATTACAGGCATTTATAGAGTCCTCGCTACTCAGTGGCACTGAAAGGATAATTTGTGGCAAACGTATTTTAGAGACATTTATATTTTCACAACTTACACTGCCAAATTTCTCATGAATCTGTGAAGTAAAAAATAAATTCAGACATTATAAGAAAGGTAAAAGTTCAGTTAAACAGATACACTTTGGAAAATAAACAAACAAAAAAATGAAACACTTCTGTAAAGCATGGATCTCCTTGGTTTTTTAATGGCCTTTGGATTTAATTCAAAAGAAAATATGCTGCTGCTAGGTCCAACCAGTGATGGTTTGCCCACCAACAGGCCAACCATAGGCTTAGCATCTCAACCACTCAGGGAAATAGAAATAGAATTTTTTTTAATAAAACAGGTTTCATTATAATGGACTTACTCATAATTTCCCAAAGAGTAGAGCAAGAAAGGAAAGCTATGTGCATTTAACTTTGCTCTAAATTTACCATGTGGATGTATTCTGCTTCTTTTCTGGTCCTTTCTATAAGGTATGTCCTAAGAACTATATGAAATAGGAATCCATTGGATACAACAGAGGTCTGTACTTTGCGGAGATGGAATCAAAATAAGGCAACCTTTTCTCCCCAAAATAACACAGACTGTACAAACAAGAGAGGTTTCTATCATCACACTTGATAGTTTACAGTAGATGATGGAAATGAGAAGATATATTCTTTTGCGATAGTTCATGATTACTGAACAAATGAAATGATTCTTAAATATATAAGTAAATGATAATCTTATCATTGCTTGTGATCAGGAATTCCATATTCACAGACATAGAACCTAAATACTGGTTGCTTGTCGGATTGCAAGTGGCACAACCATTCTGGAAATCAGTTTGGTCGTTCCCCAGAAAATTGTACATTGTACTACCAGAGGACCCAGCTATACCACTCCTGGGCATATAACCAGAAGATTCTCCAACATGTAATAAAGACACAGGCGCCACTATGTTCATAGCAGCCTTATTTATAGTAGCAGGAAGCTGGAAACAGCCCACATGGCCCTCAACAGAGGAATGGATACAGAAAATGTGATATATTTGCACAATGGAATACTACTCAGCTATTAAAAACAATGAATTCATGAAATTCTTAGACAAATGGGTGGAACTGGGAAATATCGTCCTGAGTGAGGTAACCCAATCACAAAAGAACACACATGGTATGCACTCACTGATAAGTAGATATTAGCCCAGAAGCTTGGAATACCCAAGATACAATTCACAGACCAAACGAAGCTCAAGCAAAAGATAGCCTTTTTGGGTATCAAAGGATCGAGAGGCCCTTGGTCCTGAGAAGGCTGAATGCCCCAGTGTATGGGAATGCAAGGACAGGATAGCACGAGTGGGTGGGTTGGTGGGGGGGGAGGAGGATGGGATAGGGTGTTTTTGAAGGGGAAACCAGGAAAGGTGATAACATTTGAAATGTAAATAAATAAAATACCAAAGAAAAAAAGAAAAAGAAAAGGACTTTTAATTCAGAGTGTATGTGTTTCCATTTTTCTATATACAGAAATGTTACAAACAATCCTTTCCCTTTAAGGAAAAAAGAACTGGTGGAAAATATCCCCAAATATATTGCAAAACCTTCCTATTTTTCTATAGAATATTAGGCATTTCTCTTTCAGGGAAAGAATAGTGGGCTAAGGCATCCAATCCAGTATAACTAATCCTATGTCCTTTTGTTACTGAATTAACTCCCAAGAAATCTTTTTATGGGGTAGTTTGGAGAAGCCTGAGTATCTCATTCCTCTTGGTGATTGCTCTCTTGGCTTCCTGTTGAGTTACATGTTGGCTGTAAATTGTCCCTTACCAGAATGGCAATCTTTGAAAACAAGAATGTTCCTTTAAATGATTGAAATAATTATAGGAAGTGGTTAAAAGTATTAATAACATGTCAGAGGAGTTTACATCATGTACTCTACAAAACATATGGTTGCTCCAAAGGCCAAAAGATTGAGCACTAAAATTGCAATGACATTTGATGCTGAGCTTAATCCTCTCAGGAACCAAAGACCGGCTTATTCCACAGCCCACAAAATTTATCACACTCCAGGGTGTAAAGCAAGGCAAAGAACGTTATTTTCAGTGTTATATTTTTCAGGAAATATGTCAATGCCCCTAAAAGAGTATTAGTTTTAGAGGCTCCAAAGACTGAGCTCCTGAAGATTTTTACCCTTCAAGGAAGTTTCAGCTTGTCTGTAGGTGCTGGACAAAAATCTCCATTTTTCTGCAGAGTTTTAAACCTTCTATTTTATCAGTTTTCCAAATTTAAATGAACAATATTAATAATAACATTTATATAGGTGTTATGACACTACAGCCATGCCTCTTTCTTCCTAATCTTTCTTATTGGGAAGAAAGGGGGATTTAAAAGTAAGAAATGGGACTCCACTCGAAAGAGATTTGGGTAAAATAAGCCATGAAGTTCTATTTATTTTATAGGCTCCCAAACCCTCACTTAAGTCAATTCAGAAACTTATCTGTGAGAAGGTTTTTAAATATAAAGGAATCATTTCTGATATTTTTTTTCTAAAATCTCTGGTAACATTGTTCAGTCAGTCACTTTGACTCTTGTTTGGCATGATCCTGAAGAAGTAAAGGAGAGCTAGCTAGTAAAAAAGTGACCAAGCATATCACTATTTCTCTGAGCTCTCTGTTGGGTAATTGAAGGGAACAGCCACAGCACTTCTCTTGCCATTCAGAATTGAGGTGGTACCACCTGGGGTTTCCAGTTTTAGAATACAGCTCTTTGGGCAATTAGCAAAATGTTGAGCATCTGTCTCCCATGATATTTAGGCAAATTAATAATTTTAAGCATTTCTAAAATAAGAAGTGTGTTAGAGGATATGCCACTATACCATGAGCTTAATTTGTTCTGTTAATTTTTCCCTAAAGGAGTCTCATCAAGGTACCGGCCTACAGCAGTGGGTGTTCTTGAGCTCATTGCCCTGGAATATCTATTCTAACAGCCAAGCACTCTTGCTTAACTACAATGTCTGAGACGACAATTTTTTTTAATGTTCTAGCATAAAATTTCTGCAACAATATATATTTTTTCAAGGAATAGCTTCCATTCATGATGCTAAGAGCTCTTGAATTCCCAAGTCAGTTTGGTAGTTAAAAAACTCTTCTTGGCATCACAAACTGTACATCTTACCACATGAAGTCCAAACAGAATTAAATAATAAAGTATAACTGTAACATGTGACCTTTGAGATTATTAGAAAACTTTAACTAAGATCAACAAGAGCTTTGCCCTAGAGATTCATGTATTTCTTCTGAGTTTTCCACAAGCAGAAATGAAAGAACCTTGTTAAAGTTTCCACATTTCAGATAAAACTCTTTTCATCTATGTTTGATAAGAGATTCTGTTCCTAGAAGATGAAGTTATTTATTTATCCTTTTGAGGTCTTACACTTCTCACTAGGTTTTTTTTACCACACAAATAATATGACCCAGAAAATCTAAAACAGGTTCCTAGAGTAGATCAGATAACCTTGTAGTTATCTGATGATGTAGTATCATAGGTATATAGTGAAATAAGATGTGGTTAAAATGGCTTTGGATTGGAACCTCAAATCATTACACACAAACTGTCACAGAAAAATTATGTAGGGTATTATTACCTCTTTCCCAAAACTTCTGTGAGGATCCTTTCAGGCATTGTTGCTATGTATCTGGAATTCATTAATCATTTCCTTATGATTTCCTTTTTGTGCCTGCATAGCTCCAGGGAATGAGATATTATTCTTGGGGATCTGATCTGTGCCCAGCAATCAATCTATGTTCCTGTTCACAGATAGTTTCACAGGTAGCCTGCAGAATGCTCAAAATGGGGGTTCTTATTGAATATGCAAAGACAAAGAAGCTCTTTCTAATTAGACAAGAAACAGAAGATACATAAATTGAGTACTTTTGACAACTACATTTGGACCACATGGAGATTTACAGATTGCTTAATTCACCAGGTCTTGTGATGAGAAGACATCATTTCCTAGATCATTCAGCTATTTTTTACTTGCCCTTTGTCTAAGTCAATGTATAGACTGTTTTCTTTTAGTTGTTTTTGTAGCTAATATGCTAAAGAAACATGACATATAATTAAATGTAACTTTATGATGCTTATAATTTTTTACATAAATACCCTGTAAAGAAAAAAGCTTATCAGCATTTGCAGCAGGGAACCAGGCAGCTCCATAGCCTTCTGTGCTTAGACCACAAGGAGAGAGTGATCTACCAGCAGTGATTTCCCTTCTGAGTGCAGAGGTGAGATCTCCACCTTCTCTATGGAGGGGAACAGCTAGGAGCGCACAAGGCATACAATCAGTGGAGCAGCTGGGACAGGAGTCTTCTCTTCAGGCCACCATTTGCAGCAGGGAAACACCAGATCCTGCCAGAAGAGAGTTGATCTCCCAGGAGTACAGACAAAGGTTTACAGGCCCATAGGAGGGGCAAGCTCCAGCCAGAGACAAGACCAACTAACACCAGAGATAACCAGATGGCGAAAGGCAAGCTCAAGAACCCTACCAACAGAAGCCAAGGCTACTTGGCAACATCAGAGCCCAGTTCTCCCACTAAAGCAAGTCCCGGATACCCGAACACACCGGAAAAGCAAGAGTTGGATTTGAAGTCTCAACTCACGATGCTGTTAGAGGACAACAAGAAGGATATAAATAACTCCCTTAAAGAAATACAGGAGAACATGGGTCAAATGGTAAAGGCCCTTAAAGAGGAAACACAAAAATCCCTGAAAGAAATACAGGGGAGCATGGGTGAATAGGTAGAAGCCCTTAAAGAGGAAACACAAATATCCCTTAAAGAATTACAGGAGAACACAAAGAAACAAGTGAAGGAACTGAACAAAACCATCCAGGATCTAAAAATGGAAGTAGAAACAGTAAAGAAATCACAAAGTGAGACATCTCTGGAGATAGAAAATCTTGGAAAGAATTCAGGAGTCATAGATGCAAGCATCAACAACAGAATACAAGAGATAGAAGAAAGAATCTAAGAGGCTGAATATACCATAGAAAACATTGACTCAACAGTTAAAGAAAATGCATACTGCAAAAAGCTCCTGAGTTAAAACATCCAGGAAATCCAGGACACAATGAGAAGACCAAACCTAAGGATTATAGATATGGAAAAGAGTGAAAATTTCCAAGTTAAAGGGCCAGTAAATATCTTTAACAAAATTATAGAAGAAAACTTCCCTAACCTAAAGAAAGAGATGTCCACGAACATACAAGAAGCCTACAGAACTCCAAACAGACTGGACCAGACCAGAACGTCCTTCTGGCACATAATAATCAAAACACCAAATGCACTAAACAAAGAAAGAATATTAAAAGCAGTAAGGGAAAAATGGCAAGAAACCTATAAAGGCAGGCCTATCAGAATTACACCAGACTTCTCACCTGAGATGATGAAAGCTAGAAGATCCTGGGCAGATCTCATACAGACCCTAAGAGAACACAAATGCCAGCCCAAACTACTATATCCAGCAAAACTCTCAATTACCATAGATGGAGAAACCAAGATATTCCATGATAAAACCATATTTACATAGTATCTTTCCACAAATCCAGCCCTACAATGGAAAACACCAACACAAGGAAGGAAAATACACCCTAGAAAAAGCAAGAAAATAATCTTTGTCCAACAAACCCAAAAGAAAGTAACCATACAAACAAACATAAAAATACCATCAAAAATAACAGGAAGCAACAATCACTGTCCCTTATTATCTTATAACATGAATGGACTCAATTCCCCAACAAAAAACATAGTCTAACAGAGATATTTTTCATGTAAATCTTCAATTTTATCAGAAACTGTTTGTGATTCGTCTTTCAATTTAGTAATGTTTTTTATGTCTACCATTTTAACTGTATTATTTTCCATGATAATCTTTAATTTTAACATTTTTTCTATATATTTCTTCAATTTTATCAGAAATATTTTCCATGTAAATTTTCAATTTCATTGAAAATATTTATAATTCTACTTTCAATCAATTTAGGAATATTTTTATGCCTACCATTTTATCTGTATAATTGTCCATGATAATCTTCAATTTTAATGTTTTTCTATATTTTTCTTCAATTTTATCAGAAATATTTTCCATGTAAATCTTCAATTTATTAGACAATGTCTATAATTTTACTTTCAATCAACTTAGGAACATTTTTATGCCTTCCATTTTATCTGTATAATTTTCCATGAAATAGTCAGTTTTAACATGTTTTTCTATATATTTCTTGAATTTTTTCAAAAATATTTTCCTTGCAGATCTTCAATTTTATCAGAAAATGTTTATAATTCCACTTTCAAAAAACTTAGGAATATTTTTATGCCTACCAATTTATCTGTATAATTTTTCCATAAAATACTCAATCTTAATGTTTTTTATATATTTCTTCAATTTTACCAGAGATATTTTCCATGTAAATCTTCAATTTTATCAGAAAATATTTATAATTTCACTTTTAATCAACTTAGAAATATTTTTATGCCTACCATTTTATCTGTACAATTTTCCATGATAATCTTCAATTTTAATGTTTTTCCATATATTTTTTCAATTTTATCAGAAATATTTTCCATGTAAATCTTCAATTTTATCAGAAAATGTTGTAATTCTACTTTCAATCAACTTAGGAATATTTTTATCCCTACCGACTTTTCTGTATAAATTTCTTCAATTTTATCAGAGATATTTTCCATGTAAATCTTCAGTTTTATCAGAAAATGTTTTTGCTTCTACTTTCAATCAATTTAGGAATAATTTTATGCCTACCATCTTGTCTGTATAATTTTTCATGAAATAGTCAGTTTTAGTGTGTTTTTCTACATATCTTGAGTTTTATCAGAAATATTTTCCTTGTAGATTTTCAATTTTATCAGAAAATGTTTATAATTCCACTTTCAATCAACTTAGGAATATTTTCATCCCTACCATTTTATCTGTATAATTTTTCCATGAAATAGTCAATCTTAACGTGTTTTTCTATATATTTCTTCAATTTTATCAGAGATAGTTTCCATGTTTATTTACACAGTGGAATACTACTCAGCAATTAAAAACAATGAATTCATGAAATTCTTAGGCAAATGGGGAACAAGGGAAGGGAAGAGGGCTTATGGGACTTTCGGGGAGGGGGGAACTGGGAAAGGGAAAATTTGTAATATAAATAAAGAATATAGAATAAATAATAAAATAAAATAAAAAAAAGAAAAAAGCTTATCAAGGGCACTGTGTAAAAATCACTCTCAGCACAAAAACATCTCGTATTTATCTTAAGTTATGAAACTTGGTTACATTTGAAAATCACATAGCCTCAAAAGTTTAAGACAGTGAGTAATCGTTCAGCTATCATTCTAAAGGAAGACGTCTCCTATTCAGCCTGTAACTATCAAGCCACCCATCTTCTGTACTCCCGTTATGCTAGACCTTTACCCAATCCCTTTTGGGTTACTGGCAACTGAAGACAAAAGGCTGTTATTTGGCTGGAACCTAGTAGTCTGATTTCTGGTTTCCCAGTCTGTGGACAAGACAGACATTCAGATAGACTCATCTGTGGACACAACAGAGGTCTCTTTAGAAAGCCATGTTAGACTCCCCTTTGCCACAGATTCTCAGACATACAAAAAGGGGATTTTGTTTGGTTCAACTTCTCTGTCCTCAATCAGCATATTTCCATTGATTATCTTTACCACAGTGAGTAATTCACTGCTGAAATTCCTTCATAATGTGGTGGTAATTTTACTGCATTAACAGACAAATTGTCTGGTTTCTACACTCACTCTCAAGCATGCAAACTTATAAGAACATAAGGTCATATTAGAGAACTTTTATTTAAAACTGATTTTTTTAATCTTCAAAATCTATGAAAATATACAAAGCATGTCTAAATGGCCTGTAATTTCATTGAAATGATGAAAATATTTTTTCTTTTTTAAAAAAAAGCAAAAGCAAACAAAAACATGGCTTGTGTGAGGAGACAGCTTAGTTAGTAAACCATTTTCCTTTAAGCATAAGGACCACAGTCCAACCCCACCCCTAGAACCCACACAAATAAGCTGGGTTAAAAAGAGTGTGCACTCTTAATTCCAAACTTGAGAAGGTAGAGGCAGGCAGATCCCTGGGACTCACTGGCCAGCAGGCCCAGCATACCTGTGGGATCCCAGGCTCATGAGATACTTTTTCTCAACAAATAAGTGAATAAAAAAACATTTTTGTGGTAAAGAGGTTTGTTTCATTTTACAGCTCACAATCTATCATGAGAAGAGGAGAAGTCAGAGAAGG
Organism: Tokudaia tokunoshimensis; assembly: GCA_036184795.1. Classification (NCBI taxonomy): domain Eukaryota; kingdom Metazoa; phylum Chordata; class Mammalia; order Rodentia; family Muridae; genus Tokudaia; species Tokudaia tokunoshimensis. The sequence goes on along the minus strand of BTHU01000009.1, from coordinate 12,347,472 downwards.
CACTCAAGACAGGAAGCTGGAATCAGGAACTGAAGCAGAGACCATTAGGTACTGCTGCTTATTGGCTTGCTCCCCATGCTTGTTCAGGTTGCTTTCCAAGTCTACCTGCTCGGTTATGGGACCACCTACAGTGTGCTGGGTCCATTGCATGTCAGTAGTAATTCAGGGAAAATGTCCCAGAGACCTACCTAGATGTGATGGAGGTATTTTCATGATTGAGGTTCTCTCTTCTTATATGACCCTGGTTTTTGTTAAACTGAGAAAAATAAAATGACCAACATAGTTGACTCCTTGTTATCATGACAGAAAAGCACATCCTCATTGAACCACAACTTTTTCCTTTTCTGTTTACCATCAAGAGTTGATGCTGATATTCATATCACAATATAAACTATAGTACAACTTGTAAAAGCTCCATCGTCTTTAAAAATTCAACTTTAAATTTCATCTCTTTAATATCCAATATCTCTTTAAAAGGCTGAAGTTTCTCAGCTGATACTCCTTGCACAATGAAACCCAAGCTATCACTTATTCCAGGATATGGAAACCAGGGATCAGTTACAGTCAGACCAAAGCAAATCTAAAAACATATAAGTCTAGTAACTTAAGACAGGAAACGCAAGCAGGAACTGAAGCAGAAACCATGGAGGAATTCTGCATACTGGATTGATCTTCATGTCTTACTCCGCTTACCCTTGTTCTTCTTTTCTTTTTCTTTTCTTTTCTTTTCCTTTCCTTTCCTTTCTTTTTCTTTCTTTCTTTCTTTCTTTCTTTCTTTCTTTCTTTCTTTCTTTCTTTCTTTCTTTCTTTCTTTCTTTCTTCCTTCCTTCTTTCCTTTCTTTCTTTTTTTTTGAATGAACTGGTATTTAATGTTTTTATTTTTTTCCATTTTTATTAGATATATTCTTTATTTACATTTTAAATGTTGTCCCCTTTCCTGGCTTCTCCCTCAAAAATCTCCTAACCCATCGCCACTCCTGCTGTTCACCAATCCACCCACTCCTACTTCCCAATCCTGCTATTCCCTTATACTGCAGCATCAAGCTTTCTTAGAACAAAGGGCCTCCCCTCCCTTTGATGTCCAACAAGGCCATCCTCTGCTGCATATGCATCTGGAGTCAAAGGTCCCTTCATGTGTTCTCTTTGGTTGATGGTTTAATCCCTGAGAGCTCTGGGGGTACTGGGCAGCTCATATTGTTGCTCCTCCTATTGCTTTGCAAAACCCTTCAGCTCCTTGGGTTCTTTCTCTAGCTCCTCCATTGGGGATCCTGTGCTCAGTTCAATGGCTGGCTGAGAGTGTCCTTCTCTATATTTGTCATGCACTGGCAGAGCCTCTCAAGTGACAGCTATATCAGGCTCTGGTCAGTAAGCACTTGTTGGCATCAAGAATAGTGTAACTGTATATGGGATGGATCCCTAGGTGGGGGAGTCTTAAGATGGTCTTTCCCTCAGTCTCTGTTCCACACTTTGTCTCTGTATCTCCTCCTGTATGTATTGTGTTCCCCCTTCTAAGAAAGACCAGAGTATCCATACTTTGTTCTTATTTTTTCTTGAGCTTCATTTGATCTGTGAATTGTGTCTTGGGTATTCCAAGCTTTTGGACTAATATCCACTTATCAGTGAGTGCATACCATGTGTGTTCTTTTGTGATTAGGTTACCTCACTCAGAATGATATTTTCTAGTCCCATCCATTTGCCTAAATATTTCATGAATTCATTTTTTTTCTTTTTTTATTATATATTTTTTTATTTTTTATATTTTTATTTACATTCAAAATCATTTCCCCTTTCCCATTTCCTCCCTCCCCGAAAGTCCCATAAGCCCCGTTCACTCCCTCTTATCCCCATTCAGCCCCCTCTCACTTCTCTGTCCTGGCATTCCCCTACATCCAGTCTTTCTTCCATCTCACACCAGTCAGAATGGCTAAGATCAAAAACACAGGAGACAGCAGTTGTTGGCGAGGATGTGGAGAAAGAGGAACACTCCTCCACTGCTTGTGGGATTGCAAGCTGGTACAACCACTCTGGAAAGCAGTCTGGCGGTTCCTCAAGAATTCATTGTTTTTAATAGCTGAGCAGTACACCATTGTGTAAATGTACCACATTTTCTGTATCCATTCCTCTTTTGAGGGACATGTGGGTTCTTTCCAGCTTCTGGCTATTACAAATAAAGCTGCTATGAACATAGTGGAGCATGTGTCCTTATTACATGCTGGAGAATCCTATTGATACATGTCCAGGAGTGGTATAGCAGGGTTCTCTGGTAATCTATGTTTTTGAGTTCTTTGTATATATTGGATATTAGCCCTCTATCAGATGTAGGATTAATATGCAGCAAAATGCAGGATTCTGTTTATGTATCCAGTCTGTTAGTCTATGTCTTTTTATTGGGTAGTTGAGTTCATTGATGTTAAGAGATATTAAGCAATAGTGATTGTTGCTACCTGTTATTTTTGTTGTTAGAGATGGAATTATGTTTGTGTGCCTATCTCCTTTTGGGTTTGTTGAAAGATTACTTCCTTGCTTTTCCTAGGGTGTAGTTTCTCTCCTTGTGTTGAAGTTTTCCATTATCCATTTTATGGCTGGATTTGTAGAGAGATATTGTATAAATTTGTTTTTGTCTGGAAATATCTTGGTTTCTCCATCTAAGATAATTGAGAGTTTTGCAGGGTATAGTAGCCTGGGCTGACATCTATGTTCTCTTAGGGTCTGCATGACATCTGCCCAGGATCTTCTAGCTTTCATAGTATCTGTTGAGAAGCCTAGTGTAAATGTTTTTAATGTAAAAGCCTTTATATGTATTTTACCCTTTTCCCTTACTGCTTTTAATATTTTTTCTTTGTTTTGTGAATTTGATGTAAAAACTTTAGTGTAAAAGTCTTTATATGTACTTTACCTTTTTCCATTACTGCTTTTAATATTTTTTCTTTGTTTTGTGCATTTGGTGTTTTGACTATTATGTGATGGGTGGAATTTTTTTCTGGTCCAGTCTATTTGGAGTTCTGTAGGCTTCTTGTATGTTGATGGGCATCTCTTTCATTAGGTTAGGCAAGTTTTCTTATATAATTTTGTTGAAAATTTTTACTAGCCCTTTAAGTTGGGAATCTTCACTCTCTTCTACACCTATTACCTTAGGTTTGGTCTTCTGATTGTGTCCTGGATTTTCTCAATGTTTTGGGTTAGAAGCTCTTTTCATTTTGTATTTTCTTTGACTGTTATGTCAATGTTTTCTATGGCATCTTCTGCCCCTGATATTCTTTTTCCTTTCTCTTGTATTTTGTTGGTGATGCTTGCGTCTATGACTCCTGATCTCTTTCCTAGGTTTTCTATTTCCAGGTTTGTCTCCCTTTGCGATTTCTTTATTGTTTCTATTTCCATTTTTAGATCCTGTATGGTTTTATTCAATTCCTTCACCTGTTTATTTGTGTTTCCTGTAATTCTTTAAGGGATTTTTGTGTTTCCTCTTTAAAGGCTTCTACCTGTTTACCTGTGCTTTCCTGTATTTCTTTCTTTATTTTTTTAACAGACTCAAAATGTTAAGATTTTATTTAGAAAGGTTTTCCTTGTTGTACAGAAAGTAAAAAACTTGTCACAACCACAGTGTAACTGGCAGCCAGGTTGATCAACTCACCAATCAAAGCTGTCATGACACAAGAGTCTTACATAAAAACCTAACAATGTTTGCAATTTTGTTGGGGTGAAGTTCCCAGGCTTTGTGGTGAATTATCAAGGGGCTAAATGGAGGAAGTCAGGATGTAGTAGAAACTATTCTTTGGTTCTTCAGGTGGGGGTGTCCTCAGGCTTGTATCACAACTGCCGTTTTAAAACAGCTACCAAATCCATGAGCAGTACAACCAATACTCAGCAGTTCTGTTTCTTGCAAGTTATTTTGGGTTTTAATCATCATCTCCTTTGTCATCTGTTTCTTTCTCTTTTCACCCTTTCCACTTTCTTCCTCCTCTTCATCCTCATCTTTATCTTCATCTTCTTCATTTTCATCTACTTCTCCATCATGTCCAAATTCTTCTTCCTCCCCGCTGACTTCATCTTCATCCTCTTCATCTCCATCCTCTTCTTCCTCACGACCTTCATCTTCCTCTTCATTCTCTTCTTCTTCATCCTCTTCCTCTTTGCCCACACCGTCAACCTCTCCATCTGAGTTGGGGGCTTCCTCTACACTATCCACCTCTACATCTGAGTCAGATGCTTCCTGGTCCTCCTGGTCATAGCCATCCAGATTGGATAGCTGGGGCAGGAACCTGAAGACAGTTTCTCCATAATCACTATGGTTAGTGACCTCACAGCCAAACAGATCCATGCTTTTGAGACAATCCAACCTTTCCAATGGTTCCAAGGTGTTGATATCTTTCAAATTATTTCCACCTAAGTTCAGATGTGTGAGCCTTGGTAGTTCTTCTGTTAGTCTGTCCAGACCTCCAAAGATTCTATTTTCAGAGTTCAAGCTTTTCCAATTTAGGTAGCTTCAAGAGGTCTGAAACTGAGGACAAGACTACACTTATTAAACTGAAGAACTCTAAGTTCACAAATTCATCTGTTAATACCTCAGTTTTTCCATCCATTGCTTTGAAATTTTCCATGACAAGTCCTTGAATAGCTGCTGGTGTCTGGTTCCTCAACTCTGGGTGGATCCTCTTCTTCATGTCCATGTTCCCCTTGTTCCCTCTCTCCAAACTTAACTTTCCACTGTGGAGAGAGGGAGGCTGCTGGAGGAGGCAGAGTAGTCTGGGGGGGTAGGGGAGAAAGAGGCTGGAGCTGGAACTCTGGCCTTACTACTGCTACCCCTGGCCAACCTCCCCCCCTATGGCCAACTGCACTTAAACCAAGGATGTGATGCAGTGGCTGCTTGGCTCCACTCAGCTCTTCATGGCACCGCCACTCTCTCCTGTATATTTTTATTAGATATTTTCTTTATTTACATTTCAAATGTTATCCCCTTTCCTTGTTTCCCCTCTGAATGTTCCCTATCCCTTTCTCCCTCCCCCTGTCCCACCCACTCCACTAACCCACCCACTTTCACTTCCCTGTTCTGGCATTCCCCTACACTGAGGCATCGAGCCTTCACAGGACTAATGGCCTCTCCTCTCATTGATGTCCAGCAAGGTCATCCTCTACTACATATGTGGCTGGAGCCATTGGTCCCTCCATGTGTACTCTTTGCTTGGTGGTTTCTTTAAGAGAGTTATTTATGTCCCTCTTAAAGTCCTCTACCATCATTGTGAGATGTAATTTTAAATCAGAGTCTTGCTTTTCTGGTGTGTTGGGATATCTAGGGTTTGCTGTGGTAGGAAAACTGGGTTCTGATGATGCCAAGTAACCTTGGTTTCTGTTGCTTATGTTCTTGCACTTGCCTCTCGACATCTGGTTATCTCTGGTATTAGCTGGTTTTGCTGTCTCTGACTATGACTTGCCCCCCCCACCCCCACTCTAAGCCTGTGTGTCAGTACTCAAGGGAGACCAGCTCTCTCCAGGCAGAATTTGGGTATGGAGAGCTGTGGCACAGGGTCAGCTCTGGGTGCAGAAAGAAACAGGAAGGATCCTGTCCCTAGTTGTTCCTTGGTTCCTGTGTCCTGATGTCTCTGGGCAAGAATTTGAGCAGAAGTCAAGGTCTCAACTGTGCTCTCAGGTGTGTCAGCACTCCTGGGATACTTGCTTTCTACAAGCAGGATTTGGGTAGTGAGAGCTGTGGCACAAGGTCAGCTCTGGATACAGATGGAAACCAGAAGCATGACCAAAATTTTAAAAGGCAAATGATGCCTGAACAATTACACCTGAGGTTGACTTCTTACCTTCACATGAATTTACGTACACATACATACACCAGGTTCACACACACATATTAATAAAGGAAAAACAGATCACAAAATCTTTAATATATATTTCAAATTAGTTAAAGCCTTGTGCAATAGGGCAGAGGCCACTTGTTCTTGTTATTTTCATCTAGACAATAGTTTCAACTGACTTTGAGTGAAACACCTTCTTCCCTTTTTGCCTGACCTTGGACTTATGGCCCTCAAGTTTTTCTCTTAAGCTCTCCTTGGTTCATGCTCCTCCTCCACGGGCCTCTATCTTTGCATCTTCTGATGTGGTTTTTAAACAAGGTTCTTCCTCTCTGCTGGGACATGGAAGGTAGTCAAAAACCATTCCTACTTCACAAAGTCCTGCTGATACTCAGAACTAACTTATCTAAAAGGTCCTTCCATTCACTTTTATTATTTCCCAGTTTGACAGTGACAATTTCCCATTATCAGTCTACGTGAATGTCAGATTGTCCCTGAAGTATATTTGCATTTCCTGCTTGGGTATCATGACCTCTGTCTGAACATTAAACATGTGACACCTTTTTTTCCCATCCATAATGAACTATAGCATGGGATTAAGAGTGTCAAACTTTTCTGAAGGCAAGCATACAAACATTTTTTTAGTTACCTTGCAGTAATATCCTATAGCAAGAGTATGCCTAGCATAACCATTCCTCTAACTCCTTCTTTTAGTTAATTGGTGTTTAATTAATTGGAGCTTTCTTGCAGTCCCCAAGATTAAAAAACTGTATAGTAGGGTAAATCACCAGTGAGGAGAAGAAACTGAGCCTGTACTTCCTTGGAAACTAGATTTTCAAGAACATTCTGTTGACGATTCCATTATTACCATGCAACTTGACAGAGCACCTAGGGCCTCCATGTGATGGGCCCCATCTCACTGGGAGATGCATTTCAAAGAAATACCAGTGCAGTGCATGGGTGTTCTGAAGCTGTATCTCCCTCTGCTGCTTCCTGAGTACCAGTATCTGCTGTTCCCTGGCAAATTTCACAAAGGGCTGCACACCAGGAGAGGAAAGGTAATGACATGTGTTTGTCTTACCAGTGCACTCACATTTCAAACTTGTCTACAATTCTAATAAATGAAAGGCATTGTTAAACCATAACAAGAGCTAAATAGAAAGAAATGTTAAACTATATATGAATGAGAAACTGTCATTAGCTGTAACCTAAATGGTCTGTGTGGGGCTTTGCAGAATGACAGGTAAACAATAAACACTAAGTGTTGTCAAGTAGCTTCAACAAAAAGTGTTTCCATGCATGTGCAAATGGGGAGATGTGCTGCTGCCAGCTCCAGATCACAGGAGCTTTCTGGCCAATCACATGACCAATGAGTAAAAAGCCTTCTACCTGACATGGTGGTCCCTTTCTCTCCTTCCATCAGGGTGACAGAAATTCTTTCTGCCTAATTAAATATCCTGTGGTCCTTTACTCCTTTCCCCCCTCTTCTTTTTTCCTGTTTATTTAAGCATTTGAGAGAATTGTTGTGAAAATCAGTCCCATTTAGATTATGCTACTGACAGAATGTTCTGAAATCTCAAACTGCTGTTCTAGCATCCCTGGCATTTACTTATAATAATAAAAAAAAGAGGATTTGCTATGCACTGTACAATTTGGTCCTGCAAAAATAAATATCCAGGTTTTTTGTTTATTCCCTTTAATCAGAAACCTTAAATTCCAATGATCACCCAGGAATAAATGAGGCCAGATGGGTATCAGTTAAAAAGGTGTGCAGAGGTGGGCCCTTGGGATAGTGGAACACGTACGTCTTTCTAGAAGTTACATCCATCTACTTTCCTTCAAAGCTCATCATTGCCCAAATAATACATAGCTCCATACTGATTCTGCCCGTGTGTTAGATTTGCAAAATAAATTTTTATTGTGATACATTAAAAAGATCATATCAGAACTGATATTCTACCAATCAGAATGGGTTAAAAGACTGTATTATGTACACACTAAAGGAAATAACGACCTTCCTACTCTTGAGCCTGGCACATTGGCTCATGCTTCATCCTAGCATTCAAGATACTGAAACAGGAAGCATTTTACTAGTTTGAGGTTAGTCTAGTGAGCTCCCTGTGTGCATGGACTATACAAACACACAAAGAAAAATCTACTCTCCTCTCCACTTCATGCAAATCATATACTAATTTCCCGTAAAAGTCACCAAATGTTTTGCTAATAAAGACAACACTTGAATAGTTACATATTTCATTTATTTGTGACCTTTGCAATAACTCTGTTAATATGGTATTTTGCTTCTGTGCTTTGGTCACTTTAATTTATAATAGACTACTTACACGTGCTGCACATATGCAGCATCTCTCCATTTAGGCTAGTAAGAAACTTTTATGACTTCATGCTGCAGTCAATGTAATATTCATTCAGTCCACTGGGAATCAATTATCCAATAACTTCTTTGTCAAAAGCTAAGTAAGTTCCATTGACTTAACTGTTTGCACTGATCTTAGCACCAAGTGTCTAGCAAATATAACCTTAGTGTCTGGTTCTAAAGATGTATGTTTTCCAAATGAAGAAATATCATGAGCTAGTTTGCTGTAAGGCATCATGACAGATTATTCTTACCCACTACTACCATTATTGTGATGGTTTTGTTATTGTGGTGAGTCTTTGAAGATGTTGTGGCACTGATAAGAGACTGTAACTGAGGGAGATATGGTGACTTATGGGTGAAAGTTTCTAAATTTCTTTAATATCTATACAGATTTTTCTTAAACAGTTGATAAGAAAAAACGCAATTACAGTATTTTGTGCATTTTATTTATAAAGTCATCACTGTGATCACTATCCACAGCAAATCAGTGTTTGTACAGAAACTCACAGCTAATTTTTATGCTCTTGTGAATTTCTTCCAGCTCAATTATATTGTAAAGAGTCAGTCAAGAGACAAGTATGTGGTTTCCTTAGGTCCTTTTCACAGATTAGGGATTGTAGAAGAAAGTGACTATTGAGGAGAAAGAAATATCAAACATGGGATCAGTGGAAGAATTATCACAGACTGTTGAATAGTGAAAAGGATAACAATCAAATGAGCATCTACTTCAGATATTTAAGGGAACAATAATGGGGAAAGCATCTGCTGTGAATTCTTGCCTGCAAAACGCTTATACTCTAGCTTACAGCACAAGAAAAATGTAATCATTGTCACAAAGAACTCAAAGTGCCCATTTTACTCAGTGAGAAATTGTGACTGAAAAGTTAAGGGTAGGAAAAAAGTAACCAAGACTCTCTAAACAAAGTTATAACATTTGATCATCTCCTTCTGTGTTTCTATTTTTTCTACTTTTTCATGAACCTGGTTCAAATAAATGGTATGTCTTATTTTCTATTGATATAATAGGAATTCAGTTCTATTTTTTCTATGTCATTTTGTCTAAATTTACTTTTACATAGATTGAGATCTTGATTAATATTCTTGGAAGACAGATTTTCAAAAAGTCTCAAATACAACTCTTTTAAAAGTTCTTAAATCAGGGTTACTTCTCCTGGACAAAAACAAGAGGTTTTTAGTAGCAGCAACAATGATAGGCAGGTTGACATGTACTCACAGTCCTAGTATTTGCTGCACAATAAAACTGCTAAATTACTACTAAAATGCTTGGGTTTCCTCTCTAATGTTTTGATAACAGTTTTAAATGATTTTATAAGCTCGTAAAACTTTGTGAGCTGAGGCAATACTCAACAGGAAATCATTTTCTTTTTTTTTAAATTTTTTTATTAGATATATTCCTTATTCATATTTCAAATGATTTCCCTCTTACTGGTTCCCCCCTCTCCCCAAAAGTCCCATACACCCTCTTCCCTCCCCCTGCTCCCCAACCAACCCACTCCTGCCTCCCCTTCCTGGTATTCTCCTACACTGCCACATTGAGCCCTTACAGGACCAGGGACCTCTCCTTCCTTCTTCTTGGTATTCTTTGATTACATGAATTGTTCCTTGGGTATTCCAAGCTTCTGGGCTACTATCCGCTTATCAGTGAGTGCATATCATGCATGATTTTTTTTTTTTGTGAATGTGTCATCTCACTCAGGATGACATTCTCCAGTTCCACCCACTTGCCTAAGAATTTCATGAATTTATTGTTTTTAATAGCTGAATAGTATTCCATAGTGTAAATATACCACATTTTCTGTATCTCCATTGAAGGACATCTGGGTTCTTTCCAGCTTCTGGCTATTATAAATAAGGCTGCTATGAACATAGTGGAGCATGTGTCCTTATTGCATGTAGGAGAGTCCTTTGGGTATATGCCCAGTAGTGGTATAGCTGGATCCTCCAGTAGTATTATGCCAAGTTTTCTGAGGAACCGCCAAACTGATTTCCAGAGTGGTTTTACCAGCTTGCAATCCCAACAGCAGTGGAGGAGTGTTCCTCTTTCTCCACATCCTTGCCAGCACCGGCTGTCTTTGGAGATTTTGATCTTAGAAATTCTGACTGCTGTGAGGTAAAATCTCAGGGTTGTTTTGATTTGCATTTCCCTGATGACTAAGGATGTTGAATATTTCTTTAGGTGTTTCTCAGCCATTCCATATTCCTCAGGTGAAAATTCTTTGTTTAGTTCTGTACCCCATTTTTAATAGGGTTATTTGGCTCTTTGGAATCTACCTTCTTGAGTTCTTTGTATATCTTGGATATTAGCCCTCTGCTGGATGGAGGGTTGGTAATGATCATTTCCCAGTTTGTTGGCTGCTGAATTGTCCTTTTGACAGTGTCCTTTGCCTTACAGAAACTTTGTAATTTTATGAGGTCCCATTTGTCAAGTCTCGATCTTAGAGCATAAACTATCGGTGTTCTTTTCAGGAAATTTTCCCCTGTACCCATGTGCTCAAGGTTCTTCCCAAGTTGCTTTTCTATTAGTTTCAGTGTTTCTGGTTTTATGTGGAGGTCCTTGATCCACTTGGACTTGAGCTTTGTAAAAGGAGATAAGAATGGATTGATTTGCATTCTTCTGCATGCTGACCTCAAGTTGAACCAGCACTATCTATCGAAAAGGCTATCTTTTTTCCACTGGGTGGTTGTAGCTCCCTTGACCATAGGTGTGTGTGCCTGTCACTGTACCAATACCATGCAGATCTTAACACTATCTCTCTGTAGTACAGCTTGAGGTCAGGGATGCTGATTCCCCCAGAGGTTCTTTTATTCTTGAGAATAGTTTTAGCTACCCTGGCTTTTTTTGTTATTCCAGATGAATTTGATAATTGCTCTTTCTAACTCTATAAAGAATGGAGTTACGATTTTGATTGGGATTGCATTAAATCTGTACATTGCTTTTGGCAGGATAGCCATTTTTAATATATTAATCCTGCCAATCCATGAGCATGGAAGATTTTTCCATCTTCTGAGGTCTTCTTCAATTTCTTTCTTCAGAGACTTGAAGTTCTTGTCATACAGATCTTTCACTTGTTTGGTTAGAGTCACACCAAGATACTTTATATTGTTTGTGGTTATTGTGAAGGGTATCATTTCCCTAATTTCTTACTCAGCCTGTTTATCCTTTGAGTATAGGAAGGCTACTGATTTGTTTGAGTTAATTTTATATCTGGCCACTTTGCTGAAGTTGTTTATCAGCTGTAGGAGCTCTCTGGTGGAGTTTTTTGGGTCGCTTAAGTATACTATCATATCATCTGCAAATAGTGATAGTTTGACTTCTTCCTTTCCAATTTGTATCACTTTGACCTCCTTTTGTTGTCTAATTGCTCTAGCTAGAACTTCAAGTACTCTATTGAATAAATATGGAGACAGAGGGCAGCCTTGTCTAGTCCCTGATTTTAGTGGAATTGCTTCAAGTTTCTCTCCATTTAGTTTGATGTTGGTGGAACCCTAGCTGGCTGTGCCCCAAGTGATGTTAAACTTGGGAAATCTCTGTTTACTTGGAGTCCCTGTCTGGTCTATCACTGGAGCAAAGATGGCAGAGGCTGCGGCGCTCCCTCCAGGCACTGATCACTCTGCAGGGCAAATGTTCCACAGCAGAGCTGGCGCACAGATGACCACAGAGCTGCCCAGCTCTTGGGTGCAGGCAGCACCCTAGCTGACTGTGTCCCAAACGATGTTATACTTTCTCCATGCACGGGTCACTCTAGGAAACACTTTTCTAACAAGTGGAAAGTTCCAGGTAAAGCCATAATATTATATAATAATGAAGTAAAATAAAATAAAGTACAAAGAATATGACACTCTTTTTGTTGTTTGTTTGTTTGTTTCTTTTTTTAAAGATCTGTTTATTTATTTTATGTGTATGCATATACTGTCCCTTTCTTTGGGCATCAGATCCCATTACAGATGGTTATGAGCCACCATGTGGTTGCTGGGAATTGAACTCAGGTCCTCTGTTAGAGCAGTCAGTGCTCTTAATCACTGAGTCATCTCTCCAGCCTGAGCAGTTTCTTTTTATATATATGTGTAGCTGTACTTTTGGGTACTTTATTGGGTCTTTTTCTTACTACCCTTCTCTGCCTTTTCTTTTTTTTAATTTTATTTCTATATTTATTGAAAAAGGAAATAAAAAGAAGTAAAAACATTTTATGATAAAATTGAAGATTTACATGGAAAATATTTTTGATAAAATAGAAGAAATATATAGAAAAACACGTTAAAATTGACAATTTTCATGGAAAATTAAAGAATAAAGTGGTAGACATAAAAAATTGCTAAATTAATTGAAAAATGAAATAGAAATATTTTATGATAATATTGAATATTTACATGGAAAATATTTTCTATAAAATTATAGAAGAATGTAGAAAAACATGCTAAAATTGAAGATTATCACAGATAATTTTATATAGATATAATAATGGTAGGCATAAAAGTATTCCTAAGTTGATTGAAAGTGGAATTGTAAACATTTTCTGGTAAACTTGAAGATCTACATGGAAAATATTTCTGATAAAATTGAAGAAATATGTAGAAAAACATGTTAAAATTGAAGATTATCATAGAGTTTATACAGATAAAATGACAGGTATAAAAATAATTCTAAATTGAATGTGGAATTATAAACATTTTCAGGTAAAATTGAAGATTTACATGGAAAATATTTCTGATAAAATTCAAGAAATATATAGACAAGCACATTAAAATTGACTATTTCATGGAAAATTATACAGATAAAATGGTAGATATAATAAACCTTTCTAAATTAATTGAAGATGGAATTAAAAATATTTTGTGATAAAATCAGAGATTTACATTGAAAACATTTCTGAAAAAATAGAATAAATATATAGAAAGATATTAAAATTGAAGATTATCATGAAAAATAATACAGATAAAATGGTAGACATAAAAAACATTGCTAAATTATTTGAAAGAGGAATTACAAATATTTTCTGATAAAATTGAAGATTTATGTTAAAAATATTTGCTAGTCTATGTCTTTTTATTGGGGAATTGAGTCCATTGATGTTAAGAGATATTAAGGAATAGTGATCGTTGCTTCCTGTTTTTTTTTTGATGTTATTTTTATGTTTGTGTGGGTATCTTCTTTTGAGTTTGTTGGATGAAGATTATTTTCTTGCTTTTCCTAGTGTGTAGTTTCCCTCCTTGCGTTGGTATTTTCCATCTATTATCTTTGTAGGGCTGGATTTGTGGACAGATATTGTGTAAATTTGGTTTTATCATGGAATATCTTGGTTTCTCCATCTATAGTGATTGAGAGTTTTGTTGGATATAGTAGCCTGGGCTGGCATTTGTGTTTTCTTAGGGTCTGTACAAGATTTGCCCAGGGTCTTCTAGCTTTCATGGTCTCTGGCAAGACGTTTGATGTAATTCTGATAGGTCTGCCTTTAAGTTACTTGCCATTTTTCCCTTACTGCTTTTAATATTCTTTGTTGAGTGCATTTGGTGTTTTGATTATGTGCTGGGAGGACTTTCTGGTCTGGTCCAGTCTGTTTGGAGTTCTGTAGACTTCTTGTATGTTCATTGGCATCTCTTTCTTTAGGTTAGGGAAGTTTTCTTCTATAATTTTGTTGAAGATATTTACTGGTCCTTTAAGTTGGAAATCTTCACTCTCTTCTATACCTATCATCCTTAGGTTTGGCCTTCTCATGTGTCCTAGAGTTCCTGAATGTTTTGGGTTACAAGCTTTATGCATTTTACATTTTCTTTGACTGTTGAGTCAATGTTTTCTATGGTATCTTCAGCACCTGAGATTCTTTCTTCTGTCTCTTGTATTCTGTTGTTGATGCTTGCATCTATGACTCCTGAATTCTTTCCAAGGTTTTCTATCTCCAGAGATGTCTCCCTTTGTGATTTCTTTACTGTTTCTACTTCCACTTAGAGATCCTAGATGGTTTTGTTCAGTTCCTTCACTTGATTGTTTGTGTTTTCCTGTAATTCTTTAATGGATTTTTTTTGTTTCCTTTTTAAGGGCTTCTGCCTGTTGACCCATGATCTCCTGTATTTCATTAAGGGATTTTTGTGTTTCCTCTATAAGGGCTTTTATCTGTTGACCAAAGTTCTCCTGTATTTCTTTAAGAGAGTTATTTAAGTCTTTCTTGAAGCCCTCTATCAGCATCATGCAATACGATTTTAAATTTAACTCTTGATTTTCTGGTGTGTTGGGATATCCGGGACTTGCTGTGGTGGGAGAACTGGGTTCTGATGCTGCCAATTGACCTTGGTTTCTGTTGGTAGGGTTCTTGTACTTGCCTTTCGCCATCTGATTATTTCTGTTGCTAGTTGGTCTTGCTGTCTCTGGCTGGAGCTTGTTCCTTCTGTGGGCCTGTAAGCCTGTGTCTTTACTACTTGGAAACCAACTCTCTAATGTCAGGGTCTGTGCACCGCCTGGCTCCCTGGTACAAATGGCAGCCTGAAGACCTCTGCTTCAGCTGCTCACTGATCATATGCCCTGTGCACTCCTAGCTCTTCCACTCCAGAGAGAAGATGGAGATCTCACCTGCATGCTCAGAAGTGAAAGCGCTGCTGGGAGATCACTCTCTCCTGGCAGGCCATGCACAGAAAGCTCTGGAGCTGCCCAGCTCCATGGTCCAAATGGTGGCAGGAAGACTTCTGTCCCATCTGCTCCAGTGATCTTATCCCCCTTGTGCTCCTAGCTGTTCTCTTTCAGAGAGAAGTTGGAGATCTCACCTACGTGCTCAGACGTGAAGGCACTGCTGGAGATCACTCTCTCCTGGTGGGATGTGCACAGAAGGCTCTGGAACTGCCTGGCTTCCTGGTCCAAAAAGAAAAAATCAGAATATAACATTCTAAATAAGTGCCTGATACAGGACATGACTATGACACCCTATTGTTTCTGTTCATACCTACATATGACTTTAAGCAAGTTACTCAACATTTCTAAGATTTTATTTTTTCATCTGAAATTTTAAATAGAGTACTGTCTTCATAGGTATGTTATTAATTCTATATAACCTGTATTAATCAAGATAGTATAATCAACTACAAATCTTGGTCCTGTCTCCAAGCATGTCTGCCTCCAATTTATCACATCAATTGTTCATGTGTTCATCCTCTCTGGCTCTTGTCAAGACCTGTAAGAGAGGAGTCAGTAAAGTTTTTAATTATTCCATTCCCATTCTAACCATAAATTTCTCTGGCCTGCTATTGCTGTAAGTTAGCAGAACCTTAACCGTGGATCTAGTTATCAACTCCAGTTCTCACAGCAGGACAACTGTATTAGGGTGGGTTCCATAGGGTCACCAATTTTATGGGTAGTCTCTATATAGTAAGGGAATTTGTTGATTACTTACAGTCTGTAGTCCAACTCCCCAACAATGGTCAGCAGCAGGAAGTCCAAGTATCTAGCAGTTGCTCAGTACCACAAGGCAAGCAGGTGAAGAAAAGAGAAAGTAAATCTTCCTTCTTTCATTGACCTTATGTAGGCCTCCAGCAGACGGTGCAGCCCAGATTAAAGGTGTGTGCCACCATGCCTGGATCTTGGACATGCTTTGTTCCAGATGACTTTGAACTCAGAGATCTCCCAGTCTTAATCTTCTAGGATTCATATCCACTATGCCTCAAGATCTCTATGCCAAGGTTCAGGTCAGAAACTTGTATCTCCTAGCCTCCAGATTAGGATCACAGGCGAGGCTTCCAATTCTGGATTGTAGTTCATTCCAGATAGAGTCAAGTTGACATTCAGGAATATCCACTACAATCTACCCCTTGTCAACTTGACACAAATAATATTTCAGGCCCACATGGAACAATAACAAGGTGATGAATATGCCAAACAGGATATAACTATTCCTTGTACAATCACAAACACATTTGTATATTGACAATGGGGCAATATCCTTTAGGAACATTCTTTTAGTGTCTCAACTTAAATACCAATTGATGTTAAAGAAATTGGAAGAAAAACAAATATGTCCTTAACAAAATAAAACTGAAGAGTTCTTATTATTTTGTAATCCTTGTTTCTGCAACTGGTTACATGGCCTTAGCTGGTATTTATAACAACCTTCCTCTACCACCCATTCTGTATTTTCTCTACCCTCCACAAGCACCTCAGCAGGTCTTGGCTCTTTTCCTGAAGGAGTGACCCATACCTTCATTCCTGATGGGTCTGTGTCCTTTGTCCTCCTGCTTGATTTAGGTTGTTGTAGTTTCCCATTTACTTTAATCACAGAGCATGGTAGTACTAAGAGACACCCTAAGATATCTCCTGCACTTCAAACATAGTCCTTCTTACCTCCATTGTGGAGAGGCAATCCAATTTCCCCATGGTAATATGGATCTATCACCCCTCCTAACACTGTTATTCCTTTCTTAGCCAGTTGGTTCAAAGGCATTAGAAGCCCAAAATGACCAGGGGAAATCTGAGCTTCCTGTTCAATAGAATGCTTGTTGTGGCTCCTGGTAGGAGCACTTCCCCCTCTGGACCCAAAACTTATAAACCAGCAGAAACTAGAGTAGTGGGGACAGGAATCAAAAATTTTTCTAGAGAGTCACTAACAGTGATATTCCCTTTTCCACCCCTTGATTCCTGGACACATGAATCCTTGCTATAGGAGAAACTGTACCATATATGGATGCTGATTCAAAGCATATACTACCTTCTGAAGAACTCTGCCACAGTCCTCCATGCTGTTGCCAACTAATTGGCACTGTAACTGTGTCCTCAAAAGGCCATTCCATCATTATATCAGACCAGCTGCTTCAGGATGATGGGGAACATGGTAAGTCCAGTGGCTTCCATGATTGTGTGCCTACTGTCACATTTCTCTGGCTGTGAAATGAGTTCCTTGGTCATAAGCAATACTGTGTGGAAAAACATGACAATAGATAAGGCATTCTGTGATTCCATAGATGGTCATTTTGGCAGAAGCATTACATGCAGGAAAGGCAAATCCACAACCAGAATAAGGATCTATACCAGTAAGAACAAAAGCTGTCCTTTCCACTGAGGAAGTGGTCTAATGTAGTTAACCTGCCACCAGGTTGCTGCCTGATTACTTTGAGGAATGATGCCATATCTCGGACTCAGTGTTAGTCTCTGCTGTTGGTAGATCTAGCATTCAGCAGCAGCTGTAGCCAGGTCAGCCTTGGTGAGTGGAAGTCCGTGTTGTTGAGCCCAAGCATAACCTACATCTCAGTCACCATGGTCACTTTGTTCATGTGCCCATTGAGCAGTGACAGGGATGGCTGGAGAAATAGGCTAACTGTTCCAGAATGGGTCATCTTATCCACTTGATTATTGAACCCCTCCTCAGCTGAAGTCACCTTTTAGTGAATATTTACATGGGACACAAATATCTTCACATCCTTTGCCCACTTGAAGAGATCTGTCTACATACTTCTTCCCCGAATGTCTTTCTCACCAATTTTCCAATCGTGATCTTTCCAAGTTCCTAACCATTCAGCCAATCCATTGGCTAAAGTCCATGAGTCAGTGAACAATCATACAACTGGCCACTTCTTCTTCCAAACAAACTGTAATACCATGTGTGCTGCCCAAAGTTCTGCCCACTGTGAAGATTTTCCTTCACCTGTAACTTTCAGGGTTGTCCTGGAAAGGGGTTGTAATGCTGCAGCTGTCCACTTCTGGGTGGTGCCTGCATAATGTGCAGAGCCATTACTAAACCAGGTCCTAATCTTTTCTTCTTCAGTCAATTGACTATAGAGAACACCCTATGAGGCTATAGGCACATGCTTGGCAGAAGATGGCATTGTAACAGGAACAGACCTAGTCATTTGAGTAACTTCTTCATATAACTTGCTTGTGTCTTCAGGACCTTCTCTGGCCCAATCAAATATATACCATTTCCATTTGATAAGAGACTCTTCCTGTGCACATCCTACTTTATGACTTGGAGGGTCTGATAATATCCAGCTCATGATGGGTAGTTCATGTTGCATAGTAACTTGGTATCCTATTGTCAAAACTTCAGTTTCCACTAAGGTTCAATAGCAGGTCAAGAGCTGTTTCTCAAAGGGAGAATAGTTGTCTTCAGATTATTGTAGAGCTTTGCTCCAAAATCCCAAAGGTCTCTTCTGTGTTTCACTTACAGAGGCTTGCCAGAGGCTCCAAACAGCATATCTATCTGCCATCGATACCTCAAGTACCATCGGGTCTTTTGGATCATATGGTCCAAGTGGTAAAGCAGTCTGAACAGCAGCCTGGGCCTGTTGAAGAATCTTTCTCCTGTTCCAGGACCCACAACTAGCAGCTTTCCAAGCCACTTGGTAAATAGGCCTGAGTTACACACCCAAGTGAGGAATGTGTTGTCTCCAGAATCCAAATAGACCCACTAAACATTGTGCTTCTTTCTTTGTGGTGAGAGGGGTCAGGCGCAATAGCTTATCTTTCACCTTAGAAGGAATATCTCTTCATGTCCCATACTACAGGACTCCTAAGAATTTCACTGAGGTAGATAGTCCTTGAATTTTGGTTGGATTTTTTTCCCATCCTCTGATATGCATATGAGTTACCAATGAGTCCAAAGTGGTGGCTACTTCCTGCTCACTTGGTCCAATCAGCATAAGGTAATCAATATAGTGCACCAATGTGATAATTTGTGGAAGAGAAAAATGATCAAGAGCCCTTCTAACTAAGTTATGACACAGGGCAGGAGAGTTAATATATCCTTGAGGCAAAACTGTAAAGGCATACTATTGGCCTTGCTAACTGAAAGCATATTGCTTCTGGTGGTCCTTTTGAACAAATACTGAGAAGAAGGCCTGTGTTGGATTAATAGCTGCATGCCAGGTGCCAGGAGATGTGTTAATTTGCTCAAGTTACAAAACTACATCTGGTACAGCAGCTGCAATTGGAATTACTATATTATTTAGTTTTTGATAGTCAACTGTCATTCTCCATAATCCATCTGTCTTCTGCACTGGCCAGAAAAGAGAGTTAAAGAGAGATGTGCTAGGAACCACCACCCCTGTGTCTTTCAATTCCTTAATAGTGGCAGTAATTTCTGAAATTCCTCCAGAAATTGATACTGCTTTTGATTCACTATTTTCTTTGTCAGAGGCAACTCTAAAGTCCTCCACTTAGCCTTTCCAACCATAATAGCCTTCACTCCACAGGTCATGTAACCAATGTGAGAATTCTGCCAATTTCTGAGTATATCTATCCCAGTTACACATTCTGGAACTGGGGGAATCAACACAGGAAGTGTTTGGGGACCTACTCGCCCTACTGTGAGTAGGACATCAGTCAAAACTCCATTAATCACCTGTCCTCTGTAAGCCCCTGTTGGTCATCTTGGATAGCAATAATAGCTGCATGGAAATGCCCTAGAGTAGCAAAGATTTGCATCACCAAAAGTAATAATTTGCAGCAGTTAATAGTAGCATTAACAGTCACTGATAATCTTTTAAATTTACATTCACACTTTGCTACTCTCCTGTACCCTTTTTATATGTATTTTAGTGGTATTCAGGCTGTCTCTTCTTTCCTTAGGCCTAACTGTGTTCCTTGAAGAGCATCATATGTTTAACAAGGACAGTGATGTTTCCATACAAGAGCTCTACAAGTATGAGCTCTGCTAAGCAGGCAGGCACTCAAGTAATTTTCCACTGGAAATGACATATCCATCTTGTTCTATGCTTGTCACTCCCTTCCCTAAGGCCTTGAATATGGAGTCTAGACTTCTTCTAAGTCTCAAATGTGCACTCAGTGCCTGCTTGTCATAGAGGACGTGCCTCTCATCTGAGAATAATGAACACTACTCTCTGTTCCTCGTTGCAGCGATTCCTCTGCCTTGTCAACTGCGTTATGTGTCCCTCTCTTTATGGCTGGTTCTTTCTACAATAGGAGCAGATTCAAGTCTCTGATGGCAACAAAATAAAAGTTCTCCTTTTCAAATTAAATATAACAACAAATTCTGTTCCTTCATGAGTCTCAAAGTCATCTTAATTCTATGCCATTAGTAGCTCTAGATTCCAATCAAGTATGTCCATATTAACTGCATCACTCTATCACATCTACCAAAACTACTACCTGCTAGCTGCATCCAAAATTATCTTCTGTAACCAGATTTAACGAACATATATGAATACTGTATGAAAGTATTTTAACCAAAAATACAGATATATGACAAGATGTAGTGTCACACACCTTTAATTCCATCACTTGCAGATTTGTGTGAGTCCAAAACCTGCAAGCCAGGCCTATATTCTCTCTCTCTCTCTCTCTCTCTCTCTCTCTCTCTCTCTCTCTCTCTCTCTCTCTCTCTCCTCAATACATATACACACATACAGTGAGGTAGTCATATCTGATATAGTCATATCATTCTTTTTGTGAAAAAGTCTTTTCTTTTTCTGGTAAATACAGTTCAAAAATCTCAACATACCAAACAAATCTTTCATAGAGTTTGTCTTCTTTACTACTGTCATTTCTCATGAGTTCATTCTCATGTGCTTAACCTCTATGTGACTCAGCCATTTTCCCCTTGTTGAATGTATCCTATTATCTAGGAAAGGACCTGTGTACTCAAAATTTGTCCTACTCAACACACATCCAAAAGCAAGCCTGCCTGACTTACTTATCTTTCTGTTCCCATAATAAACTTCCTCATTGACTTTCTATGGCTGAGTGGTATTACAGAGGTATGTTCTAACTTTATCTTCTCTGAAATACCATTACTAATACTATAAGAGAAAAAGGAGGGAGAAAGAGGAAGGAAGAAGAAGACTTTCATAATGACAATGTTAAGAACTCAAGAACCTTTCACCATAAGAAAACTGAATGGCTAAAACTGAAAACTCATTATGTTTATGAACTTACACAAAAACAGATTTGAGAAGTAGAAAAACGTTCATTCAAAAAATCTAACAAATATCATCAAGATTATTAAGAATCTGTCATCTGAAACATCCTTCTTTCTATCACCCTTGCTAAGTTCCATGTAAAATAAGTCAATACCCCAAATAAGTCAATGCTAGACACATGCACCCAAGAAAGAGGATATTTTGACTCTCAGTGTAATGCACACCCAGTAGCTCTGTTCTAGAAGCCATATGATGGATATGCAAAGAAAAGACTAACCTGGTTTCTTCCACTCAATCTATTTGGCTAAGGAAGGAGGCCTAACATATCTTGGGAAGAGCTTAATTCTCCCTTTACAGTCAATGTATAAAATATGGTATCATTATAGTCCCTGTTTCCAGTTTTGGTGCTCTGATAATTGTGCAAAGGTGGTCCCCATAAATAGAGACAAGTGCTAATGATGAGAAAGTACTTAACTCTGATCAAAGGTGTGCACTTTCTTTAAAATAGAAAGTGGAGAAATAGTAGTGGATGAGATGGTTCTGTGGGCAAAGATGCTTGCTGCCCAGAATGACAACCTGAGTTAACCCCCAGACCCTGCATGGTGGAAGAAGAGAATAAACTTCCACAACTTGTCCTCTAACTATTGTGTGGCCATCATGTATTTCTAAAAGTAGACAAGCATCAATTCTATCATAAACAAGTTAAAAAGTTAAAATTAAAATAAATAAAAAGACAAAGATCAAGAAGTTAAAACAGTATGACTATCTATGGACCTAGTAACAGAATCTTACATGTAAATCCATAAAGAAAAAGGAGTGAAAGGAAGGAATCAATAAATCAGGAGTAATAACCAGAGACATCAGCAGTCTTCTTTCAGTTAAAGAAATTTCAACTGGTAGAAAGCTAGCAATAAAATAGTGATTATGAAAATTACTGGAAACCACAGAGAGCTTACTGACATTCATCTGTATAGCAGTCTACTTCACATTAACAGAATTCACATTCCTTTTCGTGCACATGTACCACCCTCCATAATAGAAACCATGCTAGACCATTGAACCTTAACAAGTGTCAGTAAAATTAAAAGGAATAAAATGCATCATTGCTGGAATGGAGTTAGAGGTCAAACAAGATTCTAGGGAAAATAATAAATACATGGAAATTAGGCAGTATACTTACAATAAACATCATATTGAAAAGAAATTGGAATAGAAATTTAACTAAATATAGCAGAATTAGTAATCAGAAGAAAAAACTGTGAAGAACTGTGAACAAAGAAATGTCTCAAAGGGTTTTTTCATTTGCTTTGTTTATTTTATTTTATTGAGGTTATTGTTAAAGGGATTGCTTTTATGATTTTTTTTTACAGTTTACTTTTCTTTGGTATATAGGAAGGCTAGTGATTTTGATATGTTAATTTTGTAACTCATAGACCCACAGTAGCAGTGGTTAGGTGCTCAAGAGCAAGCCAGTCAATATTCTCATGCAAACAGGGGGCTTTACGATGGAGTAAGTACAGTGGAGGGCTTCAGGGGGAGGAGGAGTCAGTGCTCCTGGTAGGAGTTCCAGTGAACATCCCCACACAAATGAGTATATGGGCAACACAAATTAGACTCCATGGGTTATTTATGAAAAAATGTAAGCCATAAGGTTAAGGATAGTAGAGAGATGAAGATGGATCTGGGAGGAGTTAGGCTAAGAGTGGAAGGTGAATATGATCCAAACATTGTATGAAATTTGCAAAGACTTAATAAAAAATATTATAGTTTAAAAACATCTCCGAATATAACATCACTTGGGACACGGCCTGTTGGGGCTTCCGTCTGCGCCCAAGAACGGGTCAGCTCTGTGGTCGTCTGGGTGCCAGATCTACAGGCCATCGCATCTGCAGGGTGAGCAGTGCCACGGAGAGTGTGCAGAGTGCACTCCGCCATCTTTGCTCCAGTGGCTGGGAAGTTGGGACAGCCAGGTTCTGAGACAGACAGGCATAATATCGCTTGGGTCTCGGGCGGATTGTGTGCACGTGGCTCCCAAGAATGGGGCGGATCTGCAGTAACCAGCGTGCTAGCTCTGCTGTGGGACTTCTGTCTGGCAGAGGGACACCCCCTCCTCCCCCAGGAGAGATCACACACCCCTGCACAGGGCAGGAGCCTACCAGCCTCCCTTTGGCGACCTCTGCTCCAGGAATCCACTAGGCTGAGTCTTTGGATGTGCAAGGACTCCCCAATATAAGATCACTTGGGGCAAGGCACATCAGGGCTCCAAAGTCACCCAGGAGCAGGCAGGCCCCAGAAATCGGTGCCAGGGGAATCCTGGTAATCTGGGGGGGGGGGCAGAAATAGCTTTGCAGGCTCACAGGAGGTCCAACCAACAGCCAGTGGCAGCAGGACCAACTAACATCAGAGGTATCCAGATGGCTAAAGGCAAACGTACGAATGTTACTAACAGAAATCCAAGTAATATGGGACCATCCGAACCCAACTCTCCAACAGCAGCAAGTCCTGGATACCCCACCACACCTGAAAGACAAGATCTGGATTTAAAATCACTTCTCATGATGCTATTAGAGGATCACAAGAAGGACACAAATAAATCTCATAAAGAATTACAGGAGAACATGAATCAACGGCTAGAAGCCCTTACAAAGGAAACACAAAAATCGCTTAGAGAAATGAGGGAGAACATGGATCAAAAGATGGAGGCGCACAAGGAGACAACACAAAAATCGCTTAACGAGATGAATCAACGGGTAGATGCACTCACAAAGGAATCACAAAAATTGCATAAAGAAATGCAGAAGAATATGGGTCAACAGACGGATGCCCATAAGGAGGCACCACAACAATTGCTTAAAGAAATGAATCTACAGTTAGATGCCCTTACAAAGGAAACACGAGAACTGCTTAAAGAAATGCAGGAGACGATGGATCAACAGATGGATTCCCATGAGGAGGAAACACAAAAATCGCTCAGAGAAATGCAGGAGAACGTGGGTCATCAGGAAGAAATCCTGAAAGAGGTAATGCAAAAATACCTTAAAGAAATACAGGAAAATACAAACAAACAAGTGAAGGATCTCAGCAAATCCATCCAGGAACTAAAAAAGGAAGTAGAAACAACTAAGAAATCACAAAGGGAGACAACTTTGGAGATAGAAAACCTTGGGAAGAAATCAGGAGTCATAGATGCAAACATCAACAATAGAATACAAGAGATGGAAGAAAGAATCTCAGGTGCTGAAGATTCCATAGAAAGCATCGACTCAACAGTCAAAGAAAACGCAAAATGCAAAAAACGTGTAACAAAAAACATCCAGGAAATCCAGGACAAAATGAGAAGACCAAACCTAAGGATTATAGGTATAGCTGAGAGTGAAGATTTGCAACTTAAAGGGCCAGTAAACATCTTCAACAAAATTATGGAGGAAAACTTCCCTAACCTAAAGAGAGAGATGCCGATGAATGTACGAGAAGCCTGCAGAACTCCAAACAGACTGGACCAGAACAGAAATACCTCCCGTCACATAATAATCAAAACACCGAATGTTCTAAACAAAGAAAGAATACTAAAAGCAGTAAGAGAAAAGGGCCAAGTAACATACAAAGGAAGACCTATCCGAATCACATCAGACTTCTCACCAGAGACTATGAAAACCAGAAGATCCTGGGCAGATCTCATGCAGACACTAAGACAGCACAAATGCCAGCCTAGACTACTATACCCAGCAAAATTCTCAATCACCATAGATGGAGAGACCAAGATATTCCATGATAAAACCAAATTTTCACAATATCTTTCCACAAATCCAGCCCTGCAACGGATAATAGGTGGAAACCTCCAATACAGGGAGAGAAACAACACCCTGGAAAAAATGAGATAATAACCTTCTTGAATCAAACCCAAAAGTAGATAACCACTCAAACATAAAGATAGCGTCAAGAATGGCAGATGGCAATAATCACTATGCCTTAATCTCTCTTAATATCAATGGTCTCAATTCCCCAATTAAAAGACATAGACTAGCAGACTGGATACGTAAACAGGACCCAGCATTTTGCTGCATGCAGGAAACGCACCTCAGTGTCAAAGACAAACACTACCTCAGAGTAAAAGGCTGGAAAACAATTTTACAAGCAAATGGCCCCAAGAAACGAGGTGGAGTAGCCATCCTAATATCGGATAAAATTGATTTTCAACCCAAAGTCATCAAAAAAGACACAGAAGGACACTACATACTGATCAAGGGAAAAATCCACCATCAAGAACTCTCAATCCTGAATATCTATGCTCCAAATGCAAGGGCACCATCATTCGTAAAAGAAACTTTACTAAAACTCAAAGCACACATCGCACTGCACACAATAATAGTGGGTGACTTCAACATCCCGCTCTCTGAAATGGATCGTTCAGGAAAGCAGAAACTAAACAGGGACACAGTGAATCTAATTGAAGCCTTGGACCAAATGGAACTAACAGGTATATATAGAACATTTCATCCTAGAGCTAAAGAATACACCTTCTCAGCTCCTCATGGTACCTTCTCCAAAATTGACCATATAATTGGTCACAAATCAGACCTCAACTGATATAAGAAGATAGAACTAATCCCATGCCTCCTAACAGATCACTATGGAATAAGGGTGGTCTTCAATGGCAACAAAAACAAAAGAAAACCCACATACACATGGAGGCTGAACAATGCTCTACTCAATGATAACTTGGTCAAGGTGGAAATAAAGAAAGAAATCAAAGACTTTTTGAAAGTTAATGAAAATGAAGGCACAACATACCCTAATTTTTGGGACACAATGAAAGCAGTGCTGAGAGGAAAATTCATAGCCCTGAGTGCCGCCAAAACGAAATGGGAGACAGCATACACTAACAGCTTAATGGCACACCTGAAAGTCCTGGAACAAAAAGAAGCAAATACACCAAAGAGGAGTAAAAGGCAGGAAATCATCAAACTCAGGGCTGAAATCAATCAAGTAGAAACAAATAAAACCATACAAAGAATCAACAAAACGAGGAGTTGGTTCTTTGAGAAAATCAACAAGATAGATAAGCCCTTAGCCAGACTAACCAGAGGGCACAGAGATAGTATCCAAATTAATAAAATCAGAAACGAAAAGGGAGAGATAACAAGAGAAACTGAGGAAATTCAAAAAATCATCAGATCCTACTACAAAAACGTGTATTCAACACAACTAGAAAATCTCGAGGAAATGGACAATTTCCTTGACAGATACCAAATACCAAAATTAAATCAGGATCAAATAGACCATCTAAACAGTCCTATAACCCCTGAAGAAATAGAAGTTGTCATTGGAAGTCTTCCAACCAAAAAAAGCACAGGTCCAGATGGTTTTAGTGCAGAATTCTATCAGACCTTCAAAGAAGACCTAAGACCAATACTCTTAAAACTGTTCCACAAAATAGAAACAGAAGGAACACTACCCAACTCGTTCGATGAAGCCACAATTACACTAATACCAAAAGCACACAAAGATCCGACAAAGAAAGAGAATATCAGGCCAATCTCTCTTATGAATATCGATGCAAAAATACTCAATAAAATTCTTGCCAACCGAGTCCAAGAACACATCAAAACGATCATTCACCATGATCAAATAGGCTTCATCCCAGGGATGCAGGGATGGTTCAATATAAGGAAATCCATCAATGTAATCCACTACATAAACAATCTCAAAGAAAAAAACCACATGGTCATCTCATTAGATGCTGAGAAAGCATTTGACAAAATTCAGCATCCTTTCATGCTAAAGGTCTTGGAAAGATCAGGAATTCAAGGCCCATATCTAAACATAGTAAAAGCAATTTACAGCAAACCGGTAGCCAGCATCAATCTAAATGGAGAGAAACTTGAAGTAATCCCACTAAAATGAGGGACTAGACAAGGCTGCCCTCTCTCTCCATATCTTTTCAATATAATACTTGAAGTTCTAGCTAGAGCAATTAGACAACAAAAAGAGGTCAAAGGGATACAAATTGGAAAGGAAGAAGTCAAACTATCACTATTTGTAGACGATATGATAGTATACATAAGCGACCCAAAGAACTCCACCAGAGAACTCCTACAGCTGATAAACGACTTCAGCAAAGTGGCTGGATATAAAGTCAACTCAAGCAAGTCAGAAGCCTTCCTATACTCAAAGGATAAGCAGGCTGAGAAAGAAGTAAGAGAAATAATACCCTTCACGATAGCCACAAACCATATTAAGTATCTTGGCGTGACTCTAACCAAACAAGTGAAAGATCTGTATGACAAGAACTTCAAGTCTCTGAAGAAAGAAATTGAAGAAGACCTCAGAAGATGGAAAAATCTGCCATGCTCATGGATTGGCAGGATTAATATAGTAAAAATGACCATCTTACCAAAAGTAATACACAGATTCAATGCAATCCCCATCAAAATCCTAACTCAATTCTTCATAGAGTTAGAAAAAGTAATTCAAAAATTCATCTGGAATAACAGAAAACCCAGAATAGCTAAAACTATTCTCAAGAGTAAAAGAACCTCTAGGGGAATCAGTATCCCTGACCTCAAGCTGTACTACAGAGCAATAGTGTTAAAAACCGCATGGTATTGGTACAGTAACAGACATGTAGATCAATGGAACATAATTGAAGACCCAGAAATGAATCCAGACTCCTATGGTCACTTGATCTTTGACAAAGGAGCTAAAACCATCCAGTGGAAAAAAGATAGTCTTTTCAACAAATGGTGCTGGCTCAGCTGGAGGTCAACATGCAGAAGAATGCAAATTGACCCATTCTTATCTCCTTGTACTAAGCTCAATTCTAAGTGGATCAAAGATCTCCACATAAAACCAGACACACTGAAACTAATAGATGGGAAACTAGGGAAGAACCTTGAACATATGGGCACAGGGGAGAATTTCCTGAACAGAACTCCAATAGCTTATGCTCTAAGATCAAGAATAGACAAATGGGACCTCATTAAATTACAAAGTTTTTGCAAGGCAAAAGACACTGTCAAAAAGACAAACCGGCAACCAACTAACTGGGAAATGATCTTTACCAACCTTACATCCGACAGAGGGCTAATATCCAATATATACAAAGAACTCAAGAAGTTAAACTTCAGAGAGGCAAGTAACCCTATTAAAAAATGGGGTACAGAGCTAAACAAAGAGTTCTCACCTGAAGAATATCTAATGGTTGAGAAGCACCTAAAGAGATGTTCATCATCCTTAGTCATTAGGGAAATGCAAATCAAAACAACCCTGAGATTCCATCTCACACCAGTCAGGATGACTAAGATCAAAAACACAGGAGACAGCAGTTGTTGGCGAGGATGTGGAGAAAGAGGAACACTCCTCCACTGCTGGTGGAATTGCAAGCTGGTACAACCACTCTGGAAAGCAGTCTAGCGGTTCCTCAGAAAACTGGGCATGACACTCCCAGAGGATCCGGCTATACCACTCCTGGGCATATACTCAGAGGCTTTACCTGCATGCAATAAGGACACATGCTCCACTATGTTCATAGCAGCCTTATTTTTAATAGCCAGAAGCTGGAAAGAATCCAGATGTCCCTCAACAGAGGAATGGATTCAGAAGATGTGGTATATCTACACAATGGAATACTACTCTGCAATTAAAAACAATGAATTCATGAAATTACTAGGCAAATGGTCAGATCTTGAAAATATCATCCTTAGTGAGGTAACCCAATCACAAAAGAACACACATGGTATGCAGTCACTGATAAGGGGATATTGACCCAGAATCTCGGAATACCCTAGACACAATCTGCATATCAATAGATTTCTAAGAAGATGGAAGGAGAGATCCCTGGTCCTGGAAAGACTGGATGTAGGGGAATTCCAGGACAGAGAAACGAGAGGGGGTTGAATGGAGAAAAGAGTGAGGGAAGGGGGCTTATGGGACTTTTGGGGAGGGAGAAAACGGGAAAGGGGAAATGATTTGGAATGTAAATTAAAAAAAATAAAATAAATAATAAAAAAAATCTCCAGTCAACAACCTTTGCTTTTCTCATTAAAATATTTAGAAAGGTAGAACTTATTGAATACAAAATGAATAATACAAACTAAAAATTAATAAATTGAAATACAGATACCAGAGTAGAGCTAAACAAAATGACCTTAGAAAAATCAGTAAATCCAAACTGGTTATGTCCAAAGAACAACAAGACTGATTAACCCTAACTACATTTATCAGAACAAAAAAATCTTAAGTTACTAAAACTGGGGATGTAAAGGAAAGATAATTATCATAAAGAAACAAACAAAGATAATCGAAGAACTCTAGGGGCAATTTGATGTCAACAAATTAAACGAAGTGGACAAATTCTTAGAAAGATGAAAATTGCTGTGATATGTTAAGTGAAAGGGGCGAGAGAGAGAGAGAGAAGTAGGCTTATATCATGTAAAGAGACTGAAAGAACTGTGCCAACTTGTGTGTCTTATCAAATATTCAATGAATAATTAATGTCAACCATTCAAAAACAGAAGTCTTTCTTTAGCATCCAAAAATCAAGGGGTGAATTATTACATGATTGTCTTAAAAATGAAGAAAAAAATGAGAAAATCTAAAGACCATTTCTGCTCTCTGGTGACTGAACAGCAAATACAGCCAGGAGGCAGGGACCAAGAGCTGCAGAACAGCTGGGTCCATTCAGGTTCAGCCTGCACCCAGGGGCTGGGCATATCCAAGGTCCTCTGTGCAAAGATCCTGCCAAGGGAGTACTGCCCTCCAGGGAGTGAGTGAGTTGAATCCCAGATTTGGAGGTTAGACCAACTACAGCTTCGCTCAGGTAACCTAGCAGCAGATACAGCCAGGAGGCAGGGAACAAAAACTGCTGCAGAATAGCTGGGTCCATCTGGGCTCTGCCTACAGCCAGGAGCTGGGCAGCACCACAGCACTCTGTGCCAGGAAAGAGCCAGTGACCCTGGGGTTCACCCAGGAAGCTTGCAGGCCCACAGGAGGGACAAGCACCCACCAGAGACTGCAGGACCAACTAACACCAGAGATAACCAGATGGAAAAAGGCAAGCATAGGAACTTTTCCAGCAGAAAACAAGGCAACATGGCACCTTCTGAACCCAATTCTCCCACAACAGCAAATCCTGGATACCCCAACACACCCAAAAAGCAAGATTTGGATTTAAAATAACAGCTCATGATGCTGATAGAAGGCTTCAAGAAGGACATAAATTACTCACTTAAAGAAATACAGGAGAACACAAGTAAACAGGAAGAAGCCCTTAAAGAACTACAGGAAAGCACAACAAAAGGGGTAAAGGAATTGAGCAAAACCATCCAGGATCTAAAAATGGAGGCAAAAACAATAAAGGAATCACAAAGGGAAACATCTCTGGACATAGAAAACCTAGGAAAGAAGTTAAGAGTCATGGATACAAGTATCAACAACAGAATACAAGAGACAGAATAGAGAATCTCAGAGGCAGAAGATAACATAGAAAGCAATGAAACCACAGTCAAAGAAAATGAAAAATGCAAAAAGCACCTAACCCAGAATATCCATGAAATCCAGCACAATTTGAGAAGACCAAACCTAAGGATTATAGGCGTAGAAGAGAGTGAAGATTTCCAACTTAAAGGGCCAGTAAATGTCTTCAACAAAATTATAGAAGAAAACATCCCTAACCTAAAGAAAGAGATTCCCATGAACATATAAGAAGCCTACAGAACTCCAAATAGTTTGGACCAGAAAAAAAATTCCTCCCATGACATAATAATTAAAACACTAAATATACTAAACAAGGAAAGAATTTTAAAAGCAGTAAAGGAAAAAGTCAATTGACATATAAAGGAAGACATATCAGAATTACACCAGACTTCTTGCCAGAGACTATGAAAGCCAGAAGATCATGGGCAGATGTCATACAAACACTAAGGGAACACAAATGCCAACCCAAACTATTATACCCAGCAAAACACTCAATTACCATAGATGGAGAAACCAAGGTATTCCACAACAAAAACAAATTTACACAATTATCTTTTTATAAATCAAGCCTTCCAAAGAATAATGAATGGAAAACACCAACAAAAAGAGGGAAAATGCCCACTAGAAAAAGCAAGAAATGAATCGTCTTTTAACAAAACAAAAAGAGAGACACACAAACATAACTCTACCTCTAATAACAAAAGAAACAGGAAGTAACATTCACTTCTCCTTAATATCTCTTCATATGAATGGACTCAGTTCTCCAATAAAAAGACATAGAATAACAGACTGGATACATAAGCAGGACTCAACATTTTGCTGCATACAGGAAACTCACCTCAGGCACAAAGACAGAAACTACCTCAGAGTAAAAGTCTGGAAAACAATTTTCCAAGCAAATGGTCCTAAGAAACAACCAAGCATAGCCATTCCAATAACAAATAAAATTGACTTTCAACCTAAAGTAATCAAAAAAGACAAGGAAGGACACTTGATACTCATCAAAGGAAAAATCTACCAAGATGAGCTCTCAATTCTGAACATATATGCTCCAAATACAAGGGCACCCACCTTCATAAAAGAAACTTTACTAAAGCTCAAAGCATACATTGTACCCAAAACCGTGATAGTGGGAGACAGCAACACCCCACTCTCATCAATGGACAGATCAGGGAAAGGCAAACTAAACAGAGAAACAGTGAAACTAACAGAAATTATGATCCAAATGGATTTAGCAGATATATCTATAGAACATTTTATCCTAAAACAAAAGAATATATCTTCTTCTCAATACATCATGGTACCTTCTCCAAAATTGACCATATAATTGGTCACAAAACAGACCCTAGCAGATATGAGAAGGATGAAATAATCCCATGCACCCTATCAGATCACCACGGGCTAAAGCTTGTCTTCAATAACAACAAAAACAACAGAAAGCCCACATACAAATAGAAACTGAACAACATTCTACTCAATGATAACTTGGTCAAGGAAGAAATAAAGAAAGAAATTAAAGACTTTTTAGAATTTAATGAAAACAAAGGCACACCATACTCAAACTTATGGACACAATGAAAGCAGTCCTGAGGAAAGCTGATAGCTCTGAGTGCCTCCAAATAGTAACAGGAAAGAGCCTACACTAACAGATTAACAGCTCAGTGGCTGTTAAGATTGACTGTTGCTAGAGAGTAGCTAGGGAGTAACTATGGGGTCTGGGCCAGAGACTAGAATGTGGGTGCAACTTGGGTTCAGCTGCAGGTCTAGTTCTTAGGCTCTTTTTCTTTTAAAATGGAGGCCAGTCCCAAGATGGAGTAGGTTTGGCCTCTCAAAACCAAGCCTGAAGAGTCTATACGAAAATGTCCATAAAGTGTCTCCTGTAATAAAGACATGGAAAGGATGAACAGAAAGTGGATCTCTCCAGCAGAGAGCTGTAAAGAAAGTCTTTCTGGTGTAGAGAATATAAGGAATGTGAAAGAAGAATGAAGTGGAGGAAATTCCAGTCTTGGTTATCTTTTGTTACTGTGATAAAATATCTGGGAGGGAAAAACAACTTTTTTCCCCATTATTTATTCACTTTACATCCCAATTGCTGTCCCTTCCCTTGTCCTGATCCCCCTCTTTTAGAAGCCCTCCTCTTTTCTTCTGAAAGGGTAGAGGGCTCCCTGGTTTCTCCTTACCCTGACATATCAAGTCTGTGTAGGTCTATGTGCCTCCTCTCCCACTGAGGCCAGATAAGGCAGCCCAGTTAGGGGAATAGGATCTACAGACAGGAAACAGTTTTAGAGATAGCCCCCAATCTAGTTGTTGAGGAAACCATACAAAGACCGAGCTGTACATATGCTACATATGTGTGAGGGCCTAGGTTCAGCCTGTGTATGCTCTTTGATTTGGTGGTTCAGTCTCTGAGAGCCCCTGTAAGACCCCAACCCTCAGTCAGTGGTAATTACTTCGAGATGCCCTCAAGTGAGACACTGAGATGCAGAAGCAAGAGGTTTATTTTTCAGCATTGGGGTCAACCTTCAATTAGTCCCTCAAGGTGAGTTACTAAGAAGGTGACCCCCAAATGGCTATTACAAGCAGTTTTTATACTTTTAAGAGCACAGGTTACATCAGCAAGGTTACAGTTCAAACTTATTGGCTAAGCATATTGACCTTTAAATCTATTGGCTAGCAAGCATGACACACATTTGAACTCTACCTGGGACTTCCAGAGGGTCAGGTAACTATCAGTCAGTGCACCCTGAGAATTTTTTACTCAAGAATGTTACTGTGGGTGGAGAATGGAACTTAGCCTAGCCTTGACTCCAGGCAGGAGGGGGAAGCTATAAGGAGGGTATGGGACTGGAAAACCCCTTAGAGTCCCTCACCCCCAAGGGTTCAGGTCAGTTGATTCTTTGATATTCCTATACAGTTCCTATTCCCTGTGGGACCCAAAATCCTTCCCAAAACTCCACAATATTCTCCAATCTCTGTCCAATTTTGGTTGTGAGTCTCTGCATCTGTTTCAATCAACTCCTGAGTGGACCCTGTCAGAGGCTAGTTAAGCTAGGCTCCTGTTTTGCAAGCATAACAGAGTATCATTAAATAGTGTCAGAGATTGGTTGTTGTCCATGGAATGGGTTTCAAGTTGGGCCAGTCATCAGCTTCCAATCCCTCAGTTTCTGTTCCATATTTGTCCCTGCATTTCTTGAAGACAGGACAGATTTTGGGTTTAAAGTTTTGTGGGTGGATTGGTGTCCTTATTCCTCAACTTGGGGTCCTGCCTAGCTACACATGAGGTGGCCACTTCAGGTTCCATATCTCCACTGCTATGGTTCTCAGTAAGGTCACCTGAATTGACTCCTAGGAGCCTCCCCCATCCCAGGTCTTTGGCAAGTCCTAAAAATGCCCCCAGCCCTGACTCTTCACCCCAGCTAGCCACTGATTTTCATTCAATCTTCTGGTGTTCTGGTCCTCTCTGCTGCCTGAACATCCCCCTCCGTCCCTTGTCCCTTCCCTCATCTCCTCTCCCACCCAGTCCCCTCCCTCCATCTGCCTCCTATTTACTATTAAAAACCCAACTTAAATGAGGGAAGGCTCCGCTTTTCAAGAAAAGGCAGCAGGAACCAGAGGAGGCTGGTGCATAGTCAGGATGCAGAATACACTGAATTCCAATGCTTGGCTCGTTTTTTCCTTTTCCTCCAGCTGAGGATGCTGACCCACAGAATCACCTCAATTAACTGAATCTAGATAATTCCCAAAGGAATGTTGAAGCTAAATAGCAGGTCACAGATTTATCCAGAGGCTTATGCTCTAGGTGACTCCAGGGCCTGCTGAGTTGCCAGTGAGAACTCCCAAGCACATCCCCTTACACAGTTCCAGGCTGGCTTCTTAGTGTTGCTTACACAGGGTAAATACAAAGCCACTCAGCTCAGGGAATACGAGGCACCTAGTGAGATGTAAAACTACTTCTGGTTTATTGTTAAAACAAAACTGGGCAGTCTTTCTGAAACAACTTTAACAGGGTCCTAAGTCCCATCAAATAATATCCATACTGTCTTAGATGAATCCAAAATTAGCCAACATACAAACCACCAAAAAATGTGTTCAGTTCTTAAGACAAAAAGGCACCCAACAGATGCAGAGTCTGAGATAACCCAGATGCAGGGGAAGGCTTTTCTGTAAATAGTCAAATGGAAGGAATATTTTAGGTTATGTGGAACATATGCTCTCTGTCACAGTGACTTAGCTGTTACTGAAGTTCAAAAATGTCATAAATTACATGTAAATAAACAATCATGGCTATATTTTAATAAAATCCTATTTATGGAAAAAAAACCTGGAGTACAGAACTAAGCAAAGAATTCTTAACTGAGGAATACCAGATGGCTGAGAAACACCTAAAGAAATGTTCAATATCCTTAACCATTAGGGAGATTCAAATCAACAACACTGAGGTTCCATCTCACATCCATCAGAATGGCCAGGATTAAAAACTCAGGGGACAGCAAATGCTGGAGAGGATGTGGAGGAAGAAGAACACTCCTCCGTCAAGCTGGTAAAACCACTCTGGAAATTAGTTTGGCGGTTCCTCAGAAAATTGGACATTGTACTATCTGAAGACCCAGCTATACCACTCCTGGGCATATACCCAGAAGATGCTCCAACATATAATAAGGACACATGCTCCTCTGCTATGTTCATAGCAACCTTATTTGTAGTAGTCAGAAGCTGAAAAGTACCTAGATATCTCTCAACAGAGGAATGGATACAAAAAATATGCTACCTTTACACCCTGGAGTGCTACTCAGCTATTAAAAACAATGAATTCATGATATTCTTAGGCAAATGTATGGAGCTAGAAACTATCCTCCTGAGTGAGGTAACCCAATCACAAAAGAACACATGGTATTCAATTGCTGGTAAGTGGATATTAGCCCAAAAGCTCGTAATACCCATGATACAACTCACAGATCACATGAAGCTCAAGATGACGGAAGACTGAAGTATGGATACTTTGATCCTTATTGGAAAGTGGATCAAAATTCCCATGGTTCACAACCAACCAATAGAATGAGAATAGGGTCCCCAGTCACGCAGCTAGAGAAAGGACCCAAGTAGCTGAAGAAGTTTGCAGCTCTGCGGGACGAACAATAATATGTACCAATCAGTACCTACAGAGCTCCCAGGGACTAAACCCTGAACCAAAGAGTACACGTGGAAAATCACACGACTCCAGTTTCCCTGTGTAGCAGAAGATGACCATTTCAGACGTCAAAGAGAGGAGAGGCCATTGGTCTTGTGAAGGCTTGATTTCCCACAATAGGGCAATGCAAGTCAGGAAATTGGCATGGGGAGGGTAAGCAGGAGGAAGAAGGATGGGATAGCGGGATTTCAGTGGGGGAATGTGAAAAGGGGTTAATATTTGAAATATAAATAAAGCAAATATCTAATAAAAAAGACACAAGCGTATTTGACATACATCTTCATATTAAAACTCCAGAACTATGAATAAAGTAAAATGCATGTGTTAACTTTTAATCTGATAGCTATATGTACAGTTATATAATTAGAAGCCACATATTTTGAAAATTATTTTAAACTTAATTAAGAAATATATTTGTGGGCTGGAGAGATGGCTCAGCAGTTAAGAGCAGTGACTGCTCTTCCAGAGGTCCTGAGTTCAATTCCCAGCTACCACATGGCTCATATAGATGGCTCATAGCCATCTATAATGGGATCTGATGTTCTCCTGTGCTGTGTCTGAAGACAGCTACAATGTACTCATACACATAAAATAAATAAATCTTTTAACAATAAAGCCCATTTCTAATAAAAAAGAATGAAAGTTAATTTACCTATTATAATAAAAAGTACCCACATATTTCCACTATTGATGCCGTACCTTATGATGACAATCTATATTTTTTCTTCATAATTAGTAAAAATACAGTTTTGATCCTCACACCTTTAAGAATTATAGTAGAGGCTCTACCCATAGAATTCAATAAGAAAATAAACAAAACCAGTCTGTATCAGAAAGAAACAGTAGAACTGCCTCTGTGTGCAGATGGCATGATCTTTGGTATAGAGACTCCCAGAGCACATACATATGCATGTTCACAAACACTATTAGAATTTTTAAAAAAAAATCCGAGTTTATCACAAAGCCAGGAAAAATAACAATATGAAGAAATAGATTTCATATATACATGAATACGTCTTAAGAATTAAAGACAACAATTGCATTTACACACTATCATACCGAAGTGATAAAATATGTAAGTAAAAACTTCACAAAGGAAGTGAAGAATTTAAAGTTGGAGTAATGAAAAGTCCATGGTAGACAGATGCCATAGACATGCAGATCACAGAATAGAATCTAGAAACGTTTAGTGTGTGTATGTGTGTGTGTGTGTGTGTGTGTGTGTGTGTGTGTAGTTGACTGACATTTTTACAATGATGTCAGAAAATATCACAAAAGTGATTTGTCTTTAGCTTAATCATCCTGAGTGGAGTTGATTTTTGTCAGGAAATATAGTTTGTTCAATAAGTAATGGCCAAATAATTAGACAATGCAGTCTGCTACCAGAGGAACAAGTTCAACCTTTCATTCTGGGATACCAAATAGTAAGTTGAAATAGGCATAAGTCCTAAAGGCAAACAATCAAACTTTCAGAAGAAAATATAGAAATAAATTTTATGACCATATATTATAGAATAAACTCTTATAGTACACCAAAAGTACAGCAATAACAACAAAAAATAAATGTGTGAAATTTTATCAATATTAAAAAATATTGTAATATGGTACAAAAATACCAACAAGAAATTGAAGACTGGACCCTAAGATGAATGAAAATATTTACAAATAATATGTATGATAATGGACTTATGATTGGGATATATACATATGTACACACATATTCAGTAACAGATAATTTAATACAGTAGATACTGATGCAGATTTCTGCAAATGAGCTTAACCAAGAGCTGATAAACACAAGAAGACTTCAACATCATTAGTTATTAGGTCAATGCAAAGAAAAAAATCTCAGTGAAGCACAGCTTCACAGCTATTGAGATTGCTGTGAATAGAGAGAAGATACAAGGGTTGATTTGCTTCACATTATAAAAATTAATGAAATAATTACCAAATGTGAGTAATTTTAAAAAAAATAAGAAATATCAAATAGCATTCTTTTATTTTGCAGGGTTGTTTTTAGCTCTCCTGTTTTTTTTTTTTGTTTTGTTTTGTTTTTTGTTTTTGATCACATGGTGTGACTATTTGTCTTTGAAGGTCTATAAAGACTTGTACTGCAATTTTGATGGAGATTGCACTGAATCTCTAGATTGCTTTTGGTAAGATAGCTATTATCACTGTGTCAATTCCACTTATTCATGAGCATGGAAGATTTTTTTCCATCCTTTGATATCTTTGCCGATTTGTCTCTTCAAAATCTTGAATTTCTTGTTATACAGGTATTTCATTTGCTCAGTTAGAGTTACACCAAGGTAACTTTTATTATTCACAGCTATTGTAAAGGATTTTTTCTTAGCCCATTTACTGTTTATATAAGGGAGGGCTACTTATTTCTTTTGTATCCAGCCACTTTGCTGAAGGTGTTTGCCAGATGTTGGAGTTCTCTGGTAGAATTTGGGGGGCTATTTATATCTGCGAATAGTGATACTTTGACTTTTTCTTTTCCAGTTTGTATTCCCTTGATCT
This sequence comes from Tokudaia tokunoshimensis, assembly GCA_036184795.1. NCBI lineage: Eukaryota > Metazoa > Chordata > Mammalia > Rodentia > Muridae > Tokudaia > Tokudaia tokunoshimensis. Next base: position 12,309,242 of record BTHU01000009.1, on the reverse strand, counting down.
CCTTTACTTGTCTTAGTCTTCTAGCTAGAACTACAAATACTATATTTATTGAATAGATAGAACGATTGATAGCCTTGTCTTATTCTAATGTTAATGGAATTGCTTTGAGTTTCTCTGCATTTAATTTGATATTGACTATATGCCAGCTATGTATTGCCTTTATTTTGTTTATGTATGTATCTTGTATTCCTGACTTAATAGTACATGGTTTGCAAGTATTTTTTGAGTTCTTTTGCGTCTATGTTCATAAGGGAAATTGGTCCATAGATTTCTTTCTGTGTGGTTTGGATACCAGGGTGACTACAGCCTCATAAACTAAACTAGGCAATTTTCCTTATGACGTTATTTTGTAAAATAATTTAGAATTATTGGTATTATCTTTTCTTTGAAAGTCTGAGAGAATCCTGTGCTAAAATTCATTCACCCTGGGATTTGTAAGGTTGGAAGATTTTAATGACTATTTCTATAGGGATTACAGGTCTATTTAAATTGTTTATCTGATATTAATTTAACTTTGATAAGTGATATCTGTGAATAATTGTCCATTTCTTGTAGATTATCCAGTTTTGTAGAGTATAAGTTTTTGAAGTATGACCTGATGACACATTGGATTTCCTTGTTGTCTGTAGTTATAACTGCTTTTTGTTTGTTTGTTTCTGATTTTGTTAGTTTGTATATTCTCTCTCTATCTTTTACTAAGTTTGAATAAGAGTTTGAATATTTTGTTGATTTTTCCCAAATAACAAAGTCTTTGTTTCCCTGATTCTTTGAATTGTTTTCTTTTTTCTATCCTATTGGATCCTATTGTGAGTTTGTTTTCAGCCATCTATTCCTCTTGAGTATGCTAACTTCTTTTTGTTCTAGAGGTTTCAGGTGTACAGTTAAGTAACTAGTATGAGAGCTCTCCAATTTATTTTTTAATATTATTATTTTCTATATTTTTTTATTTACATTCCAAATGATTTCCTCTTTCCGATTTCCTCCCTCCCTAAAAGTCCCATAAGCCCCCTTTCCTCCCTCTGTTCCCCATTCAACTCCCTCTCGCTTCTCTGTCCTGGTATTCCCCTGCATCCAATCTTCCCAGGACCAGGGGTCTCTCCAATTTCTTTATGAAGGTCATTGATGCTGTGAATTTTTCTTTTAGTACAGCTTTCATTGGGTCCCATTAGTTTGGGAATGCTGTGCCTTCATTTTCATTGAATTCTAGGAAGTCTTTACTTTGATTCTTTATTTTTTCCTTTACAATGTTCATTCTATAGAGAACTGTTCAGTTTTGATGAATTTGTAGGGGTTTTTTGCTTCTGTTTTTGTTGAAATGCATCTTTTTTTATTTTCTAGATTCTTTATTTACATTCCCAATGATTTCCCCTTTCCCGGTTCCCCCCTCCCCGAAAGTCCCATAAGCCCTCTTCCCTCCCCCTGTTCCCCAGTCAACCCCCTTCCACTTCTCTGTCCTGGTATTCCCCTACACAGCTACATCCAGTCTTTCCAGGACCAGGGGCCTCTCCTTCCTTTTTCTTGGAAACCAATTGATATGTGAATTGTGTCTTGGGTATTCCGAACATCTTAAACTATACATATAAAAGGAATTATTTAAATTTTCTTGAATATGTTGAGACTTGTTTCATGACCAAGAATGTGGTCAGTTTTGGAGAAAGTTCTGTGAAATGTTTCAAAGAAAGTATATTCAGCCTTGGAGCTGACCCTGTGCCAATCTCTCCATACCAAAATCCTGTGTGGAGAGATCTGGTCTCCCAGGAAGGCTGGCAATCCTGAAAGCACAGTGAAGACCATCACTTCTGCCTCAATGAACACACCTGGAGCCCTCAGGACACAGGAACCAAGGAGCAGCATGGGAAAGGATCCTTCCAGTTTCTGTCTGCACCATGGAACGAACCCTGTGCCATAATTCTCAGTACCCAAATCTCACTGGAAGAGAGCTAGTCCCCTAAGAGTGCTGACACACAGGCTTACAGGAGATGCAAGACACAGTCACAGACTACATGGCCAGCTAACACCACAGACAACCAAATGACAAGAGGCAAGTGCAAGAACATAAGCAACAGAAACCAGGGCTACAAGGGATCACCAAATCCCAGTCTCCCACCACAGCAAACCCTGGATACCCCAACACACTGGAAAAGCAAGAGTCTGATTTAAAATCACATCTCATGATGATGATAGAGGACTTAAAGAAGGATATAAATAACTCACTTAAAGCAATACAGGAGAACACAGGTAAACATGTAGAATCACTTAAAGAGGAAACACAAAAATCCCTTAAAGAATTACAGGAAAACACATCCAAACAGATGAAGGAATTGAATAAAACCATCCAGGATATAAAAATTGAAATAGAAACAATAAAAAAATCACAAAGATAGACAACTCTGGAGATTTCAAACCTAGGAAAGAGATCATGAGTCATAGATTCAAGCATCAAGAATACAAGATACAGATACAAGAATACAAGAGATAGAAGAGAGAACCTCAGGGACAGAAGATACCATAGAAAATATTGACACAACAGTCAAAGAAAATGCAAAATGAAAATAGGTCCTAACCTAAAACATTCAGGAAATCCAGGACACAATGAGAAGACCAAACCTAAGGATAATAGTTATAGAAGAGAGTGAAGATTCCCCAAATAAAGGGCTAGTAAGTATCTTCAACAAATTTATAGAAGAAAACTTCTCTAACCTAAAGAATGAGATACCCATCCAGCATCAGGGCAGTTGAGACCTCCAGGCTCTGGGACAGACAGGCATAATATCGCTTGGGTCTCAGGCAGCTTGTGTGTACCCTGCTCCCAAGAGCTGGGCAGGTTTGCAGTAACCTACATGCCAGCTCTGCTGTGGGACTTCTGCTCTGCAGAAGGACATCCGCTCTGGGAGAGATCACACCCCCCACACACAGGGTGGGAGCCTACCAGCTTCCCTTTGGCGACCTCTGTTCCAGGATCTACTGCACTGAGGAGACAGGTACCCAGGTTCCCCCCCATACTTGGGACACAGCCTGTTGGGCTTCCATCTGCGCCCAAGAGCTGGACAGTGCTGCGGTCGTCTGGGAGCCAGCGCTGCTGTGGGCCATCTCCCCTGTAGAGTGATCTGCGCCGAGAGAGTGCAGAGTGCACTCTGCAATCTTTGCTCCAGCATCAGGGCAATTGGGAACTCCAGACGCAGGGACAGTCAGGCATAATATCGCTTGGGTCTCAGGCATCTTGTGTGCACCCTGCTCCCAAGAGCTGGGCAGGTGTGCAATAACCGACATGCCAGCTCTGCTGTGGGACTGCTGCCCTGCAGAGGGACCCCTCATCCCCCCCCCCGTCTGGGAGAGATCACATACCCCTGCACAGGGCAGGAGCCTACCAGCCTCCCTTTGGCGACCTCTGTTCCGAGAATCCACTACGCTGAGCCTTTGGATGTACAGGGATTCGCCAATGTAACATCACTTAGGGCAAGGCACATCAGGGCTCCAAAGTCACTCAGGAGCAGGGCAGGCCCCAGAAATTGGTGCCAGGGGAATCCCGGTAACCCAGGGGGGTAAGAAATAGCTTTGCAGGCTCACAAGAGGTCCAACCAACAGCCAGTGACAGCAGGACCAACTAACACCAGAAGTAACCAGATGGCAAAAGGCAAACGTAGGAACGTTACTAACAGAAATCAAAGTAATATGGCACCATCCGAACCCAACTCTTCAACAGCAGCAAGTCCTAGATATCCCACCACACCTGAAAGACAAGATCTGGATTTAAAATCACTTCTCATGATGCTATTAGAGGATTTCAAGAAGGACACAAATAAATCTAATAAAGAATTACAGGAGATCATGAATCAACGGTTAGAAGCCCTTACAAAAGTAACGCAAAAATCGCTTAGAGAAATTCAGGAGAACATGGGTCAACAGATGGACGCCCACAAGGAGGCAACACATAAATCCCTTAAAGAAATGAATCAACGGGTAGATACACTTTCAAAGGAATCACAAAAATCGCATAAAGAAATGCAGAAGACTTTGGGTCAACAGATGGATGCCCATAGGGAGGCAATACAGAAGTTGCTTAAAGAAATGAATCAACGGATAGATGCCCTTACAAAGGAAACACGAGAATTGCTTAAAGAAATGCAGGAGACAATAGATCAACAGATAGAAGCCCTTGAGGAGGAAACACAAAAATCACTTAGAGAAATACAGGGGAACTTGAGTCAACAGGCAGAAATCCTGAAAGAGGAAATGCAAAAATACCTTAAAGAAATACAGGAAAATACAAACAAACAACTGAAGGATCTCAGAAAATCCATCCAGGAATTAAAAAAGGAAGTAGAAACAACTAAGAAATCACAAAGGGAGACAACTTTGGAGATAGAGAACCTTGGGAAGAAATCAGGAGTCATAGATGCAAACATCAACAATAGAATATAAGAGATGGAAGAAAGAATCTCAGGTGCTGAAGATACCATAGAAAGCATCGACTCAACAGTCAAAGAAAATGCAAAATGCGAAAAACCTGTAACCTAAAACATCCAGGAAATCCAGGACACAATGAGAAGACCAAACCTAAGGATTATAGGTATAGACGAGAGTGAAGATTTGCAACTTAAAGGGTCAGTAAATATCTTCAACAAAATTATGGAGGAAAACTTCCCTAACCTAAAGAAAGAGATGCCGATGAATGTAGAAGAAGCCTACAGAACTCCAAACAGACTGGACTAGAACAGAAATACCTCCCTTCACATAATAATCAAAACATCAAATGTATTAAACAAAGGAAGAATATTAAAAGCAGTAAGAGAAAAGGGCCAAGTAACATACAAAGGAAGACCTTTCCAAATCATATCAGACTTCTCACCAGAGACTATAAAAGCCAGAAGATCCTGGGCAAATCTCATGCAGACACTAAGAGAACACAAATGTCAGCCTAGACTACTATACCCAGCAAAACTCTCAATCACCATAGATGGAGAGACCAAGATATTCCATGATAAAACCAAATTCTCACAATATCTTTCCACAAACCCAGCCCTGCAAAGGATAATAGGTGGAAACCACCAATACAAGCACAGAAACAACACTCTGGAAAAAAATGAGATAGTAACTTTCTTGCATCAAAACCAAAAGTAGATAACCACTCAAACACAAAGATATCCTCAAGAATAGCAGGTGGCAATAATCACTATTCCTTAATCTCTCTTAATATCAATGGTCTTGATTCCCCAATAAAAAGAAATAGACTAGCAGACTGGATACATAAACAGGACCCAGCATTTTGCTGCTTGCAGGAAACGTAACTCAGTGTCAAAGAAAAACACTATCTCACAGTAAAAGGCTAGAAAACAATTTTACAAGGAAATGGTCCCAGGAAACGAGCCAGACTAGATATCCTAATATCAGATAAAATTGACTTCCAAACTAAAGTCATCAAAAAAGACACAGAAAGACACTACATACTGATCAAAGGAAAAATCCACCAAGAACTCTCAATTCTGAGTATCTATGCTCCAAATGCAAGGGCACCATCATTCGTAAAAGAAATTTACTAAAGCTCAAAGCACACATCGCACCTCACACAATAATAGTGGGTGACTTCAATACCCCGCTCTCTGAAATGGATCGTTCAGGAAAGTAGAAACTAAACAGGGACACAGTGAACCTAATTGAAGCCTTGGACCAAATAGAACTAAAAGATATATATATAGAACATTTCATCCTAGAGCAAAAGAATACACCTTCTTCTCAGCACCTCATGGTACCTTCTCCAAAATCGACCATAAAATTGGTCACAAATCAGACCTCAACAGATATAAGAAGATCGAAATAATCCCATGCCTCCTATCAGATCACTATGGAATAAGGGTGGTCTTCAATGGCAACAAAAACAACAGAAAATCCACATACACATGGAGGCTGAACAATGCTCTACTCAATGATAACTTGGTCAAGGAGGAAATAAAGAAAGAAATCAAAGACTTTTTATAATTTAATGAAAATGAAGGCACAACATACCCTAATTTATGGGACACAATGAAAGCGTTGCTAAGAGGAAAATTCATAGCCCTGAGTGCCACCAAAAAGAAAGGGGAGACAGCATACACTAGCAGCTTAATGGCACACCTGAAAGCCCTGGAACAAAAAGAACCAAATACACCCAAGAGGCGTAGAAGGCAGAAAATCATCAAATTCAGGGCAGATATCAATCAAGTAGAAACAAATAAAACCATACAAAGAATCAACAAAACGAGGAGTTGGTTCTTTGAGAAAACAGGATAGATAAGCCCTTAGCCAGACTAGCCAGAGGGCACAGAGACAGTATCCAAATTAATAAAATCAGAAACGAAAAGGGAGAGATAACAACAGAAACTGAGGAAATTCAAAAAATCATCAGATCCTACTACAAAAGCCTGTATTCAACACAACTAGAAAATCTCGAGGAAATGGACAATTTCCTTGACAGAAACCAAATACCAAAATTAAATCAGGATCAAATAGACCACCTAAATTGTCCTATAACCCCTGAAAAAATAGAAGCTGTCATTGGAACTCTTCCAACCAAAAAAAAGCACAGGTCCAGACGGTTTTAGTGCAGAATTCTATCAGACCTTCAAAGAAGACCTAACACCAGTACTCTTCAAACTATTCCACAAAATAGAAACAGAAGGAACACTACCCAACTCATTCTATGAAGCCACAATTACGCTAATACCAAAGGCACACAAAGATCCGACAAAGAAAGAGAATATCAGGCCAATCTCTCTTATGAATATCGATGCAAAAATACTCAATAAAATTCTTGCCAACCGAATCCAAGAACACCTCAAAATGATCATTCACCACGATCAAGTAGGCTTCATCCCAGGGATGCAGGGATGGTTCAATATAAGGAAGTCCATCAATGTAATCCACTACATAAACAATCTCAAAGAAAAAAACCACATGGTCATTTCATTAGATGTTGAGAAAGCATTTGACAAAATTCAGCATCCTTTCATGCTAAGGTCTTGGAAAGATCAGGAATTCGAGGCCCATATCTAAACATAGTAAAAGCAATTTACAGCAAACAGGTAGCCAACATCAATCTAAATGGAGAGAAACATGAAGTAATCCCATTAAAATCAGGGACTAGACAAGGCTGCCCTCTCTCTCCATATCTTTTCAATATAGTACTTGAAGTTCTAGCTAGAGCAATTAGACAACAAAAGAAGGTCAAAGGGATACAAATTGGAAAGGAAGAAGTCAAACTATCACTATTTGCAGACGATATGATAGTATACTTAAGCGACCCAAAGAACTCCACCAGAGAACTCCTACAGCTGATAAACAACTTCAGCAAAGTGGCCGGATATAAAATCAACTCAAGTAATTCAGTAGCCTTCCTATACTCAAAGGATAAGCAGGCTGAGAAAGAAGTAAGAGAAATGATACCCTTCACGATAGCCACAAACCATATAAAGTATCTTGGTGTGACTCTAACCAAACAAGTGAAAGATTTGTATGACAAGAACTTCAAGTCTCTGAAGAAAGAAATTGAAGAAGATCTCAGAAGATGGAAAAATCTTCCATGCTCACGGATTGGCAGGAATAATATAGTAAAAATGACCATCTTGCCAAAAGCAATATACAGAATCAATGCAATCCCCATCAAAATCCCAACTCAATTCTTCATAGAGTTAGAAAGAGCAATTCAAAAATTCATCTGGAATAACAGAAAACCCAGGATAGCTAAAACTATTCTCAAGAGTAAAACAACTTCTGGGGGAATCAATATCCTGGACCTCAAGCTGTACCACAGAGCAATAGTGTTAAAAACTGCATGGTATTGGTACAGTGACAGGCATGTAGATCAATGGAACAGAATTGAAGACCCAGAAATGAATCCAGACTCCTATGGTCACTTGGTCTTTGACAAAGGAGCTAAAACCATCCAGTGGAAAAAAGATAGCCTTTTCAACAAATGGTGTTGGCTCAACTGGAGGTCAATATGCATAAGAATGCAAATTGACCCATTCTTATCTCCTTGCACTAAGCTCAATTCCAAGTGGATCAAGGACCTCCACATAAAACCAGACACACTGAAACTAAGAGAAAGGAAACTAGGGAAGAACCTTGAACATATGGGCACAGGGGAGAATTTCCTGAATAGAACTCCAATAGCTTATGGTCTAAGATCAAGAATTGAGAAATGGGACCTCATTAAATTACAAAGTTTTTGCAAGACAATGACACTGTCAAAAAGTCAAAGCGGCAACCAACTAACTGGGTAATGATCTTTACCAACCCAGCATCCAACAGAGGGCTAATATCCAATATATACAAAGAACTCAAGAAGTTAAACTCCAGAGAGGCAAGTAACCCTATTAAAAAATGGGGTACAGAGCTAAACAAAGAGTTCTCACCTGAAGAATATCTAATGGTTGAGAAGCACCTAAAGAGATGTTCATCATCCTTAGTCATTAGGGAATTACAAATCAAAACAACCCTGAGATTCCATCTCACACCAGTCAGAATGGCTAAGATCAAAAACACCGGAGACAGCAGTTTTTGGTGAGGATGTGGAGAAAGAGGAACACTCCTCCACTGCTGGTGGGATTGCAAGCTGGTACAACCACTCTGGAAAGCAGTCTGGCGATTCCTCAGAAAACTGGGCATGACACTCCTGGAGGATCCGGCTATACCACTCCTGGGCACTCCCAGAGGCTTTACCTGCATGCAGTAAGGACATATGCTCCACTATGTTCATAGCAGCCTTATTTATAATAGCCAGAAGCTGGAAAGAACCCAGATGTCCCTCAACGGGGGAATGGATTCAGAAGATGTGGTATATTTATACAATGGAATACTACTCTGCAATTAAAAACAATGAATTCACGAAATTCCTAGACAAATGGTCAGAACTTGAAAATATCATCCTTAGTGAGGTAACCCAATCACAAAAGAACACATCTGGTATGCAGTCATTGATAAGGGGTTATTAACCCAGAATCTTGGAATACCCTAGACACAATTCGCATATCAATAGATTTCCAAGAAGATGGAAGGAGAGACCCCTTTTCCTGGAAAGACTGGATGTAGAGGAATGCCAGGACAGAGAAGTGAGAGGGGGTTGAATGGGGAAAAGAGGGAGGGAAGGGGGTTACGGGACATTTGGGGAGGGAAGAAACGGGAAAGGGGAAATGATTTTGAATGTAAATAAAAAAAATACTTAGAAAATAAAATAAAATTAAAAAAAAAAGTATAAAATACCCATCAACATAGAAGAAGTCTACAGGACTCCAAATAGATTGGACCAGAAAAGAAATTCCCCCTGTCATGTAATAGTCAAAACACCAAATTCAAATTCAAAAAACAAAGAAAAAATATTAAACGCAGTAGGGAAAAAGGTCAAGTAACATACAAATACAGACCTATCAGATTTATATTAGACTTCTCACCAGAAACTATGAAATCTAGAAGGTCCTGGGCAGATGTCATAGAGACCCGAAGAGAACACAAATGTCAGTCCAGGCTACTATACCTAGCAAAACTCTCAATTACCATAGATGGAGAAACCAAGATATTCCCAGAGAAAACCAAATTTACACACTATCTCTCCACAACTGCAGCCCTACAAAGAATAATAGATAGAAAACTTCAGCACAAGGAGGGAAACTACCTCCTAGAAAAAAAAGAAGAATGTAATCTCCTTTCAACAAACTCAAAAGAAGATAGTCACACAAGCGTAATTCCACCTCTAACAAAAAAAAATAATAGGAAGCAACAATCACTATTCCTTAATATCTCTTAACATCAATGGACTCAATTACTTAATACAAAAACATAGACTAACAGACTGGATACATAAACAGGACCAAACATTTTGCTGCATACAGGAATCACACTTCAGTGACAAAGACAGAAACTACCTCAGAGTAAAAGACTGGAAAAAAATTTCTGAGGAAATGGTCCCAAGAAATAAGTTGTAGTAGCCATTCTAATATTCAATAAAATCAACTTTCAACCAAAAGTTATCAAAAAAGATAAGGAAGGGCATTTCATACTCATAAAAGGAAAAATCTACCCAGATGAACTCTCAGTTCTAAACATCTATGCTCCTAATCCAAGGGCACTCATATTTATAAAAGAAACTTTACTAAAGCTCAAAGCACACATTGCACCTCACACTATAATAATGAGAGACTTCAACACCCCACTCTTATCAATGGACATATCATGGAAACAGAAACTAAACAGAGACACACTGAAATTAACAGAAGTTTTGAACCAAATGGATTTAATAAAGGTCTGTAGAACATTTCATCCTAAAACAAAAGAGTATATACCTTCTTCTCAGCACCTCATGTACCTTCTCCAAAACAGGCCATTTAATTGGTCACAAAACAGGCTTCAAGAGATACAAGAAGACTGAAACAATCCCATGCACCCTATCAGATCACCACAGACTAAGGCCTGTCTTCAATAACAACAAAAACAGCAGAAAACCCACATACAAGTGGAAGGTGAACAATACTCTACTCAATGGTAACTTGCTCAAGGAAGAAATAAAGATATTAATGACTTTTTAGATGTACTCACGGATAAGTGCTTATGAAGCAAAGAGCGTAGAATAACCACCATACAACTCATGGATCACATGAAGCTCAAGAGGAAGGAAGACCAAAGAGTAGATATTTCAGTATTACTTAGAAGGAAGAACAATATAATCAAAGAAAGTAGAGGGTGGGTGGGACTTGTGAGGAAAAGAGGAGGTGGAGTGGGAAAAAGGGGGCAGTATCAGGTATGGGAGGAGATGGAGGAGAAGTACAGAGAGTCAGGAAATCGAACAGAGGTGTGTAGCAATGGGCGACGGGGAACTGGGGATATCAACCAGAAAGTCCCAGATTCCAGGAATGCAAGAGCCTCCCAGGACTCCATGTGGATGACATTAGCTGAAATACCTCACAAAGGGAGGGAGAACCTGTGGAGACCACATCCAGAGGTTAGGCATGGCCCCCTGGTTTAGGAATGGGGACACCCACCCACCTCCAAAATTTTAGCCCAGAATTAATCCTGTCTAAAGAGAATATAGGGATAAAGAGTGGAACAGAGACTGAAACATCTACTCTTTGGTCTTCCTTCCTCTCATGTTCATCAGTTGGCAGAATTAACATAGTAAAAATGGTCATCCTAAAAAAGTCAATCTACAGATTCAATGCAATCCCCATCAAAATCCAAAAACAATTCTTCAAAGACATGGAAAGAGCAATTCTCAAATTTATCTGGAAAGTCAAAAAAAAACAGAAAAGAAAAAAAAACAATTCTTAATAATAAAAGAACTTCAGGGGGAAATCACCGTCCCTGACCTCAAGATTTACTGCAGAGCAATATTGTTAAAAACCACATGATATTGGTACAGAGACAAACAGGTTGATCAATGGAATAGAATTGAAGACCCAGAAATCAAATAGCATATTTACGGATACTTGATCTTTGACAAAGACACCAAAAATATACAATGGAAAAAAGAAAGCATCTCCATTAAATGGTTCTACTCTACCTGGATTTCTGTATGTAGGAAAATGAAAATAGACCCATATTTGTTCCCTTGCACAAAGCTCAAGTCCAAGTGGACCTCAACATAAAACCAAATATCATGAATCTAATAGAAGAGAAAGTGGGAAAGAGCCTTTAACTCATTGGCACTGGAGGAAATTTCCTAAACAGAACTCTGACTCAGGCTCTAAGATCAAGAATTGATAAATGGAACTTCATGAAACTTTAAAGTTACTGTAAGTCAAAGGACTTAGTCAATAAGACAAATTGGCAACCTACAGATTGGGAAAAAAATCTTCGCTAACCCCACATCTGATAGAGGGCTAATATCCAGACTACATAAAGAAACTCAAGTAGCTAACCAAAAAACCAAACAACCCAATCAAAAAATAGGTTGTAGAACTAAACAGAGGATACACAACAGAGGAATCTTGAATGGCAGAGAAGCACCTAAAGAAGTGTTCAAAGTCTTTAGTGATCAGAGAATTGCAAGTCAAAATGACCCTGAGATTCCACCTCATACCAATCAGAATGGCTAAGGTCAAAATCTCAGGTGATAAAACATGTTGGTGAGGCTGTGAAGAAAGAGGAACACTTATCCATTGCTGGTGAGATTGCAAACTGGTACAACCACTCTGTAAATCAATCTGGAGGGTCCTCAGAAAATTGGAGATATATCTACCTGAAAACTCAGCAATACCACTCTTAGGAATATACCCAAAGATGCCCCACCATGCCACAGGGACACATCTTCCACTATGTTCATATCGACCTCATTTGTGATAGCCACAAGCTGGAATTAACCCAGCTGTCATGTCACATGACAGAAAAATGGATACAGAAAATGTGGCTCATTTACACTGTGGTATACAACTCAGCTATTAAGAAAGAGGACATCCTGAGTTTTGCAGGCAAATGGATGGATCCAGAACATATCATCCTGCTTGTGGTAACTCAGACCCAAAAAGACATGCATGGTATGTACTCACTAATAACTGGATATTAGTCAAAACAAAACAAAAAAACAGAATACTCAAAATACAATCCATAGAACCCAAAAAGGTCAAAAAGCTGAAGGGCCCAAGTAAGGGTTCCTCAGTCCCACTTGGGAGGGAGAAGAAAACAATCACAAGGGGGGAGGGATCTTGGAGGGAAAGTGGACAGATGGGAGGTGGAGGGAGGAGAGGGGAACCTGATCAGGTATTAGGCAAAGTATTAAAACCCACAGGGCTAACAGAAAGAATGGAAACAGGCAATCTTGGAAGGTACGAGGTTGGGGGGGGACCCTCCAAAATGAACCTGAGACTGGAAGGTCAGAGGCTCTCAGAGACTCTCAGGACTCAAAGGGAGAGAACTTGGACGAAATGCCCAACAGTAGAGAGAGGGAACTTATAGAGCCCACCTCCAGCAGGAAGACAGGGCATCAAATGAGGGATGGGGTTTACATCCCACAGTCAAAATTCTCACCCATAATTGCTCCTGTCTGAAAGAACTACAGGGATGGAAATGGAGAGGAGTCTGAGGAAAAGAGTGTGTAGAGACAGGACCAAAGTGGGATCTAGCTGAAGGGGAGGTTCAAAGGCCTGACACTATTACTGAGGTTATGGAACACTCACAAAAAGGAACCTAGCATGACTGCACTATGGAAGACCCAACAAAGAACTCACAGAGTCAGATGCAGATACTTCCACCCAACCAATGGACAGAAGCTGTTGATCCCTGTAGTTGAATTAGAGAAGTCTGTAAGAGGCTGATGCTGTAATCCTGTAGGAGGACCAGCAGTCTCAATTAATCTGGACCCCTGAGATTTCTCAAACACTGGACCACCAAACAAGCAGCATACACTAGCTGATATATATAGTAGAGGACAGCCAGGTCTGTGTCCAATCAGAAATGATGCACCTAACCTTCAAGAGAATGGAGGCTCCAGGGAGTTTAGAGATCAGGTGGGGTGGAGGGTTGGTTGTGGGGAAATCCTTGTAGAGACAGGGTGGTGGGGAGAAGGTATGGGAAGTCGAACAGTTGGAGGGCAGAGCAGGGGACAAATAAAATCTGGAGTGTATAAAAATAAATAAATTTTAAAAAAGAAAAAAGAAAAACATGCATTTGTGTTCATCCCATGTTCTACTGGAGAAAATCATCATTTAAGAGACTTTTGGTTGTCTATGGTTGCAGTAACAAAGCTGAGTTGCTTACTACAACATAAATTTGTATTTTGTAGTGTTTTTGTACAAGAAGCTGACTTCCCCTCTAGGACTCCAGGGAGAATACTCTTTCCTGCCCTTCCCAGCTTGAGAAAGTTTCCATGGTTTAGACAACAGCCCCTTCCAGCAAAGGCATTCAATTTTGCTTCCCTTAATAAGTTCACCACCCAAATGAACCTCTTCGGTTGATTATCACAAGAATCTGTAATAACCACCAGAAGGCATTGGGTTTGCTGAGAAAAGGTGAAGATCTTCAAACGTCTTGTCAACCTAAGTAAGTACACATTTAGCAGATCTGGTTAGTGATCTTTATTTAGAAGAGAATGGAAAACAGCTCCAGTTTGGTATAAAATAACTTCAAGTCATCTTTGTTTCCAAGACACAATTCACATATCAATAGATGTCCAAGAAGATGGAAGGAGAGACCCATGGTCCTGGAAAGACTGGATGTAGGGGAACGCCAGGACAGAGAAGAGAGAGGGGGTTGAATGGAGAAAAGAGGGAGGGAAGGGGGCTTATGGGACTTTCGGGGAGGGAGGAAATGGGAAAGGGGAAATCATTGGGAATGTAAATAAAAAAACTTAGAAAATAAAAATTAAAAAAAGGACAAAGATGCTGTCTCATAGGAAAACAAACAAGCAAACAAACAAAAACACTCCAGGACTCTCCAGCATGTTCAGCTGGTGTTCTTTGTGTTCTCTGAGCAGAAAGGCCATATCTATGTGAGAAAATCTAGTTTGCCTCCATAAAAATGTCTCTTAGGTTTTAACATTTGTGATATTTAGTATTATGAAAAGAAAAAAAACCACACTTGGATTGGGCCCAGCTGATACTTATCTGATATTTAGGAGTAAAATCGTTTCTTGTAGATGGTGTTCATGAAAGTTGATGAGCAAATCTGTTCTGGATATGAAATGCAGCCAAAGACCGTTAGAAACAGCAAGTGGAAAAAGAAAAATATGAAGTCCAGAGAACAGAATTTCTCAGTTCGGTCTTGAAGATTCTTCTAATTTCTCTCGACCTCAGTCACTTTAGCAGCAGCATATCCACATTCTGTGTAACAAAGTGAAGCAAGACTCCAATAGAGGCAATTTAAATTCTACAAAATACGTTTTAAAGATCAGTAATCTGGTGTTTAGTACAAATATGTGGCCACTCTCCTTTTTTCTGAAAAAAAAAATCTTTCTCTGGAGGCAAAGCTAGAATATCACACCTCAGATCCTATCTACTCCACTATTACAACCTCTTATAACTCATCAGAATTCAGAGTCATAATTGGTAACCAGATACAGATGCCCCAAAGAGTTCCTGAGCACAGTAAACTGCTTGTTGTGTCCATTAAGCCCACGCTTTATGTTTATTCTGTTTCCCCATTAAAAAGAAGTAAAGTTGCACTCTATCATAGCCAACTAATTCTATAAGTGAAAGCAAAAACATAGCATCATGCATACTTGTAGATAGGGGATTGCAAGTGGAAAACTTTTATAGAAGGGATACAAATAATAATGCTTTTCTGGGGGATTTAGAACATATTATAAAAAGGCTCCATTTAAGAGTCCAGAATATAAATTTTGCTACATAATCTATAGTTCATGAGAAAAAAAAACTCATGGATTGGACCCAGCTGATACTGACCTGACATTTTGGAGTGTAATCACTTTTTGTAGACCTTGTCCATGATAGCTGATGAGAAAATCTGTTCTTGTGGTGACAGTTTCTGTCATATCACTGAGCAATAATAATAATAATATTATTTGTGAAGTTAAGCCTAGGAAACACTGCAAAGGTGTGTGAGTAAAAGCAGTGAAAGGATTCAATCGAAGCAACTCGAGGAATTCATAATTTAAAAAGAGTGGTCACTCTGGAATATACTGAAGGAGTAAAGAAACTGAGGCAAGAACATTCATTTATCAGTTCAAACAGCCATTATCATACATAATTATAGACATTGGTCTCCAGGGCCAATCTGATGGAAGACATATAAGGAAACCTGCCAGAACGAATGATAGACTGCAAATATAAAGATAATCAAATGATGGGTGGTTGGGTGGACCTGACGTGAGGAGAGAGGAGTCAATGGAGATGCTGATTTCCTGAAGAGTGAAAGGAAAACAGTAAGGTAATTGGAGAGAATTGATCTTGGGAAATGATGAATCCATTGCAAAATGTGCTAGAATGTAGTGATGACATCTAAGAAGAGGACAGCAGGCTTTGGGAGGAACTCACTGGAATTTTGAAGGCAGTAGTGAATATTTCAGAGTCATCTACCAGATATAAAATTTGAAACCACTAGAAGAATCATCTTAAGCATTATATATAAGATGGAATGGACAGCTTGGGTTCAGAAAAAACACAATGGAAGACATGAGGGGAGAATGTAAACAGTATGGAGTTACAAAAAAAAGGAACAGAGTTTTCACATGCTGAAAAAAATCAACAAAATGCAACTGAAGACCCCACTGTGTGTATTCCTGCAATGAGTGTAATTTACTTCAAACTTTAGATCAACCAGCCAGTTATGATCTAAACTAAACATAGAAATGCAGACATAGTTGCTAAAGGCTGATTTTCTTAGATGATTTTAATAGCATCAAAATGATAACTGCTATAATTAGGTGCTCTTTGATAAATATGGTCTGAGATTTTGGTACGTTAGCTAAGAATGACCACTATATAAAAAATGAAATATTTTCAGGCTTATTGTGAATCTGGAATAATTGACATAAAATATGAACACCTAAGGAATAACAACATTCACAAACTAATCTAATATAAAAAAATTTAAGAATAGCATCACTGCTTTTTTTTTTGAAATCAAGAGCTAATGAACTATCCGTGTTTAAAATTATGATTTAGATGCTGAGTTTTCTATAGCAATTTCTTATGAAATTGGGAAACAATCTACTTGCCTATTTAATCCTAACTCTTAGTTATGGTCAACAAATCTGAAGGAAAATAAGTATAAAATGTACTATATACAAATAATCCCACAATAACATACATATAAAAATAGTGTCAAAGGACTTTATCTATAATTGGAGACAGCCTTCCTTCTAGTCAGCACAGATTATCAAATAAAATCTTGGTGCCAGAAATGGCTTACCTGTCCCTAAGTTGTTTGCCAATGAGGTCTCATAGACCCGAAACATTGCTATCTATTGTCATTGCTCTTGGTTTCTCCACAATACAGAACTTATGTTTGTCCATTATTAGGAGCAAGAAACTTTGACTAGATAGGCCATAGAAACTAGGAAAATAGGAAAACCTACTATTATTCTGCCAAATAGACATAGTAGAAACATGACTCCTAATGATTTATTACTGTACTCACAGATTAATGCCTCTTATGCCCTCTGTATAAAAGCTTCTATGAGAAGTAGATGATGAATAACATGGAGAATCACAAATGATCAATGTACAGGATGCTCAATCCTATATTGGTCACATTTATTCTCTCAAAGATCAGGTATCCTAGAAGATTAAGATGGAAAAACTGTAAGAGCCAACCAAAGGCAGGAGAAGGCTATAGTGAGAAGTGTTTTCAGCATACAACACAACTTGTTATTAAAGCTTTGCCAGTTGCATATATGAACTCACAGTAGTTGTGATAACACACTCAGGATCTCTACAAGAACAAGTTAGACCAAATACTAGCACAGAGAGGGTAGATAGATACAGAGCTCCATCACTGGATGAGGAACTATTGGCAAATGATAACTTCTGGGGATGGGTCCTCAAGGATGTGGTCCCTAAGAAGCTACCTACACTGCAGTAGATGCCCTACACCATACATATGACACATACTGGCAGCACTTATGGACTAAGTAGATTTAGTAATAATAGTAATAATAATAATAATAATAATAATAATAATAATAATAATAATAATAATGTGAATTTGAGAGGGAATGATGATGGGGAAGATAGGATAGAGGTTGAATGTAGCAGAGAATAAAAGGTGGACTTGATTTTTAAGTAAAAGAACTCTTACAGTGAGTTAAACAAGAATAATGAGTTTGAGCACTGGTTCGGTTTTCTATCTGGATTTCTCACTGGTATATACATTTTAAATATGAAATAGAAAGTGAAAAATGATGCAAAATCTACTGTGTGTTGGATAGCTACACTTTTAAATTTTATCCCTCACATTTTTTCCAGTTTGTTCCCTTCTAAAGCTCTTTCTTTTTAGCTATTTTCAACTATTGTTGTAGCAAATATTAATGGAAAAAATTATGACTTTTTTGTATAGAAGGAGTGAGTCAGCATGTTCTGACTAAATGGTCAGCAAAGGCCCACAAATGTGCAGCAGGCACTTCCACATTTACTAATCCAGAACCTGCCTGACACCTGGACATAAATAAAGGCAGAGCCTGTGACTGAGCAGCCAATCTACTGGTGCTATCTGTTTTCCAGACCAAGGGGACAGGAAGTGGGAGGAGGGTATAAAGGCACTCTCCATTGTAAAAATAAAGTCTGCTTCTGCTTCTGCTTCTTTTCCTCACTTGGCTCCAGGAATCTGAGTCCTTGATTCTGTTCCTTCTCACCTCCCTACCTTCAAGGATCATTGTTGGGGAGGGGGGCAGAAAGGTCTAGGGCAACATTTGTGGATTCTACTCAATCCAATTTACTAAATATTTACTTCAAGCTCACCTACACAAAAGACAAAAAAACAAATAACTTGTCCAGGTACGTGTAACCCACATTGCCATATTAGCAATTAAACCTGGTTCATGATTAACAACACAAAATTGTCAACTCAGTGAGATACAGTTTATTTAAAAAAAAAAAGTAAATCTTAAGCAGTCTAAAGAGCACTATAGAGAAACTTACCATGACACTGAAAACCTAGGTAGAGAGGCTGAAGCCAAAGGACTGCCATGACTTGAAGGCCAGCCTGAGCTACAGAGGAGTGACATTCCTTCTGCCTCCATAACAAACAGCCAAACAAATGGATACATAAGTGACTAAGAAGAAAATTCTAAGCTTTTAAATAAAGAAGTGAACTTTTCCTTCAATACAGTGAGTAAGAGTCAAAGCAGGTGGCTAAAAAGCATGGAGAACTCTAAAGAGATCAACTGACAAAGAGAAAGACAAAGAATGCAATACAGTTAGTTGGTGGGCTGGGTTGTTCCATGTATTTTTAAGCACTTACAATACATGGCTCTCAAGAGAAAGAGACCTTGTGTTAAAGCATTCACAATCAACTCACTTATTCTCCAAAGCAATCACGTAGGATGAATCCTATTTTCATTAGTGTTTCATAGTGGAAAAAAAGCATAAAAACGAACTGAAGTGGGTTGGTAAAGAATAGAACTGGAATTTGAACCATATGGTGTGGCTTCAGAGCCCAGACTCTAGCGCTCTCACCAGTACTAAGGGCACAGGACAGAGCTATAGTGCAGAAGGGTTTGAAGCATGATTGTAAGACTTGGCAGTTTACTATAAATGCACAGGAAATTCTTTGAGGTTTTATCATTGAAAACATATGAGGAATCTGGCACTACTACTCTGGATACTAGAGTGGAAACTGCTACCATATTTTTTTTTCTTTTCAAATGTGCTACATAGTCAACAGACATGCTTGTGCCCCACAGGTGACATAACTTGGCTTTTGAATAGCACTTCCTCACTGTGATAATATTTTGGGCTTACAAGTGGAAACATTACAAAATGGAAACATAATGATTGCCTAGTTTATATCCTTTCTTTTTTCTCTGTGCCTTAAAGCACCCACATTGTAGCCACTTCTCCAGATAGCTCAATGGTGGCCTGCTTCCCTGGCTTCTCCTAGGCTTACACAGGCATTTTTTTTCATTTCAGCTGCCACTGCCATTTGAAGCTGAGCATGCATGCCACACATTCATGTAACTATGTGGGCAACTGTTCTGAAAAGGTCCTGGGGCTTCCAATTAAAAAATGCTCAATAAACATAAAAATTCAAGCATTCAAATAGTAACATTAAATGCCTGTTGGGTTGTTGATAAGCTTGTTATTAAAGGTTTGCCAAGTTTTAATAAGACCCATAACAAAAAGTCACAAAACTCATCAGATCACTCTGTAAACATTTGGCTACAACTGAATTTAAGAAAACAGAATAGCATTTCGCTGGTCTATTCTTTCCAGAAGACTTTCATGTCAAAAAAATCAGCAACATATGTTGGCAGATCCAGGCAGAAATCAGGCAGAAATTTGAATATCTCAGGTATATGTCACAACTCCTCTTTGGCTTTAGTCTGGAGAGAGAAAGGGAGGGAGAGAGAGAGGAAGGGAGGGAGGGGAAGAAGGGAGAGAGGGGAACATACAGAGATAGACACAGTGAGAGGGAGAGAGGAATCATTACTGTTATTAGCACCTTGTACTAAGCACCTGATCAAGTTTTAGGCACTTTAGAAATGTCCAGTTGATTTGAATGTTGATAAGGAAGCTAGGAATAGATACATCTCCAAGCATTAGTAACTAGAAGATGTCAGAAGTGTCTGATCACACCAAGTTACAACTGAATATCAAATGCCTACCGATGATTAAGGCAATAATTGAATTTTAGATGTTGGCAATGAAGCTCCCCATACGTGACCCCTCACCTCTCTTCCTTGCACACACATTTTAAACTGCACTCCTAATGCTACTGCTTCACCACTCTCCTGGTCACAGTGACTGATTTTACCACTGTAGACAAGTCTCCAAATTTCCATTTTAAACAGTAATTTTTGAACTTTAAACTATCAGCTATCTAAACTTGATTCAAATCCTAATTTGTCATATGGACCAATGGTTCAGCTGCCATTATTAAAAAAAAACAAAAGGAAAAGAAAAAGAGTATCTGAAGTATTTTAAGGAGAGTTATGAATAAAAAGGTACAGTTTCCAAGCTTCTTTCCCCTATCCCTGCTGTAAACTAAATATGTAAGAGTGGACCTAAAATTTTACCAATGCTGACTTTGATCCAAGTGAATAAAGGGTGTCTCTATTCATTTAAATTAGAATTATGTCAGAGCAAATATTTAAAAGGGTAAATAAAGAACAATGTTCTCTCAAAAGAAAATGTTAGAATAACTGCAGAATAATCCCATGAGACTGGCAGGATGCCATCAGTGTCTCCAATAAGAGCAGCCCAGGGTGTTTCTATGACTGCCCATCATATTTTATACCATTTTATAAGAATTTTTTAGAAATATATGGAATAAATTGTATAAGCTACCACTTAAAATGCTATAATCTTATAAAATTGGTTATTTTTTAAATCAATAATATACTTGTTTACAAATTAAGATACGTTTCTGATTTGCTTGTTTTTGGGATTGCTATCTTTCTTTAAAACAGTTCTATTAACGCTGCTTTGAAAGCATTTTCCTCTTTTCTCTAGATAGGGAGGACCTTGGTTGACCACTTGCTGGTTGTATACTGATTCTTATCCATTGTATGACAATATTTGATTGTCTTGCCATCTATCTCCCTTTCTCCAGTTACTACAGGAGTATTTCTAAGAAATATGTTAGGTCTTGAAAGTGATTCTCTGTTTTTGAGTTAAAAATCTAGTGTGTGAACTTTATGGTCTTAATTTGGAAAGCTCAGACTTTTATACTTCACATACCACATTAGAAACTTAGGGAAGGGATTACTAGTCTCACATAGGCAGGCAAAGATTGATAAAGCTTAGAAATTAAACAGTCCAAATACTTAAAAGAACTCTAGAATTGTTTCCTCTAAACTGAATCCTTCCATCTCAGAAAGAAGGTATTTCTAGGGAGAAGTGAAGCATATTACCCTGTATGGGAGCTCCTTAAGCTTAGAAAGTAAACTCAAAAGCTTCAGAAGTCCCTGAAACCGACCAGATTCACCAGGCTCCTCACTCTTGAAGCATGTATAAGCAGTAATAAGGGATGCTATCAGATAAGCTATGGTGCATAGAAGAAGTTCACACCAGCTGCAATACCTAAACATGGAGCAGCCTAACTGCCTGAAAGAGACATACTCCAACCTCCTGATCTGCCTGCAAGTGTGGAAGTGAATGCTAGATTCCCAGGTCTTCTGAGCTGTCACCCATGCTGGAGTGAGCTATAATTTCTACTGTTGTAAGTAATCCATCACCCACATTCTTACAAGTAACCACAGTGAAACTCATTGGTTCACCAAGTTGGACTTTAGGTAACCCAACTTTGATGTGTCATTGGTACTCTGTCAGGAGTCAGTGGACATTTGTTCATTTCTCCCCAGAAATAGTTTCATACAACTGGAAGAAATGCCTCTTGAGGAAATTTGAGGTTTAACTTTTTGAACTCATAAAATATAAAAGCAAACTAATCCCAAAGCTTTTGGTGCATTCTAAGATACCTAATAAATCAAGCTTCCCAAGATGAAGACTTCACTCTAAGTTTTGAGGGTGTGTTTCCATATCTAGTGACTCCTGCATATCTCCTGTCACCACCACACAGGTGCATATACATGAGGGAAGTGACAGAAGATAACATAAAACACGTTGAAAAGGAGCCTGCCTGAGATTAACAACCATCTCTGTGCAAATCAGTCATTGTGGGGCTTAGAAAGGGAATAAGCCTGTCCTCCTCAGAGAGGCAAGGTTTCAAGAGTCAGACTCTAGAGCTAAGACTAGTGTGTAAGGCTGATGTATACCTGGATGTCCTCAGGGTAGCAGTACTTATTTGATAGTACAGATCCAGGCTTCTACTAGACTGCAATATCCCCTTTTTTCATACTCTTTGAGACCTGCTATTTTTCAGACAAGACAGACACAGACACAAGAAAGAGGACCAAACAGCAACTTTAAAAAGCACAGTGTCACTCCTATATCGTTGCTAATGTGTGACCAGTCTAGAGCCATCTTGTACAGAGGGAGAAATGGTGCTTCTTAGTACTTGTCTAGAGGATTTACTTTAATCAGGGAAGAGAAGGTATAGGAAGAAAATTAGTCTGATTCTTTAAAAATAATACTTTATTCTCCAGGAAAAAAATGTAAACCACTCTGTAGCCCAGGCTGGTTTCAAATTCCTGGTGATCCTCCTGCCTCAGCTTTCTGGGTTTTAAGATTATGGGCATGAGGCACCATGTGTAGCTTCTATACTATTTTGGAAGTGATAATTTCAATTAGCCTATATAATCAGATCAGAAATAGGATTTGAAATTAGATTTCAAAATGAAAATTGTGGCTTGCCTCTTTACTATCTCACCAGAATATACCCAACCTAATTGTAAAAATATAATGATTTCCTCTATACTATAGGCATTTATTAAGGTCATCTCCTCAAAACTAGAATAAAGTGACTATTTAATGAATATTGATACATTTAAAAATGTTTACATATAGGTAGGACTTCAACTACCCAGAAACTTGCTGCCATGAAATACATAAAAGTCCAAAGAAAATGATGACATCATTCTTCCTTCACAATATTTGCCCATTTATACCACTGGCTCCCTTTGATACCAGGTTTTCATAAACATGTCTACCATCCTTTCACACCAAGTTTGCATAAGTTTCCCATTATATTTCAAAACATCAGTATAGAAACTCATTGTTGATTAAAAGAAGCAACAAAATTTTGAAAAGTTATCTTAAAATCAATGATTGTCCCACTACAAACACTGAAGCAGAATAATATACAACTTTTCATATTTTCTCTGATTGAGAGCCTATTATACAATATTTTTCATTTTCCTCTGTTTTGATGATAATGTTGTTAAATTCATACCCAGTGCCACCATAACCTGATCAAAGTCCATGGCTGTCAAGGCAATGGGCTGTTATTTGCTGCTCCTGTATTATTAATTCAATCGCCTCTTAAATATTGCTTTTAGGTTTGATGAGAGAAGCTCCTTTTTGCAATGACCAGCAGTGAATGCAGAGACAAATGTGAGCTCATGAGGTTTAAAATAAATCACTGCTTAGTGTTCAGCCCTAAAAGGGACTATCCATCCCCTCTCAGGACATTTCAGAAAATGAGGAAAGAATATAAGGTCCAAACGATAGAGAGGAGGACACTGATGTGTTATCTTTTAGACAAGAAGTAGCTATTCTAATAATGAAATCATAGCAGCTGCATTTGTATATGCTGGGCCTGTCAAAGGTCAGTCACATCCAGGCAAAGGCCCTACTCCTCCAGAAGGAACTTTTGGCTATGGATAGGTGGCTGCTGGAGAGTCATTGTCTTCAGTAGTGTGACTTCTTGTGAATCTCCCATATTCACATTGAAGTTCTACATCCAGGCTCACTTAGAAGGCACTGGACATAAAAGAAAAACAAATCAAAAGAAAATATCGAGGAAGTAGAACAGAATTTATGTGGAGGAAGAAGCATTAGGGGGAAGAGGATAAGACAAAGTAGGAAGATATGATCTAAACACATTTTCTACACGGATGACAAGTCTTTGCTTCAAAAAGAGTGAAAAAGGGTTTTATTTGATTAGTATGTGTTAGCACAGCTCCAAGAATGAGAACAGGTCAGATCCAACCTGTGTTGGATATATTTTCCCCCTACATACACGCATCTGCCCATCAGTTAATTATTATTCAATATTCAGATCAAGTTTTGTTTTGATTTCTAGAAATAAGGAAGGATATATAATTCTATAGCTTTTGTATCTGATTTATTTCAGTTAACATAGTGTTCTCTACTTTCATCTAAATTTCTGAAATTCTATGATTTCATATATATAATGTATTTTATTTATCAAGACATCTGTCATTTGGCACCCAAGACAGTTCTACGTCCTAGTTAGTCTGAATAGTTTTGCAAACTATGGATGTGCATATATCTCTTTGGTATGATTTCATTTCCTTTAGATATATGTCCAGAAGTGGAATTCATGGACTTTGTGATTGATCCAATTTTTGATTTTGTAAGCAACTTTATATTGTTCCCTATAACTTCTATAGTAACTTACTGTTCTTACCCACAGTGGATGGGGCTTGCTATTCCTCTATGTCCTTATCAGCACTTGCTGTTCTGTGTGAGAATTCGGTCATTGCTGGAAATCTGCACATAGCTGACAATTTTCCAAGCACTATTCATTGAAAATATCTTCCTTTCTTTAGTATATGTTGTTCCTTCATTGCAAATCAATTGGCTATAAATGCATAGGTTTAATTCTGAGTCTTTATTTGATTTCATGGGCCTGTATTTATCTTTATCACAAGTATCAGGCTGTCTGAATTACTATAGCTATGCAATATACTTTAAATTCTGGCATTGTGGTGTTTCCAGCTTCTTTCTTGCTACTCAAAATTGTATTTGGGGTTTTCTGTACTTTTATATGAATTTTAGGGTTACGCTTTAAATTTCTGTGAAAAAATATTAAGGACAACTTTTTGTGTTCTCCTCAGGAAAAAGAAGAATGTAAATGAAGAGTATACTACTGATAGTTGATAGACTATAGATGCCAACACAGCCTGTAATTGCAGGAAGCAGGTCTCATCTCTGCTTCCTAGTAGACTCATACACAGCCAGCCAGACTTAGTCTAAAGCTCTGAAGTGAATTCTGAATCCTAACAGGAGTCCCAAATTCGAAAACTGAAAATCAAAAGCAAATCGTGCCCAAATTATAGCCTCAAAAATCCAGCAACAAAATCCTAGGTCAACATCAGTTGGAAACATCATCTGAAGTAAGACAATTCCAAACTTGAGAACTTAGAAAATAAAATATTACTAGTAAGCATTAATGACTATAGTATAGAGATGAAATTCAGATTTGACAAAGCTATTTGGCTAGATTAAGGAAATCTGTTCAAAAGTCCTTAAAATTTCTTTCCATAAAAATGGGACTGTTTTGCCATTTACACTCTTTTTATGTCTCCCATCTATTAGTGTAAAATTAGGAACGGTTTTGAAAACTAACTTAAAATGATCTTAACCTAGGGTCTAACTGGTTTTCTGGCATGTGTGATGACATCTAGTTTGTGGTGTTTATGAAAAAGGAAGTTCCTTTAAAGTGTGGGTCATACTTCACCTGCTTTTTGTCCACCATGAATCAAGAAGTTTATTTGATTCTAACATCTCTTTGCAGCCTGAGTATTCTTGAAGGCTAAACTTGCACCAATACTTTCAGACCAACCTTAAGAAGGAAGAATTATTACCAAATTCTCTACGGGGACTAGTGCATAAAAGGAACCAGAGAAAGGTATTGTCCCATTCTTTATCACTCAGCATTGCGATGAAGTTGACATTGGCAGTCTGTATGTGGCAGACCAATAACTGGGATAACCATTAGAATCATTTATATTCCATAAGAACTGTGGTTTAGTAAAAGCAAAATATCAGTATTATACAACAGGAAATTTTTCTTTTAAGTATCCTTCCAGTATATTTTGCAAAATTCTCCCTTCTACAGTCCAGCTATTATACTTAAAAGATTGTTTATTGGGCTTACAAGTTTCTTTCAACATTTGGGATTGAAGAAATTGCAGAGTTACAAATGTAATAGCATCATTCTGTTGGATTAAATAATCCAATACAATAATATTTGTAATCCAGAAAAGATTCCAATTGTTAACCTAATATTCACTCCATTCTTCTGCCCAATGTCCACTGAAGAGTGTCCTAAACACCATTGTAGATGAAACGTTCATCCTGACAATGCCTAAAATTGCAAATGACCGTTGTGAGCTTTTCCGCCTGCTTATCTGTCTGCCTTCCATGTGACCCTAAATTAGGCATCAGAAGGTATGGTGTGTAATACAGATTCCAGGCACAATATACCTTCTCGCAATTAGTTGAAAGTGCTGTTTTGTAATTAAAGGGTGAAGTGGGGCATGATGAACATATGGAAAAGGAGACCCTTAATAAGTGATGGAGCCTTCAAAAGAAATTGCTAATTAGTATGCATTTGATGTGCACTATACCAATTTTAAGACTTTGCCTTGAATAAATTGCTATGTTGGGTGTTCGAAGGAGTGGTGAGATTAGCATTTACAAAGGGGGCAATTTTCTGTCTTCTTGACTCTGTTAAATGGAGGAAATAACTTCCAAGACTGGAGCAGTAGTTAGCCCATCAATCATTCTCACAGCTGGAAACTGGGGATCCCAAATGCAGAGATCAGTTAATCCGTCAGCTAATAAGTTCATAGTGGCACCATATGGCGCGGGGCCACTCCACACTGGGAGAAGGACAGAACTGTTTACACAGGCATGCTGCTTTCTCAGGTAGCTCCCTGCTGACAGAAACCTTTGTTCTGAAGGATCAATTTACTTTGCACAGTAAATTGACTGAATTGATCAGTTCAGAGCATATAATTGTTGGCTAATCCTGTGGAATCATGTCCCATCCATGTGAGTAGGACAAAGGGGTGCTGCCCATGGCTAGGTCTCGGGCTCCATCCTGGGGCTATTCTCATCGAACAGACTGGACACTGATTAAAGGACCAACAGAGGGTAGAGATGTAGTCACCATTGACTTCAAAGAGATGAGAAACTGTGCAAAGTCCAGAAGGCCATCTCTAGCTGTCTTTACTCAACTGATATCAAAAAAGTAAAAATAGTCAGTCTAAGCAATTTAGAACCAGACATTTTCAAAACTCTCTTAAATGAAAAGTTACTGCTTGTCTCCAGAGCTACTAATGTCCACTCCCAAAATTACCTTTTGTTTTCGCAATGAAAGTTGCTGAAAGAGAAAAAGAAGCTTAAGGTACACGCCCAGGAAAGCATGGGCACTAGAAGTGAAGTGAGAGATGCATTTCTTAGACATTGTGCTCTAGTAGCAGAGGCATCCACTGTTCTGCCTGTGCATAGGGTATGGGAAAATTCATCAGAGCCTTTCAGAGCAAATTGGAGCAAAATCTTCCCATCCCTAGCACACTGGTGTGGATCCTGGTGCTTTGTTCCATAGTGTTTGATCTGACTTTGTTTTTTCCTTCTCACATACAAAATAAAGGAAGAATAAATAAGATGAAAAAAATTCTATCAATAGAGATAGATGTTGGACATAGTTCCCTTCAACTAAAGGTTTTCTTCAAAAGCTAGTGTCAATAGAATCATTTCACATCAATGGTTTGAAAAGAGACTTGTGTTCAATAGGAACTAAGGCCATTTGGTTTCTCTGAGCGGACATTTGCTTATTAAATGTCTGAGCACTAATGAACTTTATAGACCTTCCCAGAGAGTGTCTACCAATTAGAGAGCTTTTGATTTTTTTACTTATTTTATGGAGAATAAATGCCTGAGATTTGTTTCATAAGGAGAAATTGCAGCTGGTTTGACAGCATGTGAACTCATAGAAGTTATTTTAATTTTGCTTATTATGTAAAGCAACACATGCTTGGTGATGCTCTAACCATCAGAGAGAGGGATATGCTCTATGGTAGATAATTCCAAATAATCTAATATTATTTACTTCTAAGTACTCTCAGTGTATTTTCCCAAATTTCTATGGAACTGCAATATTTCCCTTTTACGGTCTTTTTCTTCAACTACTACATTCACAGTTCCCAGGATTCCATGGTGTTTTAAAAATCAAAAATCAAGGAATATTTGTTCTGATTTATTTGAGTAAGCATTGTTATGAAAATAAAATAGAGTGTAAGTAGTTCTATAAACACACTTTTATATTAAACTTGTAAAGTGAAAAAGAAAAGTAGCACATTGTGTCCTGGAAACATCATAAGCAAGAGTCTCACACGGAAACAGGCACTCTGCCAAACCCAAAGAGAAAAATGAAAAGGCTTTTGTGTATTTTAATAAATTTCCTCTTTCAATTGTTACCAGTTTGGATTGCCCCTCTCTGTACATTGCATATGAGGTAAGCTTTAACACCTTGTGAGTCACTCATATGACATGTGTCCATTCTTTAACTACCCTAAATGAACACTCTGATGTCAACTGGAATCCCCAGGTACCGAACTCCAGCAAAACATAGATCCTTAGGTCTGTCTCACACTTTACAAATCCCCAGCTCATCCTCGTCTCATCACTTGCTTCACTGCAAAGTTTGAAATCAAAGACAAAACTTATAGTCATTGAGTCATATATGTTATCTATTCATGGAAATAAACTATTCTCTAGTTAGTGGTAGGCAAAATTTTATAAATACAGTCACTCATTTTAATAATTTTAAATATATAATAGATTTGGAGAAGTTATGTTTTACCAGAATATTTTCCCAAACTTTGTAGTCATTTCTCTACCTTATGTACATTTACATTTTCCCTCAATTGTCTTGATAATTCATAGTAGTTTTCCAGAAATCTCTGGGAATTTCTTTAGTCAGAAAATCAAGAGATCATGTCACAATATGCAGTAACCTGTTCCAATGTCTAGGACCAAGTCCCAACTCATTATCCTAAAGTCTTTCCATGAAATCTCCAACAAGTTTAGCCTTTTCATTTTGTTTTAATTAGCAAAGAAGAAAGATGCAAGGGAAAATTTAGGCTTGCTTCTCCCCTTTGTCATTATTGACCTGCTTGTCCCTGGGCCTTTCTTCTAAACACAAAGAAAACTTCTCTGCCACCTCATTATAGATTGTACCCTTCACAACCTATGTCTGGAACACACAATTAATGTGTTTTCTTTCATCTGTACCCTCAGACTAAAGACATGTCTATTCAAGAGCTTTAGAAATATTCTGTTTTTCAGAATTAGCTTTAGGTATGTGAGTTGGTCAGTAGACTTCTTCATAGACTAAGGCAAGACAAAGATCAAGACCCAAGATACTTGCTGTTCACTGTGGCTGCAATATCTCTCTGCCCACCTAAAATGATATTCCCACATTTATAATTTCTATTTCCCAACTTCTTTTATATCCTCAGCCATGATCGCTATCCATCACACTGTGTAATCTGCTTGTTGTTGTTTCCAGCTCCCAAATATAAGGCATGGTAAGATTGATAGATCTACCTGTTTTTTTCACTTCTATGTCACAGAATTTTGAATAACACCAAGAACATCAGAAATATTGTTTATGTCCCTGTGAAAAATATATCTGCAAAATGGAACTCCACATACCATAAAAATCTACCATAGACAATTAATTATCTAAAAACTTATTATTTCATATATTTGTGAATTTATTTGATAATTGATTCTACAGATATTTAGTTAAAGAATGGGAATTGTCAGTTACTGCTGTAAGAACAGAAAGAATCAGACTGAATTATCAGTGAATGGTAGAAGCTGCTGTGCATAAAAATAGACTCAGAAAATAAGAAAAGTAAAATTATTTTGGGGTGGTTAAATCTTTGAAGGGTTAGTTAAATATCTCATATAGTTAAAGATATGAATACTAACAATAGGCTTGGAATCCTAGTTGTATGTTACTGTGAGATAATGCCTGAAAAAATAAACTTTAAGGGGGAAAGACTTTTTCCCAATCTGTAGGTTACCTATTTGTCCTATTGGCTATATCCTTTGCCTTACAGAATCTTTCCAGTTTCATGAAGTCCCATTTATCAATTCTTGATCTTAGAGTCTGAGCCATAGGAGTTCTGTTTAGGAAATTGGCCCCTGTGCCAATGAGTTCAAGGCTCTTTCCCCTTTCTCCTTTATTAGATTCAGTGTACCTGGCTTTATGTTGAGGTCCTTGATCCATTTAGACTTGAGCTTTGTGCAAGCTGACAAATATGGATCTATTTTCATTTTTCTACATACAAAAACCCAGTAAGACAAGCACCATTTATTGAAGATACTTTGTCTTTTCCATTGTATGTTTTTGGCTTCTTTTCAAAGATCAAGTGTTCATAAGGGTTTGGGTTTACTTTTGGTTCTTCAATTCTATTCCAATGATTGACTATCTCTGAAACAATACCATGCAGTTTTTATCACTACTACTCTGTAGAATAGCTTGTCATCAATAAAGAACTTCCCCCTAAAGTTCTTTATTGTTAAGAACTGTTTTAACTATTCTGGGTTATTTACCTTTCCAGAGGAATTTGAGAATTGCTCTTTCCATGACTTTGAAGAATTGTGTTGAGATTTTGATGGGGATTGTGTTGAATTTGTAGATTGCTTTTAGTAAGATGGTCATTTTTATTATGTTAATTCTGCCAATCCATGAGCATGGGATATCTCTCCATTAAACAGGATATCAAGTGGAGGGATGGAATTGCTTTCCCACAGTCAAAAACTTTGACCCAGAATTGTTCCTGTTTGAAAGAACTACAAGAACAAAAATGGAGAAGAGCCTGAGGAAAAGAAGGTCCAGTGACAGGCACAAATTGAGATCCAGCTTAGAGGGAGGCCCCAAGGTCTGACACTATTAATGATGCTATGGTATACTTACAAATGAGCCAAACATGACTGACCTTCAAAAGAATTAGATGCAGATATTTATACCCAACCAATAGACATAAGCTGGTGATCCCTGTGATTGAATTAGGGAAAAACTGGAAGAAGCTGAGGAGGAGTGTGACCCCATAGGAAGACCAGCAATCTCAACTACCCTTGACCCCCGAGATCTCTCAGACACTGAGCCACCAATCAGGCAGCATACACTGATATGAGAATCCCAATACATATACAGCAGAGAACCTCAGTGTCTGAACTCATTCAGAGAAAATATACCTAACCCTTGAGAGACTTGGGGCTCCAGGTAGTAGGAAGGTGTGGTGAGGAGTGGAGTTTGGACATCCTCTTAGAGACATGGGGGGATAGGGGAAAAGAGGTGTGGGATGTGGGACAGCCAGAGTGTGGATCTGGAGGGTGATAAAGTCTGGACTGTTAAAAAAAGATTAAAGAATAAAAATTCAATAATTATAAACCATCTGATAAACTGGAAAGACTTATTTGGGCTCAAAATTTCAAGGGGTTTGGGTCATGATAAGCTAATTTTATCACTATCAACCTGAAGTAAGGCAGACAAAACACCATCCCATCAGGAGTATATGGTGGATGGAGCATGGCTCATGATGGACAGGAGCCAGAAATATAGGAAGTAACTAGGACCCAGTCATATCTTTCAAAGGCACTTTCCCACTCCTCTACTCCCTCCGTCTAGGAAGAGTATTCTACTGGCCTATTCAAAGTGAACTCATCAATGCTTTCACTCACTGATGTAGTTAATTCCTTCCTCATCCAGTTACCTCTCAATGGCACCACCAGCTATAGAGAAAGCCTTCAAAATACAAGCTCTGAAGGGAACAACTATTATCCAAAATATATCAATATATATAATATTTCATGATGGCTAAAAAACTGATCATCACTTTTGGAAACAGAAAGATTAAGATAATAAGTATTCCATTTTTACTAAGCATTATATAGCAAATGTATCACACATAAATTCTGTAGTTTATGTAGTTATACAAATAACAAAAAATCATTTCCATGTAAAAGCTTATGTTCAGAGATGGCTGGAGCCAGTGCTATTCCAACTAGTGAAATCTGATTTTGTTCATTTTCTAATGCCCCACCCCCCAATTTGGTGGCATCAACTTGGTGTTTTAATTCTGTCTCCATCAAAGCATTACAAAAATTTGTAACTGCTACAAATGAGAGGTTTTACACTTTACCCACATGCCACTAACCTTATATGTATCTAATGAAATTAAAAGCTAGTGGATATATAACTGAATGAAAAGGAGATAAAATTCCCAATTCAACACAACAAGCCTTGCATTTGTACTAAACTGGAAAATAATATCAGAGAGAATTACAACTCTCTTCTTGCTTCCTTCCCTATCTATATCTTCTTTTCCAAAAAGCTATAAAAATATACTCAAGTGTAACCCTTCAAATGAAGAGGTTTGCAATAGCAACTACTGTTTTTCTCCCTGACTAATTCATATTGGCAATGTGATGCATGATGATGGTACACAGGTGATAAATCTTAACCAAAAGGAAGGGGAAATTTTGTGTTATTATTCCTATTAATATTCAGGATGTCAGTATGTATTTTGTACATACTGATGGTGTATTTTGTACCACTCCCATCTTCCTGGTACGAGAAAGAAATGAACAGAGAAGCAGGAAGTTGCTTCTGACTCATTTGCAACAGTAGTCTGAATAATCCATGTGTGTAAAAGGCACTAAAGGAAACCATGGACTCTGGTGACTTCTTTTCTTTAAGGTATTTAGTAGTGAAACAAAACTAGTGTACTTTAAAAAGACATCATAAAGATCTTGATGTTTTGTCATTTACTTGGGGGATATATTTTCATGGGTTATCTAATTCCTTGGATAAAAGCTAAAACATACATTTAAACTCTTTGGGTCCTCCAGGAGTGTCATGCCCAGTTTTCTGAGGAACTGCCAGACTGATTTCCAGAGTGGTTGTACCAGCTTGCAATCCCATCAGCAGTGGAGGAGTGTTCCTCTTTCTCCACATTCTCACCAATACCTGCTGTCTCCTGAGTTTTTGATCTTAGCCATTCTGATTGGTGTGAGGTGAAATCTCATGGTTGTTTTGATTTGCATTTCCCTAATGACTAAGGATGCTGAACATTTCTTTAGGTGCTTCTCAGCCATTCGATATTCTTCAGGTGAAATTTCTTTGTTTAGCTCTGTACCCCATTTTTAATAGGGTTATTTGGCTCTCTGGAGTCTAACTTCTTGAGTTCTTTGTATATATTGGATATTAGCCCTCTGTCAGATGTAGGGTTGGTAAAGATCATTTCCCAGTTTGTTGGTTGCCACTTTGTCCTTTTGACAGTGTCCTTTGCCTTAGAGAAACTTTATAATTTTATGAGGTCCCATTTGGACCCTGCTATACCACTCCTGGGCATATACCCAGAGGCCTCCCTGGCATGCAATAAGGACACATGCTCCACTATGTTCATAGCAGCCTTATTTATAATCGCCAGAAGCTGGAAAGAACCCAGATGTTCCTCAACAGAGGAATGGATACAGAAAATGTGGTATATTTATACAATGAATACTACTCAGCAATTAAAAACAATGAATTCATGAAATTCTTAGGCAAATGTCAGAACTGGAAAATATCATCCTTAGTGAGGTAACCCAATCACAAAAGAACACACATGGTGTGCAGTCACTGTTAAGTGCATATTAACCCAGAAACTCAGAATACCCAAGACACAATTCACATATCAATTGATTCCCAAGAAGAAGGAAGGAGAGGCCCCTAGTCCTGGAAAGACTGGATGAAGCAATGTAGGGGAATACCAGGACAGAGAAGCAAGAGGGGATTGACTGGGGAACAGGGGGAAGAAAGATGGCTTATGGGACTTTCAGGGAGGGGGGAACCGGGAAAGGGGAAATCATTTGGAATGTAAATAAAGAATATAGGAAAAAAAACTCCTTGGGTTTAACTTATTGTCTAATTTAAATTGCTAGAACAAAATACAGTTTTGAAAGACATTCATTCCTCATGTGTTTCAGTGCTTCAAGGGTCCGGAATTTAAAACTGGAACATCTTGAGTCTGAAGAAGATTCTTCTAGTCAACAACTGGCTGTCTTTCACTGTGTGGTGAAATAGCACCAGGCTGAGTGGGCTCGGCTTGCTTCCTGTTCTTTTAATGTTCTTGTCACCGATTCTCTACTCTCACAACACAGGTAAATATAACTACCTTTCAAAGCCCCAAACTCTGTGCATTAGAACTCAGCATATGAATATGAGAAGATAAATATTTATGCTATTGCACTTATAGACAGCCCCTTTTAAAAGTATTTTCTTTCTAAAAATGCCTTTATATGTTGAGTTCTTATATAGAAAATAATGTGTTTTTTTATTTGCTATGTGAGCGATAAAGTTTTCACTTTTTATGTTTAGAAAAAATATAAACAGCAATATTTGAAAAGGTAAAGGTATACAGGAAAATCAAAGCGTATTCTCTATCTTTGTGTAAAAATCAATTACATTTCATGGAATTTTAAACCACAGAATATGTCAATTTATATAGATGATGTATCCTTGTGTATTTGTATTATTGTATTCTTATATTTGAAAACTTCTATGTATGAAATAACTTAGTTTATATTAGTACTATTTTTCATACCCAGAATGTCTCAAATACCTTACTAGGACATTGGTTATGACAGTAAATTTTCTCAGATGGATTATTTGTTGAATAAGAA
The DNA here is from genome assembly GCA_036184795.1 of Tokudaia tokunoshimensis. NCBI lineage: Eukaryota > Metazoa > Chordata > Mammalia > Rodentia > Muridae > Tokudaia > Tokudaia tokunoshimensis. The sequence continues at coordinate 12,274,548 of BTHU01000009.1, read as the reverse complement.
GAATGACTGTACTTGTAGACAAAAAGAGGACCTCCTCCCCACCCCCTGTCTCCACGTAGATGTCCCCATCCCCCACCTAACATCTAAACTCCATGGGGCCTCCAGTCTCTTGAGGGTTAGGTGCATCATCTTTTAATGAACACAGAGCCAGCAGTCCTCTACTGTATGTGTGTTGGGGGCCTCATATCATCTGGTGTATGCTGCCTGTTTGGTGGCCCAGTGTTTGAGAGATCTCGGGGATCCAGATTAATTGAGACTCAAGCTTCTTTCTCCTCAAGCTTCTTTCAGCCTTCTCTAATTCAACAATAGGTGTCAGCCGCTTCTCACCATTGTTTGGGTACAATTATCTTCATCTGCTTGTTGGGTCTTCTGGAGTACGGTCATGCTAGGTCCCTTTTTGTGAGCACTCCAGTGCATATAACTATTCCTTACAGAGTTGAGATGATCACTGAATATCTAGATCCATTGAAACTCCTAAGCAATCCCATTGAGTCCAAATGGCCCTAATGTAATCTTGTTAACTTTTTAACTAACAATAGATCAAAATTCTATTTCAAAGACAGTAACAAATAAAATATTAACAAGGAAAAGATGAAGATATAAAATACAATTTTATAAATAATAATAAGGGAAATAAATGAGATACAAATATTTTGAGTAACCATAGAGAAGAAAATTTCATATCAAATAAAAATGTTTGATAAAAATAGAGATGCAAATTATCTCTACTTATTATGAAAAGTTCTAAATAAAAATTGTATATAAATGATCACTCCATGTGATTATCTACTAATTGAAAGTCTTTTTAAATAGCTACATGCTGTTGACATTCATTAGACAGCCAAATAGTGTGTGCATGTACAAGCATATATATATATATATATATATATATATATATATATATATATATCCCCACCTACTAGGATATTATAGATTTTAGCACTAATAATGAATAAATTTTGTGCATACAAGTTAGTTTCTACCTCAAAACCCCATGAAGATCCCATTTCCACATCTCCCATTATTGTAAGATTTTCCCAGCTCTCTCTCTCTCTCTGTGTGTGTGTGTGTGTGTGTGTGTGTGTGTGTGTGTGTGTGTGTCCTCACCAATCTCCCCACCTACCCAATTACATATTCTTTCACTATATATTTCTTAAAAAAATAATCAGGCAAACATAGTGTAGCTTCTTCTTCTTCTTCTTCTTCTTCTTCTTCTTCTTCTTCTTCTTCTTCTTCTTCTTCTTCTTCTTTTCCTATGAAAAAGCACATAGAACATACATGAAAAAATGTATAAAAACACAAAATTGGAAACCATAATTTAAAAGCAAAAGGCTAGTAGAATTTTTTAAAATACCCAAACAAAGCAATGTGAGACCAAGAGTATGCAAAAGAACGAAATTGTGTTTGTTTTGCTTTGGTTGTCTACTACTGGGCATTGGATGCCTTTATGTGTGATTAATATACTCAGTGAGATTCCACTGAGGATAAATAATTATGAAAATCACATTCTAATGCACATAGTTGTCTTATAAAATATATTTTTCTTAAATATATTACTGAGCTCTAAAAAGAAAAACAGGAATTCTTCAAAATCAGCAATGAGGGCAATCATTGACAACAGGATTAGCTGCACTATTAACTGAGAATATGTGAAACCAAGGAGTTATTTTTATAAGTTCTGTTATCAAGATTCAGACCATGTAAAGATTTATGACTGTGGGCTTATTCAAAGCTGGATACTGAAGTTTAATATGCTGCATAAACCTGGCATTTTGGAACATCTGCATCCTGTAGGAAAGTCAAGGGAACCAAACTCTTAGCCTGTGCTGACTACATTTATGGCAACTAGTCACAAGCTAGAATCTTCTGAAGGAGTGACCACAACTAAGAGAATGCATTCATAAGGTCTGTCTGTAAGGTATTTTTTAAATTAGTGATTAATGAGGTAGGGCTCAGCCCATTGTAAATGGCCTTCTATAAAAAAGCAGGCTGAGCAAGCCATGAGGACCAAGCCAGTAAGCATCAGCTTGCCATGGCCTCTGCATCAGCTTCTGTCTCCAGATTTCAGCCCAGCTTGGGTTCTTGTACTGATGTCCTTCAGTGATGAACTACTACATAGAAGTGTAAGCCATATAAACCCTTTCTACCCCAGCTTGTTTTTAGTCATAGTGTTTCATCACAGCCATAGTAACCCTAACTAGAACACAGGCCAAGCAAATCAAAATACTTTGCAGTTCCTTAAGGATTAATATCTCTAGTCATCCCTACACATAAGCTTGCAATTTGCACTGAGTTGCTGTACCATTGTGAAACATTTGGTATCACATAGGAGAAACCAAGAGAAAAATACAAAATTGGTGAGCTTCCAAAAATAAGGGCACAGAATTGTCTCTGCTTTTCCCTAAAACATATTTGAAAATAGATTTACAAAGAAAGCATAAAATAATATAGTACACAATTAACCATTAAAAAAAGTTACGAGAACATACCCAGACTTGGACATAATAAAACAATTTGAAAGCTGTCATGAATCCATTAGGTTTCAAGTATTAAATAGAAAAAAAATCCTTAACTAGAGTACAATAATAAGTATTGTGAAAAGGGAACAGTTGGGATTTTATTTTGTTTTTATTAGCTATTAGATTTTTACTGACAGGTAATTCTTCCACACAGTACAAAGGAGATTTTCCCTATATCCCCCTTTAGTCCAATAAAAGTCTCTTTCTCTAGCATTAATAAATTCTTACAATAAGAACAATTAGGAAAGCTATCCAGAAAGAATTTTCTTCACAAATTCCAGCCCATATGCATTTGGCAACCTTGGAGACAGCACTCTCTATGTATCCTATCTTAGTGAGCCCAAAGTTCTGTACCTAAATCAATTTTTATTATAACTTGCATTTATCAACTATAAATATCTTTTTAGATATTAGAATATTTTCTTAAATTCTAAACAAATAACCTTAACTGTGAAATGATAACTATATATTCTTTAACATCATCAGAGACATATGAAGGATAAATATTACCTGAATCACAAGAATTGCAAAGCAAGCAGCTTCCAACACTATAGAAGTGATAGAGGTTGCTGGCTAACTGGACGTGACTGAGCTTGACCAATACGTATCTCATAGCAATCCTAAGACAAGAAAACAGAGAAAGCAGAATATATAACATGCAAAGACTATAGCCAAGCACACACACACACATATATATGCTTATATAAAACATTTTAGATATAATATTTACATGTATACTAGCTGAATATATATATATATATATATATATATAAATATATAAGACATGATTGCATACACATGTGATCCTAGCATGAGCTGTAGAGACAGTAAGATCATAAGTTCCAAGTCACATTCAGTTACACAGGAAGTTTAGCATGAGATCTTGTTTCAACAAAACAACATGAACAAAAAATTATTTTCATAAGTATTAGGTAAATAAGAATTTCATTGAATTCAAATACAATAAAATAAATACACATTACAATTACAGCATTCAAGATGACAGAGTTTTCATTAAAACAAAGAAAATAATCAACCAATAAATGTACATTATTTTGATCAACAGAAGTTATCTCACTTATTTTGACAGAGGCTAGAAAATAATAAAATGTATAATACCTTTCAGAAAAAAACTATCTTTCTAAAAGGCATTGTTAAGAAAAACTACATAAATGTATTTCGTTCATCTTATAAATGACTGGACTCATTTCAAACAATTCTGGGAATGGAGAAAGCCAAGAGTAAGATATTCACAGATACAGCATCAGACAAAGTCATCTTTATGGAAGGTTTTTCCATTTGGCCACACATGGCAAAAGAGGTAAATTCACTTTTGGGAGCTGAATAAGATCACAATCCTGTTCAAATGGGTGCCACATTCTTCATCTTCTTATTAGTAAAAGCTACCTTTTGAAAGCTTTCTTGTTGGTAAGTAGTTTCAATAAGTGAATTTTAGAGGAATACAGGTATTCAGACCATAACCAGACTGATTACACAACTATACACAATAGTCATATTCTGTGTAATATACTATGATGGCACAGAAAATTAGAGGACAGAAAGCATCTTAAAACTATTCCCCAGACTATTCATAAGCCACGAAAGATCATATCATATTGCACATAGAAGACAAATCAAGTTTTAAAACAAAAACAGAATCTGACATAGAAGGTTGTATGTTGTAAGCACATTCCCTGACAAGATTTACCAATCCTAACCTGGCGTGTCCTTTATAATATACTCAATATAAAGAAAGCAAAACTCAAATGGGCTAACATAGAAATAGATGGATGTACAGCCGCAGCGAGAAGATTCAGGAACTCGGAGGAAACAGGGAGGGGAAGATAAGTGAATATCGAGAAGCCAGCACTCAGGACAATACAGTAAAGAAGTCAAGGCTACAATACAGTTCATAGCACATTCACAAAGAGAGTAGGGATTCCTTATACTTGAGTAATTCTTTATATTTTAAAATGATTATTATAGCTTGATTTTGTTTTAAAATTATTTACCACTTTGACTTTCATAAATACAACTGAGCCAATAGTCTTCAAGACTTTAAGCAATATAGGGACTAGGGAAATGGCTCAGTCATTGCTCACCATTCAACTATGAGAACCTAAGTTCAAATCCCTAGCACCTGAGTAACAGCCAGACTCAACCACAGATACCTCTAACTCCAGAGCTGTCAGGATGGGACAGAGAGTCCCTGGGCTTTCTGCTTAGCTTAGCCCATCTCTACAAATAAACAAGTTCCAGGGTCAATGAGAGGCCTTGTCATGAAAAAGAATATTGTAAAAAGTAATAGAAGATATCAATTTCTGTCATGTGCCTGCAGCAACTGCTACATACAGAATGTACATATGAGTGCATATGCGCGCGCGCGCGCGCGCACACACACACAAACACACACACACACACACACACTCACTCATCACATACATACTCAGACACACTAAAGAATATTTGTTGAGAGAATAAGGACATTTCCTTCACGTTTTGTCAGTGCGTAAAAAATGAAGCTTTGAATAAAGACGACAGCAAAGGGTAATAACTGCTTTTGTGCCAAATCTTCCATACTTACCCAGGTTCATAAATATAGACAACTTTACTCTAAGTATCCAGACAGATAATTTTTCCATGAGCAACACACTAGGAGAAATTGTTTGATGGTAACTTTAGGCTTTGTTACAGGAATGAGTTTGGTTCTTTTAGAGGCAATCATTGCTTCAAGTAATAAAAAAATTAAACTGTTCAGAAAATGTTATTCTGTGAAGGCTGTTGAACATCATTCCACATTTTCAGCAGACCTATTTAATGTAAGCTACCATTTTCTTTAACATAACAGGCACTCTTGGTCTTTGGTTACTTCCCTGTTTCGTCTTCTCAGAAAAGCTGAATGGGCTTTGAATCTTTTCTTTACATGTCGTCTTTCTTTCATTGAAACTCCAGTTCACAGATGACTTTATCTCAGTTGTCTTGCTTGACTCTTAAGACTGGGTACCAATTATCCAGTATTCTACATAGTTCCAAATGCCCTGATAGCCAGCTGTGTCCAAGACAGAAGTGTTAGCATAGCCGAAAATATGTCTAATCAAATTAGTTTATTCTTTTTCATGTGGAGAATTGATTAGTTTACAATGAACTAGTCTATTAAAAAGCAATAGTTTATTTATATAACTTTAACAGAATTCTAAAACATGATAGAAAACTCTTTTTAAGAAATGCAGTGGGGCTGTAGAGATGGCTCAGTGGTTAAGAGCACTGACTGCTCTTCCAGAGGTCCTGAGTTCAATTCCCAGCAACCACATGGTGGCTCACAACCATCTGTAATGAGATCTGATGCCCTCTTCTGGTGTGTGTCTGAAGACAGCTTCAGTGTACTCATATAAATAAAAATAAATACATCTTTAAAAAAAAAAAGAAATGCAGTAGGTGGAAGTAGAAACAATAAAGAAATCACAAAGTGAGACATCTCTGGAGATAGAAAATCTTGGAAAGAATTCAGGAGTCATAGATGCAAGCATCAACAACAGAATACAAATGATAGAAGAAAGAATCTCAGGGGCTGAAGATATCATAGAAAACATTGACTCAACAGTCAAAGAAAATGCAAAATGCAAAAAGCTCCTGAGTCAAAACATCCAGGAAATCCAGGACACAATGAGAAGACCAAACCTAAGGATTATAGGTATAGAAGAAAGTGAAGATTTCCAACTTAAAGGGCCAGTAAATACCTCCAACAAAATTATAGAAGAAAATTTCCCTAACCTAAAGAAAGAGATATCCATGAACATACAAGAAGCCTATAGAACTCCAAACAGACTGGACCAGACCAGAAAGTCCTCCCGGCACATAAGAATCAAAACACCAAATGCACTAAACAAAGAAAGAATATTAAAAGCAGTAAGGGAAAAACGTCAAGTAACCTATAAAGGCAGGCCTATCAGAAATACACCAGACTTTTCACCTGAGACGATGAAAGCTAGAAGATCCTGGGCAGATGTCCTACAGACCCTAAGAGAACACAAATGCCAGCCCAAACTACTATACCCAGCAAAACTCTCAATTACCATAGATGGAGAAACCAAGATATTCCATGATAAAGCCATATTTACACAATATCTTTCCACAAATCCAGCCCTACAAAGGATAATAGATGGAAAACACCAACATGAGGAGGTAAACTACACCCTGTATATTTCTTCAATTTTATCAGAAATATTTTCCATATAAATCTTCAGTTTTGTCAGAAAATGTTTATAATTCCACTTTCAATCAATTTAGGAATATTTTTATGCCTACATTTTATCGGTATAATTGTCCATAATAATCTTCAATTTTAATATTTTTCTATATTTTTCTTCAATTTTCTCAGAAATATTTTCCATGTAAATCTTCAATTTTATCAGACAATGTCTATAATTTTACTTTCAATCAACTGAGGAACATTTTTATACCTTCCATTTTATCTGTATAATTTTCCATGAAATAATCAGTTTTAACATGTTTTTCGATATATTTCTTGAATTTTATCAGAAATATTTTCCTTGTAGATCTTCAATTTTATCAGAAAATGTTTATAATTGCACTTTCAAAAAACATAGGAATATTTTTATGCCTACCATTTTATCTGCATAATTTTTCCATGAAATACTCTATCTATATATTTCTTCAATTTTATCAGAGATATTTTCCATGTAAATCTTCAATTTTACCAGAAAATGTTTATAATTTCACTTTCAATCAACTTAGAAATATTTTTTTTCCTTTTTTTTTTTAATTTAATTTAATTTTATTTTTTTAATTTACATTCCAAATCACTTCCCCTTTCCCGTTTCCTCCCTCCCCGAAAGTTCCATAAGCCCCCTTCCCTCCCTCTTTTCTCCGTTCAACCCCCTCTCATTACTCTGTCCTGGCGTTCCCCTACATCCAGTCTTTCCAGGACCAGGGGTCTCTCCTTCCATCTTTTTTAGAAATCTATTGATATGCTGATTGTGTCTAGGGTATTCTGAGATTCTGGGTCAATATCCCCTTATCAGTGACTTCATACCATGTGTGATCTTTTGTGATTGGGTTACCTCACTAAGGATGATATTTTCAAGTTCTGACCATTTGCCTAGGAATTTCGTGAATTCATTGTTTTTAATTGCAGAGTAGTATTCCATTGTGTTAATATACCACATCTTCTGAATCCATTCCTCCGTTGAGGGACATCTGGGTTTTTTCCAGCTTCTGGCTATTATAAATAAGGCTGCTATGAATATAGTGGAGCATGTGTCCTTATTGCATGCAGGTAAAGTCTCTGGGTATATGCCCAGGAGTGGTATAGCCGGATCCTCCGGAAGTGTCATGCCCAGTTTTCTGAGGAGCCGCCAGACTGCTTTCCAGAGTGGTTGTACCAGCCTGCAATTCCACCAGCAGTGGAGGAGTGTTCCTCTTTCTCCACATCCTCGCCAACAACTGCTGTCTCCTGTGTTTTTGATCTTAGCCATCCTGACTGGTGTGAGATGGAATCTCAGGGTTGTTTTGATTTGCATTTCCCTAATGACTAAGGATGATGAACATCTCTTTAGGTGCTTCTCAGCCATTAGATATTCTTCAGGTGAGAACTCTTTGTGGAGCTCTGTACCCCATTTTTTAATAGGGTTACTTGCCTCTCTGGAGTTTAACTTCTTGAGTTCTTTGTATATCTTGGATATTAGCCCTCTGTCGGATGTAAGGTTGGTAAAGATCATTTCCCAGTTAGTTGGTTGCCGCTTTGTCTTTTTGACGGTGTCTTTTGCCTTGCAAAAACTTTGTAATTTAATGAGGTCCCATTTGTCTATTCTTGATCTTAGAGTATAAGCTATTGGAGTTCTGTTCAGGAAATTCTCCCCTGTGCCCATATGTTCAAGGTTCTTCCCTAGTTTCCCTTCTATTAGTTTCAGTGTGTCTGGTTTTATGTGGAGATCTTTGATCCACTTAGAATTGAGCTTAGTGCAAGGAGATAAGGATGGGTCAATTTGCATTCTTCTGCATGTCAAACTATCACTATTTGCAGACGATATGATAGTATACATAAGCGACCCAAAGAACTCCACCAGAGAACTCCTACAGCTGATAAACGACTTCAGCAAAGTGGCCGGATATAAAATCAACTCAAGCAAGTCAGAAGCCTTCCTATACTCAAAGGATAAGCAGGCTGAGAAAGAAGTAAGAGAAATAATACCCTTTACGATAGCCACAAACCATATTAAGTATCTTGGCGTGACGCTAACCAAACAAGTGAAAGATCTGTATGACAAGAACTTCAAGTCTCTGAAGAAAGAAATTGAAGAAGACCTCAGAAGATGGAAAAATCTGCCATGCTCATGGATTGGCAGGATTAATATAGTAAAAATGAGCATCTTACCAAAAGTAATACACAGATTCAATGCAATCCCCATCAAAATCCCAACTCAATTCTTCATAGAGTTAGAAAGAGCAATTCAAAAATTCATCTGGAATAACAGAAAACCCAGAATAGCTAAAACTATTCTCAAGAGTAAAAGAACCTCTGGGGGAATCAGTATCCCGGACCTCAAGCTGTACTACAGAGCAATAGTGTTAAAAACTGCATGGTATTGGTACAGTAACAGACATGTAGATCAATGGAACAGAATTGAAGACCCAGAAATGAATCCACACTCCTATGGTCACTTAGAAATATTTTTATGCCTACCATTTTATCTGTATAATTTTCCATGATAATCTTGAATTTTAATGTTTTTCCATATATATTTTTTCAATTTTATCAGAAATATTTCCCATATAAATCTTCAATTTTATCAGAAAATGTTTATAATTCTACTTTCAATCAATTTAGGAATATTTTATTCCTACCAATTTATCTGTATAATTTTCCATGAAATAGTCAATTTTAACGTGTTTTTCTATATATTTCTTGAATTTTATCAGAAATATTTTCCTTGTAGATCTTCAATTTTATCAGAAAATGTTTATAATTCCACTTTCAATCTACTTAGAAATATTTTTATGCCTACCATTTTATCTGTTATTGTCCATGATAATCTTCAATTTTAATGTTATTTTATATTTTTGTACAATTTTATTAGAAATATTTCCCATGTAAATCTTCAGTTCTATCATAAAATATTTCTACTTCCTTTTTCAATTAATTTAGTAATGTTTTTTGTGTCTACCATTTTACTCATTAATTTTCCATGAAAATTGTCAATCTTAATGTGTTTTTCTATATGCTTCTTCAATTTTGTCAGAAACATTTTCAATGTAATCATTATTTTATCATAAAATAATTTTACTTCTTTTTTCATTAAAAACTAAAAATAAATAAATGAAAATAATGTCAGGGGAAAAATAAATAAAAAAAATCTTTTTTTATAAAAAGTATATTGACTGATTTAAAAAAGAAAGAAGCACAGAAAACCAAATGCAGTGCCTCATGTCAGTAATTTCTTCAGTTGACAGGTCCAAGGCAAGAAGATCTCTAGATTCAACATCAGCCTGGGTTACACACACACACACACACACACACACACACACACACACACACACCAAGAAGGAAAGATAGGAAGAAGGAGGAGATGAGAGGAGAGGCAAAAGAAAAAAAGTGGAAGGAGTAGAGAGGGGAGAGTAAGAAAGAAAGCTAACTTTTTTTTGTATGACCATTAATACTGGAACAAATTTTCTCTCCATACATATTTCTATTAGTTATGGGTATTGCCAAACTTGAGAGCTCTATGAAAGCTCTTCTATAAAAATCATGATTCCAAATTTTCAAAAACTGACTCAAAATTATAGTATGTTTCAATAACTTTCAAAGTTACCCAATTAAGTAGAAACTATTTAAGATAGGTAGTAATGTTTACCATCTAGCTAAGATTTGGGAAAGTAATTCTGAGTGAATTATTAAATTAATCTCATTAAGATCTCTGAAATGATAAATATATGATTATAGGCATAGAAGCCAATATTCCCTTTGACTGACTGGAAGAAAAGCCAATGGCTCTTTGATTCCTGCAAATGGCTGGCCTCTTGTTCCTTTGCATGCTGGAGTCCCTAGAGGGCAACAGATGCACAGAAAAGGAATAGTGACTATAGTGTCACCATCTTGAGGAACATTTGCTATAATGAAACTGAGGATGGGCCATGGATTGACTAGGAAGACTTCTACCTGCCTAGAATAATTTGCAAAATTTTATTTATAGCAATTTTTTCATGTTTAAAAGTGATATATTCTAAACTAACATAAAACTCACCCAACAGGCATCAGCCCTGTATTTGTCTTATTTCATATTGTTATATACCCTATCAACCTCTCTCCAAAAAGCAAAATCTGCCTTTGGTGCTGGGAAGGAAAAAAATCTCCTGCTTTATTGTACTTTATGCTAGATTTTTGTTTTATTTTGTTTTCCTCTTTTGCTAAGTCCAGCCTTCCTAAACAAAGGAGGTCCTTAGCTGGTAGAGCATAGCTGGACCGTGACACGCTGTCAGCCTGAAAGGCTCCAAATCTGCAGTGAGCCAACAATAGGGCCCATGACCTTTAGCACGCCTCAGGTCGCCTGATCCATTCCTTTGTGTCTCTCACTTTTAGTTTTGGATATGGTGCCTATAGCTCCTTCAAAGACCCAATGCCATTTTGTTTGAGTTTTGTAAAAATTGAATTCCCACTCTCAGATCCTCATGGTAAAAGTTAACTTACTTTGAAAAAAAAATATTCTTCCATCCATATAAAGACTATCACATACACACAAGTTCAAATGCAATCTTTGATTTCTGAGAATGTGTCTCTAGCTGAATATTCTCAAGTCCTTCAAGCTGGAACAGAAAAAAAAATATTACTAAGCCATTCTGACAAGCTAACTAAAAAAATTCTCAGTTTGCATAGTACATAGCAACAAGTGACCTGCTAAATGATGACAAATCCTTCAGATTATGGCTTTAGACCTTTAACCTTTTGACTTTGGGTTGTATCCAGGGAGCAGTCAAAGAGGAAGAATGCAATAAACTGCTTGTAATCTAGTGGTCTCAAAAGAAATTACATCAAAACCAGCTGTTACACCACTAGTCATTAAAGACCGACAACATGTTAACTGAAATACGGCCATTATACTGAAAACGACTTTTTCCCCCACCCACTGCCAAACTGCTTGAGGTCTCTTGCCTCACTTAACAACATCGGGAAATGCAGATGAAACAAAGTTAAACCAGGAGGAAGTGAGCTATGTTAGACTGAGATGTGACCTCTTCATTTTTAACATGTTTGAGGGATCTGACCAATTTTGAACATTGTGCCTTATATTTCTTGGCAGCGGGAATAACTTTCCTTTGGATTGCTTTAAAAAAAAAAGTATGTATTTGTGTAAGATTGCACCTGTCTTTTTCCCTCCTTCTTTTCGTAGAAAGAAAGCTGATGTGGGGATATTAATCATAAAGTACAATTCCCCAGGTATCATTTTCCTGCCTGCTTCAACTTGAAATGTTGAAGAACTGAGTTGGAAGTCACACTGGTCTATGTCTGACAACCAACGACATGTCAAATCTATAATATAAAAGCTGGGAACCTAGAGCACATCTTTCTGGAAATTGTCACCCAGCTATACCTGCATTTAAAATACAGCAAACAGTGCTGGTAGGCTTCAGGGATGAAAGTCACAATCAGTGTGGGAAGCACATAGGGGAGGTTGAAAAACATGGAGTGGAAAACATGTTGCTAAGTGACTGTTACAAACAGCCTGTAGAAAACAGAAGCCAAGAGCATCCCAATAAGAACAAGTGCCTGTCTGTACCTGGGAAACCATGAGTTTGAGCAGGAAAGAAAAAACAGCAGACCAGCCGTGTGCAAACTCAGAAAACCACAGTTCTCAAAAGAATCCATATGTCCCTATTTTCTCTCAGGTGAGGTTCAGTAGGGGAGAAAAACAGCTCTTTGTTGGATTCTTAGGTGTCTCAGAGTAAATCCTATTTTGATACTTTCAGTTGAATTTGTTTTAAATTCTAAAGCCAGTTTAGTAAAAAGATAAATTTCCAATTTTAGAAAAAATAAAAGTAGCAGCTATGTGCTATCACTAATCATAAAAACTTAATTCTGCCTTTGCAGATTTTCCTTTCCTCGTGAAAACAGATGAAGTCTGGCTTTGTCCCATTTGTTTGTTTCACAGTCGTCAGCACACAATAGACCTCAGCACAAGGCCCAAGTCAACCAAAGCTAAGATGTGGATGTAAAACACTTGTAGGAAAAAATAAAGGGAGCACAGTGAGTCCTGCCTCACTTACCGGTTGTGTTTAAGCACAGCTGTACCAAAGCTTCCATTCCATATCATAGAGTTGGCAAGGTCAATGCTCTCGAATTTCACAAGCTAGTGGGTATTTTTTATGAAAATACAATAAAATACCATGATTCAAGTGTTCTATATAATGTATAAGCCTATGAATATAAAGTCTTAATATTTGTGTTTACTCTTGCCACAAACCAAGTCTTCTGTATGGTGACAGGTGAGCATGTTTATGGGGTCCCTCTGCCTCCATTGTATGGAAGGCTCTTCCCCACATGAACCCTCTGACTGCAGGCATCTCTAGTAGAGAACATGACATATTCATTGTTAAGTAAAAACGTTAGTCCCTTCTAATGTCCATATGCCAGGATTTAATTGTTATAATAATAATATGCATAGTACTCTCATGTTAGAGAAATTCTCTCACTGATTATGTTTAATTCATTGACTGTTTTTTGAGAAGTCATTGGCCCTTTAACTGCTTCCCCATCTTTAATCTACATACCTGTGAAAAGTGGTTCTGTGACTTATTTGTGTACCCAAAGGCAGCTTCATGCCATTTAACCAAGGGACATCTTTTTCCAGAAAAAACTCTCACTTTGGTATACTTTATTTGGATTATTGTCTAGGGAAATTTCACACTGAAAATAGTGTTTAAGTGACTATAGTTTACCTTTTATTTTGATACATTCTGCCCAATTCATGGGGATGCTTAACTTTTCTCAAAATGGAGTTCTATAACTCAGAAATAAGCCTGTGGCAAGCATATTCATAGTACATGGTCATCCCTGACAGAACATATGACCTCACATTAAATTTAGACTAAGATATTATTAGCCTAATTATTAAAATTTAATAATTTAAGTACCAGAGTTTAAGCACTGCCACATTATGTTTGTGTATTGAAAACCTATGACCCATAAACTCATGCACTACATTGTCTCCCAACATCAAACTACAAGTCAGAAAAGATAGGAGTCAGACTGTATTTCTGATTCATTTGTGAGATCTTAAGGCAGGCAAGAAAAATGGAGAACAAATTGATCCAAATTTAAATTGAGAACAAATTAATCCAAATTTTTATGAACTTGTCATAATAATAAACATTCAGTTGAAAATTTTCTGCAAGATTTTCTGACATTAAACTCATTTTACTAAAGATTCATATTTTAGGGTATATTTTATGATCTTTGGTTTGGACCAGATGATCACCAAATTTCTGATATGCCATTGTCAGAGTTCATCTTTGGATTAACAACAACACCCACATGTATATTCACACACACACACACACTGCCTCAAGACACTGATCCACAAAAGCAAAAAAAAAAAAACCTTATCTGTCCCAGTGTCCTCAAATCAGTATCTTATTCCAGGGCAGAGCTATAATCACTATACACATCAGAAATATTAAAAAATTCAGGGAAACTTGTGAACAAAATAATTGAGAATAATATGTATTTTAAAATATTGCAATATTGAAAATATTAAATATTGAAAATATTCATGATCCAAGACCAATAATTAGTAAATTAATTAGAATGACATATAGTTAATGTTAAATGCCAGTTAGCAAATCAGAAAGGTACAAGAAGTGCAGAAATATGCAAATGACATTTATAAACTTCATAGCAAAACACAGGTCAAACAAAATTCATCTAAGAATGATCAAATCAGGAAGAAGTTTTAACAAAGAGAAATAGACTTATTTTTATCTCAAAATTATGCCATATAAATTTCTTTAAAACTATTGCATTTGTTTAATTTATTGAGGGCATGTATGCATGTGCCACTGTGCACATGAGGAAAGCAGAGAATGGACACCTTGACACTGGGTCTACGATGAGGGTTCTGGGGATTGAGTTAAGGTCAATGGGCTTAGCAGCAATCTCTTTAACTTGCTGAGTCACCTCCTGAGCCCCACAAATTTCTTTTTAATAACAAAGAAACAAAGATCACCAAGCAGAAGGGAAAGAAATGAAGCCCTTGACATATGATTAAAGCTACTGCCACCAACAGGGACACACCAGCACTACTCATCCCATACCAACAAGGACAAACCAGCACTACACATCCCATACCAATAAGGAAAGACTAGCACCATACATTCCAGACCAACAACAGTGATAAACCAGGACCACATATCCCAGACACTATTTCCTGAGAAGTCAAAGTAGCAAAGGCATTGATTTTACAAGGAATACATCAATTATGTCTGAGGTTTCATGAAGAGACAAATACGTGTCTTTGTCAGAGTTCTACTGCCATGAAGAGATGTAATGAGGACAGCAACTCTTATAAAAGAAAGCATTTAATTGAGGCATGCTTACATTTCAATGGCTTAGTCTAGTATTGCCATGGCAGAAAGCATAGTGGCACACACGGTGCTATAGAAGAGGCTACGAGTTCTATATCATGAACACAGGCAGCAGAAAGAGAGAGTGGGAGACACTGGGGCTGCTTGAGAATTGAAACCCCAAATCCCACCTCCAACAAAGTCATACCTCTAATTGGTACCACCCCTGATGACTAAGCTTTCAAATATATGAGGCAACGGGGGCTGTTCTTATTCCAGCTACCACATTCCACTCCCTGGCCTCCACAGGCTTGTAGTCATATCATAATGCAAAAATGCATTTAGTTAAGCTTTAAACATCTACATACTCATTTACAGTCTCAACACTGTTTAAAAAGCCAAAGCTTAAATTCTCTGATACTCATGGCAATCACTTAACTAACCCCTGAAAACTCAAAATCAAAAAGCACAACTTATACTTCCAACATGCAATAGCACAGAATACACACTACAATTCCAAAATGGAGAAAAGGGAGCATAAAGAAAAAATACTGGACCAAGCAAGACCTAAAGCCAGCAGGGCAAATTTCAAATTCTGCATCTCTATGTCTAATGTTGAAGTACTCGTCAGATCTTCATCCCGTTTCAGCTTTAATGACTGCAACACACTTCTCACTCTTGGGCCGGTTTCAAATCCAGTCTGCAGCTTTCCTCAGCAGGTGTCCCACAACTCTAGCATCTTCACCTTCTTGGGATCTCCAAGGCAATCCAGGCTTTACACTTACAGCTTCATACAATTACCTCTCTGAGCCTCCATGCAGGAATACCCCTGAAACAAGCCAGTCTTCAGCAGGTTTTCTTAGCTGAGGAAAGAGATTAAAGTCAGTACCATGTGCTGAGTTCTACTGCTTGGTGGGACTGGAACGTGACCCACTTATTTAAATACATTTTCTTTAGCTTCTGTTTTCTGTGGTTTCTTTACGGTCTAAGTTTGGCTAACATGCTCTAAACTTGCTCTGTAGACCAGGCTGGCCTTGAACTCACAGATCTACTTACCTCAGCAAGTGCCACCATACCCAGTCCTAAGCTTTTCTTTAATTTATTTCACAAGTCGGAAGCTTAGCAGGATGGGTCTTTCCATGATGTCCCCACTCCCTTTATTCCATTTAGGATCATTCTTTTTTATTTATTTATTTTATTTATTTATTAAATTTCCTGGTGATCCTTTTCTCCTCAAATTGTACATTTTGTAATTTTTGTTGCTTATTTTATTCCTATTCATTAGAGTTCTACATAAGAGTCACTACTAATAGCCACACAACAAGTCAATACTAGGCTGCCTTAAAAATCTCTTCTGCCAATACCATTAATCCAAAACTCCTCAATTTAGCCTCAGGCAGATTTTTTTTAACAAGTGCAGAAACAGCCACATTCTTCACCAAAATATCGCAAAAATGGTCTCTAGTCTACTTGTTATTATTCTCATCTGAAGTCTGTTGAGCTGGGCCATCAAAATGTACATTGTTCTCAGCACCAATGACTTCCAGTATTCCAGTAGTATACCCATTAAGCCTGGCTTAAAGTATTCAGCTGATTTCCGAATCCAAAGTCCCAGTGTTCACATTTTTCCTACAAGCAACATGATCAGACCTGTCACAGCAATACACCACTTCTGGTGCTAACTTCTGTCTTTAGTGTCCTATTGTTGTGAAGAGACACCATGATCATAGCAACTCTTATTTAAAAAAAAAAAAGCATTTAATTGAGGCATACTTACAGTTCAGAAGCTTAGTCCTTTTTCATGGTGGGGAGTATGGTAGCATACAGGCAAACATTGTGCTGGAGAAGAAACTACATAGAAGAATTCTACATTCAGATCTGTAAGCAGAAGAAACAAAGAAACCCTGTACCTGATTGAGCATTTGAAGCCCAAGAGTCCACCCCAAATGACACACTTCCTCCAAGAAGGTCACACATACTTCAACAAGGCCATACCTTAAGAAAGTGCCACCCCATGAGGACTAAACCTTCAAATATATGAGCTTATTGGAGCCATTCTTATTCAAACTATGATACTGCAAAATATTCTAACTTTTAGTGCCAGGTAGAGGGTTAACAGTGTTCTGAAAACATGTACCTATGACAGCAGCTATTTAAGAGGCTAAAACAGAAGAATTCCAAGTTCAAGGACTATCTGGGCAGCTTAATGATATTCTGTCTCAAAATAAAAAGTAAAAATAGGGCTGGAGGTGCTTCAAAGGGAACATGCTTGCCCATTGTACTAGAAGACACTGGGTTCTCTTCCTAATACTACAAAAAACTAATTTAACAGGATTCAAAAAAACGTTGTTAATTTAAGAAGACTTTTAAAAAATAAAATCCACAAAATCATAAATGCATTATGTGATCTACCCCTTTATGTGATTTACCCTTTTGCAGATGGTTTAGACAATTATATGCCAAGTGAGTAAGTAGATAGATAGATAGATAGATAGATAGATAGATAGATGGATGGATGGATGGATGGATGGATGGATGGATGGATGGATAGATAGATAGATAGATAGATAGATAGATAGATAGATAGATAGATAGATAGATAGATGATAGATAGATAGATAGATAGATAGATAGATAGATAGATGATAGATAGATAGATAGATAGATAGATAGATAGATAGATAGATGATAGATAGATAGATAGATGATAGATAGATAGATAGAGAGATGATAGATAGATAGATAGATAGATGATAGATAGATAGATAGATAGATGATAGATAGATAGATAGATAGATAGATAGATAGATAGATAGATAGATAGATGATAGATAGATAGATAGATAGATAGATGATAGATAGATAGATAGATAGATAGATAGATAGATAGATAGATGATAGATAGATAGATAGATAGATGATAGATAGATAGATAGATAGATAGATAGATAGATAGATAGATGATAGATAGATAGATAAATGATAGATAGATAGATAGATAGATAGATAGATAGATAGATAGATAGATAGACAGACAGATAGATAGATGATAGATAGATAGATAGATAGATAGATGATAGATAGATAGATAGATAGATAGATAGATAGATAGATAGATAGGTAGATAGATAGACAGACAGACAGATAGATGATAGATAGATAGATAGATAGATAGATAGATAGATAGATAGATAGATAGATAGATAGATAGATGATAGATAGATAGATAGATAGATAGATAGATAGATAGATAGATAGATAGATAGATAGATTGATAAAACAACGTGAGAAAAGCACAGGTGATTCTGGGCAAAACTTTTATGAGCGTCCTTTGAATTATTTTTCTTGTTGCATTTTTCTGTAAGTATGAAATTATTTCCAAAATAAGGGTTTTTTTTTTCAAAATTTGTCTAAAGGAGAATATACATCTATGAAAAATGTCTACTTATGCATACCTCAAACTATTAAAAGCATTAATACATATTCTGAAAATATAAGTATTTCATGTCTTCACAAGCTTTAAATAAGCAATATTCTCTGCTGAAGATTTTCTGTAAGCCTTGGGTTGTAGGCTGAGATTGTCAGATTCTAGGAAAGGTCTGTAGCTTGAAGTATTTCCAGATAGTTCTGGGAATTGAACCCTTTTCTCCTTGGCTGATATCCATCTGCCATGAGATGAAGTACTGGAGCCACAGATGACAAGTCATCTAAGTTTTGAGCAAGGAGATATAATATCCTGTAAGTAAAAGAACACATTTTAGAATCAATATACAATCAACAACAGCTTCTGTGTCCCTTTCAGTACATTTTCATCATAATCCTACAATGTAGAGGTTACATTTAATATTAGGTTTCAGAGAAGCCGTATTACCCATCTAAAGTCATGTATCTTATACCAGGAGGGTGGTTGAAGCCAAGAACCTCTACATCAAACTGTCAGATCAATTTAAGGCCAAAACCTTGAGACTTTCTTCTTAAACTAGATCTCTCCCTTGGAGGGAGTCACTAAATGAAATGACCTAATTTACTTTCTGTGTTCATTATCAGAGTCACTTAAAGACTTGAAGAACCCACTAATTACTGGGGTATTCTTTTTAGCTGTCCATCCATTTTTTATATTTTACAATAAAATAAATGTCTTATATTTTTCAATAAATACATATACAAAAATTATCTCAGTAAAAGCTAAGTGTACAGTTTACTTTAAATAATTTTAATTTTTCTTGTTTGCATATTGTCTCAAAATTCTAAAATAGCATGTTAGCCATCCACTTCTGGAGACATCAGAGTGTTATTATTATTAAGTAGCATTTGCACAGCACTTTATATTGCCAAGTGTTTTGCAATCAGACGTTTCTCTCTGGGCTTTCCTAATGTGGAACAACAGTTGCTTAAATTTTCTGAATAAGCCATAAATGAAAATTATTCCAAATAAATAGAGAGGAACTCTGTCTATGTTTGAAGACCACTCTTCCAGGTGCTACAATTAGCAATGCCTGTCAAGGGTAAAACTCAAAAAAACACAAGCAACAAAATCCCTACTAGTTCAAAACTGTTGACAGCGCTAGGGAAGAAAGCTGCTGAATCATGTCTATGTAAAAGAAAAACTGTATCTAACAGCAATTCTGCTGATTAGTTTTTGAAGTTACTCGCACATCAGCCTAATTTTCTTTCCACTTGTAATTTTCAAGTATCTTACTGAGGCCAGTCTTCTAATTCCTATTTTAATGGAAATCCTAAGCAGCTTCTTACTTTGATATGTATTGCAATAACATTCCAACAAGAAGAATGTGGATCTGCAACTTTTAATGAAGAATTATGGTACATACAGCAATGCTTGTCTTAGCAACCACTGATGTAGAAATTGACAGCTCTCAGGCAGCATTTTCCTCTGTGCATCCTATGATGACTGCTCCAGTGAAATGACAGTTTGGCGGAATGCAAAGCCACTAGATGTGCACAGCTAACTGTCTACAAAAACAACATGGTGGATCTCACAGTCACTCTTTATTTTACCTATCAATCAAAATATACCAGGAGCAGAGTGGTAGAGAAGCCATTGAGAAACAGGTAGATTCAGATATCTGAATATGTCCAAGAGAAGACATGTCCTTAAGGTCTACCTTATAACACCTCAGCATGATGGACTAAAATTATAACTGTGTTCTACTAATTAGATCTGGGTCAAACAGGGCATCAAGACCAAATTCTAGTCCTGGAAGTATTTTGCTTCCCTTCAGCCAACTCATTCAGCCTCACTTTTAATCACAAGGAGCCCAACAAGTTCTTTTGTTTTCCATTCTTCTTCTACCACAAATGCTATATCCTCACTTTCCTAGACTCTTTAATCTTTACCTATCTTGTATACAGTCTTCTGCATTTCCAGCTACTGTCCTGTTAATGTTTGTTCAATATTTTTTGTGTTCTTTTCATTTCAGTTTTGCTGCATCCATCCATTTATTTACAATGATCATTTACAGGTGTATGTTATCCATGAAACTCTGAGTACCTAGAAAGTAGACAGATCTGTCGAATGTTAGCTTTCATCCAAGGCCCTACTAATGCACTGAGGTTTGGTAGCCCATTTATAAACACTAATGATCTGCTCAACTTTAGCTTCACCTTGGAGACTTAAGAGCTAGGCTGTAAAAGGTTTTCATGTACTTAACATAACCATTAATGGCACGCCTTATTTTATAGCATTATATTTTGTAAATGATCTATTGACATTTTAATATATTAAATAATGTTATACTTGTACCCAGATCATAGGTATGTACAAAGTTTATGTACTTATAGACATAAATACACCATTTTCACATAGGTCCTTATGCAATGTTATTTTGGAAACTCAATTGTATTCTAAAGCTACTTTTCTGGGTTGATACATATAATCCAAGTTTTATCCCAGTAGCAGTGGAGTTATTCATAACATGAACAAAATGTAAGATATACTTTTTCACCTTCATGATTATTTAGGTGCATTTTATTGCCCCAGATATCCTTGCCTCTATGATTTATGCTAGAAATGTACATGTTACTCTTGGAAATAAAAAGTGCTGGAGCCCTGGTGGGAGATAGTATTTTAGTTTCTAAAAATATAATTACCATATTATACAGCTCTACTTCTGGGTACACAAATAAAAGAAGTTGAAGAAGAATATTAAAGAAACATTTGTATGCCCATGTTCATAGAAGCAACACTCATCTGTTAATTAAAATGGTAAAGCAATCCAAATGTGCACCAATTTCTGGTATATGAAACAACATAGATGAGCTTTGAGGGTGCTGTACTAAGTAAAAGAAACAAGACAAAGAGAAAGAGAAAAACTTTTGTTGTTCCACCTGGAGAAACTCCTTAAATATACCAAAAATGTAGAAATACAGAATGAACAGTGAATTCCAAAGGATAAGGGAAAAGAAGGCATACTGCTCAGTGAACAGAGCTTCAGTTTTATCAGATGGAAAAACTTCAGATGGATGGTGCTGGTTACTGCACACACAGACATGGTGTGGGTCTTTTCTTAATTGTTTAGTTGCATATTTTAAAATGGCAAGCATGACACAATACATTTTACATGCATATTTTTTCTTATTTTCAAAACCAGAACATTTTGAGTACTAATTACGATTAGTAGTCAAGCAAATCATCTCCTCGTGTTTACTACTGGTTTGTATTTCTTCTGTTATAATTTACTAATATAGTCTTTGTTTCTGGTGTTCTGACAGATGTGTCACAAAGGGTCAATGCCCTTATCACAAAGAGGCAACTAACATTAGAACTTCCTGTTAGAATTCAAGACTGTGAAAAAGACTGCTCTCGGGCTGTAGACATAGCTAAGTAGTTGAGAGTACATACTGCTTAACCAGCAGAGCATCGTTCAGTTCCCAGCACTCAAAACAATGTAGATTTCCAGTTCCGGGTATATGGTGTCAACATCTGGCCTCAGTAGGAATCAGACTCACAGGCATTATACATATACACTTACAAGCAAAACATTCATTAATATAAAGTAAAAATAAATAAAACCAAAAGAACTTTGAAAGAATCTTTCTTGTTGCTTTAAACAGTACACGTTTAAGTGTTTGTCAGAATGCAATCCGCCATAAATTCTTTCCTGGTTTATGACGACACTGTCATGTGTTTAAGTCACAGAAACTGAGCTTGTCCTTTGTGCCTTTTGTGTCTCTTGTGAGATAGTTTGGAAAATCAAGGTATTAGACCCCTCTTTTATCTACTTCAAAGTGATTCCTCACCACATTCACTGAAAAATAATTTTGACTAATTTAACTTATTTTCTTTAAAGATTTTTACATTCTTCATGTTAACTATGTAATCTCTCTTTCTCATATAAATTTTAAACCCATGTTTCAATAAAAGTTGCATCTTCAGAATAATAATTTAAAATACTATTTCAATGAAATACTTGGCACTATTATTCCCCAAAGCATACTTTCTTCCTAAGGCCTTTAATCCTGCAAGATAAGACCATTTCCGTGAAGAGTCTCAGCACACCCTGCACAACCCCCTCATAAAACAACTCACTATGGCTTTGTTGATCTCCAAGGTACTAAAATAAATTTGATTTTCCTGCTATGAACACTATTATTCTGAGCTACTGAAAGATTAGTAGGTGAGAACTTGAGTAATGTTGTTTCTAAGCAAAAAATGGAAAAGCAAAGTTTCAGGATCGATTTTTGTCAGATACGTGAACACCCGTTCTATAGAATTCAGCTCCTGTTTTGACAGCTTATTGAATACTCTCTCAACTTGCCCCGCCTGGTAATGTCTCCCATTAATTAATACCCATTCTCTGCTCACAGTTTTGATAGAACAGCGGTAGTTGTTAACACAACACTTATAATCACAATTGTTCAGGTATTATTTTTCTGTGTTAAATGTAAGCCCTGGTTACACACTATGGCCTAACAGAGAAAGTAAAATGGGATTTAAAAATAAACTAAGTTTTATAATAAGGGTAAAAATTCTATTTACATTTCATTTTTCCCCTTTCCTTACAGTGGTATCAAATTTTATAAAACATTATTCTTACATGTCATATTTTTGTCTGAAAAAAAACTAATGAGGAGTGGATTTTTAACTTATTTATCAAGTAGTATTTGTTATTTAATGGAATTCAAGAATTTTCTACAATGATGCAAATAAAGAGATGTCATATTTTCAAAAATGATTTTTCCCTTTAGGTGTTACTGGAAAACCTTTAAACATTCTTCTAAAGCTTGGAAGGCAGTGGAGCAGCACTGATCCAAATGACTAATGTATAAAAGTATTAAAACCCTTAGAAACACTACATTCAATGTTCATGGTATATTTGTTTAAATGTGTCTCAAAAAGTTATTTACACTAAAAGTTTTGTGGGGAAACACTCACACTAGCAGGAAAAACTTAACAACTTTATGATTTTCTTCAAGTGGTTTAATTTTCTGTATGTATACTTTTTTGATTGAATAATGGTGACATAATATCCTAATCATCTTTCATGTTATAATATCTTGGTCAAACCATTATTCATTGTCCAAATAATATTCTACTAAGCACATTAAAAACTAAAACTTTGCTCTGAATTTTCTATAATCATGTATTTGCTTATTATAGTTCAAAAAATAAATAATGTGAGGCAAAACGTCTTAATGTCTGTGGTCTTAATAAAAATTAAGAATTACTAAAGTAAGATAAGCTTCTAATAGTGAAAATATTAACTCAAGTATATAAATATATGCATGTTTACATAAATGCTTATGTACGTACACGTTCTTACACAGGATATAGACCATAGTCTTATAGAATATTGTTGTATATATACATATGTTGCATATATACACATAAATGCAGGGTCAGGAGAGAAAATGGAATCAACTTGCTCTCCTGCTAGAAATATTTAAACTTTCATGGAATCACTGTAAATATTTTGTTGATTTTTTTATCACCTTGTTTATTTGGCTCAAATGGAGTGTTATCTAACTCTTGTTTTAAAATCCTTTGGAGTTATAAATTTGTATTATGGATGATTTTCCTTTTGCTATTGATTTACCTGAGACATAAAAGAAATCAAGATTGCAAACACACATACACACACACACACACACACACACACACACACACACAAATAACCTCAGTATTATTTTTAAAAAGGGACATGAAACTTTGAGTCTAATGGCTTTGAATTATTAAAGCACAGAAAAGAATGTTTCTGTAGAGATTTACAGCATGTTTTTTAGTATAATCTTTAATTCAGTGTCATGATCATTTAAGAAGAGTGGATACTAGTAGGAGGAAAACAGAGTGTTTAAAAAAAAAAAGACAGAAAGCTGAGCTACATGTGGTGGTCATGTAGCTACAAATGTGGAATCCCTAAATTTAAGAGGTAGACACTGGACAATCCTGCACTTGAAGTTAGCTTGGGCAACATAAGTGAGGTTTGATTGACTTTGAAAAACTAAGTAAAGATCAAGATAAGAAACTTATCATTTTGTACAAAAAAATATACACTGAAAAAACTGTTAAAGGAAGTCATAAAGTAGTCAGGGACAGTTTGAGAAGAGGAAGGAGATCTGTGAGTAGCAGAGGTAAGAGGAAGGTGGATGATGAACAGAAAGCGTGATATTATACATACACATATATAGTCACAATTAAACATATTATTTTGTACAATGAACAGTCTCCAATTATCAAGAACTATACAATAAGTATTCTTTAATTACTTTTTACAAACCTTCACTTTGCAATAAATGAGGAAAAGATATACTCAGGTCCCATGCACCGTGGACCCTTGATGGTGAGCTTTGTGATCACTGCTGCCCGATGCTGACTTAGACTCAGAAGCCTGATGACCTAAAACAATAGCAAAATTTCCATGCATGAGTTTGAAGAGAACATTTAAACAGTGGGTTAATTAATTAAGGTAAAATATTCTACTAAGGAATGATGAGGAGACTGGTTCCTGGCATTATATCAAATTTATACTGGGTTTCCTATTGAAACTCCATCATAAACATCTGATATAGAATTGGTCCACTTAACACAGATTTCTACACAGCTAGCCCCTAGGTTGGTATTGCCTTATTGCACTTACATGAGGGAAAAGTATGTTTCAATCTGTTGGGAAACACAATGAAGCACAAAATCATTTTATTTTTATTTTTTATCTTAGGAACACTTTAAAGAGTATGTTTCTCTTTGTTCAAATGGATTCAGAAGAAAGCTCTATTTTTTTTTATTTTTATGGCATTAATGTGTCATGCCATTCTTGGCAGGGAACTGTAGGTGTTGCTGCAGCCACATTGCTGGCAAAGCTAGATTAGGCTGCAATTCTGTGGCTTCTTGCTGTTCTATTTTAGCTTTGTCCTCTCCTTCCCACTCAAATTCTGTCCCTTCATGTGTTTGACTATGCCGCATCCTCCAGGTTTTCCACACTAAATATACTCTTTAAAAGGAGTAGCAGAATTTGCTGATGAGTCACTGTCTCTGAAGACTCTTCTCTCCGGTGGACAGCTCATGGACTGGAATAGTTCCAGTTGGACAGAGGAGTAGAGAGAGCAGGAGTTCCATGTGTTCTGCAAAAACAGCAAAGGCAGGGTGGGAGTAGGAGGTTTCAGAGCACACTGAAGCATATGCACATATTGTACTTGAGAAATTTTGGTGAAGGAGACTGTCCTCTTAAGATTATACTCTCAAGCTCAGAAATTGTATTCATGGCTTTTGTAGGAGGTGAGGCTCTTTGTTCTCTTTCATGTTGGAGTTGTTATCCTTTGACCAGTTCTCTGAGCATAATTTGTTTCCAGTCCCTTTGTTCTATGAGTGAAAAGGTCAAGGCCTTTTGACATGGCATGAGCATTCAGTGCACCAGGGGAAACTTCACCAGCAGTGCTGGACGTAAAACAACTTCCGAGCAAGCAGAGTCAAACACAGGAAGTGTTGTTCCAACCCCCAGAGGGTACTGGCTTTGTTGATGAGCCAACTTACATCATTTTGAATTGTTGAATTGCTAAGTGCCTCTGCTATCTTGAATGAACAGATATAGCAATGACTTCAGACCCAGATGAGGAATTTGTAGGCATAAGATAGCAACATCACTCTCCTGAAGTGTCCCCTACAGGAAACTAAATACAGAGTGGCTATTTTCTTAAACAGGAAAAGTTCCATCTCAGGTCCCCATAGTACAATCCATGCTAAATGATTCTCCAAATGAACAAATACTGCCTTGATGAGACAGTAAATTTAGTGAGAGAAATAATCAACCAAAATGCAGAAAAATGTGACTTTTTAATAAACGGTCCAACCAAAAAGTGAATTACACATTCAATTTCATATACATAAGACCTTTTTACTATTATTAAGTTAGTTCAGAAAATATTGACCTGTTCAAAATGGCATTGGAAACATTTGTATTCATGTAGTCTATATAAATTTTAAGAGTACTATGAATTAAATGTTACTTTACTCATATGAAATAATGTTCGAACTTTGTCTCACATATTAATTGAGAAATAAAAGATGAACTGTTTTGTATAAAGTCATTTGGGAAACGTAAAAGAGTACCATATTTAATTCTCTAAATTGTTGGCTTTCTGAATCTTTTAAATGAATGAATTCTAATGTATACTAGAGTAGTTCTGAGGTTTAAAAATATGAACATTTCATACAGTCATCCTTCGTGTGAAAACAGAGATATTCTGGAGTGTTCCATACATACACACACACATACACACACACACACACACACACACACACACACACACACTGACCTTCTTTTTTCTTTACTTCTAGACTTCTTGTTCTTGCTCCACGGATGAGGTTTACTATGTAGCCCTCCTTAATAGCCTAAAACTCACAATGTAGGTCAAGTAGGCCTCCAACTCTAAGAGTCTACCTGTCTGTCTGCCAGGTGCTAGGTAAGATTAAAGGCATATGCTACTCTTCTAAACAACACCAAACGTTTCTATAGCTTCAAAAATAATACAAAACAGCCAAAATGCAGTCCAGAAAAGTTCCAAACAAATAAATATGCAGAGAGCAGCCCGTTTGCTTTCAGATAGTTGGGATACAGGGCCGGTGGTCCCCGCATGGCTTATTTGTTGACTGATTCTTATTGTGAGTTTGACTTTCCTGAACTGTAAGTGGATATGATACGATCTGCCCTCACTCAGGAAAGTTGTGGACATCAAATGGAACTATGAACACAAAGAGCATGTAAAGAATTCCGTAACCTGTAAAGTGCAGCCTAGATTCTGTTAGAGATTGTAGTCATGGGACAATTGTTCACATGAAAAAGAGTGGAAGGAAGCCAAAGAATCAGTTGCTGTCATAAATTGAGTCCCTAATTTATATTACCAGCCTTGATGAAAATCATGAATGTTGTCATGAGAACAGTTTTTATTGAGAAATTTAGCCAAATTTTCATTATAGTTTCAAGAGATCCACAGACCCCTTGAAGTTTATGTATTGAAACCTCACAATAAGAACACTTGTAAAAGGAGGAAAATGTTGGTAATGTGGAAAGCATGGGAGTCAAAGAGTACAATGGGTATATTGGTAAACTGAGCGAGCTCCTGGCTAGGAGAGAGCAGATAAGTTGCTGGTTAAGAAACAGTGTCAATGTGTCCTTGTTTAAAAGAGTCAGTAAATCCCTGTGCATTCATCAAGGTTCTGGGAGGACTCTCATTGATGGAATGAGAAACCCAGAAAAGTATGAAGGGAGGAGCAAAGAATGGGAGTGTGTTGAGAGGTGGAAGTGAGGTGAAGGTGTTGTTCAGAAGTCTGTCTGGGATGCAGTCTCTGCGGTTAATGGTAACTAATAGTTCTACTGTTCCATTTCCAGCTTCTTCGGTAGGGTTCCCAAGAGGCTACTCTGGAAGGGCTTAATGACAATACTTCAGAGAAAATAGGAACCCTGGCTATCAAAACTCCTATTAATACCATCCTACAGCTGAGTTAGTACTGAACTTTATCTCTATGCTCCCCATGAACACTTCTTTTTTTAGATATATTCTTTATTTGCATTTCAAATGATTTCCCCTTTCCTGTCCCCATGAAAGTCTCATAAGCCATCTCCCCTCCCCCTGTTCCCCAGTCAACTCCCTCCCACTTCCCTGTACTGTTATTCAAATACACTGCTGCATCCAACCTTTCCAGGACCAGGAGCCTCTCCTCCCTTTGATGTCCAACAAGGCCATCCTCTGCTGCCTAGGAGTCTGGAGCCATATGTAACACCATGTGTACTCTCTGGTT
The DNA here is from genome assembly GCA_036184795.1 of Tokudaia tokunoshimensis. Taxonomy (NCBI): domain Eukaryota; kingdom Metazoa; phylum Chordata; class Mammalia; order Rodentia; family Muridae; genus Tokudaia; species Tokudaia tokunoshimensis. The sequence continues at coordinate 12,246,207 of BTHU01000009.1, read as the reverse complement.
GATGTTTTTGTCCCTGGGAGTTCTGGGAGTACTGGGTGGATCATACTGTTGTTCCCCCCATGGCACTGCAAACCCCTTCAGCTCCTTGGATCCTTTCTCTAGCTCCCCCATTGGGGACCCTGTGCTCAGTTCAATGGCTGGCTAAGAGTGTCCGCCTCTGTATTTGTCATGCACTAGCAGAGCCTCCCAGGTGACAGCTATATCTGGCTCTAGTCAGCAAGTACTTGTGGATAATAGTGTCTGGGTTTTGTAACTGTATATGGGACGGATCACTAGGTGGGGTAGTCTCTGGATGGTCTTTCACTCAGTCTCTGCTCCACACTTTGTCTCTGTATCTCCTTCTGTGGGTATTTATCCTCCCTTCTAAAAAGGACCAGAGTATCCATACTTTTTTCTTCCTTCTTCTTGGGCATCACTTGATATGTGAAATGTGTCTTGCGTATTCGAGCTTCTGGGCTAATATCCACTTATCAGTGAGTACATACCATGTGTGTTCTTTTGTGGTTGGGTTACCTCACTTAGGATGATATTTTCCAGTTCCACCCATTTGCCTAAGAATTTCATGAATTCATTGTTTTTAATAGCTGAGTAGTATTCCATTGTGTAAATATACCACATTTTCTGTATCCATTCCTCTGTTGAGGGATATCTGGGTTATTTCCAGCTTCTGGCTATTATAAATAGTCTGCTATGAACATTGTGGAGCATGTGTCCTTGTTATATATTAGAACATCTTTTGGGTATAGGCCCAGGAGTGGTATAGCTGCATGCTCAGGTAGTACTATGGCCCAATTTTCTGAGGAACCTCCAGACTGACTTCCAGAGTGGTTTTACTAGTTTGCAATCCCACCAACAGTGGAGAAGTATTCTCTTTCTCTACATCCTCACCAGCATCTGCTGTTATCTGAGTTTTTTATCTTAGCCATTCTGATTGGTGTGTGGTGGAATCTCAGTGTTGTTTTGATTTGCATTTTCCTGATGTCTATCTTGAAATGAAAAATCTTTGCTTCCTTATGTTTCTATCACCATGATGTTCTGACCAAGGAACCATGGGATGAACTCTGAAAGCATGAACAAAATCAATCTCATTGTTTAGGATGGCTCTCAGAACACCATGATAAACCAGAAATAGTTACTGCCTAGGTTGTTATAAAAACAGAACAAGTAAATATTATATAGCAATCACCTCTGATAATAAGTGCTATTACTTAGAAGGTCATATAATGGTTAATTGTATTTAGGACAGGTGAGCAAAAATAATAAAACAGCCCACAAAAGAGAAGCTATACAGCATAACTTTGAAAGATAAATATTTTACATGAGATAATTAATGCTTTCATTTGAATGTCATTTTAGAAGGGTATTCTCTTATCTCCAGTTCAAAACCTCCTTATAGAAGTTTTCAGCAGATGCATTAGAGGATTGTTCTTTTTGTAGCTCAAATCCTGTTCAGTATTAGGTATTCTGTGGGTTTCAACATCAGAGCTAATGTAAGGAGACTGTGATGTTAAGCAAGGAATTGATATGGCCACATTTTAATCTCAGAATGATTTTGAAGGATTTATTAGGGTTCAACAGTGAAAAAGAAGTTCTGCTACAAGAATATTGCAATAGTTGAGTTTGGAGCTAATGGGATTCTAAATTAAGGTTAGAAAAGCAAGGACAGGTGGGAGAGATGCAAAACCAACAGAAGTGGCTTGCTTGCTAACTTTTCAGGAGTGCAATAGCAGAGGAAAAGAGGTATACCATGTATGTCTTACTGAGCACTGATGGTACTGTCTAGTATAATGATTGATTGCTCTATTTTCAATTTTTGTTTTTAATATGTTTTTAATTGAAATAGATTATATCACTTCTCCCTTTCAGTCATAATCATTCCCCTACTTTCAAGTTGACAGTCTCTTTTTCTTTATTATTATAACATACATACATATGTATGAATGAAAGTATTTATATGCACAAATATATATGTAAATACATCCTGCCAAGTCTTGTTTTTTTAATTTGTATGTATATGAGTCAAGGCTGTCCAGTCTGCATTAGACAACCAAAAAGTGGGCTCATGCATGGAAGAAGCTAACCTTACTTTTCCCAGCAGTCGTTAGTTGCCTATAGTTCTTTGTCTAAGAAATTTTCCTTTTTCTATATCCACATGTCCATTGATATTGTCATTTTTCCAGTCCTGTACATGCAGCCATTTCTAGGGATTAGTGTTTTACAGCAGAATCTCCTGTTATTATGGCTCTAACAACTTTTCAACATCTTTTCACAGATACAGGAGCTGTGGTGTAGCTGTTGTTGTAGATGTGTTTGCTGGGGCTGAATTTGCAATGATCTATTGATATCTATACATTTGACAGAGGACTAATATTCAAGATTCACAAGAGTTAAGAAAGCAATGACCCAATTAAAAATTTGGCTAGGGATCTAAACAGAGAATTCTCAATAGAAAATAAAAATGTCTAAAAAAAAAATACCTCAAAAAAGTGTTCTTCATCCTTAGCAACTAGAGCAATACAAATTAAAACAACTTTGAGATTTGAGTCAGAATGGCCAAGTTCAACCAAACAACTGACAAAAAAATGCTGATTGTTATAGAGAAAGAGGATCCTCATTCACTGAGTATGGGAATGAAAACTGATGCAGCTGTTCTGCAAATCAGTATGAAGCACCCTCAGAAAGCAAGCAAACACAGAAACAACAAAAACAACAACAGAAACAACAACAAGAAAAATGAAAACTAAAAGCAAATCTACCACCTGATTCAGATCTATAACTCCTTGGCATATATCCACAGGACTCTCCATTCTTCTTCAGATACTTGTTCAGCCATGATCATTGCTGCTTTCTTTACAACAGCCAGTAAATGGGAACAACCTGAAGGTTCTTCAACAGATGAATGGATAATGAAGATGTGGTACTTATATACAACGAAATACTATTCAACTGGAAAGGAAAATGAAATCATGACGTTTTCTGGTAAATGGATGGACCTAGAAACCATCTGAGGTAACCTAGAACCAGAAAGACAAATACCACATATTTCTTTCATCTGTGGCTTAGCTCATAGGTCTAAATCCTTACATGTCAGGAATTACTAGAACACTGAGTAACCACAGACACTAGGAATGTATATAGTGGCCATATATGAAGTGGAAGGAAGAGAGGTCAGTAGAGAAAGAGAAGTCAGGATGAGAGACAAATAATACCAACATTGTTCAATAAAGCCTCAAAGAATTACATTATTTTATATTCACCTAAAATTTTACACAGCACATATTTGTACAACTCTCTCTCTCTCTCTCTCTCTCTCTCTCTCTCTCTCTCTCTCTCTCTCTCTCTCTCTCTCTCTCTCTCTGCTTGGGCTGACAATGCTCCTCACAAGAACTATAAACTAGCAAAATACCCAGTACCAGTCAAAAAAAAAATCTCCTTTTAAATGGCTGGTCAGGGTAGTCCAAGTGACTCCCAAAACAGTCTTGGACTTGGTTACCTTACTGGGATTAAGGGTGGATCTCTCTTGCTGAAGACACTGCACATTTAGGGCACAGGTTTTGCAAGGCTTCAGCTGTATCTGATCAAAAAAAATTACTTTCCTGCAGTCTATCTTTCATGGTTACAGAAAATACTATTCAAACTGGCACAGAAAGAAAACAATTAAATAGTTCTTCCTAGGTACAACCTGTATGAACTACTACAGCAGTTTCTAGCATGGCAAGATATGCAGAAAGGTGCAATAAACAGCACACACATGTTGGTGGCAACCAACAATAGTCTAATTGGCCTTAAGCCCTACTCAGCAGCAAAGAAATCATGCCTGATACTGAGAGGCCAAATCTACACCATCTTGGTACTGAACTCCATTAAAAAAAAAAAAAAAGCCTGAGAACAACTTAACCTGCAACTGAACCCAAGCTACACCCAAGTTCTAGGGAGAACCACATAGCTTATCTCTGGCCCATACCCCAGAGTTACTCCTTAGCTACTTCCTAGCAACAGCCAATCAGCATTAGTCTGATAGTTCCAGGTGTACTTTCAGAGCATTTGTGATTGTTCATGGTTTTGCTTCAGAGCATTCACCTGTCTGCTTACAATAGTCATTCAATTAGATGCTTTCCAAGCTAATCACCTCCTCTCTTGATCACCATTTTCTATAAAATCTTGTCCAGATGAGGGAAAGATTTCTTTCACCTTCTTATCCTACTGCATTAGAAATAGTTTGTGAGTCCAAGCTCGAGCTTGATTAAAGACCCTAGTGCGATTGCAATCAGAAATGGTCCCTTGGTGGTCTTTTGGGGTTCAAGAATGCTTCCAAAATGGGCATTACAGTACTAGAAACTTAGGCCAATACATGGGGCTAGTGAGGTCATGGATCTTAAGAAAGACTCCCTACTGCCACTTTTCTACAGCAGAATGATTCCTTACTACATTTTAAATTGTATCTTACACCCACAAATAAACATAGTTACCAACCCTCAGCAAAAATAAATAAATTAATTAAACAAATAAAATAAAGAGGAACCAACAAACATCTTTACAGAAAATGGAGACCATCACAGAAAACCACACCTGAATATTATGCAGAAAATTTTTCTGATTTTTGACTCAGGACTCTAAATGTTCCTGGCAAACCTTAATCTTCCACCTTTACTAAACTCCTTTCACCTGTCCTTACCTGGTCCTTTGGAAAGCATTGTCTATATACCACATTTTGTCGCTTACAATGAGACAATATTGTCTTTATTTGCAGGAAAATGGCATATATAACCCCATCCCTTAGAAAATGGAAACATCAACTCTTTATAAATAAGATACATCTCTGCCATCTATGCATACCTAGACTACCTCTATAACACCTACAATTGTGGCAATATAGCAAATGCTTCCTTATGTAAAATTGCGGATATTTTTTTGAAGTGTTAGTTAATTATAAGAAGAGAGGATAGTTATAAAATCGCAGACTTAGCTCTCTAGTTTCTGAACCACAAGTTAAAGAACCATCTTCCATTCCTTGTGAGGAATTAGACATTTGCCTCTTCTCCACAAACCTTAGTTCTAGACTACTTGAAAAATAATTACAAAAATTATTTGCTATATGCTACCATTTATTAACAACTTTGTTTGTGCTAATAAATCTGAAAGTGAAAATAATAAATAGCAACTATAATTTTAAGGATTAATAGAAGCAAAGATTATTGCATGAAGACAACTGAAGGAATGAAAATACCATCAGCATCCATTTGACTTTGAATACGAATGTTACATATTTACCTGGAGTTAAGCACATCTGTTTTACTAATATATTATTTGACTCTCAGATTTTTCATATAAAGGTAAATTCTTCATTAAGATAAGAAAAAGTACATTCAATCTAATATTGTCAAGCAACTTAACATATGTTACATTTGTTTACTTATTCATGATTTTTGGTGAATGATTTTCTACAACTTACGTAAACTATAACAGCTAAATAGTATTTGATTTTCTTACTTAAATAGAATAGCATTTTCTTTGTGTGTCTGGAGGAGAAAGACAAATCTATCACCACAAAGGCCTCTCAATAGTTCTCGTTATGTCTGCCATTATAATTTTAACATTTTGATATAGTCTTGTCTATATTGCATATGAAACTACAAAATTTAAAAGGTAAAATGATCTATTCAAATTATCTGCTATTATACAAACAGGTTAATAACTGTAATTAAAAGAATAATTATGCAACTGCATGCCACTCAAAAGAATCATTTAAATTATGCAAATCGAGTATAAGGTCATGTAATGTTAAGAGAAATGAAGTAAAAATGCAAAGTAGTGTACATTCTGCTGCTACTGCCAATATGAGAAATGTTCACATCACAAGCACAAAGCATGGCTCTCATTTTGAATCTCTATTCCATAAAATAAAATTAATTTTTCTTACCTTATTGAGTACTTTGAAATTTGAATAGTATATGATTTTATACATAAGCTACTTTCATCCAGAGAAGAATATTTAGTTTTTGTTTGTATTTAAAACAGATATTTTTCATTATAGAAACATCAAATTTTTAAAAAATTATTTGGAAAACTCACAAAATTTTAAGTAATTAGTTAATTTAAAACTATCTATTATATAAACTTGAAATAAATGTAAATTCCCTTTTGGGTCAACTCTCTTCTTATCTAGCGTAATTTTCCTCATATCATATTCTAGTATATATTTTTTCATATTATCATGAATATTTCTTGAAATCTGAATTATTAATTGTGGCATAAAAATTTTTACTTGTTCATGTGATATTTAAATATTTCATTTTTATGCTCCTCTCATTGACCACTTATATACTATAAATCGTGGTATAATTAACATTTAAATTAAAATGTAATGAGAAGTACTAAATATTATATTTGAACAGATTGTTAAAAGAAGATTAGAAAATTGTTCCATAGCTATGGACAGAATTAAATTTTGATTTAGTATAAGGATTAGGAAAATAATAAATATGAACTTAAAATTTTCATTACACATACTATATCTATTTACTAATAATATCTAAACTCTTCAATTCATATGCATATTAGTAAATGTACATCTAGAATTTTTCAAACAGCAATAAAAATCATCTCCAATTATTTGCACTTCTCAGATGATCAATTGCATGGTCTCCATACTGGAAGATTCTTGGTTGGTTTTCCTCCCTCTTCTTTGTAATTCCTTTTAACTTCTATTCTTTCTCCAAAGTGTTGTTGTTGTGGATGGGCCTGGTGCTGTTTGTATTTTGATGCTAATTCTGCTCTCCTGGGAGGGTCTTTGGACATGGAGTGAGTCATATGTACTCAGATGACTTCTTGTAAACCAATCCCCTAATGAATAAAGGAGTAAATCACTGGATGGGTAAGAGGGACTTCCAGGTTGAATGGAGGAAGAGAGGAAGCAGGAGTGTTAGGTATTTTTGGATGGGATAGCATAAGGACAAGATGCAGCTATGAGTGTCTCCTGGCTTCAATGGCGGATCCGTCAGGATTTTCAACCCGAGGATTTAGATTTAATAAGCCTTACAAGATTAGGATTTTAGTTATTGTGCCCAGTGATTGAGTTACCATTGTTTCTGAACTAAGTTTGTGTTGCATTTTCATTTACACTGTACCTCCTCTGGGTTCAAGAGTAAAAGGTACAGTGGCAAAGCTTGGGTTTGCCTGAGGTGCACAACAAAGGTCATGGGGGTTTTGAAGGATGGGGCTAGCATGGCAACAACCTGCCAGTAGGAACCTAGTGAGTTGGGTAGAAAGATTTTGGAGCTCTAAGTCAGAGTCTCCATGGGATAAAGACAGGTCGACCATTGCCAGCCAGTGCACGGCTGGCCAGGCCACCAGGGCATAAGCGTGGGAAAGTGGTGGTTATTTTTCAATATTTCCCGCAACAAATTCTTTTTTTTTTTTGGTATACATGTAGTATGTATTTTTATCTTAAATTTAATGAAGATGATGGAGTCATACAGTTGCTTAAAGTAGATTTCACATCAACATCAGTGTATAAAGGCTCTTTTATGTTGACATTAGGTATGATGGCTATTTCAAATTTATATATTCTACCTAAAGAAACAGACTAATGAGCTTCATAGCAAAGAAATAGTTTTAAATCTATCCCTAATTGTTTATTTGCTTCCTTGTGAAGAAATGTACAGCATATGTGAAATAATTTTAGCTTTTATCACAAATAGATTGGAAGTTTAAAAAATATAGATAAGTCCACACAATAAGTCCTGCTGATAATTCTACTGTCCAGAAATGAGTATGTCTACTTCTCTTCTTTCCCCTAATATAGCTAAAGTAATGTTTGTAAACACTTATTCCTCCTCTAAAGATTTTCTTTCATATTGTTTAGGAACATGCTTAGTTAGGAACTTTAGATATTTTCATTCATGTCTTCAGATTTGCAGACATCTAGGAAATGTTGGCTCCAACTTCAGAAGACTATCATTAGCCATGGTGGTACATGCCAATAATACCATGATCAGAACAGGAACAATTTTGGTGTAGGGCCAGTCTAGACTACAGAGACTCTGTCCCAAATGGGGGAGAGACTGAGTTCAACAGTAGCCACAGACAAAAGTACAAGAGTGTCAGAATAGATCACCAAGGTAAAACTTTTAAGTGTTTAAAATGTTTGTGGTTTATATTCATACCAAAACTAAAACAAAACAGAATGAATAGTCCCTATTGAAGGGTCCTAGAGAACTGATTGAATTCACTCTATACTAAATATAGACACTTCCCATATTATAAAGATATTGCACTACACTACCCCATTATAAAGTATAATATCATTAAGTCCAAGCACACTTAATACATTTACCCTTTAAACATCATGAGTTACTTGCAACTGATTGTACTCAAAATGTTTATATTTACTGGGTTGAGGAAAAGCATATAAAGTCTGAACCTTGAAGAAGTCAACTTTATACTATATTTCAAATGCTTTTAAGGTATTCTTAAACCTTAAACTTCCAACTCCATTTTCATATCTATATCTAAGAAATTGTCATAAATTTTAGTTTTTGCAAGGGCATTATCAAAAGAATATAATATAAACATCTAAAAATAAAATATGAGTCAGATTATTTCATAGTTTTCATCTATAATAAAATATCATGCAATAATTAAAGGGTTGTTCTTTCAGTCACTAAAAGAACACTGTCACACTGTTACAAATGCTTTCTCAGGGCACCATTCACTTTGTATTCCTCATTCCATACAGAAAACTCTTGTTTGACTATTTACTCACTCTTCCTTACTAAACACTTGCCTTTATGCTTTAAACAATAGTCACCTAGATGTTTAATTTCTAGAACCACATTAAATTATGTTACTGAGGGGTATAAATTGGTATTTTACCCCAAAGGAAAATTTTCTAATCATATCTCTTTCCTGCATATTTCATGTTAAAATAAATTAGTTTATGTTTTAGCAGCTGCTTAAGATTTATCTAGTCTGTCTCATTTATCTATGGTCTTTTATAAGAATATTTAATATTTCAACAATTATATTTTATGTTGTTTTAATATATTTGAGAACTCATACAACACCTACTTCCTCAGTATTTACTTCAGAGAAATCAAGTCACATTGTTAAGGACATTTAGTATATTTTAGCACTTAACAAAGTTTCTATCACTGCATTTATGTTTATATGTGTGTTTGTGTGTATGTGTGTGTGTGTATTTGGAACCAACTCAGGGACTTAACAACACTGGACCACTGAACTACATATCCAGACCTTAGGTTATAGACAAAGACTCTTACTGAGTAGCTTAAACTGCCTATAACTTTCACATAGTCCACGCCGGTCAAGCTGGTCATTAACTCTAGATTCTCTTGCCTCAGCTCCTCTGATTCTGGAATTACTGCTCTCTTTGTCTCTCTCCCTGTCTCTATATCTATCAATCAATCTATCTATCTGTCTATCTATCTATCTATCTATCTATCTATCTATCTATCTATCTATCTATCTATCTATCTATCTATCTATCATCTATCTATCTATCTATCATCTATCTATCATCTATCTATCTATCTATCTATCTATCTATCTATCTATCTATCTATCTATCTATCTATCTATCTATCTATTTATCTATCTATCTACCTATCTATCATTGTTTAAAATTGCCTGGTACATTATGCTGGTCTCTTGCCTCTCCCTTGCAGCCATTTCTGTTCTTTTCTTGGTTTGTTTTTGTGGTGAAAAATATGTTCTCTCCACTTACTTTTCCTGCCACTACATGATAATAGGCCTCTCTGCCATGATGGTTTTTTATCCTTCTTAAACCATAAATCAAAATAGACTTTTCCTTACCTAAGTTGTCTTCATAATAATGCATCCTCTATATTTTTCCCAGAGGTCTTCAAGTCTGATTTGTAATTGACTGCTGGAGTCTTACAGTACCTGCTGTTATGGCAAGCAAGGAACTGGTTGTAATCACAATGAAAAGTACCAGTTCAGTATTAGAGAAAATTAACGGGAGCACTGATCACATGAATATTAAGGACTGGAGAAACTACTTTTTACTGAATAAAATATTCCTCTTTTATTCTTTTTCCATATGTATAATCATCCACTCACTCCTGTAGCTTGTAGGTCACTATCTTACTTGGAAGACCCTCATGAAAATTTGTATGTGTGTGCTTGCATATGAAATTCAGAGGTCAATATCAAGTGTCTTGCTTATTTATTATCAACCTTAATGTTTATCAGACAACATCTCTTATAAAAGATAAAATTCATATATTGAGCAGGCCAATAAGCATCTCAAATTTTCCTTTCTTTGTCTCCCAGAGCTTGGATTACAAACATGCATCATCACATGGCTTTTAATAAGGGTTCTGAGGATCTGAACCTATTGCCGTCATACTTTAGCAGTTCCCTATCCCTCAAGATTTGTTAGGTGGTAGGAATTGAACTTTAATTTAAAACCACAAAAATAAATATAATGGCTTATGTAACTAAGACATATAATCATGATAACTGCATTCACAATTATTACAATGTTGACAAAAGTCAAACAGTTGTCAAAATTTTTCTACAAATCTCTATGTTGATTTGTTGATCTACAGAATGTCAGAAAATAGGAATGATATAAGATCAGGGAAAAATCCTGCAACATTTTACCCTTTCTGTTTAATTTAAAATAAAAAGACTTTCTCTCAAAATATAAATTGAGCACAACTATTACCATTTTGTAAATTGTATGGTATAAGATAGACCTAACACCCAGTCTGAAAATTTTGTCAATAAAATTTAAAACTGTCCTCTATCCTAACTTAAAAGACTACAGTTTTACACCCGACTTATGTACTGGTTTTAGATTGTTATGTCATTGGAAAAAAATCATCTCAAATCTGTTCTTCTCAATGTAAATAGCCTGGGTTGACTATGAGACTGTAAGTCTTCAACTCCATTACAAATCCAAGAATGACTGGTATTAACTGAAAATATACAGGAAGCTTAACACAGCTTTCAAAACTTAGCCAATTGATAGAGACCGCTGATAACCTGGACCCTTACTTTAAAAGGTTGGAGCATTGGCCTTCAGTCTTCTGGCAAGGGTCATCTGACAGATTAAGAGAAACAGGAATTAAGGACTTACCTACTATGTCTCAGCAGAATCAAGCTTTCCTAACCTGTAATTGTGTCCCTTTTCTGGACAGTATTATGTCTGTAGATGAAATGAGGCAATTCTTGTCTAGTGACAATTTACCACAACTGGAGTAACTCAAAGATGCTCAGTTTCTTCTTTGAATCCAAGACAGGGAAAGTCGTCAGGAGCAGACTAGTCTCAACAAGTGAATAAATAACATTAAATGTCACATTCTGTGGATTTCTGACATTTTTGAAAACCAACTAACTATGTAAAGTTATCTGGACTGTTGTCCATTAACTACACTCTGCTATATTTGATTAAAATCTTGAAAATATCCTAACAATAAACTCAGAGCCATGAGTTTGCTATTTAGCCCTAAACTCACAGACTTAAACATCTCAGATCTGTTTATAATAACAGCAATGGAAGAACTGAGTCTAATCCAACCCATACTTACAACCTTTTAGTATCAATAGAAGAAATTTATACGAATGAAAACCTTGATTTTGCATCAAAATGAATTCTGTACCAAGTAAGAACTTATAACATGAACTTAGTAAGAATTATAAAGATTTCTACCATGTGATTATGGCTATACAATCAATTCTAGCTATTTCTTCTCTGTTCCAAATATGACCATTTCTACATTCCCTAGAAAGATAACCTATTAATAACCCTCTCCAGTCCCAAAGCCCAGTGAACTGGGTTGATGACTCTTCATAATTTCTTCAAGCTGAATATGGGTGTTGAGATATTATAAATGGGTGGGAGGAGAAGGGTAGGGACAATAGAATTGATTAGTTTCTGATGTCTGTGTCTTGACTGGATCTGGCTGAAGTCCAGGACATCAGGAGCTCAAGCAGGTCGGTTCAGCATGTCTGATGAGGAAATTCACCAAAACTGTATATTCTATAATATATAAATCTCAAACAAATTGTTAGTATCATCAAGGTATGTTTTTTGTTTAATTCTCTGGGATCTAGCCCTCTGGAGGTCTCCCTTCATCATATCTGATCCATATAACTCTGGAAGGTATAAATATCTTAATCACCTTTTCCAGAAACACAAAGAAAACCTTTTTCCCAAATCAGCATATCCTTGAGCCAGTAATCAGGAAACACTTTATTTAAACCTCTCTCCCAAAAGAATAATATAACCACAAAACTCAGAATCACACCCATTTTGAAAATGAAAACAATCTAAAACAAATGAAATAAAATAAGATACTATATGGGCCTATACTTAGGCCTTTCCTATGTTGCCAAGAGGATATAAAACCCAGTATTCTTGTGGAGCCCGCATTAGATAGCATATGAGTATCCTGTGAGGCAAGTAAAGCAAACTTATGCCATCTTATGGTTCCACTGTCTACCTAGAGCAGCCACCTTCAATCTTTTTCTCTCTCAGAGAAGCCTGTACTTTCTCCTAGCAGGGGCTCTCAGTACTGTTAGTAGTTCTTTGTTTAAACTTTCCTGTGCTTGAATTACCTGATTAACTTTTAGTGCCACCCAGCTACCCACCCAACAAAACAAAAAAATAAACTAAAACTCTAACTCTCAGGCTATTAATCTTAAGTTTCTAGTGGATTCATGCCCAGCCAGCACGTTGGTTCATCTGTTGTGGAAAATATTAAAAAAGAGAGCTGACACATTCCAGCACTAGTGCCAACAAGGCAACTGACTCTTTAATGGTCCCCTGCCTGACATCTCTCCAGCAGGGTACCCCAAGTTCCTCTCGCTACCACATAACACCCCACACCCCACAATCTGCCACTTCATAACCTAAATACCTGGTAGAATCAAGACTTTTAATGCTTAATTAACCAATAAGATTTATGTATAAATAATATTATAATTTACAAGATGTTAATCAATAATTTTAGAGTCAATTGATAATGATAAAAACTTTATCACATGTTTAACCATATAAAAACATAGCTATTTGTGGTTAGTAAATGCCATGCAGGTCTATGTCCAAAGCAATCTCAGTTCTCCTCCCTTCTCCTGAGACTTCTCTGTCTCTCCCCAACTCCTAGCTCCACATTCCTTTTTCTGTCCAATCACAGGCCTTCCATTGCCCTAAAGTGATTGGACAGAGAAAATTCTGCAACAGAGGACAGAATTAATTTGCTCAGTTTTAGTGTATTTATAGCATCATGGTAAGGAAGGCACAAAAAAGCAGCATAATTCACGGCAAGGTAGCCAGGGGACAGACCAGGTCTGCTGGCACTTTGATGGCTTTTTCCTTATTCTTCTTTTACTTTGTCCAAGTATACAGCTCATAAGATGTTGTCACCATGTTAAGGGTATGCCATCTCTCTTCAGTTATTTCTCTCTGAATACAGGTTCTGAATAACTCTTCTAGACATATTCAGAGGTGTCTCTCAATACCATAGATGGTTCTGAATCCATTCAATTTATTCACAAGGATTAAAACATACATGTCCCTCTACCACTAAATCTGATTGCTATAGACTGGGCATCTGCTCATCTTTGGAACAACCTCTTGTAATTCATGTATACATGAATACAGAACTGGAGAGAAGTGGTTCCCCAATAATATGTTTGGGTAGTGTTAGCAGAGCAAGAGATATTGAGTTCATGCAAACAAAATGCAGAGACCTTTTTGCTTCTCTGTATCTTACTGTTCAATCATCTCTCTACCTTTTCATTTATATCTTCTTCCTTAATGATTCTGTAGCTATAATGTAGATATATAAAAAGCCATAACTATGAGCATATTCAAGTATAAAGACTACAATTTTTTTTCTAAACTAGAGAATTCTTCTCTAGAAAAATCTGGTACTTTATTTCTTTCTCAATATACCATTTTCCTCTTTTTGCTTTGCATTGTAGAACTCTAGTTATATAGGAATCTAGTCTGAAGTGTCCCTCTGAAAAATCATGTCATATTTATACCCCATGAATACATGCATACATGCATATATGCAATAACTTTCATATCTTAACTGACAATAACAATGATGGAACAATTACCAGTTCAGATGTTCAGAAACATGGATTTCTCTTCTTGTTTTTACCACATACTGTTTGGTCCACCTTGAACAAATCTATTAATCTTTCTGAGACTCTATTCTTTAATTTTTGAGATGTGTGCTCCTCCCTACATGGTTATTGAGATAACACAAAAACCTGTGCATGAAATTATTTTAGAAATGTAAACCACCTTAAAAACTGGCTCATTCATAGCTTAACTTGGAAATAATTTCATAGAACACATCAATTTTATTACATCTAGTTTTATTAGTTCACCATTTTCTCCTTCAAATTAAGAAATAAAGCCAGGTATAAAAAATAATGTATTTGTTCAAATAATTGTTTCCTATCTGACACAAGGAGAAAACATATTAAGTCCATGGCTCTTTGAAGTTTTACTTTTGCTGTATTAATATTTAGATGGTTGACATGTATTTTTTTGCTAGAAATATTTTAAGGCATTGTTTTCCTCCTCAATTTATCTAGAATCTCCTAACTCTCATGTTAAAAAATTATCACAACTGAAGTTCTTTTTTGCCCCCACCAGCATGTTTTTATCTGCTGTTATTTGGTTTTCTATCTTGGCCATCAGACTGGTGAACATGAATATCACAGTAGTTTTAATTTGCATTTCCCCGATACCTAAAGATACTGAACATTTATATGTTTCTTAGCCAATTGTGTTTTATTGTTTGAGAACTTTTTATATAATTCATGTCCTATTTTTTAATTGGGTTGTTTTCTGGTATTTAATTATTTGCATTCTTGCTCAAAGATTATAAAAATGAGTTATAGCATTCCAAGAATAAATTTTAAGCATAAATTTACTGGATGGAGAACCATGAGAGTTGATAAAGCACTTCTTCTGTGTATTTTTCTGAGGGTACGTCCAGAAGATAGTGACATGAGTTGGTGGACTAAGGAGTATCCATTCTCTTGTACATACATATACAATAATCTTTTGAGGAGAAGTTGAACAAACAGGTAAAGCAGAGAAGATTCTCTCTCTCTTCTGGAATAAGGCATCCTTCTTTTCCACCCTTAGACTCCTGATTCTTCAGTCTTTAAGCTCTAAGACCTGTATGAAAATTCTCCAGGGGCTTTTAGGCTTCCAGACTTTAACCTTCTGTGTAATGATGTTATAAACATCTTTTATTCTTGTGCTTTTGAATTTGAATGGAGTCATTTATTCATATCTTATAATTTTCAGCTCACAAAATCTCTTGAGGGAACTTTGTAACCTATGTAGCTGCCTAACTCTATTGTTCTAGTAAATAATGCACACACACATACACACACACACATACACACACACACACACACACACACACACACACACACACAGAGAGAGAGAGAGAGAGAGAGAGAGAGAGAGAGAGAGAGAGAGAGAGAGAGATCAGCTAAAGACAGAACAGAGACAGAGATCTCCCAATCTATGATGATTTAACTTTCCATTACTTCATGAGAGTTTTTAGATGTTAAATACATCTTTGACTTATGGAGTGTGCTTGTTTGTTTACAGTTGGGGTATCAGGTCATAATCTCAAAATTCAAGGATCAAAGGATCATCTATCTGCCTCCACGTTATGTATGTCTGCTCTTGCTCTACTCATCCATCCAACATTCCATTGGCTTCATTCATATTTCTGAAAATCTCACAAATAAAAGATTTAAACTAATCTGTTTCCCCACCACCACAGAGTTACTGCATGTTCAAAAGTAGAACAAAAACACTTCCATATACCTATGTCAGGAGATTTCACAGTCATAAACACAAATCACAAACAGAACATAGTCATTAGTTTGCAGGAGAAAATTAGGTAACCCCAATCCAGAAGGAATATTTTTCATTGCACTGCTATTAAAGACAGAAAAATATTTCCCTAACTTCTGTCTCAGCCAGTTTCTCTTTTGAGTAGAGGAGGGCTACCTATTTGTTTGAGTCAATTTTATAACCAGCCACTTTGCTGATGTTGTTTTTCAGGTTTAGGAGGTCTCTGGTGGAATTTTTGGGTCAAAATAAATAAATATAGATATAAATATGCTATCATATCATCTGTAAGTTGTGATATTTTGAATTCTTCCTTTCCAAGTTGTATCTCTTTGAGCTCCTTTTGTTGTCTAATTGCTCTGGCTAGGACTTCAAGTGCTATATTGAATAAGTAGAGAGAGTGGGCAGCCTTGTCTAGTCCCTGATTTTAGTGAAATTGATTCAAGTTTCTCTCCACTTAATTTGATCTTGGCTATTGGATTGCTATATATTGCTTTTACTATGATTAGGTATGGGCCTTGAATTCCTGATCTTTTCAAGACTATTATCAGGAAGAGGTGTGAGATTTTGTCAAAATGATTTCTCAGCATCTAATGAAATGGCCATGTATGTGTTTTTTTTCCTTTGAGTTTGTTTATATAGTGGATTATGTTGATGGATTTCTGTATATTGAATCATCTCTGCATCTCTGGGATGAAGCTTACCTGAGCATGATGGATGATCATTTTGATGTGTTCTTGGATTCAGTTTGCAAGAATTTTATTGAGTATTTTTGCATCTATATTCATAAGGGAAATTGGTCAGAAGTTCTCTTTCTTTGTTGAGTCTTTGTGTGGTTTAGGTATGAGCATAACTGTGACTTCATAGAAAGAATTGGGTAGTGGTCCTTCTGTTTCTATCTTGTGGAGTAGTTTGAAGAGTAATGGTATTAGGTCTTCTTTGAAGGTCTGATAGAATTCTGCACTAAACCCATCTGGTTCCGGACTTTTTTGTTGTTGGGAGAATTTTAATGACTGCTTCTATTTCTTTAAGGGTTATGGGACTGTTTAGATGGTTTATATGATCCTGATTTAACTTTGTTACCTGGTATCTGTCTAGGAAATTGTCCATTTCATCCAGATTTTCCAGTTTTGTTTATTATTGGCTTTTTTTAGTAGGATTTGATGATTTTTTGGATTTCCTCAGTTTCTCGTGTTATGGCTCCCTTTTCATTTCTGATTTTTTAAATTTGGATACTGCCTCTGTGTCCTCAGGTTAGTCTGGCTAAGGGTTTATCTATCTTATTGATTTTTTCAAAGAACCAGCCAGCACATGGTTTGGTGATTCTTTTTAGAGACACCTTCAAAATAATCACAAATAATATAAAATACCTTGGTGTAACTCCAACCAAGCAAGTGAAAATCTGTATTAGAAGAACTTCAAGTCTCTGAAGAAAGAAATCAAAGATCTCAGAAGATGTAAAAAAATGGTGCTGGCTCAAGTGGTAGTCAGCATGTAAAAGAATACAAATTGATCCATTTTATCTCTTTGTACAAAGCTCAAATCCAAGTGGATCAAGAACCACCACATAAACCCAGATACACTAAAAATAATAGAAGAGAAATTGGGGAAGAGCCTTGAAAATATGGGCACAGGGAATAATTTCCTGAAAAGAAGACCAAAGGCTTGTGCTGTAAGATCAACAATCGACAAATGGAACCTCATAAAAATTCCAAGCTTCTGTAAGGCAAAGAACATTGTCAGTAGGACAAAATGACAACCAAAAGATTGGGGAAAGATTTTTACCAATCCTATATCCAATAGAGAGTTAATATCCAATACATAAAAAGAACTCAAGAAGTTAGACTCAAAAGAACCAAATACCCTTATTAAAAACGGGGTGCAGAACTTAACAAAGAAATTTTCGACATCCTTAGTCATCAGGGAAATGTAAATCAAAACAACCCTGAGTTTTCACCTCACACCAGTCAGAATGACTAAAATCAAAATCTCAGGTGACAGCAGATGCTGGTGAGGATGTAGGGAAAGAAGAATACTCCTCCATTGTTGGTGGGGTTGCAAGCAGGTACAACCAGTGTGGAAATCAATCTGGCAGTTCCTCAGGAAATTGGACATAGTACTACCTGAAGACCCACATATGCCACTCCTTGGTGTATATCCAAAGGATGCTCCAACATATGACAAGGACATAACCTTCACTATGTTTATAACAGCCTTCTTTATAATAGCCGGAAGCTGAAAAGACCTAGATGCCCTTCAACAGAGGAATGGATACAGAAAATGGGGTACATTAGCCCAAAAGCTCTGAATACCCAAGATACAATTCACAGACCACATGAAGCTCAAGAAGAAGGAAGATCAAAGTGTGGATATTTAGTCCTTCTTAGAAGAGTGAACAAAATACTCAAGGGAGTAAATATGGAGAAAAAGTGTGGAGCAGAGACTGAAGGAAAGGTCATCTAGAGACTGCCCCACCTTGGGATCCAACCCATATAGAGACACCAAACCCAGACACTATTACAAATGCCAAGAAGCACTTGCTGACAGGAGCTTGATATAGCTGTCTCCTGAGAGGCTCTGCCAGAGCCTAACAAATACAGAGGCAGATGCTCACAGCCAACCATTGAACTGAGCATGGGGTCCGCAAAGCAGGAGTTAGGGAAAGCCTGAAGGAGCTCAAGGGGTTTGCAGCCCATAGAAAGAACAACAATATCAACCAACCGGAGCCTCCCCCAGAGCTTCTAAGGATTAAACCACCAACAAACGAGTACACCTCGAGAGACCCATGGATCCAGCAGTATATGTAGCATAGGATGACCTTGTTTGGCATCAATGGGAGGAGAAACCCTTGGTCCTGGGAAGACTCAATGCCCCATTGTAGGGGAATGCCAGGGTGGGGAGCTGTGAATGATGGGGAGCACCCTCATAGAAGCAAAGAGATAGAGGATGGCATAGGGGATTACCAGAGGGAAAACTGGGAAAGGGGATAACATTTAAAATGTAAATAAATACAATATCCAATAAAAAAAGACAGGAAAATGTGTTCTCATCCCTTTGATGAAATAAATTTTAGCTGTATTTTTACAAGGGAAAATATGAATCCTTTAAAATCTAGGATTGAGTGTTTTTAAAGCTGTTCTATGATGTTATCTTAAACTGGAGCTCAAAATCCTGAAAACAATAAAGAGAAATTGTCATTCAAATTTGGCTATAAAATTTTTCTCCTGTAGGGAGGTCCTTATATGTACTGATGAAAACATTATTTTTGACAGAGCTGACTAACTGACCCACTAGGATTATGCTTCCACAAAGAAGGGTTGTGCCTAGGAAAGGACTACTCATCATTGTTTTTATTTCCCAAAAGGCAGGTTATGCCCCCAATGTGGACACTGTGAGACAAGTCATGCTGTTTTTTAAATATTATTGGCATTATTGTTACTGTGTATAGGTGCATAATGAGTGAATATGGATAGTTGTGTACAGCCCATGTGTGGAGCTCAGAGACCAACTCTGAAAAGTCATTTTTCTCCTTCTGACTTTATATGTGTCACTGATTGAACTCAGGTCACTGGGCTTGTGCTTAACCATCTGCTCAGTCCACTTTGTGGTTGAAATGGCAAAAGATACTTGCATCTACTTATTATGTCTCTTTTACCATATCCATACAGATGATCTTTGAAGCCTCACTCTGGAAAGTCAAAGAACTTCCTGAAGAAAAAGAATAGAATGTTTGCTTTGCTAAGTAACTCAATTTGGAGATTTACTCATTGTAACAGGCAATGTTACCATAACCAAAGTCATTTGAAATTCGTCTTAGAACCTCTCTTATAAAGACAGTTTCATAAACACAGAATAAACGAATCTGTAAAATTGAAAGAGCATAATATCCATCGATGTTGGCTGTTCCTATGGAAGAAATGACATAATACAAATAAATATGTCTAGAAAAAGTTTAAAGCTCAAGCCAGTACATTTACTGCTATTATCTTTAGTGCTAGAAGAAAAGCCAATGGAAAATCAAAATATATCTAGAAACTTTTGAAAATGTTTGTTTTCATAGAAAGAGAAGACAAGTTAAGTTAATACCAAGAGTGATATCATCCAAGTGCTTCAGTGTCCCAAAGAAAGTGACTGTCCCAAAGAAAGAAAACTGAGTTTATAGAGGGTCTGGGAACTTGCTGAAGAACAAGAAAGCTGGGTGAAACAGAGAAGCAGATGTGTTCTGTACATCTGACATTGTCAAAGATCTAGAGGCAGACCTGGGAAAGCTGCTTACTAATGACATTTTAGTGATGTCAAATTATTCTTTATACTTTAGTGAGAATTTGAGGTTCCATGAACAGGAAAGTCAGACAAAAAAATCTAAAAACCAAAAAAAATGAGGCTAAGAAAGCATATTCAGCTAGGAAAATTTAGGGTTACGTTTCAAGAGAATAAGACACAGTCCTCAAATTTACAAAACATAAAAACAACAGACAAACAGAAAAGCAGAAATCATAATCACAACAATACAGAAGTAGAAGTTTCTACTTATGTTAAATAGTTCTATAGTTTTCCATCTTGTGAGCTTCTGAACTTTATGAGTGGACTGTCATCTTTAATTTAGGATTAAAACAATTCTCTAAAATCTCACATTCAAAACAGAAATGTGAAGCAGAATGATGTGGTCTTTCTGAAAATGAATGACAGTGTCTGGGGTTTAGCTTCTAAGGCATTCAACCCCACACCCTGCTACCACTGGCAGCATTTGTGGCACATATTGACTGTGAGGCAGTAGAAGAATGAAACAAGATGAAGAAATAAAAATAAAATAATGGTATCAGGTCTGGAAGATGTAATATCAGCTCTTCTGAATTTCATAACCAGTAAGAATAGGTTTAATTTTAGAATTAATTAATTAACCAAAATTAAGTTTAAAAAATAATAAAGAGCATATTGAAGGCAAAACAAATTCTAATTTCCTAACACTAAATATGACAGATAATAGTAAAACTATACCAGTGGAGATAAATGAGCACCTAAAACCCAGAAGGCTGTATGATCCAGCTATAAAGTAGATAATTTTTAAAGTGAATAAAGAAAAGTCTAGGCTATAAGTGATTGTAGTTTTAATTCATGGGTAGTTGTGAGTCAGTGCAATCAAGGCTTAGGAGTGGAAATAGAATACTTTGTTTTACCATACTATAATTAACAGAATTTTAGAACAATACCCATAATGAAGGTACATAAACTAGTAAGTAAATTTCTCCACAACATGAGTTGGAAAAATCATAAATCTGTTGTATATATGCTCTTAGAATGAAAACATTTTTAGGTTTAATTTATAAAGGAGAAGTCTGGAGAAACATACCAACTGTGATGTATATTCTTAGTTGTCAACATGACCATATCTGGAATTACCTAAAACCCAATCTGAAAGGTACAACTGTGAAAGGTTTTTATGGATTGAATCATTTGAGATAGGAAGACCTACCTCAAATCTAAGTCAGACCTTCTGATGTCAACTTATATAAAGGGTGTGAAAAAAAAAGCTCCTGCTCTCTTTGCCAACTTGCCCTCTCTCTCACTAGAAAGTTCATTTCTTCACTGTATTGTATTCTGCTTCTTAAGACCTACAATATACAATTTTGAACTCACAGGTGAGATCTCCACTTTCTAATAACAGTCTGGAGAGTAATGGCTAGGAATGCACAGGGTATATGATCAGTGGAGCAGCTGGGACAGCATCCTTCCAATCACCATCTGCACCCAGGAGCCAGGTAGTTCCACAGCCATCTGCAGACAGATCCCGCCAGAAGAGAGCTGGTCTCCCAGGGGTGCTGACACAGGCTTACAGGCCCACAGGAAGAAAAGGTGCATCCATAGACGACAAGACTAAAAAACACCAGAAATAACCAGATGGTAAAAGGCAAGCGCAAGAACCCTGCCAAAAGAAACCAATGTTATTTGGCAACATCAGAACCCGGTTCTCCCACTACAGCAAGCCCTGGATACCCCAACACACAGGAAAAGCAAGAGTTGGCTTTAAAATTGCATCTCATGATGCTGATAGAGGACTTTAGCGAGAGGGGGTTGAATGGGGAAAAGAGGGAGGGAAGGGGGTTTATGGGACTTTCGGGGAGGGAAGAAACAGGAAAGGGGAAATGATTTTGAATGTAAATAAAAAAAACTTAGAAATAAAAAGGAAAACACACACACACACACACACACAAAGAGGACTTTAAGAATGGCATAAATAACTCCCTTAAAGAAATAGAGGAAAATACAAAAATCACTTAAAGAATTATAGGAAAACACAACCAAACAGGTGAAGGAACTGAACAAAACCATCCAGGATCTAAGAATGAAAGTTGAAACAATAAAAAAAAATCACAAAGTGAGACAACAGTGGAGATAGAACACCTAGGAAAGGGATCAGGAGTCACAGATGCAGGCATCACCAACAGAATACTAAAGAGAGAACAGAGAATCTCGGGTGCAGAAGACACTATAGAAAAGATTGACACAACAATCAAAGAAAATGCAAAAGACCAAAAGCTCCTGACCTAAAACATCCAGGAAATCCAGGACACATTGAGAAGACCACACCTAAGGATTATAGGTATAGATGAGAGTGAAGACTCCCAACTTAAAGAGCCAGTAAATATCTTCAACAAAATTATAAAAGAAAGCTTCCTGAACCAAGAGAAAGAGATACCCATGGTCATACAAGAAGCCTACAGAACTCCAAATATATTGGACCAGAAAAGAAATTCCTCCCATAATATAATAATCAAAACAGCAAATGCACAAAACAAAGAAAGAATACTAAAAGCAGTAAGGGAAAAAGGTCAAGTATAAAGGCAGACCTAAATGAATTTCACCAGACTCCTCACCAGAGATTAGAAAAGCTAGATCATGGGCAGATGTCATACAGACCCTAAGAGAACACAAATACAGGCCCAAGCTATAACCAGCAGAACTCTCAATTACCATACATGGAGAAACCAAGATATTCTGTTAAAAAAATATAATTACACAATATCTCTCCACAAATCCAGGCCTCCAAAGGATAATAAATAGAAAACTTCAACACAAGGAAGAAAACTACACCCTAGAAAAAGCAAGACAGTAATCTTCTATTAACAAACGAATAAGAAGATAGCCACACAAATATAACTTCAACTTTAACAACAATAACACCAGGAAGCAACAATAACTTATCCTTAATATCTCCTAATATCAATGGACTCAATTCCCCCAATAAACAGGCAAACACTAACAGACTGTATATGTAAACAAGACCCAACATTTTGCTGCATTAAAGAAACCCAAATCAGTTACAAAGAAAGACACTACCTCATAGTAAAAGGCTGGAAATCAAATTTCCATGAAAATGGTCCCAAGAAACAAGCTGGACTCACCATTCTAATATCGAATAAAATCAACTTCCAACTTATCAAAAAAGATAAGGAAGGATACTTCATACCTATCAAAGGAAAAATATACCAAGAAGAACTCTCATTTCTGAACATCTATGCTCCAAATACAAGGGTACACACATTCATAAAAGAAACTTTACTAAAACTCAAAACACAATTCACCTGACACAATAATACTGAGTGACTTCAACACCCAACTCTGATGAATGGACAGATCATAGAAACATACGCTAAACAGAGAAACAGTGAAACTAACAGAAGTTATAAACAAAATGTATTTAACATATATAAAACATATTATTCTAAAACAAAAGAATATACCTTCTTCTCAGCACCTCACAGTACCTTCTCCAAAACTGACCATATACTCAGTCACAAAATAGACCTCAGCAGATATAAGAAGATGGAAATAATTCCATGTACCCTATCAGATCACCACAGACAAAGGTTCGTCTTCAATAATAACACAAACAACAGAAAGCCCACATACACATGGAAACTGAACAACATTGTACTCAACAATATCTTAGTCAAGGAAGAAATAAAGAAGTTAAAGACTTTTTAGAATTTAATGAAAACAAAGGCACAACATACCAAAATGATGAAAGCAGTGCTAAGAGGAAAATTCATAGCTCTGAGTGCCTCCACAAAGAAAGTGGAAAGAGCATACACTAACAGCTTAACAGCACAGCTGAAGGCTCTAGAAGAAAAAGAAGCAAACACACCCAAGATGAGTAGATAGCAGGAAATAATCAAACTCAGTGAAATCAACCAAGTAGAAACAAAAAAGTACTATACAAAGAATCAACCAAACCAAGAGCTGGTTCTTTAAAGAAACCAATAAGATAGATAAACCTTTACCCAAACTAACCATAGGGCACAGAGATACTATCCAAATTAGCAAAATCAGAAATGAAAATGGAGACGTAACAACAGATACTGAGGAAATCCAAAAAATCATCAGATCCTACAACAAAAGCCTATACTCAACAAAAGTGGAAAATCTAGATGAAATGGACAATTTTCTAGAGAGATACCAGGTACCAAAGTTAAATCAGGATCATATAAATGATCTAAATAATCCCATACCCCTAAAGAAACAGAAGCAGTCATTAATAGTCTCTCAACCAAAAAAAGCCCAGGTCCAGATGGGTTCAATGCAGATTTCTATCAGACCTTCAAAGAAGACCTAATACCAATACTCTTCAAACCATTCCACAAACTAGAAGCAGATGAAACACTACCCAATTTGTTTTATGAAGCCACAACTACTCTGATACCTAAACCACACAAAGACTCAACAGGGAAAGAGAATTTTAGACCAATTTCCCTTGTGAATATCAATGCAAAAATACTTAAGAAAAGTGTTGAGGCTTAATATCGCTTGGGTCTCGGGCAGCTTGTGTGTGTGCGGCTCCCAAGTGCTGGGCTGATCTGCAGTAACCAGCGCGCCAGCTCTGCTGTGAGACTTCTGCCTGGCAGAGGGACCCCGCACTGGGCAGGAGCCTACCAGCTTTCCTTCCGCGACCTCTGTTACCGCAGACTGCACTGAAGAGACAGGTACCCCAGGCTCTCTCTCCCCAATATAACATCACTTGGGACACGGCCTGTTGGGGCTTCCATCTGCGCCCAAGAACGGGTCAGCACTGTGGTCGTCTGGGTGCCAGATCAGCAGGCCATCACGTCTGCAGGGTGAGCAGCGCCACGGAGAGTGTGCAGATTGCACTCCGCCATCTTTGCTCCAGTGACTGGGAAGTTGGGACAGCCAGGTTCTGAGACAGACAGGCTTAATATCGCTTGGGTCTCAGGCGGCTTGTGTGTGTGCAGCTCCCAAGTGCTGGGCAGATCTGCAGTAACCAGCTTGCTAGCTCTGCTGTGGGACTTCTGCCTGGCAGAGGGACGCTCCCTCCCCCCCCAGGAGAGATCACACACCCCTGCACAGTGCAGGAGCCTACCAGCCTCCCTTTGGCGACCTCTGCTCCAGGAATCCACTAGGCTGAGCCTTTGGATGTGCAAGGCCTCACCAATATAAGATCACTTGGGGCAAGGCGCATTAGGGCTCCAAAGTCACTCAGGAGCAGGCAGGCCCCAGAAATCGGTACCAGGGGAATCCTGGCAATCCAGGGGGGGCGCAGAAATAGCCTTGCAGGCTCACAGGAGGTCCAACCAACAGCCAGTGGCAGCAGGACCAACTAACATCAGAGGTATCCAGATGGCAAAAGGCAAACGTAGGAATGTTACTAACAGAAATCAAAGTAATGTGGGACCATCCGAACCCAACTCTCCAACAGCAGCAAGTCCTGGATACCCCACCACACCCGAAAGACAAGATCTGGATTTAAAATCTCTTCTCATGATCCTACAAGAGGATCACAAGACGGACACAAATAAATCTCATAAAGAGTTACAGGAGACCATGAATCAACGGTTAGAAGCCCTTACAAAGGAAACACAAAAATCGCTTAGAGAAATGCAGGAGAACATGGATCAAAAGATGGAGGCGCACAAGGAGACAACACAAAAATCGCTTAACGAGATGAATCAATGGGTAGATGCACTCACAAAGGAATCACAAAATTTGCATAAAGAAATGCAGAAGAATATGGGTCAACAGACGGATGCCCATAAGGAGGCAACACAAAAATTGCTTAAAGAAATGAATCAACGTTTAGATGCCCTTACAAACGAAACACGAGAACTGCTTAAAGAAATGCAGGAGACAATGGATCAACAGATGGATTCCCATGAGGAGGAAACACAAAAATCACTCAGAGAAATGCAGGAGAACGTGGGTTATCAGGAAGAAATCCTGAAAGAGGCAATGCAAAAATACCTTAAAGAAATACAGGAAAATACAAACAAACAAGTGAAGGATCTCAGCAAATCCATCCAGGAATTAAAAAAGGAAGCAGAAATAACTAAGAAATCACAAAGGGAGACAACTTTGGAGATAGAAAACCTTGGGAAGAAATCAGGAGTCATAGATGTAAACATAAACAATAGAATACAAGAGATGGAAGAAAGAATCTCAGGTGCTGAAGATTCCATAGAAAGCATTGACTCAACAGTCAAAGAAAATGCAAAATGCAAAAAACGTGTAACCCAAAACATCCAGGAAATCCAGGACACAATGAGAAGACCAAACCTAAGGATTATAGGTATAGATGAGAGTGAAGATTTGCAACTTAAAGGGCCAGTAAACATCTTCAACAAAATTATGGAGGAAAACTTCCCTAACTTAAAGAGAGAGATGCCGATGAACGTACAAGAAGCCTACAGAACTCCAAACAGACTGGAACAGAATAGAAATACCTCCCGTCACATAATAATCAAAACACCGAATGTTCTAAACAAAGAAAGAATACTAAAAGCAGTAAGAGAAAAGGGCCAAGTAACATACAAAGGAAGACCTATCCGAATCACATCAGACTTCTCACCAGAGACTATGAAAGCCAGAAGATCCTGGGCAGATCTCATGCAGACACTAAGACAGCACAAATGCCAGCCTAGACTACTATACCCAGCAAAACTCTCAATCACCATAGATGGAGAGACCAAGATATTCCATGATAAAACCAAATTTTCACAATATCTTTCCACAAATTCAGCCCTGCAACAGATAATAGGTGGAAACCTCCAATACAGGGAGAGAAACAACACCCTGGAAAAAATGAGCTAATAACCTTCTTGAATCAAACCCAAAAGTAGATAACCACTCAAACATAAAGATAGCGTCAAGAATGGCAGATGGCAATAATCACTATGCCTTAATCTCTCTTAAAATCAATGGTCTCAATTCCCCAATTAAAAGACATAGACTAGCAGACTGGATACTTAAACAGGACCCAGCATTTTGCTACATGCAGGAAACGCACCTCAGTGTCAAAGACAAACACTACCTCAGAGTAAAAGGCTGGAAAACAATTTTACAAGCAAATGGCCCCAAGAAAAGAGGTGGAGTAGCCATCCTATTATCAGATAAAATTGATTTTCAACCTAAAGTCATCAAAAAAGACACAGAAGGACACTACATACTGATCAAGGGAAAAATCCACCATCAAGAACTCTCAATTCTGAATATCTATGCTCCAAATGCAAGGGCACCCTCATTCGTAAAAGAAACTTTACTAAAACTCAAAGCACACATCGCACCGCACACAATAATAGTGGGTGACTTCAACACCCCGCTCTCTGAAATGGATCGTTCAGGAAAGCAGAAACTAAACAGGGACACAGTGAATCTAATTGAAGCCTTGGACCAACTGGAACTAACTGATATATATAGAACATTTCATCCTAGAGCTAAAGAATACAGCTTCTTCTCAGTTCCTCATGGTACCTTCTCCAAAATTGACCATATAATTGGTCACAAATCAGACCTCAACAGATACAAGAAGATAGAAATAATCCCATGCCTCATATCAGAGCACTATGGAATAAGGGTGGTCTTCAATGGCAACAAAAACAAAAGAAAACCCACGTACACATGGAGGCTGAACAATGCTCTACTCAATGATAACTTGGTCAAGGTGGAAATAAAGAAAGAAATCAAAGACTTTTTGAAAGTTAATGAAAATGAAGGCACAACATACCCTAATTTATGGGACACAATGAAAGCAGTGCTAAGAGGAAAATTCATAGTCCTGAGTGCCGCCAAAAAGAAACGGGAGACAGCATACACTAACAGCTTAATGGCACACCTGAAAGCCCTGGAACAAAAAGAAGCAAATACACCAAAGAGGAGTAGAAGGCAGGAAATCATCAAACTCAGGGCTGAAATCAATCAAGTAGAAACAAATAAAACCATACAAAGAATCAACAAAACGAGGAGTTGGTTCTTTGAGAAAATCAACAAGATAGATAAGCCCTTAGCCAGACTAACCAGAGAGCACAGAGATAGTATCCAAATTAATAAAATCAGAAACGAAAAGGGAGAGATAACAACAGAAACTGAGGAAATTCAAAAAATCATCAGATCCTACTACAAAAACCTGTATTCAACACAACTAGAAAATCTTGAGGAAATGGACAATTTCCTTGACAGATACCAAGTACCAAAATTAAATCAGGATCAAATAGACCATCTAAACCGTCCTATAACCCCTGAAGAAATAGAAGTTGTCATTGGAAGTCTTCCAACCAAAAAAAGCACAGGTCCAGATGGTTTTAGTGCAGAATTCTATCAGACCTTCAAAGAAGACCTAACACCAATACTCTTCAAACTGTTCCACAAAATAGAAACAGAAGGAACACTACCCAACTCATTCTATGAAGCCACAATTACACTAATACCAAAAGCACACAAAGATCCGAAAAAGAAAGAGAATCTCAGGCCAATCTCTCTTATGAATATCGATGCAAAAATACTCAATAAAATTCTTGCCAACCGAATCCAAGAATACATCAAAACGATCATTCACCACGATCAAGTAGGCTTCATCCCAGGGATGCAGGGATGGTTCAATATAAGGAAATCCATCAATGTAATCCACTACATAAACAATCTCAAAGAAAAAAACCACATGGTCATCTCATTAGATGCTGAGAAAGCATTTGACAAAATTCAGCATCCTTTCATGCTAAAGGTCTTGGAAAGATCAGGAATTCAAGGCCCATATCTAAACATAGTAAAAGCAATTTACACCAAACCGGTAGCCAGCATCAATCTAAATGGAGAGAAACTTGAAGCAATCCCACTAAAATCAGGGACTAGACAAGGCTGCCCTCTCTCTCCATATCTTTTCAATATAGTACTTGAAGTTCTAGCTAGAGCAATTAGACAACAAAAAGAGGTCAAAGGGATACAAATTGGAAAGGAAGAAGTCAAACTATCACTATTTGCAGACGATATGATAGTATACATAAGCGACCCAAAGAACTCCACCAGAGAACTCCTACAGCTGATAAACGACTTCAGCAAAGTGGCCGGATATAAAATCAACTCAAGCAAGTCAGAAGCCTTCCTATACTCAAAGGATAAGCAGGCTGAGAAAGAAGTAAGAGAAATAATACCCTTCACGATAGCCACAAACCATATTAAGTATCTTGGCGTGACTCTAACCAAACAAGTGAAAGATCTGTATGACAAGAACTTCAAGTCTCTGAAGAAAGAAATTGAAGAAGACCTCAGAAGATGGAAAAATCTGCCATGCTCATGGATTGGCAGGATTAATATAGTAAACATGAGCATCTTACCAAAAGTAATACACAGATTCAGTGCAATCCCCATCAAAATCCCAACTCAATTCTTCATAGAGTTAGAAAGAGCAATTCAAAAATTCATCTGGAATAACAGAAAACCCAGAATAGCTAAAACTATTCTCAAGAGTAAAAGAACCTCTGAGGGAATTAGTATCCCGGACCTCAAGCTGTACTACAGAGCAATAGTGTTAAAAACTGCATGGTATTGGTACAGTAACAGACATGTAGATCAATGGAACAGAATTGAAGACCCAGAAATGAATCCACACTCCTATGGTCACTTGATCTTTGACAAAGGAGCTAAAACCATCCAATGGAAAAAAGATAGCCTTTTCAACAAATGGTGCTTGCTCAGCTGGAGGTCAACATGCAGAAGAATGCAAATTGACCCATTCTTTTCTCCTTGCACTAAGCTCAATTCTAAGTGGATCAAAGATCTCCACATAAAACCAGACACACTGAAACTAATAGAAGGGAAACTAGGGAAGAACCTTGAACATATGGGCACAGGGGAGAATTTCCTGAACAGAACTCCAATAGCTTATGCTCTAAGATCAAGAATAGACAAATGGGACCTCATTAAATTACAAAGTTTTTGCAAGGCAAAAGACACTGTCAAAAAGACAAAGCGGCAACCAACTAACTGGGAAATGATCTTTACCAACCTTACATCCGACAGAGGGCTAATATCCAAGATATACAAAGAACACAAGAAGTTAAACTCCAGAGAGGCAAGTAACCCTATTAAAAAATGGGGTACAGAGCTAAACAAAGAGTTCTCACCTGAAGAATATCTAATGGCTGAGAAACACCTAAAGAGATGTTCATCATCCTTAGTCATTAGGGAAATGCAAATCAAAACAACCCTGAGATTCCATCTCACACCAGTCAGGATGGCTAAGATCAAAAACACAGGAGACAGCAGTTGTTGGCGAGGATGTGGAGAAAGAGGAACACTCCTCCACTGCTGGTGGAATTGCAGGCTGGTACAACCACTCTGGAAAGCAGTCTGGCAGTTCCTCAGAAAACTAGGCATGACACTCCCGGAGGATCCGGCTATACCACTCCTGGGCATATACCCAGAGGCTTTACCTGCATGCAATAAGGACACATGCTCCAGTATGTTCATATCAGCCTTATTTATAATAGCCAGAAGCTGGAACGAACCCAGATGTCCCTCAACGGAGGAATGGATTCAGAAGATGTGGTATATTTACACAGTGGAATACTACTCTGCAATTCAAAACAATGAATTCACAAAATTCCTAGGCAAGTGGTCAGATCTTGAAAATATCATCCTTAGTGAGGTAACCCAATCGTAAAAGAACACACATGGTATGCAGTCACTGATAAGGGGATATTGACCCAGAATCTCGGAATACCCTAGACACAATCCGCATATCTATAGATTTCTAAGAAGATGGAAGGAGAGACTCCTGGTCCTGGAAAGACTGGATGTAGGGGAACGCCAGGACAGAGTAACGAGAGGGGGTTGAATGGAGAAAAGAGGGAGGGAAGGGGGCTTATGGGACTTTCGGGGAGGGAGGAAACAGGAAAGGGAAAGTGATTTGGAATGTAAATTAAAAAAATAAATTAAAATAAAAGTCTTGCCAACTGAATCCAAGACACATCAAATCAACCAACATGATCAAGTAGGTTTCATCACAGGGATGTAGGGATGGTTCAATACATGGAAATCCATCAATGTAAACTATATAAACAAATTCAAAGAAAATAAAACACATGATCATTTCATTAGATCCTGAGAAAACATTTGACAAAAGCCAACACCTCTTCATAATAAAAGTCTTTGAAAGATCAGGAATTCAAGACCCATACCTAAACATAATAAAAGCAATATACAGAAAACCAGTAGCCAATATCTAGCTAATTGGAGAGAAACTTGAAGCAATCCCACTGAAATCAGGGTTAGACAAAACTGTTCACTCTCTCCCTACAGTTTAATATAGTACTCGAAATCCTACCCAGAGCAATTAGACAAGAGCAGGAGGTCAAAGGGATTTAAATTGGAAAGGAAGAAGTCAAAGTATCACTATTTGCAAATGATATGATAGTATACTTAAGTAACCCCCAAAACTCCACCAGAGATTTCTTAAACTTGATAAACAACTTCAGCAAAGTGGCTGGATAAGAAAGTAACTCAAAGAAATCAGTAACCTTCCTATACTCAAAGTATAAACAGACTTAGAAAGAAATTAAGGAAATGACACTCTTCACAATAGTTCAAATAATATAAAATAACTTGGTGTGACTCTAACCAAGCAAGTGAAAGATCTGTATGACAAGAACTTCAAGTCTTTGAAGAAAGAAATTGAAGACGATCTCAAAAGATGGAAAGACTCCCATGCTCATGTATGGCAGGGTTAATGTAGTAAAAATGACCATCTTGCCAAAAGCAATCTACAGATTCAATGCAATCCCCATCAAAATTCTAACTCAACTCTTAATAGAGTCAGAAAAAGAAATTTCCAAATTTATCTGGAACAACAAAAAACCCAGGGTAGAAAAAACTATTCTCAACAATAAAAGAAATTCTGGTGGAATCACCTTCCCTGACCTCAAACTATACTACAGAGAAATATTGATAAAAACTCCATAGTAATGGTACAGTGACAGGCAGGTAGGTCAGTGGAATAGAATTGAAGACCCAAAAATGAACCCTCACACCTATGGTCACTTGATCTTTGACAAAGGAGCTACAACCATCCAGTGGAAAAAGGACAGCATTTTCAACAAATGGTGCTGGACCAACTGGCAGTCAACATGTAGAAGGATGTAAATTGATCCATTCTTTTCTCTCTGTACAAAGCTCAATGCAATCAGCTTAAGAACCTCCACATAAAACCAGATACACTGCGTCTAATAGAAGAGAAAGTGGGGAAGAACCTGGAGCACATGGGCACAGGGGAAAATTTCCTGAATAGAACACCAGTAGCTTAGGCTCTAATATCAAGAATTGACAAATGAAACCTCATAAAATTGCAAATCCTCAGTAAGGCAAAAGACACTGTCAATAGGACAAAGCCGTAACCAACAGATTGGGAAAAGATCTTTACCAATCCTAGATCAGATAGAGGGTTAATATCCAATATGTACAAAGAACTCAAAAAGTTAGACTCCAGAGAACCAAATAACCTTATTAAAAAATAGGGTACAGAGCTAAACAAAGAATTCTCAACTGAGGAATATCAGATGGCTGAAAAACACCTAAAGAAATGTTCAACATCCTTAATCATCAGGCAAATGCAAATCAAAAAAACCCTGAGATTTCACCTCACATTAGTCAGAATGGCCAAGATCAAAAACTCATGGGACAGAAAATGCTGGAGGGGTGTGGAGAAAGAGAAATGCTCCTCCATTGCTGGTAGGATTGCAAGCTGGAAAAACTACTCTGGAAATCAGTTTAGCAATTTGTCAGAAAATTGGACATATTACTACCTGAGGAACCAGCTATTTCACTCCTCAGCATATACCCAGAAGATACTGCAACATGTAATAAGGACACATGTTCTACTTTGTTCATAGCACTCTTATTTATAATAGCCAGAAGCTGGAAAAAAACCCAGATATCCTTCAACAGAAGAATGGATACCGAAAACGTGGTGCATTTACCCAATGGACTACTACTCAGCCATTAAAAATAATGAATTCATGAAATTCTTAGGCAAATGGATGGAGCTAGAAAATATCATCCTGAGTGAGGTAACCCAATCACAAAAGAACACACATGGTATGCACTTGCTGATTAGTAAATATTAGTGTAGCTTGGAATACCCAAGATACAATTCACAGATCACATGAAGCTCAAGAAGAAGGAAGATCAAAGTGTGGATACTTTGATCCGTACTAGAAAGTGGATCAAAATACCAATGGCTCACAGCCAACCAATAGAATGAGCATAGGATCCCCAATGGAGCAGCTAAAGAGAGGACCCAAGGATCTGAAGAGGTTTAAGCCCTGCAGGAGGAAGAATAATATGTACCAAACAGTACCCCCAGAGCTCCCAGGGACTAAACCACCAAACAAAGAGTATACATGGAGTGACCCATGGCTCCAGCTACATATGTAGCAGAAGATTGTCATTTCAGGCATCAATGAGAGGAGAGGCCATTGGTCCTGTGAAGGCTCGATTCCCCAGAATAGGGGAACGCAAGGCAGGAAATTTCTGGGGAGGTAAGCATGGGGAGTGGAGATGGGATGGGGGTTTTAGGAGGGGTAACACAGAAAGGGGATACTATTTGAAATGTAAATAAAGCATACATCTAATAAAAATAGGAAACAGGAATAGAAAGATTTTTTTTGTCCAACTTAATCAAGTTATTTATATTTTGCTATATAGAGACAGCATGCCAGATGTATAGTGTGCAAATATTTTCTCCCATTTTGCAAGAAAGCTCTGCTTATAGACAGTAATTGACTGTCCTATGAAAACAAGAATTATCACTCATAAGGCCTCTGTAGTGGCTATTCCTGGTTGTCAACATGACTAAATCTGGAATGAACTAATCAAGAATTGGAAGGCTCAGTGGCAAACGCCTTTAATCTGGGCCACACCCTTTGCTGGAGACTTATATAAGGACATTGGAAGAAGGAAGATTCACTCTGGCTTTTCCTGGCCTGCCTTGTGTGACTGAGCAACTGCTAGATCCTTGGACTTCTATCCCCAAGTACTGCTGACTATTGTTGGGGAGTTTGACTACAAGTTGTAAGTCATCGACAAATTCCCTAACTATATAGAGACTACCCATACATTCTGTGACACTAGAGAACCTTGACTAATACAGCCTCCAAGTTCCTTTGAGTTAAAATTATTTCAAAACTTTGTAATTACAAAATTAAAAAGCAAGTCATATAAGCCTTTGTGACACTGTTCAATCAACCTGTTGATACTGCCATATATTTCAGTCACTAAGCATGAAACCACAAGGTAGACCATAATTAAAGAGGTAAATGCCAAAACAAGATGAATATTTGGCATCATTCTGAAGGAGTTTCTCAAGGATGAGTTCATTTTCTGAATGGATAAGAGTCATCATGATGCTTTGAATAATTATAAAATATAAAATTTGAAATCTATTCAGACAATTATAGAACTTAACCTTTTATAATACTAGGATAAACACTACAGGACTTTTCTCCAGATCTGGGTGTAGTTCTGTGACAAAGCATTTGCTTAGCATATGCAACAATATGTTGAAATCAATCCTCAGCATCTAAAAATAAAAATAGCTTTACAATAAAACATAAAAAGAAGTCTACTAGTTCCTAAAGTGATGACAAAACTCTGGTCAACTTCTTTCTAACGATTCTACTTCATAGGAGTATCTACAAAAATACATTGAAGTATCTCAGTTGGTCTTGCCATATGTGAAAAATCTCTAAGAAACGCTGATCCTTGGTTGTAAGTATTGAGTGGTACAGGCTGTGTGTGGGAGAAGGAGCCAGAACCTAGTTTTCAGTTCTATTCTGTCAAGTACTAATGCAGCTTTCAATGTATCAGCTTTTTGCTAAGACTTTTGTAATGTAAAAACGTGAAAGTATTGAAAGAGAATGATGGACACGACTCTCCAGGGTCCCACCTGCACCCAGGAGCTGGGCAGCGCCGCCACAGCCTTCTGTGCATCTATCCTGCTAGGGAACAGCTGCTCTGCAGGGAATCCCATAGTTAGAGGTGAGGCCACCATCTTCACTCCTGCAACTGAGCAGGTTGTTACAGCCAGGAATGCAGAGAACAAACAAGAGTAAGATCACTTGGGATTCAGTCCAGCAGAACCCCACCTGCACTGGGCAGCACAACAACCGCCTGTACACCTACCCTGTCAGGGCACATCTGCCCTGCAGGGAGTCCTGTGGTTAGAGGGAGTCCCGCATTTAGAGGTGAGGCCTCCATCTTGCTCCTGTGACTGAGCAGATTCAGCCAGGTATGCAGCGAACACCCAAATGTAAGATTGCTTGGTACATGGCCCACGAGGGCCACACCTGTGCCCTGGAACTGGGCAGCCCCACAGCACGCTGTGCCAGGGGAAATCCGGTCACGCAGGGGTACTGAGATAGACTTGCAGGAACACAGGAGGGATAAGCACCAGCCAGTGACAGTAGGACCAACTAACACCAGAGATAACCAAATGATGAAAGGCAAATGTAGGAAAGTTACTAACAGAAATCAAGGCAATATGGCACCATCTAGACTCAATTCTCCACACCAGCAAGTCCTGGACACCACAACACACCAGAAAAGCAATATATGGATTTAAAAATCACAGCTCATGATGCTGATAGAAGGCTTCAAGAAGGACATAAATAACTCCCTTAAAGAAATACAGGAAAACACAAGTAAACAGGGAGAAGCCATTAAAGAACTACAGAAAAACACAATCAAACAGGTGAAGGAACTGAAGAAAACCATCCAGGATTTAAAAAAAAAAGAGGTAGAAACAATAAAGAAATCACAAAGGGAAACAACTCTGGACATACAAAAACTAGGAAAAAAGTCAGAAGTCATGGAGCATCAACAACAGAATACAAGAGATAAAAGAAAAAGAATCACAGACGCAGAAGATACAATAGAAAGCATTGACAAAATAGTCAAAGAAAATGCAAAAATTGAAAAGTTCCTGACCTAAAACATCCAGGAAATCCAGGAAAAAATGAGAAGACCAAACCTAATGATTATAGGTATAGAAGAGAGTGAAGATTTACAACTTAAAGGGCCAGTAAATATCTTCAACAAAATTGTAGAAGAAAACTTCCCTAACCTAAAGAAAGAGATGCACATGATGCCTATCCAGACTGCTATATCCAGCAAATTTCTCAATCACCATAGATGGACAAACCAAGGTATTCCATTACAAAAAGAAATTTACACAGTATCTTTCCACAAATCCAGCTCTTCAAAGGATAATGATGGAAAACACCAACAAAACGAGAGAAACTACACACTAGAAAAGGCAAGAAATTAATCTTCTTCCAACAAACCCAAAAGAAGATGAACACACAAATATAAA
This sequence comes from Tokudaia tokunoshimensis, assembly GCA_036184795.1. Taxonomy (NCBI): domain Eukaryota; kingdom Metazoa; phylum Chordata; class Mammalia; order Rodentia; family Muridae; genus Tokudaia; species Tokudaia tokunoshimensis. The sequence continues at coordinate 12,209,674 of BTHU01000009.1, read as the reverse complement.
AATTGCATCAAAAATAGCAGGAAACAACAATCACTTTTCCTTAATATCTCGTAATATCATTGGACTCAATACCCCCAATAAAAAGATATAGATTAACAGACTGAATACATAAAGAGGATCCAACATTTTGCTGCATACAGGAAATGCATCTCAGTGTCAAAGACAAACACTACCTCAGAGTAAAAGGCTGGAAAACAGTTTTCCAAGCAAATGGTATCAGGAAACAAACTGGAGTAGCCATTCTAATATCCAATAAAATCCTTTCAACCAAAAGTCATCAAAAAAGACAAGGAAGGACACTTCATACTCACCAACAGAAAATTCTACCAAGAAGAACTCTCAATTCTGAACACCTACACTCCAAATACAAGGGCACTCTCATTCGTTAAAAAAAAACAAAACAAAACAAAACAAAAACAAAGCAACTTTACTAAAGCTTAAAGCGCACATTGCACCTCACACAATAATTGTGGGTGGCTTCAACACCCCACTCTCATCAAAGGACAGATCATGGAAACACAAATTTAACAGAGACACAGTGAAACTACCAGAAGTTTTGCACCAAATGGGTTTAATAGATATCTATAGAACATTTCTCCCTAAATCAAAAGAGTATACCTTCTTCTCAGCACCTCATGCTTCCTTCTCCAAAATTGAGCATATAATTGGTCACAAAACAAACCTTAACAGATATAGAGAGATCGAACTAATCCCATGCCTCCTATCAGATCACTATGGAGTAAGGGTGTTCTTCAACAGCAACAAAAGCAACAAAAAGCCCACATACACATGGAAGCTGAACAATGCTCTACTCAATGATACCTTGGTCAAGGAAGAAATAAGGAAAGAAATCAAAGACTGGCAAAATGGCCTCTCAGTCTGTGTTCTTAATATACTACTAGAGCATGATGTCCCTATGCTCCATTATCAATAGTTCCATGAGTATCCATACTGCTTGTTATCTATAGTGTGTATTATCATCAATGTCTGCTTTATCATTAAGTGTATTTAAATTTGCTAGCACAAAACTGATTGGGATCATTAATTCAGTAAACAGGTATCTCCTGTCTATTTGCCTCATACCAGACATTGAACCAGGTACTGAGAATACATTGGTAAGCAAATAAGTCTAATACTGGTCTGCAGGGAGCTTATATTGGGAGAAGGCAGAAAAGTGGCAAAAAATTAAGTCAAAACAGTTACATGCACACTCACTTTTGACTGTTCATTCAAATCAGCAAAAGGGAAGAAAAAAGAGAGTTGGTATGGAAACAGGAGACAGAGAGAAATTTAGAAATTAAAAAATTCTGCCTGCCATTCTTTTTATTGATAAGACATCCTGAGGTAAACATGAGCCAGAAAATATGAAGTCTCAGTTACTTTCTGCCACTCACAATGTGAGCATCTCACTACTGAATGATTGAGTGTTTTAAATGTATGACAACTGAATACAAGACACTGTCTTCATCTTATTGTCATTTGATTAATAGCAGTCTATAAGACAAACAGTTTGTGTTGCATTTGTTAAAGGTAATAAATATATGTTCCAATGTAATGCCTTTGTAATAGGACTTTCCAAGGGTGATATTGTCCTATACAAATCCCATTTACAAGAAAGTATAATCCATGTGTGCACTGGATTAAAGTATGTTAGGAGAAAAATCCAAGTTCTTAGGTGTCCAAATTCCTGTTTGTTTTCATGGGTCACCATATACACGTAGGCAAAGTGGATGGATTATGTCTTCTGCCAGACACCATAAAGGAATTACTCCATTCTTTTAGCTATGTATGCTACGTATTGTTGATATGTTTAGTTGACCAAGAAAATTTTGAAAAGACCAAAACATTTTACCATTAAGACAGACCTTTCCTTGCCTGGGAGGATTGCATTTGATCTCAGAACAACTCTTGATATGTACAACGAAGATCCAAAAGTACTTTTGTCAGTGTCTCCACTATTTAGTTCTGTTGGTAGACTGTCAAAATGAGGCATTTGAGTATTTACTTCTAGCTGATTTTCTTGCTGAACATGACTAGTAACTGTGTACAAATGAACTGGGTTAAAGGAAAAGAGTCTTTGGATGAATGTGCTCTATGTAATGAAAGAGAATCTGTGCATAGAATGAGAGCAATTGTCTGCATAATTCAAGGCAAAGCTCGCCTTTATCTCAATTATCTGGATCTTGGAGTCGGAGAAGCGCAGTAAATTACTAAGATCATTGTATTATTTCTTCAACTCATTGCACCTTCATCCTCACCAGCCAAGAGTTTCTTATTATCTTTTTACAAGCAACTCAGTTTCTAAACTAAATTGAGATAAATAACAAAAATAATGAAAGCATTATCATTCAAATAAAGATTTGATGACCCAGAGAAATATATTGGCCCAATAGCAAAATGATAGCTGTTAACTTTTGCATTGCTGTTGTATTACAATATCATTTAATTGATATTCAAGAGCATGCAAAGTCATGCAACTTCCTCATAAACTGAAGTGGAAAATGCTGAAGTGGAGGAGAAAAAACAAAATGCATAAATAAAATATGAAAACTTTTGTCATATTCTATTAGGAGTTTTTGTGTTAGCATCCTATTACATTAGTATTTGTTTTCACTAATATGGTATGAAGATTGCTACAATGATTGCATGGTCATATCTTGTTAGGCAATTCAAACTCTTAAATTATATGATTCTAATATAAAATGAAAGAAAACTCTTAATTTATGAGAAGTTTCTAATGAGATGTGAAGGCCCAGTTGTAAAAAAGTTGAAGCTGTTTTGGTATGATTTCTTCAAAGTATTTTCTTTATAGGAACCAGGTGGTTATAAAGAAGAGAAAATTGGGCTTGAGGACACTTCTGTTGGATTGTTTGCTAAAAGGTAACTTTCAGAAATATTTATGAGTCAATATTGTGAGTACTGGCCTCATTGATATCGGTAGTTAGAGTTGTTCTGGTTTTTGGTAAGAAGAGCCACTGTGTGTACCATTTCTCTTCATAGATTGTTCTGAAATGAAAGTTACTTTTAATGTATGGTTTAAAGAACTAGAAGTCAGAAGTTATTTTACTTTGAATTTAATGCTAAGCGACATGCTTGACATAGACTTTCTGGTGATAAACATGGAGCTTTAGATTAAGGGAAGAGATTCTTAGAAAAATAAAAGGTTATTTAACTTAAAGTATTTCAAAGGTACTAATACATCACTCAGTAACCTAATTTATTAAAAACTGTGGATTCATCCAAAAGGCCATTTCCAGTCTGGGGATGTGAGTGAGTTCTTGGGGTATAGGAACTAGGGCCGTACCAAGAACACGCTGATATCAGGTAATTTCTCTATCAGTTATGTGTTTTACCTTATAGAATCCTGACAGAAAAATCAAATTTAGAGTTGAAATAAATATTGGGGAAATTTTTAAGTGATTACAAAAGATAATTGCCCCTTTAAAACTAAGGATTTCAAAATTCTGTAAGTTGTCTTATTAAATATTACATTTGAGAGAGAATTGTCACATTTTAATATGTACTTTAATATAACATTTTATACACTCTTTTTTTAACCCCAACAATAACATTATCAGTGGTGTCCAAGATGATGGTGACTGTTTATGGGCTTTAGCTTAGACGATCCGGTTCTGACATCTATTACTTTTACAAAAGTATAAATTTATCTTACCTGGTTCTTTATAGAAGTTGAAAAGGGAAACCATTTAATATTATCTTCTAGAAATTAAAATGATATTAATTGAACTAGAATACATTTTATAGAAACAAACTAAACAGCCTGGTTTGGGGTCAGAGCAACATTTATTTATCTACTTTTTATCTTAAGTATGATACAAGTTTCTCAAAGCCAGGACACTCCTACCTTTCTCACTTTATACTCCAACTCCAGGAGTCTCAGACACAAGTTCTGAATCCTCAAAAGACTTCCATGGGAATCATTTTAATGTAAATATCTATAAGACCATTGGAGTTCTTTGCAGAATCACTAAAACAAATTAGTAAGAGTAGCAGGTGAACTAATCAGAATATTTAAAATGATACAAGTTGAATTCAGCGCTCTTGGACTTAACCACATGTTATCCTACCCTGACCATGCAATTATAGTTGATACCGCTTCTCTTGTCCCAAGAAAAACAACTGAGGTCTTTTGGAGGCTAGTGAGGAGAATTGGGCCATTTTCAAAACTCTTTCTGATCAAAAGATTAGATTGCTCTTGAGGGAATAAAGTCAGTTTTTCCCATCCATGATGGGAAGCAACGTGAAGGCCAGCAGCCTATCTTTCATAAAATATAGACTTATTCATTTCTATGCACTGTGATCTTCACTGCTATGACCTTTATTCTTACCTGTGATTTAATTATCATAGACAACATATTCCACCCTAAAGTTAAACTTTAGCCTGGGTGATTTTTTTCTCATGTTTTCAATAACTTTCTTTAAATCGTCCACACAGTGAAAATATAATGAGTGTCCAAGGCCCTTGTATTTATCCCAACCTAATAGTATTAGCAGCCACAAAACATGCACTGTATTATCTCCTGCAATGAGAACACAGCCAGTCCAAACCAAATGCTTTCTTTCCTCAAAGCCTCAGCCATGCTTCCCTCCCCTCATAAATTAGCTGTGTTTAGAAGAAGACTTGCCCACATTCTATAGATTATCTTGAGGAAAGGCTCCATCATCCATAATACATTTTGGCTCTTTCTAGTGGAAGATTTATATATTTTTTTATTGATGGGTTATGAATATTGACACAGGAGATATTCATTGTTTATTGAAGGCTTGTTTACATAAAAGATCTTCACAGACTACCCCCTAAGTCTAGAGGTCCTACACCAGTGTCAGGGAGCTGTCTGGGTATTTTTTCCCACGTATTGCACTGCCATTCTATCAACAATAGAGGCCCATTAACGTTTGGCCCTTCAAGTTACTGCAGCCCAAGCCTCAGTGGCAGGACGTCTGCCCAATATGTAAAATAACGGAATGAATGGATTCCTTGGAAACAATGATAACAAGACCTGGCTGAGCTAACTGTGACAGCATGTGGTAATTTTCCAGCCCGCTGGCCCTGTAAAGGAAACTGGAACACAAAGCGTAGACTGCGGGGCGGGCCAGCCTGAATAGCTGCAAACAAGTGCAGAATATCTGATGATGTCATACGCACAGTTTGACAGATGGGGCTGGGCAATTTTTCCCCTTCAAACGTGTTCTTAACTGTTTGTATTCCATTGGCTTTCTCACTTGAGAAGTTCAATTCTATAATCACCTGCTTGAAAGACTAAACAAACCTTAACTGTCATGTGCTTGATTCAAGTACTACCAGTTTTATGAAGAAAAATGATATCCATTATTAGTGGCTGAATGTTGAGGGGAACAGTGGGGGAGAGGGTGTTGCTTTGGATTAATGCATCATCTCTGCTTTCAGCTGTGGGCCAGGTTTTCAGTCTAGCTCTGACTGAATCCTGCCATACACTTTGAATAGCATAATGAAGTATTGTTATTGCCCCAGTCTAGTCATTACATCAGGGAAACAGACATCTAAAGTTATCAAAACTGATTACTAGCTGAGCTTTTGTGTCTATAAAATAAATGCATTAAAAGAAGAGGGTTTTTTTTTCCCCCAGTCTTACGGGTGTCCTATCAGAGTCGGATGTTTTAATGTTTACAGCATTATGTGTCACTGTGTATAAGTTAGATTGAGAGTATGTGGACAGACAGTACTCTCCCCAAATGTGTTGATATGTAGATCTTTCTCTCTCTCTCTCTCTCTCTCTCTCTCTCTCTCTCTCTCTCTCTCTCTCTCTCTCTCTCTCTCTCTCTCTCTCTCTCTTTCTCGCCCCCACTGTGTGTGTGTGTGTGTGTGTGTGTGTGTGTGTGTGTGTGTGTGTTTAGGTTGATACAGGCGAGAAAGAAGACTGACAACATTTATAAAAATGAGACACAACTCAATTAAAATTCACCTAAAATAGAAAATGAACTGGGGTACTTGGTTTAATTGTAGTGACACAGACTGACTTCTTTCCACCCTTTGAGGAGGTAGTTGCCTTGGATCTCAAATGTCCTCAGCACTTTATTCATGTAGGTCTTATTTACTTTCCAAGGAATTTATGTAAATATATGTAGGCTACAGAATAGGCCTCAGATCCAGCTCTATTCTTTAATCTTTTCATCAAATAGCTGACTAAAGAGAAATAGCCAGAGGACTCTGTTTATGGAGAAGTAATATCAGTTCCACAGAAAAATATGGCACACTGCCGAGCTCACAGAAACAAGCATCAAAATAGCAAAGTAATAAAAATTAAAGTTAAGATCTACAAAAATAGATCTTTCAATCTAGGAAAGTGCCCCACACGAAACTATTCTCTCAGAGCTCTCCAGATAATTGAAACCTAACAGAAAACTATCCCAAATTCAGCATCTCCCTCTTAGCTAAGTCAGATGCCATGCAGGAGAAAGGTAATATAAGCAAAAATTTTTCTTGCTAACAATATTGAAAATATGTTACATCCAACTTGAATTCTATCCCCAACAAATATGCTTATCTTTTAGATATGGATAGGGAATTTTACCCGGGATACTCTTGACATTAGATCAGTTCAACCAGTGACAACTATATTTCACAGAATCATTCAGTAGTTATCACCGACTGTATGCTTGACCCTATACTATCAGTTTAGTTTAGTCAGATACTGAGGCTAGAATTTATACTTTATTTAAAGTTAGCATAATTCCTTAGAGAATGCACACTTGTAGCAGGTGCTCCTTTTCTGAGAAGGTTTGTGGTTCATAATTCCTACTATCCTTTTGCAAAGTCATAGCTAGGTTTGAGGACCTACATAGCTGCTATAAGCTGTAATGATTAATCAACTCACCACAGGTCACACTGCTATGGAGAGCAGTTCATCCCTGCTTCCCACATTTCCCACTAACTAGCACCAAGGGCATCCCTCTACATGTTTACACCAGATGGAAGCTCCCATCTGCTACAAAAAGCCAAATTGTTTTATTAGTAGCTGTAATGCTTACATCCCTACAGGAGACTAAGAAGGTGAGAGGAAGGAAACAAAAGGTGGGGACAGGAAACATGGGCCTTCAGTGCTCACAAATCATAACCTGAAGCTAGCCACAAGCTGTTCCTTTACACCTATTTCTGATCCATCTATGTCAACAGCTTAAGTGGGACTCCCCGAGATCACAGCCAAGGAATTTAGTTGAGTAATTTTAGTTGAGTGTGATACTAGGTTTAAGAAAATTCAGAATACCTCGTTCTCACCACTAACACCAGTTACACCTCTTTTAACACATTAACTTTATCAAAATCCTCATCTGGGCTTTGGGGCCAGGGAAGCTGAAGAATAAGTCAGTGAGGTTAGCCAAATTAAGATTAGCTAAAACAGCAAACATGATAGTATTTCATATTAAGTATATTTAAATTTGAATATATGAAAGAAATTATGTTTCTGGACTCATTTGGGATGACATAAAAATATCAGTAACAATAATGTCATAGTAAGTCAGAACAATGATCATGCAATAAGCCAATATTCATTCTATGAAGAAAGATGAAAAATCAAGTTTTCCTCCAAACATACTTCATTCCTGTAAACGTGACTGTGTCTTAAACTTTAAACTCTAGCACTACCAGAATAGATCCTAAATATTTCTTGAATCTGTTAAGAATTTAAACTTATTGTCAATAAACTTTATAAACATACTAACCAGTTCATACAGTTGTGCCTGATATTTATCTGCAAGTTACAACTCAGTTCAAATAAATATTTACTAAGAATTTACCTATAAGTACTAAAATACATATTTGTGTACAAAGTACCTACAGAACTACCTATAATAATCAAGCAGTAGGGGTCATGGTATACATGTATGAATGTGTGTGTTCTGCATATAAAATCTAAAACAAATAACTACTAGAGAGAATTCTGGGATTTGGAAGATTATGTGCTGATTCTGAGCTTTGGTTAAAATGTGATCCAACTCTTAGAGCTTTCATTGTCTGACAATGAAGCAAAATATTTCTTACAATTTATCTGCCTTGGAAAACATCCCTCAGCCCTAATCTTTCAGTACCTGTTCCCTGCACATTCTTGAATTTCAGGACTTGCATTCTCACTTTCCTTACGTATTTTAAAATATAAATAGACATTTGCACTTGGTCATTTGAAAGACAGAAAACTTTGTTAAGTCTATGGTCAAAATATGCAAACCAAATCATACATAATTGAAACTAAGTAATAATGTCTATTGGTCCTGGAAAGCAGTTCAAGAAAAGAAAGTCAGGCAAAAAAAAAATCTTGAAGACAGAAGTATAGTTTCATTCAATTCTTACTGACTGTTTAACATAAGTATTTGAGGAGGCTATAAGCTATCAGAATACTTAAGTTTCCTTTTAACTGTGACACAGTAATTAATGTGGGGCAGAAGTAGCAAATGTGTTAAGGAGACCTGGGAGGATTGGAGAGCAGCAGATCTGTTTCTGTAGACTTCTAAATGTGTTTCAAGACTCAGACGTGTGTTCCACATCTTTTTTATTTATAGAATATAAACATTATCAATATCTCAGAATTCTTATTGCAACAAATAAAATGTGTTAACATTAATCAACTTTATATCCTGCTATTAACAACGAAAAAGATTGTAAATTTTTCTTTCCTCAACTGCAAAGTAAAATGTCTTGCTTTTACAATTCCTCTTACACATGAAGTGCTATTTTTATAAAGGTGCAATATTCAAACATACCAATACTATCTTTTGCTTATTTACCTAAAATATCAATAATTTGAAATGCAAATTTGAGGCATGGATAAAACCATGGGGTGGACCTCATATGTGAGCCTCATGTTCAGCTCCAATTCCTTGCTCATTTAGTGCCGTCAAGCAAAGCAAAGAGTTTTGCTCAAGCTGCCCCCAGAAAGGATGGCTAAGTAGTTCCTCAGTGTTAAAGCCCTCTGTTGACTTCAAAGTGTCACCACACAAGATCAAGTTTCAATAGAAATATTTTAAATTTTTATGACTATTAATAATCAAAGTCAAAAACTATTGACAATCAACTTTTAAAGTATTTTATTCAAATAACTTGGCCAATTTTTACAAGACTATTCAAGGTCTATTAGAAATTCCTTTTTGAAGAATTTATCTGTAGTTTTATTTGCTCATTTTCTTAATCCATATGGTACATAATGCCTGCACTCTGAGTGAACTTACTGATATCACTGCATATTCGTATGCTTCCCAGACAAATTAGAAAAATTGTGAACAATTCTGAGTCTACAATGTTTATTAAAATATTCTTGAAATCAATTGACCAATATTCATATGTCATTTTCAAAACACAAACATAGAGACAAGACTATGTGATCATAACCTTAAGAGACTGCGAAGCAGGGACTATAAATGGGAGTATACAAATGATGTAGGCAGAGTACAGGACAAGCTCTGCTTGAGAAACAACAGCAAAGTTTTGTGAAAGAAGAGAAAAATAATACATATTTCATCTGGAGGATAACTCAGTTTGCAATTAGAAAAATTCTCTTCAGGAGAATCTTCCAGTAGCTTGTAAATTAAAGACCCGGATGGTTTATAATTATGATATAGCATGACCCATTTATAGAAATTTCATTTCATATAATGTGGTTTAAACAGTAATATGATGAAAAATATGTAGTGAAAGTACATGTGAATGCTTTCTTGACAAAAGATTTTTACTGTTGTCATTTTTTAAATTAGTCACTATAATGGAATCATGGTCATTTCCTCAAAATGTAAAATACATGTGCATATATATATATATATATATACATACATACATATATATATGTGTGTGTGTGTGTGTGTGACAAATAAAAATAAGATCTATTTGTTTTAGCTGGACACAATACAAGTTCTCTGTAGTATTTTGGCAGGTGTGTTAACTCAACCATCAGGGCCCCTCAGGTTCATGCAGACCTCAAGGCAAGGACATAACTCCTAAAGAGTCTCCTACCCAGGATACCATTCTTTGGAGTCTTAGTGGCCCTCTTTAAAGGATGAGGTCCATCACCCTTACCCCTCTGCCCTCCCCAGTCTGGGTCTGGGTACCATTAGTGCACTGGAGCAGTAATTTCACTAAATTGTACCTTACTGGCCCCCTATTACGAAAGAAAGTGTGAATACTGCCAAAGCCCTTTCGTAACTGGCAATGGAATCACAGGTCAGAAAACATCTTTAGCAAGCATAAATTATTAGGCTCACTATAAAAGAGAGCTGACAGATGAAACAGGCATTTCCATGAGTGAACAATACAGCTTCAATTCAAAGACTACTGATTGGGTGTTCAGCCTCCCAGCATAAACAGCTATTCAAATTTTAAACTGTAACCATCTGAATAAAGAGATGAATTGCCACGGACACCTCGGGTTCTTCTGAGTGCTTCAACAAGGGATGTGATATAAATAAAATGTCAATCCATAGGTTGAGTATTTCTTCTTCCCAAGGGTACTTCATAGCCAATGAAACAGAAGGCCAGTGTTTTAGATCATAGGCCACCCCAGGATCATGGAAAGCTGAGTTCCCCTAAAAGGTGCCCCAGAGCTTTGCTAGATGGTCACTGAGCACATCAGCCTCCCTTTCCACCCACCCTGTCTGTCAGAGTCCTTCCCAGTCTTCCCTTTTGTAAGATGTTATCTGTATTCATGGGGTGAGGCTGGTGGGGATGAAGTCACAAATGTGTAATTATAAACCTCAGAACAATACAACACATTCTACTCATAAGAAAAGTAGACATTGCCGCTTCTTATGGAGACCCACAAAGGAAGAGTGCCCCCTGAGATAATGCAAGATGCAGCTAGAAAACAGCCTGTATCTGCTTTTCTGAAAGACTGAAATCCTAGAGGTTTTAAGCCTCCTAGAATCTGTTGCGAAACTGATAAAAACTTAAGGCCAGTCTTTGATTGTTTGCAAATCTCTGATTCAGTTGCAGGCATTGGCTCTCAGAATAATGATGGGAGATGCGTGAATATCTAGTACATGCTTAGAGAAAAAGCTTAACTCTCTCACAAATGGGGCACATTAGTTAATAGTTCAGATATTAAACACATAGTCTTACATTGAGACTTCTTGAGTTTGGGAAGATCCAAAAAGTAATTTTAAGTACAAGTAACAGAGTTATCTATTGTTACTGGCTTAAAGGACCTTGGGTCTGTGCCTTCTCAGAAGACCTACATGTTAAGCACTCTACCCATAACTCTGTCGGTTAGGCACCAGATTGGGTCTCATATTCTACACAACTGGAAACCTATAACTACAATTTGCTTGTTAATGGTAGCTTCAGTGGTACAACACTAATGATTCCCACACCTATATCTTCCAGATCTATGGACAGCCAATTGTCTTTAATGAACAAAGTACACAATTTATTTACACTGAAGATCTAGGCAGAGAAGTTAAATTGTTGCTTGTTTTCTTCCCATCTTGATATGTTTGCTTCATAGAATTGTGAAAAATATACGTAGAAAAGCTTGCTATTTGAAAAATCTACCCTCAAAGATTTCTTTATATTGATTCACGTTACAAAAGAAAATGGGCCTTTCTGCTCTGAAGTGCAGTTTTCTGACTTCTATACCTCCGCAAGGATGTTGGTTACACTGATTTTATGTGCTAAGAATAAAATCAGCTGTGTATTAACAAACAAAGAGTCCTGCTGCTGAGAACTACTATGAAGTATGACACTAAAGGAGGGGGCACTTTAAGAAGGATAAAACAATACATGTGCAATTAGATATGCTTTTGATGACCTGTGATCTCAGGCTGAGCTGTCTTCATTCAATCTCCTTCCCATAACTACAGTAAAAGTCTATATGAATTAAGGAGCAGCTCCAGCACATCATTGAGAACTACTGGAGAAAAGTTACATGTTTGAGCCCCTTGTTATTAAAAGCACTCAGGCATCAGTCATTTTAATGATACCTAAAATCCAGCCTGCAACTGGCCAGAATAGGCTGAGTCTAATGCAGAGTTCAATCCAGTTATTGACATATGGTCATTTTGGTGAGAAATTATCAATTTTTACAATGACTTCCTATGATCCAAGTAGACAAAATTTTCTAATCCAATGATTTCTGTTTTAAATTCAAAAGCATGGAGAAAAATATGTTCATACTTTATTGTAGTAGAGTTTGCTATATTAAAGTTCTTTCAGCTACATATATTCAAATAAATCAAATAAATACATGTTCTTATCTAGATCTTTCAGAAAAAAAAGTAAAGTATTATCCATTGACTATCTAAACGCTAATTTTTACACACAAGGCAATTGTAAATTTTATACCAAAATGTAATTTTAACTCCTTACTAAAATAACTTTAAATCAGCTGCATTTTCTCTGCCCTAAAATATTTGTATCTAGTCAACATAGGGACTTGTCTATGATGCTCCAAACTTCCACTGTACTTTGCCATAATGTTTACCCTCATTGGATTACAGATACTCAGTATTTTTCTTCTCTCTTTCTCAGTAGTTCTTATCTATGAGCAAAAGAAATTCAGAGTGTGGCAGTATATATACATAATCCATGTTCTTTGGAGGCTGAAGCAAGAGGATTACAATTTTGAAATGAGGTTGAAATAAATGGATAGACTCTAATCAAAATATTTTTTTCTTTGACATTTAAAAGCTCCTGTTCCAAGCTTAAAGCTCTTTGTGTTAGCAGATGTGCTAGAGGTGGGAAGAATGGTGTTGTTGCTTTTTTCTAAGTTCCAACATTAATGGGCTCTAGTTAGATAATGGTAGTTCTCCATTATCTTTGCTCTACTGTAAACAAGGCTATTCCTCTCTTTTGTTTCATGTAAAATAACTGGACTTCAAATTCACATTCAATAAATAAGTGATCTGCATACTACTATCATGTACAGCTTATGACTTTGTCAACATACATTACACAGGGATTTGAGAAACCTTCCTCCTTTGAAGTTAGCCCTAAACAATCAGTTTCTAAAAATTGATAAAATTATGCAATTAACTCAGTCTTTCTTTGGAAGCCTAAAGCACCACCCCCATTTTATATAGCTCCTCCAAAACCTCACCTGAATTCCTTTAAAATCTGAGTGCATTCAAAGGACAAGCTGATATAACCCACTACCTTCTCTGGTAAAGAACACAAAGTTGTTCATGGATAAAGCTTATCTCACTAACAGGGAAATATTGGGTTTTTAAATTAGCTCATGTCAAAATGGGTTAAAACATGAAAATATTTTTTCTCTTCTTATAATAAAAAGAGCAATTGGGTATCTCTAGAGATTATTATTTCAATTACACATTGGGCTCTATTAGAAACATCTGAGATGTTATTTTTACCAATACCACTATCACAATCAAAAATCCACATGTGATTGTAACAATGTTGAAATGATATTTACATAGCAGTGATAATAACATTGGATTATTATAGGGTGTAAATGTCTTCTTCCCTTCTGTTCCAGACTTCAAGGCAAGTTTCTTTCAGTTAGAGACAGAAATCACAGAATACATTAGCACTTTCTCAATTGGAACTATTTATTATAATACCATCTTCAGTCTTATCCCTGTTTTTTATCTTCTCCAGGCAGGAACCAGGATTTTCAGATTGTCCTGCTCTAAAAGGACAAAACATCAGCCTTCTGAGCCCTTTAATTCCCTTCTCTAGAATTCTACTCTATTGGGGGTTTAGAATTCATACACAGCTTAAGTGGGTTCCCAAGGCTTTCTACTTTTTTAGACTCCATTTACTCCTAATAAAACTTTGGTTCTAAGCATGAAGCTATTTAAGTAGCTTCTATTTCTTTCTTCTGAACCTCATTGTTTCTCTTGAATCACATCTGAAAGTCATTTGATATTTTCTAGACATCTACATCTTTATGGTAAGACTTTTGCCCATTTCTTAAAGTTATTCTACTTTCAGGCTCTCTGTTTGTCTGTCTTTCTGTCTGTCTATCATCTATCTATCTATCTATCTATCTATCTATCTATCTATCTATCTATCTATCTATCTATCTATCTATGTCACTCTCTCATTCTCTCACTTTCTAAAACCTTTTATACTTTCTTTCTTCTCTTGGTAAATGTTTTCAAACCCTTCTTTCCTTCCCACTACTTCCTGAAGAAATTAATAAATATCTACACACTCCCTTTGTTAGCCTTCCATCATCCTCATGCCTACTCTTCACCCCAGCCACAGTTACACATTTCCTGAAGTAAATTGGATTATTCACTGTATCCAATTGTCATTGACAGACACTCAAGTTCATATCCCCTCAAGCCTGTTTTAATATATTGGCTTGAATTTCAACTTTCAGAATTTCATTTGACAAGCCACTATTTAAATCCTTATGGATGATAATAATCCTAGAAATAGCTCCTACTTAAAGTATATTTCATTTCTGGAGTACATATATTATCTAAATAAAAAGTACATTAGGTTTTCTAACTCTTTTATGACAACAGAAAAAAATAATTATTCCCATTTTGCATATAAAGTCATTGAGTTAAGACAGTGAATACTTTCCTTGTGACAAAATAGAGCAGGAAAGAAGTAAATGCCTAAATCTAAGTTATTTGCTAAGCCATAATAAAAAAGTTCTTAAATTGAAGAGATTCAGTAAATTCAAGGAAAGTTCTTAAATTTAAGAAATTCGCCCTTTATGCAGTGACTTACCATTTTCTTCCTTGAAATGATTATAGCAGATATTTATTCAAGAAATTCTAAGATAGCTCATGTATGTCATGCTATCCAAAGGAGGAAATGTCAAATGATAGAGAATAAGAAAAATGCCATGAATAGCATAGCCAACTGAGGTGATTAAAATGGAGTTTATCCATTTAGATATAAAATTTAAATGGAAATTTTTGACTTAATGCAAGCTGGGGATGAAGACTCTTTGGAGATGCTTCTAAGATCTGAACCTATGCTTTTGAGAGCATGGAGATCAGAATGAACTTTCACCCATGTCCTCACAATGCTGGTCCTGCCTTGTCATAAAAGAAAAAAAGTAAAATAAAAAATTAAACACAAATATTCATATTTCATTCAGGAACTTGTAGGTGGAGGAGTTGATAGCGATTCTTTAGTCAGATATGTAGCATCACAAATAAAGTAAGTGTGCATATGGTGGTGAAGACAAGAAAAAGTACAAACCACCTTTCACCTAGAAATAGTTTTGTTTATAGTTTATGACCATTGCAACACTCAGCATTTAGGCAGGATACCTCTAGAAACATCTCTTGCTTTAGTACACATTGATATTTATCTTGGTTTCATGCTCACTTAACCATTTGAAACACATTAAATAACGTTGCTTGTGTTTTTCACAGCCTTCTCCTGATAAAGTGCCTGGTCCCTTCCAACAGATATTTAGTTCTTCATTTCTAGATACTGGCTATAGCTGATGATTTGCTCATAATTCCCACTCGTGAATAGGTAAAGTGTTCATACTGTCTCAGTGATAATTCTTATTTTTCCTATTCTTATTAGAATTTTCAATATCATTATCATGGTTTATTATTATTATTATTTTTATTAATCATTATTATTTACATCCATGTGTCACTGAAATCATAGAATTCTTATTTCTTTTTCATGTCCAGTAGGCACTCACTCCATCTCTGACTTCTGATACCATACCATGTTCAACTTCTATGACACAGTAAAGAAAATCTTAGTGCCCATTCTCCCATGTTCCTTTCACTTATTGTGTAAGACAACATGTTATTCTCCTGAGATCCTCTCAATATACTTAGGAAGTCACATTAACAAAAATTCTGGAGCTGAGAAGATTGCTCAGTAGGTTAAGTGCTTTGCACACAAGCATAAGGATCAAAATTTGAATCTCCATCAATCATATAAAGCTGAGGAAGGCCTGTGAATCTGTACCCTAATGCTGCAGAGAGAGAGAGAGAGAGAGAGAGGAAGAAATCATGGGTTTGAAGCTCAGCTGGTCTGTCAAAATAGCATACTTCAAGTTCAGTAAGATATCTTACTCAAAAAATAAGGTAGAAAAGTAAAGAGGGAGATACCTAGGATTAACCTCTGTTGTCTACACATGATCAAATGTTGTATTGATTTTTAATTATGCCAAGCATAGGGTTGCTACTAGCCCAATGGTTTATTTTCCTGAATGAAAGACACACACATAGCCTTTATATTTTAATATGCCTTAACCAGCACAATAGTAGAGAGACTGCTTAACCTCTATGCTGCTAGATAACTCCAAGTTATTACTTACTAATTTCTATGTTCCATCTTGAATGCTCTTATCTCCAATGAGTTAGCTGTCTGGGCCAAGTTTTCCTGGCCCAAAGCCCAGGGCCTCCTCTCCCCACACTCTCCTAAATCCTGGTGCATCTCTCTCTCTCCTCCTTCCTTGTACCCAAGCTGGGGAACCCTAAATCCTGCCTCCATCTCTCCTCCACAGACATTGGCTGCTGACATCATTGTTAACTGTGACAATCACAATTAACAATTGTGACAATCACAATTAACTGGGGAGCAAAAGTTACATGCAGATTCTCATGAATAAACTGTTTTGGGGAACCCAATGAGCATTTGAATACAAGCAGCTACATTTCTCCCCTTTTTGTCCAATTAGAAAGGCCCTTTTCTCTCAAATATACATTAAAATCAATTATAACAATTACATAAATTATAAGGTATGATATACACCTATAACATCTAGTCCATCATATTTGGCAATTTAGATAAAGTATTCTATCATTTATCCTAACTTAAAGAGTTTATAATTCTGTACCTTAATTATATTTGATTTTAACTTTTTTTCTTTTTCTAATTTTTATTAGATATGTTCTTTATTTACATTTCAAAAGATTTCTCATTTCCTGGTACCCCCCTCCCTGAAATTCCCATAAGCCCTCTTCCCTCCCCCTGTTCCCCAATCAACCCCTTCCCACTTCCCCGTCCTGGTATTCCACTACACTGCTGCTTCAAGCCTTTCCAGGACCAGGGACCTCTCCTTCCTTCTTGGGCATCACTTGATATATGAATTGTGTCTTGGGTATTCCGAGCTTCTGAGTGAATATCCACGTATCAGTGACTGAATACCATGTGTGTTCTTTTGTGATTGGGTTACATCACTTAGGATGACATTTGCGTAAAAATTTCATGAATTTATTCCTTTTAATAGCTGAGTAGTATTCCATTGTGTAAATATATCACATTTTCTGTGTCCACTCCTCTGTTGAGGGACATCTGAGATCTTTCCAGCTTCTGGCTATTATAAACAAGGCTGCTATAAACATAGTGGAGTGTGTGCCCTTATTACATGCTGGGGAATCCTCTGGGTATATGCCCAGGACTAGTATAATGGGGTCCTCTTGTAGTATCATGCCCAGTTTTCTGAGGAACTGCCAGACTGATTTCCAGAGTGGTTTTACCAGCTTGTACTCCCCACAGCAGTGGAAGAGTGTTCCTCTTTCTCCACATCCTGGCCAGCACCTACTAACTCCTGAGTTTTTGATCTTCGCCATTCTGACTGGTGTGAGGTGAAATCTCAGGGTTGTTTTGATTTGCACTTCTCTAATGAATAAGGATGTTGAACATTTCTTTATGTGCTCAGTCATATGATATTCCTAAGGTGAAAATTCTTTATTTAGCTCTGTACCCTACTTTTAACAGGGTTATTTGGCTCTCTGGAGTCTAACTTCTTAAGTTCATTGTATATATTGGATATTAGCCCTCTGTCTGATCTAGGGTTGGTAAAGATCTTTTCCCAATTTGTTGGTTGCCACTTTGTCCTATTGACAGTGTCCTTGGCCTTACAGAAACTTTGTAATTTTTGAGGTCCCATTTGTCAATTCTTGATATTAGGGCATAAGTTATTGATAATCTGTTCAGGAAATTTCCCCCTGTGCCCATGTGCTCAAGGTTCTTCCCCAGTTTCTTTTCTATTAGTTTCAGTGTGTCTGGTTTTATGTGGAGGTCCTTGATCCACTTGGAATTGAGCTTAGTACAAGAAGATAAGAATGGATCAATTTACATTCTTCTGCATGCTGACCTCCAGTTGAACCAGCACCATTTGTTGAAAAGACTATCTTTTTCCCACCGGATGGTTTTAGCTCCTTTGTCAAAGATCAAGTGATCATAGGTATGTGGGTTCATTTCTTGGTCTGGATATAAAATTAACTCAAGCAAATCAGTAGCCTTCCTATACTAAAAGGATAAACAGGCAGAGAAAGAAATTAGGGAAATGACACCCTTCACAATAGACACAAACAATATAAAGTATCTTGGTGTGACTCTAACCAAACAAGTGAAAGATCTGTATGACAAGAACTTCAAATCTCTGAAGAAAGAAATTGAAGAAAACCTCAGAAGATGGAAAAATCTTCCATGCTTTTGGATTGGCAGGATTAATATAGTAAAAATTGCCTTCTTGCCAAAAACAATATGCAAATTCAACACAATCCCCATCAAATCCCAACTCAATTCTTCATAGAGTTAGAAAGAGCAATTCTCATATTCGTCTGCAAAAACAAAAACCCAGGATAGCTAAAACTATCCTCAACAGTAAAAAAAAACTCCGGGGGAAATCAGTATCCCAGACCTCAAGCAGTACTACCGAGCAATAGTGTTAAAAACTGCATGGTTTGATTTTAACTTGCATTACCACCTGAAAACCATCCTTTCAAATCTAGAACATCTTCAATGCTAAACAACTTAAGTTTAATTATCAGACTATGTCTTGAATCCCATCAGAGATTTGAGAAGGAATCAAATATTACATGAATATGAAGGAAACATAAAGACATAGCTTTCACAATGTATAAAAACTGTAGAGACAGCTGACTGGACAGTCCCCAAAATTCCACATAATGTTGGAGTGTCTGTCTTCTCTCTTCTGGCCAAGAACCATCTGGAAGACCATAAGTGAAACCAGAATTATGAAGGACTAGCTTATACCGTCTTGACAGAACTTAGCAATCAATTATCCTGCATCCATTTGTCCTGTATGGACAGTATTCTTTCTGCAGATGAAATTAGAGCAATTCTTGCCCAGTGGCTAGCTTGCCACAATCAGAGCATCTCTATATGGAGATGATGCTCAATATCTTTTGGGAATGGGATGGAGATACTGTCAGGTGTAGACATATATCCTAGTCAGAAGATCTATTAAGAATAAAAAATGATTTTAAATGCCATATTTTGTGGATCTCTCATGTTTTTGAAGACCATCTATATTTAACTGAATTGTTAAACATAATCTTAGCTATTACTACTTGAACAATCTTGAAAACAGTTTATTGTAATTAAGTCAGAATCTAATATTGCTATTAGTTTACTTTTAATTTGCATTACTTAATCATCCTAAACAGTTTTGTAATAGCAACTATTAGAAGGACTGGGTCTAAGCCTTGTATTCCTAAATGAGTTGCATAAGCACAATGCCTATATAAGAGTAACAAAATTAATTTTGAATTTTGTATCAATATACAAAGATTTATGTCAATGAAAACCTTGAACCTGTATTAATATTTAATTCTGTACCAAAGTAAGAAAATAGAACAATTCTGCATCAAAATCTAAAGATTTCTATCAATGTAAGATTATGGTTATAAAACATTTGTTTACAAGTACATTTAGCAATCCATCCCCATATATCTAATTTCTTATAATATTACTCTATCCACCTTTTTTCTTTGTAACCCACATCACTTTACCTAAGAATGAAGGGATAGAGAAGAGAAAAGGAAAGATAGAAATCCCCAAGTTTAAGCTCTCTATTTAGTTTTCTCCCTATTTGAAATTATGACCATTTCCAAATTATCCCATAAAATGACAAGTTATCTATAATTTATAAAATAACCGTAACCAGGTGGAGGGACCCCGCGCAGGGAGGGAGCCTGCCAGCTTCCCTTCCGCGACCTCTGTTCCCGCGGACTGCGCTGGAGAGACCGGTACCCAGGCTCTCCCCCCGATATAACATCACTTGGGACACGGCCTGTTGGGGCTTCCGTCTGTGCCCGAGGGCGGGTTGGCGCTGTGGTCGTCTGGGTGCCAGATCGGCGGGCCATCGTGACCACGGCGCCACGGAGACTGCCCTCCGCCATCTTTGCTCCAGTGACCAGGTAGTTGGGACCGCCAGGCTCAGAGACAGACAGGCATAATATCGCTTCGGGTTCAGGCAGCTTGTGTGTAACCTGCTCCCAGGTGCTGGGCTGATCTGCAGTAACCAGCGCGCCAGTTCCGTGGTGGGACCTTCTGCCTGGTGGAGGGACCCCGCGCAGGGAGGGAGCCTGCCAGCTTCCCTTCCGCGACCTCTGTTCCCGCGGACTGCGCTGGAGAGACCGGTACCCAGGCTCTCCCCCCCGATATAACATCACTTGGGACACGGCCTGTTGGGGCTTCCATCTGTGCCCGAGGGCGGGTTGGCGCTGTGGTCGTCTGGGTGCCAGATCGGCGGGCCATCGTGACCACAGGGAGAGCGGTGTGAGCGGCGCCACGGAGAGTGCCCTCCGCCATCTTTGCTCCAGTGACCAGGTAGTTGGGACCACCAGGCTCAGAGACAGACAGGCATAATATCGCTTCGGTCTCAGGCAGCTTGTGTGTAACCTGCTCCCAGGTGCTGGGCTGATCTGCAGTGACCAGCACGCCAGATCTGCTGTGGGACTTCTGCCTGGCAGAGGGACGCCCCCTCCCCCCCCAGGAGAGATCACACACCCCTGCACAGGGCAGGAGCCTGCCAGCCTCCCTTTGGCGACCTCTGCTCCAGGAATCCATTAGGCTGAGCCTTTAGATGTGCAAGGCCTCCCCAATATAAGATCACTTGGGGCAAAGCACATTAGGGCTACAAAGTCACTCAGGAGCAGGCAGGCCCCAGAAATCGGTGCCAGGGGAATCCTGGTAATCCAGGGGGGGCAGAAATAGCTTTGCAGGCTCACAGGAGGTCCAACCAACAGCCAGTGGCAGCAGGACCAACTAACACCAGAGGTATCCAGATGGCAAAAGGCAAACGTAGGAATGTTACTAACAGTAATCAAAGTAATGTGGGACCATCCGAACCCAACTCTCCAACAGCAGCAAGTCCTGGATACCCCACCACACCCGAAAGACAAGATCTGGATTTAAAATCACTTCTCATGATGCTATTAGAGGATCACAAGAAGGACACAAATAAATCTCATAAAGAGTTACAGGAGACCATGAATCAACGGTTAGAAGCCCTTACAAAGGAAACACAAAAATCGCTTAGAGAAATGCGGGAGAACATGGATCAAAAGATGGAGGCGCACAAGGAGACAACACAAAAATCGCTTAACGAGATGAATCAACGGGTAGATGCACTCACAAAGGAATCACAAAATTTGCATAAAGAAATGCAGAAGAATATGGGTCAACAGATGGATGCCCATAAGGAGGCAACACAAAAATTGCTTAAAGAAATGAATCAACGGTTAGATGCCCTTACAAAGGAAACACGAGAACTGCTTAAAGAAATGCAGGAGACGATGGATCAACAGATGGAATCCCATGAGGAGGAAACACAAAAATCGCTCAGAGAAATGCAGGAGAACGTGGGTCATCAGGAAGAAATCCTGAAAGAGGTAATGCAAAAATACCTTAAAGAAATACAGGAAAATACAAACAAACAAGTGAAGGATCTCAGCAAATCCATCCAGGAACTAAAAAAGGAAGTAGAAACAACTAAGAAATCACAAAGGGAGACAACTTTGGAGATAGAAAACCTTGGGAAGAAATCAGGAGTCATAGATGCAAACATCAACAATAGAATACAAGAGATGGAAGAAAGAATCTCAGGTGCTGAAGATTCCATAGAAAGCATCGACTCAACAGTCAAAGAAAATGCAAAATGCAAAAACGCGTAACCCAAAACATCCAGGAAATCCAGGACACAATGAGAAGACCAAACCTAAGGATTATAGGTATAGATGAGAGTGAAGATTTGCAACTTAAAGGGCCAGTAAACATCTTCAACAAAATTATGGAGGAAAACTTCCCTAACTTAAAGAGAGAGATGCCGATGAACATACAAGAAGCCTACAGAACTCCAAACAGACTGGACCAGAACAGAAATACCTCCCGTCACATAATAATCAAAACACCGAATGTTCTAAACAAAGAAAGAATACTAAAAGCAGTAAGAGAAAAGGGCCAAGTAACATACAAAGGAAGACCTATCCGAATCACATCAGACTTCTCACCAGAGACTATGAAAGCCAGAAGATCCTGGGCAGATCTCATGCAGACACTAAGACAGCACAAATGCCAGCCTAGACTACTATACCCAGCAAAACTCTCAATCACCATAGATGGAGAGACCAAGATATTCCATGATAAAACCAAATTTTCACAATATCTTTCCACAAATCCAGCCCTGCAACGGATAATAGGTGGAAACCTCCAATACAGGGAGAGAAACAACACCCTGGAAAAAATGAGATAATAACCTTCTTGAATCAAACCCAAAAGTAGATAACCACTCAAACATAAAGATAGCGTCAAGAATGGCAGATGGCAATAATCACTATGCCTTAATCTCTCTTAATATCAATGGTCTCAATTCCCCAATTAAAAGACATAGACTAGCAGACTGGATACGTAAACAGGACCCAGCATTTTGCTGCATGCAGGAAACGCACCTCAGTGTCAAAGACAAACACTACCTCAGAGTAAAAGGCTGGAAAACAATTTTACAAGCAAATGGCCCCAAGAAACGAGGTGGAGTAGCCATCCTAATATCGGATAAAATTGATTTTCAACCCAAAGTCATCAAAAAAGACACAGAAGGACACTACATACTGATCAAGGGAAAAATCCACCATCAAGAACTCTCAATCCTGAATATCTATGCTCCAAATGCAAGGGCACCCTCATTCGTAAAAGAAACTTTACTAAAACTCAAAGCACACATCGCACCGCACACCATAATAGTGGGTGACTTCAACACCTCCCGCTCTCTGAAATGGATCGTTCAGGAAAGCAGAAACTAAACAGGGACACAGTGAATCTAATTGAAGCCTTGGACCAAATGGAACTAACTGATATATATAGAACATTTCATCCTAGAGCTAAAGAATACACCTTCTTCTCAGCTCCTCATGGTACCTTCTCCAAAATTGACCATATAATTGGTCACAAATCAGACCTCAACAGATACAAGAAGATAGAAATAATCCCATGCCTCCTATCAGATCACTATGGAATAAGGGTGATCTTCAATGGCAACAAAAACAAAAGAAAACCCACGTACACATGGAGGCTGAACAATGCTCTACTCAATGATAACTTGGTCAAGGTGGAAATAAAGAAAGAAATCAAAAAACTTTTTGAAAGTTAATGAAAATGAAGGCACAACATACCCTAACTTATGGGACACAATGAAAGCAGTGCTAAGAGGAAAATTCATAGCCCTGAGTGCCGCCAAAAAGAAACGGGAGACACATACACTAACAGCTTAATGGCACACCTGAAAGCCCTGGAACAAAAAGAAGCAAATACACCAAAGAGGAGTAGAAGGCAGTAAATCATCAAACTCAGGGCTGAAATCAATCAAGTAGAAACAAATAAAAACCATACAAAGTATCAACAAAACGAGGAATTGGTTCTTTGAGAAAATCAACAAGATAGATAAGCCCTTAGCCAGACTAACCAGAGGGCACAGAGATAGTATCCAAATTAATAAAATCAGAAACGAAAAGGGAGAGATAACAACAGAAACTGAGGAAATTCAAAAAATCATCAGATCCTACTACAAAAACCTGTATTCAACACAACTAGAAAATCTTGAGGAAATGGACAATTTCCTTGACAGATACCAAGTACCAAAATTAAATCAGGATCAAATAGACCATCTAAACCGTCCTATAACCCCTGAAGAAATAGAAGTTGTCATTGGAAGTCTTCCAACCAAAAAAAGCACAGGTCCAGATGGTTTTAGTGCAGAATTCTATCAGACCTTCAAAGAAGACCTAACACCAATACTCTTCAAACTGTTCCACAAAATAGAAACAGAAGGAACACTACCCAACTCGTTCTATGAAGCCACAATTACACTAATACCAAAAGCACACAAAGATCCGACAAAGAAAGAGAATCTCAGGCCAATCTCTCTTATGAATATCGATGCAAAAATACTCAATAAAATTCTTGCCAACCGAATCCAAGAACACATCAAAACGATCATTCACCACGATCAAGTAGGCTTCATCCCAGGGATGCAGGGATGGTTCAATATAAGGAAATCCATCAATGTAATCCACTACATAAACAATCTCAAAGAAAAAAACCACATGGTCATCTCATTAGATGCTGAGAAAGCATTTGACAAAATTCAGCATCCTTTCATGCTAAAGGTCTTGGAAAGATCAGGAATTCAAGGCCCATATCTAAACATAGTAAAAGCAATTTACAGCAAACCAGTAGCCAGCATCAATCTAAACGGAGAGAAACTTGAAGCAATCCCACTAAAATCAGGGACTAGACAAGGCTGCCCTCTCTCTCCATATCTTTTCAATATAGTACTTGAAGTTCTAGCTAGAGCAATTAGACAAGAAAAAGAGGTCAAAGGGATACAAATTGGAAAGGAAGAAGTCAAACTATCACTATTTGCAGACGATATGATAGTATACATAAGCGACCCAAAGAACTCCACCAGAGAACTCCTACAGCTGATAAACGACTTCAGCAAAGTGGCCGGATATAAAATCAACTCAAGCAAGTCAGAAGCCTTCCTATACTCAAAGGATAAGCAGGCTGAGAAAGAAGTAAGAGAAATAATACCCTTTACGATAGCCACAAACCATATTAAGTATCTTGGCGTGACGCTAACCAAACAAGTGAAAGATCTGTATGACAAGAACTTCAAGTCTCTGAAGAAAGAAATTGAAGAAGACCTCGGAAGATGGAAAAATCTGCCATGCTCATGGATGGCAGGATTAATATAGTAAAAAATGAGCATCTTACCAAAAGTAATACACAGATTCAATGCAATCCCCATCAAAATCCCAACTCAATTCTTCATAGAGTTAGAAAGAGCAATTCAAAAATTCATCTGGAATAACAGAAAACCCAGAATAGCTAAAACTATTCTCAAGAGTAAAAGAACCTCTGGGGGAATCAGTATCCCGGACCTCAAGCTGTACTACAGAGCAATAGTGTTAAAAACTGCATGGTATTGGTACAGTAACAGACATGTAGATCAATGGAACAGAATTGAAGACCCAGAAATGAATCCACACTCCTATGGTCACTTGATCTTTGACAAAGGAGCTAAAACCATCCAGTGGAAAAAAGATAGCCTTTTCAACAAATGGTGCTGGCTCAGCTGGAGGTCAACATGCAGAAGAATGCAAATTGACCCATCCTTATCTCCTTGCACTAAGCTCAATTCTAAGTGGATCAAAGATCTCCACATAAAACCAGACACACTGAAACTAATAGAAGGGAAACTAGGGAAGAACCTTGAACATATGGGCACAGGGGAGAATTTCCTGAACAGAACTCCAATAGCTTATACTCTAAGATCAAGAATAGACAAATGGGACCTCATTAAATTACAAAGTTTTTGCAAGGCAAAAGACACTGTCAAAAAGACAAAGCGGCAACCAACTAACTGGGAAATGATCTTTACCAACCTTACATCCGACAGAGGGCTAATATCCAAGATATACAAAGAACTCAAGAAGTTAAACTCCAGAGAGGCAAGTAACCCTATTAAAAAATGGGGTACAGAGCTACACAAAGAGTTCTCACCTGAAGAATATCTAATGGCTGAGAAGCACCTAAAGAGATGTTCATCATCCTTAGTCATTAGGGAAATGCAAATCAAAACAACCCTGAGATTCCATCTCACACCAGTCAGGATGGCTAAGATCAAAAACACAGGAGACAGCAGTTGTTGGCGAGGATGTGGAGAAAGAGGAACACTCCTCCACTGCTGGTGGAATTGCAGGCTGGTACAACCACTCTGGAAAGCAGTCTGGCGGCTCCTCAGAAAACTGGGCATGACACTTCCGGAGGATCCGGCTATACCACTCCTGGGCATATACCCAGAGACTTTACCTGCATGCAATAAGGACACATGCTCCACTATATTCATAGCAGCCTTATTTATAATAGCCAGAAGCTGGAAAGAACCCAGATGTCCCTCAACGGAGGAATGGATTCAGAAGATGTGGTATATTTACACAATGGAATACTACTCTGCAATTAAAAACAATGAATTCACGAAATTCCTAGGCAAATGGTCAGAACTTGAAAATATCATCCTTAGTGAGGTAACCCAATCACAAAAGATCACACATGGTATGAAGTCACTGATAAGGGGATATTGACCCAGAATCTCAGAATACCCTAGACACAATCAGCATATCAATAGATTTCTAAAAAGATGGAAGGAGAGACCCCTGGTCCTGGAAAGACTGGATGGAACGCCAGGACAGAGTAATGAGAGGGGGGTTGAACGGAGAAAAGAGGGAGGGAAGGGGGCTTATGGGACTTTCGGGGAGGGAGGAAATGGGAAAGGGGAAGTGATTTGGAATGTAAATTAAAAAAATAAAATAAAAATAAAATTAAAAAAAAAAAAAAAAAAAAAAAGAAAGCATCGACTCAACAGTCAAAGAAAATGCAAAATGCAAAAAAACGTGTAACCCAAAACATCCAGGAAATCCAGGACACAATGAGAAGACCAAACCTAAGGATTATAGGTATAGATGAGAGTGAAGATTTGCAACTTAAAGGGCCAGTAAACATCTTCAACAAAATTATGGAGGAAAACTTCCCTAACTTAAAGAGAGAGATGCCGATGAACATACAAGAAGCCTACAGAACTCCAAACAGACTGGACCAGAACAGAAATACCTCCCGTCACATAATAATCAAAACACCGAATGTTCTAAAACAAAGAAAGAATACTAAAAGCAGTAAGAAAAGGGCCAAGTAACATACAAAGGAAGACCTAATCCGAATCACATAAGACTTCTCACCAGAGACTATGAAAGCCAGAAGATCCTGGGCAGATCTCATGCAGACACTAAGACAGCACAAATGCCAGCCTAGACTACTATACCCAGCAAAACTCTCAATCACCATAGATGGAGAGACCAAGATATTCCATGATAAAACCAAATTTTCACAATATCTTTCCACAAATCCAGCCCTGCAACGGATAATAGGTGGAAACCTCCAATACAGGGAGAGAAACAACACCCTGGAAAAAATGAGATAATAACCTTCTTGAATCAAACCCAAAAGTAGATAACCACTCAAACATAAAGATAGCGTCAAGAATGGCAGATGGCAATAATCACTATGCCTTAATCTCTCTTAATATCAATGGTCTCAATTCCCCAATTAAAAGACATAGACTAGCAGACTGGATACGTAAACAGGACCCAGCATTTTGCTGCATGCAGGAAACGCACCTCAGTCAAAGACAAACACTACCTCAGAGTAAAAGGCTGGAAAACAATTTTACAAGCAAATGGCCCCAAGAAACGAGGTGGAGTAGCCATCCTAATATCGGATAAAATTGATTTTCAACCCAAAGTCATCAAAAAAGACACAGAAGGACACTACATACTGATCAAGGGAAAAATCCACCATCAAGAACTCTCAATCCCTGAATATCTATGCTCCAAATGCAAGGGCACCCTCATTCGTAAAAGAAACTTTACTAAAAACTCAAAGCACACATCGCACCGCACACCATAATAGTGGGTGACTTCAACACCCCGCTCTCTGAAATGGATCGTTCAGGAAAGCAGAAACTAAACAGGGACACAGTGAATCTAATTGAAGCCTTGGACCAAATGGAACTAACTGATATATATAGAACATTTCATCCTAGAGCTAAAGAATACACCTTCTTCTCAGCTCCTCATGGTACCTTCTCCAAAATTGACCATATAATTGGTCACAAATCAGACCTCAACAGATACAAGAAGATAGAAATAATCCCATGCCTCCTATCAGATCACTATGGAATAAGGGTGATCTTCAATGGCAACAAAAACAAAAGAAAACCCACGTACACATGGAGGCTGAACAATGCTCTACTCAATGATAACTTGGTCAAGGTGGAAATAAAGAAAGAAATCAAAAACTTTTTGAAAGTTAATGAAAATGAAGGCACAACATACCCTAACTTATGGGACACAATGAAAGCAGTGCTAAGAGGAAAATTCATAGCCCTGAGTGCCGCCAAAAAGAAACGGGAGACAGCATACACTAACAGCTTAATGGCACACCTGAAAGCCCTGGAACAAAAAGAAGCAAATACACCAAAGAGGAGTAGAAGGCAGGAAATCATCAAACTCAGGGCTGAAATCAATCAAGTAGAAACAAATAAAACCATACAAAGTATCAACAAAACGAGGAATTGGTTCTTTGAGAAAATCAACAAGATAGATAAGCCCTTAGCCAGACTAACCAGAGGGCACAGAGATAGTATCCAAATTAATAAAATCAGAAACGAAAAGGGAGAGATAACAACAGAAACTGAGGAAATTCAAAAAATCATCAGATCCTACTACAAAAACCTGTATTCAACACAACTAGAAAATCTTGAGGAAATGGACAATTTCCTTGACAGATACCAAGTACCAAAATTAAATCAGGATCAAATAGACCATCTAAACCGTCCTATAACCCCTGAAGAAATAGAAGTTGTCATTGGAAGTCTTCCAACCAAAAAAAGCACAGGTCCAGATGGTTTTAGTGCAGAATTCTATCAGACCTTCAAAGAAGACCTAACACCAATACTCTTCAAACTGTTCCACAAAATAGAAACAGAAGGAACACTACCCAACTCGTTCTATGAAGCCACAATTACACTAATACCAAAAGCACACAAAGATCCGACAAAGAAAGAGAATCTCAGGCCAATCTCTCTTATGAATATCGATGCAAAAATACTCAATAAAATTCTTGCCAACCGAATCCAAGAACACATCAAAACGATCATTCACCACGATCAAGTAGGCTTCATCCCAGGGATGCAGGGATGGTTCAATATAAGGAAATCCATCAATGTAATCCACTACATAAACAATCTCAAAGAAAAAAACCACATGGTCATCTCATTAGATGCTGAGAAAGCATTTGACAAAATTCAGCATCCTTTCATGCTAAAGGTCTTGGAAAGATCAGGAATTCAAGGCCCATATCTAAACATAGTAAAAGCAATTTACAGCAAACCAGTAGCCAGCATCAATCTAAACGGAGAGAAACTTGAAGCAATCCCACTAAAATCAGGGACTAGACAAGGCTGCCCTCTCTCTCCATATCTTTTCAATATAGTACTTGAAGTTCTAGCTAGAGCAATTAGACAAGAAAAAGAGGTCAAAGGGATACAAATTGGAAAGGAAGAAGTCAAACTATCACTATTTGCAGACGATATGATAGTATACATAAGCGACCCAAAGAACTCCACCAGAGAACTCCTACAGCTGATAAACGACTTCAGCAAAGTGGCCGGATATAAAATCAACTCAAGCAAGTCAGAAGCCTTCCTATACTCAAAGGATAAGCAGGCTGAGAAAGAAGTAAGAGAAATAATACCCTTTACGATAGCCACAAACCATATTAAGTATCTTGGCGTGACGCTAACCAAACAAGTGAAAGATCTGTATGACAAGAACTTCAAGTCTCTGAAGAAAGAAATTGAAGAAGACCTCGGAAGATGGAAAAATCTGCCATGCTCATGGATTGGCAGGATTAATATAGTAAAAATGAGCATCTTACCAAAAGTAATACACAGATTCAATGCAATCCCCATCAAAATCCCAACTCAATTCTTCATAGAGTTAGAAAGAGCAATTCAAAAATTCATCTGGAATAACAGAAAACCCAGAATAGCTAAAACTATTCTCAAGAGTAAAAGAACCTCTGGGGGAATCAGTATCCCGGACCTCAAGCTGTACTACAGAGCAATAGTGTTAAAAACTGCATGGTATTGGTACAGTAACAGACATGTAGATCAATGGAACAGAATTGAAGACCCAGAAATGAATCCACACTCCTATGGTCACTTGATCTTTGACAAAGGAGCTAAAACCATCCAGTGGAAAAAAGATAGCCTTTTCAACAAATGGTGCTGGCTCAGCTGGAGGTCAACATGCAGAAGAATGCAAATTGACCCATCCTTATCTCCTTGCACTAAGCTCAATTCTAAGTGGATCAAAGATCTCCACATAAAACCAGACACACTGAAACTAATAGAAGGGAAACTAGGGAAGAACCTTGAACATATGGGCACAGGGGAGAATTTCCTGAACAGAACTCCAATAGCTTATACTCTAAGATCAAGAATAGACAAATGGGACCTCATTAAATTACAAAGTTTTTGCAAGGCAAAAGACACTGTCAAAAAGACAAAGCGGCAACCAACTAACTGGGAAATGATCTTTACCAACCTTACATCCGACAAGGGCTAATATCCAATATATACAAAGAACTCAAGAAGTTAAACTCCAGAGAGGCAAGTAACCCTATTAAAAAATGGGGTACAGAGCTACACAAAGAGT
Organism: Tokudaia tokunoshimensis; assembly: GCA_036184795.1. NCBI lineage: Eukaryota > Metazoa > Chordata > Mammalia > Rodentia > Muridae > Tokudaia > Tokudaia tokunoshimensis. The sequence goes on along the minus strand of BTHU01000009.1, from coordinate 12,179,152 downwards.
TCTCACCTGAAGAATATCTAATGGCTGAGAAGCACCTAAAGAGATGTTCATCATCCTTAGTCATTAGGGAAATGCAAATCAAAACAACCCTGAGATTCCATCTCACACCAGTCAGGATGGCTAAGATCAAAAACACAGGAGACAGCAGTTGTTGGCGAGGATGTGGAGAAAGAGGAACACTCCTCCACTGCTGGTGGAATTGCAGGCTGGTACAACCACTCTGGAAAGCAGTCTGGCGGCTCCTCAGAAAACTGGGCATGACACTTCCGGAGGATCCGGCTATACCACTCCTGGGCATATACCCAGAGGACTTTACCTGCATGCAATAAGGACACATGCTCCACTATATTCATAGCAGCCTTATTTATAATAGCCAGAAGCTGGAAAGAACCCAGATGTCCCTCAACGGAGGAATGGATTCAGAAGATGTGGTATATTTACACAATGGAATACTACTCTGCAATTAAAAACAATGAATTCACGAAATTCCTAGGCAAATGGTCAGAACTTGAAAATATCATCCTTAGTGAGGTAACCCAATCACAAAAGATCACACATGGTATGAAGTCACTGATAAGGGGATATTGACCCAGAATCTCAGAATACCCTAGACACAATCAGCATATCAATAGATTTCTAAAAAGATGGAAGGAGAGACCCCTGGTCCTGGAAAGACTGGATGTAGGGGAACGCCAGGACAGAGTAATGAGAGGGGGTTGAACGGAGAAAAGAGGGAGGGAAGGGGGCTTATGGGACTTTCGGGGAGGGAGGAAACGGGAAAGGGGAAGTGATTTGGAATGTAAATTAAAAAAATAAAATAAAATAAAATTAAAAAAAAAAAAAAAGAAAGCATCGACTCAACAGTCAAAGAAAATGCAAAATGCAAAAAACGCGTAACCCAAAACATCCAGGAAATCCAGGACACAATGAGAAGACCAAACCTAAGGATTATAGGTATAGATGAGAGTGAAGATTTGCAACTTAAAGGGCCAGTAAACATCTTCAACAAAATTATGGAGGAAAACTTCCCTAACTTAAAGAGAGAGATGCCGATGAACATACAAGAAGCCTACAGAACTCCAAACAGACTGGACCAGAACAGAAATACCTCCCGTCACATAATAATCAAAACACCGAATGTTCTAAACAAAGAAAGAATACTAAAAGCAGTAAGAGAAAAGGGCCAAGTAACATACAAAGGAAGACCTATCCGAATCACATCAGACTTCTCACCAGAGACTATGAAAGCCAGAAGATCCTGGGCAGATCTCATGCAGACACTAAGACAGCACAAATGCCAGCCTAGACTACTATACCCAGCAAAACTCTCAATCACCATAGATGGAGAGACCAAGATATTCCATGATAAAACCAAATTTTCACAATATCTTTCCACAAATCCAGCCCTGCAACGGATAATAGGTGGAAACCTCCAATACAGGGAGAGAAACAACACCCTGGAAAAAATGAGATAATAACCTTCTTGAATCAAACCCAAAAGTAGATAACCACTCAAACATAAAGATAGCGTCAAGAATGGCAGATGGCAATAATCACTATGCCTTAATCTCTCTTAATATCAATGGTCTCAATTCCCCAATTAAAAGACATAGACTAGCAGACTGGATACGTAAACAGGACCCAGCATTTTGCTGCATGCAGGAAACGCACCTCAGTGTCAAAGACAAACACTACCTCAGAGTAAAAGGCTGGAAAACAATTTTACAAGCAAATGGCCCCAAGAAACGAGGTGGAGTAGCCATCCTAATATCGGATAAAATTGATTTTCAACCCAAAGTCATCAAAAAAGACACAGAAGGACACTACATACTGATCAAGGGAAAAATCCACCATCAAGAACTCTCAATCCTGAATATCTATGCTCCAAATGCAAGGGCACCCTCATTCGTAAAAGAAACTTTACTAAAACTCAAAGCACACATCGCACCGCACACCATAATAGTGGGTGACTTCAACACCCCGCTCTCTGAAATGGATCGTTCAGGAAAGCAGAAACTAAACAGGGACACAGTGAATCTAATTGAAGCCTTGGACCAAATGGAACTAACTGATATATATAGAACATTTCATCCTAGAGCTAAAGAATACACCTTCTTCTCAGCTCCTCATGGTACCTTCTCCAAAATTGACCATATAATTGGTCACAAATCAGACCTCAACAGATACAAGAAGATAGAAATAATCCCATGCCTCCTATCAGATCACTATGGAATAAGGGTGATCTTCAATGGCAACAAAAACAAAAGAAAACCCACGTACACATGGAGGCTGAACAATGCTCTACTCAATGATAACTTGGTCAAGGTGGAAATAAAGAAAGAAATCAAAAACTTTTTGAAAGTTAATGAAAATGAAGGCACAACATACCCTAACTTATGGGACACAATGAAAGCAGTGCTAAGAGGAAAATTCATAGCCCTGAGTGCCGCCAAAAAGAAACGGGAGACAGCATACACTAACAGCTTAATGGCACACCTGAAAGCCCTGGAACAAAAAGAAGCAAATACACCAAAGAGGAGTAGAAGGCAGGAAATCATCAAACTCAGGGCTGAAATCAATCAAGTAGAAACAAATAAAACCATACAAAGTATCAACAAAACGAGGAATTGGTTCTTTGAGAAAATCAACAAGATAGATAAGCCCTTAGCCAGACTAACCAGAGGGCACAGAGATAGTATCCAAATTAATAAAATCAGAAACGAAAAGGGAGAGATAACAACAGAAACTGAGGAAATTCAAAAAATCATCAGATCCTACTACAAAAACCTGTATTCAACACAACTAGAAAATCTTGAGGAAATGGACAATTTCCTTGACAGATACCAAGTACCAAAATTAAATCAGGATCAAATAGACCATCTAAACCGTCCTATAACCCCTGAAGAAATAGAAGTTGTCATTGGAAGTCTTCCAACCAAAAAAAGCACAGGTCCAGATGGTTTTAGTGCAGAATTCTATCAGACCTTCAAAGAAGACCTAACACCAATACTCTTCAAACTGTTCCACAAAATAGAAACAGAAGGAACACTACCCAACTCGTTCTATGAAGCCACAATTACACTAATACCAAAAGCACACAAAGATCCGACAAAGAAAGAGAATCTCAGGCCAATCTCTCTTATGAATATCGATGCAAAAATACTCAATAAAATTCTTGCCAACCGAATCCAAGAACACATCAAAACGATCATTCACCACGATCAAGTAGGCTTCATCCCAGGGATGCAGGGATGGTTCAATATAAGGAAATCCATCAATGTAATCCACTACATAAACAATCTCAAAGAAAAAAACCACATGGTCATCTCATTAGATGCTGAGAAAGCATTTGACAAAATTCAGCATCCTTTCATGCTAAAGGTCTTGGAAAGATCAGGAATTCAAGGCCCATATCTAAACATAGTAAAAGCAATTTACAGCAAACCAGTAGCCAGCATCAATCTAAACGGAGAGAAACTTGAAGCAATCCCACTAAAATCAGGGACTAGACAAGGCTGCCCTCTCTCTCCATATCTTTTCAATATAGTACTTGAAGTTCTAGCTAGAGCAATTAGACAAGAAAAAGAGGTCAAAGGGATACAAATTGGAAAGGAAGAAGTCAAACTATCACTATTTGCAGACGATATGATAGTATACATAAGCGACCCAAAGAACTCCACCAGAGAACTCCTACAGCTGATAAACGACTTCAGCAAAGTGGCCGGATATAAAATCAACTCAAGCAAGTCAGAAGCCTTCCTATACTCAAAGGATAAGCAGGCTGAGAAAGAAGTAAGAGAAATAATACCCTTTACGATAGCCACAAACCATATTAAGTATCTTGGCGTGACGCTAACCAAACAAGTGAAAGATCTGTATGACAAGAACTTCAAGTCTCTGAAGAAAGAAATTGAAGAAGACCTCGGAAGATGGAAAAATCTGCCATGCTCATGGATTGGCAGGATTAATATAGTAAAAATGAGCATCTTACCAAAAGTAATACACAGATTCAATGCAATCCCCATCAAAATCCCAACTCAATTCTTCATAGAGTTAGAAAGAGCAATTCAAAAATTCATCTGGAATAACAGAAAACCCAGAATAGCTAAAACTATTCTCAAGAGTAAAAGAACCTCTGGGGGAATCAGTATCCCGGACCTCAAGCTGTACTACAGAGCAATAGTGTTAAAAACTGCATGGTATTGGTACAGTAACAGACATGTAGATCAATGGAACAGAATTGAAGACCCAGAAATGAATCCACACTCCTATGGTCACTTGATCTTTGACAAAGGAGCTAAAACCATCCAGTGGAAAAAAGATAGCCTTTTCAACAAATGGTGCTGGCTCAGCTGGAGGTCAACATGCAGAAGAATGCAAATTGACCCATCCTTATCTCCTTGCACTAAGCTCAATTCTAAGTGGATCAAAGATCTCCACATAAAACCAGACACACTGAAACTAATAGAAGGGAAACTAGGGAAGAACCTTGAACATATGGGCACAGGGGAGAATTTCCTGAACAGAACTCCAATAGCTTATACTCTAAGATCAAGAATAGACAAATGGGACCTCATTAAATTACAAAGTTTTTGCAAGGCAAAAGACACTGTCAAAAAGACAAAGCGGCAACCAACTAACTGGGAAATGATCTTTACCAACCTTACATCCGACAGAGGGCTAATATCCAAGATATACAAAGAACTCAAGAAGTTAAACTCCAGAGAGGCAAGTAACCCTATTAAAAAATGGGGTACAGAGCTCCACAAAGAGTTCTCACCTGAAGAATATCTAATGGCTGAGAAGCACCTAAAGAGATGTTCATCATCCTTAGTCATTAGGGAAATGCAAATCAAAACAACCCTGAGATTCCATCTCACACCAGTCAGGATGGCTAAGATCAAAAACACAGGAGACAGCAGTTGTTGGCGAGGATGTGGAGAAAGAGGAACACTCCTCCACTGCTGGTGGAATTGCAGGCTGGTACAACCACTCTGGAAAGCAGTCTGGCGGCTCCTCAGAAAACTGGGCATGACACTTCCGGAGGATCCGGCTATACCACTCCTGGGCATATACCCAGAGACTTTACCTGCATGCAATAAGGACACATGCTCCACTATATTCATAGCAGCCTTATTTATAATAGCCAGAAGCTGGAAAGAACCCAGATGTCCCTCAACGGAGGAATGGATTCAGAAGATGTGGTATATTTACACAATGGAATACTACTCTGCAATTAAAAACAATGAATTCACGAAATTTCTAGGCAAATGGTCAGAACTTGAAAATATCATCCTTAGTGAGGTAACCCAATCACAAAAGATCACACATGGTATGAAGTCACTGATAATGGGATATTGACCCAGAATCTCAGAATACCCTAGACACAATCAGCATATCAATAGATTTCTAAAAAGATGGAAGGAGAGACCCCTGGTCCTGGAAAGACTGGATGTAGGGGAACGCCAGGACAGAGTAATGAGAGGGGGTTGAACGGAGAAAAGAGGGAGGGAAGGGGGCTTATGGGACTTTCGGGGAGGGAGGAAACGGGAAAGGGGAAGTGATTTGGAATGTAAATTAAAAAAATAAAATAAAATTAAATTAAAAAAAAAATAACCGTAACCAGACATCCAGACCCACAGAATTAAGATGACTCTGCACAACTTCTTCTTGCTGATTGGGCCAAAGAAAGATTTTATGGGAAAGGGGTAGAAAATTAGAAATAAATGGTTAGACTTAAGAAAGTTAGCTTTAACATTTATTACCCAGTCTTTGTATGCTTAGGCAGTTCATGGCTTAACTGAAGCACTGACTTGATTTGTCTCAGAGACTCGATGAACCAAGGTCATCAGGAATCAGTGTCCACTCTTGAAGTTGTTCTAGGAACAAATCTCTGGAAAAATTTTCAGGTAAGGGAGGATCAGGCAGGGAGCTGAAACATCAGGTCATTTCAACATCCCTGAGGATGAATCTTATCAGAACTGCATCTTGGCATTTCATTGTGCAATATATGAATCTTACAACTAAATTTTTAGTTCTATAAAAATATGTGTATGGATTGTGCAAGGTGCACATTCAAATACATGCATACACAACACAAACCCGCAAGCACACATTCACACACACACACACACACACACACACACACACACACACACATACACACTAAATTAAACTTAAAACATAAAATTCAAATTGTCCTAAGAATAGTTTTTCTGAAAGTACCTAATAAACTGTGTTACCTTTAATGAACTAAAGAAAGACAGGATAGAAGATGGGATTTTTAAACAAAAATAATTTTTTTCTAGTGTAGAAACAGGAGGGTAGTGGTCAGAAAAGTTTCTTTAGAATTGTTCAAGATTCAAGCATACAAGAAGAATATTAAATAGATCAAATTGATTCAGGACCCTCTAACATTTCATTTCCCAATCCTTATTTTATTTGCAGAATGCTTTTAAAATTATTTCATCTTAATACCTATTCTGATATAATATATCCTTTAAATTCATTAAGAATTCTCTTGGGATTGGATTGGTTAATAAGGAAAAATCCTATAACTGTATATACATAAATATTATGTAAACATATGTGCATCCTACTTGCAAAGTAAGATAAAAGATAAAGCAAAAGAGAACTTTTATATCTGACTGACACGATACCATTTCATTAGTTTTCTGTTGAGATACCATCTAAATTCCACCCCATATGTAGACACTCATAGCATTGTGCTATGAACATAAAAACCCATTAGTGCTGTCAGGCTGATCACATCCGCAAAAGGTCAAGCTCCACTGGAGAGTGGTAGTATGCATCATTTGTCATTTTCTTAGGGTCTCTCTCACTCCATTCTCAATAGTTGTTGCCCTCACATTGGGCTTGACATAAACTCCAAAGCATGTTTACCCTTGTTGCTCCAAATATATATAATAACATAACTGGAATAATTAAATATAATTTTTATAAAGAGAAATAAATGTGATGTTAAATTCTATCTAGTTGGTTTTTTTTCTTCCATATACTTTATAATTTCTTTCCAAGAATGTCTAAGCAAAAATGGACCAACATCATTAATCTTTAATGAGGTAAAAATAGAAAGTTCTCTGTAATTTCCTTTAAAAAGAATGAGAGAGCTAGAAGTCTCACCTTAAAGAGTTCTTTGAAAATGAAAACCACTGCCACTCAGTTACATCTAGTGTCTTCTTGATATTAATAAATGCCTGAAGAATGCAATGGTAGGACCCAAGAATGAAAAGTTTCAAATTATTATATGATACTTCATTTTGATTCAAGAAAGTTGTTTCTTTGTTTGTTTGTTTTTAATTGAAGTAAGCTGATGACTGCATGAATGCAATTACTCCTTGTTTACATTCTATTGTCTTTGGCTTTCATAAATTCCTACCTGAACTAAGTGCTCACTATTTCCCAATAATGCTTTGTTTCTTCTATTTCCAGACCTCCACTTTCTGTCTAGATTATTGAAGATATTCAGGGTGTAGTTCAAAGAGCTCCTTTTTTTGTAGAAAGTTTTTATTCATATAACTCCCTCTTCAAAACAAAAGCACTATACTACTTTCCAAATAGACTCATATACCATCAAGTACATTTCCAGGGTAAGAAGCATCTTAGGCTGATCTGGTTTTGTTTGATTGATTGATGTGTTTGTTTTTTTGTTTTGATTTTATACAGGAGCAAGAGATTTAGAAAAAATTCCAGTTCTACAACTTCATGACACTAATTAATAGTGGTTTGTCCTAATGTTCTTGTTGGATTTTGGTGGAAATTGTATTTCTACTGTTATATTTTAATGAAAATGTCATAAATTGCTCTCCTCTTTTGCCAAAGGGTTCGTAGTAATCTCAAGACACTCAGGAATACGGCTGGAACAGGCATCATCAGTCCCTGAAGACCTTATCTCCTTCAGATTCTATATAGCCTGGAGAATGACCTAAACTTTCTTTTTTTTTAAATTTTATTTTATTTTCTAAGTTTTTTTGTTTACATTCAAAATCATTTCCCTTTCGCATTTCCTCCCTCCCCGAAAGTCCCATAAGCCCCCTTCCCTCCCTCTTTTCTCCATTCAACCCATCACGCTTCTCTGTCCTGGCATTCCCCTATATCCAGTCTTTCCAGGACCAGGGGTCTCTCCTTCCACCTTCTTGGAAATCTATTGATGTGCGAATTGTGTCTAGGGTATTCTGAGATTCTGGGTCAATATCCCCTTATCAGTGACTGCATACCATGTGTGTTCTTTTGGGATTGGGTTACCTCACTAAGGATGATATTTTCAAGATCTGACCATTTGCCTAGGAATTTCGTGAATTCATTGTTTTTAATTGCAGAGTAGTATTCCATTGTGTAGATATACCACATCTTCTGAATCCATTCCTCCGTTGAGGGACATCTGGGTTCTTTCCAGCTTCTGGCTATTATAAATAAGGCTGCTATGAACATAGTGGAGCATGTGTCCTTATTGCATGCAGGTAAAGCCTCTGGGTATATGCCCAGGAGTGGTATAGCCGGATCCTCTGGGAGTGTCATGCCCAGTTTTCTGAGGAACTGCCAGACTGCTTGCCAGAGTGGTTGTACCAGCCTGCAATTCCACCAGCAGTGGAGGAGTGTTCCTCTTTCTCCACATCCTCGCCAACAACTGCTGTCTCCTGTGTTTTTGATCTTAGCCATCCTGACTGGTGTGAGATGGAATCTCAGGGTTGTTTTGATTTGCATTTCCCTAATGACTAAGGATGATGAACATCTCTTTAGGTGCTACTCAGCCATTAGATATTCTTCAGGTGAGAACTCTTTGTTTAGCTCTGTACCCCATTTTATAATAGGGTTACTTACCTCACTGGAGATTAACTTCTTGAGTTCTTTGCAAATATTGGATACAAGCCCTCTGTCGGATATAGGGTTGGTAAAGATCATTTCCCAGTTAGTTGGTTGCCGCTTTGTCTTTTTGACAGTGTCTTTTGCCTTGCAAAACTTTGTAATTTTATGAGGTCTCATTTGTCAATTCTTGATCTTAGAGCATAAGCTATTAGAGTTCTATTGAGGAAATTCTCCACTGTGCCCATATGTTCAAGGTTCTTCCCTACTTTCCTTTCTATTAGTTTCAGTGTGTCTGGTTTTATGTGGAGGTCCTTGATCCACTTGGAATTGAGCTTAGTGCAAGGAGATAAGAATGGGTCAATTTGCATTCTACTGCATGTTGACCTCCAGTTGAGCCAGCACCATTTGTTGAAAAGGATATCTTTTTTCCACTGGATGGTTTTAGCTCCTTTGTCAAAGATCAAGCGACCATAGGAGTGTGGATTTATTTCTGCGTCTTCAATTTTGTTCCATTGATCTACATGCCTGTCACTGTACCAATACCATGCAGTTTTTAACACTATTGCTCTGTAGTACAGCATGAGGTCCGGGATACTGATTCCTCCAGAGGTTCTTTTACCGTTGAGAATAGTTTTAGCTATCCTGGGTTTTCTGTTATTCCAGATGAATTTTTGAATTGCTCTTTCTACCTCTATGAAGAATTGAGTTGGGATTTTGATAGGGATTGCATTGATTCTGTATATTGCTTTTGGCAAGATGGTCATTTTTACTATGTTAATCCTGCCAATCCGTGAGCATGGCAGATTTTTCCATCTTCTGAGGTCTTCTTCAATTTCTTTCTTCAGAGATTTGAAGTTCTTGTCATACAGATCTTTCACTTGTTTGGTTAGAGTAACACCAAGATACTTTATATGGTTTGTGGCTATTGTGAAGGGTATCATTTCTCTTACTTCTTTCTCAGTCTGCTTATCCTTTGAGTATAGGAAGGCTACTGACTTGCTTGAGTTGATTTTATATCCAGCCACTTTGCTGAAGTTGTTTATCAGCTGTAGGAGTTCTCTGGTGGCGTTCTTTGCGTCACTTAAGTATACTATCATATCGTCAGCAAATAGTGATAGTTTGACTTCTTCCTTTCTAATTTGTATCCCTTTGACCTCCTTTTGTTGTCTAATTGCTCTGGCTAGAACTTCAAGTACTATATTGAAAAGATATTGAGAGAGAGGGCAGCCTTGTCTAGTCCCTGATTTTAATGGGATTGCTTCAAGTTTCTTTCCATTTAGATTGATGTTGGCTACTGGTTTGCTGTAAATTGCTTTTACTATGTTTAGATATGGGCCTCGAATTCCTGATCTTTCCAAGACCTTTAGCATGAAAGGATGCTGAATTTTGTCAAATGCTTTCTCAGCATCTAATGAAATGACCATGTGGTTTTTTTTCTTTGAGATTGTTTATGTAGTGGATTACATTGATGGATTTCCTTATATTGAACCATCCCTGCATCCCTGGGATGAAGCCTACTTGATCTTAGTGGATGATCGTTTTGATGTGTTGTTGGATTCGGTTGGCAAGAATTTTATTGAGTATTTTTGCATCGATATTCATAAGAGAGATTGGCCTGATATTCTCTATCTTTGTCGGACCTTTGTGTGCTTTTGGTATTAGCGTAATTGTGGCTTCATAGAATGAGTTGGGTAGTGTTCTTTCTGTTTCTATTTTGTGGAATAGTTTGAAGAGTATTGGTGTTAGGTCTTCTTTGAAGGTCTGATAGAATTCTGCACTAAAACCATCTGGACCTGTGCTTTTTTTGGTTGGAAGACTTCCAATGATGACTTCTATTTCTTCAGGAGTTATAGGATGGTTTAAATGGTCTATTTGATCCTGATTTAATTTTGGTATTTGGTGTCTGTCAAGGAAATTGTCCATTTCCTCGAGATTTTCTAGTTGTGTTGAATATAGGCTTTTATAGTAGGATCTGATGATTTTTTGAATTTCCTCAGTTTCTGTTGTTATCTCTCCCTTTTTGTTTCTGATTTTGTTAATTTGGATACTGTCTCTGTGCCCTCTAGCTAGTCTGGCTAAGTCCTTATCTATCTTGTTGATTCTCTCAAAGAACCAACTCCTAGTTTCGTTGATTCTTTCTATGGTTTTATTTGTTTCTACTTGAATGATTTCAGCCCTGAGTTTGATGATTTCCTACCTTCTACTCCTCTTGGGTGTATTTTCTTCTTTTTTTTCCAGGGATTTCAGGTGTGCCATTAAGCTGCTAGTGTATGCTATCTCCCATTTCTTTTTGGCAGCACTCAGGGCAATGAATTTTCCTCTCAGCACTGCTTTCATTGTGTCCCATAAAGTAGGGTATGTTGTGCCTTCATTTTTATTAAATTTTAAAAAGTCTTTGATTTCTTTCTTTATTTCCTCCTTGTCCAAGTTATCATTGAATAGAGCATTGTTCAGCCTCCATGTGTATGTGGGTTTTCTGTTGCTTTTGTTGCCATTGAAGACCACCCTTATTCCATAGTGATCAGATAGGAGGCATGGGATTAGTTCGATCTTCTTATATCTGTTGAGGTCTGATTTGTGACCAATTACATGGTCGATTTTGGAGAAGGTACCATGAGGTGCTGAGAAGAAGGTGTATTCTTTTGCTCTAGGATGAAATGTTATATATATATATATATATATATATATATATATATATATATATATATATATATATAACATTTCATATATATATATATAACATTTCATATATATTTTTATATATTTATATATATATATAAATATAATCTGTTAGTTCCATTTGGTCCAAGGCTTCAATTACATTCATTGTGTCCCTGTTTAGTTTCTGCTTTCCTGAACGATCCATTTCAGAGAGCGGGGTGTTGAAGTCATCCACTGTTATTTTGTGAGGTGCGATGTGTGCTTTGAGGATAGATATTCAGAATTGAGAGTTCTTCTTGGTGGATTTTTCCTTTGATCAGTATGTAGTGTCCTTCTGTGTCTTTTTTGATGACTTTAGGTTGAACGTCAATTTTATCTGGTATTAGGATGGCTACTCCGGCTCGTTTCTTGGGACCATTTGCTTGTAAAATTGTTTTCCAGCCTTTTACTCTGAGGTAGTGTTTGTCTTTGACACTCAGGTGTGTTTCCAGCAAGCAGCAAAATGCTTAGTCATGTTTATGTATCCAGTCTGTTAGTCTATGTCTTTTTATTGGGGAATTGAGAGCATTGATATTAAGAGAGATTAAGGAATAGTGATTATGGCCACCTGCTATTCTTGACGCTATCTTTATGTTTGAGTGGTTATCTACTTTTGGGTTTGATGCAAGAAGGTTACTATCTCGTTTTTTCCAGGGTGTTGTTTCTCTCCTTGTATTGGCGGTTTCCACTTATTATCCTTTGCAGGGCTGGGTTTGTGGAAAGATATTGTGAAAATTTGGTTTTATCATGGAATATCTTGGTCTCTCCATCTATGGTGATTGAGAGTTTTGCTGAGTATAGTAGTCTAGGCTGGCATTTGTGTTCTCTTAGTGTCTGCCTGAGATCTGCCCAGGATCTTCTGGCTTTCATAGTCTCTGGTGAGAAGCCTGAAGTGATTCGGATAGGTATTCCTTTGTATGTTACTTGGCCCTTTTCTCTTACTGCTTTTAGTATTCTTTCTTTGTTTAGTACATTTGACGTTTTTATTATTATGTGATGGGAGGTATTTCTGTTCTGGTCCAGTCTGTTTGGAGTTCAGTAGGCTTCTTGTATGTTCATCGGCATCTCTCTCTTTAGGTTAGGGAAGTTTTCCTCCATAATTTTGTTGAAGATATTTACTGGCCCTTTAAGTTGCAAATCTTCACTCTCATCTATACCTATAATCCTTAGGTTTGGTCTTCTCATTGTGTCCTGGATTTCCTGAATGTTTTGGGTTACACATTTTTTGCATTTTGCATTTTCTTTGACTGTTGAGTCGATGCTTTCTATGGAATCTTCAGCACCTGAGATTCTTTCTTCCATCTCTTGTATTCTATTGTTGATGTTTGTATCTATGACTCCTGATTTCTTCCCAAGGTTTTCTATCTCCAAAGTTGTCTCCCTTTGTGATTTCTTAGTTGTTTCTACTTCCTTTTTTAGATCCTGGATGGATTTGCTGAGATCCTTCACTTGTTTTTTTTTTTTTCTTTTTGTATTTTCCTGTATTTCTTTAAGGTATTTTTGCATTTCCTCTTTCAGGATTTCTGCCTGTTGACCAAAGTTCTCCTGTATTTCTCTAAGCGATTTTTGTGTTTCCTCCTCATGGGCTTCCATCTGCTGATCCATGTTCTCCTGCATTTTTTTAAGCAATTCTTGTGTTTCCTTTGTAAGGGCATCTATCCGTTGATTCATTCCTTTAAGCAATTTTTGTGTTGCCTCCCTATGAGCATCCATCTGTTGAGCCATGTTCTTCTGCATTTCTTTATGCAATTTTTGTGATTCCTTTGAAAGTGCATCTACCCGTTGGTTCATTTATTTAAGCGATTGTTGTGTTGCCTCCTTGTGGGCCTCCATCTGTTGATCCATGTTCTCCTGCATTTTTCTAAACCATTTTTGTGCTTCCTTTGTAAGGGCTTCTAACCGTTGATTCATGATCTCCTGTAATTCTTTATTAGATTTATTTGTGTCCTTCTTGAAATCCTCTAATAGCATCATGAGAAGTAATTTTAAATACAGATCTTGTCTTTCGGGTGTGGTGGGGTATCCAGGACTTGCTGCTGTTGGAGAGTTTGGATGGTGCCATATTACTTTGATTTCTGTTAGTAACGTTCCTATGTTTGTCTTTTGCCATCTGGTTACCTCTGGTGTTAGTTGGTCCTGCTGTCACTGGCTGTTGGTTGGGCCTCCTGTGAGCCTGCAAAGCTATTTCTGACCCCCCTGGATTATCGGGATTCCCCTGACACCAATTTCTGGGGCCTGCCCTGCTCCTGAGTGACTTTGGAGCCCTGATGTGCCTTGCCCCAAGTGATGTTATATTGGGGAATCCCTGCACATCCAAAGGCTCAGCGTAGAGGATCCCGGGAGTAGAGGTCGCCAAAGGGAGGCTGGTAGGCTCCCGCCTTGTGCAGGGGTGTGTGATCTCTCCCGGGGGGGAAGGGGGGGTCCCTCTGCAGGGCAGAAGTCCCACAGCATAGCTGGTGCGTAGATTACTGCAGATGTGCCCAGCTCTTGGGAGCAGGGTACACACAAGCTGCCTGAGATCCAAGCGATATTATGCCTGACTGTCTCTGAGCCTGGAGGTCCTAACTGCCCTGATGTTGGAGCAAAGATGGCAGGCAGAGTGCACTCTGCACTCTCTCGGGGAAGATCACTCTGCAGGGGAGGTGGCCCACAGCAGAGCTTGTGCCCAGAAGACCACAGCGCTGTCCCGCTCTTCTGCGTAGATGGAAGCCCAACAGGCTGTGTCCCAAGCGATGTTATATTTGGGGGAACCTGGGTACCTGTCTCCTCAGTGCAGTCGATCCAGGAACAGAGGTCGCCAAAGGGAAGCTGGTAGGCTCCCGCCCAGTGCGGGGGGAGGGGGGTGTCCCTCTGCAAGGCAGAAGTCCCACAGCAGAGCTGGTGCGCTGGTTACTGCAGATCTGCCCAGTTCTTAGGAGCAGGGTACACACAAACTGCCTGAGACCCAAGTGATATTATGTCTGTCTGTCTCTGAGCCTGGAGGTCCCAACTGCCCTGATGCTGGAGCAAAGATGGCGGAGTGCACTCTTCACTCTCTCGGCAGCGCAGGTCACTCTGTAGGGGAGATGGCCCACAGTAGAGCTGGCGCCCAGATGACCGCAGTGCTTTCCCGCTCTTGGGCGCAGATGGAAGCCCCAACAGGCTGTGTCCCAAGCGATGTTATATTGGGGTGAACCTGAGTACCTGTCTCCTCAGTGCAGTATATCCAGGAACAGAGGTCACCAGACCTAAACCTTCTTTGAAGGTTTTTGAAACACATGAGACATTGATGACTGCCTTTGAGATGGCTTGTCAGGTAATGCCATATGCCACTAAGCTTGAGAGTTTATCTGTGAAATGATCCCATTTCATCATGTCACCTAGTGTGATTTTTTTTTAAAATACAAAAGGAGATCTCAAATAGGGGATGTTGTGCAGAGTGCCTGAAACAAATATGTGGCAGATAGCATCACTTGGTGCTTGAGAAGTTCAGTCCTCAGAACCCCCAGAGTAGAATGGCAGAGCATAGTCCTGCAAGTTGTCCTCTGACCTCCACACATGCGTTGTGACATACATACCTGAACTTGAGCATTTGCAAGCGTGTACGTGTGTGCACGCACACACACACACACACACACACACACACACACACACACACACACAAGCTCACGTGCGTGCATGCATGCATGCATAAATTTGAAAAATTAAATTTCTGCTTTAACAAAACAAATGATGGACTGTGGGTATTGCTCAGTGATTAGAGCATGTGTCTAGAACACATTAAGCTCCAGGTTCAAGTCCTAGCTCTGCCAAAAATAAGATTAAAAACCTAAGCCTATTGTAAAAATGGACTTCCATGTCCAAAACTGTTTGCAGCAATTCCATTGTCTAAAGTTTCTGAACACTGTGACTATAATTACTTTCCTGTCACTGCTTGTGAAATAAATACAAGAAAAGATTCCTGAATTATATCCCAGGATTACTCACATCTTCATGGAACAATAGCTGCCATTCCCTCACTCTGTTAAAGTGTACTCTTTTAACAAGTTGACATTTCAAATGTCCAAAATTTATCATTTCCATGGCATTACACATCAAGTCTCATGTCCAGCTTCCCAAGACACAACTCAGAAAATCATCAAAACCTAACCATTCACATAGTTAGGTTTTCTGGCTCAAAAATGAGAATGTCAAAGCAAAGTACAATGGCACTTCCATTCCCCTGAGAAATTCTAAAACAAAGCTGTTCTTAAAACAGAGTACTTAGAAGCCCTCTGAATTTGTTGATCAGGCAGGAAGCACTAACCCAGATCTTTCTGAATGAAGATTTACTACTGCTTTGTAAAATCAGCATGTCTCTTGTGTGACATTGATGACCAGCTTCTCTGAATAGCCCCATAGATTTCTAGATACCGTATTCTGTGTGGTTGTCAATCTCCACTCAGTTACTGTCTGCTTGCCACTGCTCTGCCACAGTCCCTGTGCACCAAGCAATACTGCATATTCTGCTTCAGTAACTACATCCTGTGTTCATTCGTTATCATATTTATATTTTTACAGTCCATTAGATGACATTATCAGTGATTGAAAACAAACAAACCTAATAGCTTTAGCTCCTTGACCTTAAATGTGAACTGCCAGGTGAATAGGCAGAGATAGATTTGAAAAATGTTTGCTGCTTAGTAGACAATAGGTACTAAATGATCAAATATTTCCCAATCTTTCTCCTCCTACTTAGGCACCTTTAAAGTGTAAGTGAATTTGCCAATCTTCATTAAGGAGCTAGGTGTTCCTAGATAACCAAAAGCTTTGTATTCTCGTGATCTAACATTGTTGGTGTTTGGCAACAGAATAAATGAATAACTATATCCTACTAAAATTTATAATTAAAAAGTATATTAGTTTGCAGTACCCTGCTCTATTGACTGGTTTTGTGTAAATTTGACACAAGCTAGAGTCATCAAAGAGGAAAGAGACACAGTTGAGGGAATGCCTCCATGAGATCCAGCAATGGGGCATTTTCTCAGCGACTAGGGGTACAGGGCCCAGCCAATGATGGATTGTGCATCCCTGGGCTGGTGATCCTGGTTTCTATACAAAAGCAGGCTGAACAAACTATAGAAACCAAGACAGTAAGGAGCACCCTTCTATGACATCTGCATCAGCTCCTGCTTCCAGCTTCCTCTTTGGCTCTATTTGAATTCCTGTCCTGACTTCGTTCTATGCTGAACAGCAATAGGAAGTAAGTGTAAGACAAATAAACACTTTCCTCCCCAACTTACTTATTTGGTCATGTTATTTCTTCATAGAAATAGAGACCCTAAGACACCTGTGATTATGCAGAGCCACTGATTGAGTGGCTTGAACAGTAAATGTGTTAACTCACAGTTCTGTAGGCAGGAGCTTTAAATCAAGGTGATGACATTCTAACTTCTGAGAGCTGTAAGAAAGAATCTTCCTGTCTTCCCACTTTAGTCATTTCATTGTTTCGCTTGGTGGGTACTTCTAGATCCAACTTAAATTAGGTACATTTCATACTGGATTATCTCAGTAAAGAATTTATCTCCAAATGATAGAGAGAGCCCTTACCAAAGATAACAAAGATGCTTCTCACACAGGCTACAGCTGGCCAGTACTATATTCCATCTTTGGAAGGGCATCATCTGATGAAGACAATACACAGAGAATAGAAATGCATGGGAATGACCCAAGTCCAGAAAGGTAGATGTAGGTTCTGTACCTGACCTGTGACCTCACCTCACATGATCAAGAAGTTAAATCCACTATAAAGTAGCTTCATTTCTACAGGACATACAGAACTCTAGACTGTAGCCTAGCAAAGTAGGCCTTCAATAATAACAAGTAGAAAGATGTTCTGGCATCATATTTATAAGTGTTTTAATAACACCACTTTGTAGAAGCCATCAAGAATATTCTCTGTCCTCCTCAATTACTATCTCCAGACCCTATTTACCTTGGAAAATTGACTTCCATTCACAGGACAACTCAGTTCAGTGATTCTTAAACTGAGAATGGACAAAATTGTAAGTCTCCAGTGTCTTTTTGTGCCTAGACCACTCACTTATCCTATTATTAAAGAATAATTTTATGCAACTTTACACCTTTTTTCTCTTTCTCTCTCACTTGCTTTTTAAGTTTTGAAAGAGGACCTAACATTGTAGTCCAGGCTGATCTTGAACTTACTATGTGGCCAAAACTGTTCTGAGACCTATGGTTTTCTTCTCAAGTTCTCGGATAAAACATATGCACCATCATACCCAGATAAACCATTACTTCCTGGTAGACAGAATAAAACTCTTCCTCTATAATATTAGTTTCTACAACACCACAGGGAGAACTATACATAATGATTCCCAGGCTTCTAGGCTCAACCACAAATGTCCCTCACACTAACAGAAGAGCTGTCATTACCTAACTTGTAAATACCCATGCTGTCTTACAAAGACATGGTCTCTAGCTCCTTACTTCCCTTCATGGAGGAAAGAAGATTTCTGCAAGTCATGAATTAAGCCTTTCCTGGTACCCTGTTCACCTCTCTCTGTCTCTCTGTATGTCTCTGTCTCTCTCTCACACTGTCTCTCTGTCTCTGTCTCTTTCTGTTTCTCTGTCTCTCTATGTCTCTGTGTCTCTCTCACACTGTCTCGCTGTCTCTCTCTGTCTCTGTCTCTCTCTGTCTTTCTTTCTCTCTCGCTTTCTCTCTCTCTCTCTCTCTCTCTCTCTCTCTCTCTCTCTCTCTCTCTCTCTCTCTCTTTCTCTCTCTCTCTCTGCTGCTGCTGCTGCATCATAAGTACCTGTCAAAAACATTAGCTCAATTGTAGATGCACACATCATAATAGAGGCCTAGAAGAGATTCAAGTGGGTCACCTTATCACTTTCTTTTTTAGCACAGGGTCTGTATTCTTCCTTACCTTTTCCTTCATCTTGTTTGTAAAGCAGCAGCATCAAATTTTCAAGTGACTTGGACTCCATCATCTCTTCTATAAATTGGTTTCATTCCCTAGTCGATCCTGCTGTTAATTTTTTTTAACAATCTTTCATATGCTTCTTGTTCAAATTTAAATCCAATATTTATATTCTTATCATTCCTAACTAATGAGAATTATCTCTTCCTCTTTGGGAGACTCCCAAGGTATGTATAGAACAGCATTCACATTTTGTATGTTTTCTGTGATACATTAAAAATTTATCACAGATTCTAAAGAAGACAACCTGATTTTAATTTAAATATACACATAATTTTGTTCTGTTTTAGGAAAACCTTGGATGTTTATTTTCAATATTTGTCTTCCATGGGTAAATGTAAAAGTAATGTTTCTTGAATACTACTTCAAAAAATATCTGTTATCAAAATTACTATCACTAGTCTACCATGGAATAACTTGACTGTGGAAATTAAAGCCATTTAGCCAGCAAAGAGATTATTCAACTACTACAATATTTCCCAGGATGGCACAGCTTCCAACTTCTAAGTCCTATAATGTGATCTGCCTTCATCTATACAGAATGAAAAGAAAATTCTGTCTTCTATGTTGTCAGTAATTGCAAAAGGCAGAGGTCTTACTTTCATTTCCTATGACAACACAGCCAGTCAATTAGCAGATATTTATCAAGAATTTACTATATACACAATGCAGCTAGACACAAAATGGAGGTCCAACAAAAATACACTTTCATATTTTCCTACCCCCCCCCAATTCCAGAATAAATTCAGTGACAAATGTTCCCACTAGTCATTTTCCCGATTCTTTAAGTTCATGTCATAGTCACCCTAAATCAATTCTTGTCTGAAATAAACACATTGAAATCCATAGAAAATTCCTCCTGGGTAAGGAGAATGAACTTGGTTCCTTTGTTTCTTACCCATCCTCCCACACTCTTATCTGTTGTTCTCATGGTATAAATTGAAAGTTACCCACAGAATTCATGTTCCTCCCACCAACTCACTGGTGAACTGGGACAAGTCTCTGTTATCTCAGAACCTTTAGCATAAAATTCTACATCATCATGCTTCAGATAAATAAGAAGTCTTGGAAATCAAGGGATTTTTATAGTTAGTGTCCCTTAATGAAACCACTTTTCCTGGTCTCTTTCTTCCCGTTAAAATCTGTTTCATTTTTTTTCTTTCCTCTCTTTCTCTATTTTGTATTAGTCTTGTTATTAAAATGTTCATACATATACACTTTGCATTGTTTTCTCTCTGACACAACCCTTTTTATATATTTCTACCATCCCTATCATATCCCCTCCAACTCCCTTCTAGTCCTTTTCCCAGATTTACAACTTTTGACTTTGCTTTGTGGTTCATTTGGTTTAACCAGGCTATGTGTATAACCACTGGACTGGAACTATCCACTGTGGCCTGGTGAAGTCAACAGTGAGAATATGAATAAAAAACATAGCTGTTCCTCTACTGGAACAGATCAGATAGTTCAGCAGTTAGGGGTGGGGTCTCTGAGCTATTTCCCACCCATGCTTGACTGTTGAAGGAGATTATTACGGAAACTTAGTGCAAACATCATGTCACAGCAGCTGAGGAGGATTGCAAGGATGAAAATGGCTGTGTTTTCCCAGTGGATGGCATTTCTCAGCCCTTCTTCCCACTTGTAAACCCTTATGTTCTTACCTGTTCTTCTCATTCTCCCATGAGCTCTCTTTCATCACCTATTCTCAGCCTGTTGTGTAGCCATGAATCTGTGAGGTCACTATTATTCACCAGGAAGAGGCTTCTTTCATTAAGTCTAATAATAGCACTTGTCTATGGATATAAACATATATACACAGAAGACAGTTTGACTCACTATTGATTTTGCTAAACAAACGTGTTCAAATTTCCACTTGTGAACTATGCAACCATGGGTTTTTAATCAGGATTAGAACATCAGACAAGGAGTCCTTCTTATGGAAAGACCTTCAAATCCAACTGAAGAGCAGTTGGTTTCCTTCATATCAATAGTCCACAATTGATGCATGCTAACAAAAAAATTTTAAATTCAAAGAATTGATAGACAAATAAGCATAATTAATGCTCACTTGCTGAGTCAAAGGGAAGACATTTTTCATGACAAAATAAAATATAACAAGATAAAACCATCACATCAAGTTTGGACAAGGCAACCCAAAAGAAGTAAAAGATCCCCAAGAGCAGGCATAAGAATCATGAACCTGCTTGCTTACATACTCAGGAGACCCATAAAACTCTAAACTGAAAGGTATAATATGTATGAGAAGGACCTGGTGCAGGACTCTGTAGGCCCTGTATGTGTTGCGTCTGTCTCTGTGTTCACATGAGCTTTGCTCAGTTGATTCAGACAGCCTTGTTCTCTTGGTGTTCTTCATCCCCTCTGGCTCTTAAATTGTTTCTGCCTCCACTTCTAGGTTCCCTGAGCTCTGAGGTGAGGAATTGAATAGAGCAGAGATATCCTATTTAGAGTTGTGTGTTCCAATGACCTTCTATCCCTCTCCCTCTCCCTCTTCCTCTCCCTCCCACTTTTCCTCCCTCCCCCCCTCCTTCTCCATCAGCCTAACCATAATGTCTGGCTTTGGGTCTCTGCATCTCTTCCTGTCTGCTGCAGGAGGAATCTTCTCTGATAATAACTGAATAGAGCACTGGCCTTAGGTCTCTGGGCTATTTAATCTCTGGTTCTTACTCAACCAATAAGTACAGGGTATGAATCCCAACTCATGGATTCAGCCTTAAGTCAAATCAGACACTGGTTGGCTACTCCAAGTTCTGTGCCACCATTGCCCTAGCATGTTTTGCAGACAGGATAGATCATAGGTCAAAGATTTTGTGGCTGCTTTAGTGCTTACATTTCTCTTCTGATTGCCTACAGAGTACCTTCCACACCAAAGACGATATAACTTAGGATGAAGGCAACAACAGAGCTTCTCTGTCAGTTTTCAGAAAACAAGCAATTGTCTTTCAAATAGCCTGGATTTTTTGAGAATTTCTATGGGACTCTCTGGGCAACAACAACAAACAATTTGCATATAAATGAACACATACAATATTTACCTTTCTTGATTACATCACTCAGGATGATATTTTTCTACTTCCATCCATTTGCATGCCAATTTTATGTTATGTTTTTAAAAACTGAGTAATACTTCATTGTGTAGATGTACCACCATTCACTTCAGGTACATCTAGGTTGCTTCCAGTTTCTAATACTATGAATAGGGAAGCAATGAGCATGGTCAAGCATGTGTCATTGTAGTAGCATTTGTGGTATTAGGTTGAATGAGATGCCTTAAAGAAGCATGGAAGAAGTCTACAGAGCAAGTACCAAGACAACCAACCTTAGGCAGTAAAGGAGTTGGAAAACAGAAAGCTGGTGATAATGTAATAGAACTAGGGGACCATATTCTAGCCCCAGTAAGCAGTAGAACTTGGCAATTTGGCTGCATTTGGCTCTGGCTTTAGAGTCCAGAATACAAGGGACTACTGGAGAATTTGATGCTAGTTAGCTGGAGCTAATAAATTAGTGGTGATTAAGAAGAGGCCTGCAGTCTGCACATGGAACAGATCCTATGCCACAGCACTTCATACCCAAACACCGTCAGGAGAGAGCTAGTCTCCCAGGAGTGCCAACAAGTCTATGAGCACAGGTAAGACCATCTCTTCTGCTCAGAGGGACAGAGCTCTCAGGACACAGGAACCAGGGAGCAGTCTGGGTCAGGAATCTTATGGTTTCTCTCTGTGCCTGGAGCTGACCCTGTGCCACAGTTCTTCACACTCAAATACCATCTGGAGAGACCTGGTATCCCAGGAGTGCTGACACCCCTGTGAGCACAGGTAAGATCACCACATTTGCTCAAATTTCTGCCCAAGAGGGACCAGTCCAGAGCCATCAGGACATTGAATCTGAGGAACAGCCAGGAACAGGATCATTCAGGTTTCTATCTGTATCCCAAAGCTGACCCTGGGCCACAGCTCTACATACTCAAATTCCTCCCAGACAGAATTGGTCTCCCAGGAGTACTGACACACATATTTGTAGGAGGTACAAGCCACAGTCCGAGATAGGAAGACAAGCTAACACCAGAGATAACCAGATGGTAAAAGGCAAGGGCAAGAACATAAGCAACAGAAAACAAGGCTCCTTGGCAAAATCAGAACCCAGCTCTCCCACAATAGTGAAACCTGGATACCCAAACACACCAGAGAAGCAAGACTGTGATTTAAAATCACATAGCAAGATGATGATAGAGGATTGTAAGAAGATAGAGGCATAGATAACTACCTTAAAGAAATATAGGAGAACACAGGTAAACAGCTAGAAGCCCTTAAATAGGAAACACAAAAATCCCTTTAAGTATTACAGGAAAACACAACCAAACAGGAGAAGGAATTGAGCAAAACCTTCCAGAATCTAAAAATGAAAATAGAACCAATAAGGAAATCACAACCCTGGAGATAGAAAACCTAGGAAAGAGATCAGGAGTCATAGATGCAAGCATCACCAACAGAATACAAGAGCTAGAAGAGAGAAACTCAGGTGCAGAAGATACCATAGAAAATATTGACACAACAGTCAAAGAAAATGAAAAATGCAAAAAACTCCAAATCCAAAGAATCTAGTAAATCAAGGGGACAAGGAAAAGACAAAACCTAAGGATAATAGGTATAGAAGAGAGTAAAGATTTCCAAATATCTTCAACAAAATTATAGAAGAGAACTTCCCAAACTAAAGAAAAAAATATCCATAAACATACAAGAGACCTACACTCCAAATAGGTTGGACCAGAAAAAAATTCCTCCCAACAATTCATAGTCAAAATAGCACAAAACAAAACTAAGAAAGAATATTAAAAGCAGTAAGGGAAAAGGGTTAAGTAACATAAAGGAAGACCTATCAGAATTACACCAGACTTCTCACCAGAGATTAGGAAAGCTAGAAGATCCTGGGCAGATGTTATTCAGAACCTAAGATAATACAAATGCCAACCCAGGTTACTATACCCATCAAAACTATCAATTACCAAAGATGGAGAAACCAAGATATTCTATGACAAAAACAAATTTACACAATATCTTTCCACAAATCCAGCCCTACAAAGGATGGCAAATGGCAAACGCCAACACAAGGAGAGCAACTACACCCTAAAAAGAGAAAGAAAGTAATCTTCTTTCAACAAGCCCAAAAGAAGATAGCCACACAAACATAAAAATAACACCAAATTCTCCTTGGCCGCCTGTCCTGTTCGTTCTGACGTGGTAGACCTGTGCCAGGGGGAAGCCCCATTTCCTGGTGCTTTCTAGAGATCCAACAGCAGTGGGGCATTCGGAAAGAAACACCCCCCACCTCTGGAGGCCCAGAGCCACAGGTGAGGGACTCACTACCCAGCAAACACCTAAACCTGCCCTCCTTCCGGATCACCACTCTCCTTCCGTCCATTCTAGCCCTCCCTCCCCCTCCACTGCCTGTCCTGTTCATTCTGACGAGGTAGGCTTATGCCAGGTCTGCAAGGGGGTGGGGGAAGGGGAGGTAGGAGGAAGGCCATATTTCCTGAGATCCAGCAACAGCAGGATATTCAATCCAGCAGCAGCTGAGCATTCAAGAATAAACAGCTTGCAGGACATTCAACTCTTGCCAAGTCTGCTACAGAGAAGACCCCATCTCCTGATATTTCCTGGAAACCCAGCTGTATGCAGGACATTTGAGAGAAATGGAATCCCAGGAATACAGATACACAGGCCTGCAGGACAGAGAAGTCACAGTCAGAGACAGCAAGACCAGCTAACACTGGAGATAACTAGATGGCCAAAAGCAAATGCAAGATCATTATCAATAGAAGCTAAGGCAACATGGCACCATCAGAACCCAGTTCTCCCACAACAGCAAATCCAGGATACTCCATCACATCAGAAAAGCAAGAACTGGATTTAAAATCACCTCTCATGATTCTGTAGGAGGAATTCAAGAAGGACATAAGTAAGTCCCTTAAAGAAATACAGGAGAATATGGGTCAGTGGGTGGAAGCCCTTAAAGATGAAACACAAAAATCCCATAGGGAATTATGGGAGAACATGGGTCAACAGGTAGAAGCCCTTAAAGAGGAATCCCAAAAATCTCTAAAAGAAACACAGGAGAACATGGGTCAACAGGTAGAAGCCCTTAAAGAGGAAACACAAAAATCCCTTAAAGAATTTCAGGAAAACATTTCATTCTTAAACAAAACAATATTCCTTCTTCTCTGGACCTCACAGCACCTTCTCCAAAATTGACCATATACTCAGTCATAAAACAGACCTCAGAAGCCGGGCGGTGGTGGCGCACGCCTTTAATCCCAGCACTTGGGAGGCAGAGGCAGGAGGATTTCTGAGTTCGAGGCCAGCCTGGTCTACAAAGTGAGTTCCAGGACAGCCAGGGCTACACAGAGAAACCCTGTCTCGAAAAACCAAAAAAAAAAAAAAAAGACCTCAGAATGTATAAGAAGATTGAAATAATTCTGTGCACCCTATCAGATTACCACAGACTAAGGCTGGTCTTCAATAACAAAAAGAACAACAGAAAGCCCACATACACATGGAAACTGAATAACATTCTACTCAACAATAACTTGGTCAAGGAAGAAATAAAGAAATTAAAGACTTTTTAGAATTTAATAAAACTGAAGGCACAACATATCCAAACTTATGGAACATAATGAAAACAGTACTAAGAGCAAAACTCAGCTCTGAGTGCTTCCAAAAAGAAAAAGAGAGTATACATTACCAACTTAACAGCACACCTGAAAGATCTAGAACAAAAAGAAACAAATATACCCAAGAGGAGTATACTTCAGGAAAAATCAAACTCAGGGCTGAAATAAACCAACTAATAACAAAAAGAACTATAAAAAGAATCAATAAAACCAGGAGCTGGTTCTTTGAGAAAATCAACAAGATAGATAAACCCTTAGCCAGACTAACCAGAGGGCAAAGAGATAGTATCCAAATCCACAAAATCAGAAATGAAAATGGAGATATAACAAAAGAAACTGAAGAAATTCAAAAAATCATTAGATCCTACTACAAAAGCCTGTATTCAACAAAAGTGGAAAATCTGAATGAAATGGAGAATTTTCTAGAAAGATACCAAATACTATGGATAATCAGGATCAGATAAACCATCTAAATTATACCATAACCCCTAAAAAAAATAAAATAAAACAAAAGCAGTCATTAAAAGTCTCCCAACCAAAAAAAAAACCAAAAAAACAAAAAACAAAAAACAAAAAAAAAATATAAAAAATAAAAAAACCAAGCCCAAGACCAGATGGGTTAATGCAGAATTCAATCAGACCTTCAAAGAAGACCTAAATACCAATACTCTTCAAACTATTCCACAAAATAGAAACAGAATCCAATTCTTTCTATGAAGGCACAGTTATGCTGCATAGTCTCCCTTGGAGATGGAATAGTTTCTGTCTAATTAGGAACTTATCACAATTTCCTTTCATAGAGGACTTCATAAGAGATTTTTTTTCTACTTCTATCATGTTTAATGTCCCAAATAGATTTTAAATACTGGTTGAGTGCATATTGCTTTTAGCTTCAGAAGATACCATGAATATTTAAGAGGCACTTTACTATTACAAATTATTTTGATGACTTGAAAATATCAATGCTGAGTTGTATATTTTAAAATAAATTTTTAGCTCAATAAATAATAATAATAATAATAATAATAATAATAATATTTTTTAAAAAAAGACCAGCATCACTGAGGTGAAATCTTCTGGGATGTGTTTTCTGAGAGCACAAAGAAGCTGTGTTCCAGAGATAGCCAAGGTTATACTTCCAGCTATAGCTGTATTTAGAAATGTATGAGAGTCACCCAGGAGGTACTACTGGTTTTGAAGGCATGAAGGAGTTATGAAGAGCAGCTGAGGCTTGGCCCTGTGAGAAGCCAGGGAAGGCCATTGGTGAAGGTGTAGCGTCAGCTGCAGTTGATGACCCAGAGCTGAAGGAGTCATGCAAAGGAGTTAAGGTTTTGACTATGAAGACAGCTTTTTGTAAAGCAGAAGAGCCCAGTGTATTGGAGATGCCAGTAGCATAGAGCGATCACCAAAAACAGCAGTGACAGTGAAGTGGATCAACCTAAGCTTAACATGCTACAGAGGGCAGAGCTGGAAAAGTGGAGGCAGCCCTTTGGAGGAGCCCAGAAAATTATGGGTAGATCCCAGACATTGAAACAAGCTGTAAGCCGGGCGGTGGTGGCGCACGCCTTTAATCCCAGCACTTGGGAGGCAGAGGCAGGCGGATTTCTGAGTTCGAGGCCAGCCTGGTCTACAGAGTGAGTTCCAGGACAGCCAGGGCTACACAGAGAAACCCTGTCTCGAAAAGCCAAATAAATAAATAAATATTAAAAAAAAAAAAAGAAACAAGCTGTAACACTGAAGTTGCCTTGGCGACCTCAAGATGTTCGAGATGTCTGCTGAGACAAGCTGCTAATAGTAACTATAGAACTAGCCCAGGAGAAAGAAGTTTGCTGCAGTCAACAAAAAATGAAAAAGGAGTTGGAGATCTGAGAACCACATTGACATCAGACATGGAGATTCAGAGTTTGGAGTTTGCCCAGGTTGTCCTGCTTTGGAGATTACAGTTAAGCAATTGGATAAATCTCAGAAGAGACTTTGAGCTTTTCATTTTTAATATTGTTTTGACTGCTATAGATTATGGGGACTTTTGAAGTTGGACTAAATGTATTTTGCATTATGCTATGTTTAGTTATGGCCCCCATCGACTCATATGTTTAAACTAGCCTTTAGGGGCCAAGGATGGAATGTGATAATTTGTATATGCTCGGCCCAGGGAGTGGCACTATTAGGTGTGGCCCTGCTGGAGTAGCTGTGGCCTTGTTGGAGTAGGTGTGTCACTATGGGCATTGGCTTTAAGACCTTCATCCTAGCTGACTGGAAGCCAATATTCAACGGGAAGTCTTCAGATGAGGATTTAGAACTCTCAGTTCCTCCTGTACCATGCCTGCTGGAATGCTTTCCTGTTCCTGCCTTAATGATAATGGACTGAACTTCTGAACCTATAAGCCAGCCCCAATTAAATGTTGTGCTTATGAGAAAAAAAGAAAGGAAGTAAGGAAAGAAGGAAAGAAAGAAAGAAAGAAAGAAAGAAAGAAAGAAAGAAAGAAAGAAAGGAAGGAAGGAAGGAAGGAAGGAAGGAAGGAAGGAAGGAAGGAAGGAAGATGGAAGAAACACAAAACAGGGCAGATCACTAGATACTGTGATTCTGTTGGTAACAGACAGACCATCCTAAACAATCCAGATCCCCATTTCCTAGCCAGGTGGGCTGAATTAGCATGAGTGCAATAAACTCTATACATGATTTTATCCTATTTTCAGACAGCAAGCAGGAGTCTCAGGAGATTAAGTGATTTGTCCAAGGAATTTGGAAGACTTGTTGCAGAACTGCTATTCTCACATGAATTGTACTGATTCCACAGCCATAATATCTTGCTCCATTCCATTGCCTCTCTAACATGTTCTAATCTTAAGATATTTCAAGCTTGCTTTCTTACTAAGAAGAAATGATTTCCTATTTTAGCTTTCCTGAGCCTTGGGATCTATACTGTAAATTTGAATTAATAATGATCATTGACTTTTAAATGAATCAGTGAAGAGAAAGTGCTTTGAGCAACAGTCAATAAGTGTCATTTTGTTGTTGTAAGTTTAAATCACTCATTCATTGATTTGTGAAACAAAGAAAAATCCAGTGTGTGACAGATAGCCAGTATCTCAGAGGAGTATCATCCTTTATGTATAAGGAATATTCTGATACCTCCTTTTTCTCACTCATTACCAAAGCTCTTTATCATTCCTGAAAACTTAAGCACCAAAAACAAGTTAGAAAGAAATATTAATTATAAATTAGGGTCTTTTTTTTTATTTTAGTCTTTAAAAAGTTTATGATAAATCTATGGAGTCAGGACACATCTCAGGAAAAAGAAGAACAAAAATATAACCTGTGTTTTCCATGACTCAAGTACTTTTTCATCAAACAAATGTGTCACAGTGTCACACATGAAAAGTACAAGTTTCCTCCTTTAAGTTGTCGAGACTGTTGAAAAATATTTTCCATTGTCTCAGTATTAATATCTGAAATTCTATAATACCCTACAACTTTCAGTGTGCACACTAATGTCTTTTTTTAATATCTAATTTTCTGGTGCATATTTGTTCATTAAGCCTATGATATATACTAATGTTGTCTCATTCATGGTAAGGAAGAAAAGTTCACCTCAAAGGACAAAGGGCATCTTGATCTATGTAATTTGAAGGGGGAGTACTTCTCCAGGAAGATTCAGTACCACCTAGTAGAAACTCATTAAATTTGCTATAGTTACAGTGAATTGGAAGAAAGAAAAATGATAATATGAATATAGACTTCGGCTTTAGAAACACCTACTCCAAAGACAAAGAGGAAAACAAAACCCACACATACATGTGTTAACATGCCTTTCACTAAATTATGCAGACATCACATAAAGTAACCCTATAAGATGGATGAAAATATCTGCTTTTCTGAGATGAAATATATATATATATGTGTGTGTGTGTGTGTGTGTGTGTGTGTGTGTGTGTATGTATATGCATATGTATATGTATATGTGTATGTTTATGTGTATGTGTATGTATATCCCCAAAATGCATGGTCCATATAGCTAAAGCTAAGAGTAGAATCCAAATCCCTTGCTTATTTAGGAAAAAGACTATGTAGTTATGGGAAGGACATTGGGCTTGGTTCTAAGTGTCCTGAATGCTCAAAATGTTATCCAAAGAATGACAACAGGATCTCTTTTTTTTTTTTTTTTTTGGAGGGGTCTTTTTTGAGTTTTTTTAATTAGATATTTTCTTTATTTATATTTCGAATGTTATCCCCATTCCTGATTTCCCTTCTTAAAACCCCCTATCCCATACCTACTCTCTCTGCTCACCAACCAATCCACTCTTGCTTCCCTTTCCTGGCATTCAGTTACACTGGGGCATCAAGCCTTCACAGGATCAAGGGCCTCTCCCTTCATTGATGACCAACAAGGCCGTCCTCTGCGAAATATGTGACTGGAGCCATGGGTCCCTCCATGGTACTCTTTGGTTGGTGACTTAGTCCATGGGACTTCTGGGGTACTAGTTGGTTATTATTGTTGTTCACCCTATGGGGCTGTAAACCCCTTCAGCTCCTTGGGTCCTTTCTCTAGCTGCTCCATTGGGGACCCTGTGCTCAGTCCAATGGTTGGCTGAGAGCATCTATCTCTGTATTTGTCAGGTACTGGCAGAACCTCTCAGGAGATGGCTATGACCAACTCCTGTCAGCCAGCACTTACTAGCATCCGCAATAGTGTCTGGATTTGGTGACTGTGTACTGGATGGATGCTCAGGTGATGCAGTTTTTGGATGGCGTTTCCTACAATCTCTGCTCTGCACTTTGTCTCTGTATCTCCTCCCATGGGTATTTTGTTCCCCCTTCTAAGAAGGACTGTAGCATCCACATTTTAGTCTTCCTCCTTCTTGAGCTTCATGTGGTCTGTGAATTGTATCTTGGGTATTCCAGCTTATCAGTGAGTATATACCATGTGTGTTCCTTTGTAATTAGGTTACCTCATTCAGGATGATATTTTCTAGTTCCATTCATTTGCCTAAGAATTTCATTAATTCATTGTTTTTAATAGCTGAGTAGTACTCCATTGCATAAATGTACCATATTTTCTATATCCATTCCTCTCTTGAGGGACATCTGGGTCTTTTCAGCTTCTGACTATTATAAATAAGGCTGCTATGAACATAGTGGAGCATGTGTCCTTATTAAATGTTGGAGCATCTTCTGGGTATATGCCCAGAAGTGGTATATCTGGGTCCTCAGGTACTACTATGCCCATACTTAAACATAGTAAATGCAGTATACAGCAAACCAGTAGTCAGCATCAAACTAAGTGGAAAGAAACTTGAAGCAATCCCACTGAAATCAGGGACTAGACAAGGTTGTCCACTCTCTCCCTACCTATTCAATATAGTACTTGAAGTCCTAGCCAGAGCAATTAGACAACAAAAGGAAGTCAAATGGATACAAATTGGAAAGGAAGAAGTCAAAATATCACTATTTGCAGATGATATGATAGTATGCTTAAGTGACACCAAAAATTGCACCAGAGAAGTTCTAAAGCTGATGACTTCAGCAAAGTGGCCAGATATAAAATTAACTCAAACAAATCAGTGGCCCTCATCTACTCAAAGGATAAACAGGCTGACAAAGAAATTAGAGAAACAACTTCTTTCACAATAATCACAAATAATATAAAATACCTTGGTGTGACTCTAACTAAGCAAGTGAAAGATCTGTTTTCCAAGAACTTCAAGTCTCTGAAGAAAAAAAATCAAAGATCTCCCATGCACATGGATTGGCAGAATAGTGAAAATGGCATTTTGCCAAAAACAATATACAGATTCAATGCAATCTCCATCAAAATTCTAACTCAATTCTTCATAGAGTTAGAAAAGGCAATTTCCAAATTCATTTGGAACGACAAAGAATCCAGAATTGCAAAAGCTATTCTCAACAATAAAAGAAGTTCTGGTGGAATCACCATCCTTGACCTCAAGCTATACTACAAAGCAATAGTGACAAAATCTACAAGGTTTTTGTACAGAGACAGACATGTTGATCAGTGGAATAGAATTGAAGACCCAGAAATAAAACCATCCACTTATGGACACTTGATCTTTGACAAAGAAGCCAAAATATACAATGGAAAAAAGAAACCATCTTCAATAAATGGTGCTGAACTAACTGGGAGTCTGTATGTAGAAATATAAAAATAGATCCATATTTGTCACCTTTCACAAAACTCAATTCCAAGTGGTTCAAGGACCTCAACATAAAACCAGATACTCTGAATCTTATAGAAGGGAAATTGGGAAAGAGCCTTGAACTCATTGTCACAGGTGATTTCCTAAACAGAACTCCAATGACTCAGACTCTAAGGTCAAGAATTGATAAATGGGACCTCATAAAACTGCAAAGCTTCTGTAAGGCAAAGGACACTGTCAATAGGACAAATAAGCCACCTACAGATTGGGAAAAAGTCTTCACTAAACCCACATCCAATAGATGGCTAATATCTAAAATATATAAAGAACACAAGAAGGTAACTTCCATAAAAACAAACAACCCAATCAAAAAACAGGGTATAGAATTAAATACAAAATTCATAACAGAAGAATCTCAAATGGCCGAGAAGCACTTGAAGAAATGTTCAACCAGGCAGCATACACTAGCTGGTCTGAAGCCCCCCAACACATATACAGCAGAAGACTTCCTGGTCTGCCCTCAGTGAGAGAAGACACACCTAACTCCTCAGAGACTTGAGGCCCCAAAGAGAGGGGAGGCCTGTCAGGGTGGGCTTGGTGGAGGCTGGGGGAGGTAGGAAAGTGGGGATATCCTCTTGAAGATGGGGGAGGAGGAATGGGATGAGGAACTGTTGGAGGGCAGACAGGGAGGAAGATAACTGGACTGTAAAAAAAGATTAAAGATAATTAAAATCAAAAAAAGAAAAGATAATTTATATTTATATATGTATACATAAATGAATGTGTACAATTGTATAATTTTAAAATTAATTTATGTTGACCATAAATTACAACTGTAAAAAAAAGAAAAAAGAAAAGAAATATCAGGAGAGTTGTTTTGAATATCTGTACCTAGCTCAAACTTTGTGCCCCCCCACTCTGTATCAAGTCAAAAATCATCTAATCTCATTGTTTATAGCTCAAACTTTATTTTCTCTGAGACATCTTCTCTGACCCACCTGTATCCAGAACAAATGACAAATTTTCAATGCACGCTTACTATACCTTGCAAGTATACATTTATTCATGTTGTCTTTCAGTTTTGTAAAGTTCTATGAGAGCATCAATTATTTCTGGCTCCACTTGACATTATAATTTCCAATGCCAGCAGAATTCATTTTACATTTCAGCTTTTAATAAATTCATTCATTTGTTCACATCATAAATACCTATCAACTATTTCTCCAAGTAATTGAGCTGTATCAATGAAGAAAGCAAAAGGCTCTGAAGGATGTGTCACATAAAAAGGTATTGCTCTGTCCTGTCAAAACAACAAAATAAAATGAAAAATAAAAACATAATGTAGTATGTGAGAGAAATTAATGTGGTATACAAGAAATGCAGATTGGGACCATTGAGATGGCTCATTGGCTAAGAGTACTTACTATTTTTGCAGAGGACACAGCTATGGTTCCCAGTATCTACATGTTCCAGAATACTGAATTCTCTCTTCTGATCTCTGTGGGCACCAGGCACATATATGGTACATATCCATACATGCAGACAAACACTCATATACATAAAGATAAAATAAAAAAACTTTGAAATGAATGAAGATAGTATTAAGGTAAACAAGATCACTAGTGATGAGACTCAGGGTATCCTTTAGTTTTAGATGCTGCTGCTGAATAGTATCTGGGGGGAGCTTGTTATGTAACAGGAATTTCCTGGGGAGTCATAACACTCACACCAGATAGGGAACCCACACCAGACTAAAGTACAGATACCATACAACTACGATTTGGTGAACTAATGAGTTTTATTGAAGGTATTTACTGTAATATGGGTAAGATGTTAATTACAGGAGCAAAAATGACTCACAGGCAGCTGTGTCACCAGTGTGAGTGACAGCCCACAATTTTCAACTTCTTAAGGAAACACAAAAAACTCAGAATA
This sequence comes from Tokudaia tokunoshimensis, assembly GCA_036184795.1. Taxonomy (NCBI): domain Eukaryota; kingdom Metazoa; phylum Chordata; class Mammalia; order Rodentia; family Muridae; genus Tokudaia; species Tokudaia tokunoshimensis. The sequence goes on along the minus strand of BTHU01000009.1, from coordinate 12,145,888 downwards.
ATTAAATTATAAAAAAAAACAGAATACTAAAAAGTGCTGACAGCATCACCATCCTGGCCTCAAATTGTATTATAGAGCTGTGAATGGGGAAAAGATGGGGGGGGGGAAGGGAGCTTATGGGATTTTCGGGGAGGGAGGAAACGGGAAAGGGGAAATGATTTGGAATGTAAATAAAAAAAACTTAGAAAAAAGAACTCCTTGATATTGGCCCAAATATAGACATACTGATCGATCAATGAACTGAAATTTAAGAAATAAACATGAATCCACACACCTATGAGTACCTGTTTTTTATTAAGAGGCCAAATACACACTGGAAAAAAAAACACAATATTGTTAACTAATGGTTTTGGTAAAACTGGACAACTACATATAGAAGAATCCAGAAAACTGATAACACAGGTACTAAAAACAACAAATAATAAATGGGACCTCATGAAACTGAAAAAAGCTTCTGTATGGTAAAGGATAACATCATTGTGATAAATCAACAGCCTCAGAATAAAAGTTTTTTATCACCTATGCATCTGATAAATGTCTAAAATCCAAAATACATATAGAACTCAAAAAGTTGGACATCAAGAAAATAAATGCTCCAATTAAAATTGGGTATATATCTAAACAGAGATTTCTCAAAATAAAAATATAAATGCTGAGAAGCAATTAAAGAAATGATCATCATCCTTAGTCACCAGGAAGTGCAAATCAAAACTACTTTGTGGTTTCATCTTGCACCCATTTAGAAAGGCCAAGATCAACAAAACAAATGACAGATTATGCTGGCAAGGATATGGAGGAAGGGGAACACTCATCCATTGCTGCCTGGAGTGAAAACTTGTATAGTCATTAAGAAGTTCAGAGGAAATGAATGGACCTAGGAATAAAGATCATAGTGATTGAAGTCACCTTAGATCCAGAAAGGCAAATATGGTATGTATTTATTCATATATATCACCCAGACTATTGTCAAGGATATTGGGTTCCCTCCATACACTGATGATAAGACCCTGTTGTTGAAAACAATACCTATACAACTCATTGACTATGGAGGTTTGAGCCAGTGCCCACATAATGTTTATGGTACTGGTAGGTGATCTGCGGGCTATCAAAAGAAGAGTAAAGACCAACCCAACTGCATAACTTTAGATCAACAAGGGTGATCTACCTGCAAGACTGGTGCAACCATGGCAACCAGGATCTTATTTAATTTGAGGCCTATTCCATGGCATGAAACCCATATCTGACACTGCTTGTGCAGCCAAGAATCCAAGTCTAGATAGGTCAGAGACGTAGGGACAGTCCAAATAACACTGTTCTGTTAAAAGAAAAATGAAATGACTCCTAATGACATTCTGCTTTTTTTTTTTTTTTTGACATTCTACTATGCTCATAGATCAGGATAAGAGCATAAGAGACAGAAGGGGTGGAGAAAATAAAACAACAACAACAACAGCAAATACCCAAGGCATTCTAGATGCAACTGGGCTGGCATACAATTAACTTGTCAGAGACTATGACAGCATACACAGGGACTACACAGGTCTGCACCAGATGGGGTCCTTGAAATGAGAGAAGTCTACACATGCCCCATTCCTAACCTGGAAGAAATCTCCAGTTGATAGTAACTTGCAAATGAAGAATTCATTTTCTCCAAGGTAGTCTCACCGGGGAAAGAAACCACTCTGTAGGGTAGGCCCCAGCCCAGCAGTGGTACATAGTCAAAACAAAGTGAACTCAATGGCATCTTTAGAAGTTCCTTCTCTCATAAAGTTTTATCAGGGCATTTTTTTAACGTCACAAGTCTTTTACATATTTATTATACGTTTTTAAGTGTTTTCTGTGTCAGAGAATATATATGTCTCCTTGTTTATATGTTTTTCTCATACTGTTTCTTTGGATGATTTTCTGCTGCTTCTTTGATTTGTCCTATTTCTTCAACTAATTTTATTTTATTTTATTATTAATCCTTAGATTACAGTTTGTTTTCTAATGAGAAACAGAAAAAGTATAGATCCTGATAACAAGAAAGGTGACGAGAAAGTGGGAAAAGTTGAGTCGGGACAAACCATAATCAGAATATAATGTATAAAAAAGGATTTCCAATAAAAGAAAAATGCTTCACTTCATGGAAAGGAGGATTATTTTGTAAGAAAACTTCCAGGAGAGTCTAAAGAATATTATTAATGAGGTACAAGATAAAACAGTGAATCTGGGGTACTTACTTTTTAAAGTATTTCAAACAAGTCTAGAAAGAATTTAAATATCTCAAGGGAAGGAAATTTGTTTTAGGATGTTGAAATAAACAGAAAAAGGTTTAAATGATCATTGAGAGGTGAATAAAGAAGTAGAAGGAATAATCAGGTCAGATGATATCACACGTAGTTTCAGGTGCTACTATCTGTCAGGGTGTTTTCAGCCCCAGCCTGACATCAGCAGAGCCGACAGCAGGGCTATGTATGTACCTCAATGATGGGCCTGATTGGAAAACTTAGTATAATTGTTATTTAATGCCTGCATATTTTCTGAAGAAAAAATGATAGAAAGTGTAATTATAACAAATGGCTACATCTTAATTAATCTCCAATAATAGAAATTCATTTTTAGTAAGCTCAAAGAACACATTGTACCCCACACAACAATAGTGGGAGACTTCTACACCCCACTCTCATAAATGGACAGATCAGGGAAACACAAACTAAACAGAGAAATAGTGAAACTAACAGAAGTTATGAACCAAATGGATTTAACAGATATCCATAGAACATTTTATCCTAAAACAAAAGAATATACCTTCTTCTCAGCACCTCACAGTACCTTCTCCAAAATTGAACATATACTCAGTCACAAAACAGACCTCAGCAGATATAATAAGATTGAAATAATTATATGTAACCTATCAGATCACCACAGACTAAGGCAGGTCTTCAATAACAACAAAAACAACAGAAATACCACATACACAGGGAAACTGAACAACACTCTACTCAACAATAATTTGGTCAAGGAATAAATAAAGAAAGAAATTAAATAAATTTTAGAATTTAATGAAAACAGCTTTCCTTTGTGCTGGGGCAGGCTCTTGCCAACTCTGCCACAGTGAAGACACCATTTCCTGATACATCCTAGAGAACCACCTACACTCAGGGCATTTGAGAACCAGCTGTGCTCAAGGTATTTGAGAACCAGCTGCATTCAGGGCATTTGGAGTACAGAGAGGACTGGAAGCACAGTGTACCATGTCCAGATGGAGCAGGGAGATAGGTAACCTCACAGGATTATGGAGAGGCCTGAGAGTGCAGAGCCAAACCTGGTCCACAGAACTACATACAAAAACAACACCACAGGAGAGCTGGTCTCCCAGGAGTGCCTACAACCTATATGCACAGAGAGAACAGGAATCCCAGGAAGATAGATACACAGGATTGCAGGATAGATAAGCTACAGTCCAAGACAGCAAGACCAACTAACTCCAGAGATAACCAGATGGCAAAAGGCAAAGTCAAGAGCATTACCAATAGAAACCAAGGCAACATAGCACCATCTGAACCCAGTTCTCTGACAACAGCAAATCCTAGATACCACAACATACCTCAAAAGCAAGAGCTAGATTTAAAAATCACATCTCAGGATGCTGATAGAGGACTTCAAGACTGACATAAATAACTCCCTTAAAGAATTACAGGAGAACATGGGTCAACAGGTAGAATCCCTTAAAGAGGAAACACACAAAAAAAAATCTCTTAAAGAATTTCAGGAAAACAGAAACAAACAAGTGAAGGAACTGAACAAAACCATCCAGGATCTAAAAATAGAAGTAGAAACAATAAAGATATCAGAAAGTGAGATAATTCCTGAGATGGAAGACCTTGGAATGAAATCAGGAGTCATAGATGCAAGCATCAACAACAGAATAAAAGAGATAGAAGAAAAAATATCAGGTGCTGAAGATATCATAGAAAACATTGACTCAACAGTCAAAGAAAATGCAAAAAGCAAAAGCTTGTAACCTAAAACATCCAGGAAAATCCAGGACACAATGAAAGGACCAAACTTAAGGATTATAAGTATAGAAGAGATTTACAATTTAAAGGGCCAGTAAATATCTTCAACAAAATTATAGAAGAAACTTCCCTATCTTAAGAAAGAGATGCCCATGAACTTTAAAGAAGCCTACAGAATTTCAAACAGACTGAACAAGAACAAAAATTCTCCCATTATATAATAATCAAAACACCAAATGTACTAAAGAAAGAAAAAATATTAAAAACAGTAAGGGAAAAATGTCAAGTAACATATAAAGGCAGACCTATCAGAATTACACCAGACTTCTCATCAGAAACTATGAAAGCTAGAAGATCCTGGGAAGATATCATATGGGCCCTAAGAGAACATAAATGTCAGCACAGGCTACTATACCCAGCAAAACTCTCAATTACCATAGACGGAGAAAACAAGACATTCCATGACAAAACCAAATTTACACAATATCTTTCCACAAACCTAGCTCTACAAAGGATAATGGGTGTACAATACCAACATGAGGAGGGAGACTACACCCTAGAAAAAGCAATAAAGTAATTTTCTTTCAACAAAAACAAAAGAAGATAGCCATACAAACAGAATTCCAACTTTAACAATGAAATTAACAGGAAGTAACAATCACTTTTCCTTAATATCTCTTAACATCAATGAACTCAGATCCCCAATAAAAAGACATAGACTAACAGACTGGAATGTAAACAGGACCCAACATATTACTGCATATAAGAAACCCACATCAGTGACAAAAACAGTCACTACCTCAGAGTCAAAGGATGGAAAACAATTTTCCAAGTAAATGGTCCCAAGAAACAAGGTGGATAGGCTATTCTAATAAAATCGACAGTCAACTAAAAGTTGACAAAAAGATAAGGAAGGACACTTCATACTGGTCAAAGGAAAGATCTACCAAGATGAACTTTCAATTCTATACATCTATGCTCCAAATGCAAGGGAACCCACATTCATCAAAGAAACTTTACTAAAGTTCAAAGCCCACATTAAACCCCACACAATAATAGTGGGAGACTTCAACATCCCACTCTCAGCAATGGACAAACTATCGAAACAGAAACTAAACAGAGACACAGTGAGCCTAACAGAAGTTATGGACCAAATGGATCTAACAGATATTTATAGAACATTCCATACTAAAGCAAAAGAATATACCTTCTTCTCAGCACCTCATGGTACCTTCTCCAAAACTGACCCTATAATTGGTCACAAAACAGGCCTCAACAGATACAGGAATATTGAAATAATTCCAGCCACCCTGTCAGATCACCACAATGTAAGGCTGGTCTTATGTTCAAACAAAAACAACAGAAAATACACATAAACAGGGATGATGAACAATGTTCTACTCAATGATAGCTTGGTCAAGGAAGAAATAAAGAAAGAAATTAAAGACATTTTAGAATTTAATAAAAATGAGGACACATCATACCAGAAACTGATGGAACACAATGAAAGCAGTGCTAAGAGAAAAACTCATAGCTCTAAGTGCCTCCGAAAAGAAAATAGAGAGAGCTTACACTAGCAGCTTGACAACACACCTGAAAACTCTAGAACAAAAAGAAGCAAATGCACCCAAGAGGAGTATACTGCAGAAAATGGTCAAACACAGGGCCGAAATCAACCAAATAGAAACAAAAAGAACTATACAAAGAATCAACAAAACCAGGAGCTGGTTCTTTGAGAAAATCAACAAGATATATAAACCCTTAGACAGACTAGTCAGAGGGCACAGAGGCACTACCCAAATTAATAAATTCAGAAATGAATGACCCATTCTTATCTCCTTGTATAAAGCTCAAGTCCAAGAGGATCAAGGACCTTCACATAAAACCAGACACACTGAAGCTTACAGAGGAGAAAGTGGGTAGGAATCTTGAACACATTGGCACAAGGGAAATTTTCCTGAATAGACCACCAATGGCTTATGCTCTAAGAACAAGAATCCACAAGTGGAGCCTCATAAAACTGTAAAATTTCTGTAATGCAAAGGACACTGTCAATAGGACAAAACAGCAACCAACAGATTGGGGAAAGATCTTTACCAATCCTAGATCTGATAGAGGACTAATATCCAATGTATACAAACAACTCAAGAAGTTAGACTCCAGAGAACCAAATAACCCTATTAAAAATGGGGTACAGAGTTAAACAGAGAATTCTCAACTGAGGAAACTGAAATGGGTCTGAAGCACCTAAATAAATGTTCAGCATCTTTAGTTATCAGGGAAATGCAAATCAAAACAACACTGAGATTCCACCTCACACCAGTCATAATGGTTAAAATGAAAAACTTAGGGGACAGCAGATGCTCTCTTGAGGATGTGGAGAAAGAGGAACATTCCTCCATTGCTGGTGTGATTGGAAGCTTATAAAACTATTCTGGAAATAAGTTAGCTGTTCCTCAGAAAATAAGACATAGCACTACCTGAGGACCCAGCTATAACACTCCTGGCATATACTGAGAAGATGCTCCAACATGTAATAAGGACACATGCTCCACTATGTTTATAGCAGCCATTATACAGAAGCTGGAAAGAACCCAGATGTCCTTCAACAGAGGAATGGATACAGAAAATGTGGTATATCTACACAATAGAGAACTATTCAGTTATTAAAAACAATGAATTCATGAAATTCTTAGGCAAATGGATGGAACTAGAAAGTGTCATCCTGAGTGAGGTAATCCAATCACAAAAGAATACACATGGTATGGACTCACAGATAAGGGGATATTAACCCAAAAGCTCAAAATAAACAAGTTACAATTCACAGACCACATGAAGCTCAAGAAGGAAGACCAAAGTGTGGATGCTTTGGTTTTTCTGAGAAAGGGAACAAAATACTCATAGGAACAATTATGGAGACAACTTGCAGAGCAGATACTAAAGGAAAGGCCATCCAGATATTGTCCTACCTGGGAATTCATCTTATAAATAGTCACCAAACCCTGATAGTATTATGGATGACAAGAAATGCATGCCAAAAGGAGCCTGTTATGGTTGTCTTCAAAGTGACCCTTCCAGAGCCTTACAGCTAGAGACAGATGCTAGTAGCCAACCATTGGACTGAGTGCAAGGTCCCAAATGGAAGTGTTGGAGGGAGAACTGGAGGAGCTGAAGGGGTTTGCAGCCCCATGGGAAGAATGACAATGTTGGACAACCAGATGCTCCAGGGCTTCCAGGGACGAAGCCATCAATCAAGTGGTACACATGGTTCCAGCCAAAGTGTGGCAGAAGAATGCCTTGTCGGACTTCAGTGGGAGGAGAAGTACTTGGTCCTATGAAGGCTCAATAGATACCCCAACATGGGGAAATCGAGGGGGAGTAGGTGGGACGAGGTTGGATGGAGGGGCATCTTTTTTCAGGCAGGGGTTGAGAGGATGGGTTGGGTGTTTTCTGGGAGGGGGAAAACAGGGAAAGGGTATAACATTTGAAATGTAAATGAAAAGTATAGTCCATAAAAAATTAAAAAAAAAAGAATTAAAAAATAGAATTTAATGAAAATGAAGACACAACATACCCAAACTTATGGGACAGAATGAAAGGAGTGCTAAGAGAAAAACACATAGCTCTGAGTGCCTCCAAAAAGAAACTGGAAAGACCATACTCTAACAGCTTAACAACACAGCTGAAGGCTCTAGAACGAAAAGGAGCAAATACAGCCAAGAGGAGTAGGACTGCAGGAAATAATCGAACTCAGGGTTGAAATCAACCAAGTAGAAACAAAAAGAACTATACAAAGAATCAACCAAACCATGAGCTGGTTCTTTGAAAAAACCAACAAGATAGATAAACCTTTACCCAAACTAACCATACGGAGTATCCAAATTAGCAAAATTCAAAATAGAAATGAAAATGGAGACATAGTAACAGATACTGAGGAAATCCAAAAAAATCATCAGATCCTACTACAAAAGCCTATACTCAACAAAAGTGGAAAATCTAGATGAAATGGACAATTTTCTAGTCAGATACCAGGTATCAAAGTTAAATCAGGATCATATAAATGATCTAAACAATCCCATAACCCCTAAAGAAATAGAAGCAATCATTAATAGTCTCCCAACCAAAAAAAGCTCAGGACCAGATGGGTTCAATTCAGAGTTCTATCAGACCATCAAAGAAGACTTAAAACCAATACTCTTCAAACTATTCCACAAAATAGAAACAGATGTAACAGTACCAAATTCATTTATGAAGCCACAATTACTGTGATTCCTAAACCACACAAAGACCCAACAAAGAAAGAGAACTTTAGACCAATTTCCCTTATGAATATCGATGCCAAAATACTCAAGAAAATTCTTGCCAACCAAACCCAGGAACACATCAAAATTATCATCTGCCATGATCAAGTAGGCTTCATCCCTGGGATGAAGGGATGGTTCAATATACAGAAATCCATCAATGTAATCCACTATATAAACAAATGCAAAGAAAAAAACCACGTGATCATTTCATTAGATGCTGAGAAAGCATTTGACAAAATCCAACACCTCTATATGATAAGTCTTTGAAAGATCAGGAATTGAAGGCCCATACCTAAACATAGTAAAAGCAATATACACCAAAAGAGTAGTCAACATTAAACTAAATGGAGAGAAACTTGAAGCAATACCACTGAAATCAGGGACTAGACAAGACTGTCCACTCTCTCCCTACCTAGTCAATATAGTACTTGAAGTCCTAGCCAGAGAAATGAGACAACAAAAGGAGGTCAAAGGGATTCAAATTGGAAAGGAAGAAGTCAAAATATCACTATTCACAGATGACATGATAGTATACTTAAGTAACCCCAAAAACTCTACCAGAGAACTCCTAAACTTGATAAACAACTTCAGTAAATAGTTGGATATAAAATTAACTCAAACAAGTCAGTAGCCTTCCTATACTCAAAGGATAAAGAGGCTGAGAAAGAAATTAGGAAAATGACACCCTTCACAATAGTCACAAATAATATAAAATACCTTGGTGTGACTTTAGGCAAGCAAGTGAAAGATCTGTATGACAAGAACTTCAAGTCTATGAAGAAAGAAATTGAAGAAGATCTCACAAGGTGGAAAGTCTTCCATGCTCATGGATTGGCAGGTTTAATATTGATAAATGGCTATCTTGCCTTAAACATTCTACAGATTCAATGTAATCCTCATCGAAATTTCAAATCAATTCTTCATAGAGTCAAAAAGAACAATCTGCAAATTCATTTGGTATAACAAAAAAACACAGGATAGTGAAAACTATTCTCAACAATAAAAGAACTTCTGGCAGAATCACCATCCCTGACCTCAGTCTATACTACAGAGCAATAGTGATGCAAACTGCATGGTGTTGGTACAGGGACAAGCAGGTAGATCAGTGGGATAGAATTGAAGACCCAGAAATGAACCCTTACACATATGGTCACTTGATCTTTGAAAAAGGAGCTAAAAACATCCAGTGGAAAAAAGAGCATTTTCAACAAATGATGCTGGGTCAACTGACAGTCAACATGTAGAAGGATGCAAATTGATCCATTCTTATCTCAAGTCCAAGTGGATCAAGGACCTCCACATAAATCCAGATACACTAAATCTAATAGAAGAGAAAGTGGGGAAGAACCTGGAGCACATGGGCACAGGGGAAAAATTCCTGAATAGAACACCAATAGCTTAGGCTCTAAGATCAAGAATTGAAAAAGGGGACCTCATAAAATTGCAAATCTTCTGAAAGGCAAATGAGACTGTCAGCAAGACAAAACAACAACCAACAGATTGGGAAAAGATCTTCCCAATCCTACATCTGGTAGAGAGGTAATATCTAATATATACAAGGAACTCAAGAAGTTAGACTTCAGATAACCAAATAACCCTATTAAAAATGGGGTACAGAGCTAAACAAAGAACTCTCAACTGAGGAATACCAGGTGGCTGAGAAACACCTAAAGAAATGTTCAAAATCCTTAATCATCAGGCAAATGCAAATCAAAACAACCCTGAGATTCTACCTCACACCAGTCAGAATGGTCAAGATCAAAAGCTCAGGTGACAGTAAATGCTGGAGAAGATGTGGAGAACGAGGGACATTCCTCCATTGCTGGTGGGATTGCAAGCTGGTAAAACCATTTTGGAAATCAGTTTGGTGGTTACTCAGAAAATTGGACATAGCACTACCTGTGGACCCAGTTATACCACTCCTGAGCATAAACCCAGAAGATACTCCAACATGTAATAAAGACACATGCTTCACTATGTTCATAGTAGCCTCAATTATAATAGCCAGAAGCTGGAAAGAACCCAGATGTCCTTCAACCGAGGAATGGATACAGAAAATATTGTACATTTACACCATGGAGTACTACTCAGCTATTCAAAACAATGAATTCATAAATTCTTAGGTAAATGGAAAATATCAACTTGAGTGAGGTAACCAAATCACAAAAGAACACACATGGTATGACCTCGCTGATAAATGGATATTACTCCAAAAGCTCGGAATATCCAAGATACAACTCACACATCACATGAAGCTCAAGAAGGAAGACCAAGGTATGGATACTTTGATCCTTATTGAAAAGTGGATCAAAATACCAATGACTCACAGCCAACCAATAGAATGAGAATAGGGTCCCCAATGAAAGAGCTACAGAAAGGACCTACGGAGCTGAAGAGCTTTACAGCCCTGCAGGAGGAACAATAATATGTACCAACCAGTACCCCTAGAGCTCCCAGGGACTAAACCACCAACCAAAGAGTGGGCATGGAAGGACCCATGGCTCCAGTTACATATGGAGCAGAAGATGATCATTTCAGACATCAATGAGAGGATAGGCCATTGGTCCTGTGAAAACTCAATCCCCCAGAATAGGGGAATGCAAGTCAGGAAATTGGGGGGGGGTGATCAGACAGAGGAGGGATGGGATAGGGACTTTTTGGAGGGGTAATGTGGAAAGGGGATATCATTTGAAATGTAAATAAAACAAATATCTAATAAAAAGCACAGAAGAAAAAAAGAAATTCATTAAGTGGATCATGTATATTATATAGTACATGAAATAATTCACAGATGTGCATTGCCATATTATAATTACATGCATTTTATTTTGATAGCTGAGTGATTCGTTCATATATTATGCACATATCACACACATCAGATTTTTGTGGTATTTTTAGGTATTAAATGCAGGAAATTTAGGTAAGCTACATACTACTGAGCAATGTCCTTAGCAGCCTAGCTTCCCTACTAATCACCTTCTCCCAATCTTTTATTTAGTTGAGTCCCTTGTCCCTCTGGATTTCAGAAGCATCATCTGTGCATCATGGGACTGGAACATTCCTGGAGTCTGGCTTTTTCAAAACCATTCTAAGATGGGTTTTAGTCTGTAGAAGATTTGCTTGGAAATACTCCCACAAAGTTCACAAAATGGAAAGTAGAAAGAAGAAATGAGCAGAGTTGGAAAGTTGGAAAGTGATACACCTCATAAGAAGTCTTGGGGTTTTGCTTTGTTTTGATTGTTTTTTGTTTTTATTTCCTACAAAAGACTTCAAGTGAGATGAACCTTTCAACTAGTCCTGAACAAGGCAAGGGCTTTGTGCCTCCCACTGCCAGTCATGGAATGACAGTTATGACAGGATGGCTACTTTCATTGGCCAGAAACAATTCCTGGGACTGGAGATTCTCTGTGGATTAATGTAACCAACTTAACAGTTGGTCATTGTATGCTTTGATTCTAATTAGGGGTATCAGGATACTTCCCTGAGTGAAGTCTGAGGATCCCACTCCAAGTTTTCTAATGTTTATGTAAATCAGGTAATGAGCTATCCATACTCTTTGAAGTGATTTTTCTACTCAGTTAACTTATACTCAAATGAATTTCTCTAATTACCTCAACCTTGAGAAAATGTAATTTAAAAGTTATAGAGAAAAATGATTAGAAGTTTCAAAATTAAAAAAGAAAATTATGGATCAGGTTTTTAATGAAATTCTAACTTTAGATTTTTAAAATTAAAAAAATCACATTCTAATAATAGTAGTAAGATGAATGATTATTGGGGACAAGTAACTAGAAAGTTAAAGTCCCACTTTCTAAGGCACACTGACAGCTGATGGGAATGGTATGGTATACTGTATGATGTGTTGCAATCTCATGTTATTTACTTCCTGTGCTGTCTGTTAACTGCTCACAAATAAGTTTTCTCTACAAAATTATCTTGGGTGTCATTATATGCATACAAAATTCTGAGACTACACTGAAAGGCTGGGACAACCTCAGAGTTCCCCACATGACCAGCTAAGGCCTCTTCTGCCACTATATAGCAATTCTGTCACTTTCCTTGCCCAATGTCACTTCCTCTACCCCTTTATGCATTATGATGGTTTCCATTACAGTCAATTTGATCATGTTAAGGGAAGCCCTAAGAGCCGGTAAAGCTATTTTTGACTATGTGCCTCTGAGGATGTATTAAACAAGAGGAGATTATCATTTGATTTAGTAGGCTAAGTAAAGAAAATCTACCCTCACCAACATTAGAGACCTTCATTTAAACTAAGGACCCAGATGGAGTGATTTCTTCAGGAAGGAAAAGATTTATCTCCTTCATTCAGACCATGAAATGTTTGTTTCTTAGAGCTTCAGCCTTAAGGATTTACACAAGCCATTCTCAATTTTTCCCATATTTTCAGACCTTGGAAAACCTGAATTACTTTCTCAGAATTTACAGAATTTACAGAAGTCTTCCATTTCAAGACCAGAGTCCTTAGAGAGACAGGATGAAACAGGACCATGATTTAGGTACAGACATCTGGAAATCTAAAATTCATAGGAATCCCTGAACTCTTCTGTCCACAGAAAATGCTACTTCATTGCTGCTAACTATTGGATACCCACCCTTTCACGTGGATTCAGCCTTGAAAAAATAGTTGTCCTCCTCATAATCTACCCTGTCTGCTTCTCTAGCTACTAAACCACTGCTACGGGAAAGTCAGAGCATAAACTGGCCAACAAAGTGCTTGGTGCATATAGGAAGTAACACAGAAATAATTGAAGAACCCAGAAAAATATATAATAGTGAGAGCCAGGATCCACATAGGGTATAAAGACATCTATTTTTTTCTTTTATTTGAAATAGATTTTCTCTCATATAATATTTACTGATTATGGTTTCCCCCTCTTCTGCCCTCCCATTGCCACCCTAACTCCCAACCCATCCAGGTCCTCTCACTTTCTGTCTCTGTGAATGGGCTTCTAATGATTAATAATATTATAAAATAAAATAAAAATAAAGTAAAATAAACACATTATAATAAAGCAAAACAAACAAACAGAAGGAAAAGAGCCAAAAAAAGGAACAAGAAACATATAAACACAGACACCTACTCATTCATACACTATGGAATCCTATAAAAATAGGAAGCCATAGTATATATGCAAATGACTTGTAGGGTAAATGAGAGAAAAATATAGTATATGTTATATAATGTAAATTAAAAACAAGTCAAAATTATTTTTTATTATCTTTAATCTTCTTTTAGTCTTGTCACTATCCTCCTCCTTGTCCACCCTCTAACAGTTCCTTATCCCATTCCTCCTCCCCCATCTCCAAGGAGATATACCCATACCTTCACACATCCACACCCTGCCAGGCCTCCCCATTCCTAGGGCCACAATTCTCTCAGGGTTACGTGCATCTTCTCTTATTGAGTCCAGACCAAGCAGTCCTCTACTGTATATGTGTTGGGGGCCACAGACCAGCTAGTGTATGCTGCCTGGTTGGTGGCTCAGTTTCTGAGAGATCTCAGGACTCCAGATTTGTTGATACTGCTGATCTTCCTCTGGGGTCACCCTTTTTCTCAACTTCTTCCAGCCTTTGCCTAGTTCAGCCACTGGGAACCCCAACTTCGGACCATTGCTCGGATGTAAGTATCTGCTTCTGTCTCAGTTATCTGCTCATTGGACCTCTTGGAGGGCAGCCATGCTAGGCTCCTGTCATGCATGTCCTTTTGAGTCTGAGATACCTCACTCAGGATGATATTTTCTAGTTCCATCCATTTGCCTGCAAATCTCATGATGTCTTCATTCTTAATAGCTGAATAGTGTTCCATTGTGTGAAGGAACCACATTTTCTGTATCTGTGCTTCAGTTGTGGGACATCTGGGTTGTTTGCAGCTTCTGGCCATCACAAATAAGGCTTCTATGAACATAGTGGAGCACATGCTGTTGTAGCATGCTGGGGCATCTTTTGGGTATATGCCGGATACACTGAATCTAATAGAAGAGAGAGTGGGAAAGAGCCTCTAACTCATAAGCATGGGGCCCAGGGGGCAGATTTCCTAAACAGAACTCCAATGTCTCAGACTCTAAGATCAACAATTGATAAATTGGTTCTCATGAAACTGGAAGGCTTCTGTAAGGCAAAGGACATAGTCAATAAGACAAATTGGCAACCTACAGATTGGGGGAAAAAGTCTTCACTAACCCCACACCCAATAGAGCTCTAATATCCAAAATATATAAAGAACACAAGAAGCTAACCACCAAGAAAACCATACAACCCAATCAAAAAATGGGGTATAGAAATAGAGAATTCACAACAGAGGAATCTTGAATGGCTGAGAAGCACCTAAAGAAATGTTCAAAGTCCTTAGTGATCAGGGAAATGTAAATCAAAACGACCCTGAGATTCCACCTTACACCAATCAGAATGGCTAAGATCAAAAAATCAGGTGTTAGCACGTGCTGATGAGAATGTGGAGAAAGAGGAACACTCTTTGCTGGTGGGATTCCAAACTAGTTCAACTACTCTGGAAAACAATCTGGAAGTTCCTCAGAAAATTGGAAATAGATCTAGCTTAAAATTTTTTTTAAAGCCCTAGACTACTTTGGAAAACATGCAACCTCCAAGGATGCCTTTGAGATCATTTTCTGATGGACATCTACTGCTCTGTATGCAGCCTACTCTTAACTAGTTTGTTTCTCCAGTGAAACTCCAAGGAGAAAATTGAGTTTTCATTTGTGAGTGGTTATCAATAGCTTCTGAGTTAAAGATGGGAACATCTGCTTACTTCTTTTATCTCCAGGACCTTATCTGGTGCAGAACGCTGCAGTCCCTATGCATGCTTCTTCAGTCTCTCTAGATTCATATGTACATAGCTTCTGTTTCATCAAGAAAACTTTGTTTCTTTGGTGTTCTCCATCCCTCTTTCCACCTTCTTTTAGACAGAATTCATTGAGCTCTGAAACAGGTGGGGGTACTTGATAGAGAAAGCCAATCATTTGGATGAGTGTTTCAAGATCCCTCATTCTCTTCATATTGTCACAATGTGTGTCTCTGTACTGTTCCCATCTCCTGCAAAAGGAAGCTTCTGTAATGATGGCTGAGCAAGGTACTGATCTATGAGTAGAGCAAAGTGTCATTAGGAATCATTTTATTGCTATGTATTTTTTTCCTAGGTCCCTGGGCTATTTAGTTGTAGATTCTTGGTCACCCATGCAGTGTAGGGTATGGGTTCCCTCTCATAGACTGGGTCTTAAATCAAATCAGATATTGGTTGGTTACTCCTACAAGCTTTGAGACATCATTGCTCTAGTATATCTTGCAACCAGAGCACCATCCACTTAGGTAAGTACAGATTTGTTCCTATGAAAATATTCTTCCATAATTCAGAATTTACCATTCTTTCAAGAACTTTAGAGTAGATGGTTCCATACTAAGAAACACTAGGGCTAGCATGAGAAAGGTAAACAAAAGGATCATCTGAAAAATGGTAGTATCGGGGTTGGCAGACTACAATGTGCTGAAAATTACACCAGTGAACTATATACCATGAGAGGGATTGAGCAAGATGTTTCAGGTATGCTAGTAAGAGGCACCAAAATAGAATTCTTAAAAAGCTCAGTGATGGCTATTCTATGAAGTCCAAGGCTGATGAGGGAGGGTGCAATTGTAGAACGTCCCTCAGTAACATTATTAAAGATCCTGCTGACTAGAAATAATGGAGGCCCGGTGGTTATCCTGTTGCTGGTGCTAAACCAGCAGAAGTGAGTCAAAATCTATTATCATCAAGAGGGGTTAATTACAGGAGCTATGCAAATGGTTCCAAGAACACACTACTCCAAGAGAAAGAAATGAATGGGTAAAAACAACACTTCATAATTTATACAAAACGCAAAAACAATAAATCATAGATCAAGAGGGAAAGCTCTGCTTCTGATCCCTTCAAAGGCTAAGCTTACATACTCGACCATGTCCTCAAACCAAAACTGAAATAAATTTAAAAGACCCCGAGTTTCTATAAGACACAAATTTAGGATGTCATTGCAAGTGTTAGGTTCAGTAAGTCTCTAGTGCAATTGTTGAATGTCCAGTAATACTCTGTCCAATTACACTAAGTAATCTATAGCACCTCTACTTTTGGTTCCTGGCATGGAGGACAAAACTATCATAGTAGAATTCTGCAAAATTCTCTCAGGCTATGAAACAATTCATTGTCTCAAAGTCTTGAGGAATCACAAGCATATCACAGTGTCTTCTCAAGATTTGAAACAGTTCTTAAACTGGCATGGCTTTATAGTAATTTAAGGTATGTAATGAAGACTGCTTTGGTTGCTTAAAGTCAACCATGTTTCATGTGTAAAATTTGTCTACTGGAAAGAAACACATCATCTCCTGTGTTAGTAATGAAATGATTGCTAATACCCATCTTTATGACAATGATGTCTAGATAATGAATGCACATAGTTGCAGATTGGGATATTTTTCATAGGCTTGCAGAAGTCAAAATAATCACTCGAAAGATGAAAGATTTGATTAACTACAGTTATTTCCTCTGTAGTATTCATCTCATAAAATCTTCAAGGTCATCTAGTTCAACACTTTAATTTTACAAATGAAGAAACTGAGGCAAGAAAAAAATTGATAAATTTGCCTAATACATTTGCAATTTAAATTTGAACAATGCCTAATTTGCATCCAATTATATTCCCATAAAACTAAGTCTCATCAGTTCCATATTTAACAATTAAAAACTAAAATCAATCAAATCTAAAATGCAATCATATAAAAGAGAGTCATATATTAAATCATAAAATATAGAACAGGTGATTAAACAAAGAGTCATTTGTTCAGCCATCTCCTTATCTGGAAGCATTGTTCACATGCCACATGTCTTTATTTAAGCCTTTATTTCTTCTAACAAAATCCGTTATACAAACTTATAATGATACAAAGTTGCTAAAATTTATGTCTCCATTTGTCCTGACTAATTTATAGACTGTACATTATTACTTTTAATCATTTTATGATAGTAGTATTTTTATGTCCAGAAAAGCCTTCAAGGTTATCTTTGATACTATAGGATTGTCTCTAAAATGTACACATCCAAAGTTTGATGGTCTGATTAGCCAGGCAAAAAAATAACTTACTTCTCCCAAAACTATATAAGGCTAATGGCCACCATAAAAGCCAGAAATCAGTCAAGCAAAGACTTCAAGTGATCAGGTCCTACATACTCTTTAAATATTAATTTTTCTTGGCCTCTCTTTTGAACCTGGTGCTCTCCTTTCTGGCTTAACTAACACATCATACTCCAGACTCCCCTTAGACCACTCTAAGTACCACATCCTCCTCCTCATCACTGCATCTCAATCCTTAGATGTTAAAATGTCTGAGTTTGTATTCTTGTGGTCTTCCATTCTTCATATTGTGTAAGGAGAATTCTTAACAGAGAAGATGTGAATAAAAACAAATAAAACCTTATTCTCATTCATTTAAATTCCATATTCTCTTCAATTTTAAAGATATATAACAAACTATAGAAATATTAGAGTACCTGTCATTCTATAGTCATCTTTTAAAATCACAAACTTCTTTAAAACTTCATAATTAAATTGTCTGAGGAGTCTCAAAATATCATTTGTTGATCATTACCGCTTTCATACATACTGTAAGGACTAAGGGTAAACTAAGTTAGTAAACTGCTTATCATTCAAATATGAGGAACTGAGTAAATGAGTTACATCCAAAGAATCTACTAAACAGTATGTGTGTGTGTGTGTGTGTGTGTACACATGAGCACATATGCATGCATACATACATGCACACACACATACTATGATATGTATGATAAAAACATATCCAGTAAAAATATGTAGATGTGAACATATAAAACTGTAAGAAAGTATAAACATAGAAGACATAGTAAGGTTTCATGGAAGTATAGAGGGGAAAGTGTGCACATTTCTTCTCATAAATTGGGGAGCATCTTATTAAAGTAACATTTAATATTGGCTTTGAAAAATGTACAGAAATTGTCCTGAGGAGAAAAAATAAATGGCAATCAATTTGACAGGCAACAGAGTAAAAGCACAGATAGGGCTCCTGGTTGTGAAAAAGGGAATGAATGACTGTGTTCCAAGTAGCAGAGAATAGAAATGAGTAATAAAATGAAGAGAGTAACAGGTAAATGATGAAGCAGAGAGAGTATGGTAACCCCAACCAGTATGGAAGAAACAGACTAGTGGGCTGATTTTAAATCTTAGAAAACAGAAGAAAGATGTTTCTAACTTCTGACTACTAACAAAAGCAGAGAATTTAGATATATGAACAACAAGTTTTAATTTTAAAAGCATGTTGCATATCAGAAAATCCATTCAGCTTCATGCAACAACAACAACAAAAAAAGCTATCTTTGGCTAAATACAAGAACATTTTTACTTGTCTCATAAAATAAAGTTTGCTATAAGCACATGTTCAGAAGCTAATAATTTTTTAGCTGTACTGAGGAACAAATGGGGATATTAAAAAAGCATCTAACCTTATTAGCCATCAGACAAATGAACAATTAAAAACACCACTGGAAGCCAGGCAGTAGTGGCACATGCCCTTAATCCCAGCACTTGGGAGGCAGAGGCAGGTGGATTTCTGAGTTCGAGGCCAGCCTGATCTACAGAGTAAGTTACAGGAGAGCCAGGGCTACACAGAGAAACCCTGTCTTGAAAAAAATCAAATAAATAAATAAATAAATAAATAAAATAAACACCACTGGAGGTTTCACTATCCCAGACTTCAAATTATATTACAGAACTATAGTTATCAAAATGTCATGGTACTGGCATAAATATAGCAACACTGACCCATGGAATAGAATTGAGACCACACATAAGTTCATGACACTAAAGTTATATGATTTTTTAAAAGTAATACAAACACTAAAAATTGGAGAAAAGATTGCTTGTTCAACAATTGATAGTGGTATGCAGGATAACATTTAGAAGAATGAAAATACATGCTTACCTCTCGTCCTGCATAAAATTTAACTCCAAATGGATTCTGCGAATACCTGATACCCTTAATCTTTAGAGGAGAAAGCATGGAATAAGCTTTAGTTTGTAAGTGTAGGAAATGATTTTTCAAACATGATCCTGGCGGCATAAGCATTAGGACTGGGAAATGGCAAATGGGAACTCAGGAAATTAAAATGATTCCGTATGGCAAAGGATGCCATCATTGAAGTGAAGAGGCAGCCAGTGAAATGAGAAAAATTCTTCAACAATATAGGCCTATCAGATGGCTGGCACCTAGAATATACAGTAATATTAAATTAAAAAAAAAAACACACCGGGCGGTGGTGGCACACACCTTTAATCCTAGCACTTGGGAGGCAGAGGCAGGCAGATTTCTGAGTTCGAGGCCAGCCTGGTCTACAGAGCGAGTTCCAGGACAGCCAGGGCTATACAGAGAAACCCTGTCTCTGAAAACCAAAAAAAAAAATTTAAAAAAACCCCTAAACACCAGAAAAAGAAACAATTCAATTAATGCAAACTGCTGACATCTATTTAAATGTTCAACATCCTAGGCTACCAGGAAGATGCAAATTAAAACTAATTTGGGAATTGAGCTTAGTGCAAGGAGATAAGAACGGCTCAATTTGCATTCTTCTGCATGTTGACTCCAGTTGAACCAGCACCATTTGTTGAAAAGGCTATCTTTTCTCCACTGGATAGTTTTAGCACCTTTGTCAAAGATCAAGTGACCATAGGAGTGTGAATTCATTTGTGGGTCTTCAATTCTATTCCATTGATCTATACATGCCTGTCACTATACCAATACCATGCAGTTTTTAACACTATTGCTCTGTGGTACAGCTTGAGGTCCGGGATACTGATTCCCCCAGAAGTTCTTTTACTCTTGAGAATAGTTTTAGCTATCCTGGATTTTCTGTTATTGTAGATGAATTTTTGAATTGCTCTTTCTAACTAGATGAAGAATTGAGTTGGGATTTTGATGGGGATTGCATTGAATCTGTCTATTGTTTTTGGCAAGATGGTCATTTTACTATATTAATCCTGCCAATCCATGAGCATGGCAGATTTTTCCATCTTCTGAGGTCTTCTTCAATTTCTTTCTTCAGAGACTTGAAGTTCTTGTCATATGGATATTTAACTTATTTGGTTAGAGTCACACCAAGATATTTTATATTGTTTGTGGCTATCCTGAAGGGTATCATTTCCCCTATTTCTTTCTCAGCCTGCTTATCCTTTGAGTATAGGAAGGCTACTGACATGCTTGAGTTGATTTTCTATCTGGCCACTTTGCTGAAGTTGTTTATCAACTGTAGGAGTTCTCTGGTGGAGTTCTTTGGGTCACTTAAGTACACTATCATATCATCTGTAAATAGTGATAGTTTGACTTATTCCTTTCCAATTTGAATCCCTTTGACCTCCTTTTGTTGTCTAATTGCTCTGGCTAGAACTTCAAGTACTATATTGAAAAGATACGGAGAGAGAGGGCAGCCGTGTCTAGTCCCTGATTTTAGTGGGATTGCTTCAAGTTTCTCTCCATTTAGATTGAAGTTGGCTACCAGTTTGCTGTAAATTGCTTTTACTATGTTTGGATATGGGCCTCGAATTCCTGATTTTTCCAAGACCTTTAACATGAAAGGATGCTGAATTTTGTCAAATGCTTTCTCAGCATCTAATGAGATGACCATATGGTTTTTTTCATTGAGATTGTTTATGTAGTGGATTACATTGATGGATTTCCTTATACTGAACCATCCCTGCATCCCTGGGTTGAAGCCTACTTGATCATGGTGAATGATCGTTTTGATGTGTTGTTGGATTCGGTTGGCAAGAATTTTATTGAGTATTTTTGCACCGATATTCATAAGAGAGATTGGCCTGAGATTCTCTTTCTTTGTCGGATCTTTGTGTGATTTTGGCATTAGCGTAATTGTGGCTTCATAGAACGAGTTGGGTAGTGTTCCTTCAGTTTTTATTTTGTGGAATAGTTTGAAGAGTATTGGTGTTAAGTCTTCTTTGAAGGTCTGATAGAATTCTGCACTAAAACCAACTGGACCTGTGCTTTTTTTGGTTGGAAGACTTCCAATGACCACTTCTATTTCTTCAGGGGTTATAGGACGGTTTAGATGGTTTATTTGATCCTGATTTAATTTTGGTATTTGGTATCTGTCTAGGAAATTGTTCATTTCCTCCAGATTTTCTAGTTGTGTTGAATACAGGTTTTTGTAGTAGGATCTGATGATTTTTTGAATTTCCTCAGTTTCTGTTGTTATCTCCCCCTTTTCATTTCTGATTTTGTTAATTTGGATACTGTCTCTGTGCCCTCTGGCTAGTCTGGCTAAGGGCTTATCTATCCTGTTGATTTTCTCAAAGAACCAACTCCTAGTTTTGTTGATTCTTCGTATGGTTTTATTTGTTTCTACTTGATTGATTTCAGCCCTGAGTTTGATGATTTCCTGCCTTCTATGCCTCTTGGGTGTATTTGCTTCGTTTTGTTCCAGGGCTTTCAGGTATGCCATTAAGCTGCTAGTGTATGCTCTCTCCCGTTTCTTTTTGGAGGCACTCAGGACTATGAATTTTCCTCTCAGCACCGCTTTCATTGTGTCTCATAAATTAGGGTATGTTGTGCCTCCATTTTCATTAAGTTTTAAAAAGTCTTTGATTTCTTTATTTCCTCCTTGATCAAGGTATCATTGAGTAGAACATTGTTCAGCTTCCACGTGTATGTGGGCTTTCTGTTCTTTTTGTTGTTATTGAAGACCACCCTTATTCCACAGTGATCTGGTAGGAGGAACCTCCTCATAAAACCAGACACACTGAAACTAATAGAAAGGAAACTAGGGAAGAACCTTGAACATATGGGCACAGGGGAAAATTTCTTGAACAGAACTCCAATAGCTTATGTTCTAAGATCAAGAATTGACAAATGGGACCTCATAAAGTTACAAAATTTCTGTAAGGCAAAGGACACTGTCAAAAGGACAAAGGGGCAACCAACAAACTGGGAAATGATCTTTACCAGCCCTACATCTGATAGAGGGCTAATGTCCAATATATACAAAGAACTCAAGAAGTTAGACTCCAGAGAGTCAAATAACCCTATTAAAAAATGGGATACAGAGCTAAACAAAGAGTTCTCACCTGTAGAATATCTAATGGCTGAGAAGCACCTAAAGAAATGTTCAACATCCTTAGTCATTAGGGAAATACAAATCAAAACAACCCTGAGATTCCATCTCACACCAGTCAGAATGGCTAAGATCAAAAACACAGGAGACAGCAGTTGTTGGTGAGGACGTGGAGAAAGAGGAACATTCCTCCACTGCTGGTGGGATTGCAAGCTGGTTCAACCACTCTGGAAAGCAGTCTGGCGGTTCCTCAGAAAATTGGGCATGACACTCCCGGAGGATCCGGCTATACCACTCCTGGGCATATTCCCAGAGGTTTCCCCTGCATGCAATAAGGACACATGCTCCACTATGTTCATAGCAGCCTTATTTATAATAGCCAGAAGCTGGAAAGAACCCAGATGTCCCTCAACGGAGGAATGGATTCAGAAGATGTGGTATATTTACACAATGGAATACTACTCTGCAATTAAAAACAATGAATTCACGAAATTCTTAGGCAAATGGTCAGAACAGGAAAATATCATCCTTAGCGAGGTAACCCAATCACAAAAGAACACACATGGTATGCAGTCACTGATAAGGGGATATTAACCCAGAATCTTGGAATATCCAAGACGCAATTCACATATCAATAGATTTCCAAGAAGATTGAAGGAGAGACCCCTGGTCCTGGAAAGACTGGGTGTAGGGGAATACCAGGACAGAGAAGGGAGATGGGGTTGAATGGGGAAAAGAGGGAGGGAAGGGGACTCATGCAACTTTTGGGGAGGGAGGAAACGGGAAAGGGGAAATCATTTGGAATGTAAATAAGAAAATATAGAAAATATAAAAAAACTAATTTGGGATTGCATTTTACCATGGTCACAATTGATAAAAAAGACAGTGGATATTTGCATGGAGGTGAGAAAAAGGAATCCCTTATTTACTATATTTGGGAGTAGAGCATTCCAGAGCCACTATATAAATCAATATGGAGCCTTCTCAAAAAGCTAGAAATAGATCTACCAGCTGATTAAGCCTTACCACAAGTGGGTATATTTCCAAAAGACTCTATAAGCTATTGCAGAGGTGCCTATTTATCCATGCTAATGCTGTCCTATTCACAAAACCACAAAATGGAAAAAAAAAAAACTAACTGCCCATCAATTAATGAATGCATAGTGGAAATGTGCTACACAGATATGATGAATACTATTCAGCTGTTTAAAAATAAGTAGTGAAACCTCCAAGATGCAGGTAAATGAATGCAGCTGTAATAGTCATTCTGAGGAATGTATCCCACACCCAAAAGACAAATGCCACATGTTCTGTCTCATAGTGGATGACAGCTTTGAATCTTCAGATTCATGTGTCTAAATTGGGATACTTACAGAATTCATGAAAGTGGTAAGTAACCATGTGGGATATTTCAAGGAAAGGAGGACAGAACACAGGTATGTGAAGGAGAATTCAGCAACAACAGAACAGGAAGTATTAAATGAAGCAGGGGATTTGAGGAACATAGTAGAGGAATAAGAATGAAGAAAAAGTAAAAAAGATATTTTGAAAAACTCAAATGAACACCTACTAATGACTACTTTAGAAGCTTCCTAAATATATGTACATATAAATATATAAGTGGAGTTTAAATGGAATTACCCTATAATGGGGGACTGCCCCACTCAGAAGCTATCAAATAAACAACTCTGAATTGTTCATGATCAGTGGTGTCTTATAGAACTCCCAAACATTACAGGCTAATTACATTGTTCTTACTTACCATACCTTGATGGTAAAATCCTGTTGCTTAAGATGCATACCTTAGTCGTAGGGCATGAAGAAATCAAGCTGGTATTGACCCAGAAGCTTTGGCTAGCTCTTACTGTATTGGAAGTTGTTATGCTTGCAACCAGAATAGAAAAACAATCAACAATTTTACCCAGCCATAAATTCTGTGAGCTACAATAGAGATTGGCCTGGCAAGATATGCTTGCTGGAGACATAATGGCATGAATGTATGGGAGCATTAGACCAGTTTCTTGTTGGATTTAAAGTCTGTTCCAAAAGCTATAACTCACAACTGGTACTGTTAACCAGGGCAAAAATTGGTGACTGGCTAGATCATAGGCCATTGGGGAGAACATAATACTATTATTCTAAGTAGACATAGTAATAAACTGCCCTAGTTCTTACATTTATACCTATTAGGGCATCACACAGCTCTACTTAGAGAAGCTTATTTTTTTAGTAGATAGCAATTAATACAGAGACCCAAAACTGGTCAGTATGAAGAGAATAAAAGACTGTGGAGTGTTCATCTCTAAATGAGACATCTATCATGGACAGGGACAGGGGGCATTTCAAAGTCCAGAGATAGTATACATTGCAGAAAATCTTATTTTCTGGACATGGTAGAGCCATTGGATACATGAACTCACAGGGGCTGTGACTGCATACTCAAAACCAAAACAAGATCAAGCCAGTTAACATTCTAGCTTGGAAAAGGGAGATGTTTATGAGCCCACCACTAACTGAGGAATTATTGACAGCTGATGATTTCTAGGGGAAGGAGAATAAGTTTTCTTGAAGGATGTGTTCACTGGCATGTCCACTATGCTCCAGAGGATGGCCACACCACACAGGAATACATATATGAGCCACACAAATTAGACTCCATAACTGTTCATATTTTTAAGAATATACAAACTTAGATGGAGGTAGGGGTTCGAGCAGATCAGGCAGGAGTTAGAGGGAGGAGTGAGAGATGAATATTATCCAATACACCACATGCAATTCTTAAAGAAGTAGTAAAATTATGTGGATAATCAAAACATGAAGAGCACAACACCTACAGTAAGACCATTAAAATTCAAAAACTGACAATGCCACATGAGATAGAAAAGTGGAAAGTTCAAACACCGGTGAGGAAAAGAGGATAACTAGAAAGAGTCATGGAAGAAACTTAAGGGCTGGTTAATTTTATTCAATATAAAGTCTTCTTCAAGGGATATGGTATGGAAATAAAGCTAGAATATAAGAGCATTTCTATTTCCAATTTTTGCAAAATTAAAAATTGGTTATTTTTAATTAATTAAACTGATAATCATGGTATGGAATAAGCTAAATATTTTAAATGGTAATTTATAGGCTAGAAACTTTACTCACAATGAAATATGGATTTTCTGAGATCTATGGTAGCTGGTCAGTGAACTTAAGGATAATTTCAGAGTTTTCTCTGGGTGTTGTAAATAGGTTTCCTTTCCTACAGTGCTTTAATTATTTCAATGCATTTACTCTCCAAGTTCTGTTACTTTGAGCAAGTTCTTTATGAGATCTTTCTTTACCTTTTATTATTCAATTTTTTCTTTACTAACATATATTGCATAGTACTTTAATCAATAAATCTATAGTTTATTATTATAAATGAATTAAATATCTTTTATAAATATGATCACAGCTTCACATATAAAATATATTGTGAATTTAGCTATTTCATTATGCAAATGTTAAATTCCAAATAATAAAATCCATCATAGTAAAGTTATGATAGAAATAGATGACAGATAGATTTACAGATAGATAGATATATTTTACAGTTTGGGGGTAATAACACTAGTAAATAAGTTTTTATTATTATATCTTTTCACTATGTAGCATCTCATCTATTTTTCAAAGTTCTCTATGTTTATTGTTCATAGTAACCATTCAACTTCTCTAATTATGTAAAAAACGGTATCTACAGCAGACAATGGCTCAATTCACTGTGAATTCACAAACAGGACTGACTCAATATAACTCCATATCAGACATTTTCCTCCTGTTTTCTCATGAGAGAACCTCTAGTTTATGAATACAACTCTAAGTCACAATAAAAAGGAAGTTCAAGGACAACAGTACTGCATTTCTGGGTTAATACACAGTGAATTTGGGAAGCCATCTTTTCCCGAGTTCTCACCCTGTCTCCTGAAAGGCAGGCTTGCATTTGCACCACTGAAAACACTGCAGACTTAGTCTCAGGCTGCTTTTCTCTTCTATTTATGTATGGTTTGTCACAGGGGCTGTGTCAGATTTGTCCTACACAATTATTTCTCTTGAAGTCAACCCCACCTCCCCTCAGGCTTAAGGGGGACCCCCAAACAAAGGCTGTGAATGGACCCCAAGGTCCACTTTGTGACCTTGTCTCTACACTGTACATGACTGTTTAATTTCCTCTTTAAGACAAATTAATTGTTGCATGCTTTAATGAGACTGCAAAGGCTCCTGCTCCAATCTGGTAACTGGGAAGAGGTTACTCAGAGGTTGTCCAGATTGATGGTTCCAGGGTAGGTGACCTAAAGATGAACTTTGACTAAACTTTGCTCTTTGTGCACTTGGCAGTCTGCACTTGGAAAGTGATAATTGTGCACAAGAGACAGTTTAAAACCCCAGGCTAAGATTGTGTTTGGAAGTTAGCCTTTGGAAAAGGTAAGGGGAACTCTTTGCCAATGTTTTCAAAACCAGTGGAATCAATTGTTTTTCCAAGTGTTTTTTTTTCCTTCTTTATTACATTCAACTTACATTCCAAAATACAAAGCATTAGCCCAAATAGAAATGACTTTTTCTTTTCATTTCCTTTCAACTAGGTACTATAAAAGTTAGATTAAATTGAACCCAATCTAATATAAGGAAAGTTATATAGTGTTCATAGCTCAAGAATTTCAGTAAAATGCTTACAAACTTCGTTCCTGCAACCTATAGGCCATGAACTAAATCTATTTCACTGATTAGATAAAATTTAAGCCTGGTTTATATTGGTACTGAAGACAGCTACACTGAAAGTCATTAAACCTCAACCTTGGAGTGCAAGAGTAAAACCTGGAGATTCTTTCTAAACTAATTATTTAGCACAATGCATATAGAAGGATTTTTTTTCATTACTCATGAAAAAAAAGACATTATAAAGTAAAATATTTAGCCTTAGTAGTCTGCCACTCAGGACTCCGTGTTCCATAAAAACATAGAAACTACTTAAAAGTTAATGAATAAAATACAAGTTTCAATTTATGCAGCATATGCTATATATTTCTATTAGGTAATTAATTAAATATCATATTGTTAGATAATCATAAATAGAAAATTACATCTTCTTATAAGAAAGGGAAAAATGATCTTAGAAAGTGGTTCAAATTATTTGAATTAAACATCAGACTTGAGTCATCTAGTAAACAAATGCTCAAGGAGCTTAAATGCATTCAAGATGCAGGAGCATCGTGAATTCAAAGTCAACTTGGTCTTTCCCTGGAGCTGTGTGATAGCTCAGTAGGTAAAGTGCTTGTCTTGTAAGTATGAAGACTTCAATTATATTCTCCAGGTCCCATTCAGGGAAAACATGGTGTGGAGGTGTGCATATGTAGTTCCAGCACTGGTGAAGATGAGACAGGAGGATCCTTGGGGCTTGATGGTCATCCAGCATAACCTACTGAACAAGCTTTAGCCAATGAAAGAAACTGTCTCAACAAAATAGCCTAAAGAGACACAGCCTAAAGAGCTGCGCCCTGACCTTCACACACACATGCACATGTTCAAATGCATGCATACACACAGAAACACACACACACACACACACACAAGTACACACACACAGGGAACCAGAAATCAAGATCTCTTACTTTCTGACCCCTCTTCATTTTTCTTCATTCTTTCATCATTTTCTAAAGTAAACAAGGTGTTTCCTTACCTCCTTCAGTATCATAGTAGCATGTGCTTCTTTGACAATGAGGCAACAGAAAAGTTCACAAATAGTTTTTATTTTACCTCAGACACACTAAAACTACAACATGTCATAATGAAATTTGATGCATTCTTTTTCAAATCTATTCTTTTAGAGCTTAATATGTGTATGCAATAAAGTATGACCATCTCTTAACCATTATAACTCCCTTCGATCTCCCGAGACAGCCTCTCTCACTGCTGTCTGTTTCTTTTTGTTTTAACCCAGAAGATTCAATGAGTGCTGGTCATACGTCCATGGGTGTAGTACCATCCACTGCACTGCAGGGCAACCTACAAGTAGCCACAATCCCAAAAATAGAATGCTTCTCCATCCTTTGCAGCTAACAACTGCCAATAGCTCTCCAATTATGGATCAAGAGCCCTATAAGACCTTTCCCACTCACTGTAGAATTTTCATTGGTTTGATCCTGTGAATGTGTTATGCAGGTTACCACAATTGCTATGAGTTCATGGGTATAATAATCGTGCTACATACAGAACACAGCATCTTAAAGCATTCCTTCCTATCCTCTAGCCTTTATGTTTTTTCCACCTAATTTTCCATGATGTTCACCACATTCTTGGATACAGATAAAAGTAGATGTGAGAGACTTTTAGTACTGTCAGTATCAAGAGGTACAAGGAAAAAAAGTGGAATGCTTCCTTGTTTGAACTAGGATGGTTTTTCTGTATTAAATATCTCTTCCTAATTTTTTAATTAATTAATTAATTAATTTTACATCCCGATTGATCACAGTTTTTCCTTCTTCCTCTCCTCCCAGGCCCACCTGCTCACATCACCTCCCCTGTTATTCTCCTGCCATCCCTTTCTCCTCAGAAAAGTCTCAGAAAAATGAAGGCCTCCTATAAATATCAATCTACCTTGGCTTGGCATATCAAGTTTCAATGGGACTAAGCAAATCTTCTCACATTGTACCTAAGCAAGGCATCCCATTTAGGGGACAGAGATCTAATGATGGATAACAGAGTCAGATACAGCTCCTATTCCTGCTCTTAGGAGTTCCACATAAAGACCAAATTGCACAACTATTTCATAAGTACTGAGGGCCTAGGTCTATCTCATATATGTTCTCCGTTTGGTAGTTCAGTTTCTGTTAGTTGATTCTGTATTTTTTTGTGTGTTGTTCTTGATCTCTCAGGCTCTTTTAATCCTTCCTCCCATCTTTCATTTAATTCCCCAAGATCTACCTAAGGTTTACTTGTGGGTCTCTGTATCTGTTTCCATCTGCTGGGTAAAGCCTCTTAGACAACACTTATGCTAGGTACCTATCTGGAAGTACAATAGAATATCATTAATTGTGTCTGGGGTGGGCTCTCTTTCTCCCATGGCATGGGCCAGTCATTGGTTGGTCATTCCCTCAAATTCTGCTCCACCCTTACCCTTGCACATCTTGTTGTCAGGAGAAATTGTGGGTCTAAGGTTTTGTGGCGAGGTTGTTTTCCCAGTCCCTCCGTTCGAAGTCTTTTCTGTTTACAAGAGATAACAGTGAACTGCGAAACTTTAAAAGGTGCATTGAAAGGTATCAGCAACTACTTTATATGGTAGAAGATGCCATAATTAGCTGCCTTTGAAAATACAATCTTCCCCAAAGCTAAGACCAATCTTCCTAGAGATAAGATGGATTTAAGTTACTGTGCCAGTTCCTACTATACTTGTCTGATTTGGGGAATGAGTTTCTTCAATACCAATTTGTATCTGTTGATGGACAGAGTTTGACAGATGTCAAGAAAGGCCTCTTTCATCAATGAAACCAATTTATAGAATAAAATGTTGCTCTGTCTTAGTTAGGTTTGTTGCTGTGAAGAGACACCACGGCCAAGGCAACTAAAAGAAAATACTTAATTGGGGCTGGCTCACAAGTTTTAGATGTTTATAGTCCATTATCATCATGGTGGGAGGCATGGCAGCATTCAGGCAGACATAGTACTGGAAAAGGAGCTGAGAGTGCTACATCTTGATCCATAGACAACAAAGAAGAGATTGTCTCTGGAAATAGCATGAACATAGGAGACCTCAAAACCCATCCCCAGAGCGACACACTTCTTCCAACAAGGCTATACCTATTCCAACAAGGCTATACCTCCTAATAGTGCAGTTCCTGAAGTGCCAAGCATTCAAAGACATTAATCTGTGGAGACATACCTATTCAAACCACCACATGCTGAGTAGACTTGAAATTATATTATCCTTGGCAAGATGGAATGGAGCAAGGACTGTTAATGGAAACTTCAATCTTCTATCTGTTCTTTCTCCCTTTGACTTGTTCATTGAAACTCTAGGACTCAGGTTGGCAATGTAATGTACCTTCAGGCATAAAGTAACAGTCTGGAAGGCAGAACTCCAGGGGCAGTGTTTCTGAAGCACAGCTGCCATCTGAAAAACCAATGGAGAGAATAATCCATAATATATTGGCCTAGTCTCCTCTGTGAGACTAGAGCCAATGGGGAAAGCAAGAGCAAAAAGAGCAGAAGCAGACCCTCTGATGAACAAAGACCTCCTGAGTAACATTAGAAAGGAAGCTGGCAAAATGAACAGGGATAAAATAACTTTTTTAAATTGCAGAGGCTTTAGATCTGTTAACTAGAATGTCTTTCACAATTATACATGAGGGGTAACCACCTCTTACAGGGCCATTTCAAGTCACTCCAGGTGGTACCAACTTGGCTCAGAGGCTAGAAACTGAGAGAGCTGTGATCATGTATTTATCACAGTTTATGATGCTGTGGGGAATGGGATTCTGATGATCTGCTCTCTGATGCTTGCTTTCTTTTGCTCACAGACTTAGTTCTTTCTCCTTCTTCTGAGGGAATTTATTCTAGTGAAGACATGCTTGTGAATTTTTTAAGTACCTGACTTCTTTTAATAGGAATAGAGGATACCTTCCTACACACCTGTAGAACAGTAGTGTAGACTTAAAAGGGGGAGAGGAAATTAACATTTAGGGGACTTCTATTACTCCAACTTGAACCTCATGTCAGGATTTTCAGATCCAGTAAGATATACATCAGACTGAGTTCAAGCCTGAAGACATGAATTCAAATCCCAGGTCCATATGGTAAAGGGAAAGAAGCAACTTAAAGCAAGTTTTTGCAGACCACCACATGTGTACTCTAGAATGTATGCATGCACCCACACACACCCAAACATACATATTACATTAAACATACACAATACATTAAAAAGTGTAATTAAAAACAAAACTGTAACCATCTGCATTCTTGCACTTTCCATAGAAAGGACTGTAGATTTTCTGAGATTATCTCTACTGAACACAGAGCTGTTCATTTCTTCTAAAACCATTTAGGGAGGAGAGTCACCAGTAAGGCTTAAACCAAGTATAAACAAAACACACCAGGCAAAGCAGAATTTCATTTCCTTCAGTGACCAGTGTCCCTTTGCACAAGTCACCAGCAAATCAGTGCAAAATGTCTGGAGTTAATTTCTTCATAACAAATAATTCTAGTAAAGTAGTTTTATAACATCAGTTCTTGCTATATTTTCAGTTTATTCAAGGCTAAAATAGAAAAAAATTGAAAGTCTAAGGTCTCAATATAACAATTATAAGGATTTACTCAATGAAGCATGTATTTTAATTGTTAAGCTCAGTAATTAACTTAGCATTAGATGATCAACCTAATTAAAAAATTTAAAAACTAAGAAGATTTTCTTCCCTAAAATGTATTAGTTTATTAATCACAAAGGTAATGATTTACACAGGTACAAAGAGATTGCTTTTTCTAACATCTATATGCGTACTCATCAAAAAGTAAGAATAAATATCAAACTTTGAAGTTTTTATTTAATCTTTGTTTTCTTAATATAAAATGTAAAGACTTTTCTTTAAAAAGTTTTGTTTTTGTTTTTATTTCTTTTTCTCTCTTTTATTGAAAATAGTTTTTCTCTCTCATACTATATATCCTGATTAGAGTTTCCCATCCCTCCACTCCCCCCAACTCCTCCCTACCTCTCCTCCTATCGCTTTCTGTCTCTCATTACAAAAGAACAGACTTCTAAGAGAGAATAGCCAAACATGACCAAAGAAAATATAAGAGGAAACAAAAACTATTATATCAAAATTGGACAAGGCAATCCAACAGGAAGAAAACAATCCTAAGAACTGACACAAAAGTCAGAAGCCCACTGGTTCTCACAGGCAAGATTCTCATAAAATGGTCAGTTAAGGGTTACCACACACAGCGGACCTGATGCGGCCACTTGCAGTTCTGTGCTTGCTGCTTCAGTATCTATGAGTTGAATTCATTCTTGCCTTGTTCAGCTGCTTCACAAGACCTTGCTTTCTAGTGTCCTTCATCCCCTCTGGCTCTTACAATCTTTCTGCCTCATCTTTCACAGTCTCTCTGAATAATGTTTGGCTTTGGGTCTCTGTATCTGCTCTCACCTACTGCCAGACAAAACCTCTCAGATGATTACTGGCCACAGCATTGATCTATGCATACAGTTCTCAGGGGTTGTTATGATATCCTGATATAACTGTTATGATATCCAAGGATCTGTGGACATCTGTATCATCACATTCATTCTTTTAAAAGTCTTTATGCTGAATACCTTGGATTATTTTTCTCTCCCTGTTTATGTGAGGCAGCAGTCCTTTATACTATTTAGCATTGCTGAGGTGTGTAGTAAACATAAGACAATCATGTGCAAGCTATTCATTAGAATTAGGAAAAAAACTCAGGACTACTCAAGGAAAATTAATAAGAAGGGATGTAACATGCCCACCTTCTTATGATTCATATGAAAGTCAGATAATATCAATTAGCATTTATCAAATAAGAACGAGCAGCTGAGGGTGACAGCATTTTACTTATCTTGCAGGAATATGAAATGATGAATGACTCTTTCATAAAATACCTTACGTCAGCACTTCCTGAGTGCTCATAGTATGTGTTTAAGCAACCTGAAACATTTAGGCAAGCCAAAAAGCAATGTGGAGCCACCGTTGGGTAGGCACAAGCCCAAATCACCAAGTCAGAATCCTCACCTTGTAAGTGCTCATGCCCAAGAGACAAACATTAGTAAAATGTTGACCTGGAGTGTATTTAGTTTTTTTTCAATGCCAAAACTGTTTTCTTTGTATATGTGTCAGTGTTTCCCTAGAACTCTCTGTGGTTAAGTCCCCACTTTCAGAATAGCTGCCATTATACAGGGGGAAAAATGAAGTCCACAGTTTACTGATGTGAAAAGGGTAAGATTAGGAACCCTCTTAGGCTAGCATTTTTCCCATTATGTAAAACTGACCTTTGAAATATCAAACTGACAGTAATCTCTATATTAGAAGAAATACCCCAGTGTCTACTCATCAGATCTCCTGAGTATCCACTTTACAGGCTATCACAGTCTTAACAAAAACACCCAGTAGTTTCAATTTCAGAAGACACAGCTCTCATTCACAGGCCTCAACTGCCTTACTGCAAAATCCGGTTTCCTTCAGGGAAAAAGCAGCATCTTTGACCTCGCAGTCGCTGGCATCCACTGGTCTGAACCCACTGCGTAAGCTCAAGTTGTATGAATTTTATTTAAATATTTGTCATGTCTGTATGAGGACAGAGTTATGACTACAGAATGAAGTGTGGAACGCAAATCCGAGTGTTGGAATATGATTTGCTTAGGTTGTGTCCATAAATCTGAATCCTTTGTTTCTCTTTGCTTCCACTAAAATACATAATTACCTATATTAAATGATAATGAAATTGATTTTATATGAGATTATTTAATTCAGCTCCAGATGAAGGATTTTTGTCCTTAAATGTGTACGCATGAAGTAGCCACAGCTTTACTGTTAACTTGTACTTCTCTACACGGGCAACTAACACTGTCCTGACACACAACACACAGTGGACGGAGGAACAGGATATGGAGACTCGACTGCACTAGGTGGATGACAAAGTGTACTCAGTTATACCCTGATGCATAGGAATCAAACACTATTAATGAAATATACTGCAAGACAGTAAAGGAAAACATCCTAGTGACAAGGATACACATGCCTTCAACAGAGATCTATTGAGAAAATAGGTAGCAAAATGTAATTCAAGGACAATTTTAGTCAGAGAGTTTTAAAGAGTTTTAAGGGGTATGGGTGGGAAAGGAGAAGAAATCAAAGGGAACATTTTGAGAAAAAATAAGTTTAATATAACTGGTTTAATGTTCTGGGACATGTGTATCTTTTAATGATTAGCGGTTTGTATAGGAGAATTCAGTAAATATTTAACTCTACTCCCAAAAACTACATAAGGTATAAAATATGGTATGTCAATATACAATTTGATTTAAAGTGTTTCTCTATATGTATTCAATTATACTACAAAAAAATGTATGGAAGTGTAAGATTTTGAGCAAATCAAATAAACATTGAAGTAGAGAAAAGTAGCCTGGAGAACTGTCTTCAAATTCATAATGTTTTTTAAAATAACATTAAATAGAATTATATATAATTATTTTAAGAACATTATAAATTTGAACATAGTTATCCAGACTTTAAACACAACTTTGAGTTTGTTTTCTGTTTGTTTTATTTTTGAGATTTTATTGTTGTTGTTGCTGTTGTTATTGTTGTTTTTAAAACAAAGCCTATCTACATAGCTCTGGCTGACCTGGAGCTCATTATGAAGACTAGGATAGCATTGAAATCACTGAAATTCACCTGCCTGTACCTCCTGAGTACTGAGATTAAGGGCATGTGCTAACATGCCTACCGTAATAATAGCATTTTAATTGAGCTTCCACAAACACAAAATTGAGAAATTCTTGCCTTAACACGATTTAAATGTAATACTCAGTATTAAAAACTTGCTACAGTTTTATAAATGGATGGGTCAAAAATAAAATGTTTAGTACAAATCTAACTCAATTTAATTGTCATATTAGTTTGATAAAGTCTTTGTAATTAAGAGCTATAATCTTGATCATTCAAACAGGAAAAATGTGTACATACCTAGTTTGGAGGCTCAAACCCAGCACCAAGGCCTGGCAAGGTTAAAGAACAGATGTTTCTACTGGCTTCTGATGTTTCATGACGATAATTAGCATTCTTTGACTTTGACATTCTTCAAATTCTAATTCCATAATCACATGACATTATGTCATGCAAATGCCTACCACTCAAGTTTGCCAATTTTGTAAGACAATAACTATATTGGATTTGGAACTATCCCAATATATGATGTTCCAAGCAAGAGATGTATGAGACCTTTCTTCAAAAATGCAAAACACAGAAGATAGGAAGGGCAGTGGGGATGGAGGGAGGAATCAATACAAATCATCTTAATTATCTGATTTTAACTTGATTACCTCTATAAACACTGTACTTTCAAGCCAGGTCACATAAGAAAGTGAGTGTTGCAGTGTATGAATTTTGGGTCAAGAGGACACAAACTACAACGTGTTGATCAAAGAAATCTCTACATCTGAAGGATACTGAGTTCACAGCCTGCATGACTCAGCAGGGACATGATTGCGTACAGTAGTCACAATAGTTTTACAACACTTTGTGTGTGTGGTATAAAATTTATATATTCATATATTTATATATTTTAGTGAAAGATCTAGAGTAGTCAAAATAATGTTTAAAATTTTTTTATATTTTTTTATTTTATTTTCTAAGTTTTTTTTTAATTTACATTCAAAATCATTTCCATTTCCCCTTTCCCGTTTCCTCCCTCCCCGAAAGTCCCATAAGCCCCCTTCCCTCCCTCTTTTCCCCATTCAACCCCCTCTCGTTACTCTGTCCTGGCGTTCCCCTACATCCAGTCTTTCCAGGACCAGGGGTCTCTCCTTCTATCTTCTTGGAAATCTATTGATATGCAAATTGTGTCTAGAGTATTCCGAGATTCTGGGTTAATATCCCCTTATCAGTGACTGCATACCATGTGTGTTCTTTTGTGATTGGGTTACCTCACTAAGGATGATATTTTCAAGTTCTGACCATTTGTCTAGGAATTTCATGAACTCATTGTTTTAATTTTAAAAGGAATCATACCACCTAACATTAAGAGTTATAAGAAAACTGTAATAATTAACTATACATTGGTGATACGATGGATACTTAGAAAATAAAAAAGAGCAGAGAATACAGAAATCAACCTATACATACTTTTCCCAATTAAATTTTTCTTTAAAAATGTAAAGATAACTCTGAGAATAATGAACAATATTTTCAACAATTGGCATTGGAATAATTGAATATCCATCTTCCAAAGATGATTCTCAACCTAAATGACACACCTTCTGTAAAAAAATCAATTCAATATGAATCACAAATCTTAATGTCTAATTTAAAATTATAAAACATTGAGAAGAAACAGAGAAGAAATCTTTTGTGATCTGACATTCGTAAAGGTGTTCTTAGATATGACAACAAAGGCTCAGTTCATGAAAGGAAAAAAATGAAAAATGGAATTCATTAAAGTTTAAAACGATTACTATTCAAAAAAAAAAAAATACCAGTTACAAGAAAGAAAGGCAAGTAACAGGATCTGAAAAAAAAAAGTCACATGTCTAGAAAAGAACCTGTATCCTGAATGTACTCTAAAAATTTCAACATAGTTTTTAATTTTTAAATTTTTTGAGAATTCCATATAATGTATTGCTCCAATTCCCCCTTCAAACCTCACGGGTTCGCCCATAGTTCCTTGCCCCCAAAAACTTCTCATATTTTTTATTATTATTAATTTATTTATTTGTATACTCTATATTTTACTCCCCCATCCACCTTCTGACTGTTCCACATCCCGTACCTCCTCCCCACCCATCTCCACATGGATGTCACCATCTCACCCCCCACCTCACCACGACCTCACCACCACCACATCCCCGAACTCTAAACTCTCTGGGGCTTCCAGTCTCTTGAGGCTTAGGTGCATCATATCTTAATGACCACAGACCCGGCAGTCCTCTACTGTATGTGGTTGGTGGCCTCATATCAGCAGGTATATGCTGCCTGTTTTGCGATCAACTGTTTGAGAGATCTCAGGGGACCCGAATAAATGAGACTGCTGGTCCTCCTATAGGATAGCCCTACTCTTCATCTTCTTTCAACCTTCCCTAATTCAATAACTGGAGTCAGCTGCTTCTGTCCATTGGTTGGGTACAAATATCTGCATCTGACTCTTTCAGCTGCTTGTTGGGTGTTCTGGAGTACAGTCATGCTTGGTCCCTTTATGTCAGTGCCCCATAGCCTCAGTAATAGTGTCAGTACTTGGGCTGGATCCTCTTGAGCTGGATCGCATTTTGGGTCTGTCTCTGGACCTTCTTTTCCTCAGGTTCCTCCATTTCCATCCCTGTAATTTCTTCAGACAGGGACAATTATGGGTCAGAGTTGTGACTGTGGGATGGCCCCCTCTCTCTCACTTGATAGCCTGTCTGGATCCAATTTGTGTTGTCCATGTACTCCTGAGTTTGGAAATGTTAAGACTCTCCAAGAATTTCTGGCTTCTTCCTGCTGTTAAACAGTTTATTTAGTTGGGAAATTTTTAGGATGATGCTTGTCCTCTAGTTCTTAAGATTTCTAACTTGGTAGTTCATGTCTTGCACAGCTACTGTTAGCTAACTACACATTAGGTCATTTTTACTTATCACTGTTGAAATTCACTGTGACACTGAAAATATACCCCATCATTTCTATTCCTTCTGGACGTTCTATTAGCCACAGACTACATCTGCTCATTCTTTTCCTCTTAATTTTTGAAAAATATCACTTCCAGTTGTGTTGCTCTCGTGGTTGCTCTCTGGGTTCATTTCCTCAGCCTGTCATGTACTCTATCTGTTATCCTTAACTAGGTATGATCTATCATCTAAGACTTTTAGCAAGTTTTTAACTTCAATTACTCTCTAATTTCCACAAAACGTATTTTATTATCTTTCAATTGCACTTTATTATGACTTTTCCCTTGATTCCTTGTTTCATATTTTGTTGTTCATGAACATATTTTCTAGTGTTTAATTATTCTAATGAATTCTTAGGATATACTCACAACCTGTTAGTTTTGCCTGTCTCTCTTTGGGCGAATTATTTCTTAAAGTGGTATGGAGTTTTAATTAAGTCCCATTTGGTGGTTCTGTTTCGGGAAATTTGAGAGATATGTGAAGGGTTCTTGCAGCGCAGAACATGAAAGCATGCAAGCCATGAGGGCATGGTACTGGCAGGCTTTCTCTTTCCCTTTCCTATCCTGTAAACCCTTAGATGACATTCCTAAAGCTAGTCACCAAGGTCTAATCAAATATTTGGACACTTTACTATGCATGTCTCATTCCTGAGTCTATTCACCAAGGTCCAACTATCAAAACATAAAATTCCAGCCATCAAAAATCATTATTTTGACTAACCTAATTAACAAACCCAATGAGAATTTACCAACCATCCTGGCTCATTCTATAACAGACCTTATATCCTTTTCCCTCTTGAAATGAACACTTGTTATTGTTTCTGCCCTATTAAGATTCAGCCACCTTGTCTCTGTGCTTTGTTTTAATAAAGAATCTCTTTGTACTTGATCTGTGCTTGGTAATTGGTGCTTGGGTGTAGTTTGCACATAATCCAGGGTCTACAGGGGAGAACCTTCCAGTACACGGGTGCCTTCAATATGGCCTTGCTAGAAGAAGCTGCTCACTGAGGGCAAGATTTGAGAGTTTAAAGACTCAAGTCTTCAGTTAGCTCTTTCTGCTGATCAAGGACCTCCACATAAAATCAGACACACTGAAACTAATAGAAATGAAACTAGGGAAGAACCTTGAACATATGAGCACAGGGGAAAATTTCCTGAACAGAACACCAATAGCTTATGCTATAAGGTCAAGAATTGACAAATGGGACCTCATAAAATTACAAAGTTTCTGTAAAGCAAAGGATACTGTCAAAAGGACAAAGCGGCAACCAACAAACTGGGAAATGATCTTTACCAACCCTACATCCCACAGAGGGCTAATATCCAATATATACAAAGAACTCAAGAAGTTAGACTCCAGAGAGCCAAATAACCCTATTAAAAAATGGGGTACAGAGTTAAACAAAGAGTTCTCACCTGAAGAATATATAATAGCTGAGAAGCACCTAAAGATATGTTCAACATCCTTAGTCATTAGGGAAATGCAAGTCAAAACAACCCTGAGATTCCACCTCAAACCACTCAGAATGGCTAAGATCAAAAACACAGGAGACAGCAGTTGTTGGCGAGGATTTGAAGAAAGAGGTGGTGGGATAGCAAGCTGGTACAACCACTCTGGAAAGCAGTCTGGCAGTTCCTCAGAAACTGGGCTTGACACTCCCGGATGATACTGCTATATCACTGGGCATACACCTAGAGGCTTCCCCTGCATGCAATAAGGACACATGCTCCACTTTGTTCATAGCAGCCTTATTTATAATAGCCAGAAGCTGGAATGAACCCAGATGTCCCTCAACGGAGGAATGGATTCAGAAGATGTGGTATATTTACACAATGGAATGCTACTCTGCAATTAAAAACAATGAATTCAAAAAATTCTTAGGCAAATGGTCAGAACTGGAAAATATCATCCTTAGTGAGGTAACCCAATCACAAAAGAACACACATGGTATGCAGTCACTGATAAGGGGATATTAACCCAGAATCTCGGAATACCCAAGGCGCAATTCACATATCAATAGGTTTCCAAGAAGATGGAAGGATAGATCTCTGGTTCTGGAAAGACTGGGTGTAAGGGAATACCAGGACAAAGAAGCAAGAGGGGGTTGAATGGGGAACAGAGGGAGGGAAGAGGGCTTATGGGACTTTCAGGGAGGGAGGAAACGGGAAAGGGGAAATCATTTGGAATGTAAATAAAAAAATTGTTGGTTTTCTCAAAGAACCAACTCCTAGTTTTGTTGATTCTTTGTATGGTTTTATTTGTTTCTACTTGATTAATTTCAGCCCTGAGTTTGATGATTTCCTGCCTTCTACTCCTCTTGGGTGTATTTGCTTCTTTTTGTTCCAGGGCTTTCAGGTGTGCCATTAAGCTGCTAGTGTATGCTCTCTCCCGTTTCTTTTTGGAGGCACTCAGGGCTATGAATTTTCCTCTTAGCACCACTTTCATTGTGTCCCAAAAATTAGGGTATGTTGTGCCTTCATTTTCATTAAATTTTAAAAAGCCTTTGATTTCTTTATTTCTTCCTTGATCAAGGTATTATTGAGTAGAGCATTGTTCAGCTTCCACGTGTATGTGGGCTTTCTGTTGATTTTGTTGTTATTGAAGACTACCCTTATTCCATAGTGATCTGATAGGAGGCATGGGATTAGTTCGATCTTCTTATATCTGTTGAGGTCTGTTTTGTGACCAATTATATGGTCGATTTTGGAGAAGGTACTATAAGGTGCTGAGAAGAAGGTATATTCTTTTGCTTTAGGATGAAATATTATATATATATATCTATATCTGTTAGTTCCATTTGGTCCAAGGCTTCAATTAGATTCACTGTGTCCTTGTTTAGTTTCTGCTTTCCTGAATGATCCATTTCAGAGAGCAGGGTGTTGAAGTCACCCACTATTATTGTGTGAGGTGCGATGTGTGCTTTGAGCTTTAGTAAAGTTTGCTTTACGAATTAGGGTGCCCTTGCATTTGGAGCATAGATGTTCAGAATTGAGAGTTCTTGGTGGATTTTTCCTTTGACCAGTATGTAGTGTCCTTCTGTGTCTTTTTTGATGATTTTAGGTTGAAAGTCAGTTTTGTCTGATATTAAGATGGCTACTCCAGCTCGTTTCCTGGGACCATTTGCTTGTATGATTGTTTACCAGACTTTTACTCTGAGGTAGTGTTTTTCTTTGACACTGAGGTGCGTTTCCTGCATGCAGCAAATTGCTGGGTCCTGTTTAAATATGCAGTCTGTTAGTTTATGTCTTTTTATTGGGGAATTGAGACCATTGATATTAAGAGAGGTTAAGGAATAGTG
Source organism: Tokudaia tokunoshimensis (assembly GCA_036184795.1). Taxonomy (NCBI): domain Eukaryota; kingdom Metazoa; phylum Chordata; class Mammalia; order Rodentia; family Muridae; genus Tokudaia; species Tokudaia tokunoshimensis. Next base: position 12,104,754 of record BTHU01000009.1, on the reverse strand, counting down.
ATTATTGTCACCTGCTATTCTTGATGCTATCTTTGTTTGAATGGTTATCTACTTTTGGGTTTGATGCAAGAAGGTTACTATCTCGTTTTTTCCAGGGTGTAGTTTCTCTCCTTGTATTGGCGATTTCCAACTATTATCCTTTGTAGGGCTGAGTTTGTGGAAAGATATTGTGTAAATTTGGTTTTATTATGGAATGTATTGGTCTCTCCATCTATGGTGATTGAGAGTTTTGCTGGGTATAGTAGTCTAGGCTGGCATTTGTGTTCTCTTAGAGTCTGTATGAGATCTGTCCAGGATCGTCTGGCTTTCAGTCTCTGGTGAGAAGTCTGATGTGATTCGGATAGGTCTTCCTTTATATGTTATTTGGCCTTTTTCTCTTACTGCTTTTAATATTCTTTCTTTGTTTAGTACATTTGGCTTTTTGATTATTATATATTGGGAGAACTTTTTGTTCTTGTTCAGTCTGTTTGGAATTCTGTAGCCTTCTTTAAAGTTCATACGCATCTCTTTCTTAAGATAGGAAAGTTTTCTTCTATAATTTTGTTGAAGATATTTACTGGCCCTTTAAGTTGGAAATCTTCACTCTCTTCTATACCTATAATCCTTAGGTTTGGTCTTCTCATTGTGTCCTGGATTTCCTGGATGTTTTGGGTTACACTTTTTTGTGTTTTGCATTTTCTTTGACTGTTGAGTCGATGCTTTCTATGGTATCTTCAGTACCTGACATTCTTTCTTCCATCTCTTGTATTCTACTGTTGATGCTTGCATCTATGACCCCTGACTTCTTCCCAAGGTTTTCTATCTCCAAAGTTGTCTCCCTTTGTGATTTCTTAGTTGTTTTTACTTTGTTTTTTAGATCCTGATGGATTTGCTCAGATCCTTCACTTGTTTGTTTGTGTTTTCCTTTATTTCTTTAAGATATTTTTGCATTTCCTCTTTCAGGATTTCTGCCTTTTGACCCAAGTTCTCCTGTATTTCTTTAAGCGATTTTTGTGTTTCCTCCTTATGGGCTTACATCTGTTGAGCTATATTCTCCTGCATTTCTTTAAGCGATTTTTGTGGTTCCTTTGTAAGGGCATCTACCCGTTGATTCATTTCTTTAAGCAATTTTTGTGTTGCCTCCTTATGGGTCTCCATCTGTTGACCCATATTCTCCTGCATTTCTTTAAGCAATTTTTGTGTTTCCTTTGTAAGGGCTTCTACCAGTTGATTCATGTTCTCCTGTATTTCTTTATGAGATTTATTTACGTCCTTCTTGAAATCCTCTAATAGCATCATGAGAAGTGATTTTAAATCTAGATCTTGCCTTTTGGGTGTGATGGGGTATCCAGGACTTGCTGCTGTCAGAGAGTTGGGTTCTTATGGTGCCATATTGCTTTGATTTCTGTTAGTAACGTTCTTACGTTTGCCTTTTGCCATCTGGTTATCTCTGGTGTTAGTTGGTCCTGCTGTCACTGGCGGTTGGTTGGACCTCCTGTGAGCCTGCAAGGTTATTTCTGCCCCACTCCCAGACAACCGGGATTCCCCTGGTACCAATTGCTGAGGAGCTGCCCTGCTCCTGAGTGACTTTGGAGCCCTGATGTGGCTTGTCCCAAGTGATGTTATACTTGGGGGAATCCTTGCATACCTGGAGACTCAGAGTAGTCAATCCCTGGAGCAGAGGTGGCTAAGGGGAGGCTGGTGCGCTCTCTCCCAGTGCGTTCTCTCCAGGTGCAGGTCCCTCTGCAGAACAGATGTCCCACAGCAGAACTGGCATGTAGGTGACCACAGAACTGCCCAGCTCTTGGGTGCAGGGAGCACACAAGCTGGTCTAGTCCCAAGCGATGTTATGCTTGGTTATCCCTGCACCTGGAGGTCCCAATTGCTCTTTTGCTGGAACAAAGATTGCGGAGTAATGTATATGTTTAAAACAAGAAAATTTCACTTTTCTTTTGAAAGATGAGTAAAGGATGAGTAAGAACCACGGGTATTTTTCTTTAAAATTATTGGTTTAGTACATGTGAAGGCAAGCAGTGATGTTCACTGCATTCACTTTCCATCCCTCAGTTTATCTCTTTTCCTGTTGTCCATGTTCACCTCGTTATTCATATGTCTCACAATTCTCTAATGACAACTGAAATTACTACTATGCCTCTCCATTTCCTACCCTTAGAAGCTTTCATGGTGTTTAGAGGAAACACAAATCCCTTAAGAAAATTAGCCCATCAAAGGCTTAAAAAAATTGCTTGAAGCCGGGCGGTGGTGGCGCACGCCTTTAATCCCAGCACTTGGGAGGCAGAGGCAGGAGGATTTCTGAGTTCGAGGCCAGCCTGGTCTACAAAGTGAGTTCCAGGACAGCCAGGGCTACACAGAGAAACCCTGTCTCGAAAAACCAAAAAAAAAAATTGCTTGAATTATCTTTCTTGTAACTTTCCTGGAACAGCTTGTCAGGAGACTGTTTCTTCATCATTCATCAGCCATCACCAGTCTAGCAGAAGACAACTTCGAGAAGACACCCAGGTTCCAAGATGTCTCAAGTCCTTCTTATAAATATGTTAAGTTTATACCTACACTTCTTTAATTTGAAAGAACTCCTAAGTTTTGCATTTGCACTTTTTGTTGTAGTCAAGAAATTCTCAACATCCTTCCTACAGGCTTTGTGTACCTTTATTCTCCAAAAATATATTTTGAAAACTGCTTTCATAACCATTCCCTTGGAATATAGAGGAATGTCTAGGCTTGAGGTAATACCTATCTGATCGTTAATGATTTGATGTCAAAGGAACGAAGGAAAAAGATGTAAAAGGATGTCACAACACTGATTCATGATCTTCTAAGGAAGCTCAGCCAATACACACAGGAGTGGAAATAGGAAAGACTGTAAGCAGTGAACAGACATGCATCCTTTGAATTCAGGACAAAAATGAGGGACTACATCCTAAAATCAGATGTTTTCAGTCCTGCTGACTTGTGATACTTTTTTGTTGCTGTTGTTCTGTTTTGTTTTGTTTTGTTTTGTTTTGTTTTTCAAGACAGGGTTTCTCAGTGTAGCCCTGGCTGTTCTGGAACCCACTCTGTAGATCAGACCGTCCTTGAACTCAGAAATTTGCCTGCCTCTGCCTCCCAAATGCTGAGATTACAGGCATGCACCACCACTGCCCAGCTTGTGATACTTTTTAATAGTGCAATGCTTGGCTTATTCTGGAAACTGGTGTCTTGAACTTTATCATTGTTTTTGTTGTTATCATTGTATATATTTTATCTTTTTTTCCTTTTTCATTGGATATTTTCTTTATTTACATTTCAAATGTTATTCCCTTTACCAGCCCCCCCCAGAAACCCCCTATCCTATCCTCCCTTCCTCTACTTCTATGAGGGTGTTCCACCACCCACCTACTCACTTCTGCCTCCCCACCCTGTCATTCTCCAACACTGGGACATCGAGCCTTCACAGGACCAAGCACCTCTCCTCCCATTGATGTCCAACAAGGCCATCCTCTGCTACATATGTGGGTGGAGCCAAGGGTGCCTCCATGTGTACTTTTTGGTTGGTAGTTTAGTCCCTGGGAGCTCCTGGGGTTGGGAGGGGCGGGGTCTGGTTGATTGATATTGTTGTTCTTCCTTAGGGAAACCCCCTCAGCTCCATCAGTCCTTTCTCTAACTCCTCCATTGGGGACCCCAAGATCAGTCCAATGGTTTGCTGTGAGCATCCACTTTTGTACTTGTCAGGCTTTGGCAGAGCCTCTCAGGAGACAGCAATATCGGGCACCTGTCAGCAAGCACTTGTTAGCATCCACAATAGTGTCTGTGTTTGGTGACTGTATATGAGATGGATCCCCAGGGAACATTATCTTACAAGGAGAGAGCCACGATGTTAAAAAGTCTTCTATGCTAGCTTCTCAGAATATGGTTGTTCATGAGCATTCCATATCATAGCTGCTCATGTGTGTTCCATGTCATAGGATATTGAAGGCAGGTAATAACTATAACTAAATAAAATTTTGTCTTTCATTAATACCAGAAGGGCAGATAAAGTAGAAATCATTACCATAGAATGCAAAATAATGACCATGAATCACCTCTTACCTGAGATCTTTTATTTAATAAAAAAGAATAATTTCTTAGTGTTCTGATGTTTGTTAAATAATTATATTTCTGAGGAATGCTGGGTATTGTGATTGATGTTTTGAAACAGGATCTCATGTAGATTCTTGATCCTCCTGCCTCTACCTCACAAGTACTATGATTATAGGTGTGTACCACCACAGACAGATTACTTATATTTATTAATTTATATGTATATAAAATTATTATTAATTATATTTATTACATCCTTTTGTACTAACTGAAATTTTTTTTTGGTGTTTTGAGACATGATCTCTCTACACAGTCCTGGTCAATCTGGAATTCACTATGTAGATAAGGCTAGCCTCAAATTCTTGGAGATCTACCTGCCTCTGCCTCCTAAAGGCTGGGATTAAAAATGTAAGCCACCACACCTGGACAACTGCATTTCAAAGTACAAAACACACTTGAAAATTTCACTGTAACAGAAACAGGTAATAACTATCTCAATACTTCCAATTGTTTTCTGCCTATTTTCTTCTCATTGCTTAACTTTGTTAAGTGACAGAAGGAGAAAACTAAGACACAGGGAAATAATTATCAAAATTTTTATTTACTTATGCATGTATCATCAATACAGTTTTTGGTTTCTGTTGGTTTGCTTATTGGTTTATTTCATGCAAAATATTTTTAATCTTCCTATGCATTTGGTAAATCATTTCCTTAAGAGAAATAAGAATTCCCTCATCCAAAGATTGGCTATAACAAGTTTCTTAGTCTATTTTGACTACTCTAACAAAATGCCTCATACAAAGTCATTTATAAATAGCAGAAATTTGTTTTTTCAGTTCTGGAGCTGATAAAGATCTTCATATTTAAAGTTCCAGGGGGATCAATGTTCCAAGAGCCCTTCATCCTATTGGGAGACATGAATGCAAAGCCACTATGAAAATTATGTGTAGACAATAAGTCAGAGTGCTTAGGGACCTTACATTCACCCACAGTATCCCCACAAAAGCTTCTGTGTGTAGGTAAAAGAGCTTATTTCCCTATTTATACCACTTTCATTAGCACAAACCATATATGTGATATGTTTTTAGAAAGCTGAATGATAACATCAAAGCATGAATAGTCTCTCAACTAAACTATGTCATTTTTGTAGCTAAGAAGTATTTTTTTGTTTTATTCCACTGTCCTTTTAGCTTAATGTTTAACTTAACTAGATTTACTATGAGACTACTCTAAATATTTGCTGAAATTACTTAAAATTGATACTTTCAAATCAGTAGAAATTAAAAAAATGAACAAAGCTTACTAGAATTGTGATAAAAAGAAGCTTATCTCAAAAGACCTCTTGACAGATACTTTGAAAGAGAGACATGTGTACGTGTACTTTATGTATAAGCCATAGGAGAGCAATTTTGCTGCTGCTCCAGTAGCCACTAAGTTTTTTTTTTTTTTTACAAAGGGCCAGATAGTAAATATTTTAGGCTTTACTGGCCAGATGGTCTCTGTCACAACTATTCAGTCCAGCCATTGTGGCATTAATGTAGCCTCAGGCACCACATAAATAAATAGGCATGGCTGTGCTCTAGTCAAACTTTATTGAAGGAAACAGGTGTCAGAACATTTGACCTACAGAATGTAATGTGCCAAATGTGTTCCATATCATAATACATGCAATACTACACAATAATATATATATGCTTCAACGTAGAAGTTCAAATCATCTAAGAAGATGTAAAAACCATGAGTAAATTCAATAAAGTGATTAATTTTTATTTTTGTGGGAATAAGACAACAAATAAAGAATCAGAAATACTGAAGGAAGAATAACAGGGATCCTAAATGAACCAAAATGTTTTCTAGGATTTTCTTCTGTTCAGTCTTTGCCAAGACTGATTTTACACATATTTAAGCTACATAATGTTCACATTACTTTGTATTAATTGTAAAATGTATGCTCTGATTTATAATTTAGTGTCCTAAGGAATGAGATCCTAGTTGACATATCTGGTTGCATTAATGAAAACAGTAGATGTCAGTACATAAAACAAGTTCTTCCCAGCCTGCATGAAATGCAGAGCATCCAGCAAATGTTAAATATTATGTTCCAACCTAACAAATGTTTTATTAGAATGTAGTAGACTTGAGATCTGTTCTACAACCCAATCACTTTGCACCACTGGTACAAATAAATAAGTGGATCAAGCCACAGAAACCTAGATACATCTAGGGAGGGGAAAGTATGTTCTAGGTCCCTTCTTTACCCATTACCTCCTGTAATACTAAATGAAACCTACCAATGTGACCTATCAAAAACTGTATTTCCTATCATCCTCAGGCAGTCCAGATCCTTCTGTGCTACATGAACCATCATCATGAGATGTTTTGAAGAGGGTCCTACTCCCTCATCTGTAGAAAAGGACTACAGATGCTGAGACCTCTGTCATCACTGGAGCAGAAGATAAGGTCTGGAACAGGCTGAGTGAGGACAGACATACACAGAGAGATAGTAGTATGCTGTTCTACATGATTTTCTCTGATATTTCATTCATCCTAGGGTTTTTTATTAAAATATTTTTCTTAGGAAGTTATGACATCTCAGTACACTTATGTTTGTGTTTCTAAGTAGCCTCAAAAGAGATATACTGAGCATTTGAACAATCTAATAAATAAACATAAGATAAACATAAATAAAATCATTATCTCAGAAATTGTAAACTTTTTAAAGGATTTACTTATTTATTTCTTATTTTTGTACACATGTGTGTGCTGTGTGAGTTTACATGTAACACATGTATTTGGAAGTCCATAGATGACAGAAGAGGATTGTCTTCCCTGGTCTGGATTTAAAGGTGGTTGTGAGATATCTACAGGTTCTGGGAGCCAAAGGTGGACCTTCTGAGAGAACAGTAAGCACTCTTAACAACTGATTCATTTCACCAGCCCCACTTTATAACCTTTATTGGTCACAAAATACAATCAACACCTTGAGAAATATCACTTAATAACTCTGTAGAAGTGGACATCTCAAACTGCTTCTATGTTGAAGCATTATTGATTCAAGAAAGTTTTCATGTACTTAGCTTGATTCTAAGATACATAGTCTCGCAAGCACCATGCCTGATTTTTCTTTTAAAATCCTTAAAATGGTGCTATTGAATATGGAATTGAATTCCATTTATGAGAACAAGACTTAAGCATACATCTGCCATGTTCTAGTTTGTATTTGTCTGATTTTTTCCATGTTTCTGACTTTACCTCCACAATAATGGGATAATGAAAATAGTGAAATGACCTTTATGATGATGTGATATATATGGATTTTATCCTTAGTTTAGAACTCTTTGCAATATGACTAATATGTCAATTTAATTGGAGCTAACCCTACAGATCAGTTATGGTACATGATAAATTGTAATAGAATCTCATGATCTTGAATTCCAAATGACAGCTTGTGAGAGGACCCCCAGCTAATTCCTTGAGCCCAAATGAAAAAATGGAACTATTACCCCAGTACCTCAATTGCTTTCCCCATTCTTTCCCTAAAGGTGTAATTCCTGGGTGGTTTTATCCTAAGAATTACCTTTTTAGCAAATGTCTGAAAGTTTTTAAGTTTAAGATATTTTTGTTTTTATTCCCAAATGCTCAGCCATTTTAATATCATTTGCCTCTAAACTAACACTATTAAATGTAGTTAAGGAGGTTTGTCTTCTGCATGATAGATGCAAGATTTATTAGAATAATTCATTGTTCCCTGAAGAGTGATACATGCATACATACATACATACATACTGAAATTGTTGCAAATCACATCATTATCATCCATCTTGCTTTTTCCCACCCCACAATTCTTATGCTGCACAATCAGAATTTAGAAACTTAATTAAATGCGTTGCCTGGCACACCTATTTAGACTGTGGGAGTCATTTCCTTTATCCAACACATTTTTATATAAGATGTGATGAATTTTCACAAGGCTGTCTAAGGACTTCGAAACATCTGTACCCAGCCATTTGCTTAAATCAACAAAAAATGTTGAAGCAAAAATCAAACTTTTGAACATCAATTTAAACATTCCTTTTCAAGTATCCTAGATTGGTGGAACATGTCAGACCAGGTACATTCTCCATCAGTGCTCAATGTTTATGATAACTATTAAAGCAAAACTGACTGTACACTAATCAAAGCAGCCACAGGGTGTGAAGACCATGAAGGTGAGTTATGAAAATTCTGCACTGGGCTGACACAACTACAACGAATGGACTCAATATTAGAAACAATGTCATGCCTGTAGTTTAATCTTTAGAAGTTACTATGTCCATGTACTTGGGACTAAGAAAGAAGTAAACATCCAAAGGACAATATCAGGAGAAGCTTTTGCATCCACAGTAGTTAGATTCATTTTAGAATCCCAGTTTTCTAATATGTTTCATTTTATCATTTGTGACTGCTCAGTGATTGTTTAATTCTCTCTCTCTCTCTCTCTCTCTCTCTCTCTCTCTCTCTCTCTCTCTCTCCCTCTCTCTCTCTCTCCCTCCCTCTCTCCCTCCCTCTCTCTCTCGCTCTCTTTCTCATCTTTCTTATGAGTTTAGAAATTTATGTTCAAAACATTTGAGTTCAACCAAAGGCTTGGCAAAGGGGGATAACAAATGTGAAAGTTGTCATTAATCTTCATGAAGCTCTCATAAGAGCCAAGATTTTATTTTATTTTGGTACCAGGATAGAATCTGTAGACTAACATGTCAGGAAAGCACTCTGTAGCTGAATGGTGCCCACACACCACAGTCAATTAATTAATTAATCAACTAATTAATTACAGACACAGTTTCTGTGTGTAACACTGGCTGCCCTTGAACTCTGTAAACCAGACTAGCCTTCAACTCACTGAGATCCACTTCCTGGGTGCTGAGATTAAAGGTGTGTGCCGACACCTCCACTTCTGCTACTGCTGCTGCTGCCACTGCTGCTGCTGCTGCTGACCACCACCACCCCAAGAATCACATTTTGTATGTAAATTTCTGATCAGCTTTTCTGAATAAAATTTTTTAAAGATATACTAGAATGAGAGAAGAAAAATAAACACCCAAGGTCATTAACAACATAGGGAAAAGTGGTTTTGCCATTTACATTTAAGGTGTTTATGGAAAACCCTAGTATATTTATATCTCCTCTGTAGTATGTGGGTTTATCCAAGTTCTTTGCAGTGTGACACTGAAAATCCTCTTATCTCGGATTTTTCTTGTACTTTGTTTTGTTTCAGGCAGGGCATTGCTATGCAAGGTGGCTGACTTGGAATTCACCACATAGCCCAGACTGGTCACAAGTTTGCAGTGGCCCTCACCTCCAGGGTCCAGGGATTACAGGTGTGTACTACCTTACCTACCTTGCTGTTTCCTCTTGAAGGTGAGTTGATTTCTCAATTAGAATACAGAAGCAGGCTTTGCTCCAGTGACTGGGAAGTTGGGACAGCCAGGTTCTGAGACAGAGTGTATGCAGCTCCCAAGTGCGGGGCTGATCTGCAGTAACCAGCGCTCCGGCTCTGCTGTGGGACTTCTGCCTGGCAGAGGGACACCGCACTGGGCGGGAGCCTACCAGCTTTCCTTCCGCGACCTTTGTTCCTGCAGACTGCGCTGAAGAGACAGGTACCCCAAGCTCTCTCTCCCCAATATAACATCACTTGGGACACAGCCTGTTGGGGCTACCGTCTGTGCCCGAGAACGGGTCAGCGCTGTGGTCGTCTGGGTGCCAGATCGGCAGGCCATCGCGTCTGCAGGGTGAGCAGTGCCACGGAGAGTGTGCAGATTGCACTCCGCCATCTTTGCTCCAGTGACTGGGAAGTTGGGACAGCCAGGTTCTGAGACAGACAGGCTTAATATCACTTGGGTCTCGGGCGGCTTGTGTGTGTGCAGCTCCCAAGTGCTGGGCAGATCTGCAGTAACCAGCGTGCTAGCTCTGCTGTGGGACTTCTGCCTGGCAGAGGGACGCCCCCTCCCCCCCCCAGGAGAGATCACTCACCCCTGCACAGGGCAGGAGCCTACCAGCCTCCCTTTGGCGACCTCTGCTCCAGGAATCCACTAGACTGAGCCTTTGGATGTGCAAGGCCTCCCCAATATAAGATCACTTGGGGCAAGGCACATTAGGGCTCCAAAGTCACTCAGGAGCAGGCACGCCCCAGAAATCGGTGCCAGGGGAATCCTGGCAATCCAGGGGGGGCAGAAATAGCTTTGCAGGCTCACAGGAGGTCCAACCAACAGCCAGTGGCAGCAGGACCAACTCACATCAGAGGTATCCAGATGGCAAAAGGCAAAAGTAGGAATGTTACTAAAAGAAATCAAAGTAATGTGGGACTATCCGAACCCAACTCTCCAACAGCAGCAAATCCTGGATACCCCACCACACCCGAAAGACAAGATCTGGATTTAAAAATCACTTCTCATGATGCTATTAGAGGATCACAAGAAGGACACAAATAAATCTCATAAAGAGTTACAGGAGACCATGAATCAATGGTTAGAAGCCCTTACAAAGGAAACACAAAAATCGCTTAGAGAAATGCTGGAGAACATGGATCAAAAGATGGAGGCGCACAAGGAGACAACACAAAAATCGCTTAACGAGATGAATCAACGGGTAGATGCACTCACAAAGGAATCACAAAATTGGCATAAAGAAATGCAGAAGAATATGGGTCAACAGACAGATGCCCATAAGGAGGCAACACAAAAATTGCTTAAAGAAATGAATCAATGGTTAGATGCCCTAACAAAGGAAACACGAGAACTGCTTAAAGAAATGCAGGAGACAATGGATCAACAGATGGATTCCCATGAGGAGGAAACACAAAAATCACTCAGAGAAATGCAGGAGAACGTGGGTCATCAGGAAGAAATCCTGAAAGAGGCAATGCAAAAATACCTTAAAGAAATACAGGAAAATACAAACAAACAAGTGAAGGATCTCAGCAAATCCATCCAGGAACTAAAAAAGGAAGTAGAAACAACTAAGAAATCACAAAGGGAGACAACTTTGGAGATAGAAAACCTTGGGAAGAAATCAGGAGTCATAGATGCAAACATAAACAATAGAATACAAGAGATGGAAGAAAGAATCTCAGGTGCTGAAGATTCCATAGAAAGCATCGACTCAACAGTCAAAGAAAATGCAAAATGCAAAAAACGTGTAACCCAAAACATTCAGGAAATCCAGGACACAATGAGAAGACCAAACCTAAGGATTATAGGTATAGATGAGAGTGAAGATTTGCAACTTAAAGGGCCAGTAAATATCTTCAACAAAATTATGGAGGAAAACTTCCCTAACTTAAAGAGAGAGATGCCGATGAACGTACAAGAAGCCTACAGAACTCCAAACAGACTGGACCAGAACAGAAATATCTCCCGTCACATAATAATCAAAACACCGAATGTTCTAAACAAAGAAAGAATACTAAAAGCAGTAAGAGAAAAGGGCCAAGTAACATACAAAGGAAGACCTATCCGAATCACATCAGACTTCTCACCAGAGACTATGAAAGCCAGAAGATCCTGGGCAGATCTCATGCAGACACTAAGACAGCAAAAATGCCAGCCTAGACTACTATACCCAGCAAAATTCTCAATCACCATAGATGGAGAGACCAAGATATTCCATGATAAAACCAAATTTTCACAATATCTTTCCACAAATCCAGCCCTGCAACGGATAATAGGTGGAAACCTCCAATACAGGGAGAGAAACAACACCCTGGAAAAAATGAGATAATAAGCTTCTTGAATCAAACCCAAAAGTAGATAACCACTCAAACATAAAGATAGCGTCAAGAATGGCAGATGGCAATAATCACTATGCCTTAATCTCTCTTAATATCAATGGTCTCAATTCCCCAATTAAGAGACATAGACTAGCAGACTGGATACATAAACAGGACCCAGCATTTTGCTGCATGCAGGAAACGCACCTCAGTGTCAAAGACAAACACTATCTCAGAGTAAAAGGCTGAAAAAAAATTTTACAAGCAAATGGCCCCAAGAAACGAGGTGGAGTAGCCATGCTAATATCAGATAAAATTGATTTTCAACCTAAAGTCATCAAAAAAGGCACAGAAGGACACAACATACTGATCAAGGGAAAAATCCACCAACAAGAACTCTCAATTCTGAATATCTATGCTCCAAATGCAAGGGCACCCTCATTCGTAAAAGAAACTTTACTAAAACTCAAAGCACACATCACACCGCACACAATAATAGTGAGTGACTTCAACACCCCGCTCTCTGAAATGGATCGTTCAGGAACGCAGAAACTAAACAGGGACACAGTGAATCTAATTGAAGCCTTGGACCAAATGGAACTAACTGATATATATAGAACATTTCATCCTAGAGCTAAAGAATACAGCTTCTTCTCAGCTCCTCATGGTACCTTCTCCAAAATTGACCATATAATTGGTCACAAATCAGACCTCAACAGATACAAGAAGATAGAAATAATCCCATGCCTCCTATCAGATCACTATAGAATAAGGGTGGTCTTCAATGGCAACAAAAACAAAAGAAAACGCAGGTACACATGGAGGCTGAACAATGCTCTACTCAATGATAACTTGGTCAAGGTGGAAATAAAGAAAGAAATCAAAGACTTTTTGAAAGTTAATGAAAATGAAGGCACAACATACCCTAATTTATGGGACACAATGAAAGCAGTGCTAAGAGGAAAATTCATAGCCCTGAGTGCCGCCAAAAAGAAACGGGAGACAGCATACACTAACAGCTTAATGGCACACCTGAAAGCCCTGGAACAAAAAGAAGCAAATACACCAAAGAGGAGTAGAAGGCAGGAAATCATCAAACTCAGGGCTGAAATCAATCAAGTAGAAACAAATAAAACCATACAAAGAATCAACAAAACGAGGAGTTGGTTCTTTGAGAAAATCAACAAGATAGATAAGCCCTTAGCCAGACTAACCAGAGAGCACAGAGATAGTATCCAAATTAATAAAATCAGAAATGAAAAGGGAGAGATAACAACAGAAACTGAGGAAATTCAAAAACTCATCAGATCCTACTACAAAAACATGTATTCAACACAACTAGAAAATCTTGAGGAAATGGACAATTTCCTTGACAGATACCAAGTACCAAAATTAAATCAGGATCAAATAGACCATCTAAACCGTCCTATAACCCCTGAAGAAATAGAAGTTGTCATTGGAAGTCTTCCAACCAAAAAAAGCACAGGTCCACATGGTTTTAGTGCAGAATTCTATCAGACCTTCAAAGAAGACCTAACACCAATACTCTTCAAACTGTTCCACAAAATAGAAACAGAAGGAACACTACCCAACTCGTTCTATGAAGCCACAATTACACTAATACCAAAAGCACACAAAGATCCGACAAAGAAAGAGAATCTCAGGCCAATCTCTCTTATGAATATCGATGCAAAAATACTCAATAAAATTCTTGCCAACCGAATCCAAGAACACATCAAAACGATCATTCACCACGATCAAGAAGGCTTCATCCCAGGGATGCAGGGATGGTTCAATATAAGGAAATCCATCAATGTAATCCACTACATAAACAATCTCAAAGAAAAAAACCACATGGTCATCTCATTAGATGCTGAGAAAGCATTTGACAAAATTCAGCATCCTTTCATGCTAAAGGTCTTGGAAAGATCAGGAATTCAAGGCCCATATCTAAACATAGTAAAAGCAATTTACAGCAAACCGGTAGCCAGCATCAACCTAAATGGAGAGAAACTTGAAGCAATCCCACTAAAATCAGGGACTAGACAAGGCTGCCCTCTCTCTCCATATCTTTTCAATATAGTACTTGAAATTCTAGCTAGAGCAATTAGACAACAAAAAGAGGTCAAAGGGATACAAATTGGAAAGGAAGAAGTCAAACTATTACTATTTGCAGACGATATGATAGTATACATAAGCGATCCAAAGAACTCCACCAGAGAACTCCTACAGCTGATAAACGACTTCAGCAAAGTGGCCGGATATAAAATCAACTCAAGCAAGTCAGAAGCCTTCCTATACTCAAAGGATAAGCAGGCTGAGAAAGAAGTAAGAGAAATAATACCCTTCACGATAGCCACAAACCATATTAAGTATCTTGGCGTGACTCTAACCAAACAAGTGAAAGATCTGTATGACAAGAACTTCAAGTCTCTGAAGAAAGAAATTGAAGAAGACCTCAGAAGATGGAAAAATCTGCCATGCTCATGGATTGGCAGGATTAATATAATAAAAATGAGCATCTTACCAAAAGTAATACACAGATTCAATGCAATCCCCATCAAAATCCCAACTCAATTCTTCATAGAGTTAGAAAGAGCAATTCAAAAATTCATCTGGAATAACAGAAAACCCAGAATAGCTAAAACTATTCTCAAGAGTAAAAGAACCTCTGGGGGAATCAGTATCCCAGACCTCAAGCTGTACTACGGAGCAATAGTGTTAAAAACTGCATGGTATTGGTACAGTAACAGACATGTAGATCAATGGAACAGAATTGAAGACCCAGAAATGAATCCACACTCCTATGGTCACTTGATCTTTGACAAAGGAGCTAAAACCATCCAGTGGAAAAAAGATAGCCTTTTCAACAAATGGTGCTGGCTCAGCTGGAGGTCAACATGCAGAAGAATGCAAATTGATCCATCCTTATCTCCTTGCACTAAGCTCAATTCTAAGTGGATCAAAGATCTCCACATAAAACCAGACACACTGAAACTAATAGAAGGGAAACTAGGGAAGAACCTTGAACATATGGGCACAGGGGAGAATTTCCTGAACAGAACTCCAATAGCTTATGCTCTAAGATCAAGAATAGACAAATGGGACCTCATTAAATTACAAAGTTTTTGCAAGGCAAAAGACACTGTCAAAAAGACAAAGCGGCAACCAACTAACTGGGAAATGATCTTTACCAACCTTACATCTGACAGAGGGCTAATATCCAATATATACAAAGAACTCAAGAAGTTAAACTCCAGAGAGGCAAGTAACCCTATTAAAAAATGGGGTACAGAGCTACACAAAGAGTTCTCACCTGAAGAATATCTAATGGCTGAGAAGCACCTAAAGAGATGTTCATCATCCTTAGTCATTAGGGAAATGCAAATCAAAACAACCCTGAGATTCCATCTCACACCAGTCAGGATGGCTAAGATCAAAAACACAGGAGACAGCAGTTGTTGGCGAGGATGTGGAGAAAGAGGAACACTCCTCCACTGCTGGTGGAATTGCAGGCTGGTACAACCACTCTGGAAAGCAGTCTGGCGGTTCCTCAGAAAACTGGGCATGACACTCCTGGAGGATCCGGCTATACCACTCCTGGGCATATACCCAGAGACTTTACCTGCATGCAATAAGGACACATGCTCCACTATGTTCATAGCAGCCTTATTTATAATAGCCAGAAGCTGGAAAGAACCCAGATGTCCCTCAATGGAGGAATGGATTCAGAAGATGTGGTATATCTACACATGGAATACTTCTCTGCATTTAAAAACAATGAATTCATGAAATTCCTAGGCAAATGGTCAGATCTTGAAAATATCATCCTTAGTGAGGTAACCCAATCACAAAAGAACACACATGGTATGCAGTCACTGATAAGGGGATATTGACCCAGAATCTCGGAATACCCTAGACACAATCCGCATATCAATAGATTTCTAAAAAGATGGAAGGAGAGAACCCTGGTCCTGGAAAGACTGGATGTAGGGGAACGCCAGGACAGAGTAACGAGAGGGGGTTGAAGGGAGAAAAGAGGGAGGGAAGGGGGCTTATGGGACTTTCGGGAAGGGAGGAAACGGGAAAGGGGAAGTGATTTGGAATGTAAATTAAAAAAATAAAATAAAATAAATAAAAAAAAAGAATACAGAAGCAATGATGCTGTGCATTTATGAGTCTAGAGATAAGAGGCCTTACGCATGCTACTAGTAACTCCCTTATTACCACATGACTACAGTATGAAACATTCATCCTAGCATGACCAAATTAGTGACACCATTCTAGATCAGACAAGCTCCATGAACATGAACAAGTTTCTCCACCAGCACATGAACAAGTCGAAAATCATTCAGACCTATACTGGGCCTCAAAAGCTACCCAACTGAATGCTATAATAAATAAATACATAGTATTTTAGTGTACTGTTATGATATGATTTGTTAAACAGAAATGTTTAAGTGACAACTTCAAATGAAAATACTAATTCACATTGCATTTGTCATCTATGTCTGCCCACTGACACATTTGTTTACTTGAATTTTGTTTAGTCCTAATTAAATATTAACTGTTAGCAAGTAGATTGTTCAACAAGCATTCACTTTGTGACTGCTTACCAGCATCAATACACAGAATACAAAAATGGGAACTGAATGTGAAATGTTTTCCAGCAGTAAAAACAGACATTGGAGTGAGCACAAAGAAGTAGCAGAAGATAATTTGGGGAGTCCTGGGACTGTTACATGTGGAACTATGATGCTACACACATGACTCTGCAGTTGTCAAGTGCCAAGACCTGTGAGTCACACTGAATTTCTCTGTCTCTATGTGCATATTTTTTTAAATTGTCAGCTATGATATAAACTCAGCACAGATCATGATGAGTGAATCTAAGAGCATAACAAATCCCGTAACTGCACTAAGGTAGGCAGGGAAGATGGGAGGAACTGATTGATGGAAGAAATTTAAAGCAGTGTTACTAGATATACCCAATTAGTTTGCAGCCATTTCACCCTGAAGGTACCAACCTCCTCAGGCATGCTATGGTGAAGACAAAGAGTGTGTGCATCTGCAATGTGGATGTGAGCTTCTATGTCTCTCAGTAATCCTAACATGGCTTTCTATGCAGAGCAGGGTTGAGCAAGTGACACATGGGTGTATGAAGCTAGCTTTTTCTCTGAATGAGAAAACGATATATTTAAATGAAAAGAAAAGGGTTTAGAGTGAAATTTATGATATTGTATTCTGTATGTGTGTAAACTGCTTCTTTCTTTTTAAAAAATATAGAGAACTGGGAGGTGATGTTTCATGCCTGTAGTCTCAGCACTCAGGAGGCAGAAGCAGATAGATCTCTCAGTTTGAGGATATATAGTAACTTCCAGGACAATGAGGCCTACACAGAAAACCCCTCTTTTGTAAAGCCAAAAGAATAAAAATAAAAATAAAATAAATTAAAAATAAAAATATATAAAGAGAATGGCAGATAAATAAACATAATAAAGATAGTGTATTACCAAAAGCAACTGTGCATATTTTTTCAGAGATTGGTTTGCTGATTTTATCACCTGATGTGTATGCACACATTAATGACTAACATCTTTGTTTGGAAGTCTCATTGTACAACACACACACACACACACACACACACTAGCCTACACTCAAAAGTAGAATGTGTAGGATCTCACTGGATGAAAGTGTTGGGTATGATATGGGAGGGTCAGTAGGTCAGAGACTGGCAGCATCGTACCTGACAGAAGTCTAGGAGGAGGAGAGGCTACACTAAGCCAGGCAACTTACGTGGGACCCAGGCTAGATATGATGGGTCAATCAAAAAAAAGTAGAGAAATATCAGAATTAAATGACATTGTATACTTTCTCCTTAGCAACACACAAAAAGTTCTCTAAAACAGACCACATCTTGAAAGAAAAATATGATAATTTAATTAAATAATAAAACTAGTTATGAAAAACATATAACCAACATTACCATGTATCTGATCTGACCATAATGCAATAGAGCTTAACATAGACAGCAAACAAATTTCTAGTAAGTATGGACTCCTGGAATGAAACAGCTCATTACTGAGTGATGGATGAGTCAAAAAAAAAAAAAAAGAAAGAAAGAGAGAGAGAGAGGGAAGAAACAAACAAACAAACAAAATGTCTTAAATTAATATCCTGAAATGAAATGAAACAAAATAAAACATGTGGGACACACTGCAAGTCATCCTGTGAGGAAAACATACAGCTCTAAGAGCCTACATTAAATAATGATAACAACAACAACAACAAACAAACAAAAAAAATTAGTGATACAACTTGAAGATTTGGAAAAACAAAAGCAAAGCAAACGCAAACCAAGTCAACACCGAGAATTAATAAAAATCATAGAAGAAATCGATAACAAAGAAGCAATCAAAAAAAACACCAAGAGCAACAAATCAGAGAACTGGTTCTTTGGGAGGATAAAAAAATTGACATACACTTGGTTCAACTAACCAAAAGAAAGAAACAGAGTACCCAAATTAACAAAATCAAAAATGAATAGGGAAAACATTACAGTAGACAAAAATGTCAGAATTTTATAAGTCAATATTTAATTAATTTGTGCTCCATGAAAACACACACACACACACACACACGTGCATATACGTACATACACAAAAAATGAATTTCTGAATTAAGCCAACCTACCAAAAGAAAAAATAGAAGAACACAAACAAAATCTATAAAAGTGAAAAGGTTAAAATAGTAATTTTAAAAAAAGTTCCAAATTTATGAAGTCAAAACTCAAATGGAATCATAGCAGAATTCTACCAGATGTTCAAAGATCTATATAGCCAGGCTTTCTTCAGATATATTTAAAAAATAAAAAACAGAAAGAGCTCTACCAAACCTCTTATATGACATCAATACCTGGTCTTGGCATTAGACAAAATAATAAGAGAAAAAATTACAGATCAATATACCTAATGAGCATAGTTTCATAAATACTCCAAACACTTGCAAACAAAAAACAGACATGAATCAAAAAGATAATATAATATAGCCATAATAATCATACCAATCCTATGATTCCATTTGGCTTTTGACTTCATAAATTTGGAACGTTTTTTAATTACTATTTTAATCTTTTCACTTTTATAGGTTTTGTTTGTGTTCTTCTATATTTTCTTTTGGTAGGTTGGCTTAATCCAGAAATTCATTTTTTTGTGTGTATATGCATGTGTGTGTGTGTTTGTGTGTGTGTGTGTGTGTGTGTGTGTGTGTGTGTGTGTGTGTTTTCATGGGGCACATAGCCAAGTTGGGTTCATCATTGAGATGGAGGATGATTCAATACACACTAGTCAATACATGTAATAAACCACATGACTAGACTTAGAGACAGAAGTCACATGATCATCACAATAGACGAATTAAAAGCCTCTGACAAATCAAACATGACTTCATAATAAATGTCCTAGACCATGTATGACCAGAGGGAACATACCTCAACAGAATAAAAGCATGAGAAATATGCAGACATCATCACAAATGGAGAAAAGCTTGAAGCAATCCCACTGAAGTCAGGATTGAGGTAGGGATGTACACTATCCTCCCTGTTTTTTAATATTGCACTTGAAGCCCTAGCTAGAGTGATAGATCAAGAACAAAGGATACAAAAAAAGTCAATTGATCCCTATTTGCAGATAATATGCCAAAGTTCTACCACAAAATTTCTCGAAATTCAGCAATGTGGAAGAATCACCTTGCATGAATCAATAGATTTTCTGTACACCACCACCAAGCATACAGAGGTGATCATAGACAGTCCCATTCACAATAATCTCAAAGAAATAAAATATCTAAGGATAAACCTATTCAAGGAAGTGAAGGACCTCAACAATGAAAACTTTAAATTGCTGAGGAACACAATGAAAAATGAAAATCCATTCCATGCTCACTGATTAATATTGTGAAAATGGCAGTGTTATTAAAAGCTATTTGCAGATTCAATGCAACAACAATACCCACATCGTTCTTCATATACAAAGAAAAAAAACTGTCCTAAATACCATATGGAACAATAAAAGGCCTCAGAGAGCATAAACAACACTGAACAAAAAAAAGGATTGCTGGAGATGTTACCATCCCAGATCTTGAAATATATTACATTGCACAGTAATTAAAAAAAACTATATGGTACTGACACAAAAACATACATGCAGCTCAGTGGAAGAAATTTATAAACCAAAACACAAGTACATGTTATTTCTGCCATTTAATATTTGACAAAGATGCCAAAAAGCATATATTGGATGAATGATGCTAGGAAAGATGGATGCCCACAAACAGCAGATGAAATTACAACTGCATGTGGCACCTTTCATAAAAACTAATTTCAAATGAAGAAAAGACCTAAAATTGAATCCTAAAACACTTGAACATATGGGCACAGGGGAGAATTTCCTGAACAGAACTCCAATAGCTTATGCTCTAAGATCAAGAATAGACAAATGGGACCTCATTAAATTACAAAGTTTTTGCAAGGCAAAAGACACCGTCAAAAAGACAAAGCGGCAACCAACTAACTGGGAAATGATCTTTACCAACCTTACATCCGACAGAGGGCTAATATCCAAGATATACAAAGAACTCAAGAAGTTAAACTCCAGAGAGGCAAGTAACCCTATTAAAAAATGGGGTACAGAGCTACACAAAGAGTTCTCACCTGAAGAATATCTAATGGCTGAGAAGCACCTAAAGAGATGTTCATCATCCTTAGTCATTAGGGAAATGCAAATCAAAACAACCCTGAGATTCCATCTCACACCAGTCAGGATGGCTAAGATCAAAAACACAGGAGACAGCAGTTGTTGGCGAGGATGTGGAGAAAGAGGAACACTCCTCCACTGCTGGTGGAATTGCAGGCTGGTACAACCACTCTGGAAAGCAGTCTGGCAGTTCCTCAGAAAACTGGGCATGACACTCCCAGAGGATCCGGCTATACCACTCCTGGGCATATACCCAGAGACTTTACCTGCATGCAATAAGGACACATGCTCCACTATATTCATAGCAGCCTTATTTATAATAGCCAGAAGCTGGAAAGAACCCAGATGTCCCTCAACGGAGGAATGGATTCAGAAGATGTGGTATATTTACACAATGGAATACTACTCTGCAATTAAAAACAATGAATTCACGAAATTCCTAGGCAAATGGTCAGAACTTGAAAATATCATCCTTAGTGAGGCACCCCAATCACAAAAGAACACACATGGTATGCAGTCACTGATAAGGGGATATTGACCCAGAATCTCAGAATACCCTAGACACAATCCGCATATCAATAGATTTCTAAAAAGATGGAAGGAGAGATCCCTGGTCCTGGAAAGACTGGATGTAGGGGAATGCCAGGACAGAGTAACGAGAGGGGGTTGAATGGAGAAAAGAGGGAGGGAAGGGGGCTTATGGGACTTTCGGGGAGGGAGGAAACGGGAAAGGGGAAGTGATTTGGAATGTAAATTAAAAAAATAAAATAAAATAAAATAAAAAAGAAAATGCAAGCAACACCCTACATGATACATATGTAGGAAAGAGCTTCCTGATTAGGACTCAATTTGCCGAAGAATTAAGACCAACAATTGATGATTAAGACTTCATAAAACTAAGAATCTTCCACACAGTTAAAGAAACAGTCCACTAGGTGAAAAGGATGCCCATAGAATAGAAGAGAATCTTGGCCATCTATAGATATGAGAGATGAGTAATATGTAGAATATATAAAGAACTCAAAAAATTAATAAGAACAAATGACTCCTTCAAACAGTTGGCCTGAGATTTGAACAAGGAGTTCTCAAAAGAAAACATGGCTAAGAAATATGTCAATTTTTGTTATCCCTAATCTTTACAGAAGTGCAAATCCAAACAACCTCATGGCTTCATCCTACCCTATTCAGAATGGCCAAGAGCAGCAAACAAGTGCTTGAGTGGTTGTGAAGGAAAAGGAAACTCTTTGCGATATTGTTGCAAAATAATATAACACCTCTAGAAAGCAGTGTGGAGAATTGTCAAAAAATTAAAATAAATCTATCATATGACCTAGCTATACCTTTCCTTGGAATATGCACAACAGACTCAGCATGCCCCTCTAAAGTTACTTGCGCGTCCATATTCATTGCTACTCCATTAACAACAGTTAAGAAATGAAGCTACCTAAATGTACTTTAACCAATGAATAGAGAATATTTGGTACATATGCACTGTATTTAGTCTTAGTTAAGGTTTTACTGCTGTGAACAGACACCTTGATCACGGCATCTCTTATAAGTTCAACATTTAACTGGGGTTTAAGCTTACAGGTTCAGAGGTTGGGTCCATTATCATCAATATGGATGCAGGCATGGTACAGGAGAAGCTGAGAGTTCTGTCTTCATCTGAAGGCTGCTAGGAGAAGACTGTTTTCTAGGCAGCTAGAATGAGGGTTTTAAAGTCCATGCCCACAGTAACATACTTCCTCCAACAAGACCACACCTACCCCAACAAGGCCACACCTCCTAATGGTGCCACTCCCTGGGCCAAGCATATTCAAACCACCACACAGCTGGAAACAAACAAACAAACAAACAAACAATAAATAAATAAATAAATAAATAAATGAAATCAGAAAAGATAACCCAGATTCACAAAGACAAATTCCACATATTCTCTGTTCTCAGAGGCTCCTAGTTTCAAATCTTCAGATGTGTATAAATATCTTGGAGTTACAACAAAAACCAGGAAATTTAAAATGGACAACTATTGGGCCTCAGAGAGTTTAGAGGTCAAGGAGAATGGAGGATGGGAACATCCACGTGGAAACAGGGGGCGTGGGGAAGAGGATGTGGAACAGTCAGAGGGTGTACAGGGGGTGGGGAGAATAAAATATGGAGTGTAAAGATTGATTAATTTATTTATTAATTAATAAAAAATAAAATAAAATTTTTAAAAAAAGACCACTGTTAGACTGAAGGAATTAGGAAGCCGTACAGAGTGGAATAACAGGGTACAGGTGATCTAATATATATAAATATATATGTAAAGTTGAAATGAAATTTCCCTTTAGGTGTGAACAATGCTCTCTGCAAGAGCTAAAGACCATCTAACCAAAACCCCAACATCTGGCATGAGGAGATTTCTTTCAAGGTGTTCTTCAGTGTTTTCCAAGAGATTCCCCAAATATTATTGACTATTGCTATTGCTCTTGGCTGTCCCCTTCCACAAAATAGAAAAAAAAGTAAGTCCCTATTGCTGAAGATACTATTTTTTAACTTCAGACACAGGGTCTAGAGATTCCTGATCTGGAACTGATTTAAAATCTTTGTCCCTGAAGACTATCTTTCCTGATACCAGAATGCACCATGCAAGCTGGCAGAGGAGGAAAGTTACCAAAAGTCCTATCCTGCTGATACCAATGAGTAAATCTAAGAGTGTAGTATGGGCACACATACCTAGTGGCAACCAACAGCTCTCAAACTGGACTGAAGAAAAACAGAGAAATCATGCTGGTAACAAAAATCTAGCCACCTACTCATGGTTAATGAAGTGACAGATCTTTGAGAAGAAACTACAGCTATCACTTTACTAAACCAGCATAATCCCTAACTATATTCTAAACATTGGTTCCTATACTTATATACAAGCATAGATCTCATCCTTCATCATTTAAATTTCTCTGGAACAGACAGAGATCATTAGAAAAAACACAACAAATCAAAATGCAGAATTGTGGAGCCCAGACCCAAGGGATTCAGCTAAATTACACTCCTGAATTCAAGGCTCAGAAAACATTCTGTAAGAGATCATAAGAACCAGAGGATGGGGAACTGGCTGTGAGATTTTGTCTTTTAGAAATTTCAGAAACTACACTCATAAAGCCTCAAAACTTGGCCGCCTAAATATGATCTGAACAAAGATAACAATAATAGACATACCAATATAAGTGGAGAAAGCTCAACCCTACACAAAGAACTACAGGCAAATAAAAAAATGCTGAGAAAAGGAGAAATAATCTCCTCCAGGGAGAAGCATACCAAACATCCAGTACCAAATAGTCATCCCTGAAAACATGCATACAAGGAACATTATACAGACTGAGCAGGTTGAAGTTTTGTATTTAGGAATTCACACACAGAGATACATACACATTCCATTTGTGCATGTACATGACTGTGTGTGTGTGTGTGTGCATGTAAACAGTAAGTGAAAAAAGAGAGTGTACAAAAGAGCAGAGGAGTATATGGGAGGTGATTTTGTAGTAAGAAAAAAGAAGGGGAGATGCTTTCAAAAATTCCAAGAAGTAATTTTTAAAAATAAATAAATAATAGCTGAATACTATTCCATTGTGTAAATGAACCACATTTTCTGTATCCATTCTTCCATTGTAGGACATCTGGGTTGTTTCCAGCTTAGGGCTATCACAAATAAGGCCACTATGAACATAGTGGAATACGTGTCCTCATGGTGTGGTGGCGCATTTTATCTGATATAATCCCAAGAGTGGTATAGCTTGGGTCTTTAGGTAGATCTATTTCCAATTTTCTGAGGAACCTCCAGATTGTTTTCCAGAGTGGTTGTACCAGTTTGTAATCCCATCAGCAATGGGGGAGTGTTAATCTTTCTCCACATTCTCAGCAATATGTGCTGTCACCCGAGTTTTTTATCTTAGTCATTCTGATTTGTGTAAGGTGTAATCTCAGGGTTGTTTTGATTTGCATTGCCCTCATGACCAAGGACTTTGAACATTTCCTTAAGTGCTTCTCTGCCATTCCCGATTCTTCTGTTGCGAATTCTCTGTTTATGTCTATACCCCATTTTTTGATTGGGTTGTTTGGTTTTGTGAAGGCTAGCTTCTTGAGTTCCTTGCATATTTTGGACATTAGCCCTCTATCAGATGGGGAGTTAGTAAAGATTTTTTCCCAATCTTTAAGTTGTCAATTTGTGCTATTGACTATGTCCTTTGCCTTACAGAAGCTTTTCAGTTTCAAAAAATGAGGACATCATGAGTTTTGTAGGAAAATGGATGGAATTAGAAAATATCATCCTGAGTGAGGTAACTCAGATCCAAAAGGACATCTATGGTATATAGTGGATATTAGCCAAAAACGTACAGAAAACCTTGGATACAATCCACAGAACTCAAGAAGTTAAACAGGCCAAAGGGCCCAAGTGTCTCAACCCCACTTGGGAGGGAGAAGAAAGCAATCACGGGGACAGAGAGAGGGAAGGACTTGGGTGGGAGAGGAGAAGAAGAGGAGAAAAGGGAAACATGATCAGGTATTGGTAGGGAACAAGAGTGAAGCCCTAGAAGGCCAGCAGAAAGAATGGAAACAGGAGACACAGGGTTCCTCTAGAATATACCAAAGACCTGGGAGGTGAGAGACTCTCAGAGCTGAAAGGGAGGGATTTACTTTAGATAAAATGCCCAACATTGGGGAGAGGGAACTTGTAGACTCCATCTCCAGCAGAAAGAAAGGGCATCGAGTAGGGGAGTGGGTTGCCATTCCACAGTCAAAAACTCTGACACAGAATTGTTCCTGTCTAAAAATACTGCAGAGACAGAAATGGAGAGGAGACTGAGGGAAAGAAGGTCCAGTGACTGGCCCAAATTGAGATCTAGCTCAAGAGGAGGCTCCAAGGCCTGACACTATTACTGGTGCTATGGTGTACTTACAGTCAGGAGCTTAGCATGATGCTCTCTGAGAGGCCCAACAAGCAGCTGAGTCAGATGCAGATGTTTATACCCAACCAATGGATATAAACAGTGGACCCATATAGTCGAATTAGGGAAATGTTGAAAGGAGCTGAGGAGGAGGGCGACCCCATAGGAAGACCAGCAATTTCAACTCACCTGGAACCCCTGGGATCTCTCAGACACTGAGCTACCAACCAGGCAGCATATACTAGCTGATATGAGGCCCCAGACACATATAAAGCAGAGAGGACTTCCTAGTCTGGCCTCAGTGAGAGAAGATGCACATAACCCTCGAGAGACTTAAGATCCTAGGGAGTAAGGCAGTCTGGTAGGGTGATGGTGGGTGACAGCCTCCTGGAGAAGAAGGGAGAAGGAATGGGATGAGGAACTGTTGGAGGGTGGACCAAAAGAGGGATAATGACTGGACTGTAAAAAAAAGATTAAAGAATAATAATAAAAACAACAACAATAATAGTAATGTTTTAATGTAAAAATAAATAGATAAATAAATAAATAAATATTTTTAAAATCCCTATAAGGAAAAAAAAGAAATGGAGAATCATACAAAAAGAATTTGGAAAATCTAAGGAAAGAACAAAACATATTATGAACAAAAATGGTTATCTCATTTTTGGACTTGAAAAACAGAAGTCTAGTGTTACTACAATGCTCTACAAACATTTTCTCAGCTTTGAAAATAAAAGCATTTCAGTACCAAGAAATTAAAAAAAAATAGAAACTCTAAGAAACCCAAAGGTGAGGAAGAAAACAAGTAATATAAAAATGATATTCAACATTACAAATTATAAGATAATGAAAATCAAAATCACCTCACATCTGCTCAGAAGACTGTATTTGAAAAAAACGTTCTTCAAGTTACAGATTGTAGCAAATTGCCAGAGTTGGACACTCCACTTACATTTCTCCTTGTTAATTTGAAAACCAGCCATAGAATCCTCAGAAAAAATGTCCATTAACAAACCTACTTCTTCCCAGAAATAATGAAAAATTGCATTCCTTCTTTAGTAACTCCAATTCTCACTTATTAATAAAAACATTATTGGAGAAGAAATTGTACAAACAGATTCAGCTATTAGCACAACAGAGATCTATAAGTTAAAGAATAATAAGAAATTGAAAACTCAGTTCTGTTCTTAACACTATTTCTGCATCAATTTCAGATACTTCTAAATATTCCTCTTATTACACTCAAGACTGGTATTATCTATTAACTTGTATCGTTTGCAGTTCTATGAAATATGTAGTTAATGAAAACAAAGAAAACCCAAGTAAATCAGGCCCCAAGAAGAACTATTAAAATGACCAGAGATGAGAGATCTTGTCTTACAGAAACTGTTAAGGTATCAGTTGTCCCTTAATTTGTAGACAGAGAAGGACTACAGGATAAAACTCTTGCAGTATTATGCTTGTCATGTGGAAGTAGAATTAGACCTGTCTTACTTGATTCAAAAGAAAAAATCAAAAACATAGGAGTAAAATTTCATAGGTGTACTATAAGTTTAACTACAATTAACCCAGAGCCCCAAATGTAACACACCTAAAGGAACAGAGGAGTTTATTTCTCTCAAGTAAACAAATGTAATGGTGTAATCTCTTTTCAAAATTTTATAATCACAATCACAACTCCAGTCCTTTATACTTCAATGTGTATCTTCTATCTCATAGCCTAAGATGGTTGCTTAATGGGGATTGCATTGAATCTGTGTATTACTTTTGGTAAGATGCTCATTTTTACTATATTAATCCTGCCAATCCATGAGCATGGCAGATTTTTCCATCTTCTGAGGTCTTCTTCAATTTCTCTCTTCAGAGACTTGAAGTTCTTGTCATACAGATCTTTCACTTGTTTGGTTAGAGTCACGCCAAGATACTTAATATGGTTTGTGGCTATCGTGAAGGGTATTATTTCTCTTACTTCTTTCTCAGCCTGCTTATCCTTTGAGTATAGGAAGGCTTCTGACTTGCTTGAGTTGATTTTATATCCGGCCACTTTGCTGAAGTCGTTTATCAGCTGTAGGAGTTCTCTGGTGGAGTTCTAACATCATGACTCTGCTCCAGTGGATAGAAAAGTAATGAAAAAAAAAAGTAATAGTTAAATTCCCTATGTTTGAGGGTAACATATACAACTTCTGCTTATATCTATTAGTCTGCATATCACTTTGTTTAGCTTACAGGAGCTTTCTTCCTGTGTCTGCATGTGGCCTTTCTGTGTGTTCTTGTTCAGTGTCTCCTCTTCCAGTAATCCAATCAATCTGGATTACATTCCAAGGTTTAACATGACCTCAAATACAATCTCACTTTAGGAAACTGTATCAAAGTTGTCATAGGAAATGGGAGGTGCAATCAGTCCATTGTCCCTCCATCCTTCACCTCTTCCTGCTCTGTTACTAAAAGTCACTGGATCCTGAAAACAAGAGAGGAAAATGAGAATAGGATAGAAATCTAAGAGTTTCAGTAGTTACTGGCTAACCAAGTTCTAGGTGTATTGACTGAGAGAACACAACGAACAAGAGGTAAATTTCCCCAAAACTTAGAAACAGTGGTTGGAGGAAACAGTGTGAAACAGATATATTCCATTTTCATAATAATTTAAATAACTATTTTAGTATATTATATGTTGCATCATAAGTATATGTATAAGCTGTTTCTGTAGCTACTTCTAGAGATTAAACTCGGAAAGCGATCAATATGCCTTGCTTGAGCAAATATAAGAAGATTCATTAAACCCGTCACATGGTTTTTTTCCATGACATAACATTACTCAACAGAACAAAGAAATTATAATATAATTATATACAAGAGGTTTTAAATTTTAAAAAATGTTTCATAAAAACTTTCAAATTTCATGATTCTGACCTTTTTAGCAATGAGCTGAGATTATCTCTTCAATTTCTATGTAAATTTTGTTAATTGGTGCACATCTACTGTCACCATATTCAGAGTTTATAGATTCCTTCATTTGATAATTATTTAGTGGTGATGACTGCCAAAACCTGTGGCCGCAACAGTAAATGAAACCTTCACTGTCCCTGACAGTCTCACTCGAAAACAGTGTACTGTAGAGAGCTGTGCAGACAGGTAGACAAGCAATTACCACAGCAGGTGGGAAGCAATCCAGTAGGGCAGGCATGGGGATGCCTGCCTCTGTCAAAGCCATCAGGAAAAGATTCCTGGATAAGCAGTGTTTAGCCAGCAAGCAAATATGATGAAGGTCACTTCATTTATGCCTTTTTCTTCCAGCTTTAATTTGAAAATGTTCAAAACAATAAATTTTTTATTTGACTTAATTTTCCTAAAATTATTTATGTGTGCATGTGTGTATGTGTTTGTGTGTAAGTGTGCATGTGCATGTGCACGTGTGTGCCACTGTATATATGTGTAGGTCTGAGGACAACATGGAGGAGTCAGTTATCTTGTTCCATCATAAGGATTCAAGAGATCAAACACAGATTGCCATGCTTGGGGCTAGTATCATCGCATGTTGAGTCATCTTGCTGACCCCCTAAATATTTTGGTTTTAGAAATGTGTAAAGATATAGATAGATAGATAGATAGATAGATAGATAGATAGATAGATAGATAGATAGATGGATGGATGGATGGATGGATGGATGGATGGATGGATGGATGGATGGATGGATGGATGGATGGATGGACGGATGGATGGATTGACGGACGGACGGACGGACGGACAGACAGATATGTCTAATCTAAGTCACTAATATATCTGTTTTCTGTATTTCCTCAATATCTCTTTCAACATAAGCACACACACACACAACCCTCTTGAAAATCAGTTGACTGTAAGATGACACATTATCCCTAAATATTTTTACACTCTAGGCATGCAATATACCATTATTACATCCAAGAATTTAAAATTCAATAATGTCAGTTAGTATGAGCCTATAGTCAAATATCTCAAATAATCATTAAAATCATTTATAACTTATTTTGTTTATTTTTTATTTTGTTTATTTTATCTAGGATCCATGTGAGGTTTATTTTAGCTGGGCTGCCAGTAAAGAAGCAGGAACTAGTTCCCACCTTTCCTTTCAGAAGAGACAGCATTTCAATCTAACTTCACAAGGAAGAGGATCTTTGGGTCTCCAATTGAAAGCAGGTAGCATTTCCCATCACTTCTTAAACAGTATTGATGTTTAGAATTCTTGACACCTGATCTGAAAATTCTTATTTTTCCAGTTCCCCAAACACTGCTGTCATGTTCTCCCCATTAAAAGTGATGTCCACAGAAGGGCTGGGTCTGCCTCCTACACTGTCAGGCTTGCCTAGCCGATATTCTTGAGGTGACAGGAGTTGTACTTTATAGCCCCTGTCTGTGACTACCAGTCTTCCTTACATCACCCCCAGGACTCATCAGAGCTTTTTGCAGATGGCCTTCACTAGACAGAATTCATTCATGGGCATCATTGGAGATTTCCTCAGTTCCGTTTTGTACTGCATCTAGTACCGTGCCTGATGTTTGCTGAATGAGCAAATTACAAATGAAAATATACCCATTTATCACTTCCAAATGACTCTTTGAAGTAGTGTTGCCTGCCAATAACCATGGTGCACATTCACAGGTATTTATAAATTTGCATCCTATTACAAGCATGCAGGTTTAACATCAGTGAATTTTCTTCATCTCAGCTTGTAGGGAATAAAATGCCAATGTGTTTTCATGGCCTCCCTGCATGTGTTGGTAGTAAAATATTCACGACTTACAGAATTATGCAGTGTGTTTTCAACAGCAGCTTTTGAAAGCCTCTTTTTCCATTAAAACTGTCAGTTTGGTAATATAGCCATGATTTCAAAGCAAAGGAGCATTATGGCACAAATCAAAGATAGATTACAAATTTTATGTTTACATATTCTAGAACCTTTACAGGGTAAAGTTGTTGGATTTCTTTTTTAGACTTGATGTAAGTCTCATCCATTTTTGAATTAGAATGTATCACCTTCATTACAAACCAAATAAACCTAGTGTATAATCTATGTGGTATCGCCAGATATTGTACCTGTGCTATTCTCTAGCAACTGCAAAGAAAAAGAATAGCACTGAGAACTGGAAAAAATATTCCTGGTGGCTTGATTCTTTTAGTAAATGAACTTCCATATCTTCTAGATCATGTACATTGGGAAGAAATATGCCCATATCCCCAAAGATCTACAATTACACCGAAACTGCTGGTCAAGTAACAAGCTGAATCAATAAACTTATAACCAATAGCCCTCAGATATAATAGGATACTTTTTTAGCCAGGAAAAATTTATTAATATTTTAATAAATTAGTTGTGATAGAAATCTATCAGTGGATTTGTGGTGAGGAGGGGAAGTCCTTGGCAACAAGACAGAGTCTGTCTCTTGATTATAGGTTACAACACACACTTGGGCATACTTAGTAGCAAGTGGGGAAGGAGGAGAAAGATAATTAAAACTCTTAAAAATAACAACATTTGTCCATAAGTGATGAGATTCTTCCATGGCACATGGAAGTGACAAGATGATTGCCTTCTTAAATACTGTGAGATAATATGGCTCAGAGATTCACATCTTTCACAATATGGTGGCAGACATGGACCATATAAATTATGCTAAAGCTGGAACCATCCTCCAGACCTAGATTCAAATTAGATTAGGATGGGATATATAAGCATTCCTTCTGATCAATATGTCTCTGTAACAGGGGAAAATAAATTACAGAACTATGTAAAGCAATCAAGACTAAAAATGATGGCTTTGAACTCAAATACTGTGAGTTCAAATTCTCTTACAATCACTCAGTAGCTCCTTAAAAAACGGCCACTCTACACACTGATTTCTCTGTCTCTAAATTAGAGTCGCAGATGCATAATGTTTTCAATCCAAAGCCATTCCTAATACCTTTCTCCTTTCCCCACAGTAGGTAGAGGAAATCACTGCTTGCTCTCTGTGTTCTTGGAACTGTAGCAGTGGCAGTGTGTTGGGACACTGAAGTGAGATTGCACCATCGTCTCTGCAGGAGTAGGAGGGAAAATATTTCTTTTCCTGTGAAAAAGACCTAAGGTAGCTGGCTCAGCCTCTTCATTTGTCATCTTACCAAAACGAAGATGTCTCCTAAATTGCAGCAACCCTCTTGTAGCTTAAGGGGAAGGCCCAGAAATTCCCAAAGAAATGAGCCCTGCCGCCATGGAGCCACAAGATAGTCATCCACAGTTCTCATTCTCCAAACTTCTTCCAATATAAGAAAAAATAAGCATCTATTTTAAGGTTCTGATCCACTTATAGCTTCAATTGCTCTAATTAATGCAATAACTGCATGAAGTTGTGTGGTGGGTGGATGAAAATGACCCCCATAAGCTCACATGTGTGAATACTTGATCCCAGTTGGTTTGAACTGTTTGGGGAAGAGAAGAGCTGTTAGAAGAATTGTGTCAATGGATGCAGGCTTCGAGGTTTCAAGAGACTAGCACCATTCCGAGTGTATCTCTGTCTTATGATTATGTCTCAGGATGTAAGCTCTCATCTACTACTCCAGTACCATGTCTGCCTGTCTGCTGCCCTGCTCCCTCCCATGATGGGAGGGTTAGAGTGTGATAATTTGCTTTGATCATGGCATTTTATCACAGCAATAGAAAAGTAACTAAGACAGGTTGTTAAGTTGTTAAGTAAAATAGTTCAGACTGCACTCTGATTGATGCATTGTGAGAAGATTATTGTTGACTATCTGTGGTTCTCATACTAGCAGTGTCTGCAATGTCATTATTATATCTTTAAACCTACTGGAGAAAAGACTGTTCAACCCACAGGATAGTCTATTGTTTATAGCCTTTGCTGCCATGAGTTCAGAGGTTTGCCAAAGATGTATAGATCTTCAGGTTTAATTTGCTCTGAAGAGAGCCAAACACTGGGGAAAATCTAATGCGGCTCTGAGACCGCACTAGCTGAAAGCCATGGTCACCTCATGCATTGAGTAGTCAAGGTCATTACAAACTCACTGTGGGAGAAATAAGGTAGAGAATGGGTAATGTGGAGTTACATAAAATTTATTTATATAAGCACAGAAATTATGAAAATAAAATATATTAACATAAATGTGTATATGTGTTTTGTCTATAGGTATGTCTGTGTACTAAATGAGTGTTTGGTACTCAAAGAGGCTACAAATCATCAGATTCCCTGAAACTGAAATTACAGATGGTGGTGGACTGCCATGTGGGTGCTGGGAATCAAACCTGGGTCTTCTAGGAGAAGAGTCAATGCTCCTCTGAGCCATATCTCTAGCCCCAGAAAATTACTTTTGTGAGAATTCTTCATTAAGGACAGGGACTCCACAGGAAGACCAACAGAGTCAACTAACCTGAATGCTTGGGAGCTCTAAGAGAATGGACCACCAACCAAAGAGTAAGCATGGGCTGAACCTACCCCACCTATCCCTACACATATGTAGCAGATGTGCACCTTGTTCTTCATGCAGGTCCCCCAACAACTGAAGCAGGGACTGTCCCTGAATCTACTGCCTATCAACAGATCCTGTCCCGCGAATTAGGCCACCTTGTCTGGCCTAAGTGGGAGACGATGTGCCTAGTCTTGTGGTAACTTGATGTGCTGGGGGCAGAGTGATACCCTGAGGTGCTCCTCCTCAGAGGAGAAGTGGGGAGAAATAGGGGAAGGAACTGTGTGAGGAGATAAGGGGAGGAAAGTCATGGTTGATAATGGGATGTAAAGTGAATAGATATAGATTATAGAATAGATTTTATAAATTAAAAAGAATTCTTCATTAAAAGAAATCTATTTTTCTCTCATTATTGCTTTTTAAAAGGCAAATACTTTCTTTCTGATCGTCAAGTAATAAGCTAGTACCCTTCAAAAGTACACAACCAAGTTTAATCTGGTTGAAGACAAAGAAACATTCTTACCCCTAATGTAGTCACTAAATAACTGAGTGGCAACCTCCAATGTATTAAAGAAAATATGGTTACTAAAGCATGGCACTTTGTTGTAGAACAAGGAGTCTGTCAAACAGAACAGAGGCTTACAACCTGGTCATCTTAATGCAGGGTTTCCCAGCCCATGCTCAGTTCCTCTAACTTTGCTAGTGGGAGAAGTAGCAGGTGTCATAGCTAGGCTACAGGTTAGTAAGACTAGCTGGTAAAATCTGTATTGGTCCTGGCACACAGTCACACAGTACCTGCCTCCAAACTGAATACCCTGCACTCATCTGACAGTGACTGCCAAAACAGTAGATATGGATTTATTCCAAAAGCTTTCAGCTACTCAAGCTGATACTGTGTGGTGCGAAATAAACATTATTATGTAATTCCCATCTTGTAAAGCTGGCCTTTAGGGAGGATAATAGGCCTACTTCCTGTCTTCTGGGTAAACAGTGTATGATTCAGAGCTCTGTGCCACACCGGCTCATTAGACAGAACTACCCGAGTTTTCCCGGCAGCATAGCTATAGCTAACACACTACCCTGTTCTCCTTCCTTCTTATTCATAGTGATCTGAGGATGAATTGTGAGCTTTCACTCTGAGCTTCCTGGCATTGGTCCATTTGTATCACCACCCTTGCATTATTCAAACACAGTTTGCTTCATATTTATGAGCTTACAAAATTTCTGGTCTCCTGCTTCTGCCATTCTTAAGAACCATCAAGGGAAAAGGGTGGGACCGTAAAAGCTAGTGTGTAACAAACCTCATCCAAATGCAGGCAGTGTATTGGGAATCTTAATTCTATTAGAGCGTGGACAATGAAGGTATTTGTGTTAGTTACTTTCCCACTTTGAGGTTAAACAAACCAGTGAATGGGACTCCGGGTGGCAACAGAATGAGATACTGCATTGGATAACGCAGCACACAAATGTCAGGAGCATTTTAAAAACAAGTCTCTTTGCTGCCTTCCCATGACTCTTTAGCAATTTGGATTCTGTAAATGGAAATGAATAACCTCAGTCCACCAATATCTTCATTCAGCAGTTTGATTCTGAGATTCACGTGATGCATTTATCTCTATGGCTCCTTCTAAGAAAATGTGCCCCATTCAAAGAAGGTTTGAATTAGCTATAGTTACTGTGTTCCATCTACTCCCAAATTGATATTCTTTCCTGAATAAGGTTCTAATTTGCAATAATTGCTAGACTGAATAACTTGCCACAGGCCTTCTTCCAGTGCTGCCACAAGATGTTTCCCACCAATGTGATGAGCTGAATACAGTTGTATTTAAACAACAGAGAGAAAGAAAGAGAGAGAGAGAGAGAGAGAGAGAGAGACAGAGAGACAGAGAGACAGAGACAGAGAGACCACTGTCTCATACCCTCATGCACAATTACATGCACGTGCCATGCCTTTAGCAATGTTCCTCTGTCAAATGTGCTTACATAAGCAGCACTTGTTTAAGGGGCAGGATAAGGCCACTTTTAACACCTTCCCAAAACATCCACTTCATGAACAATTACTTAACAATACTGTATTCAACATGGTTTTTAATAAAAAAAAATGGGAAGAATATAGACTCAAAGTTCTCATTCTAAAGATAAATTTCTTTGGGTAGAAGATAGGATGCAGGATGTGAAAACTAAATACTTGTCGATGACTAGGAATTTGAGCAGCATTTCTTAACATACTGTTCATCTCAAGGCTTCTGCTTTATGGTTCAGAAGCTATGTTGATTCAGTTTTTAAAAATTTACATTTCATTCCCCAAAAGGTTTAAGAGTCAGACCCTCCCAAATTGGCAGGTGTTAACTGACCAGACTGAATATGAGCAGTAAGAAAAAGAGGAGCATCACAAGGCATGATATCATTCTCTATGGGTAGAGTTTTGACAACTTCTCAAAGTCCAATCAAAATCACTAAAAGTCCAGCTTTCGGTTAATTCCCCCAGGGAAGAAGTGCAGTTATTCTGGTTTTTTTTTAATAGTTATTTTTTTAATTTTGTGTGTGTGTGTGTGTGTGTGTGTGTGTGTGTGTGTGTTCATCCTCGTGGAGCCATGTGCATGTAGCATGCAGGCTCCCATTACAAGCCATGTGAGCTACCCCACATGGTGCTGGGGATTAAACTTGAGTGAAAACAGTACAAACTCTTTACTTCTGAACTATCTCTTCAGTCAATTATTTTATTTTTATGTTCTCACTTAAGAAAAGTAATATAATAGAAATAATCCTTACTACATGTTAGTGAAATCCAGCATATTTTTCACAAGAAATGAGAAAATAGGCCATACCTGTTTTCTTTTTAATTTTTATTATTTGTATTATTATTGATGCTTCATAAACTTATTATATATTTATGCAAATATAGCTTATTTTTTTGCAAAAAAAATAACTACATGAATATTGCCAAACTTAGATTCAAGTTTCTAGCCTACAAATTTACTAATGGCTTTCTATATTATGGGGTCCTAATGAAAATACCTAATGAAACCAACTAATGTTTAATCTATAGATGGTTATGTTACCAATAAAGACCTACATACTTGTACAATTTTCTCACTATGTATGAACAAAACAAATACAGAAATAAGACAGAAAAACTTGCAGAAGTATGAAAACATTTGTCCTTGATGTGCCTGGCATTTACTTGTTTCTAAAAGTAAAGAAGCATTTTCTGTTTGCTATCAGTAAAATAAATGGTGTGATAATCTAGCAAATACTTCTTTATTAGATGTTAGGACATTCAAAAGAGTAAGAAGGCAAACAATGACTAAGCTTGAATTAAAATTTTTCATTAAATTTGGCATCTTTTTTTAAAAAGTTGGTTGTGTACTTAACGATAAATTGCAGTAGATCAGAGAATTTCCTATGCTGCTGTCTTTCATAAGTAAGTAAAGTCCAGACCACAGAAGCCTGGGAGGGTGAACTTTCTAATTCCTTCATTAAAATTTATTTGAGAGGGTTAGCAGATTTATTCATGTAACTGTATCACATATTAAAAATGGAACATTTAATCCAAAGTCCAGTTAGCATTTCTCAATTTCTCACCT
The DNA here is from genome assembly GCA_036184795.1 of Tokudaia tokunoshimensis. Classification (NCBI taxonomy): domain Eukaryota; kingdom Metazoa; phylum Chordata; class Mammalia; order Rodentia; family Muridae; genus Tokudaia; species Tokudaia tokunoshimensis. The sequence continues at coordinate 12,068,253 of BTHU01000009.1, read as the reverse complement.
TCTGGCCTTGACAAATTACTGTAAGACACAAACTCTTCCAGAAATGCTGTATAATGGTATAAACTACAGAAAGAAAAGTAGTTAAACCAAGTTTAATCAAAAATGTTTATCTCCCCTTATAGGTCCCAGAAAACATTAACTCAAGACATTCCTATATATCTTCTACCCACCTCAAAAAGAGCTCTTTTTGCAGGCAAAAATATATAATGTTTATCCATTGGCTCTCTTCTGACAGTTTTCTCACTGAGGGTTCAGGTTTGTATCATAGTTCTCCTGTGTCAATGAATTAAAGCCAGATGCAAATGCTTTCTCAGTATGATATATCCCTGTTGAAGCCAGCAAATAAATTTAAATTTTAATGTCCTTTGAGGCAGAAAGTATATTTAGATATCTCATTTTCTGATATGTTGCAATAAAAACACATACATGTGAGGACCTAATAATTTCTCATTATGATTGAAGCCATAAACAATAAAGTCTTCTTTTATAGAATTAGGCAGAGCATGAACAGTGACTATGGTGGGTTTTGCTTTTCAACCAAGTCAACCAACAAAGAAAGCCTGTGCTGTAAAGAATGAGAAAGTATTTCGGCCCCAGTTCCTATTTAGTCCTTGACCTCAAATGTGACTGACAAGTGGAGTGGTGATTTGGGAATGTGAGCAGACACCTGTCCACTGAGGAATGGACTGGAGCCAACAGCTCATTACACTGAAAACTACTAAACAGCCATTGTAGAATGACGACTTTTCATCACCTGGGTCAGATACAAACCAATAACCTAGAGGTGAAAGGCTGTCCATCAAATTCCAGTTCCCACTTCCAAAGTCCATTCAGTTCCATCTATTCAATTTTGAGGACTCTCTTCTATAGGTTTGTGCAAAAGAAGCCATGAGATTCAATAGAGTTCAGACGGTTATTATTTATGGGATGCACTGAAAGGATTATAGATTCTATCACAATTAAGTTCTCTCCTAATGAATCCGCAGGCTTTAAATAATCTTCTCAAAGTACACATCACTTTTCTATTCTCCTTACCTACTCTTGAGAGAAGGCACACTGGGTGATTTCAATGGTAGATACTTTCAGCTATGAAGTGGATTTGACATGTAGACGAGGCTGTTTTAAGCCCGAGATTGTGAAGTTCACACTGGTTTCAGTGTTCCTGATGTCTGAGCACGCATTCACAAATTAGCAGCCAAAGTGTTTAATTTTCATGCAAGTACTTATGTGTTTACTAAAGATTAGCATTTTAATTAGTCTATATTTTTCTCTGAGACAATTGGCACGAATGGTATTTGCAGATACCTTACTAAGAGGATGCAGTGTGCAAGGAAAAAGAACACACAATTTTATTCACAAGCAGTCATTTCCTTGGCATGAGACAAGAGTGACATAAGTATGTGAGTTAACCAGTGAACTTTTGTGTGGCCAGTTAGTCTGAGGCTTCAGGGTTTTAATTTTACTGTTTTTATTGTGAGTTTTTCATAGGGTTTTCTCATTGATTATCATTCTTTATAGAATTTTGCAAAAGGCTTTTCTCTCATATGGCATTACATACTGTATTTGGGTCATGCTTGGAATGTTAAGCATTTCATTTCCTCCATTTTCAGTTTGATAGTGTAACATTGTGAAATTGCTTTAATTTAGCTAATTTCTGGGAAGGAGTGAGCCCCTTGAGTTTCCACTCTATGGAATAGGGTGAGACTAAAAGTAAAAGTTATTTAAAACATGACAGAAGAATCTGAAAGGAATCAAAAAACTTCAGCCAGAGAAGCTCATTGCATGGAATTTAATTTCACAGATTGAAACACAGCAGGTTCAGGGTCTGTGCATGTTTGTTTTGCTACCTGAGAAAATGACATCACACACAGTTTCCTCTTCTCTACTGTTACCAGGATATTAATGTGAGAAATCAGTTAAATTTCTTCAACATGATCATTATCTACAGGTATATCTTCTTTCCTTTTATTTCATGTTTTATCATTTTGTTCAATGTTTCCTACTTTGACATTCGAATTTCTGTACTTGTATCCCCTTACACATATAATAGTGATACATTTGTGTATGACTTACACACTTTCTAAAATAAAATATTTGCGAGACATTACTTTGTGCTTACAGATAATTTGTTTCAAATGGTCTATTCTTCATTCACCAACAGTGATTAACAGGAAGAGTTTTAAATTCATGAAAAGAATTTACTTAAGTCATCAAACATTCTTGCTTGGCTTTCTTTCTCTCTGTGCAATGATTGTTTTGAAATAAAGGGGTGAAAATGAGTGATTTTTTTTAAATTACAATCACAAAGATGAGTGTAGAGGTAGTTGTGATGTAAATGTCATATGGACATATAAAATGTATAATGGAATCTGATCATCGTCATTGACACGGTTATGACTAGCTGTCACATGTGTATATTTTATAGCATTGTATATAACCATGTGGTGTTATTATAACATGTAACATGACATCTGACAGACGTTAAATGGCTCTCTGAAGAGAGAGGGCAAGGAGGCAAGAGACATCAAATTTTCATGAAAAATAAAGCAAAACAAATGAAAAGTCAAATGATTAAAAACAGAATACTCATTATGCCTTTTGAAGAGATCGCTCAGAGGATAAAGTATGCAAGGTTTCAGCTCCTTGACAAAGGTTTTATTGGCTTTTTTTCACAATGTATTTTGATCACACTTTTAAAATGTTTTCCTTGAAAATTTTCCTATGATATACTTTGATCTTGTTTTTCCCACTGCCAAATACTCTCAGATTCTACCCACCCAATTTTATGTTCTCTCTCTCTCTCTCTCTCTCTCTCTCTCTCTCTCTCTCTCTCTCTCTCTCTCTCTCTCTCCTCCCTCTCATCACCTCTCTCTCAAAAAAGGAGGAAAGGAAAAAGTAAAAAAGCCCACAAAATACACAATAACAAAAATAAAACAAACAAGGAAAAACCAATAAGCAAAAAAAAAAAAACCAAAACAAAACAAAGCAAAGCAAAATGAAGCAGACCTTTACAAAAATATTATTGAGTTTGTATTGTCTAACTACCCTTTGGTTTGTGTCTACCCTGAAGTGTGATTGATATACCCAATGAGACCCCATTGAAGAAAACTGATTTTCCTTTGCAGATAGCTTCTAAACTAGTGGAAAGAGTTTATGTCCACTACCACTTCTCAGTGCTGGAATTCTATCTTTCTTGAACTTTTCCAGGTCTGATGTATGCTGACACACTCTCTGTGAGGTCATACATGCATCAGTCCTGTTGTGTCTAGAAGACCCTATTACCTTAGAGATATCTAACATCTCTGACTCTTAAAATATTTCTCTGTTATCTTGCACAAAGATCCCTGAGCATTTGAAAGATAGGAGTGGATGAAGACATCCCATTTAGGACTGAGTGCTCCAAAGTTTCTCATTCTCTACACATCTATGTTAAATCCCATCTATTGCTAGAAGAAGCTTCCTGATGTAGGTTGGATAAAGCAATCATCTATAGGTCTAGCATTATGCATTAGGAATCATTTCACTGCCTTAGCAGTAGAGTTGTAGTAGGTTTTTCCCTAGGCCCAGTAATCTACCTAGTTTCAAGTTATTGACCACGTTAACAGCACAGGTATAATTCCATCTCATGAAGTAGGCCTTAATTCAAGAAAAAGGGGGGAGAGGATGTTGATTACTCACAATATTTGTGCCACTATTATGTAAGTATATCTTGTAGACAGGTCTCAGGGTTTGTAGTAGAGAGATATTGATGATTGTTTTTCTTCTCTAGTATCATGCAGAGTATCTTCCTGTACCCTCAACACTAGTCAGTGGAGGTGAAACTTCTAGTAAGACACCAGCTCAACTTCTCCATGTTCAATGACATAAGTAAGTGCTGTCTTCAACAATAGGACCTTAACAGTAGGTTATGGAAAGCACCCAATAGCTTTGACAATAGTCTGAAAACATTGGGAATTTCTAGAGTGTCTCTTTCACCAATGAATCAACAAGATGTAACCCTTTTCAGGCATTGGAGGCTTTACTTGGGAGCATAAAATGTCTAGTTGAGGCATTATCTCACATATAATTTGGTGACTCCATTTAAATTTCTTTCAAATATATGTATATATGTGAATATGTATATATGTACACATATGAAGCTTCTGCAATAGTTGGTTCTATCAAATGTCCTTTAATGTTAGTGGCCTCTCCCCTTATTCCTTTCTTTACCTTTTTCGCCCATCCCTATGCCCATTAAATTCTCCTATTGTGTTTTCCCTTTGACTCTCTATAGCACTATATTCTATTTTCCCTTCCTTGGCAAAGCATCTCCTCTCCTTTGTTCCCTTCCTAGATAACTAACTTCTGTGATTATGAATATTGTAATACACTTTGAAAGATTAAAAGTTAACATCCACATATAAGAGAAAACATGCAGTGTGCATCTTTTGAGGTAAGCATAACCACACTAAAGTTATTTTCTAGTTCCATCAATTCACCTTAATTTTTTATCATTTTACTTTAATTAAGAGCTGAATAATATTCCATTGTGTAAATGTACCAAATTTACATTGTATATTTAACCACTGATAGACATCTAAGACATTTCAAATTTCTGACTATTATGAATAGAGTAGCAATGAACAAAAGTGAGCAAGTATTTCTATAGTAAAAGGATTTCTTGGGAACCCAGTGTTCTGCAGAACCACCATATTGGTTTCCATAGTGACTACACATTTTTTCACTTCCACTAACAATAAGTGCTACTATTCTTCACATCTGCTATCACTTGTTTTATTAATCTCGGTCATTGTGACAGGAATAAGATTATGTTAATTTGCATTATTCTGATGGCTAAGGATGTTAAATATTTCCTTGTTTCTCGGTCATTTGTGTTTCATCTGTTGAGAACTCTGTTTCATTCTGCATACTACTTTTTAATTGGGCTATTTATTTTCTTTATGTTTATTTATATATTTCAGATATTAATCCTCTATCATATGTATAATTGGTAAAGATCTTTTGCCATACTGTAAGCTGCTTTGTTGAAATGATGTTGATCTTTGCTATACAGAAGGTTTTCAGCTTTATTGGTTGATAGTCTTAGGACCTGTGTACACACTGTCTTCTATCAGATTCATGGCTTCATGTTGAAATCATTAAATCCATTTGCAGTTGCTTTTTGTATAGGGTGTAGATATGAATCTCTTCTAACTCTTTCACAGGTATCCATAGGTATATGGACTTATGTGGATTTGTGTGGTCTTCAGTTTGATTATATTGATCAATATATCTATTTTTATGACAATGCCCTGCTGGTTTTACTACTTTAACTTTGTAATACAACTTACAATCTGGGATATTTCCAGTAGTTCTTTTATCATTTGGGACTGTGTTTCCATTAAATACTTCTTTAAATTTCTGTGGAAAGTTGTGGTAGAATTTTGGTGGAGATTGTATTCAGTCTATAAACTGCTTTGTTAGAGTGGTTATTTTCACTATATTAATCCTACCAATTCATTAGAATGGCAGATATTTGTATCTTTTGATAGCTTTTTCAATGTCTTTCTTCAAATCCTTGAAGTTTTAATTGTACCATGTTTTTCACTTGCTTGTTCAGAGTTATCTCATGATATTTTTGAGGCTGTTGTAAAAGGTACTATTTCCCTTATTTCTTTCTCAGAGGGTTTCTTATTTGTATAGAGGAAAGGTACTAATTTTTATGTGTTCATTTTGTATCTTGCTACTTTGTTGAAAGTGCTATTAGCTGTAAAAGTTTCCTGATGGAGTCTTTAAGATATTTTATACATGAAATTTTATCATCTCAAATATAAGTATTTTGATTTCTTGCTTTCTTGTTTATATCCCCTTGATCTCCTTCAGTTGTCTTGTTATTCTAGCTAAGATATCAAGTACTACATCTAATAGATATAACGAGTAGACATCCTATTTTTATTTTTGCTGTAAATTGCCTTAAAGGTATACTCTTCATATCCTTATTCTCTCTGGAACTTTTCAAAACCAACACTCCTATCACATAGCCCTCCTTCTTTAAGCATAATGAGATAAGAAAACTAGTCTGTGGGATATGTTTCCTTAATTATAAAAAGTTTCTCATATAAGATGACCAAGAATGATTCACAAGGTTCTACACAAAAATGCTTATCTATCAGATTAAAAAAAAAAAATCCGCCAAATTTGCATGATGAGTGGATGTTTCCTAATCCCAATTTGACTAATTACTTATGTGTTGCTGCTTTTTGACCATGTGCCTCTGCACTGTCTTCTTGCTAGATTCTTCTCCATCTGTTGGTTGAGAGAGCATAAAGGCAGACGAGACTGATATTCTTTGATTTATGCAGACTCAGAGAATCAATGACTAGACCATGTAAAATGTGAACTTATCATGTAAAAGAAAATAATATATATATACAAATAGCTTTAAAATTGTTAGGTATTATAATGATGATTAAAATAAATAAGAAACACATTACTCATCTACAAGATATACATTGATACAGATACATGGAAGATAAAAATATTTCATTGAACAGTTTCCATGAATATATTTTTCTATGTTAAATGTTATAATCGGTATTTCACACAGAAAATACCAAACTATAATGTTCCTGAAAATTGTTAAATGAATAGAAATTACAATGGGGATATGATTGTAGAAGAGAGTGAAAATGAATCTTTTCATGCTTCCAAAGCCTTCATTAAACCTCAGAAGAGAGAGTGAGGATGTCCTATTTCCTCCAGAGATATATTAATTCTCCTGCCACATATTTTAGAAAATTCCACCTTTTAGCTCATTTCCTATGGTTCTTGCTCATTTCCACTTCTCAACTTTGGAATTTTTTAAAGAAATTTAAGGGATCAGGGTATCTTCCCTGGAGAGCCCTTTGCAACCAGTCTATATTGCTTCCACTATAATGGTATATAAATCTCAGGAAGATTGCTTCTTTTCTTTCCAAAACATTAAAGAAACTCTATAAAGACTAGTCCTTACCTTGCTTGCATCTAGTATCCCAGACTATAAAATAAAAGAAAAATTATTTATCATGCTTCATCACCTCAAGGAATTCACAATCCAATGAAGGTATAATATGAAAAAGGAGATACAGATACAGGGACAGAGACAGTGATAGAGACAGAGATGGAGACAGAGAGACAGAGAGAGACAGAGAGAAGGAGGGATGGGAAAGGAAAAAGTTCATGGTCATTAAACAGTATAGTTTTAAAGGGACCACTGTCTGGGGCTGAAAAGCAAAGATGAAGACTTCTAAACAAAGTAAAGAGATCAAAGAACAGCATGACTCACTGAACCCATTTGGACTTTACTCTCCTCATAATAGAACTCTATGAATGCTTAAATGTCAACATAAATGTTTAAAATTGATTTGCACAGAAAGCTGATTGAATTGAAAGCATGTTAGAATTATATTTTTGTACATCATATTTCTCGAAGCATGAGCATCATGGTGAAATGTTAATAATTATTTAACAAAGAAAAATACAAAATACTCCAATGGACAGCTATATATCCTGTAGTTAACCCATCAAAGGGATTCATGATTTTCATTAGATTACTGAATACTTGAAGCAATCCTACAAGAAAGACACTTGGCTGGAAAGTTTTCTGAGCTCCTTTACTTCAAGAGTTCTTCCTTCTTGTGTCATCCTACAATCTCAGTAAACACTATATGAAGTCATTGATCTAAAGATGTAGACATGGCATGTAGATTTGTGACACATTTCTTTTTTAACCAACACTTTCATGTATGTTGTTGGGTTCACTAGACTAGAATTTCCCATCATGCCTACAAAACTAGTAGAATCGTAAGGGTCCATGATTCACGAAAGGAATGATACCCAGGACTCAAATAGCATGCAAATGCAAAGGATGTTTTATTCTGAAGAAGTCCAGCATGCTAGTATGATCTACAAAGATGGAGAGACCCTGAGTGAGTTTGCAGGTCTGATTTAAAGCACATTAGGAGAATTGTGGTGAGAAGTAGGTGACCTCTATCTTAATCTTGGCTCTATATCTAGGGACAGTCCAGAACCACTGCCAGGGACTGAGAGGCTGGAAACTTGCTGGGGAAGTCTGAAAACTGCTGCTGACCATTTGTCCTTACCTCAGGCCAGGTGGCAGGGAAGCTTCTGAGGACTGGGCTTGCCAGGACTTCCTCAGTTCTTGGAAACAGAGATTTAGTCCTTGTCTCCTGAACTGCCAACTTGAAGCTTGTCATGAATTCAACCTAGCCTCAGAATCACCTCAGAAATTATTACACCTCAGAGATTTCATGGTCATTTTCTCATATATTTAAAATAAAGGATCTTGTTTTTTAATAAAATGTCAATCATTTGATTTTAACAATGAAGACAGGAGAGCTAGATTCTAGCATGAAAATCTGCTAGCTCAGAGCGGCAAAGAAAGCTCCCAACTGACCTTCCTCCTCAACTGACTTCTCACGAGGAATCTCTTCTCACAGGAAACCGCAATCTCCCAAACAAGACCCTGCCAGAAGAGAGTTGGTCTCCCAGGAGTACAGACACAGGTTTACAGGCCCATAAGAGGGGCAAGCTCCAGCCAGAGACAACAAGACCAACTAACAACACCAGAGATAACCAGATGGCGAAAGGCAAGCTCAAGAACCCTACCAACAGAAACCAAGGCTACTTGGCAACATCAGAGCCCAGTTCTCCCACCACAGCAAGTCCTGGATGCCCCAGCAAGAGTTGGATTTAAAGTCTCTTCTCACGATGCTGTTAGAGGACATCAAGAAGGACATAAATAACTCCCTTAAAGAAATACAGGAGAACATGGGTCAAATGGTAAAGGCCCTTAAAGAGGACACACAAAAATCCCTGAAAGAAATACAGGGGAGCATGGGTGAACAGGTAGAGGCCCTTAAAGAGGAAACACAAAAATCCCTGAAAGAATTACAGGACAACACAAACAAACAAGTGAAGAAACTGAACAAAACCATCCAGGATCTAAAAATGGAAGTAGAAGCAATAAAGAAATCACAAAGTGAGACATCTCTGGAGATAGAAAATCTTGGAAAGAATTCAGGAGTCATAGAAGCAAGCATCACCAACAGAATATAAGGGATAGAAGAAAGAATCTCAGGGGCTGAAGATACCATAGAAAACATTGACTCATCAGTTAAAGAAAATGCAAAATGCAAAAAGCTCCTGAGCCAAAACATCCAGGAAATCCAGGACACAATGAGAAGACCAAACATAAGGATTATAGGTATAGAAGAGAGCAAAGATTTCCAACTTAAAGGGCCAGTAAATATCCTCAACAAAATTATAGAAGAAAACTTCCCTAACCTAAGGAAAGAGATGTCCATGAACATACAAGAAGCCTACAGAACTCCAAACAGACTGGACCAGACCAGAAAGTCCTCCCGGCACATAATAATCAAAACACCTAGTGCAGTAAACAAAGAAAGAATATTAAAAGCAGTAAGAGAAAAAGGTCAAGTAACCTATGAAGGCAGGCCTGTCAGAATTACACCAGACTTCTCACCTGAGACGATGAAAGCCAGAAGATCCTGGGCGGATCTTATACAGACCCTAAGAAAACACAAATGCCAGCCCAAACTTCTATACCCAGCAAAACTCTCAATTACCATAGATGGAGAAGCCAAGATATTCCATGATAAAACCAAATTTACACACTATCTTTCCACAAATCCAGCCCTATAAAGGATAATAGATGGAAAACGCCAACATGAGGAGGGAAACTACACCCTAGAAAAAGCAAGAAAGTAATCTTTTTCCAACAAACCCAAAAGAAAGTAACCACACAAACATAAAAAGAACATCAAAAATAACAGGAAGCAACAATCACTATTCCTTAATACCTTATAGCATCAATGGACTCAATTCCCCAACAAAAAACATAGTCTAACAGAGATGTTTTTCATGTGGATCTTCAGTTTTATCAGAAAATGTTTGTGACTCCTCTTTTAATTCAGTAATGCTTTTTGTGTCTACCATTTGACTGTATTATTTTTCATGATAATCTTTAATTTTAACATTTTTTTCTGTGTATTTCTTCAATTTTGTCAGAGGTGTTTTTCATGTAGATCTTTGGTTTCGTGGGGGGGGGTGTTTGTAGTTCCACTTTCTATCAATTTAGGAATGTTTTTGTGCCTACCATTTTGTCGGTATAATTGTCCATGATAATCTTCAATTTTAATGTTTCTCTGTATTTTTCTTCAATTTTGTCAGAAGTATTTTCCATGTGGATCTTCAGTTTTATCAGACAATGTCTATAATTTTACTTTCAATCAACTTAGGAGCATTTTTATACCTTCCATTTTATCTGTATAATTTTCCATGTAATAGTCAGTTTTAACATGTTTCTCTATATATTTCTTGAATTTTTTTCAGGAATATTTTCCTTGTAGATCTTCAATTTTATCAGAAAATGTTTATAATTTCACTTTCAATCAACTTAGAAATATTTTTATGCCTACCATTTTATCTGTATAATTTTCCATGATAATCTTCAATTTTAATATTTTTCCATATTTTTTTTCAATTTTATCAGAAATATTTTCCATGTAAATCTTCAATTTTATCAGAAAATGTTTATAATTCCACTTTCAATCAACTTAGGAATTTTTTTTTTTTTTTTTTTTTGGTTTTTTGAGACAGGGTTTCTCTGTGTAGCCCTGGCTGTCCTGGAACTCACTTTGTAGACCAAGCTGGCCTCGAACTCAGAAATCCTCCTGCCTCTGCCTCCCAAGTGCTGGGATTAAAGGCGTGCGCCACCAACGCCCGGCGACTTAGGAATATTTTAATTCCTACCAATTTATCTATATAAATTTCTTCAATTTATCAGAGATATTTTCCACGTAAATTTTCATTTTTACCCAAAAATGGTTTTACTTCTACTTTCAATCAATTTAGGAATATTTTCATGCCTACTATCTTATCTGCATAATTTTTCATGAAATAGTCAGTTTTAACGTGTTTTTCTATATATTTCTTGAGTTTTATCAGAAATATTTTCCTTGTAGATTTTCAGTTTTATCAAAAAATGTTTATAATTCCACTTTCAATCAACTTAGGAATATTTTTATGCCTACCATTTTATCTGCATAATTTTTCCATGAAATAGCCAATCTTAATGTGTTTTTCTATATATTTCTTCAATTTTATCAGAGATAGTTTCCATGTATATTTACACAGTGGAAAACTACTCAGCATTTAAAAACAATGAATTCATGAAATTCTTAGGCAAATGGGGAGCAGGGGGAGGGAAGAGGGCTTATGGGACTTTCAGGGAAGGGGGAACTGGGAAAGGGGAAATCATTTGGAATGTAAATAAAGAATATAGAAAATAAAATAGTAATAATAAAAAAAAGGAAAAAAAAGTCCATTTTATTCCATATTAGAATGGCTACTCCAGCTTGTTTCCTGGGGCCATTTGCTTGGAAAATTGTTTTCCAGCCCTTTACTCTGCTGTAATGTCTGCCTTTGACACTGAGGTGCATTTCCTGTATGCAGCATAATGCTGGGTCCTGTGTACATATTCAGTCTGTTAGTCTATGCCTTTTTATTGGGGAATCGAGTTCATTGATATTTAAGAGATACTAAGGAATAGTGATTGTTGCTTCCTTTTATTTTGTTGTTAGATGTGGAATTATATTTCTTTTAGGTTTCCTGAAAGAAGATTACTTTCGGGCTGGAGAAATGGCTCAGCGGTTAAGAGCACTGGCTGCTCTTCCAGAGGTCCTGAGTTCAATTCCCAGCAACCACATGGTGGCTCACAAGCAACCGTATTGGTGTCTGATGCTCTCTTCTGGTGTGTCTGAAGAGAGCAACAGTGGTGTACTCATATGTATAAAATAAATAAATAAATCCTAAAAAAAAAAAAGATTACATTCTTGCTTTCCCTATGGTGTATTTTCCCTCCCTGTGTTGGAGGTTTTCATCTGTTATGCTTTGTAGGACTGGATTTGTGGAAAGATATTGTGTAAACTTGGTTTTGTCATGGAATATCTTGGTTTCTCCATCTATGGTAATTGAGAGTTTTGCTGGGTATAGTAGCCTGGGCTGGCATTTGTGATTTCTTTGGTCTGTATTGCATCTGCCCAGAATATTCTAGCTTTCATAGTCTCTGGTGAGAATTCTTGTATAATTCTGATTGGTCTGCCTATATATGTTACTTGACCTTTTTCCTTTACTTTTTTTAATATTCTTTCTTTGTTTTGTGCATTTTGTGTTTTGACTATTATGTGATGGGTGGAATTTCTTTTCTGGTCCAATGTATTTGGATTTCTGTAGGCATCTTGTACATTTATGGGCATCTCTTTCTTTAGGTTAGGGAAGTTTTCTTCTATAATTTTGTTGAATATAATTCCTGCCCCTCTCAGTTGGGAATCTTTACTCTCTTCTACACCTATCATCCTTAGGTTTGGTCTTCTCATTGTGTCCTGTATTTCCTGGATGTTTTGGCTCAGGAGCTTTTTGCATTTTGCATTTTCTTTGACTGTTGTGTCAGTGTTTCCTATGGTATCTTCTGCACCTGAGATTCTTTCTTCTGTCTCTTGTACTCTGTTGGTGATGCTTGCATCTAAGACTCCTCGTTTCTTTCCTAGGTTTTCTAGGTTATCTCTTTCCTAGGTTTTCCTAAGTTTTCTAGGTTGTCTCCCTTTGTGATTTCCTTATTGTTTCTATTTCCATTTTTAGATCCTGGATGGTTTTGTTCAATTCCTTCACCTGTTTGGTTTCATTTTCCTGTAGTTCTTTAAGGGATTTTTGTGCTTCTTGCTTAAGGGCTTCTACCCGTTTACCTGTGTTCTCCTGTATGTCTTTAAGGGAGTTATTTATGCCCTTCTTAATGTCCTCTATCATCATCATGAGATGTGATTTTAAATCAGAGTCTTGCTTTTCTGGTGTGTTGGTATATACAGGGCTCACTGTGGTGGGAGAACTGAATTCTGATGATGCCAAGTAGCCTTGGTTTCTGTTGCTTATGTTCTTGCCCTTGACTCTCCCCATCTGGTTATCTTTGTTGTTAGTTGTTCTTACTGTCTCTGACTGTGGCTTGTCCCTCCTGCAAGTCTGTGTGTCAGTACTCCTGGGAGACCAGCTCTCTCGTGGTGTTTTTTGTGTATGCAGAGCTGTAGCACAGGATCAGCTCATGGTGCAGACCACACCATGCAATTTGCCCTATATTTTTTCAGTCTTCAGTATTTTCTGTATTTTGCTATTAAAAACGGTACACTAAGTTTTTATGGTCTTATTAGCTAGAAAGTTAGCTTTTGGTTACATTTTTTTCTATGACATTTCAGAGTGTCACAACACGTCTACCTTTAATGGTTTCACTACACTACAGTTCTCTCAAATTTCAAATGTTTAAAAGCTCAGCAAAAAGATGCCACTACCATTCAACCCTGGTGTGAGAGCCATTCTACTAGGGTGGTCCAGATACCTCCACAGCATGTGGCTACTTCCTACATGATTCTATTCTCAGCCTTCTAGTCTTTTCATGTCTTTCTTGTTTTCTAACCAATCATTAGGAAATTCTTTCTCCTGGAAGCTTTACCTGTTGGGAACATGATTCTTTAAAGAAATTTCATATAACTTTGCTCTGACCTTGTAAAACAAGTGGTTTCTTAAAGAAAATGATTGAGTTGTACAACAGTCTCTTTCTCCTTGCACAGTATTTCATGAACACAATATATTTGGAGAGTCTTTTGGAAACTGGCACTTTGGTCATTCTTTATTAACACTTTATTTGTGTCCCTGGCAAATATGGAAGAAACCAAGCACTTTAGCAATGGGGCTTTTTTTATTATTATTATTAGATATATTCTTTATTTGCATTTCAAATGTCCCCTTTCCTGGTTACCCTCTCTCCTGAAAATCCCATAAGCCATCTGCCCTTCCCCAATCAACCCTCCCCCGCTTCCCTGTCCTGGTATTCCTCTACACTACTGCATCAAGTCTTTCCAGGACCAAGGGCCTCTCCTCCCTTTGGTGTCTAACAAGATCATCCTCTGCTGCCTATGTGTCTGGAGCTGTGGGTAACTGCATGTGTACTCTTTGGTTGATGGTTTTTCCCTGGGAGCTCTGGAGCAGATGCAGGTAGGACTGTGAGGGGAAACCAGCCCGAATAGGGCTTTTTCACTTCAAATATCTCAGAAGGGAATCAAGGGATTCATTATCATAAAAGGCATCAACCATGGTCCTGTAGTCTTAGAATTAATGAACACATGATAAATCCTACTCATGAGAAAACTTTGAATGACACAAGCTAAAGAAACATTGGCTTTCAATCCATCAATTTCTGTTATCTTGATATCCATTACGAATGTCATCCAATGCCAAAGCAGGGCATAGTTATAATTCAAAAAGAGTAAGATTTTCAAACCTTGAAAAACCAGTTTAAATTTATAGGCCACAATCAAAATTTCATTCCTTCTCCCAAGAATGAAATTATAAAAAGAAACAAAAAGTGCCACCTGGGAGCTAACCTTTCTTTCTTTCATAGAAATGGAAGACTGTAATGCTCTTTTATGGCACACAAAAGTGGCAGCCCAACCTTTTCACCTTTGATATTTAATATATAAATATTCAAGAATTGCTGCTATCTTAATTTGTCTAAACATGAGTTTATCATTCTGACTATGGGCTGGGTGTGTAAAGAGAATCAAGCAACTCATCTGGTTAATTGCTCTGGGCTGCCCTTGAGTGACATGCCTCTTCAGTTTTATCTTGGCTCTCTGAGATCTTCATAATGTTTTCAGCTTTTGACATTGTTCTGATATCTTTAGTTATTTAATGGCATCTTCTGAAAAGCAGTGTATCTCTGAGAAACTAAATGACACCTGTACTGTAAAAACCTGTGCTTAACAAGCTATTTTTAATTGTACAATCAGATGGAAGAATGGCCCTGAGTTTTTTTACCAGTATGAATTCAGTTTCCAATTTGATTTAGGAATAATGGTGTAATTATTTCTTAAAGACCAAGTGGACTAAATATATTTCTTCCAGGATGCAGTGAGAAGAAACCAAAAATTTTCAATGATTTGGTCCATTACAGAAAAACAAAGTGTTTTTTTTTTCAAAAGTAAAAATAATGGCAAACATCCAAGTGTGGACCATATTTAGTTTGTAGAGGTAAATAATTATTTTCAATGATTGAAAGCTCTTTGTGTATATTTTATCCATCATATTTTTTTCTTTCCATGAAACCAATTTACCATGCTTTTTTAATAACAAAAATTGTGTATATTAAAGGAAAATATATATTAAACATCGTCATGAGATGATGGTTCCAGGCTGTCTACATTCCACATGGGTTACTTATAGATTGCTCTGCAGTTCACAGGAAGTCATTTCAGATATCTCTTAGCTCAACACTTGAGAAAAACTGAAATCTTGGACTTGGGTTCTGCTTACTTTTTGAAAAGTGAAAAATGACTTTTCTGTCTCTTTTTTTAAATAGTGAGAAGTCCAAACTTTTGTTGCAGGATATTTGATCACATGGTGAAACCTGAGATTGCTTTATTTACTGGAAAAATCTTATTTTCATTTTGGTGTGGCTCAGCCTTTGTGTACACATTTAATCAAAGATCTTTCTGTTTGAAAATTGTAAGCAGAATTATATAAAATCAACCATAGGCCAAGAGGAGGAGCAATCAACAAATAAAAACCCCATAAAGTGTAAGAGGGAGTCAGGAAGCCAGGCAGAAAGACTCACAGCAAGTAGAAGAGAGGGACATGTAGTTTATATAGATAAATTTGTAGGAATTAAAATATTCCTAAATTGATTGAAAGTGGAATTATAAACATTTTCTGATAAAATTGAGGACTTACATGGAAAATATTTCTGATAAAATTGAAAAAATATATGGAAAACATTAAAATTGAAGATTATCTTGGAAAATTATACAGATAAAATGGTAGGCATAAAAATATTTCTAAGTTGATTGAAAGTGAAATTATAAACATTTTCTGATAAAATTGAAGATCTACAAGGAAAATATTCCTGAAAAAAATTCAAGAAATATATAGAGAAACATGTTAAAACTGACTATTACATGGAAAATTATACAGATAAAATGGAAGGTATAAAAATGCTCCTAAGTTGATTGAAAGTAAAATTATAGACATTGTCTGATAAAACTGAAGATCCACATGGAAAATACTTCTGACAAAATTGAAGAAAAATACAGAGAAACATTAAAATTGAAGATTATCATGGACAATTATACCGACAAAATGGTAGGCACAAAAACATTCCTAAATTGATAGAAAGTGGAACTACAAACACCCCCCCCACGAAACCAAAGATCTACGTGAAAAACACCTCTGACAAAATTGAAGAAATACACAGAAAAAAATGTTAAAATTAAAGATTATCATGAAAAATAATACAGTCAAATGGTAGACACAAAAAGCATTACTGAATTAAAAGAGGAGTCACAAACATTTTCTGATAAAACTGAAGATCCACATGAAAAATATCTCTGTTAGACTATGTTTTTTGTTGGGGAATTGAGTCCATTGATGTTATAAGGTATTAAGGAATAGTGGTTGTTGCTTCCTGTTATTTTTGATGTTCTTTTTATGTTTGTGTGGTTACTTTCTTTTGGGTTTGTTGGAAAAAGATTACTTTCTTGCTTTTTCTAGGGTGTAGTTTCCCTCCTCATGTTGGCGTTTTCTATCTATTACCCTTTATAGGGCTGGATTTGTGGAAAGATAGTGTGTAAATTTGGTTTTATCATGGAATATCTTGGCTTCTCCATCTATGGTAATTGAGAGTTTTGCTGGGTATAGTAGTTTGGGCTGGCATTTGTGTTCTCTTAGGGTCTGTATAAGATCTGCCCAGGATCTTCTGGCTTTCATCGTCTCAGGTGAGAAGTCTGGTGTAATTCTGACAGGCCTGCCTTCATAGGTTACTTGACCTTTTTCTCTTACTGCTTTTAATATTCTTTCTTTGTTTACTGCACTAGGTGTTTTGATTATTATGTGCCGGGAGGACTTTCTGGTCTGGTCCAGTCTGTTTGGAGTTCTGTAGGCTTCTTGTATGTTCATGGACATCTCTTTCCTTAGGTTAGGGAAGTTTTCTTCTATAATTTTGTTGAAGATATTTACTGGCCTTCTAAATTGGAAATCTTCACTCTCTTCTATACCTATAATCCTTATGTTTGGTCTTCTCATTGTGTCCTGGATTTCCTGGATGTTTTGGCTCAGGAGCTTTTTGCATTTTGCATTTTCTTTAACTGATGAGTCAATGTTTTCTATGGTATCTTCAGCCCCTGAGATTCTTTCTTCTATCCCTTATATTCTGTTGGTGATGCTTGCATCTATGACTCCTGAATTCTTTCCAAGATTTTCTATCTCCAGAGATGTCTCACTTTGGGATTTCTTTATTGCTTCTACTTCCATTTTTAGATCCTGGATGGTTTTGTTCAGTTTCTTCACTTGTTTGTTTGTGTTCTCCTGTAATTCTTTCAGAGATTTTTGTGTTTCCTCTTTAAGGGCCTCTACCTGTTCACCCATGCTCCCCTGTATTTCTTTCAGGGATTTTTGTGTGTCCTCTTTAAGGGCCTTTACCATTTGACCCATGTTCTCCTGTATTTCTTTAAGGAAGTTATTTATGTCCTTCTTGATGTCCTCTAACAGCATTGTGAGAAGAGACTTTAAATCCAACTCTTGCTGGGGCATCCGGGACTTGCTGTGGTGGGAGAACTGGGCTCTGATGTTGCCAAGTAGCCTTGGTTTCTGTTGGTAGGGTTCTTGCACTTGCCTTTCGCCATCTGGTTATCTCTGGTGTTGTTAGTTGGTCTTGTTGTCTCTGGCTGGAGTTTGCCCCTCTTATGGGCCTGTAAACCTGTGTCTGTACTCCTAGGAGACCAACTCTCTTCTGGCAGGGTCTGTGCACAGAAGGTTCTGGAGCTGTCTGGTTCTCTGCTGCAAATGGAGGCCAGAAGGGAAGTCTCCTGTCGCAGCTGCTCCACTGACCGTATGACCTGTGTGCTCCTAGCTGTACCCCTCCAGAGAGAAGGTGGAGATCTCACCTCCACACTCAGAAGTGAAATCACTGCTGGGAGATCACTTTCTCTTGGTGGGCTAACCACAGAAGGCTGTGGAGCTGCCTGCTTCTCTTCTGCAAATGGCGGCTGGAAGGGGGAAAATGGACTTTTAAACAAAAGTTATCAAAAACATAAGGAAGGACACTTGAAATCATCAAAGGAGAAACATACCAAGAACTCCCAATTCTGAACATCTATTTTCCAAATGCAAGGGCACCCATATTTGTAAAAGAAACTTTACTAAAGCTCAAAGCACACATTCCATGTCACGCAATAATAGTGGGAGACTTCAAAACCCCATTCTCAACAAGGGACAGATCATGAAAACAGAAAGTACACATGGACACAGTAAAACTAACAGAAGTTATGCACCAAATGGATTTAACAGATATCTATAGAACATTTCACCCTAAAACAAAAAGATATACTTCCTTCTCAGCAACTTATAGTACCTTCTCCAAAACTGACCATATAATTGGTCACA
Organism: Tokudaia tokunoshimensis; assembly: GCA_036184795.1. Classification (NCBI taxonomy): domain Eukaryota; kingdom Metazoa; phylum Chordata; class Mammalia; order Rodentia; family Muridae; genus Tokudaia; species Tokudaia tokunoshimensis. Next base: position 12,049,713 of record BTHU01000009.1, on the reverse strand, counting down.
AAACAAGACTGAACATATACAAGAAGATTGAAATAATCCCATGCATCCTATCAGATAACCATGGACTAGGGCTGGTCTTCAATAACAACAAAAACAATGGAAAGCCCATATACATATGGAAGCTGAGCAACGCCCTATACAATGATAACTTGGTCAAGGAAGAAAGAAAGAAAGAAAGAAAGAAAGAAAGAAAGAAAGAAAGAAAGAAAGAAAGAAAGAAAGAAAGAAAGAAAGAAAGGAAGGAAGGAAGAAAGAAAGAAAGAAAGAAAGAAAGAAAGAAAGAAAGAAAGAAAGAAAGAAAGAAAATCAAAGACTTTTTAGAATTTAACGAAAATGAAGGCACAACATACCCAAATTTATGGGACACAATGAAAGCAGTGCTAAGAGGAAAACTCGTAGCTCTGAGTGCCTCCAAAAGAAACTGCAGAGAGCATACACAAGCAGCTTAACATCACACTTGAATTCTCTAGGAAAACAAGGAGCAAATACACCCAAGAGGAGTAGACAGCATGAAATAATCAAACTCAAGGATGAAATCAGCAAAGTAGAAACAAAAAGAACTATACAAAAAATCAATAAAACCAGGAGTTAGTTTTTTGAGAAATCAGAGAGATAGATAAACCTTAGTCCGACTAACCACAGGACACAGAGACATATCCAAATTAACAAAATCAGAAATGAAAAGGGAGATATAACAACAGAAACTGAGGAAATTCAAAAAAAAACATCAGATCCTACTACAAAAGACTATTCTCAACAAAACTGGATAATCTGGATGAAATGGACAATTTTTTAGACAGATACAATCAATATCACACAAACCACCTCAACAGTCCCATAACCCCTAAAAAAAATAGAAGCAGTCATTAAAAGACTCCCAACCACAAAAAGCCCAGGACCAGATGTGTTTAGTGCAGAATTCTATGAGACCTTCAAAGAAGACCTAATACCAATACTCTTCAAACAATCCCACAAAATAGAAACAGAAGGAACACTACCTAATTCATTTTATGAAGTCATAGTTACACTGATACCAAAACCAAAAAAAGAAAGACCCAAAGAAAGAGAACTTCAGAACAATTTCCCTTATGAATATCGATGCAAAAATACTCAATACTCTTGAAAACTGAATCCAAGAGTACATCAAAATGATCATTCATAACGGTCAAGTAGGCTTCATCCCATGGATGCAGGATGGTTCAATATACAGATATTCATCAATGTTATTCACTATATAAACAAACTCGAAGAAAAAAAGATCATGGTCATTTCATTAAATGCTGAAAAAGCATTTGACAAGATTCTACATCCCTTCATGGTAAAAGACCACAGTTGACAAACTACTTCAGCAAAGTGGCTGGATAAAAAATTAATTCAAACAAATCAGTAACCTTCTTATAATCAAAGGATAAATGAGCTGAGAAAGAAATTAGGGAACAACACTCTTCACAATAGTCACAAACAAATATAAAATATCTTGGTGTGACTCTAACCAAACAAGTGCAAGTTCTGTGTGACAAGAACTACAAGTCTTTGAAGAAATAAATTGAAGAAGACCTCAGAAGATGGAACAGTCTCCCATGCTTGTGGATTGGCAGGATGAATATAGTAAAAATGGTCATCTTGCCAAAAGCAATATACAGATTCAATGCAATCTCCATCAAAATCCCAACTCAATTCTTTTAAGATTAAGGATGTTGAACATTTTTTAGGTGTTTCTCAGCCATCTGGTATTCCTCAGTTGAGAATTCTTTGTTTAGCTCTGTACCCCATTTTTAATAGGGTTATTTGGTTCTCTGGAGTCTAACTTCTTGAGTTCTTTGTATATGTGGGATATTAGCCCTCTATCAGATGTGGGATTGGTAAAGATCTTTTCCTAATCTGTTGGTTGCTGTTTTTCTCTGTTGATAGTCTCCTTTGCCTTGCAGAAGGTTTGCAATTTTATGAGGTCCCATTTGTCAATTCTTGATATTAGAGCATAAGCTACTGGTGTTCTCTTCAGGAAATTTTCCCCTGTGCCCATGTGCTCCAAGTTCTTCCTCACTTTCTCTTCTATTAGATTCAATGTATCTTGTTTTATGTGGAGGTGCTTGATCTACATGGACTGGAGCTTTGTATAGGGAGATAAGAATGGATCAATTTGCATCCTTCTACATGTTGACTGCCAGTTGATCCAGCACCATTTGTTGAAAATGTTTTCTTTTTTCCACTGGATGGTTTTAGCTCCTTTGTCAAAGATCAAGTGACCATAGGTGTGAGGGTTCATTTCTGGGTCTCCAATTCTATTCCATTGATCCACCTGCCTGTAACTGTACCAATACCATGCAGTTTTTATCACTATTGCTCTGTAGTATAGCTTGAGGTCAGGGATGGTGATTCTGCCAGAAGTTCCTTTATTGTTCAGAAGAGTTTTTGCTATCCTGGGTTATTTGTTATTCCACATAAAATTGGAAATTGTTCTTTCTAGCTCTATGAAGAATTGATTTAGAATTTTAATGGGGATTGCATTGAATCTGTAGATAGCTTTAGGCAAGATGGCAATTTTTACTATATTTACCCTGCCAATCCATGAGCATATGAGATCTTTCCATCTTCTGAGATCTTCAATTTCTTTCTTCAGAGACTTGAAGTTCTTGTCATACAGATCTTTCACTTGCTTGGATAGAGTCACACCAAGGTATTTTATATTATTTGTGACTATTGTGAAGAGTGTCATTTTCCTAATTTCTTTTTCAGTCTCTTTATTCTTTGAGTATAGGAAGGCTACTGATTTGTTTGAGATAATTTTTATATCTGGCCACTTTGCTGAAGTTGTTTATCAGATTTAGGAATTCTCTGGTGGAATTTCTGGGATCACTTAAGCATACTATCGTATCATCTGCAAATGGTGATACTTTGACTTCTTCCTTTCCAATTTGAATCCCTTTCACCTCATTTTGTTGTCTCATTGCTCTGGCTAGGACTTTGAGTACTATAGTGAATACATAGGGAGAGAGTGGATAGCCTTGTCTAGTCCCTGAGTTCAGTGGGATTTCTTCAAGTTTCTCTCCATTTAGTTTGATGTTGGCTACTGGTTTGCTGTATATTGTTTTTACTATGTTTAGGTGTAGCCTTGATTTCCTGATCTTTACAAGTCTTTTATCATGAAGAGTTGTTGAATTTTGTCAAATGTTTTCTCAACATCTAATGAAATGATCATGTGATTTTTTTTCTTTGAGTTTGTTTATATAGTGAATTACATTGATGGGTTTCCATATATTGAACCATCCTTGAATCCCTGGAATGAAGCCTACTCGATCATGGTGGATGGTCCTTTTGATGTGTTCTTGAATTCAGTTGGCAAGAATTTTATTGAGTATTTTTGCATTGATATTCATAAGGGAAATTGTTTTCAACAAATGGTACTGGTTCATCATGTAGAAGATTCAAATTGATCCATTCTTATCTCCTTGTACAAAGTTCAAGTCCAAGTGAATCAAGGACCTCCACATAAAACCAGATATCCTGAATCTGAAAAGAAAGTAGGGAAAAGTTTCTAATACTTTGACACAAGGGAAAATTTTTCTGAACAGAACACCAGTAGCTTATACTTTATGATCAAGAATTGACAAATGGAGTCTCATAAAATTTCAAAATTTCTGTAAGGCAAAGGACACTGTCAATAGGACAAAACTGCAACCAACAGATGGGGTAAAGATCTTTACCAATCCTACATCTGATAGATGGTTAAAATCCAATATATACAAAGAACTCAAGAAGTTAGACTCCAGAGAACCAAATAACTCTATCAAAAATTGGGGAAGAGAGTTAAACAGAGAATTCTCAAGGGAGGAATCTCAAAGGGGTGAGAATCACCTAAAGAAATGTTCAACATTCTTAGTCATCAGGGAAATGCAAATCAAAACAACCCTGAGATTCCACCTCACACCAGTCAGAATGGCTCAGATCAAAAATTCAGAGGACAGCAGATGCTGGCAAGGATGTGGAGAAAGTAGAACTCTCCTCCATTGGTGGTGGAATTGCAAGCTGGTACAACTACTCTGGAAATCAGTATCATGGTTCCAACGAAAACTGGAAATAATTCTACCTGAGGATCCAGCTATATATATACTCCTGGGCATATACCCAGAAGATGCTCCAACATGTTATTAGGACACACACTTCGTTTGTAGAAGCAATATTTATAATATCCAGAAGCTGAAAGCAACCCAGATATCCCTCAACAGAGGAAGGGATACAGAAAATGTGGTACATTACAGCTATTAAAAGGAATGACTTCATGAAATTCACAAGCAAATGAATGGAACTTGAAAATATCATCCAGAGTGAGTTTCTTAGTCAGGGTTTCTATTCCCACAAAAACCATCATAACCAAGAAGCAAGTTGGGCAGGAAAGGTTTTATTCAGCTTACACTTTCCACATTGCTGTTCATCAGCAAAGGAAGTCATGACTGGAACTCAAACAGGTCAGGATGCAGGAGCTGATGCAGAGGTCATGACTGTTACATACTGGCTTGCTTCTCCTGGCTTGCCAAGTTTTCTTTCTTATATAACCTAAGACTACCAACCCAGGAATGGCACCACCTACAATGGCCCCTTCTCCCTTAATCACTAATTGAAAAGATGCCTTACAGTTGGATCTCATGGAGACATTTCCTCAACTGAAGCTCCTTTCTCTGTGATAACTCCAGCCTGTGTCAAGTTGACACAAAAAACTAGTCAGTACAGTGAGTTAAACCAGTCACAAAAGAACACACATGGTATGTACTCACTGATAAGTAGATATTAGCCCAAAAGGTCGGAATACCCAAGATACAATTCACAGACCAAGTGAATTTCAAGAAGGAAGACAACGTGTGGATGCTTCAGTCCTTCTTAGAAGGGGGAACAAAATACTCACAGGGGGAAATACAAAGTGTGGAGTAGAAACTGAAGGAAAGGCCATCCAGAGACTGCCCCACCTGGGGATCCATCCCACATACTGGACACTTTTGGGGATGCAGGGAAGTGCTTGCTGACAGGAACCTGATATAGCTGTTTCCTGAGAGGCTCTGCCAGAGCCTGACAAGTACAGGGGTAGATGCTTGCAGCCAACCATTGGACTGAGCATGAGGTCTCCAATGGAGGAGTTGGAGAAGGAACTGAAGGAGCTGAGAGGGTTTGCAGCCGCAGTGTCAACTAACCAGATCCCCCCAGAGCTCCCAGGGACTGGACCACCCACCAAAAAATACATATGGAGTGACCCAGGACTCTGGCCACATATGTGGCAGAAGATGGCCTGATAGACATCTGTAGGAGGAGCAGCCCTTGTGCCTGAGGGGGTTAGATGCTGCAGTGTAGGAGAATGCCAGAGCAGGAAGATGGGAGTGTGTGGGTGGGTGAGAGAGCACCCTCAAAGAAGCAGTGGGAGGGGGATAGGATAGGGAGTTTCTGGAAAGGAGATATGGAAAGTGGATAACATTTGAAATGTAAATAAAGAAAATATCCAATAAAAGAAAAAAATACATGGTTCATTAAAATGACTCTTGATCTCCGTGGTCATTTTCATCACTGGGGAGTCTTCCTACACACACTCAGACCTCACCCCAGAAAATCACAATTAGGCACCATGAACTCAAAATGTCTCTCACTTTTAGAAATTATAAATGGGAAATAGTTGTCCTAAACTATTCAATCAGAATCTGGCTCTTGCTTACTCCCATACCCATTATTGCTTTTGCCACCAATCTTCAGATCATGGTCAAATTATATTCAGCCGCATTTGCTTCTCTATGCTTCCATGTCTTCCTTGGTCTCTCTGCTTAGAAATACACTTCCTTGCCTTGCCTTCTCCAACTGGTGAAAAGTAGACCCCAGAAAAGTCCAGACCAGTTCAACTTCTTCAGTAATATTTTCTCACAATCCATCTTTCCCTCCTTTCAAGATTCCACAGCAGATGGACCTCTGTGAGTTTAAATCTAGATTGATCTACATATTGAACTCAAAAATCTTGCCCCCCCCAAAAAAAAATAAGGTTTCAAAATTATCGTTGAGTCTGGGCTCATTATAAAACTTACCACATCTTAAAGCTTTCATGAAAAGGACTCAGACATGTTTAAAAACTTGACTATAACACATTCGGCAGAGTAGCCAGGGACCCATGTGGTAGGATTCTGAATGTACTTGCAAACTTAGATGTTATAAGTGAGCCATACAGTATACAAAGGAATATAGATAAAAATTTTAGGGGTAGAGGTAGATTATAGCTAGATGAGAGAGAGAGAGAGAGAGAGAGAGAGAGAGAGAGAGAGAGAGAGAGAGATTTTAAAAAAATATCAAGAGCTAAGTGGTGGTGGTTTTGCATGCCTTTAATCCCAGCACTTGGGAGGCAGAGGACATCGAATCTCTGAATTCAAGGTCATCCTGATATGCAGAGCTAGTTCCAGTACAACCAGGACTACACAGAGAAACCTTGTCTCTAAAAAAACAAAAAAACAAACAAAACATACTGAAGAATAAAATATTCTGTGATATAACAGAATGTGAGTTCATTGGGATACCAAAAGGGACACCTATACCCCTTATCCAAAGTTCTGGGAAGAGGGAACAGAAGAAAACATAAGGACTAGAGGTTAGGGAGGGGTGACACACACTAGTGTCTTCCAGACATGGCATAGCCATTGTTGTCATGAACTCACTCTAGCTGTGATTACCTGCACAAGAGTGTCCCATTTGATCATGTTTGGAGGCAAGCAGCTCATATGTCTTCACTCCTCACTAGGAGCCAGTAAGCAGCTGGTGCTGAGGAAGGAAGCGGCATTTTCTTCAGTGGTGTAGTCACTAAGTTGCCCATGTTTTGGTAAAAGAACTCTACTCGTGTACACGCCAGGAACCAGAATTAAACTGAGTAAAAGAAAGATATCAGCATAAGTAATAATGACAGTATAATGAAGAGTGAAAATGACCCAGCCTGTTGAATCTCCATGAAGCATTTCTTAAGCATAAACACAAGCGTGGAAACGAACATGCACATACCTGCCTCATGGTACCTATACGAAAAGGGAATGGCCATGAAAACCATGCGGCTGTAGGCATTGTTCCCTCTACACAAAGTATGCTTCCTTCCTTCTGTACTTTTCCAAGGAATGAGGCATCTCTTTGATTGGCATAGCTGTGTTTCGAGCATCACATCAACCTGTATTCCATGTGTATTTTGTAATGGCAGACATGCTTATTCTCCTGGTAGAATACTTCTGAAAATAAAATAACTTACTTTAGACAAAATCCCTTCTTCAGTGGCTTTAAACTGTCTTCCTCATTTGCTGACTTTTCATATGAATTCTTGGCTATGAAAGTTAGGTTTTAGAACTGTTGACAATGGAAAGCTTAAAATTTTCTTGAGAAATGTTAAACACAAATATATCTTTATGGCACAGTGTGAGAAGAATCCAGCAGTTTAGTATTTACAAGGATTCTCTCCACCTGTATTGTCCATGTAAGTGCTTGGGGGTGGAGAAACCTCACTCAGTCTTTCAACCAAACTGAAACTAGACTATACTCTGATCACCATGGGATTGTCAAATGTGGGAACATCTTGTTGCCTGGGCAGACTAATATTAGAGGAATTTCAGCCATATAGATGAAAGGGGTAGGAAACCATCCTTTTCTACCTTTATAACCACTTCTGCACAGCAAATGTTCTTTCTTTTGTCAAGGACTTGGATAGATTCCTGTCTAGATGCCCATCAAATGTCAATCAGTCAATGTCAAATCATGGCATTCTTGTAAATCCATTTCATAGCCTTGGAGTTAACTTACCCCAAACACATTTTCTTTTCATTGAAAAGAATATATGATATATTTTATTCATGTTTTTCCCTTTCCCTACTTCCTCCCGCATCATCCCTACCTCCCTATCATTCAACTTCATGATTTCTCTCTCAAAACAAACAAACAAACAAATAAAAAGAAACATACACACAAAGTTACCCAAAGTAAAATGAGACAAAATGTCTACAAAGTTATCATTGGGATTCTAGGCTTCTTAATTTTTTCTTTCCTTTTCCCCTTTTAAACACAACAGAAATAAAATATCATTTGCTTTGTGTTATCCAACTACTCCTAGGCATGAGGTGTGATTAATATAACCATGACACTCCATGGGAAAAATCTAATTTTTCCTTTGATGTCTGTTGTAGATAGATTCTTGGTTGGAGATGGGATCTTTGTGTCCACTACTCCCACTCATTCCTGGGACCTCATCTAGTTTGGACCTATGTAGGCTTTTTATATGTTGACATAGTAGTCTCTGTGAGTCTATATGTGTGCCGGTCCTATTGTGTCTGGAAGACACTGTCTCTTAGGAGTCATCCATTCCCTCTGGTTCTTATAATGTCTCTGCCTCCTCTTCAGCATAAATTCCTGATCCTTGAAGGGAGGGCAAACACAAAACCATCATATAACTATTTCAACTGTATACATAAATAAATAATAAAACAGGGCTTCAATGTCTTTTTTTAATTACTTCAACTCTTCTTAAATTTAAATTGAACCTAAACCTAAATTGAAGCTGTATTAGGATAAAATTTTGGATAAAAATTATAATTTATAAATATTTTCCAGCTTAAACACTGTTTAATTTTGAGAAAGGAAATAGGATAAAATATTTCATTTTTTTTCTCCAGAATCTGTTATGGAATTGTATGTGTGATATGAGCCAAGGTAATAGATGACTGTGCCATAGCATCATTGCCTTCGTAGTCTGGAAGCTGCCTCGAGTTGATTGGGATTCTAGACCACTTCACTTTTTCTTTCCTTTTCACCTTTTATACACAATAGAAAAAAAACTGCTCTCTATGCATAATCAGTTCCCTGGAAATCTAAATAAGTTTGTGATTTTGCCCGGAAACAGATTCTTAATAATGCTGCTTCCAGGGGAAGCCCAGAAGAAGGCCTCTGGGTCTCTTGAATATTAGTTGAAGTTTGAAACAATGACCTTTGTTCTGGAAATGAAGCATAAGAAGTAGACCTGCACCAATAAAGGCAAAGTCTTAAACACCTGAATAATCGCATGATTAAAGTATAAAACTGTCATGCTTCTGAACATTTGGAGCATTATGAAGAGAGAGAACTGAATGTGTGAGGGTGGAGAACAGCCTGTTGTGAGTAACCAGCTCCATCACTTGATATCATGAAGTCCTGGCCCATGATGCCGCTGAGGACCATGTCTAGGTCTATGGCTGTGCCAAAATGGCTGAGATTGGCAGAGGTTGATGCTGTTGCCCGTGACTCATATTAACATTAGAGACCATGGGGCTATCCCTGGTCTGGGCAGCCATCTTGGATCACATAAATGTCCAAGAGCTATGTAGAACTGTATCTCCTCACTGGCCGTGCACACAGAGAAGCAGGCCTTGTACCTTACCCAGGCTGTACAGTGCAGCTGGCCCTGGTGGCATGAGCGCAGGTGAGCTGCTACAAGGACATAAGATTGGAAGAGCTAACCCGGACATTTGTCTGCCATAAGGTTATAAGGTTGCACCAGCATGGAGATGATGCCCTACCCCTTGCCCCTTGTCCCTTGCCACCTGTGGCAATTGGGAGAGTCTCCCAATCTTTTTTTTTTTGAATATATTCTTCATTTACATTTCAAATGTTATACCCTTTCCCGGTTCCCCTATTCCCGAAAACCCCCAATGCATCCTCCCACCTCCTGCCTCCAAGAATATGCTCCTCCACCCAACCCACTCTCACCCACACCCCACCCCCTACCCCCCCACCCCCATGCGCGATTTCCCCACACTGAGGCATCTATTGAGCCTTCATAGGACTGAGGACCCTGCCTGGGGCATTCCTCTGCCACTCTTTTGGCTGGAACCATGTGTACTACTTGGTTGATGGCTTAGTCTCTGGGAGCCCTGGGTCATCTGGTTGGCTGACATCGTCATTCTTCCTATGGGGCTGCAAACCCCTTCAGCTCCTCCAGTCCGAGTCTCCCCATCTTATCTTTCGAAGTCAGGAGAGCTGGTCCAAGGTCATGAGAGCAGGACAGAAAACCCTGACTCCTGCCAGTGGCAGCATTGGGTGAGCTAGCCAGGGCAGTGCTGATACCTCATCATAGTGGTTGGTGCAGATAAGGCTGAGAGGGAGGGCTGACCAGCTACCACCCAGGTACAGATCCAGGGGTTTGAATTGGTCCACCTAACAATCTACAACATCTGTGAACTATTGGAGTATGTAAAAGGGCCAGGCCTGCAATCTCTACAACACAGGCAATAACAGGAGTCCTGATGAGGAGTCAATATTGATGATGTAGTCAAAAGCCTCAAATCAGACCAAAGATTCATTGCAATGAGCATTCATGTGGACAGAGGGTTATACTGTGGGACACACTGTGGCCTATTACAGCTTCCATTACAAGATTTATTTTTCTATGCTTTGATGTTTTTGGGTTTTGCTGTTGTTGATGTTCTTTAGTTTTACTTTTTGTTTATGTTTTTGGTTTTCCTTTGGGGAAATTGTAAGAGCAAAGGGACCCAGAGATGAGTGGGACTCAGGTACATGATGTTGAACTCACAAAAAATCAATTAAAAGTAGAAAAAATGTCATGCTTCAAACCGAAACCTTTAATATATGTCTTGCCTTAAACACGGATCCATAAAAGAGGAAGGAAGCATGTATTTCCTTCTGCATCTCTACACCAGGCCCTTGTAGAGATAGTCTCATTTAGTTCTTACATATCTGGAAGAGGCAATTGGTAGTATCCCCAGTTCACAGGAAAGAGAACTGAAGGTTTGGTTGGAAATTAAATAATTAATACAAATGGATCAGAGTTTTCAGATTCAGATTTGGTTCTTAACCTCATGCCCTCAGTTTACTACTGAGAGCTTCTAACTTTGTGCACAGAAGAGGAAAGAAGGCCAAGTCCTGTGCAGCACCAGGAATGAGCAGGAAAAGCAAGTCTTATCCCAGAGTTGTCCTCTGGCTTTCACCAGCAGGCCTTGGCAAGGGCATCACATGTACACATACACACAATAATAGTGAAAATTGTAATCAAGGAGAACAAGTGACAGAAATGAAGAATAATAAATATGCAGTAAATAAAACGAAATAAAACAATAGTTAAAAAATACTTTAAAGCAATAAATATAGGGTTCCATTTTAAATTCTTCCTTTATCTCTGTCACCTGAATAAAGAACTGGATGTATTATCAAACTGAGATAATTTTGAAAATGAAAGATGACATTCTTAAAAATTCTTTTGGGGCTTAGAATGTAGATTAATAGAGTATTTTCCTAGCACAAGAAAGCCCATACAGACAGTGCACCCTGCCATCTTTGCTCCAACAACAGAGCAATTAGGACCTCCAGGCGCAGAGACAATCAAGCATAATATCGCTTGGGACTCAGCCAGCTTTTATGCTAGCTGCTCCCAGGAGCTGGGCAGTTCTGTGGTCACCTACACACCAGCTCTACTGTGGGACATCTGCCCTACAGAGGAACCCTCACAAGGAGGGAGCACACCAGCCTTGCCTTGGCGACCTCTGCTCTGGAGATTGACAATGCTGAGCATTTGGATGTGCAGGGATTCCCCAATATAACATCACTTGGGGTAAGGAACATCAGGGCTCCAAAGTCACTCAGGAGCAGGGCAGGCCCCAGCAATCAGTGCCAGGGGAATCCTGGTAATCGAGGGGGGGCAAAAATAGCCTTGCAGGCTCACAGGAGGTCGAACCAACAGCCAGTGACAGCAGGTCCAATGCCAGAGAACTAACACCAGAGGTAACCAGATGGCAAAAGGCAAACGTAGGAACTTTACTAACAGAAACCAAGGCAATATGGCACCATCCGAACCCAACTCTCCAACAGCAGCAAGTCCTGGATACCCCATCACACTCGAAAGGCAAGATCTGGATTTAAATTCACTTCTCCTGATGTTATTAGAGGATTTCAAGAAGGACACAAATAAATCTCATAAAGAAATGCAGGAGAACATGAATCAACCGGTAGAAGCCTTTACAAAGGAAACACAAAAATCGCTTACAGAAATGCAGGAGAATATGAGTCAACTGAAGGAGGCCCAAAAGGAGGCAACACAAAAATCACTTAAAGAAATGAATCAACGGGTAGATGCCCTTACAAAGGAAACACAAGAATCACTTAAAGAAATGCAGGAGAATATGGATCAACAGATGGAAGCCCATGAGGAGGAAACACAAAAATCGCTTAGAAAATACAGGAGAACTTGGGTCAATAGGCAGAAATCCTGAAAGAGAAAATGCAAAAATATCTTAAAGAAGTACAGGAAAATGCAAACAAACAAGTGAAGGATCTGAGCAAATCCATCCAGGATCTAAAAAAGGAAATAGAAACAACTAAGAAATCACAAAGGGAGACAACTTTGGAGATAGGAAACCTTGGGAAGAAATCAGGAGTCATAGATGCAAACATCAACAATAGAATACAAGACATGGAAGAAAGAATCTCAGGTGCTGAAGATACCATAGAAAGCATCGACTCAACAGTCAAAGAAAACACAAAGGGCAAAAAACGTGTAATCCAAAACATCCAGGAAATACAGGACACAATGAGAAGACCAAACCTAAGGATTATAGGTAGAGATGAGAGTGAAGATTTGCAACTTAAAGGGCCAGTAAATATCTTCAACAAAATTAAGGAGGAAAACTACCCTAACCTAAAGAGACAGATGCCAAAAACGTACAAGAAGCCTACAGAACTCCAAACAGACTGGACCATAATAATCAAAACACCAAATGTACTAAACAAAGAAAGAATATTAAAAGCAGAAAGAGAAAAAGGTCAAGTAACATACAAAGGAAGACCTATCCGAATCACATCAGACTTCTCACCAGAGACTGTGAAATCTAGAAGATCATGGGCAGATCTCATGCAGACTCTAAGAGAACACAAATGCCAGCCTAGACTAATATACCCAGCAAAACTCTCAATCACCATAGATGGAGAGACCAAGATACTCCATGATAAAACCAAATTTACACAATATTTTTCCACAAACCCAGCCCTACAAAGGATAATAGGTGGAAACCGCCAATACAAGGAGAGAAACTACTACCTGGAAAAAACGAGATAGTAACCTTCTTTCATCAAATCCAAAAGTGGATAACCACTCAAACATAAAGATAGCATCAAGAATAGCAGGTGGCAATAATCACTATTCCTTAATCTCTCTTGATATAAATGGTCTCAATTCCCCGATAAAAAGACATAGACTAACAGACTGGATACGTAAACAGGACCCAGCATTTTGCTGCATGCAGGAAATGCACCTCAGTGACAAAGACAAACACTACCTGAGAGTAAAAGGCTGGAAAACAATTTTACAAGCAAATGGTCCCAGGAAACGAGCCAGAGTAGCCATCCTAATATCAGATAAAATTGACATTCAACCTAAAGTCATCAAAGAAGACACAGAAGGACACTACATACTGATCAAGGGAAAAATCCACCAACAAGAACTCTCAATTCTGAAGATCTATGCTCCAAATGCAAAGGCACCCTCATTCATAAAAGAAACTTTACTAAAGCTCAAAGCACACATTGCACCTCACACAATAATAGTGGGTGACTTCAACACCCCGCTCTCTGAAATGGATCGTTCAGGAAAGCAGAAACTAAACAGGGACACAGTGAATCTAATTGAAGCCTTGGACCAATTGGAACTAACAGATATATATAGAACATTCCATCCTAGAGCTAAAGAATACACCTTCTTCTCAGCACCTCATGGTACCTTCTCCAAAATCAACCATATAATTGGTCACAAATCAGACCTCAACAGATATAAGAAGATCGAACTAATCCCATGCCTCCTATCAGATCACTATGGAATAAGAGTGGTCTTCAATGGCAACAAAAACAATAGAAAACACACATACACATGGAGGATGAACAATGCTCTACTCAATGATAATTTGGTCAAGGAGGAAATAAAGGAAGAAATCAAAGACTTTTTAAAATTTAATGAAAATGAAGGCACAACATACCCTAATTTATGGGACACAATGAAAGCAGTGCTAAGAGGAAAATTCATAGCCCTGAGTGCTGCCAAAAAGAAATGGGAGACAGCATATACTAGCAGCTTAATGGCACACCTGAAAGCCCTGGAACAAAAAGAAGCAAATACACCCAAGAGGAGTAGAAGGCAGGAAATCATCAAACTCAGGGCTGAAATCAATCAAGTAGAAACAAATAAAACCATACAAAGAATCAACAAAACTAGGAGTTGGATCTTTGAGAAAATCAACAGGATAGATAAGCCCTTAGCCAGACTAGCCAGAGGGCACAGAGACAGTATCCAAATTAACAAAATCAGAAACGAAAAGGGAGAGATAACAACAGAAACTGAGGAAATTCAAAAAAATCATCAGATCCTACTACAAAAGCCTGTATTCAACACAACTAGAAAATCTCGAGGAAATGGACAATTTCCTAGACAGATACCAAATACCAAAATTAAATCAGGATCAAATAGACCATCTAAACTGTCCTATAACCCCGGAAGAAATAGAAGTCGTCATTGGAAGTCTTCCAACCAAAAAAAGCACAGGTCCAGATGGTTTTAGTGCAGAATTCTATCAGACCTTCAAAGAAGACCTAACACCAATATTCTTCAAACTATTCCACAAAATAGAAACAGAAGGAACACTACCCAACTCGTTCTATGAAGCCACAATTACACTAATACCAAAATCACACAAAGATCCAACAAAAAAAGAGAATCTCAGGACAATTTCTCTTATGAATATCGATACAAAAATACTCAATAAAATTCTTGCCAACCGAATCCAAGAACACATCAAAACGATCATTCACCATGATCAAGTAAACTTCATGCCAGGGATGCAGGGATGGTTCAATATAAGGAAGTCCATCAATGTAATCCACTGCATAAACAATCTCAAAGAAAAAAACCATATGGTCATTTCATTAGATGCTGAGAAAGCATTTGACCAAATTCAGCACCCTTTCATGTTAAAGGTCTTGGAAAGATCAGGAATTCGAGGCCCATATCTAAACATAGTAAAAGCAGTTTACAGCAAACCGATAGCCAACATCAATCTAAATGGAGAGAAACTTGAAGCAATACCACTAAAATCAGGGACTAGATAAGGCTGCCCTCTCTCTCCATATCTTTTCAATATAGTACTTGAAGTTCTAGCTAGAGCAATTAGACAACAAAAGGAAGTCAAAGGGATACAAATTGGAAAGGAAGGAGTCAAACTATCACTATTTGCAGACGATATGATAGTATACTTAAGCAACCCAAAGAATTCCACCAGGGAACTCCTACAGCTGATAAACAACTTCAGCAAAGTGGCCGGATATAAAATCAACTCAAGCAAGTCAGTAGCCTTCCTATACTCAAAGGATAAGAAGGCTGAGAAAGAAACAAGGGAAATGATACCCTTCACGATAGCCACAAACAATATAAAAAAGTATCTTGGTGTGACTCTAACCAAACAAGTGAAAGATATGTATGACAAGAACTTCAAGTCTCTGAAGAAAGAAATTGAAGAAGACCTCAGAAGATGGAAAAATCTGCCATGCTCATGGAATGGCAGGATTAATATAGTAAAAATGACCATCTTGCCAAAAGCAATATACAGATTCAATGCAATCCCCATCAAAATCCCAACTCAATTCTTCATAGAGTTAGAAAGAACAATTCAAAAATTCATCTGGAATAACAGAAATCCCAGGATAGCTAAAACTATTCTCAAGAGTAAAAGAACTTCTGGGGGAATCAGTATCCCGGACCTCAAGCTGTACTACAGAGCAATAGCGATAAAAACCGCATGGTATTGGTACAGTGACAGGCATGTAGATCAATGGAACAGAATTGAAGACCCAGAAATGAATCCACACTCCTATGGTCACTTGATCTTTGACAAAGGAGCTAAAACCATCCAGCAGAAAAAACATAGCCTTTTCAATAAATGGTGCTGGTTCAACTGGCGGCTAACATGCAGAAGAATGCAAATTGACCCATTCTTATCTTCTTGCACTAAGCTCAATTCCAAGTAGATCAAGGACCTCCACATAAAACCAGACACACTGAAACTAACAGAAAGGAAACTAGGGAAGAACCTTAAACATATGGGCACAGGGGAGAATTTCCTGAACAGAACTCCAATAGCTTATGCTCTAAGATCAAGAACTGACAAATGGGACCTCATAAAATTGCAAAGTTTCTGTAAGGCAAAGGACACTGTCAAGAGGACAAAGCGGCAACCAACAAACTGGGAAATGATCTTTACCAACCCTACATCCAACAGAGGGCTAATATCCAATATATACAAAGAACTCAAGAAGTTAGACTCCAGAGAGCCAAATAACCCTATTAAAAAATGGGTACAGAGCTAAACAAAGAGTTCTCACCTGAAGAATATCTAATGGCTGAGAAGCACCTAAAGAAATGTTCAACATCCTTAGTCATTAGGGAAATGCAAATCAAAACAACTCTGAGATTCCATTTCATACCAGTCAGAATGGCTAAGATCAAAAACACAGGAGACAGCAGTTGTTGGCGGGAATGTGGAGAAAGAGGAACACTCCTCCACTGCTGGTGGAATTGCAGGCTGGTACAACCACTCTGGAAAACAGTCTGGCGGTTCCTCAGAAAACTTGGCATGACACTCCCGGAGGACCCTGGTATACCACTCCTGGACATATACCCAGAGGCTTCCTCTGCATGCAATAAGGACACATTCTCCACTATGTACATAGCAGCCTTATTTATAATAGCCCGAAGCTGGAAAGAACCCAGATGTACCTTAACCGAGGAATGGATTCAGAAGATGTGGTATATTTACACAATGGAATACTACTCTGCAATTAAAAACAGTGAAGTCACGAAATTCCTAGGCAAATGGTCAGAACTTGAAAATATCATCCTTAGTGAGGTAACCCAATCACAAAAGAACACACATGGTATGCAGTCACTGATAAGGGGATATTAACCCAGAATCTCGGAATACCCTAGACACAATCAGCATATCAATAGATTTCCAAGAAGATGGAAGGAGAGACCCTGGTCCTGGAAAGACTGGATGTAGGGGAACGCCAGGACAGAGAAGGGAGAAGGGGTTGAATGTGGAACAGAGGGAGGTAAGGGGGCTCTTGGGACTTTCGGGGAGGGAGGAATCGGGAAAGGGGAAATCATTTGGAATGTAAATAAAAAAAACTTAGAGCAGGGCAGTGGTGGCGCATGCCTTTTATCCCAGCACTTGGGAGGCAGAGGCAGGCGGATTTCTGAGTTCGAGGCCAGCCTGGTCTACAGAGTGAGTTTCAGGACAGCCAGGGCTACACAGAGAAACCCTGTCTCAAAAAAAAAAAAGGAAAAAAAGAAATCTTCCTTCTTAAATGAGGTAGGAAGAATTACTTCTGAGAGTCAAATAATGAATGGAAAGAAGAAATGTCTTACAGACAGGGTAAGAAGGTAAAAACAAAAGACTGAGCAGAAAACAAGTGAAAGGACTTTTTTTTTTATTTAGTAACTATTAAATGAGCACTTCTCTCAAACACAGTTACATGAAACCATACAACCCAGAAAGTTCAGAAACAGTAACAGTGGGAAAGGGATCAGAGATAAAGACTGAGGAATAAGAATGTACAGTTAGAGCATGGGGACAGGGGAAATGATGGAGTTTTGTATATAGGATAATGAAGTAAGAGAAGGAACAAAGGACCCAAATCCATCAGGGCAAAAATGCTACTATGGGGCTTTAAAATTAAGCATCCTCAGGTAGAAGGAAAGCAAACATCATACGTAATAAATGTAATAAAAAAAATCACACGAAAGTGAGGAAGTAAGGTGGGGGGGAAGCAAGATAACGAAATAACAACATTATCATTCAGAAAGCTATGCCTTAAAAAGCTCCCCATTTCCATGCACACTCTCAGTAAAAAAACAGACACACAACTCTTTTCCCAGACACTGAGAATGTCTTTGGCCCCAGACGTCACCCCTGAGCCCCCCTTACAAAAATTCTGTGTGTGACCATCTCCTGGGAAAAACAACTACTCAGGCCACAGTGCCTCAGTTAGTCCTTCATTAGAACAGTTCTCACAGGCATGTGGCCTCGCTAGTCATACACAGGAATCCCATATGGCACAATCTGGACCTCGAAGAAGTGAAATCTGCATAAAGTAGGACGAAGCCAGGGCTAGCACAAAAGGCGAGACATGCATGTAGCAACATTGACTCCTTGCCCTCTGACCCAGCTCTGGGTTTGTTCCCACACTCCCAACAAGCCCAGGCAAATGTGGCCCAGAACTTGTAGGTAGCTGCAGTCTGTCACTGGATGAGCATGGAGCCAAAAGGAAGCTCAGAATTAGCCCCCTGACAGTGTGTGGATCAATTTTAAGACAGAGTCTTGTCATCCAAAAAGAAACCTACATGTGGCTGCAATTAACCCAGTTAGCCTGTGTCTAACATTGTCCTATGAAGAAACAGTCATGTAGTGAGATGACCAGAGAAGAATACTACTTTGAAATTAGCAGATTAATTTAGTTCTCTGTAATCCAGGACTGGAACCAGTTGGGTTAATGTTTGTGTGCATGTGCCTGTGCGCTTGTGAGTGACCTTGGTTGTTTCTTGTTGCTAGTGCTTTCTTTTCTTTATTCTTTTTTGTTTGTTTTTGTCATCATCATTGTTTAAAGTAAATGCACTTTAATATAAAGCTACACTTACTTCAACATTTCCTGGGGAAAATCAACAAAAATCAACTGAGAGTCAAGGGCTATAAATAAGTGTATTCCTGTAATCCTACAATTGTTAAGTTGTTAAATGTATGCACTTTAACATAGTAACAGCTATCTCTTCTTAAGAGAGGTTATAACCAGCACACCCAGGCAAGTACACACCAGACACTAAGTTTAAGCCATACAATATAGAAATCAAGCCAAAACTACTCTCCCAACTTGAGAGTGTAGATTCTCCCCTATGCCAGTGTTTGTGTGCTGTTGGGTATTCTTTAAAGATTATATATATATATATCAAAAAGCTATGAATTAATTCTCAGTATCTTCCAATTCAGAGTTGCTGTTATTATAACTGCAAGTCAAAAACATGTGTAAAATTATTATTATGGTTCTTTATTTCAAGGCGGTATTTATTTTTAAACAAAAATGCTTCTTTAATTTTCCTACATTTTTACATAATTTTACTACATATATTTATTCTGCTACTCTTTTTTGATATAAAAAAAGCATTTCACAATCTTTATTTTGAATGAGGAAAAGTTTTAAACCCTCTTAGCAAGCTGTTGTCCATCACATGTTTAAAGAGAAAGAAGATCTCAGTAGAAGAACACTGAATAATTCAGGAACAAGGGAAGACAGTC
This sequence comes from Tokudaia tokunoshimensis, assembly GCA_036184795.1. Classification (NCBI taxonomy): domain Eukaryota; kingdom Metazoa; phylum Chordata; class Mammalia; order Rodentia; family Muridae; genus Tokudaia; species Tokudaia tokunoshimensis. The sequence goes on along the minus strand of BTHU01000009.1, from coordinate 12,030,349 downwards.
TTCTCTCCTTGCCAGGCATCCTAGGATCTTCGAAAGCTGCATCGAGAATTTTGCAGCTAACATGACCTCAGAGGGCTTCTCTCTGAAGACTGTCTGGTATTGATTTGCTACGTATCTTCATACCAGATGCAAAATCCAGGCAAATCACTTTGCTGGAATTTACAGATACTCTATTCACATGGCCTTATGAGCCTAGTGACCACATGGTCACTACAAATAATCAAAATTTATCTGTTCTGAAGAAGCAGACAGTTATCACAGTACCCAATATGCATGCCCCAGGTCAGCAGGTACTTAGCAGATTAGCCAACCACAGTTTTCTGCAGCCCACCTGATTTAGGTCAGCTTCAGGCTTATGTGGGAATCTTGCAATGGTATTCTTATTTTACCAAAGTGTGTTAACAGATTCAAATGTAGACTGGGTAGGGGAAGGAGGAAATGTAAGAAAGGAGGCATCTGAAAAGAAATGAACACTATTGTTTTCTGTTACTGCTCAGGATTTTATTATAGGGTTCATTTGTTCTCTAAGTGCAGGAAATGGAGCCCACTGTGTATGCCAGGCAAGTGCTCTACGGAGCTATGCTGATAGCCTAGACCACTTTCAATATACTTAATAATAATATCTAATTTGAAATGACAATGACTTGTTTTGTTTCTGACTTGTTTGGGGGTGTTTGACAAATTGATCCATAATCACATCTGTAAATAGGAATATTGCATAGACCTGTTCCTCTGTGGCAAATTACAAGCTTAGTTTGGCAAAGCCCTGGACTTGAACTCAGCTTCACATTAAAAAAAAAAAAGATTATTGCTTAATATTGTATTGTTTTCAAAACTGTGTGTTGTACTCTCCATTGATGCCTTATAATGCTTGCTAAGCTTAATACAGTGGCTTCTGGTCAATTATAATATATAGTTTTATATGACATACTTTACCTATTACTTCTTTAGTAAGGATTCTACAAGATTAGAACTTTAAAATGTTCTAATTTGATGTTATCTTTTTATTGAGTAACAAATAAATGATGTTCAAGTGCCCTTTTGACTTAAAAATGTAACAAATATAAAATACAAGGCATAATTCTGTAAAAAGATAAAATTATAATTTCAGGACAAAACATTCCTGCTAATAGTTGAGTCTTCCAGTGTAAAGTTTAGACATACTTCCTGTGCATAGTTTCTGGTACTCAACTGAAGGAAATTTGATTAAGATTGGAGAGTAAGTGGCATGGAATAATTGGAGGGATACTGAACATCCTCGTTCAGAAGGGATGGCAGTGTTCTTGCATTATAATGCATCTCTTGGGGTTAAATGATGCCCATTCTGGGTATCTATTTTTAAGGTGTACATACCCAACTGAGATGGCTCTAAATAATGTCTCTAACACCTTACCACCACTGAGAGGTCCAAGAGAACTGCTTTCTAGAACACAAATATCTATGGAAGAAGGAAGTAGGACCCAGCCCTGAAGTATTAAACCTACTTCACCCTTGCATCCTGAAGTTCTGCATGTAAAACTTCCCCAAGAGGCATCCCCAAGTTCTACATGTAAAGTTTCAGTATAGCCAGAGACACCTGCACCATGGGCTAACTGAAGGCTTGGTCATTTGCTGGCTGAGTATATCACTTACCCACAGCATCCTGCTTTCAGCTGGTGAGGAACATTTGGAATCCATTATATAGAACTGGATGATTTGATTTTGTAGTATTTAGCAATGTACATATTCTATAGTGTAAATTATATTTAAGTCATTCTTAAAACACATGTCCATGTATTCACAGCTGTCTGCAAATGAAAGTAAGGTCGCAGTTTATCTGGATACAGACAGTACTTTGCTAGTCCATGGTTTTCTCTACAATACACTAAAACCATTTCAGCTGAACATTTCAGCTAGTTATCTTCATAATCTGCATCAGGATTTTGTTTCCTCTCATTGTTCACCACTTCTACCAAAGCTTTTCCAGAGAGCATTATATAGGCACGGAAAATTAACTTCTTTGAGAACAAATAAAGTGTTAAGGAGCATAAATGACCATACCTGAAATAATTATCAGGTCAAGTTTAAAGGCCTGAGGGGCATCCTCTACGTGGTCCTGCCCCAGCAGCCTCCTCCCAGCCTCCCAACCCATGTCCTCAGCAACAGAAGCCCTCGGAGGCACAGGTCACTCCACTGTGGCACTGACAAGAACACATTCCCTGCCGGGCAGTGGTGGCACATGCCTTTAATCCCAGCACTTGGGAGGCAGAGGCAGGCGGATTTCTGAGTCCGAGGCCAGCCTGGTCTACAGAGTGAGTTCCAGGACAGGCAGGGCTGCACAGAGAAACCCTGTCTCAAAAAAAAAAAAAAAAAAAAAAAAGAACACATTCCCTGTGGGTGGTTTGGCTTTTACAAGTGTTTGGACAGAAATACATTAATGTGGCCATTTTAAAGCAACTGATCCTTCTATTTTTCACTGAAAAACAAATTATCCTAACAAAGTTTTGCTTTCTAAAATACTATTGCTGTTGATGCTGTTGTTTTTAATCTAGAAAACCCAAATACTGAGTAATTTTCAGGTTGATGTTAACTCTGGTTTCCCATCATCATTCCACCATGCAGCATGCAGCCAGCTCAGGCATTGCGTTCATGTTTTCAGCTCTGTGGTCCAAGCATCACCATGCCCTGCCTGACTGCAATGCTGCCTGTCAGTTCCCTGGTCCCAAGAAGTGCAACCAAATGGTTCTCTACTTAATCAGCATAGACTGTGAACACTCAGAAATCAGCTAAGTGAAGAGCCAACCCTGACCATCACAGCAATCTCCAAATAGGTAAAATGTCAATGCCTATTGCTAAGCAAAATGTGCTTTTAAAATCTTGTTTTAGTTTGTTTAAAAAGCAACAGCTTCATTTAAAGACCCAGTTTTAGGTTTACATTTGTGGATGAAGTTGATCTAATCTATAGGAGATATTGAGCATATTCTTCATATAACAGGTAGTTGAGGGTGTTAGAAAGTATTAGACTGTTCTCCTCAAGATTGCAAAGAACCTTATTTGCAACACGTTATTGGCAACAGCCTGAAGATGAAAATGCCTAATTCACTCGTAGATTATAAAGCCGCAGGATGTACTCAAAATCAAAGGGCCTTAGTTCTTCACATTGAGGTGACTGCTAAGGTAACAAACAGTGGGACTTTTCAAGGGTTTTTTCTGAGGTTTGAGTTCTAAGAAAGTCACAAAGGCTTCTTAAAGTTCTGGTGGTTTAGGCAAGGAGCAATCAAATTAAATCGGTTGCTTTTCAAGGCAGAAGAGGAAAGAGTGAAAAAGGTGAATTATTGACAAGGTGGCATTTATGAAAATGTTTGTGGTGTTTGTGTGTGTGTGTGTGTGTGTGTGTGTGTGCGAGAGAGAGAGAGAGAGAGAGAGAGAGAGAGAGAGAGAGAGATCTAAGAGAGTATCACAAAACAAAAAATATCTGGGTCAATTTCAAAGGCAAGTTAAAGTGGAAAACAAATAGATTTATATATAAAAGACTGCTAGACTGCTACAGATGCTGGTCTTCCAATTACTGAGCCTCCTGTCTAGTTCCAGAAACAGCCCACCCACCTCCTGCCTCATGGGATGTGTGTTTGGTGTTCCCTTCCTTGTCTACAGAGCAATCCTTGTTTCACTCCTTTGTTCTGCCTGACTTCTTTTTTGCTCTCTCTCCTCTTCCCTGTAACCTCTGCCACTCTTCCTCTGGCCCTTGTTCTGTGTCATGATCTTAGACATGGTTTTTTCAGGGCAGACATCCTTGAACTCCCCCCTGATCCTAGATCTTGTCCTGGCCACACTCTTACCATAGGACTACTGGCCAGAGGGCTGCCTGGAAGGCTTCTTAGTGGCCGAGAGACAGTGATAGCCTAGCTAAACAACATGAGCCAAGCCCTTAAATCCCTTATTGACAGCATCTTCACAAAGGTGGAAAGAGTGAGTCAATTCTAAACTTGAAAATTTTGCATGATTTCCAAATGTCCTGAATGTATTCTCCTGTTTCATGTGATTATCACTCTGCAGCACGCTGCTGGCTACCTAAATCCCATGCAAATCGCTTGCAAGATATAGCCTCAATGAAAACACTCTCCCACATGCACAATAAAAACCAAGCATTATTTCCTACAAATCTAGCTGTAAGAAATGAGAAAGGGGGGGTTATTATTATTTTTAATATTAATAGCAACTATTAACTGTTAATTTAGTCTAAATCATCTGGAAGGGAAATCTGTGCTGCTTGCTTGTTAGTTGAACAGAACGCATGATAATGTTCTGTTGTGTGCTATGTGGCATACTCAGTTGCTAGGTTACCCAGAACATCAGGAATTCAGGGAACAATGTACTTATATCTTTTTCAATTTTGAAAAATAAAATAGGTATTGACATAAAATACAGTGTGGCACTGAAGTAATTTTGTAGTGGAGAGATCAGAGGAAGGAGGCCTTTCATCTCCGTGACAGCAGTTTACTCCTCGTGGTGACTTACTGAGGGCAGGGGCAGGGCAACACAACAGGATGTCAGTCTCTGGCAGAATGCTTGTGGTCTCTGTACCCCAGCAACTCTTTCTTGAGTCAGGCTCCCCAAAGCCATCCTGCAGCCGCTGTTCTGAGCTTTGTCAACTGGTCCTACAGAAACCTATGACAGGTCCGGTGATGTATGGGCCTGCGAGGGAACAGTGAAGCCTTTCATGTTAAGAACAAATATGACAGATCATGCTAAGGTCCTCAGTCAGCTAGGGCCATGCCAGGAACTTCTTTATGATTACTATTATTATTATTACCTTCCTACTTGGAGATAATGTCATAATTTACAGTCGGGTATTGTGGGACCCAAATGATTGATGCCACTTGGACATGAATTGGTGGGGTTAATAATGGTCATTCACTGTGGCCCTGCATGGGAGGAAGCACTCACAGAAAGGCTGCATTCACTTTGATATTCTGCTCGGGACAGGAAGGTGGACTTCTCAGAGTCAACATTCCATCACATTCTGCTTTTGAAAGCATTCCCTGGGCCTTGATGAAAACTAGGGACAGGGTACCTCAAAAGCTGCCTCTTTTGTTCCAGGAATACTTTTGATTTTGTTTAATGTTCAACTCTATATGTCCACACTGAACTAAAATTGAGATGTGCAACCCTAGTTCTCTGACGAGACATGAGCTACATTTGGAAATTTAAAGCAAAACCCTAGATAGCGAATTTATTCCATTCTAGCAGCGTCCTTTGGTGGGAACCCAAGCTAGAGACAGTTGCTTACATATTCTCTTAATTATTTATCCTGGGACTATTTTGAATGCCAACAATGATTGGGATAATACTCTTAATTTTTAAAGTGACTAAAATTAATTGAGCATACTGTAATGAAATTTAAAATATGGGATGGAGGAAATTGAGATTCATTTTATTTCAAGGTGAAAAGTACTGAAAAGCAATTTTGTAAAACTTCCAAAAGTTGGAATTGAGTCAAGATAGAAAGCCAGGCATGCCTCAGATCCCAGAACTCAGAGTTAAGAGGCAGGATCAGGAGTTCAAAACCAGCCTCGGATATATAAGAGGTCAAGGCCAGCCTGGGGTAGAGGACATACTGTTTCAAAAATAAAGCACCATGAAAGGAGATCACACAATGAGCTGAAAACCAGAAGACTACCCTAAAATGCCTGGACTGCTTCTGCTACTCTACACCTAAGTATAGGAATAGCAGTGGGTGCTGACAAAGTTCCCCACACTAGCATAGAGCGCTGTGACAATTAAGAGGGGCTACTCTCTGAGCAAGGCCATAAGAGAAGGCTTCTACAAATGCTTCAAGACAATACAGACCTTCATGGATGATGGAATGTGAGATAAGAGGAAAGTACTTCCAGTGCCATAAAAACCATGCTGGGAGCCATCTTTTTCTGTTTGGAGAGTCACTATGCCTTTGTTTTAAGCACTGCTAAGAAGGAGAGACACTCTTTAAAATGATTAAACTTGGACAGCTTATGCCATTAAGTAGTAGCATTCATTTTTCTCATACATCACAGTTCACCTGTCCCTCTGAAACACATTATCGAGCCATCACCATATAAGCATCATTCATCTTGAGTTTTCTTTTTAACTTTATACCTACATCCTCCAAAGGCCCTAAAGCACTTTAAAAACAGATGATATTATTACTGCTTTACTGGCAACAACACTGACTTGTATATATTGTGTCCCCCACGCCGTCCCTGGAATGATCACCATGTACTAGAGATAAAGTTTATTCTTTGTGAACACAAAAGGCACAAGCACAGCATGCCTTCTTGGGTAATGAAATAAGACAGAATTGCTTCATAAACACACAGTTATGCAATAAATAGTGAGCAACATCATCTCTAACAGCACACCAGTGTCTTCAGAAAGCAACTGAGTGTAAAATCCCACTTCTTTCAAATCAGAATCCATCCTTCTTGTTCACTTGTAACAGACTTCTACAGCTATCAAAAGAAATTCCAGAGTCATCAGTATGGCATACAGTGTCCCTCCAACATTTTACCATGAACTAAAACTAAATATCACCAGATTTCTTTTCTGTATGAATCTCCACAGGTTGGTTACAATAGAAAGTTCTCAACAAATTCCTGAAAAAGCCAAAGTAAAGCTGTTGTGCAGGTGCGGTAGGTATAACATTACCCTCTCTCTCACCTGCTTCGTTATCTACCCCACATATATGTACAACCTATAAATGCATCCATGAATTATAATCTATGACCCACATATGTGAGAGAACATGAGCTATTATGTTTTCAGAGTCTGGTTTATTTCATTTAGCATAATGCTTTCCATTTCCCTGAAAATGTCAAAGTTCAATTTCCTCTTCCTCCTCCTCCTCCTCCTCCTCTTCCATCTTCTTCTTCACCCCTCCTCCTTCTCCTTTTCCTTTTTAAAGTCTCTCTGAAGCCCTGACTGCTCTGAACTTGCTACATAGACCAGATGGGCCTTGAACTCAGAGAGATCTGCCTGCTTCTGTCTCTCACATTCTGGGATCACTATGACCAGCTTTAATTTTTCTTTATGGCTGAATAAAATTCTATTACATATATGTACCACATTTTTCTGTACCCATTTATCTCTTGATAGATACCTAGGAAGGTTTCATTTCTTGCCTACCAGTAGAATGCCAGTGATAATGGATGTGTCTTAGAATCCTTCTACTAGAGTGCTTAGGAGTGCTATAGCTGAGTCATGTAATGGTTCTACTCTTTGAAAAGCCTATAGGCTGATCTCCATAGTCCCTGTACTGGCTTACACTTCTACCAACAAGGTATAAGAGTTCCTCTTTCTGCACATCCTCTTCAGTAGGTGATATCATTTGCATTATTATTATGGTTTATATTTTTAAATGTATGAATGCTTGCCTGCATGTATGTATGTGTATCATTTGCATGCCTGGTGCTTGCAGAGGCCCATAAGAGGATACTGGATCCCCTGGAACTGGAGTTACAGACAGTTGAAATCTGCCAGGGGAGTTGAACCCAGTCTTCTGCAAGAGCAGTCAGTGTTCTTACTCTAACTTCTAAGTCTCCTGTTCATCTGTTCATCTTCCAATGGAGGGGAGATGGAAACCCAGAGTAGCCTCTACTTGCATTTCAAAATGAAACATTTATTCCAGGACTTAGAATATACACAAATGTCAAGGAAAGAGTGCAGAAATGTTGCTTCTTGCTTCTAATGATCAGAATGGTTTCTGGGGAGATAAGGTGTGGAAAAAAAATGACAGAAAGCCAAGAGACAATTGTAACTTGTATCCATCTTTACCTCTGGTCTGGCATTGTGGTAGCACATCTCAAGAAGCTTCTGCAGAAGGCTGCATTGGAGAGAGTTTTCCCAAGATTATGCCTACAGCGTGAATTTGTTCTCCTATGTACTTTATTTGCAAGGACTGGAAACTTCTGCTTCCATTGTTACTACTGAGGAGTCCGTTGCGATCACAACTCCTGATGCTGGGTAAGCTATTCTCCTATACTTTTCTTCCTTAGGTCCCTGTTGTCCTGAGAGTTCCTGATGAGTTGTCCAATTATGGATTCTCCAATAGCCCATATTTTGAATATAAGGTGGGTTCTTTTTTTTGTTTTGTTTTGTTTTTTTTATTATTTATTTTATTTTATTTTATTTTTTTTAATTTACATTCCAAATCATTTCTGCTTTCCCGTTTCCTCCCTCCCGGAAAGTCCCATAAGCCCCCTTCCCTCCCTCTTTTCCCCATTCAACCCCCTCTCCTTACTCTGTCCTGGCGTTCCCCTACATCCAGTCTTTCCAGGACCAGGGGTCTCTCCTTCCATCTTCTTAGAAATCTATTGATATGCGGATTGTGTCTAGGGTATTCCGAGATTCTGGGTCAATATCCCCTTATCAGTGACTGCATACCATGTGTGTTCTTTTGTGATTGGGTTACCTCACTAAGGATGATATTTTCAAGATCTGACCATTTGCCTAGGAATTTCGTGAATTCATTGTTTTTAATTGCAGAGTAGTATTCCATTGTGTAGATATACCACATCTTCTGAATCCATTCCTCCGTTGAGGGACATCTGGGTTCTTTCCAGCTTCTGGCTATTATAAATAAGGCTGCTATGAACATAGTGGAGCATGTGTCCTTATTGCATGCAGGTAAAGTCTCTGGGTATATGCCCAGGAGTGGTATAGCCGGATCGCCGGGAGTGTCATGCCCAGTTTTCTGAGGAACCGCCAGACTGCTTTCCAGAGTGGTTGTACCAGCTTGCAATTCCACCAGCAGTGGAGGAGTGTTCCTCTTTCTCCACATCCTTGCCAACAACGGCTGTCTCCTGTGTTTTTGATCTTAGCCATCCTGACTGGTGTGAGATGGAATCTCAGGGTTGTTTTGATTTGCATTTCCCTAATGACTAAGGATGATGAACATCTCTTTAGGTGCTTCTCAGCCATTAGATATTCTTCAGGTGAGAACTCTTTGTGTAGCTCTGTACCCCATTTTTTAATAGGGTTACTTGCCTCTTTGGAGTTTAACTTCTTGAGTTCTTTGTATATCTTGGATATTAGCCCTCTGTCGGATGTAAGGTTGGTAAAGATCATTTCCCAGTTAGTTGGTTGCCGCTTTGTCTTTTTGACAGTGTCTTTTGCCTTGCAAAAACTTTGTAATTTAATGAGGTCCCATTTGTCTATTCTTGATCTTAGAGCATAAGCTATTGGAGTTCTGTTCAGGAAATTCTCCCCTATGCCCATATGTTCAAGGTTCTTCCCTAGTTTCCCTTCTATTAGTTTCAGTGTGTCTGGTTTTATGTGGAGATCTTTGATCCACTTAGAATTGAGCTTAGTGCAAGGAGATAAGGATGGGTCAATTTGCATTCTTCTGCATGTTGACCTCCAGCTGAGCCAGCACCATTTGTTGAAAAGGCTATCTTTTTTCCACTGGATGGTTTTAGCTCCTTTGTCAAAGATCAAGTGACCATAGGAGTGTGGATTCATTTCTGGGTCTTCAGTTCTGTTCCATTGATCTACATGTCTGTCACTGTATCAATACCATGCGGTTTTTAACACTATTGCTCTGTAGTACAGCTTGAGGTCTGGGATACTGATTCCCCCAGAGGTTCTTTTACTCTTGAGAATAGTTTTAGCTATTCTGGGTTTTCTGTTATTCCAGATGAATTTTTGAATTGCTCTTTCTAACTCTATGAAGAATTGAGTTGGGATTTTGATGGGGATTGCATTGAATCTGTGTATTACTTTTGGTAAGATGCTCATTTTTACTATATTAATCCTGCCAATCCATGAGCATGGCAGATTTTTCCATCTTCTGAGGTCTTCTTCAATTTCTCTCTTCAGAGACTTGAAGTTCTTGTCATACAGATCTTTCACTTGTTTGGTTAGAGTCACGCCAAGATACTTAATATGGTTTGTGGCTATTGTGAAGGGTATTATTTCCCTTACTTCTTTCTCAGCCTGCTTATCCTTTGAGTATAGGAAGGCTTCTGACTTGCTTGAGTTGATTTTATATCCGGCCACTTTGCTGAAGTCGTTTATCAGCTGTAGGAGTTCTCTGGTGGAGTTCTTTGGGTCGCTTAAGTATACTATCATATCGTCTGCAAATAGTGATAGTTTGACTTCTTCCTTTCCAATTTGTATCCCTTTGACCTCTTTTTGTTGTCTAATTGCTCTAGCTAGAACTTCAAGTACTATATTGAAAAGATATGGAGAGAGAGAGCAGCCTTGTCTAGTCCCTGATTTTAGTGGTATTGCTTCAAGTTTCTCTCCATTTAGATTGATGCTGGCTACCGGTTTGCTGTAAATTGCTTTTACTATGTTTAGATATGGGCCTTGAGTTCCTGATCTTTCCAAGACCTTTAGCATGAAAGGATGCTGAATTTTGTCAAATGCTTTCTCAGCATCTAATGAGATGACCATGTGGTTTTTTTCTTTGAGATTGTTTATGTAGTGGATTACATTGATGGATTTCCTTATATTGAACCATCCCTGCATCCCTGGGATGAAGCCTACTTGATCGTGGTGAATGATCGTTTTGATGTGTTCTTGGATTCGGTTGGCAAGAATTTTATTGAGTATTTTTGCATCGATATTCATAAGAGAGATTGGCCTGAGATTCTCTTTCTTTGTCGGATCTTTGTGTGCTTTTGGTATTAGTGTAATTGTGGCTTCATAGAACGAGTTGGGTAGTGTTCCTTCTGTTTCTATTTTGTGGAACAGTTTGAAGAGTATTGGTGTTAGGTCTTCTTTGAAGGTGGGTTCTTTTGATGCAGAAATCTATGTCCTTCAGTTCTGAAATTTTTCTTATTCAATTTCTTTGTTGAGATAATTATTTGGAGCTTTTAGGAGTCGGGTTTCCTTTACTGGGACTAGACCCCATGAGTTAGGACAACTCTAATAAAGGACAACATTTAATTAGGGCAAGCTTATAGTTTCAGAGGTTCAGTCCATTATCAAGGCAAGAAACATGGCAGTGTGCAGACAGACATGGCGCTGGAGGAGCTGAGAATTCTACATCTTGTTCTGAAGGCAACGAGGAGAATAACTCTTCCATGTTGGACCACATTGGACTACATTGGACCACATTGGACAGAGCTTCAAAGAACACCCCACAGTGACACACTTCCATGGACAAAGTCACACTTCCTAACAGTGCCACTCCCTATGGGCCAAACCAAGCATATTCAAACCACCATACTTACCTTCCTTTTTTTAAAAAAAAGTATTTTATTAAATATTTATAATGGATATAGCATATTTGTGTTAAATCCATTCCCTGTTTTCTAGTCCCCAATTCTTTCTTTATCCTTCCTACCTCTTTTGCCTCCCAATTTCATGTCTTCTGCTTTTCTTATTGGGAACTTTCCTCTGATATAAGGTGTTGCTCATTCACATTTAAATGCAATTTAATTTATGATGTGTATGTGTGGTGTGTGTGTGTGTGCTGTAGTGTGTGTATGTTTGTGTGGGTGTCAGGGTTGTTGTGTAATGAATCCTTTGAACAACATTTAGAAACAATGTATGGAGGCAGAATTTATCAGTTGATGAGTTTCACATGGTTGGGTCATCTATTAGCTTTCTCACTTCTGGCACAAGCACCTTACAGAAGTTAATTAAAGAGAAAAAGCCTTTATTTAGACTCCAGGTTTCAGAAATTTTATTCCATGGCCAGAAAATTCCACTGTTGTGGTCCTCAGACAAGACTGAAACACCCTGATCATGATCATGTAGCAAAACAGAGCTGTTCACCTGGTAGAAACTAAGCAACAGAGAGAGAGTCTGAAGGAGAATGACGACTAGATCTGCTTCTCAGGAGCATGCCTGCCAGTGGCTGGCTTCTTCCATTAGGCCTACCTCCTTCTAGAAGTGGTTAGAATCATATTTTGCATTCATCCAGGGATTTAACTTCTCAAGACAGAGTTATTATAATTCAACCATTTCCCCAAGCTCAAGCCCCTAAATGCCTTTTGGAAGGACATTTCACTTTCAAAATATTTTCTGCTTTTTTTTTATTAGGATATATTATCTGTAAAAAAAAAACTGTTTTCTTGTCATCTATGCAATTAATGTTCTTTAATCACACACACACACACACACACACACACACACACACACACACACACACGTATATAAAACCGATCCAAAATAGGCCTAAATGTTATTCTTAGTGGACAAACGTAGATAGGCATTGTATGAGAGCTCAGTGCCTAGAGAACATGGTCTACTTTCTGATTAGGCATAAACCCTTTTAACCTTAGTGGGCTATACATGGAAAAGCAAAGGAGAACCAAGAAATTTGAGTTGATTGTTGTAAAAAAATCACTAGCCAGTATCTCCTGTTTACAACTTAATTCTTATTTTTATGATAAAGCATGCCTCCAAGTTCTGAGACTTTCTGGGTTTCTTTAGCAAAACCTGACTTGTTCCTCATTGTCATTACATCCTGTGAGCACATAGAATCAGGCAAAATTCTGCCTTTTACCCATTTTTGTCATCTAAAACTGGGTTATTCCATTCTCTCCCCAATTCTGCCCATATTATTCAATCCATAAGTTTCACCCCTTTTCACTCTATTTTTTGTAGCACTTCAGGAAGACATAAGGTAAATATTCATTCCACTTTAGTGGATGTACACACCTTCAACTCACTGGAGAGGGAAATCCCTACAGGCAGCTAATGTAACTGCCTCATGAGGTCTTGTGTGTAACAAGTTCTCAACAAATGTCCACTTTACTGAAGAGTTTGGAAATTCTATCCAGAAGCTCACAAAACCTACTTGTTTCAAGGCATTTTAATAAGACTTTTTCTGTAAGAAGAACACATTTAGATAAAAACCTGTCATCACCAATTGCTGGAGCTATAACCATCAGCCTTTGCATCTCTTGCCTCATTGGTCAGCTTTTCTTCATTGACTTAATAAGTGGTTTTCACTCACACAAAAGAGCATTAATTATAGTGAAATAAGAATAAAAAAATCTCTGGTTATTTCAAAGCACTGAAGAAAAAGGCAACCAGCAGTTCATCATAGATAAAATTCTATACTGTGATGGAGAGATGTAGTTCTCTCTGGGTTAGACTTCACATTGGTCTTGAGAGCTCTTGCCTCTGCTCTTTACCTACAATGCTTCTGCTGTCAGTGACATCTTGATTCAGTGATATCTTCAACTGTGATATAAATATTGACTTTCTACACAACTAGAAGTGGGCAGTTAACTTCAGGTAACAAAAGTCTACATTCATATTTGCTTTTCATGATACAATGATTATTCTTAAATCATCAACATTTTTCCCCATAGCTTCCTCTGTGTGTGTATATCTTTTTAAATTGCTCTTCCTCATTAGGGAATCATCTTAAACAGAGATTTTTTTCAAATATGTTATTTTACTGCTGCTGTTTTGTTTTATGTATTTTAATTGAAGTTTTAAATTTTGTGCTTGCACCCCATGGAGTAATAACTACAAGGAACAGAATTTTATTAATTGGAAAAATAAATTTGAAAACAATGACCTAAATAAGTTAAGCAGGTTGTAGATGTTCTTCCAAGAAATATATGAATATCAGTCCATACATGTTCCTATGCATCTTTAAGTCATTTGAGTCTTTGTATACAATAAGGAACGATCAAATGGCAAATGTAAAAATCTAAACTATTCTCAGAAAAGTACCTCATTCTTGGACCAGTTGAGTTCTGTTTTTGAAAGAAAGTTTTCACATGGAAAAAAAACATCATTAATTGGTGACTGTTGAGTAATTATAGTACAGTCCATTCTGTTAGGCACTATAGAGAGAAAATCAAGTCAATATAAACAGTCACTTCTTATCAGGAATTTTAAAATAAAGAGACAGACATACAAACTGTTTGAAAACATTGTAAATGCTGCTGGAGGGTCCATGGCTATACACGGAATATAGAGGCGGAGGTAGGGGAACTGCAGAGACACATCCAGCTTGGTCCACACAGCAAACTCCAGGCCAACCTACAGGGCAAGAGCTTGTCTTAAAATGAACTCATTAATTAATTAAAATAAAATTCAATTTAAATACAGGATAGAGAGAAACCCTCTAGTGTAGGGCAGACAAGATTTTTTCAAAAAGTAAAAAATGAAGTTAGCTGCATTGTCAACAACTGAGAGTTACAGAGAAACAGGTCAAAAGGGAGAATGTTCTCTTTTGCTCATAGTTTTAAATGTATCAGTCTATGATCATTAGCTCCATGTTCCTGAGTCTGAGTAAGACAGAACATCTCAGTAGAAGGGTATGATGAAGTCAACTTACTAACTGTACAGCAGCTGGGAAGCAGAAAGGAAAACTAGAGGGAGGCAGAACAAGTTATATCTCTGCAGAGCATACCCCTTGTGACCTACTTCCTCCAATTCAGCCACACCCACTCCTTTTTATCATCTACCAGTATTACCATGGCACTATGCCTACTTCCATGAATGAGGCTAGAGCCCTTGGTTGCTAACCATTTTTTAGTGATTATTTTCACCAGCTACTAGTGTATTAGTCATTCAAGAGGTCACTTCACAACAAAAATGAAAACTAATAATTGTAGTTGTATAATTAAATGTCGAAAGCTTGAAGTCCAGGTTGCAACTGTAAGACCCCCGACTCTCAGCTTGTTAATAATGCAAGGGCCAAAGGTTAGCACAAGCAGCAAAATAAAAATGGAACCCAATAAACTGAAGATTAGGGTTGCTATCCACATGGAGGAATTAAACCAAGATTCAAACCAACTTTGATTTCTCTCTCTCTCTCTCTCTCTCTCTCTCTCTCTCTCTCTCTCTCTCTCTCTCTCTCTCTCTCCCCCTATTTGGCTAGCCCTTCCCTAACCTTAGCCATGGAATCCTTATACCCCTGAATGGTCTATACAAAAGCAACATTCTTCATTGAGGGCAGTGCACAATCCTCCCTGTTGGAGGAACAGTAAATCTAACCTCTTCTATTCTGTAGGACCACTCCCAGAAGAGAGTTCAGAGACTCCTGTAGGTGAGAGATCGATGTTTCAATCCTCAAAATGTCCAGAATTATAGCGGACCTGAGGTTCTGGTATTGGTGACCTTGTAGCACCAAGGAAGAGGTACCAGTAGCCACACCAGCAGCTCCTAGCTCCAAGGGCAACGACACTGTGAACATTGTGAAGGGCTCCCTTCATGTTCAATAGAGGGTACTGTCCCATCTATCTAGAAGGGGTGGTAAATAAGCCTTGAGATCAATTGGACCAGTACACAGAAATCAGTGGACTGGTCCAAGACAGTAGATGCACACAAGGGGCCAATCCTGAGGCACAAACCCACCATCCATATGGGGGAGGCAGGTGGTAAAAAGTGGTTGCCCCTATACACACTGATGGGTCTGCTCCTGGCTTCTCCTATCTCAGGGAACACATATGTGGGGGTCTCTCACAGGACACTCCTCAACTTTGGTCGTCCGCACCCTAAGCCCCACCCTCCAAGGCTGTTTCTGACATGGTTTAGATTTCCAAGTCCCTCGTCCCCCACATTCAGGTAATCCCTACCCCTGTGTCTCTAGGTGGGGATATCCCAGGAGTCAAGGTTCGCTGTTAATTTACAGAGCTCAAAGACAAGGTCCAGCCACCAGATATAAGGTGGGTGTTTCTCTGTAGTGGACCGAGCTACATTCCCACTGACTGAGAGCACTTGCCACATCACTTTGGTAGAGTTGTTAGTGCTGAGGCTCAGCTCTAGAAGGAAGATACACCATAGACATGGTTTCTCTGACCTTGCAGAAGGGCAGGTGATTGAGCTTGAGGGGACATTGCTCAGGTGTCTGGCTGCTGTCCAGTTGGTGTCAGGCACAGGTGCTGGTCTGACATGAGTTACGTGAACCCAGGCAGTTACTCCATCCATTTTAAGAGCAGTTGGGGTGGTCTACAACACCAGGAATAACCCTTTCCACTTTGCTCCCAAGTTTTCAGCCCGATGCCTCTTAACATATACCCAATCTCCAACTTAGTGCAATCTCTGGGGTACCTGCATTATACAGGGCACTACATATAGGCCTGATCTGATCCTGGTGGCTGATCTGGAAAATTTGCAATAGATCCATAAGATCTTCATCAGCCTGAAAAGTCACTGGGAGGGCTTGGAGGGTGTCAAGATCCGGGGTCAAGGGAGTGGGGGTCCAACACAGGATCTCAAAGAGAGTTAGATTAAAATGATAGGGAGTATTTCTGGCCCTAAACAGTTCCATGGGAAGGAGCACCACCCAGTCTGCGCCAGTCTCTAAGGAAAAGTTGGTTAAAGTCTTCTTCATCCTTTTTACCTGCCCCAGACTTTGGAGATGGTCTGCAAAATGGAGTTTCCAATCTGTCCTCAGAAACTTACCCACTCCCTGGCTTACCTAAGAAAGAAAGGCTACCCCATGATCTGAGCCAATGGTTTTAGGAGTTTTAAACTGAGGAAGTATCTCCTCTAGTATCTTCTTCGTGACCACCTGTGTGGTTTCTCTCTTGGTGGGGTAGGCTTCTACCCATCCAGAAAAAGTATCTACAAAGACTAAGAGGTATTTATACCCATGTTTTCCTGGTCTGACTTCAGTAAATTCAACTTCCCAAAATACTCCAGGACAATTACCCTTTAGCCTTTTTCCTGATGGTGCCTTAGAGAGATAGGCATTTACCTTCTGACAAGCTTCACAATGTCTAGCTATCATGTCTGCTAGTTTTCCTAAATTTAAAATAACTACACCAGACACCTTGATCACCTGCTCTAGTTTTCTACTACCAAGGTGCATTTATGCAAGCAGTTCAAGGGCCTGATGTTCTGCTAGGATGGTTTTTCCCTCCAATATCTTTCAATATTCACTTTTGTCCAAATAGTTAGTGAGATACCCTTTAATGAGCTTAAGCTCATGATCAGTATATACAGGTGGTGGCCAGCCATTTCTCAAGCTCCAGTATGGGCACTCTTCTCCCAGGTGGTGGTTTGTCAAGAACATACATAGTCTTTACTTCTTTCATCACTACTTCCTTTGCCACCCGGTCTGCCAAGTGGTTCCCACTAGCTATGGGGTCCTCACCCTTCTGGTCCTCTGGGCAATGGATTATACTCACTTTTGCTGGTTTAAAAAGGGCCTTTAGTAGGGTAACTCTCTCTGGTTTGTTCTTAATGATCTTGCCTTCCAAGGCTAGGAGTCCCCATTGTTGATAAATGACCCCGCACCTGTATGCATACCTGTAGGCATACCTGCTGTCTGTGTAGATTTTAATTCAGTTTCCTTCTTCCTCCATCTGTCAGTTTATTTACCAGTTGTGAAGGACCCTAAGGGCTTTTGCCAGTCTTACACTCCCCACACACATAAAGCTTCCCTCTCCTGTCTGGGGTCAAGGCTAGGCCAAGTTCCACTCTCCATCCACAGTTCTTGGGAAGATCAGGAACAATCTTGGGAAAAAACGCCGAATGTACTGACTGATAGTCACCTGACTCTCTGGAAAATCCCAGATAGAATTCAAACATGTGTCATTATCTGCCCATGCTTGCTAGCCAATAGATTTAAAGGTCAATATGCTTAGCCAATAAGTTTAAACTGCAACCTTGCTGTAACCTGTGCCCCAAAAAGTATAAAAACTGCTTGTAATAGCCATTCATGGCAGCTTTCAAGTCACTTACTTTGAGGGACTAATTGAAGGTAGTTACAATGTGCTGGAAATAAACCTCTTGCTTTTGCATCAGTCTGCATCTCAGTGTCTCACTCAGGGGCATCTCAAAGTAAGTACCACTGACTGATGGGCATGGAGGGGAGGGGTTGTCTTACATTTGGAGGCTCGTCCAGGATTCAAGGAGAGCCCCCAAGTGACCATCAACTAGAATGATTAAAGAGGAAAAGATCAAGCTTGGCAACAGGCACCTACACTTATGAGTTTTTATTTCTCTCTGTCTTTTGCTTCACTTTTGGCTCAAGAGCACAGTGTGGGATGGAAAGCTTCTGGTCTGGTGTAGTCAATTGTGGCAGGCAGTTGTAAATAAAAAAAACTTAGAAAATAAATTAGAAAAAAAAACACTGTGACCATGGGAAGTCTGGGGGATGCTTCAGGGCCCTGGAGGGAATCAGAACTCTGCTCTTTTTGTAAATGTCAAGACACAGTATCAGCAGGAGCCCACCTAGTCTTACTATAACCTGGTTTCTGCACCTCTGGTGGGGTAACTGTCTGTGTGCTGATTGTCTTTCTCTGTGTTCTTGAGCTTGGATTGACATTATTTTTGGACATGGAACAGACTGAATATACCCTGTTAAACATCCTAGTTAACCACTGGAGGAAAGTTAAGGAAAGAGGAGAAAACTTGTCAGTAGTTGGAAAGAAAGGCAAGTTAGTTACTCTCTGCTCCTCTGAATGGCTGACCTTAGGAGTAGGGTGGCCACCCATAGGGACCTACGACTTGCAGGTGATCAAAGCAGTAGAGGAAAGAGTCTTTAGGCCAGGATCCCTCTGGCACCCAGACCAAGTGCCTTATATAGTTACCTGGAAGAATCTAGTGGAAGATCCCCAACCCCATGGTTATGAAGCAGGTGGGCTAAAATGATCTAAAATACATGAGGGAGCAAAAGGCTTATAAGAGAAATTAGATAGAGAAAATTTTGAAATAGTTAAAATATCAATTGATAACATCTAGACTAGATTAAGAGGGGAATATGTAAGGAGCTGAAGTTAATTTAACTAAAGTAAAGAAGAAAGTAAATTTGCTTGCTTATAAAACTGAAAATGAATACAGTGACTCTTTAATTATATCTGCTCTTGATTGCTTTTTCAGCTGTGGTTCCTCCTTTCTGTGTGGGCTCTTTTCTGATGGATTCTCCCTACATGGTAACAAGAATGATCAGAAGATAGAATAGGACTACTTTTTACCAGATTAGCAACCACAAAAGAAAGTAGGCTCTTCTTCCTTAGTGATGGCAATCGAATCTAGACATATCCAGAGTGAATCAGTCACTATGGCTACAAAGATAGAATATTTTGATTTATGAAATTTGTGTCCTATAGTAATGTATATATTTATGCATGTATGTGATAATACCAGCCTTATACAAATTGAAAGACTGGGAGTATAGATAGCAAAATCTTATAAAATTTAAAAATAAAACCCAATTAAAATGTGGTACAGAGCTAATAGAGAATTCTCAACTGAGGAATCTGGAATGGCCATGAAGTACTTAAAGAAATATTCAACATCCTTAGCTATCAAGGAAATGCAAATCAAAACGACCCTGAGATTTCAGAAAGACTATGATCAAAAACTCAAGTGCAGCACATGCTGTTGAGGGTGTGGAGAAAGAGGAATACTCCTCCATTGCTGGTAGGATTGCAGACTGGTACAACCACTCGGGAAAGTTCCTCAGTTCTGGAAGTTTCTCAAAAAACTGGAAATAACTCTACCTGAAGACCCAGCTATAACACTCCTGGGAATATACCCAAAAGATGTTCGACCATACCACAAGAACATAGGCACCATTATGTTGATAGCAGCCTTATTTGTAATAGGCAGAAGCTGGAAGCAAGCCAGATAGATGTTCCTCAACCGAAGAATGGATACAGAAAATGTGGTTCCTTTACACAATGGAATACTACTCAGTTGTTAAAAATGAGGGCATCATGAATTTTGCAGGCAAATGGAGAGAACTAGAAAATATTATCCTGAGTGAGATAACCCAGACCCAAAAGGACATACAGAGTGCGTATTCACTGATAAGTGAATATTAGCCCAAAAGTTCAGAATACCCATACTCACAGACCATATGAATCTTAATAAGAAGGAAGGAGTGTGGAGACAGGAGAGTAAATAGAAAGATGAAGCAGTATGTGGTGGGGAAAACCTGCAGAAAGTCCCAGATATCTGGGATGTGAGAGGCTCCCAGGACACAATGGAGAATGGCCTGAGCCAAAATTCTCTACAGTGGGACCTAAAGAAACCACCTCCAGTAGATAGACATGGCCCTCATTTAAGGCATGAGACCACCACCCATCTTCAAAATTTTTGACCCAGAATTGTTTCTGTCTAAAGGAAATGCAAGGACAAAACAAATGGAGCAGAGACTGAAGGAAAGGTCACCTAGAGACTAGCCCAACTTGGGATCCATCCCATGCACAGGCACCAAACCACAACACTATTACTGATGCCATATTGTGCTTACAGATAGAAGCCTAGCATGGCTGTCTTCTGAGAAGCTCTACCAGCTCTACTGAGTCAGATGCAGATATTTACAGTCAAACATTGAACTGAGGTCAGGGACCCCTATGGAAGAGTTAGGGGAAGGAATGAAGGAGCAGAAGAAGATTGCAACCCCTTAGAAATAACAACAGTATCAACTAACTCGGACCCCTCAAAGCTCCCAGGGATTAAGCGACCAACCAAAGAGCATACATGGGCCAGTCTGTGACCCCCACTACATACGTAGCAAAGGACTGCCTTGTCTAACCTCAGCAGGAAAGGATGCATTTAATTCTGTAGAAAGTTAATGCCCTAGGAAAGGGGGATGCTAGTGGGGTGAGGTGGGTGTGAGTAGTTAGTTGGAGGGCACACTCTCAGAAACAATGGGGAATGGAGATGAGTGAAGAATTCGTGGAGGGGGGACATGGAAAGGGGAAACATTTAGAATGTAAATAAATAAAATAATTAAAAATTTAATATAAAAAATTAAAAATTAAACTACCATATAATCTAGCAATGCCACCTCAGCATATACATCCCCATGAATTAAAAGGTGGAGGGGTAGGAATGATAGCTCAGTAGTTAAGTGCACATACTGCTCTTGTAGTGAGTGGTCTCAAGTTCAGTTCCCCAGCATCTTTATCTGGTGGCTTACAACTACCTATGGCTCTAGCTTCAAGGGATCTGATAGTCTCTTTCAGCCACTAGGAGTATCTGCCCTTGGGTGCACATATCCACATAAAGATACATACATATCCACATAATTAAAGTTAAATAAATATTTTTTAAATTAATTAAAAACAGAATCTTGAGCAGAATGTGATTGTGCATACTTAGATGCCAACACTCACAAAGGTAAGTCCAGAGAATTACGAGAATAGCCTGGGCTGCACAGGGAGCCCAAGTACCAAAAATTAGCAGAAAAACAATGAAGTGTTTTAAAGAGATATGTGTAAATCTATATTCATAGTAGTAGTATTTACAGTACCTGAGAAGATAAAACCTCAATGTCTGCCATTCCTTCAGTCTCTGCATCATTTATGTCCCTGCATTTCTTTTAGAAAGGAGCGATTTGGAGTCAAAAGTTTTGTAGGTGGGTTGGTGTCCCCATCTCTCCACTATTTGACTACTAGAGATGGTATCTTCAGGTTCCATATCCCCACTGTTAGACATTTCAGTTAAGGTCACCCACATTCAGCTCTAGGAGTGTCACCACCCCAAGTCTCTGGGGCATTCTAGAGGTTCTCCTCACCCCAAACCCCAATCCCTGGTAGCTGAATATTTCCATTAATTCTCCTGGCCCTCTAGACCTCTCTCCTGTCTCCCTTAATACCTGACCCTGTCCTCCTTTCCCTCCTCCCCATCCTACCCAGGTTCCTCTCTCCTTCTGCCTCCCATGATTATTTTGCTCCCCCTTCTAAGTGGGATGTAAGCATCCTCACTTGGGCCTTCCTTTCCATGGAGAAGCACCAATCTCTGACACAATCACTGATGCTATTTTGTGCTTGCAGACAGCAACCTAGCATAGCAAGCATCCCCCTGAGAGTCTCTACCCAGGAGCTGACTGAGACAGATACAAATACCCACAGACATTGAAAAAAGGTTGGTGACCCCTATTGAAGAGTTAGAGGAAGGATTCAAGGCCCTCAAGGAGATGGCAACTCCATAGGAAGACCAACAGTGTCAAACCTAATCATGTAGAGATTTGGTGCCCTGGGGTAGGGAGAAATCTGGAGGGGGCACCTGCTCAGAGGCAAAGGGGAGGAGGAATGGGGAAAAGAACTTTGCAATGGAGACTGGGAGGAGGCAACATTTGAAATCTAAATAAACAAAATAATAATTTTTTTTAATATCAAAGTCTATTGAAAGAGAATCAGCAATCAAATGAAGTATTAGACAACAACAGAATGTTATTTATCCTTAAATGGGAAGGAAATCAAATCACATGTTAAAACAAGGTTGAAAGCTTTGACGGTATTATATTAAGTTATATAGCCAGTCACAGGAAAACTGTTTTATTTGCAAGATATATCTAAGTTGCACTAGAAAATGTAGTGGTCGTTACCAAGGTCAGATGGAGGGAGGTGAAGGAATTATTAGTGTCAATATTGGAAGATGAAAACATTGTTAATTTGTTTTGCACAGTATAAACATACATATGAAGTGGAAACTTAAGGGGTCTTTGGAAAGTCAGTTGTGTTGAATGGTGTTTTGCTGGGGCAAACACATGAAGGAATGTTTTCCTAAAGTGGACACAGATGAAAGGCTAAGGCAGACTTGGAAAGGAACATTTAGCTGAAGCAGACACATGAGAAAATATGTTCTGCTAAAGCAAGCATATGAAAGGACATGTGATGAAGAATTCTTTGCTAATATAAGCACGTATTGGTCTGCCTTACATTGCATAGTTGGGCTTCATTTTTCAGTACTCCATAGAAAGAAATGCATCAAAAACCTTCTGGTGGTGTGCTGCAGTTTCTTGTGGCTTCGTGGACTTGGGCTGTTTAGCAGAGTGATGTTAGCTAAGACAGAGGAAACTGCTGAGGTAGGACATACCATGAGGCCAGGCCCATGGTGTTTGGAGGAAGTATAAATAGAAATCGATGGATAGTGACAGAGACTGAGCGAGGCTTGCTTACGGAGATGGCTGTGCAATGTTTGTTGGCCTCAAGTCTTGGCTGATCGTCGCTTTGCTGAGAGAGGCAAAGTGGAGAACTTCTCCTAGTCTTCCTGCTGGTCCCTCCTGCTGACTCACGCTTAGGCTGAGGCCAGACTGTCTCTGCTGGGTAGTGCCACTACTGCTGATTCGTGTTTGCTCTCCCAACTCTACCAAACTGGACTGTTGGTGTATCTATGAAGTGTTTCAAATTAGATCCGGCTGCTGCTGCTAACCCGTGATCTGAACTGCTGCTTTCCAGACAACACAGTTGCTCCAAAGAACCTTTCTAAACAGGTCCAGTCCCCACCAACCTGTATCCTTTCTTTTCCACTACCTCTGGTGGATGGAGGGTGAGCAGGGAGATTAAAGCATTTAAGAATCATCATTTAAAGTAGACTTTGAAAAAAATTAAAGCTACGTACATATACTTTCACTTTATACAGTTAGAACTGGTCAAGATTATAAAGTCCATGTTAATCTCCTTATCACAAAAATAAAAGTTTAAACAACAGTGAATTCAGGAAACACTCAATTAAATGAAGCATCATTATTTTATTTTGTTATTTTATAGTTGCTGTGGCAACTTCCTACTCTGTAATCAAGGCTGACCTCAATTTGACATGCAGCCCATGTTCACTGGAAATGCTTGACACCCCTTACTCCACATTGTTGGGATTAAAGCTGACACCACTCTGCCTAGAACAAACCAACTCTCACTCAATTTCACTGTGGTTTATTCAATGAGGCTAATCAGTTAATGCTGTTCAAATAAATGATGGTAGATATAGATCAGTAGATGAATGGATAGAGAGGTAGATAGATAGACAGACAGACAGACAGACAGACAGATAGATAACATTCTAAATACTTGTCTTCCTCAATATTTTGAAAGACTAATCTCTGTTGTGACAGTATTAGGAATTGATTGTTATAATTGTTGTAATACTGCAACAATCATTAATAGCTGTATTGCCCCATGTAAGAACACATTTAAGGTTTCCATCTATGAGCCAAGAAACATGATCCCACCAAACACCAAATCCATAGACACTGTTATGTTGGATTTTCAGCCTCCACAGCTGTGTGAAATAAATTTATCTTATTTATAGGACACAGAGCACATGGTCTTTGGTATTTTGTTACAGCAGCTCTAGCAAACTGAGAGGTGTGTGTGTGTGTGTGTGTGTGTGTGTGTGTGTGTGTGTGTGTGTGTGTGTGGTGTGTGGTGTGTGTGGTGTGTTAAAAAGTAAGAAGAAAATAATACATTTTCTTCTAAATGTAATATATTCCCTTAAATATTTTAAGAAAGTTTTAGGGAAGATGCTTACTATGGGCCAAAATGTTATGTTGCAATCCCTCCTCCTGAATTCCATCCAATCCCAACCAAAGCAGCAGTATCAGCTGCTATGTCCTTGATGGAGAAGAATTCACATTAAAGTATAGGAAGGCAAGCATCCCGAGTTGACTTCAAGCAGGGGAGGTGAGGAAAAACTAAGCTCCAACATGAAAACTGAGCCTGCTAGCAACAGCAGAGCCTCCCTCTAGGATCTGAACTATCATTTCTCCTTCTTCTCGCCAGCACTGTGGTGGATCAGGAATCGAGGTTTTCTGAGAAGTCCTTTCTACCCACAGTGCAATCAGCTACAATCAGACATATTAGATTCAATAGGTGTGAAGGTGTGATTACTAATAAAATCGAAGAGTTTAGTGAGAGAAAAGATAGCAATGCCTCCCTGTGGCTCTTCAGGGAAGGTCTCTATAGGAGCCAACTGGAGCATGCCTAGGCCAACTTTCCTGTTTTCTGGGGCCCTATTTGTCTTCTCTGGTTGGATGGACTGTCTCAGTCCCTAGCTGCAGATGTTCTATCCTCTTTCAGGTCTTCACCTTACTCTTTTAATCCTAGCATTTATTTAACCCCCAACTAACAGGTTCATAGACACTTTTGCCTTAACTGAATTTCCTCATCAATCTTCACTTTTCAAGGTAACATTGTAATTCTCAACACAATTGTTCAATATTTAAATTATAACTTGTTATCATTCCCTGATACTATTCAGTTGAACCTAGTAAAATACTAACATCAATTTCTTTAAGAAGCTAGCTGTTATTTAACGTGATCTTGATATACTTAATAAAATTTTCAAAATACAAAAGCAAAAGGGATGTGAAATGTGATAGGTTTTCACTGTATAGCTCAAGCTGATCTTGTACTCATGATTCTCTTGACTCAGTTTTCTTGAGTGCTAAGGTCATAGGCCTGTGTAACCTATCTTTAAAAGGGAAGGAGGAAGCCAGGAGCTTTGGTATATACCTATAATTCCAGATCTTAGGAGGTAGAGGTAGGAGGATGACAAAGTCAAGGCCAACATCAGCTTCATAGCAAGTCTAAGACTTATAAATTTTTGGCCAAACAGAGGCTACGTGAAACAACTATAAGGAAATTTGCTAAGTCCAATAAAAAGTAATGAAAATTGCATGGGCATATACAGCAAACCAAGCTCTCTTTAAGAAAGGCATTAGGTCACACTTTCATTGATATGTATCAAAGGGAACACAACCACAGAGTTTGGAATGTATAAGGCAAAGAGCTTTGGGAGAGATGAAACTGGAAAGGATTTTTGGGGCCATATCAGGAACAGAGCTTGATTCTTAGAGTTAAAAATGTTTGGAGAAACTGCTGCTTGGGATGAGCAGTGAGTCAGCAGGAGGGAAATAAAAAGTGCTGAGCAGAATTGATAGCCCACTAAGGTGAACGTGACAGGCTCAGTCAGTACAGCTTTTCCTAGCAATGCTGCTCAGTCCAGCAAGGAAGTTCAAGGTCACTGGGAAATGTTAAGGAACAAAAAAAAAAAGCCCAGCTGAATCAGGTAGCCATGGAAAGCTGGATTGATTGAGATAAGATAGAAAGGAAGTTTACAGACAAAAAGCAAAGCTGTTACAAATGTCAAGGACAAGGGAGATAAAAATAAGGAATATAGAATAATTGACATGGAAAAAATGTGGAGGAATGGGACACTCAGAATCAGAGATAGTACACATAGATGATAAGATGCAAGTATGTCTTGAAATGGAGGATGGATGGCTTCAAGAAGATAGGGAATCTGTGGAGTCACCGACACGGAAGTGATCAGACAAACTCATAGAGTAAGCAAAAAAAAAAATTGTATTGCAGAGTTTAGAATAGCACATAGCCGATATGGTAAGAAAGCAGCTGAAACTGTTAGGAAGAACGACGTGGAATTTCCACAGCCAGAAAGATAACCAAGAATGATTAATGGATATGGTCCTCTCTGCAGCCTTGTCCTCTGTGCTTATGTTAATGACAGGGAAGTGTGGGACTCAGTCTGGGGCTTAGTGATCACAAGCACTGGCTGCTTTTTCAGAGGGTCCAGGTTCTATTTCAAGCACCAACATGGCAGCTCACAGCACATTTTAATTCCAAGAGATCAGATGCCCTCTTCCAGCCTCCATGAGCACTTCATGCTTGTGATGATCAGGCATACAGCCTAGCAAAACACCCATGCACAGTAAGTTAAAATAAAGTCTTTTTACAAGAAAAGGAAGTGGATAAGGCTGTACTGTGAATGATTCCACAAGAAGTGACATCACTGACCGGGAAAGCTGAATTCATGTATAGAAAGCATTTGTGAGAAGGAAGTGGATATTCTAGAAAGTTTCCATGAAAATAGCAGCATTACCACATGATTTGGCAGGAAAAGAGACAAGGGCCACCTCTTGGCTCATTAGAGTCACTCACACATGTTCTAGCTTACAAGTCAGACTTTTTTTTTAAAGATTTATTTATTTATTATATGTAAGTACACTGTAGCTGTCTTCAGACACTCCAGAAGAGGGAGTCAGATCTCATTACAAATGGTTGTAAGCCACCATGTGGTTGCTGGGATTTGAACTCAGGACCTTCGGAAGAGCAGTCAGTGTTCTTAACCACTGAGCCAGCTCACCAGCCCCCAAGTCAGACTTGAGTGCAGAGTTATTTTGTTTAATTAAATGTGATTGCCAAGTGATTCGTGTCTCTTCCAGTGGGAGCTTGGTGATCTGTTGCACACTCCACTCCATGTTTCCCTTGATCTGAGTAGCTCAGAAGCAGATTTTATAATGGAGCATCAATGATACAACTTGGATGACTGAAGAACAAGGCCTCCAATAAATCTTGGTTGAGCACTGAGCATGGGAGGGGTGGAGGAATGGGATGGGGAGAGGATTTTTGTTACTGCAGTCAAATAAACACATCAAATCTGATATGCTTATAAAAAGACAAAGAGGTATAAGAATATGTTTTATGGGGGTATGGTGAGGTATGGGGAAAGGAAATGTCTCAGCAGGCCCATGTGGAGTCACCCCTTCCCCTTGAAGGGACTAGCCACACGACAATATAGTATAGATTAGAGTTTATTTGTGGCATGGGGAGGGGAGTTAAGAGGGTAGTAGAGGCAGAGAAAGGCTGAGAGAGGGAGAAAGTAGAGAAGTAGAGGCCAGTCATGACCACATGGAGAGAGGGGGGAAAGGAATGGGGAGAGAAGGAACAAGAGGGAGAGGCAAGAGAGAGAGGCAAGAGAACAAAAGAGAGAGGAGGGTGAAAACAGCCCCTTTTATAGTGGACCAGACCTACCTGGCTGTTGCCAAGTAGCTGTGGGAAGGGACATACCTGGCTGTTGCCCGGTAACTGCAGGATGGAATATAGACAGAATGCTAACAAAATCTATCTAGGCTGATAGGAACCTGAGTAACTGAACAGAAAATTGTTTAAAGAAATCACCCCAAATTGTATTAATCACGGTCTATTTAATCTTAAAACAGTATTTATAAAATTATAACAGCTTTTCTAAGACATATATAGCAAAAAATAAAAATAAAAAATAAAAGCCTGCTGGTTTGGGCAAGAATGTGCCAAGATTCAGATATCCCAACACCTGTTTTTGAAGAGCCAGCAGCAGCAAGGTCAGACCTAGTGTTTTCTTCCCAGCACCCACCTCAACACACCCCAAATCAGATCTCTTAGTGCCACTGAGTCTGTGCCACAGACCCCAGGGAACACAATATATCACCCTGAGTTAGAGACCTGGTCTGAGCTAGAGATAAAAGAGATAGCAGACAGGGGCTATCTTGCCTGGATGGTATGCAGAGAACAGGGCAAAACAGTCAGAAAATGGGTCAGATGCTCACTTGGCAAAGAACGTCAGGGTACAAAGACAACTAATGTTCATCTCATACTTGGTAACTCAGCTGTGATTTAAGGGGCCAGTCAGTAACTGGCCTTTTGATAGTATCAGTGAACAGCAACATGAGCCAGTTCATCTGCTTCCTGTTCAAAATGATTGCTTTTACTACTATTGGTCTTTCATGTATTAGGAAATATGGGGAAAAGGACTTGGTGGTGTGTAATGGCTACAGTTGTGCTTGCCAGCATCCACAAAACTTGTCATCAGTTAAAGACATTTTTAGTTTTAAGTAGCCTGGCAGAGATGATCCTGAAAAAAAAAAGAATCAGCCTCCTACATCAAAGAAGCATGAGACATATACCTGTTTCTATTCTTAATTGATGTTCTAATTTCCAGGCCCACAGATTCTTGCTCACCTACCAAACAGAGATATTTGATCATGCGTGGGTTTCTGTCTCCTATGGAATGACTCCATCAGAAACTAGCAGACCCCCAAGCAGGATAGCCTCACTCAGAACTGTCATTTAAGGCTTATAATATATAGTACACTAATAACTCCATGACACAGTTATTCCCTTTTTTAGCTTCTCAAAGGACACCTGGCTTAACAGAATGACTAGCTTAGTTTGTCATACTGTAGGTCATCCTGACCCTTAGGGACAGAATTGAAGAGAGGAGGGAGAGCCAGGCAATTGTCACACCATTACTCCAAGCCCCAGAAATGCAGTGACACGGAAGTTCAGAGATGCAAAAGAGACTGCTGGGAAGGGTGGCAGCTCTCTCAACTCTGACAATGATAATTCCAGAACCATGTCTTCTAATAATAAAGTTTCAAATTGGCATCATTTTGATGTATGTGAGCTATTGACAAAATTCTCTTGAAGTTACTATGAGGGCTCTCAGGAGTTAACACTATAGGCCACAGTCTAGAAATTGAAATGAAACTTATTTATGTATTTCCATAAGATGTATATCAATGAGGAGTTGGGGGGTAAATAGAGATTTTGCATTACTTATCTATTGTTATTGCCATTAGACTATTTTCCATGTCCTAAGTATTTTCAAAGCCAAACGTTATCACTAGGCTTCTTTGTTGACATCAACTTCTTCGTCGTCGTCGTCGTCCTCCTCCTCCTCCTGTTCTTCCTCCTCCTCCTCCTTTTCTTCTTCTTCTTCTCCTTCTTCTTCTTCTTCTCCTTCTTCTCCTTCTTCTTTTTCTTCTTCTTCTTCTTCTTCTTCTTCTTCTTCTTCTTCTTCTTCTTCTTCTTCTTCTTCTTCTTCTTCTTCTTCTTCTTCTTCTCCTTCTTCTTCCTCCTCCTCTTCCTCCTTCTCCTCCTCCTCTATTAATAAATGAGTATGGTCTGCCACCTTGATTGAATACAATTGTACTTTTGATTCCTTGTCATTTAAGTTCTTTTTAAGACATGCATAAGGTGCCACTTCTATTTAAATGAATTGGGTTAATGGAGTTTTGATAACTCTGCCACTTTTATTCAAAATAACCCTAAATTAGTCATAGGTGCTGCTAACTCAGAAGGGAGATTTAGTTGAAAACCGTGTCATTGATTAGATAAGGCTTTCTTCCAGCTCTCACAAAATACTCACTTCCAACTTTCAGTGACTCATGTTATGGACCTTGGTGATATAAAACTTGGCTATGGCTATAGCTTTTGCCAGGCAAGAAATTACAGAGAGAAACTATCAGAGCCAAGGTCACAGTAAAGAATCTCACTTATCATAGGTTCAGAATCTGTATCACCAGGGTCTTGAGGCTGCAACTCAATAATTCCAGCATTAATTTTTGGACTTCCAAAATTTCAAGGTGTGATGGTATAGCCAGGCTAGAAGTTTTATTTGTTTTCATATAGAAACATGAAATGTTCCTGGTTCATTTTCCTCCTCTTGCTGCATTAGAAGAATCCTATGTAAACATTTTCTATTATTCGCCAAGAAATATTTGTAAATTGTAATTTTTCAGGATTGGGAAGAAGGTGACATAATGAATAAAATATTGAGAAAGAAAGTTAAAAAAAATAACTCTTCTTTAGATTGTAAGCATAGAAACAATAACAAAGCTACTAGATGAAATCTACCTAGGACTTCTTACACAAGGGACCTCATCTTAAATTATGACCTCAGGGAGAGAGGCTGAAAAGCTAGGGAGGATGACTGAAAAGGTCCTTGGTGAGATGCCCTGACTCAAAAGAGAACAAGCTCTTGCTACCAGACTTATACCACCTCATCCAGGCCCACCATCATTTGCTTTGAAATGACTTATGATTTAAACAACAGGGTTCAAGACAATCCTCTGCCTATCAGACACTCCTAGTCCTGTCAGATAGATGATTCTCTGCTTATCATCAGATGGTCCTCTGCCTATTGGATGGTACCTTTGTGATCAGAAATCTGAACTAGATCTTGGTTTTGACAATACATTGCCTTTGGTTTTAACCTTCTACCCTGGCATTATGGCATTCCCTGATTAGATGCAGGGCTCACCTGGATATCCCTGGACAACCTCTAGAAATCACAAGTTCTCCAGCTTAACCACATCCAAAAAGCCCCTTTTTCCAAGTGAGGCAACATTCCAGGTTCCAAGATAAATAAAAAACTTACTTATCATATGACATTGCCTATGTTGTTGCTCTGATCTTTGTCACCTAACTCTAATAGTGTTGATTGTCTATGTAAAAAAATCTAGAATTAGATAAGGGCCATGGATGTGCCTGTGGGGACCTGCTTCATTTCATTCATTGACAAGGGGACAAACTCTTGCTGCCATATTTATTCTATGTCATCCAGATCCACCAGTGTTTGTATTGAAATGACCACAAGCCTCATGGCTTAAACTGTGGGTAAGATCTGCCCACTGTGTGAGTCACCATTCTTAAACTGTGTAAGAGGATCTGAATAGATAGGATTCATTTATTGCTTCTGATTCTATAGGTGATGTGACCAGTTGCTTCAGTCACCTGTGGCCCATAAGGGACTGTACCCTTGATCTGTGAGCTAGAGTAAACTCTTTCTCTCTTAAGTTGAATTTGTTAGCATAATTTATCACAGCAACAGGAAAAGAACAAAGACATTCATTCTCTTATAGATGCCCTTATCAAGTCCTAGCCCAGGGAAGTGACATCCAATTGAAAGCAATTTCTGACAGGCAGTGGTGGTACATGGCTTTAATCCTAGCACTTGAGAGGCAGAGGCAGGCAGATTTCTGAGTTCGAGGCCAGCCTGGTCTACAGAGTGAGTTCCAGTCCAGCCAGGGCTACACAGAGAAACCCTGTCTCTAAAAAACAAAAACAAAAACAAAATCATCAGTTTCCTCAAATATCCTCAACACCATTATAACTGTCTTTGACATGTCATGTGTTCTAGGATATTCATACATCCAAACTACAAGGATCTGAGAGAATGACTAGTAGAAGAAAGATACCTACTTCTGAAGAGAATAAAACACAGAGTAAGAAATAAGACAAAATACTATCCTTAGTGAGGTAACCTAATCACAAAAGAACACACATGGTATGCAGTCACTGATAAGTGGATATTAACCCAGAAACTTGGAATACCCAAGACACAATTCCCATAACAGTTGGTTTCCAAGAAGGAAGTAGAGGCCCCTGGTCCTGGAAAGACTGGATGTAGCAGTGTAAGGGAATACCAGGACAGAGAAGCAGGAGGGGGTTGACTGGGGAACAGGGGGAGGGAAGAGGGCTTATGGGACTTTCGGGGAGGGGGGAACCAGGAAAGGGGAAATCATTGGGAATGTACCTAAAGAATATAGAAAATAAAATAAAATAAAAAAGAAGTAAGGCAAGCTTAAGGTCCCTGAAAGGGGACAATAGTGACCTCATTCACTTAACATCATTGACTGGCTACTTGTAGGAAAGACAAAAATTTTGAGCTGAAAAATATAGCCCAGTAGTTAAGAGCACTATTCTTGTAGATGACCTGAATCTGGTTCTTAGCAGCCACATCAGGGTGCTTACAACTCCCTATAACTCCATCTCCAAAGGACCTGATTGTCCCTTCTTTTCTCAGTGGACTCCAAGCACACACACACACACGCATGCACGCACATTAAATTTTTAAAAAAACAAGAGCCAAATTAAGGAACAAAAGAAAAGCTCTAATAATAATAAATGATTAAGGCAATTTCTAAGAAACATCCTGGTTTGCAGTTCTAGTATATCAGTAACTAATTTAAATACCTGCAGATCATTTACCTGGAAAAATGCATGCTGCACAGAGAAAAGAAAACTTTCATTTTATTATAGCTGACCATGGAAGAAACTAAACCACATAATGTACACACAATCATATCAGTGTATATAGTATTTTTAAGATAATTTTGTAATTATATTTATGTACAGGAAACTTAGTGTACATTTAACCCAATTTAGTAGTGAGTTCTTTAGCCTTTAGTTTTTTTCAGCTTGGCAATTCGAGCCACAGACTTAGCACCCAAGATGTTGCCTCCCCAATGGCAGCAGATCTCATCATATCTGTCATTTTAATTGGTTCTAATAGCTTCCAGCAGCTTAGCCAGAGCACCCTTGTCTTTCGAGTTAACCTGTGTGAAGACAACTGTGGTTGTCTGACAGCAGTGTCAAAGTATTTGTAGATTTCCATGGTTCTCGAATCACTTTCCAGCAGTGAAGTGGCCCTGTGTGCCTTCATCATGAAGCAGTATAAGCCTAACTCTCAAGTGTGCCTGCATTCCAATAATATCAGACCCTTGAAAAAGCTCAGCACTCAAGAAAGACGAGCAAAAGGTTATGTTTGAAGACAAGACACAGAAGGGCATCTTATCATAAACTTTATTAGGTTTTTAAAGAGAATTATAGATAATAATGGATCCATGAAATAATAGATAGTCCCAGAGGAGCTGCAAGTGGAGAAACACATGAAGCAGTCCACCGGGGCCATAAACAGCGAACACATAGTGCCAGCAGTTTATGAACAGTCAATGTATTTAGGGAAGAAATTCAGCTTCATATTAAAGTCAGTATCATCTCCTGATACTTAATTTTTAGTAATAATTTTTACTGGGTTCCATGTTGTAGTAACACATGCAAATAAATTCCTTTGAATCTCAGAGAAACACTTCTGGAAAATAAAGTAGTTTTTCCATGTATGCTCCTAGAATATGCTATATTTTCTGGAATGTTAGAATATGCTGCATTTTCTAGTATGCTATTAGAATATGCTGTATTTTCCAGTGTGCTATTAGAATAGCTTTTCACTCATTCATTTCATCACTCATTAAATATATTTTAATCTGTTCTCATAATAGCAGATTTTTTATTTTTCCATAGAACTTTTAGTATGCTGTAGAAGTTTGCCAGTTGTAGATATTGCTTAGGAGTACAAATAATGGCAATCATTGAGTCATCCATAGTATAACAACTTATTACAAGACACGTTCCTGGGTACTGCTCCATTTAATAGCTCTAAATAGGCTGTGAGATCGATATTTTCCTCATCGCATTAGGAAATCAAAAGGCCCACATTTTCAAGTATCTTCCCATGAGTCCCTTACCTTGGGAACAAATAGAGAAGTAACTCCATTTCAGTTCCCTGTCTCTACAGACACATAATATGATTTCCTTCCTTACTTCTAGAAGCTTATTGTTTTCAAATCGCTGTGTATAAATAATTGTAAAACATAAAAAAATTATAATAAAATTATATCATTATTCTAAGAAAATTTAAGTATTTTGCCAAGTGCTTAAATATCTCATAAATTATATTTTCTGGAGAATTACTTCTTCCCACTGCTTCTCCTCCAACCAAATTCCAACCTTAATCTTGAGTTTTATCCCTCAGTTTATAGCCATTTTCACGATGAAATGCAGCTTTTAATGAGAGATCACAAAAGTTACTACCTATGTTACACAGAACAGTAAAGCCCCACTGAAGCCTAAATTCTCAGCATTCCATGACACACTCTACATTGAAAAACAATCCACTGTTTGGCCCGCCAGCTTTTCAGCAGATGACATTTGGATTGCACCTCAGAAATGTTGTAGATGCCATTGAATTACACATTTGTGTCTTATGAGTAATCAGACTTCAAATGGTATATCCACAACTGGTAAACCTCTACAGCATACTAAAAGTTCTATGGAAAAATTAAAAAAAGAAACTATAGCTAATAGAGGGGCTGAAGGAAAACCTCACAAGAGGGTAACTTTAAAGCTGAGTGTTGATGCTGGAGTTGGCATTCCCTGGGGAATCATGAGAAAAAGAATCCAAGAGGAAATGGCATGTGAAAAGACAGGCATGTAAGGGTCTTTTGTGGATTCGTTAAGCAGCCTATGGAGAGCAGGGTGTAAGCCTGACAGAAGGGGTAGAGTGAGATTAGCTTCATTCACTACCAGTGAAGTTACTTTGAGGATACCACAGTGGAGGAGTGCGGTTGGCAGAAAACTATCTGAGAATTTTCTCTGACTTCTTATTTTTCACTAAACAGTACAGAGACCAGAAACAGCAGCTGTTCACTGCACTTATATCAGGACATAAGTAAGTGACCCAGATCTGGTTCATAAGTTGAAAATGAAAGTCTTGGCAGTTTCCTGGGAAAGTATCTCTTCCTTGATGAGCAAAGAAGCATGGTGTAGTCTGGTATCTTTCCAGTTATAAAGAAAAGACCTTAGCAATTGCTATATTGTATGTAAAAGGAAAGGCTGGAAGACTGGCAGTTTACAGCCATGATTTTACAAAACTTTTGAAAAAACCATGGAAGCCCTCCATTGTGATCTTCTTGAGATGGAAAGAAAAGTAACTCCCTGTCCCTTGACCTACCCTGGGCTTATTTTTCTTTTACTTTCATCCAGGAGGAGCTGGTATCAGAGAAGAATGATGCTGTTGAAAGGTAGAAATTTCCAGAAAGGTGTCAATGAGTCTAGAAGGTCAAAGTGTACAGGACAAGTAGCACATATCAAATTGATAGAATTCCATGGGTGGGCTGGCATCATTGTTCATAAAAGTTCCTTCAAACTAAAGCTAAGATCCATCAACTTATAACAGGTAATTTTGATTTTTAACCTTAGCAAATAAAATAAATGTATGTATGCATATGGGACATATGTACATCTGGGAGAGGGAACAGTCTAGCCCAGAATGTGTTAATTTGGTCAATTGAATTTTACCTGTCTATATTATAAAATTTTGTTTCCAAATGGAAGTGAAAAGTACAGCTGTGGGCCAGGTCTTAAACCTGAGAAGATGTAGGGCCAGATCTATTGCCTTACATGTGTTCATTATACCTTCAGGAGGTATGGGGTTTGTTTAAGACAGCTGGCACTATGCTTTATCTACAAATGAGTTCTCCAAAGTGTCAGCAAAATAAATACAGAAAACATGAGAATGAAAAAGAAGTTGGAGATGGTAAGAGGAAGCAGGGGGAATCAGAAGTTCAAGGCAGGCCTCTGCTACACAGAGAATTCAAGGACAGACTGAGCTACATGAGTTAGTTGAAAATCACAGTAGGCAGGAAGCTCAAATTTGTTGAATAGCCCCCGTGTTTTGACCACATGCTTGAAAACGTGTCAACATCACCACAATGCTATAAGGAAAAAGAATCTACAAATTCCACTTGCATGAGAGCAAAAACAAGTGCTTTTTCAATTTCAATTTTTAGTATAACAGAATAATGAAAGAAACAATGCATAAATATATACTTTTGTGATTGGCACAGAAAAACTATTAAATATGCAAAAGATTATATACAAAAGAACTCAGTGAGTCATGAGCCAAAAATTACTAAATTTTACTGGACCCTTACTGTGTATAGGGAAGGAAAGCACTGAAAGCCAAGAGAAGATAACTATAGACAGACAGATGGACAGATGGACAGATGGAGAGAGACACATGCCAAGGAATGAACAGTCTTAGCTTGGAGAGGGATTCTGAGGAAGGGTTTCTGGAGCAGAAAAACAACTCAAAGTCAAATCATGGGTCCAATCATGTATTCTGCTCAAAACAGCTTTCAGATCTCTCTCTCTTTCTCTCTTCTCTCTCTCTCTCTCTCTCTCTCTCTCTCTCTCTCTCTCTCTCTCTCTCTCTCTCTCTCACCTACTTAAGACAACTTTTTCTCACTATTGTTAAAAAAATTTCTCTGGATAACTCATCTTTGGCAAACCAAAAGCCCAGTCTTTTATTTACATACCAATTCAGTCATTATCCCAGGCTCCCATTTGATTATCCCAAGAGTCAGCATTCCAGTCCCTTGAGTCTCAGAAACAGACACCAAGCACATTTTGTTAACATTGCAAAAAACTTCAAAGATCTGACTGCCTTTGTTAAGCACAAAAAAAAATAAAATAAAATAAAATAAAATAGCTGGAAGGGACCCCACCCAGAAATTACCAATCCTATCATGCCTAGGCCTAGATTTAAACTCCCTCTGTCCCAGGCTGACCTTGAACTCAGGAATCTTCCTGCCTTTGTAACATAAACAAAATACTTAGCTGGGTGGGATCTTGCTCTGTGATCACCAACCCCCAGATTTCTTATCTCCTTCTTTAGTATCTTTCTGACAAGCTGGCTCATAGTACAGCTGCCTCTGTTCCTTTAGATCTGTAAAGCTCCTTATATAATTCATTTTGCATTATTTTTTGCATAGTTTGCATATATTTTTGAACTCATGGTTTCAGAGTTCTTTTCCACAGCCTTGAGGGCTGTCCTGAAGGTCTCACTACTTACCATTTTGCTAAAACAGACATACCCTTGACACCTGGACTCATGTTGTTTCTAAATATCATGGAGTCATTAACCTTGGCAAAGAGAACATTCCCTGATAACCTTGGTAGGAAAACTATTTCCCAAAGAAGGAACACAAAGTAAAATATACTTTTTTTTATACTAAGAAGTCTTACGCCCACAGCAACCACTGAAACTCATGGAAGCCCACCCTCTGGTGGCTCCTTTCCAGGGGAAGGAAAGATGTCACCCTATCCCTGTCATAGCCAAGCCAGATTTGGCACAGACAGAAAAATAGAGGGCATAAATTTTAAAATCTAACAATATTTGGTGGTAGGTATAATAAGCTTTTAAAATAAGACCTTTATATTTTTTAATTAATTATCTGTAGTATATCCCTGTGGCTTTTAGATTTTCATCCATAATGAATCAATAAGGGCAAATGGTTAAAAATAAATTTCTCCCAGCAAATATATTCAAATCTATATTGTTTGCCCATGCAATAGTGTCAAAAGAATTTTCAAAAATATAGAGAAAACCATTACGTTTTCATGGAGTGTTTGTTTTGATCATGTTGTATTTATCTACTTAGCCATGCTTATGTATTCTTAGTTCATCACCACTAACTTATTGATTCAACATAATCCTCCCCCTGGAGTGTGTGTGTGGGGGGGGGTAATGGAATGAAGTATGCTAGACATCAATCCAGATTTGGAGATAGACAGGAGAGTAATCATTTTCTTCTATTGGAACTCCTAGGTCACAGGGAAACACAGTTCCAGCAATGACAACACTGTTAACTGAAAGCATACCAGATAACAGTAAAAAAAACCACATTTCCACTAGACACACTTTTTAATATTCAAAAAAGATAGACATGTATTACTTCACCCTGGGAAATTAGAGACTTCTAATTGGTACCACATTGATGAGATGTTAAAGTTTTCCTTGTGTAGAAAACCAAAATTTTCTGTCATGATGGTGACTTGAATGAAAATGTCCCCCTTAGGCTCATATAGAGGGGCACTATTAGGAACTGTGGACTTGTTAGAGTAAGTGTGTCACTGGGAGTTGGCTTTAAGGCTTCAAATGTTCAAGTCAGACCAAATGTCTCTCTCTTCCCTCTGCTTACTGATACAGATATAGAACTCTCAGCATCTTCTCCAGTACCATGTCTGTCTGAGAGTCATCATGCTTCCCAAATAAATGTTTTCCTTTATATGAGTTGCCATGATCATAGTGTCTCTTCATAGCAATAAAAACCATAACTAAGACATAAATTGATACCAGGGAGTAGGGTATTGCTATAATAGGCCTGACAGGGATACATGAACAAATGACTATTAATTCCAGTCAGGATCACAATGATACACAAAAGAGATTATTCCACTCAAGCCTAGCTTGGTTAATTAATTAGTTTATTC
Organism: Tokudaia tokunoshimensis; assembly: GCA_036184795.1. NCBI lineage: Eukaryota > Metazoa > Chordata > Mammalia > Rodentia > Muridae > Tokudaia > Tokudaia tokunoshimensis. Next base: position 11,992,220 of record BTHU01000009.1, on the reverse strand, counting down.
AGGTTATTTACAGGAACATGGGTCACTCAAAGGCAGCTGCTTCACCAAAAGCCCACCTCAGTATCATTGATAGACTCATGAAAGATATATCTCTGCGGCTGCCTATCTAACTTGCAGACAGCTCCACCAAAAAAATGTCAGTTCTCCTGACAATTTACTGTTTATATGACCTGGAAATGGTGTCTCATTCATCTTGTAACTTTCCCATGATTGGTAGCTCTCTGATTAGGAAAGTCTGAGTCTGGAGGACACTAGTACACAACACTTCCTTTCTAAATATGAGTTTATACTCTTCACACAGACAGTGTTGATAGTTTGATAGTATGACCATTTACAAAGCAGTACATTCCCCCTAGAGTCTACAAACTCCCCAGTCATAGGCTTTCTATCAGGTTTACAGTATCATCCTTTAAGTCCTACCTGTGAAGCAGGTCTTATACTCAGAAAGAAAGCGTTGGTTACCCACATTGCTGCCATGCCACGATTACATCAATGGGCACAGCTTGCCACATAGGTAGAATTGTAGCATGCATGATCCAGGTATGAGTATGACCACTAATGTCTTTTTTCACCTCAGTAGCCTGTATAGCATGTTCTAGAACTATGTGAGGGTATATATTTTTATAGGTGCTTTAAGATACAATGTCAGAGAAAATTCCTTCTGCAGCATGCAGTAGTTTATCCAGAGACTCATAACTTGTCAAGTGCTGAGCATAAATACATAGAAGTTCCAGCTGTGGATGAGTCACCTATATCAACCTCCCCTCAGAAGCATAGTGAAGTAAGAAGCAGACAGAATTGTGAGCTAAGAAATGGGGATAAGAACTGTAAAAAGTTGACTTCTGGGCATGGCATGGATGATTCATCAACTCCCAAAAGATGCAGTAACATGCACAAGATCTTACATAATATAAAGCTAGTCAAAATTACAGCAGAAGGATCTGGCAACAGAGCAGTTGAGACCTCCAGGTTCAAGGATAACCGAGCATAACATCATTTGGGACAAGGCCAGCTTGTGTGCTCCCTGCACCCAAGAGGTGGGCCGCTCTGTGGTCATCTACGTGCCACCTCTGCTGGGGGACATCTGCCCTGCAGAGTGACCCACACTGGGAGGGAGTGCAGCAGCCTCCCCTCAGCCACCTCTGCTCCGGGGACAGACTACACTGAATCTCCAGGTATTCAGGGATTTCCCAAGTATAACATCACTTGGGGCAAGGCACACCAGGGCTTCAAAAACACTCAGGAGCAGGGCAGCCCCTCAGCAATCAGTGACAGGGGAAACCTGGTCATCCAGGGGGGCGGAAATAGCCTTGCAGGCTCACAGGAAGTTCAAGTAACAGCCAGTGACAGCAGAACCAACTAACACCAGAGATAATCAGATGGCAAAAGGCAAACATAGGAATGTTGCTAACAGAAATCAAGGCAATATGGCACCATCCGAACCCAACTCTGCAACAGCAGCAAGTCCTGGATATCCCATCACACCCAAAAGGCAAGATCTGGATTTAAAATCAGTTCTCATGATGTTATTAGAGGATTTCAAGAAGGACCTAAATAATCTCATAAAGAAATACAGGAGAGCATGAATCAACGGGTAGAAACCCTTACGAAGGAAACAAAAGAAATGCATAAATAAATGCAGGAGAATATGGGTCAACAGATGGAAACCCATAATGAGGCAACACAAAAATCGCTTAAAGAAATACAGGAGAACTTGGGTCAACAGGCAGAAGTCCTGAAAGAGGAAACACAAAAATATCTTAAAGAAATACAGGAAAACACAAACAAAAAAGTGAAGGAACTGAGCAAATCCGTCCAGGATCTAAAAAAGGAAGTAGAAACAACTAAGAAATCACAAAGGGAGACAACTTTGGAGATAGGAAACCTTGGGAAGAAATCAGGAGTCATAGATGCAAACATCAAAAATAGAGTACAAGAGATGGAAGAAAGAATCTCAGGTGCTGAAGATACCATAGAAAGCACCGACTCAACAGTCAAAGAAAATGCAAAATGCAAAAAATATGTAACCCAAAACATCCAGAAAATCCAGGACACAATGAGAAGACCAAACCTAACGATTATAGGTAGAGATGAGAGTGAAGATTTGCAACTTAAAGGGCCAGTAAATATCTTGAACAAAATTATGGACGAAAACTTCCCAAACCTAAAGAAAGAGATGCCGATGATTGTACAAGAAGCCTACAGAACTCCAAACAGACTGGACCAGAACAGAAATACCTCCTGTCACATAATAATCAAAACACCAAATGTACTAAACAAAGAAAGAATATTAAAAGCAGAAAGAGAAAAAGGCCAAGTAACATACAAAGGAAGACCTATCTGAATCACATCAGACTTCTCACCAGAGACTATGAAATCTAGAAGATCCTGGGCAGATCTCATACAGACTCTAAGAGAACACAAATGCCAGCCCAGACAACTATACCCAGTGAAACTCTCAATCACCATAGATGGAGAGACCAAGATACTCCATGATAAAACCAAATTTACACAATATCTTTCCACAAACCCAGCCCTGCAATGGATAATAGGTGGAAAGCGCCAATACAAAGAGAGAAACTACACCCTGGCAAAAACGAGATAGTAACCTTCTTTCATCAAACCCAAGAGTGGATAACCACTCAAACATAAAAATAGTGTCAAGAATAGCAGGTGGCAATAGTCACTATTCCTTAATATCTCTTAATACCAATGGTCTCAATTCCCCAATAAAAAGATGTAGACTAACAGGCTGGATATGTAAACAGGACCCAGCATTTTGCTGCCTGCAGAAAACACACCTCAGTGACAAAGACATACACTACCTCAGAGAAAAAAGCTGGACAAGCAAATGGTGCCAGGAAACAAGCCGGAGTAGCCATCCTAATATCAGATAAAATTGACTTTCAACCTAAAGTCATCAAAAAAGACACAGAAGGACACTACATACTGGCAAAAAGAAAAATCCACCAAGAAGAACTATCAATTCTGAATATCTATGCTCCAAATGCAAGGGCACCCTCATTTGTAAAAGAAACTTTACTAAAGCTCAAAGCACACATCGCACCTCACACAATAATAATGGGTGACTTCAACACCCCACTCTCTGAAATGAATTGTTCAGGATTGCATAAACTAAACAGGGACACTGTGAATCTAATTGAAGTCTTGGACCAAATGGATCTACCAGATATATATAGAACATTTCATCCTAAAGCAAAAGAAAATACCTTCTTCTCAGCACCTCATGGCACCTTCTCCAAAATCGACCATATAATTGGTTGTAAAACATATCTCAACAGATATAAGAAGATCGAAATAATCTCATGCCTCCTATCAGATCACTATGGAATAAGGGTGGTTTAAATAGCAACAAAATCAACAAGAAGCCCACATACAAGTGGAAGCTGAACAATGCTCTACTCAATGATACCTTGGTCAAGGAAGAAATAAAGAAAGAAATCAATAACTTTAAAAATTTAATGAAAACAAAGGCACAACACGTTAATTCATGGGACACAATGAAAGCAGTGCTAAGAGGAAAACTCATAGCCCTGAGTGCCTCCAAAAAGAAATGGGAGAAAGCATACACTAGCAGCTTAATGGCACACCTGAAAGCCCTGGAACAAAAAGAAGCAAATACACCCAAGAGGAGTAGAAGGCAGGAAATCATCAAACTCAGGGCTGAAATCAATCAAGTAGAAACAAATAAAACCATAAAAAGAATCAACAAAACTAGGAGTTGGTTCTTTGAGAAAATCAACAGGATAGATAAGCCCTTAGCCAGTCTAGCCAGAGGACACAGAGACAGTATCCAAAACGAAAAGGGAGATATAACAACAGAAACTGAGGAAATTCAAAAAATCATCAGATCCTATTACAAAAGCCTGTATTCAACACAATTAGAAAATCTGGAGGAAATGGACAATTTCCTAGACAGATACCAAATACCAAAATTAAATCAGGATCAAATAGACCATCTAAACCATCCTATAACCCCTGAAGAAATAGAAGTGGTCATTGGAAGTCTTCCAACCAAAAAAAGCACAGGTCCAGATGGTTTTAGTGCAGAATTCTATCAGAACTTCAAAGAAGACCTAACACCAATACTCTTCAAACTGTTCCACAAAATAGAAACAGAAGGAACACTACCCAACTCGTTCTATGAAGCCACAATTACACTAATACCAAAAGCACACAAAGATCCGACAAAGAAAGAGAATCTCAGGCCAATCTCTCTTATGAATATCGATGCAAAAATACTCAATAAAATTCTTGCCAACTGAATCCAAGAACACATCAAAATGATCATTAACCATGATCAAGTAGATTTCATCCCAGGGATGCAGGGATGGTTTAATATAAGGAAGTCCATCAATGTAATCCACTGCATAAACAATCTCAAAGAAAAAAACCACATGGTCATTTCATTAGATGCTGAGAAAGCATTTGACAAAATTCAGCATCCTTTCATGCTAAAGGTCTTGGAAAGATCAGGAATTCAAGGCCCATATCTAAACATAGTAAAAGCAATTTAAAGCAAACCGGTAGCCAACATCAATCTAAATGGAGAGAAACTTGAAGCAATATCACCAAAATCAGGAACTAGACAAGGCTGCCCTCTCTCTCCATATCTTTTCAATATAGTACTTGAAGTTCTAGCTAGAGCAATTAGACAACAAAAGGAGGTCAAAGGGATACAAATTGGAAAGGAAGAAGTCAAACTATTTGCCGACAATATGACAGTATACTTAAGCAACCCAAAGAACTCCACCAGAGAACTCCTACAGCTGATAGAAAATCTCAGCAAAGTGGCCGGATATAAAATCAACTCAAGCAAATCAGTAGCCTTCCTATACTCAAAGGATAAGCAGGGTAAGAAAGAAATATGGGAAATGATACCCTTCACGATAGCCACAAACAATATAAAGTAGCTTGGTGTGACTCTAACCAAACAAGTGAAAGATCTGTATGACAAGAACATCAAGCCTCTGAAGAAAGAAATTGAAGAAGACCTCAGAAGATGGAAAAACCTTCCATGCTCATGGATCGGCAAGATTAATATAGTAAAAATGACCATCTTGCCAAAAGCAATATACAGATTCAATGCAATCCCCATCAAAATCCCAACTCAATTCTTCATAGAGTTAGAAAGAGCAATTCAAAAATTCATCTGGAATAACAGAAATCCCAGGTTAGCTAAAGAAGTAAAAGAACTTCTGGGGGAATCAGTATCCCAGACCTCAAGCTGTACAATAGTGTTAAAAACTGCATGGTATTGGTACAGTGACAGGCATATAGATCGATGGAACAGAATTGAAGACCCAGAAATGAATCCACACTCCTATGGTCACTTGTTCTTTGACAAAGGAGCTAAAACCATCTAATGGAAAAAAGATAGCCTTTTCTACATACAAATGGTGCTGGCTCAACTGGAGGTCAACATGCAGAAGAATGCAAATCGATCCATTCTTATCTCTTTGTACTAAGCTCAATTCCAAGAGGATCAAGGACCTCTACATCAAACCAGACACATTGAAACTAATAGAAAAGAAACTAGGGAAGAGCCTTCAACATATGGGCACAGGGGAAAATATCCTGAACAGAACACCAATAGCTTATACTCTAAGATCAAGAATTGACAAATGGGACCTCATAAAATTGCAAAGTTTCTGTAAGGCAAAGGACACTGTCAAAAGGACAAAGTGGCAGCCAACAAATTGGGAAAAGATCTTTACCAACCCTACATCCGACATAGGGCTAATATCCAATATATACAAAAAACTCAAGAAGTTAGACTCTAGAGAGCCAAATAACCCTATTAAAAAATGGGGTACAGAGCTACACAAAGAGTTCTCACCTGAAGAATATCTAATGGCTGAGAAGCACCTAAAGAGATGTTCATCATCCTTAGTCATTAGGGAAATGCAAATCAAAACAACCCTGAGATTCCATCTCACACCAGTCAGGATGGCTAAGATCAAAAACACAGGAGACAGCAGTTGTTGGCGAGGATGTGGAGAAAGAGGAACATTCCTCCACTGCTGGTGGAATTGCAAGCTGGTACAACCACTCTGGAAAGCAGTCTGGCGGTTCCTCAGAAAACTGGGCATGACACTCCCGGAGGATCCGGCTATACCACTCCTGGGCATATACCCAGAGGCTTTACCTGCATGCAATAAGGACACATGCTCCACTATGTTCATAGCAGCCTTATTTATAATAGGCAGAAGCTGGAAAGTACCCAGATGTCCCTCAACGGAAGAATGAATACAGAAGATGTGGTATATTTACACAATGGAATACTACTCTGTAATTAAAAACAATGAATTCACGAAATTCCTAGGCAAATGGTCATAACTGTAAAATATCATCCTTAGTGAGGAAATTAAAACATTTCTATTCAGAATATATATGGGGAATTTATTATTTGTAATATTACTAATGAACATATCCCAAACTCTATCCTGTCACAAAGCCAACAAAGGAAACTTGGGGCCTCTTAGACTGATGAAAGAGTCTAAATTAAAGTAAGTGAAAGGAAACACCCAATACCAGTCCAGTTTTCCAAAACACATTTTATTTATTATTTGAAAATTTTAAGTGATGTATTGTAAAAGCAATTCTCAGGGGGTTCTCTCCCCTCCCCACCTTGTTCCCGAATGATATTTCTATGCCTGCTCCAGTCCATTTGTCCTCCCGAGTAAATGACAGAGACCTAGTATTTTTATTAACAAGCTGGAAGCACTAATAGCTGGGCAGATTCTGATCTATTCTAACCTGACAGGGCTGCTACTACCCAGGCAAATGGTCCTTTACCTGCATTTGAATCTTGCCTTGACTCAGTCTGGTCCATTTGTCTACACATCACTGCTCTCAAATGATCTTATGCCGAATCCTCCTTGGTTCTCCACGTGGTTTTTCCTAATTTTCTTCTCATGTTTCTTTTCTACTCTCATCTTTCTGGGAACCTCTGACTATGACTGGAAGTTTTGCCCTGTTCTCTTCTACCCAGCTAATTTTCTGATCAGCTCTTTAATAATTAATCAGATGTGACTGCATACCATGTTTGTTCTTTTGTGATTGGGGATATTAACCCAGAAGTTTGGAATACCCAAGACACAATTCACATATCTTCTTGATTTCCAAGAAGATGGAAGGAGAGACCCCTGGTCCTGGAAAGACTGGACGTAGGGGAATACCAGGACAGAGAAGCGAGAGGGGGTTGAATGGGGAACAGGGGGAGGGAAGAGGGCTTATGAGACTTTTGGGGAGGGGGGAACCAGGAAAGGGAAAATCATTGGGAATGTAAATTAAAAAAAAATATAGAAAATAAAAAAAAGAAAAAAATTAGAGCAGGAATAGGGAAGGAGCCCACAAAGCCCTGCCAATAATACAGGGATGCTGGCATTTGATTGATGTTGAAAAAGAATAAGGTCATTGGTAATTGCCTATGTCCCAGTGGATAGCCCCACACCCGTAGACATATGAGCAACATTAGTTGGATTCACGGGATGATAAATACAAATTTTTAAAAGGCAACTAAAGTTGAAACAGAGGCAGGGTGATGGCCACTAGGGGGAATAGAAGGAAGGTGGTAATGGGTAAATAAGGTTAAAAGACAGTATATAAATTATATGAACACTTCAAGAAAAAAAATATTATTGAAAAGTGTGGAATTCCTAGCAATTAGGGAAATACAAATGAATATAGCTTTGAGCTTTCATCTTGCTCCTGCCATAAGGGCATAGAAGATAAATGTGACAACTAATAACAAATGCTCAAGGGACTTTGGGGGAAAGGAAGCCCTCATTCACTGTTGATGTGATTACACACTGACACCCTCACAGTGAAAATCAATGTGGATAATCATTCAGAAACTAAAAGTAAATATACAATACAACCCAGCAATGCCATTTCTTGGAGTATTCCCAAAGGACTCATTCTACTCTGCAGATACTGTCTCAGCCACCTTCATAGCTTCTCTATTTACAATAGCGAGGAGAAAATGGAAACAACCTGAATGCCCTATAAGTGATGAATGTATAATGAAAATATGGTACATGTGTACTGTGGAATACTATTCTTCTTTTAAAAAGGAAATCATGAACAGTGCAGGTAAAGTAATGGGACTAAAAACATCATCTTGAATGAAGTAATCCAGACCCAGAAGACAAGCATATTACATTCTCTTTTACTGGAGGCTCCTAATTCCAGATCTTCAGGTGTGAGTACATAGCTTGTAGTAACTACAGAAACCAGGAAAGTAAACTTAATCATTGCCAGGATGCAGGGGAAATAGAGGAATAGCAGGGCTCAAGGAATCTTATCAGGCTTATAATAAAATGTCTGAAAAGCCACAAGGAATCACAGTATTAACTATTATTAAAAACTGTAATGAATGTAACTCCATACATAGTTTTAATGAGCCTTTCTCATCTGGGCTAATGATGCTTCCTCCAAGAGCCAAGGGTCACCTAACAAAAACCCAGACATGAGAAGCCCTTTTGAGTTGTTTGTTGGAGCTGTACAAGAAACTTCAAAACACATAGCTGACTCCTGTTTCCCTTGGTTACCCCTCAGAGGTGGAAGGTGTCCCTATTGCTGAAGACACATGTGCTTCAGACACAAGGCCAGAGACCCCCAAGCTGGAGCTGACCTGAAAGCTCCATCTCTGAGGACTACTTTTTGTGGTGCCAGAAGGTGCCACAGGGGCTCCTAAAAGATGGAGGCAACAAAGAGTCCTGTCCAGCTACAACACCTATGAACCACATCAACAATCAGCATGACAGAAAAACCCTAAGTCAGTAGTGGCACATACCTTTAGTAGTAACCATACCTAGTATTGAAAACCTAGCTATAGTCCTATGACAACTGAAGTCTGTGTTGGTGTCCTAGGTCAGTGTTGCCACCAAAGGCCATGCTGATGTCCCTGGACTGGATTGTTGCCTGAGGCACTGTGCCAAGCTGGTGCTGCCCCTTGCCTGGGCAGCACAAGAGAGCTGACCCTGATGGCTGGGGAGTAGGGGCGTGAGGGTATGAGCATGGGAAGGCTGGCCCCACCATTTGTCTTCTGTGGGGTGGCATGGGTAAGGGAGAGATGCCCTCCACCACCCTCATCCCTTCACCCCTGCAGCAAGTGAAAGAGTTAACCCCAAGATCATAAGAATGGGAGATATGGTCCTGCTTCTCACCAGGTGCACTACTTGGGAGAGTGGGCCATGCACCTCACCTGACCACACAGTAGAGATGGCCCTGGTGGCCAAGGCATGGGTAAGCCAACCCTAAGAACAGAAGAAGAGAGGTGACCCTGCCCCCTTACAGCCTGAAGCATTGAGTAAGCTAGCTGGAGCTCATTCTGATGGTTCCAGTACAGGAAAACTGGAAGGGTGGCCAACTCAGTTAGCTTTCCAGGCCCAGATAAACTATGTCATCAATTTGAGGTGGCCTGCTTCAACATCTACCTCATCAATGATCTACTTGAGTACATGAAAGGGCTGGGCCTGCAGATCCAAAGCTGCAGGGTCTCCATGACACAGGGCAACAACAGGATATCAAAGAAGAGTCCCAGTGAGATCCAGTATTAATAGTGCAGCAGAAGCCAGAGGCCTTAGACCAATGAATCATTGTAGTGAACATTTGCAAGTAAAGATGTGTGGACAAAAGGATACAGTGTGTGACACACTGTGACACACTACAGCTTCCACAACAGGATGGGATTTGTTATTATTTATTATTATTCTATCTTATTTTCTTTTGGGGGAGAGGTTTTGAGGGATGAGGATACATACAAAGGGGCAGGGAGATGAGTGGGATTGGTGTTCATGATACAAAATTCACAAAAAATTTCAATAAATTTTTCTTGAAAATAGATTTTCAGGAGCTGGTGAGATGGCTTACCAGTTAGAATCTCTTGCTAACAGAAGTTCAGTTCCCAGTACCCACGCACAACCTCCTGTAACTTTAGCATCAGAAGATCCAAAGCCATCTTCTGCCCTCCATGAGCACCCTTTGCATACACATGTGTAGACATATACCATATAGATACACACAGTGTATGTATACACACATGCATATATACACAGACACACACAGATACATGTACACAAACGTATATATATATACATACATACAGACACATATACATGTACACAGAGTCACATACAGAACACATATTTTTTAAATTGAATTTCTAAGTAACAAGAAAACTCAAAATCTATAGTCCATGTACCATATTTTACAGCTGATAAAATGTGAGACAGGTTTTAACAGCCAGTTCCCCTAAGCTCCAACCCCAAATTATCACAACTCAAAACTGTGATTACATAATTCAAAAAGAAAAGAACAATGTATACATTAGTAACTCTGTAGATGTAACACTCTCAATCATACCATAGATAAAGTGCTGACTAGTCCTACAAAATTAGATGGGGCACCTAGCTACTTCTCTAATTCCTTACTGCAGTGAAAAAACAAAAGCCTAGTCCACAGACAATTCCCTGCTCTAAAGACACATGTGTGTATGCACATGTGCACATACTTACACATTTACGGGTTTCCAAAATTCAGGCCAGGTCAACAGAACCATTAAAAATAATTAAAAAAAAAAACCTGCTAAGCTGTGAGCTGTAGCCCACACCTGTACCCTAGCACTCAGGGCGGAGAGGGGAGAATTCCCGTGAATGTAAACTGAGCTAGGTCTACATAACTGAGTCCAAGGTCAGCTGCATGCTGAGACTCTGCGGCAGCTCTCCCCTCTCTGAATCCCCAAAACCAACTAAGCAGATCTTGGTGAGCAGGAGTTATTCCTATAGTTTGAAAAAAAAAGCATACCAAAATACCTAAAGTAGTATCAGTCAGAATTAATGCCATGGAAATTAAACATACAACTAAAAACATTATCAGTAATGATATTTTTTGAGTTTTTAATTTTCCAATAATTTTCCAATCTGCATGTACTAATTTTCCAGTCTTAAAAGAATTAACTCACAAAAAAAAAAAAAAAATTATCCCAGGGAACCAGTAAGAAGGTTGAGCAGGTAAAGACTCTTGTTGCTAGGCCTAGCTGGATCCCTGGACTTAAATGCTGGGAGGAGGAAACTGAGTCTTGAAAGTTGTCTTCTGACTTCCCACTTTGTACAAACACACACACACACACATACACACACACATACAAATTAATTAGTTAGAATGTAATCAATTTTTTAAAGTTTACCTAACTTGTGTGACTTGAGAAGTCTCCTTAGATTAACTTAGAAACACAATTGTGTCTGTATCAGCACTTTCTAGCAAACTAATCATAGTAGTCATTCAATAAATGCATATGTGGCAAATAGCTAGAAAAATTCTCAGTTAAAAGGTAACCTTAATGAAAGTATTTAGACAGTAAAAATGTCTGACAAAACCTTTCTTATCTCTATTTGTAATATCCACCATTAGCATGCAAAGCTATTTGGCTATATTACACTCCAAAGTTATGTTCCACAGCTATGTTTTTGTAGCTGTGAAATTTAGTCCTCTGATTACATCTTAGCTGTTTACATTTTAGCTGTGAAATGGAATTTTGTTTTTAGCTAACTAACAAGAGAACTTCTGTTACATCAGTTTCAAAAATTGACATCAGAAATAACTTCAAATACCTCAAAATGTCCTTTACTCTTTCTCATGTGATAACTACCATGTAATAATTAGTTACATTAGACATTTAAATTACTTTATCATTTTCTCCTTAGTAATTTCAGTTATATTCTGAACGACAATAAAAGGCACCCAGTATATGGAAAAAAGTGCAGAGTTTTGCTCCTTATTCACCCGTGAACATCCTTCTTCTAAAGATAACTTTATATGCATACGAGCACAAGTAAACTAAAAACAAATGCACACACAGCTTATTGTGCAAACCAAACTGTGACTTGCTTAGTCAGGCTACTCCCAGGGTCCGGGCCTCAGTACTCAGGGGGCCTTTGGCTCAACAGCTAGGAGCAGGTGTGAGAAGCAGCCTCTCAGGAGCCACATCACTGTTCTCATCGGATTTACTGACAGCTCCTGAGGGTTGTGCTATAACACATTTGAGAATCATTAGTTTGCCACTAAATACTTTCTTCAAGAGTTTTTGAGCATACCCTGCTGGTTTTGTCTACACAGAATAGGAGCAAGACTGGCTGGTCACAGATATACTATAATATCTGTGCTTCATTTTTTGTCTTTCTTAGTCTATTCGTACTTAGAAGAGACACACTTACTACCTAAAACTAACTAACTGAGGATGTAGTTGGAAATCCCTTTTTAGACTCAGCACAACTCACAAAATCAATGCCATTACTTGATAGCTTTACCTCTTTTGGTAAAAACTCAGCTTTTCACACTGATTTTACTCAGAACAATAAACCAAGTAACACTGGGCTTTTTCCAAAATCAAATCTATTTTTGTAAGTATAAATATTTTCTGTCTTTGGGAGTAGTTAAAACAATTGGGCTAGTGGCTCTGAAAAACAGAAGAATTCAAAAACACTTGAACAATGGCAGCACAACGATATGCTGGAGAAAAACTCTCACTTATATACACAATTAAGCTATGCCTAGGTGTTTTGGGTTTTGGTTTTAAACAGGATGTCTCAATGAGAAACTACCCAGCAGAACGACTTGCTGAAGACTTAGTGGTACTTCGTTAGTGCCACTTTAACATGAAGATCTCATGAAGTGTCCTATTCCATTCTTTGGAGAAAGGATTTTCAGGAAGAAGGGGAGGTGCTTCTCTTGCCACATCCTGAAAGGAAACAGACATCACTTTTTTATGGTCCTGGTGCTTCAATAACAAGCTCTATTACCAGAGTAGAAAAGAGAATAGATCCTTTGTTTAGGACCAGGGAAAGGAAAGATGCCTGGCCCCTGCGGGTGAATCCCCAGGGGTCAAATTCTGGACAGTGGATTCTAAGAGAGAATGCTCTCCAGCGCAACATGCAAAGGAGATGATGGTGTGTGAAATGCAAGGATGAGCACCAAGATAGGAGTTATGGAAAAAAAAAAACTCTTACTCGAAGGATCATTCCAGGCTACAAGTCTGTGCAGTAAAACATGGTGACAGATAACAGTCCCAGAGCCCAGTGGACATGAGGCACAAGGGTCCTGTGCAAAAGGAAACTTCCTCCAAAAGAAGGAAAGGACCTCCTGCAAAGGATTTCTGGGAAGCTTTAGAGTTCTTCTGAAGAGAGAAGGAAGCATTTTGAGAGTAAAATATTGAAGTTTGCTCCCATTGAAAAAATCAAATTTCAGCCAATTCTGATGCCACTCAGAAACTGAAAACAGATAACAGTGCTTCCTTCCCTATGGTTGCAGAATACATCATGACTGACATTTTCCAGTCATGTCTGCCAAGTAAAGACTCCTACAGAAAATAGTTGTCAAGGTGATCAGTTTTATAAGTAACCACTGTAATGTGTGAAGATACAGTAAAGTAGTATATCATTGACCTGTGGTGTAGAATACAACAGTCTTGGTGAGAGATGCACAGCCCAAGAAATAGGCAATATATGGTACCCGTTCAGTCATTTTGCTGAGTTCACATAGGTGGGGGATTTTGTGTGTGTGGTTTTTTGTTTGCTTGCTTTTGCATTTCACATATTTTGCTACATATTAAGAATGCAAAACATACTTTCCCAGTAGCTATAAGCTTAATAGTGTTGAAACAAGCTAAAAATGTGCAAACTCTGTAGGGCAGTAGAGGAAGCTAAAGCAGAGTGGGAATGTTTACAAGTTTGAGAATCAAGTTTATCTAGAATTGTATGATCAAGCATTCTTGGGAGAGTCTTATAAAGCTTTTGAATCTCATTTTCTTCATCAGTGATACCTGTATTGTAGTATATAAACATTCACTAGATGTTAATTGTTGCTGTTGGTAAAAATAAAGTATGTATTCATGACGTGATTGATTCTATCTGTGTGGTTAAGAAGGTTTCAAGCAGAAATGCATTTGAATTTTATTATGTAGGATGAATGAGATTCCACAGATAGAAAGGAGAGGGATAGCATTCCAAGCAATGAACAACATGAGTAAAGCCACAAAGACACTAAGGTACTGGGAAGGAGGCTGAAATGATGATAAAAATGTAAAGTGGGCTATAGTATAGACGGTCACATAATCTATTAAGAATAACCAACATTTGAATGCTAGAGTAAGAAGGATGTACCTGTTTTTATTTGTTACTATCAAGAAACACTTTTGTCAGGTTACTTCATGAAGAAATAAATTTATTGTGGCTTACAGTCAGTCCTAAAGGTGTAAGGTTAAAGGACTGCATCTGGAAATATTTTCTTGCTGGAGGAATCCTGACAAGATGCAAAATACTACAAGTCAAGAGATTGGGAGGCATGTTTTTGGTCTCTTTTCTTCCAACGTCCCAACAGTTCAGTTATGGGTATTCCATACTGTAGCTGCTTGTGTTAGGAATGCTAATTAAGTCCCCAAAAACTGAGGGACCCTGCCCCCAGTTTGTTCTAATTGGTAAATAAAAATGCCAGCATCCAATGGTTGGGCATGGTAAACAGAGGCAGGTCATTTAGGATTCCTGGGCTTGGGAGAGAGAGGAAAGAGGAAGGAGATCCACCAGGCAGGAAGAAGGAATAGAGGAGAGACTCCATGCCTGAAAAGTGGAGGACATGGAGGTTTCACCAACATGAAGGAACCAGGAGATGAATTGGAAGGAGTTGGGCAACCCGCTGGGTCCAGGACAGACAAGGTAGAATATAGAATAGAAATAACTCAGAATTATCACAAGAGGTTAACCACATAGAGGTTAGGAAGTGAACCAGCCATTGAGCTGGTTAAGGTATATCAAAATATGAAAACTGAGTGTGTGTCTTTCATTTGGGAACCCAGAACATTAGGGCATGTAGCATGAAACCTTGCTGCCAGGATTTATATATAAAAAAATTGTAATCCCATCCTGAAGAATTTATCTAATCCTAATCACCTTCCAAAGAATGCATCTCCAATCATCATAGTCAAATTACATTTCCTCCCTCTCAGTATGTTAAATGGACCTGAATATTCAACACCTGAATATTTAGGGAAGACTCAAAACACCCAAGCTATGGCAGAATAAGGGGCTGAGAACAATCTTCATGGTAGCATGCAAACACCACCTAGGAAGAGAGACATAGATAGGGGAGATCATGAAGAAAAAGAACAAAAAACAAAATCTAAAAAGAATCAAAATATAAACTAGAAAAATCACAGTCTCTGGGCCGGAGTGAAGCTACTGGGCAGTGCACGTTGCTATTTGTTCTCCTTTTATATTTGAGTTGGTCATATAAACTCTGTGCTCCACCTGCCAGTCATAAATGAAGATAATACCAACATGTTGCAAGGAAAAAAAGGGTTAATTCATGAATAGTGTCTGGCACTAGAAAGAACTCTAGGAAGCATTACTGATTTTGTTTTCTTGCTTTTCTCCACAAGAGAAATCAATCTTTCTCCCTATTTGGTTTAACCAGTCTCCTGAAGTCGAAATTTCTGGTTTATTTAATGACTCAGTTGTGTCACGTGATGTTTTTCTGGAAGCTGTCTATTGAGAAGACATGGAATGTTTTGCTGAAAACAGACACTTGAGAGGGAGTGTCATGTTAAAAAATATAAATGGAACCCCACAAACAGTGAGAAGATGCTTTTGCATTGCTATACTGTGCAATGCTTTATTGGTCTTCACTGGTCTTCGTTGGTCTTCACTTTATAGAGAGAAACTTGCCAAAGAATTCTTGTGGTATTCCTGTGGATTCTGGCCGCTTCTGCTTACGAGTTTGGATTCAGCAGAGCCTTGGTGTTTCTGCTGTATCCTGTGTGACTACTGATTTACATTTGTTATTTGATATTGAATTGAACTGCTGGTATCCTGCCAACAAAAAGTGAAATTGCCCCAAGGAACTACTTCTAAACAGTTCCACAACACCCTTTTCCTATTAACCTTCTTTTCCCCCTACCTATTGTCTGTGGAAGAGTTTAAGAACCCTAAATAAAGCAGGTTGTGAAAAAAAAATCTAAACCTATAGTCTCCTTCTGACCCTAATTGTTTTTTGACAAAATTCTAATTATACATTTTTAGGCTTATATTGTTTTTAGAGTTTACAAAAGAACACACATGGTATGCAGTCACTGATAAGGGAATATTAACCCAGAATCTCGGAATACCCTAGACACAATTCGCATATCAATAGATTTCCAAGAAGATGGAAGGAGAGACCCTGGTCCTGGAAAGACTGGATGTAGGGGAATGCCAGGACAGAGAAGTGAGAGGGGGTTGAATGGCGAAAAGAGGGAGGGAAGGGAGCTTATGGGACTTTCGGGGAAAGAGGAAACGGGGAAGGGGAAATGATTTGGAATGTAAATAAAAATACTTAGAAAATAATAAAAAAAAAATCCTGCCAAAAAAAAAAAAAAAAAAATAGAGTTTACAATTTTCATTCAACTCAATACATCTTAACTAGTTTTCCTCATATTTGACCAATTTCAAGACATAGGATATAGTGCAGGCATAGAAGGAATTGTTCTCTTGTTCCATGAGTAAGAAAATTCAAATTACATAATGGAGAAGGTATATAAAACACTATAAAATATTGTATGAAATAAAATGAAAGAAATGAGAGACAATACAACAGTGTGCAAAATAGAAAAGTTTGACAAGGTGCTAGGAGACTCATGTTCTTGATCAGCAGGAAGGTGTGGAGATTAGCAGGGGCTTATGTACGAATGGATTCTTATCTAATTCTACCACTCAGTGTTAACTTTGCGCAAATTAATTGATTGCTCTGTAGTTTCACCTACTAAGGATGACAATATCTGTCTCCTATAGATGTAGTACATATTAAATGAATTAAAACATGTGAAGTGCTCCCTTTGTGTTTGCTCAAAGCACTTCACATTTTAATTCACCTAATCTCTACCTAAAATATGTCTAATCTTCATTATGCTTCAGTATAGAATAAAGATAATAATTGTTACACTGACCTGAATAATAGCATTGTGTTTAGATTTACAAGAAATGGGATAATGTATGTAAAAGTGTCTTGATTATTGACTGCCCAGTATTATTTAAAACTTTTTTTTTAATGAACTCTAAGTTAGCAAGTGGCAGATAACTCCTCAATGCAGCCTTTAAACACCTTGTAGCTAGAAGCACCATTTGGAACCCACTCAAACTGCATTAAACTGTCAGCTATAACTTGCTGGAATCCTAGTCCGTGAAAATGTGAGAGAAAGAGAGAAACAGAAGAGGCAGCTCATTGCTTTGAATAATCATTTAACTGAGCTCTTAGCCAATGAACCTGTAGGCCTTGATGACCACATTTTTTACATGATATTAGAGTAAATACAAGGAATTCAATCTCTTTTAAATGTTATCCACTTGAGATGTCTGTTGACATTTTGCAAAGCAAACCATAAATGTACTTAAACCAATGAGTAAAACATTAAAATTAAAAAGCAGCCTATCTTTTCTCCAAGTACCTTTTTCAAATGGCACAGAGAACTTTACACAAGCTCTGGGCACCTCTACATGTAATTCCTAGGGGCAGTGGCATTCATCCGAGCATTAAGCAGCCTGGTCAGATAGTGCTGAGTCAAGTCCATTCTGGGACTCTCCTCTCTTGTGAATGCAGTGCTAGCTCTGAGATGTCATTATTCCAGTGTGATGATAAGGCACTCATTTATACTGCTTTACAGGAGGAAGAACCGAAGTTTAAAAAGTCAGAGCCACCAATTTATATCAGGCTACTGTAACACTCTTGAACAGAATCTCATTTTAAAAGAGTGCCTAGAAGAGAAAATGTTTAATCCATGATCATGGATTGGTAGGCCCTGAAAAGATGTTTCTGCTCTTTTTTTTTTCCAAATCTTTTTATTTTTCATTAGGGATCAAGTGTTAGTACTAAGACTTACTAGCTCATTTATAGCAGAAACAGATTTCTTTTTTTATTAGATATTTGCTTTATTTACATTTCAAATGGTATCCCCTTTCCTCATTTCCCCTCTGAAAACCCCCTATTCCATACCCTCTCCCCTTGCTCACCCCCCCCTCAATTTCCTGACTTTCATTGCCCTATTCTGGGGAATCAAACCTTCACAGGACCAATGACCTCTCCTCTCATTGATGTCTGAAACAGTCATCTTCTGCTACATATGTAGCTGGAGCCATGGGTCCCTCCATGTGTACTCTTTGGTTGGTGGTTTAGTCCTGGGAGCTCTGGAGGTACTGGTTGGTACATACTATTGTTCCTTTTGCAGGACTGCACACCTCTTCAGCTCCTTGGGTCACTTTTCTAACTGCTCCATTGGGGATCCTATGCTCATTCTATTGGTTGGCTGTGAGCCATTGGTATTTTGATCCACTTTCCAATAAGGATCAAAGTATCCACACTTTGGTCCTCCTTCTTGAGAGAAGCAGATCTCTTAATGGGAGAGCTGCTCTCACTCAGTCTCTGAGTGGGTGACTTAGCTTTCGTGTGCTTATAAAGACAATAGCAGCATTAAGGAGAAAAGTAGGATTGTTCTAAATTACCTACTTGAATGAAGGGCTGTACATAAACCTGTGTGGGGAAATCAGCACTTTCTCAAAACCATCACTAACACTAGAAAACACTACTTTGGATATATTACAGTTAGCTTAGTCTGGAAGATGGTAGATGCTGTAACCAAAACATTTGGCATGATTAATGAGTGGAATTTGTGACAGCAAAAAAAAAGTGCTTTTTAGTGGAAGAATCTTAAAATCACAAACAGTGATGTGTGTACTCTTCTGCTTTTTGGTAAGCAATGACATTATGCTACAGGTGGACTTTTTTTTTCCCCCAAGGTGGCCGAGAGCCTTAAAGCCAAAATGCGACATTTACATCTCTTGATTTATAGACTTCATAACCTTTACTTAAGAATTTACACAAAGTCAACTCCCAGTGTTTCTTTGCTAAGTATGTCTGTACTTGAACAGTTAGAAGACATAGATGCTATTAACAGCTAAGACTGGGGATGACATTTCAAGGCCCATGGATAGCAAATGGATACAATTCTAAAATAAAACTGAGGCCTGTTTGACTGATAAACTGTATTACACCACAACACACCCTGAATCTTGGTGTTAGTCATATTTCACAGCTAGGTTTGTCCTCCAGCCCGCTCTGAAGCACACCCAGAAGGAGAACAGTTCATCAGTATTTCTTCTCGGCCTTCCATGCCATCTGATATATTGTTCCAAGACAAATGAGCTTATAAGGAGCCATGAGAAGATGAGAGCTCTTTAAAATAAATCCACATGAAGCTCTTAGCAGGCAAGAATCCATCCCTATTTGACTCTGGAACTCTGAAGCAGACATTTAAATAACCATGGACAAGTTCAGCTCCCAATCTATACCACCCAGCTGTCAGATTCTCAGGGAACCATGGAGAAATAAGCAAAAGGAAGGCAAACCCTAAAGGTAGACCAGGTATAGATGTCATTACGGAGAATCTTTCCAAGTGTTCAGAATGCTTTTGTTGGTGATACATTTGTCCTGTACGGAACCTGTGGGAACCATCAGTGAGTAGAGCTCAATTTAAACCTGAGGACAAAAGTCGATCTTTCAATAAAGGTTTGGGAAGCATTTGGCAATAAAGCAATAGTCCCAGACAAGGGAACGATGCTGATCTCCAACAAGTATTATTGGTTAATCTTTCTGCTCAACTCTGTACAAAAGCCTGGAAATTTGTGTGGTTTCTTATACATTTGGCTGTAGGTTTCAACAATATACTATATTTAATACCAGTTTATCAACTGAGCATCTGGGAAGAAATATCTGAACATATTTATCACATATAACACTGTAGTTATTTATAAGAAATCTACAGTACACATGGGGGGGGGTGGGGAACAGTCCCTAAAATTTAAAAAGTATGTATACACTGTGGTGCTGAAATTTGTGAGAGAGCTCAGTGGGTAAGGACACTTGCTGCACAGACCTGGCAAGTTGAATTCAATTGACAGAACCCAGGGAAAGGTTTAAGGAGAGACCTGATCCCACAAAGCTGATATAAGACTTCCTCATGAGTTCTCTGGCATATATACCCCCCAGCATGCACTCATGGGTTCATATGAACACAGCAGCAACAGTTATAATAATAATAAAATTTAAAAAGAAACTCTGCATTCAGAACTCAAATGGCCTTCTACTAGTAAAAAGATAAACAGTCTGGCACAACTATGCAATGGAAAAAAGAATTACTGAGACAGGAGGAGAAAACTCCTGGCACAGCCAACCACACAGATGAAGATGAAATTCCTTATGCTACATGAAAGGCACCCGATGAGGATGAGGAAAGCAACACTACAGGATTCTGTTTCTATGACATTAGGATAAAGGTGACATGTAGGGATGGAATCAAGGTCAAAGGTCTCTCGGGTGTCAAGGGTAAGAGAAGAAACAACCATAAAGACAGCAAAGGAACGGGAGAGCTGTTGTTTCCTGCTTCCACGACTGTTCCCTGCCTGTGAATACATAAAGCTTACAGAATTCAGCACCCCTAAAGAGTGGCTTTCACTGTATGTAGATTGAAATTTTAATTCAAGACTATATAAAAGCTTCTCATGGGCTACACTTTTCTTTTCCCCCATTCAGGAAAATTGTCTTCTGAGTATTCCAATTCCTTCTACTTATCATATTCAAGATTTTAAATTTAGCATCAGCGCCAGCTTTTCCATAAAGCCTTCCCATGAGTATGTTTCCTCATATTCTAGTTCTTTAAAAGGAATAAGCATTACTCAGAGCTCGAATCTTTATGACTAAAACATGTCCTCTCCTTCCTCTTTTCCACACCCCATTCCCCGACACGATTTTATGCTTCCTATCATGCAACTTCTGTGTTTTTGTAGTCTGTTACAGTGTTATGTTAATAGACATTAACATTGCATTAATATCATATTCTCTTGCGAGTTGCTTTTTCAGCCAACACTGCCTTCAAGATCGTCCACTCTAAATTGCTGCCGTGTGTGTTTCACTATGGGAATGTACCAACTCGCTCTTTCTCTGCAGTCTGAGAGCTCTCTGAACTGTTTCCGGTTGGGTTGGGAAGCACCACCTACATATTTCCCTCCAGCTAGTGCAGGAGCAGCTCAAGGGCAGAAACCTTTCTAAGCTGCTGTTTCTTTCCCTAATTTCCGTGGCACCTGAGAACTGCCAGACACATGAAGAGCTTCGTCTGGAAGATACTGCTCTGTGCTTGGCACACAAAACGCCCTCTATTTAAAAAAATAAAAAATAAAAAAAGTGTTCGGTAAATAATCTTGGCAAAGTGCGGTTTTAAATTTGCTATGCCCTCACTTCTCCACCAAGTAAGATTTGAGGGGAAACTGCTGTAATTCCTTCTAGAAAGTCCTGAAGGTATTTCAGGGCTGAAGTAGATCTATAAAACAAGGTCACCCCACAGTTCGGCTTCCTCCTAAGAGGATCTCCAAGCACTCTACAAACGCGGTTTTCACGGTGATATTTCCCCCCACTTTTTAGAGGATTCCAGGTCAGTTCAGCGCGGTATTCAAAACTTGAAAATGTTTAGGGCGGCTCGGAAGGGCCTTGGTCACAGTTTGCGTATGCATAATAGCAAATTGGCCTCGCAAAATTATTTTTTTCCTATCCGTGGGCCCCAGGTCATGATTCCGTAGCTACCTTTTAACTGCCCACCTCAAGCAGGTCCAGAGCCACTGTTCGCACCGCTAGCTGCACTTCCCACTCTTCCTGCTCCTAAGAAGATATAACGACTTTTGATCTCCTCTCCAGTGCTTTGTGGCTTAAGAAACCTTGATGTGCAAGACAAATACACACTGTAACTGTGGGCACGAGGAACCATCTATCATCACCCTACCTCTGAACGTGACCCGTACTTTGTGTGTTTCAGAGAAATTAATCTGCTCTTTAGTGGGAGAAAGCCAAGGCAAAACCAGGCTTCATGCACCTTCTTCCTGCAGACTTAACAGAGCATTTTCAAAGCCTCTGGCTCCCGCACTGCAAGCCACAAACTTGACCTTCGAGCGGATTTCAAAGGCAGAGGTTTCCTCCCTCTCCCTCTCTGGCTCCTATGGAGCGCCTGGGCATCCTTGTGGGTAACAGCTGCCTGCACCAGAGCTGGCTGGGAACTACCGGTTGAGGAGGCTGGGAGAGACCAGTGGGCGGCGGGGTTGGGGCTGGGGAGCGAGGCAAAGCTGGGCGGGAGGAGAGGGCGAGAGGAGGGGGTGGAGGAGGAGGATCGATCTCTCTGCATATGCATATGCATGAAGCACCCAGCACTGCCTACTTCCCAAGCAGCTGCTCTGTAGGAGGCGGAGGAGGAAGGGGGAAGGGAAGGGAAGGACTAAGATGGGCGGGGCGGCAGAAACTGCCGCTAAACTGGACCCGGTTTGGAGGGCGAAAGAGGTTATTTGCATGGCGTCCGGTGATTGGCTGAGGTCCGGGGGCTGGGTCTGAGAGGCGGCCCTTGAATAGTTTAAGGAGAAAATCTCTGAATTCTGATTACTGAAAGTTGGACAGCCGGGTAGATGCAGTATGCGATCAGGACGCAAGGAGGCGCGATGTCCTATCTTTGTTCTGCTTAAAGGGTCTTTTTCTGTCCTCCTCAGCCGTCCCCACCCCCACCCCCACCCCCACATGCAGACTCACGCAGAAAGTGCAGAGAAACCCTGTGATCCAGTCAACTGGCACTGCCCCGTCTATTAAGAAAGATGAACGCTCCTTTCTTTTCCATCTCCTTCATGGGAGACCACTTTTCATTTCAGATTATCACATCAATAAATATTCTTCGAGGAACAAAAAAGGCACTTTGCCAAAAGATAAAAGAATGTATGTGAAATGTGTGGATTGTAGAGAAAGACACTACACGAAGGCAAAAGAATAGAAGCACATATGTAAATAACGCACATAATCACATCAAGAACACAAAACACGAGGGCAGATACAGACAGGGCACCCGGAGAGAACATGGGCTGCTCCCAAGGTCCTCAGAATCTGCATGCTTCCCATACGCAGAGGCACACACCCGCTGATGAGCCAATGATCTTCCCCAACACACAAGCACACACACACACACACACATAACACACACCTCAGAGAAGGCTTTCACACGAAGTCACACGCTATGAAAATATTGCAGAGGAAATACTAGAGCAGAATTAAATGGTTCATTCCCTCCCCCTCCAAAATGTACTCAAACAGAATGATTCTATTTGCATATTACTAATACACACAAGGCGCTGAAAGGGGGAAAATGGCTCCATTTGAGGCACACACTAAAGAATACATGTATACAATACAATACACACACGCACACACACATGCACGCACGCGCGTCTGTAAGCGGGACACACCCACAGCCTGTGTCCTCCGCCCATGGGCACAGGCAGAGGACAGATGCCATCAGCAACGCTCAGTACAATTGTCGGAAAAAGAAACCCACCCTATTCGGCGACTGGCTATGAAACATGTCAGAGCGCCAAAGGTTTCTAAGACCCAGACCAATACATTCGTGTTACAAAAGTGAGTTGGATTCAAAGAAATAATTGATGCATCTTAGATAATTGAGTGTTGTAGCATATTCACTCAAACAATACTTCGAAATGACTTCAGCCTGACGATAGCTTTCTGAAACACTCCTGAAAAAAAAATCCCTAAGAAATTAGACGTTCATTTGCTATGCTTTCTTTTGGTTTGTTTTTCATTATTATTTTTATTCTTTTTGAAAGCACATGAGAGACAGCAGTTTTCTCTTTCTCCAAAAGAGGAGAACTGATTTTGTTTTGTGAACCCAGGAGCTTTCCAGTTGGTTTCCCAGTGAAAAAGGTGGCACGGAGGGTCCTCTGCTTTCCCTCCCAGCCAGACAGCACCACAGAAGGCATTATTACACATCCCAAATTGCAAGGGCTGTCTATGTATTTACGAATCTGTTCAAATATTTAACCTCTTAACTTGCTAAATACCCCCCTCTTCTTCCTTTCTCCTCTGCGCTCTCCCTCTCCCCCCTGTCTGTCTTCTCCCCAGTCCTTTCTTTTTCTCTTTCTCTTTTTAAAAAGGAAAGGCACAGAAAGCCCCTTTCTGGAGATCTTGGCATGACTGTCACAGGCTCCACCTGACACTGTTTTGCTATCGATTTCGTGTCTTAACAACTGTGGGAGCTGTGGGAGCTGTGTTTGTTTGTTTGTTGCTGTCCCAAAGACCGAGTTTGAACCATCATACACTTCTTAAGTAGAAGCATGAAGTTGTCCCCACCCTGCCCCCTCAGCCCAGCTTTTTAACAGCTCCTCGGAAAAGCTTTGCCTACATCCGAAGGAGTTTACTGACCCTCTAGAAATTTCCATATTCCCGACCCTCTTGATCTCCATACTCTTCATTCATGGTAAACGCTTCTTTGGTCCACCTCTTTCCTGCCAAAGGACGAGTGCACAGAAGGAGACCTTGCAAAGACAGTCTGAAATTCTGTTAGTGTGTGGTGACCAGGGCGAGGCTCACACGTCTATTGCTGGGACTGTCTGGGACCACCACCACACAGAATTTCTGCCTAAATCTTCTTTTATGGGTCAAATAACACATTCCAGGGGACAGAGCAAACCGCGAGGGTATCTGGTGGTGGGCCTTTATTAGAGCAGGAGCATAAGCTTTCGCAAACATCGAGGTTTCCTTATGTTGATGGGTACAGCGTGGGCACAGCAGACTGTGGAACTGATGATCCTTTACCTCCCAGGCCGCTGCCCAGCCAGCTCCGCAGGCAGCTGCCCAGGAGAAGGTTCCCTTTGATCGACCGATCCACAGATCCATTCCCCAAGGTGCTCCGCCTCACCTAGGACTTTCTCCTATGACACCATTTAAAGTAGCCTAAAGGTGCTTCTCCATGCCTTTGAGGGAGAGGGAGTCTCAAAGAATGTCAGGAAAAATAAAATAAAATAACGGTGCCTTTAAAGTTGACGCATGAAAGGAGATTGACTCTCAGAGAATTTCCTCTGGCCTAAAAAAGAATAACTTTTATTTATAAACTGCTGCCAGCTTTATTTCAGAGAAGATGGGAAAATGAAGATGCAGTTTGGCCAGACAGTAAGATGAGTTTCCCTTGCCCTTTGTTCGATGGTTGGCGCTTACCAGTTTCAAATAACTTCGGGAACCCCTCAGCCTGCAAGGTAATCCAGCTCGCAGCCCCGCATAAGCATCTTACAAACAGCCTCCAGCCCTGACACTTGCCCTCTGCAAACTCAAGTTGGGATCACACCTGTCAGTGGTCCAAGAAACTCTCACCCCTAGAACCCCCCAGCAGCTGGCTTGACTTACTGAAAAGCTCAGCTTCCTTCGGTATAGCAATGAACTTTGCTTGCTGCTGTCGGAGCTAGCACGCCCGCATCAACAGCTCTCAGGGCCGCCAAAGCCTTGAGCAAAGGGATAACATACATATTTTTAAGTGGTTTACAAAGAAAAAGAAACTGAAAAACAACAATAATAAAAACATTTACGCTTGCTGAAGAGGATGAAAAGCTGTTTCAAAGCCAACCAGAACACAAGTATGTTCCCTTTGTGTGTCAGTTAGAGGTGGAGGAACACTGGTACTGCATACCATAGGCACACCCTCTAAAATGTGTGGGTTTGCAGGACTGCATGATTGTCCACCTACTGCTCAAGCCCATAAGAAAACTGCCGCGGTTACCGTTGTTCTAGTTTCTTATCAGAAAGGATATTCATTTGGACACATTATCTAAATCTGCGTAAGAATGAAGGCTGCTTGTCATGCGTCCTTCGTTTTCAGTAATGTGTGCCACCCAATTAGAAGCAATTTAGGCAATCAAGACCGTAGGAGAGAAGAACTTGTTAAAAATAGGTTTTCTAAAGCCTCAGAACTCTAATTTGGAAGAAAATCTAAAATTACATATGTAACGTTTCTTTACATAAAATAAATCCATAATCTGGGAGTCTCTTGTTTCTTTTTCCCTTAGGGTCCTTCCCTCCTTACCCGCCTGGTTTTGAGGTATTCATGAGAGAAGGGAAGTGTAAAGCTCGGAAGAAAAGGGTCTGAGGTTTCTAAAATACCGAAAAGATCTGGGTAGAGCTTGGGACAGTTTTTCCCTGGCTTCTCTCTGTCACCACGTCCCGGACCATGGTTGCCTGACCCAATCTGTCCAGGTAGGAAAGCCGCAGAGTGGTGTGGGGACACCTAGAGAGTCCTTTTCAGGACTGGAGTTTAGAGCCACAGGCCCCTAGTTGGTTAGGGAAGGCGGACTGGGGAGGTGTACAACCATTGGCAGAAAGGATAGAAAGTAATCAGCACCTTCTGAGGCTTACAAGTGCAGAAAAAGGTATTGAGAGAAAGGAAAACCCGACGGTGCACGTGTCCACACAGAAGGGAGAAGGCAAAACTAAAAGTTTAAAAAAAAAAAATGCGTCCAAGTGATAGCCTCCAGAGAACAAGAGAACTTGCAATTTGGAGATGTAACTTGGCATTCATTTTTTTTTTCTGAGGTCATACTATTATGGGGTGAGAGCAGAACGGAAGGAACTGAGGCCCAATGGTGGATTTACGCAAATAATTCTTCGAAACAAGCCTGCGTGCCCAGCACCCGGGCGATTTTTATTTTTCCACCCGAGTTCTCATAAGAAAGCTGGACCAGAGTAAAGTTAGCAGAACTTCTCGGAAGGGGTTCAGAGAAGACCCAGACCGAGTGTGTGGGGGAAGGGGTGGTGGAGGTGGTCACTGGGTGAGGGAAGGAGCCACAGGCCTTTAATCCTTTTGGCTTCAGGATCCAGGTTGCGGAAGAAAGTAGTACTCAAAGTTAACCTCCCAGAAGTTGAACTTTGAGAGCCCTGGATGAGGTTGGTGGACTGAAAAGAAGTTGTACAGAGAGTCAGAGCACACAAAGACAGGTGAGAAGTCCCCTCAAGCAAGGCGGACACCTTCCAGAACAGAAATTTTACAATAACTCCCTTCCAGAAACCAGCCACACATACAAAATATAACGTCAAACCCACACCTATTCCCTTCTAAGGAGCGGGGAGGAGTGCAGAAGTGGGGACAGTGCTTGCCAGTGACTTCTGCACGACACTGTTGTTTCAAAACAAAAGAGTCTCCAGAGGAGGTAGCCACGCCTCCTCCTCAGGACACGCTTGAGGACCCAGGTCTGGGCCTTGAGTAAGCTACAGATGAACTGCCCCCAAGCACAGGCAGATGCCATAGCCTCACCCCAGGCGTCTTTTTTCATAAGTGTCTCAGATGGTAATCTTAAAAACCCTTTCTAGCAGCACCTAATTTATTAGCCATTAGTTCTGCTTGTTTGTGTCTGACACATGAATCAAAACCATTTGATTATTAACAAATTTATCAATTCAAAAATATTTTCATTGTCAAATAATTTTCCCTGAAAATAATAAATTTTTTCTTAAAGAGTTCTTTTAAAAAGTAAATAAACTGCATTTTTTTTACAAAATTGAATTAGAAGGGATATTTAAATATATATATATAATATTTATGGTAATGAAGTATTCTGATTCAGTAGAGATAAGCAATTCTAAATATAATTTAATTCCCTTTTCTTTGTAATACCCACTATGTTGGTGTGCAAATCAGAATAAATATTACTGATGAGCTATCCAACTTTTTATCTTCCAGAGACCGTCAGTTTGTTAATTTAAGAGCTTGAATAAATAAAATCCACACGTTGAAAGTTAGGAAGTTTTAAAAAGTTTACTTCAGTGAATTTTGCAATTACATAAAATAATAAGTTACTAATACTAGAAAGTTAGCAATTTCTTATATTTTTCTGTGATTAGCACTAATAGTTCTCTATGTGTTAGCTCTCCACAAGGACTTCCTAGTGCATCACTCCATTACTCCACCATCACTTAGGAGTCTATGAAAACACAGCACAGACAAGGAAGATGTCAGTATCTTTACGTACATCTACTTACATGTAACAGGAATGCCTAAGAACCATTCTAAGTTACTCTGGACATTTCCGAAGCACAGCAATGGCCACAGTGCTCTTACATTTACTCTAGATCTCTTTGATACAAGTATAATCACTTTTCTAAACACCTTGGAAAGCACAAAGTCACTAAAATGAACATTAGGGAATTCAAATCTGGAATCCCAAGTTCTTTTTTAAATACCTAGTGACCCTGAGAGACACCTTATCCCCACGAGCACTATTTCATCTATGAACAAATTAGAAACCAGATCAGAGAAGCTCCACATGCCATGTAGTTCAAACAGTCCATAGGTTTTACATTCTGAGGAGAGTCTGGAGCTGATTAGCTGTTTTCAGAGCAAATATCATAAGCCCCTAATTTAGGAGAGAGGTCCATGCTTCAGTCTTCTTTTCATTAAGATGGGCATTGTTTCTCACTGTAGCTTTCCTATTGCACGGATAAAAAGGTTGGCTCTTAAAGTAATTTAAGAGCACCAAATGCTATGTGAACTTCTCCAATACTACTACTTTCAGTTGGAGGAAATGAAGTTCTCAGGAATGGTGTTATCTATAAGAATGCCATGTGTCTAAAAGAGCTTGAATTTTCCCTTTAGCTGTTGAAGTTGGTGAATCAGTCCCTTTGGTAATTTTATAACTTTCTTTAGGAGACAGCCGGTTCACCTCGACAATTACAAGAATAAAGAATTATATTGAAAATATGCTCTCTGATAATGTCCTTGAGGTTGTCTTTTTCTACAGTAACAGAATCTTTTCTCACGTTCCTAGTCTCTAGCCACTTCTGTTCCCTAGGCCCAGCCCCTACCAAGGCCCAAGCTTGCAGGCCAAGCTTATTTACCTTAAGTAACATATTCAGGAATCGGCAGCAGATTACAATGAACTCTTTCTCCCAATTCAGTCCTCAGTCTATGAAATTAATTTCCATTTTGATAACCAAAAGGCTTCCCTTGGAAATATCAGTGACTACACAAGCCACAAACAGATCAAATGTAGGTAGGTGCTCCATCAAGTGAACTCGATTGGGTTACAGTTTCAATTGGAACAAGGTGTAAAGTGATTAAACCTGGGCCAGCAGACATAACACTCTTATCAAGCCCCACCCTATCCAGTCCTTTTTTGTACAAGCAGACACAAGGACAGTTGATTCTAGGCCCTAAAACTCTCCAAGGAGAATGTCAATTGCTGGCAAAAATCATGTGTGCAAATAATATACTGACTCTTCCCTCCCTCCCAGAATAAACTCTGAACAGTGCTTTTGAAATTTCCCCCCACAAATCACTGCGCGCGCACACACACACACACACACACACACACACACACACACACACACACATGTTTATTTTCCTTCAGTAAACTACTGAAGATCCTCCTCCGTTCATTGAGAAGATTTTTGGCTCATTCTGCTATACCAATGCATACCTTAATTGTTAAATGTTAACACATGACAAGTGTCTTATTCTAGGTGGACAGAATTCCAGGCACCAATTTGGGTCTTAGCTCACCTAGCATTTACACAAGATAGATGCTCCAACAGCAGTTCGAGCACCTTGCTTTGCCTGCCTTGTACCTGGTACAATTAGAACAACATCTTAGCAATGTCTTACTTCTCTAAGCATGCTGGACACACAACTGAGGAAAGGACCAAATTAATGAATGAAAATGTACAGGGCACCAAATGTCTGTGTGTCTGCTTGGCTATTCAGTCTGGGGAAAGGTGAAGATCAACAGCCTTTTCATGATTACCAGCATAGTTCCGAGTTAGAGGGGTAACTAAGAGATTTGAAAATATAAATTGAATCCAATAAAACACTAAATACAGTTAACAGATCTGCACTTAGATTGTTAAGCAGTTCATTATCATAAGATTCCCGTAATTCTTTCAGCTCAGCAAAATGGGAGAAGTGAAAACTAAACTAGTGAATTGAAGAAAGCTACACCATGTTTTCATGCTTTGTGTGGGGTGTCTTCTGAGGTATGGACTGGGACCATTTTACAGGAAAGAAGCCAGTGAGTGCCAAGAGAGTTTAACTCCGTACATCCTGTGATGATGATGACTTGAATAAAATGGTGTCTAGATTCAAGGGAAGCATCCTGGGTCCAGATATGGGGCTCAATGTTAACCTGATGACAACACAATTTGTTAAAAGAAGTGTGAAATTCAGAAAATCAGCTAAGGCTTCTAATAAACAAAAGAGAGTAGTTGTAAGGCTAATAGGGAGACTGGGGTTGAGGGAAGTGGGGAGGGAAGAGGAAGAACAATATGGTGTGGCATGGTGGCATGGGCCACAGAGTTAACTGAGATGGGTTCACATTCATAACTCCCACGTACTAATAAAGAAGCCTTTGAAAAATGTGGCCTTTCTAAGCATCGATTCTTTGCCTATTTCATGGCAGTAAAAACGCTAACTCAGGTCTCCGCTCCTCCCCATTTCAGAGACAGCTGTATCTTATTGGGCAGTGCCAGCCTCATCCCTGAGACATGATGCTAAATGTTGGAGTGAACAGATTTGGTTGAATTGGGTGCCTGGCTACCAGGGCTTCTTTCATTTCTGACAAAGTAGATATTGTTGTCATTAATGACCCCTTCCTTGGCCTCAACCACATTATCTGCATATTTCCTTATGACCCTTCCTGTGGCAAGTTCAACCACACAGTCAAGACTGAGAACAGGCAGCTTGTCATTAACAGGAAGGCCATTGCCTTCTTTCAGGACAGAGATCCTACCAACAGCAAATAAGGTGATGTTTGTGCTTGGTATGTTGTGGGGTCTACTGGTGTCTTCATTACTATGGAAAAGGCTGTGACCCACCCACTTGAAGGGTGAAGCCAAAGGCTCATCATCTCTGCTCTCTCTGCTGATGCCCCATGTTTATTTTTTTTTTTATTTTCTAAGTTTTTTTATTTACATTCCAAATGATTTCCCCTTTCCTGTTTCCTCCCTCCCCGAAAGTCCCATAAGTCCCCTTCCCTCCCTCTGTTCCCCATTCAACCCCCTCTCAAGGTTCTCTGTCCTGGCATTCCCCTACATCCATTCTTTCCAGGACCAGGGGTCTCTCCTTCCGTCTTCTTGGAAATCTGTTGATATGCGAATTGTCTAGGGTATTCTGAGATTCTGGGTTAATATCCCCTTATCAGTGACTGCATACCATGTGTGTTCTTTTGTGATTGGGTTACCTCACTAAGGATGATATTTTCCAGTTCTGACCATTTGCCTAGGAATTTCATGAATTCATTGTTTTTAATTGCAGAGTAGTATTCCATTGTGTAAATATACCACATCTTCTGAATCCATTCCTCCATTGAGGTACATCTGGGTTCTTTCCAGCTTCTGGCTATTATAAATAAGGCTGCTATGAATATAATGAAGCATCTGTCCTTATTGCATGCAGGGGAAGCCTCTGGTGCAGCATCCTCCAGGAGTGTCATGCCCAGTTCTCTGAGGAACCGCCAGACTGCTTTCCAGAGTGGTTGTACCAGCTTGCAATCCCACCAGCAGTGGAGGAGTGTTCCTCTTTCTCCACATCCTTGCCAACAACTGCTGTCTCCTGTGTTTTTAATCTTAGCCATTCTGACTGGTGTGAGATGGAATCTCAGGGTTGTTTTGATTTGCATTTCCCTAATGACTAAGGACGTTGAACATCTCTTTAGGTGCTTCTCAGCCACTAGATATTCTTCAGGTGAGAACTCTTTATTTAGCTCTGTACCCCATTTTTAATAGGGTTACTTGGGTCTCTGGAGTCTAACTTCTTGAGTTCTTTGTATATATTGGATATTAGCCCTCTGTCAGATGTAGGGTTGGTAAAGATCATTTCCCAGTTTGTTGGTTGCCGCTTTGTCCTTTTGACAGTGTCCTTTGCCTTACAGAAACTTTGTAATTTTATGAGGTCCCATTTGTCAATTCTTTTTTTTTTTTTTTTTTTGATTTTTCGAGACAGGGTTTCTCTGTGTAGCCCTGGCTGTCCTGGAACTCACTTTGTAGACCAGGCTGGCCTCGAACTCAGAAATCCTCCTGCCTCTGCCTCCCAAGTGCTGGGATTAAAGGCGTGTGCCACCACCGCCCGGCCCATTTGTCAATTCTTGATCTTAGAACATAAGCTATTGGAGTTCTGTTCAGTAAATTCTTCCCTGTGCCCATATGTTCAAGGTTCTTCCCTAGTTTTCTTTCTATTAGTTTCAGTGTGTCTGGTTTTATGATGCCCCATGTTTATGATGGGTGTGAACCATAACAACTCACTCAAGAGTGTCAGAAATAGTTTCTACATTACCAACAGCTTAGCCCCTTGGCCAAGGTCATCATTGACAACTTTGGTTTCATGAAAGGACTCATGATCACATGATCACAGCCCATGCCATCACTACATCCAGAAGACTGTGGATGGCTCCTCTGGGTAGCTGTGGTGTGATGGCTGTGGGCCTGCCCAGAACATCATCCCTGCATCCATTTATGCTGCCAAGGCTACAGGTAAGGTCATCCCTGAGTTGAACGGGAAGTTCAGTGGCAGGGATTTCCATGTCCCCAGTATGTCTCTCATGGATCTGACATGCTGTTCAGAGAAAGCTGACAAGCATAATGACATCAAAGTGGTGGTGAATTGGTCATCTAAGGGACCACTAAAGGGGATCCTGGGCTACATAGGAGACTAAGTTGTCTCCTATGACTATAACAATGACTTCCACTCTTCCATCTTTGATGCTGGGTCTGGCATTGCTCTTAATGACAACTTTGTACAGCTCATTTCCTGGTATGACAATGAATATGGCTACAGGAACAGTGTGGTGGACTTCATGGCCTACATAGCCTACAAGGAGTAAGAAACCCTGGACCACCCACCCCAGCAAGGACACTGAGAGTCAGAGAGACTGAGGAGGTTGCTGAGGAGTCCCTGTCCCAATTCAGCTCCCTGTGCTGAGCATCTCCCTCTCAGATTCCACCCCAGACCCTCACAATAATGGGAGGTGCCTAGGGAGACAGACTCTCTGGAATACCATCAATAAAGTTCACTGTACTTCCAAATAAATAAATAAATAAACGAAATGCCAACTCTATGGTCTTGTAACTGTTACACATACATACTTAACACACAAGTATTATGTCATTATTACATGGGATATAGGCTATAGTTTCAAGTGGTATCCTGATTGCTATCTGATTGAGATTAACTTGAAGATTAAAAGTCCAGCATTTAGTTAGGTTAGGCTGGTTTCCCCATGCTGCTTGCCCAACATCCTGATTCTGCTTTCCTAATCTGTTATTTTGAGATAATTATCTGTTACACTCAATATGAAACAAAGAAGCTAGAGTCTTTTGAATTTCAGAGGTAAACTCACATTCTTTTTCTCCACAGAACATGTTGCCTTTGAAGATATGTCAGCTAACTGAAGGAGGTCTGTGGTAGAAGACTAGTTTGCAATCAGACTTAGACTTTTGTTATATCAATTTTTAAAATTTATTCTCTCATATATTATATCCTGACTGCAGTTTCCCCTCCTTCCTCTCCTTCCAGTCCCTCCAAAGCTCTTTGCCTCTCCCCAATCCACTTTGTTTCTTTTCAAAAATAGCAGGCCTCCCAGGGATAGCTACCAAATAAGACATCTCAAGTAGGACTAGGCGTCTCTTCTCATATACATGCTCCAGGAGGAGGGACAGAGTCTGAAAAGCACACAAAACAATCAGAGACAGCCTCCCCCTCACTGGATGGAATCCCATGAGACCAAGCTAAACAACCATAACATATATACACAGAAGGCCTAGGTTAGATCCATACAGGGTCCCTCATTATCAGTTCAGTCTCTGTGAGTGCCAGTGAGCCCAGGTTAGTTGATTCTGTGGGTTTTCTTGTGGTTTGACAAACTTTCTAATCAAGTCAACTATTTTCCTGTGGGAGGAGATTTCCCTGTTCAGAATGTTTTGTATGTTTAATATTTTTAAATGTATTAAGGTAAAGCATATACACAGCTTTAAAACATTGAAGAATAATGTATAGCAAAAACCTTTAGTCTTTATCCTCTCCCACACACCTCTGGTGTTTTGACACAAAGTTTCTCTGTGTAGCCCTAGTTGTCCTGTAATATACTTTGTAAACCAGGCTGTCCAGCCTGGCTCTGCCTCCCAAGTGCTGGGATCAAAGGCATCATCATTATACCTAGTTTGTAGCTTGAGTCTCTTGTAATTTTCCTGAGCTCCATTACAAAGGGCTATGAGTCATTTAAGAAATATGAACTACATATGACTCCCATTCTTCTGATGAGCTGCCTCACAATGCAAAGCACAGTTTCTACCCTGTCTTTGCTGAAATGAATATATTATATTTCCTGAGTTGTATGTTTCCTGCATGGCATCGCTGTATTCTCCTCTGTTCTTATTTGTTATGAATTTTTCCCCCTTGGCCTTTCTCATTCAAGTGCAGATTTTCCTCAAATTACTAGAAATACTTTGTTTCTTTTTATAATTAAGAAATAATGAAAAGAGTTTAGGTATGGTGGTGTGCACCTTTAATCTTAGCACTGGCAAGTCAGAGTCAGAAGAATTTCCATGAGGCCAGCCAGACTACACAAGGAGACACTGTTATAGTACAACAATAAAAAATAATAAAAATAAATCATAGTAATAAATAATAAATAGTAATGATGAATTGACTAGTAGCTCTCTGACATGAGAGGAAGATCACTGGCAGTTCAGGTAGTAGAAATTGGCTGTGTATGAAACACCCATATATTCCACAAGTTGGAAATCTTTGTTTTGGAGTTGCCATACCTGTGTAAGCTTCTCTGGACTTTGCTAAGTTACAGAAGATCTTCCTGTTTGCCCAGAAAGCTGTATGGTTGCCCATATCGTACATGGTAGGGGACATTGTTACTTCACATAAGTCAGTTTAAAAGACTGACATGACATCCACAATGCTTGCCCATCTCTGGTACTCTGAGCTGTGAGCCTTCCAGTGTTTTATAGAGCAGGTGGTTCCCTCCACTGTAATCTTCTCTGGGTGTGTTCTATAGCGCAGTTGCTTCAGCCCTCATCCATCACATGGCGTTTAAATCCATTTCAAAAGATTATTTATTTTTATTTTGTTTTGTTATGTATTTGGAAGAGGCATTATTTGTGAAAGTCCCTTGGAAGCCAGGAAAAGTTTCAGAATTTAGGGAAGTGGACTTCCAGGTGTTTGTCAGAGGTCTTCAGCAGCTGTGAATGCTGGGACTGAACTCCAGTCCTCTGCAAGTGCAGTGCTTAACTGCTTAGCTCAATCTCAAGGCCTGGTCCATGCTTTTTAATTCTGAGAACTTTCAAAGTCTCTCTCTCTCTCTCTCTCTCTCTCTCTCTCTCTCTCTCTCTCTCTTTCTCTTGCTTTTGTCATTTTTCAGTGTTGAGTGTTTTCTGAATTTTATGTGGTTTCTGACAATTTATTCATGTTTTAGGGAGATCACATTGATGTACATTAAAGAATTTTTTTTAAGTTTTAAAAACATTAGACATAATTTTCTCTTATTTAATACAACACCTTCAATTGACTTCTGTTGAAAATGGTAACCAGTCATGAGCCTGAGATTAATTTACTGTGCAATTTGGAATGCTCATTTTGTTCTTAGATGGCCTTTGATTATTTTAGTGACCTTACACAAATTTTCAAACTTATGCTTTTTATCATGAAATAAATGGGAAAAATTTCATTTGCTAGAGCCCTGCATTTAGTGTTAAAAAACTAGAGGGAAAAAACCCTTCAAGTTTATTTTAATTTGTTTACACTCTGTACCTTTTCAAAAGCAACTTAAAGAAACTAGAAAATCCTGCTTGAGTCACAAACATTCAGATCAACAACTGGCCGCTAACAGTGGATGTAAGTTTGCTTACAACAAATACAGGATCTTTAATGCCTCCTTAAAAGTATCATCATGCCACACAATGCTTAGAGTGTCATATATAATATTACAAATGGCATAGATTCTTAAACTAACTCTTGTATTCACCTGTGGATCAACTTCACAGGCCCTATCTCTGCCTTCCACCATTACACCTCCAGGGCCTGGCAAAACTTGCATATCGTGGTCTGCAGGAAACATGCCTCATAAATGTTAGGTGGACACACATCCTGACAATGTTCTGAAACTGGCATATAAGAGATGAGATACATCTCTACATGAAGAAGAAGTGTTTGCAGCATGTAAGTGTCATATGGGTCACCTATGGAGAATGCAATAATAGGCATTCAAAAGTCAAAAGAGTACATTAAACAAAAATGACAGAATATCCAGTAGAAAAGTAAAGAATAGAATTTGGGGGGGGGGGGCTGGAGAAATTGCACTGTTTGCTCTTCCAGAGGACCCAGGTTCTATTCCCAGCTGGACACGGCAGCTCAGTACTGTCTATAACTCCCTCATACAGACATACAGACAAAACACCAATAAAAATAAAAATTTGTTAGAAAGAATAAAAAAGAAAGCATGGAAAAATACAATTATCTATTAGTTTGTGCAATTTCTCAGTTTCATCTCATGGCTCTAAGTCTTCCTTACTGAAAAGAAAATGCCTAGGTATTTTTCCAAACATTCAGGTGTTTGTACTGTAACCAAATGAACTAGAAAGTGGATTCGACAGAATTCAGTATCTGAGTTGACTTGGGCAGATCATGGCTCTGGGACACATATTTGCAATGTGATCTCCTTCTGACATGGAAAAAGAGCATCCCCAAAAGAGCAGAGATATCCATGACTGAAAAAAAATATAGAAGGCAAAGAAAGGGAGAAAGTAATGATAGTAATAAGGTCAATTGCCCTTGGTTCCTCACATACATTAGTTCATCTAAGGAGACAAAAAAAAAAAATCAGAAAGAAATAGTGTGTGGAGGTAGTGAATTCATTCTCTTAAAGTATAGAGTTTCCTTACAAAGACACATGACTTTCCTTTTACTGTCTCTGAGGAAGGAGGATGAGTTGTTTCTCTACCTTATCTCTTGTGGCTCTTACATCTTAGGTCTTGTGAGACAACATCTGACTTTACAATTCAGGATAAAGAAAGCATACAAAGGTATGCTTTAGATATGCAAACAAGACGGATCGCTAAAAGGATGAAACACTTAGGAGCTTTAAAAGTTTGGGTTGTAGGCACTTGGGTTAATTATATTAGTAATCTTAATGCAAACATTTTCTCTATAATGAATTAAGTCTAGAGTGACTTGGTTTTTTTTTTTATAAACTATAACTTGTTACAACATAGGTCTTATTTTACAGTGGTGCATCTGAACTTTAATGGGAAGAACGGTAATAAACAGGACAGACAGAAGTGTTGGAATGTGCACTTGAGCTTCCACTAGGAAACAATCATCAATACACAACAACCACACACAGCAAAGATTCCCAGACACTTGTGACCTTGCTAGAATCCAGCAATCTGGCAGATCCCTCCAGATAGGCTATATCTTTGACCTTCTATGTCTTCAACTTTGTTCTAATTGAAGATGTCTCTTTTCCTTAGCTAGCTGAGCCCCACAATTGCCATTCTACAGAGGGAAATGTATTGTTTACAGGTATTACACCATGGAGTAACATTTCACTCTGGCTGTGTCTCAGCTTTGTGAAACCATATGAAGAACAAAAGTTATCAGTGTGCTAAAGTTGACTTATACCATTACAAGTTAAAACTTAAATCGGCCGTTCATTTTAAATGTCTCATTTTTCCAGTCTTACAAAAATGGAGCTTTTCACTGCTTAAACATTCAAATCAAAGTAATTGTAACTAATTGTGGGACAGAAAGAAATTATCAAAGCCTACTTTTTACAAAGCTTCTCAGAAGTATCAGCTTTTACAGTGTTAGTCTCTAATACACTGCTTACCTGCCTACCTCCATTCAGGCACCAAACAGAATGCCCTACAGTTGAATCATTCTTTATTTTGTTCTCATTAGAGCAATTGTTCATTCTTTTGGAAAAAAAATAGAGGGTTACCTTAGAGTTTTCAGCATTAGCCCAAACTGGATGTGTGTGCAAGCAGGCATTTTGCTGTATTCTAGCTCTGAGAACAGACACTCGGAGGGTGCTGCTGCTACGGCTGCAGTTGCTGGGAATCTCTGAACAGGTCCATTCTAAGTCCCCATGTGTAAGGGGAGAGGTGCCTGGGAAGATTGTGAGAGCATCTGCAGGCTGCACTTAAACCCAAAAGCTCTGTTGAGTCTATCTGCTGTTGTTCTAGTCTGTCACAAATTGAAGCACTTTATAAATTTTGTGGCTCTTTGATAACTGAATCATTTTAAAGTGCTCATGCTGCAAACTATGAAGTCTTTCTTAACCATTGCAAATGTACAAAAGGCACATCATCAAAATGACAGTAATCAAATTCTTCAATTTTAGGTATGAAATTTTTTCTAGCTCTCTCCTCCGTCTCCCTCTTTCCTTCCTCCTCTTTCCCTCTCTGTCTCTCTTTTTCCCTGTTGGTCTCTATCTCCCTCTCCACTCTCTGTCTCCCTCCCTCCATCCCTCCGTCCCTCCCTCCATCCCTCCCTCTGTCCCTCCCTCCTTCCTTCCCTCCTTCCCTCCTTCCTTCTGTCTGTTTCTCCAGTCTGTTTCTGTCTCCTCCCTCTCTCTGTCTCTTTCTCCCTCTCCATCTCTCCCTCTATCTCCCTCTGTCTCTCTCTCCATCTCCCTCTCTTCCTCCCTTCCCCCTCTGTCTCTCTCTTTCTCTGTCTCTTTTTGTCTCTCTGTGTCTGTGTCTGTCTGTCTCTCTCTCTCTCTCTCTCTCTCTCTCTCTCTCTCTCTCTCTCTCTCTCTCTCTCTGTTTTTTGGTTACCAAGTGAAAACAAAAAACAACTAGTCTTAAGGACAATACATAGAATCTCCATTTTCCAACAGTATTAACTAATCAAATTCCAGGAAGTTCTTAGATCTTCTGGATATCTCAAAGTAAGCTGTATCTCTGACTCTGCTTCTCTGCCCTACCCCTCTCTATGTGGATGCACACATGCCTGTGCTTTTGTACAGGACCCTACATAATTGGAAAGAAGTCATCTAAAGGTACAAGTACTACTAATGCAACTCTTTAATAGTAGCTTTGAAGTGTGCACCACGTGGTCAGGAAGAGTCAGTAGTTCCTGGGAGGGAAAGTGAAGTAGGAGGAGTTTCCTTTGACCTGCTCAGAACAGCAGCATGGTCCACCTCTGTGCTCCCTGGTTTCCCTTTGTCTTTAAATAATTGCACGGATTCTACTCAGGTTAGATTCTGTTAGCTAAGGTATCATTTCAACTCTTGGTTATAACTAAAAATAAGTACATAAAACCAAGTACTGGTTTTTCAATGAAATTTTCTCAGGTATCTTGTTTAATAACTGTCTTCCATTTCCAGGATAGTCTAATGAAAGCATTCTATGTCCATTTTGAGCACAATTAAAATATACTTTAAAGGGAAGTAGAGGTATCTCAATAGTTAAGAGCACTAGTTGCTCTTGCAGAAGACACACATTTGCTTTCCAGATTCCAAGTGGTGGCTCACAACTATCTCTAACTCCAGTTTTTATGTCTTTTTCTGGTCTCCATGGATACCAGGCACACACGTGGTATACACATACATGCAGACAAAACACTCATCCACATAAAGTATCTGAAAGTTTTATGTTTCAATCCATTCAAGGAACATTTCAGTAACAGTGAAACTCCACAGCGTCTGGTTTGGGACCTCTGAATCCCAAATACGATCAATAGGAAACATTTACTGGGGCAATCAGGGAGTGATATTTCTTTTTCAAAAAGTATTTCTTAATGCTGCAAAATTAGAATGCTTATGCAGAAGGAAAGACCAAAGATCTTCCTGTGAATCATTTTGAGCCTAGGAATGTACTAGAAGTCGCTATTGTATGAATTGCAGAGTTCCAAGGGTTATCAATTTGGGAGCATTATCTT
This sequence comes from Tokudaia tokunoshimensis, assembly GCA_036184795.1. NCBI lineage: Eukaryota > Metazoa > Chordata > Mammalia > Rodentia > Muridae > Tokudaia > Tokudaia tokunoshimensis. The sequence goes on along the minus strand of BTHU01000009.1, from coordinate 11,952,385 downwards.
ACTAGGAGATACCTGAGTACTTTATGGTTGCTTTTGTTTTTCTATTTTGACACTATTTTTTTTTTATTTGGGGGTTGGGGAGATAGAAAGGGGCAGCTCCTTAGTGGCAACAAGGAAGTGGAATTTGGGTTACAAATTATCTGTCAATGTTAGCACAGTCCTATCATAAAGACTTGAAGTTACTAAAAGTGTTTCATTGAGAAATACTTCAATGCTCATAAGCACAGATACAAGTACTTAAGAGTAAAATGAGAAAGCACCATTGTTTTGTTATATTACTCTTCAGAAGAAGAATTCTCCCCATCAAATGTTTAGGCAAATGTAGATTTTTCTGGAAAAAGAGATGAGATACACCTGGAGATTAAAGATCATGAAACAAAGTCAACATTTTGTTTTAATTTTCATTTAGATATTTAAGCAGAACTCTTTTTCTCCTTTCTTTTTCTGAAAATGTAGTCTTGAAGACATAGGATGGAATGAGCGAGGTCAGTGTCTATGTTGTGGGAGAAAGCTCCTGCTATAGTCTGAAGAGATGATTAAACTCAAATTTATAGGATGGAAGTAAGGCCCTAGGAATGAGCCAGCATTAAGAAGTGGGGCATTTAGAAGATGATCAAGTCATGAGAATTCCATTCTCACAAATAAGGTCTTAATTAAATGAAGTAGACTAATTATTCCTTCTGCTTTTGTTTACCATGTAAGGGACCAGCATGTGTTCCACCTAGAAGGTGTAGTAGTATGGTCATCATTTCAGAAATGGATACCTAGGGCTCACTCAGAAACCAAATTAGTGACCTTGGAGTTCCAGCATTCACAACAATGAGTAAATAAATTTATGTTCTTTATACATTTTCCAAGCAACAGAGATTTTTTTTTTTAATTTTTAAAATTTTATATGCATTGGTGTTTTGTCAGGTCCACTGGAAGTGAAGTTACAGACAGGTGTAAGCTGCCAGGTAGGTGCTGGGAATTGAATACAAGTCCTCTGGAAGAGCATCCAGTGCTCTTAACCTCTGAGCCATCTCTCTAGCATGCTGCCCCTTACTGTGATTGTAGTAGCAGCATAAATGGACTAAGATATACCTCATGAGTACTCTGAACATGTTCAAGGTCATAAGAGTCAGTTTGCAGAAGGTAGATAAATTTGGTACTTCTGCAAAATAAAAGTGCTAATAGATAATGACCCATAGAATCAATGGGTTCACATGATGTAAACAACTTTATTTATAAGAACAGCCAAAACATTTGTATTATTTCTAGGTACCTCTCCATGGTGTACTTACTCACAACAGAAGATAGGTAAAGAAGGAAAAGAGGTAAAGAATACTTTTCTTTATTGGTTATTTAATTTATTTACGTTTCAAGTGTTATCCCCTTTCCTGGTTTCCCCTCCAGAAAAACCCCATCTCAAACCCTCGCCCTGCCTCCACAAGGGTGCTCTCCCACCCACCCACCCACCCACCCACTCCCACCCACCTCACCACCTTAGCATTCCCCTATGCTGGGGCATCAAACTTTCACAGGTTCAAGGGCCTCCCCTCCCTTTGATGCCAGACAAGGCCATCCTCTGCTACACAGGCAGCTGAATCAATATGTCCCTCCACATGTATTCTTTGGATGGTGGTTTAGTCCCTGGGAGCTCTGGGGGGTCGGGTTGGTTGACTATGTTGTTCTTCCTATGGGCTTGCAAACACCTTTAGCTCCTTCAGTCCATCCCCTAACTCCTCTATTGGGGTCCCCCTGCTCAGTCTGATTGATGGTTGGCTGCAAGCATCCACATCTATATCAGTAAGGCTCTGGCAGAGCCTCTCAGGAGACAGCTATATCAGGCTCCTGTCAGCAAACACTTCTTGGCATCAGCAATAGTGTCTGAGTTTGGTGTCTGCATGTGGCATGGATCCCAGGTGGGGCAGTCTCTAGATGGCCTTTCCTTCAGTCTCTGCTGCACTCTTTGTCCCTGTGTTTCCTTTAGACAGGAGCAATTCTGGGTTAAAATTTTTGAGATGGTTGGGTGGCCCCATCCCTCAACTGGGGGGCCATGCCTTACCTCTGGATATGGTCTCTACAGGTTCGCTCTTCCCTTTATTGGATATTTCAGCTAACGTCATTCCCATTGGATCTTGGGAGCCTCTTGCTTTCCTGGCATCTGGGACTTTAATTTGCACAATAATTACTCAATTATTAAAAACAATGACTTCATGAAATTCGCAGACAAATGGATGGAACTAGAAAATATCATCCTGAGTGAAGTAACCCAGTCACAAAAGAACACACATGATATGTACTCACTGATAAGTGGATATTATGAAAAAACTCGGAATACCCACTATACAACTCACAGACCATATGAAGCTCAAGAAGAAGGAAAACCAATGTGTGTATGCTTCAGTTCTACTTAGAATAATCATGGGAGGTAAAGGGTGGGAGGGACTTGGGAGGAAGAGAGGAGGAGGAGGGGAAAAAGACGGGGCAGGATTAGGTATGGGAGGAGATAGGGTAGATGTACAGAGGGTCAGGAAGTTGAACAGAGGTGTGTACCAATGGGGGATGGGGAACTGGGGGTAGCCACTAGAAAGTCCCAGATGCCAGGTAAACAGTATCTCAATCAAGAGATTAAAATGAATATCACCAGCAATTGTGTACCAGACTAATGGGACACAATGAGAGCTACAGCACAGAGGTACTCATGTCATAACCCTTGCCAGTGAGCAACTTGAACATATACATATGGAAACATGCAGTACATCTAAAGGTCATTGTACAATCACTATTAGTCTTCAAAAACAATTAATATTGGGAAAATAAAGAACAGATAATTCAAGACAGAAAAAATGAAAAGAACTAAATTTAATTCTATACTTGACATGCAAAGGGACAACTGGGACAATTGACAAAAATTGAATATGTCTTAAAACTTACATTGACACCAGGTATCAAACTGTCAGTTTCAGTGTTTGCAGTGTACAATGAAAAACACCATTGTTAAATTAAATCCTTGAGATGCAGCATTAGCAAAAACCCAGTTTCTGTTAGTTTACATGGAAAACAGGAGTTGAATGGAGCAGTTGTTAAATTTCAGCGTTAAAATTCAGAGGTTACTATGGGCAGCTCATCTTTATACTGAAATTCTAAGATGTACAGAGCTGGCCTGTGATGAGTAAGCCAACAGTCAACACTGTTAACTATAAGATCCAGTAGACAAACTAGACATGATGTCTCACTCCTGTAAACCCCAACAGTGGCGAAGCTGAAGCAACAGGACTGCTGTCAGGCCAAAGCCAGCCTGCATGACATAATGACTTCCATGCCAGTGTTGGCTACAGAAGAAAAAACAATCAAAAAATTAAATAACAAAACAAAAACAAAACCGATACAGTAAATTTACAAAGAAACCGGCCAAGTATGGTGCCCAGCATCAACCTTAAATATTACTGAAATGCAGATAGGTTTAAAATTTTCAGTAAATAAGTGAATTTCTGGGTTCTTAATAAGTATTTTAAAAATCATTGATAATACTATTACTGAAAATAAAAATGTGAAAAGTACTGTAATTTATTTATTTATTTTTTTTGGTTTTTTGAGACAGGGTTTCTCTGTGTAGCCCTGGCTGTCCTGGAACTCACTCTGTAGACCTGATTGGCCTCGAACTCAGAAATCCGCCTATCTCTGACTCCCAAGTGCTGGGTTTAAAGGCGTGCGCCACCACTGCCCAATTTCTTATTTTTAAGTAGTGACTTCACACAAGGGAATTAAATTAAAACAATTTTGCTATTTTGACTTAAAAGTGGTATTTGTTGGGCTTTTTTCATTTTGTTGTTGTTGTTTTTGAGACAGGGTTTCTCTGTGTAGCCTTGAATGTCCTGGAACTTGATCTGTCTCAGGCTGGCCTCAAACTTAGAGATCCAACTGCCTCTGCTCTCAAGTGCTGGAATTGAAGATATGCACCACCATGCTCAGCTCTTAAATGTCCATCTTTTAAAAGGCATTACTGTTAAATGGAGGCCCAGAGCAAATGCAATTCAGCGAAACAACACTTATCTGCCAATCATAAGGTCCTGGGTTCAATCCTAAGCACTGAAAAATGAGGAATAGTGACTTATAATAATTATGCTACACTTGGAGAAACTGAGGCAATGACTTATACAAATACATATAAACCTAAAATACACATCATATATATATATATATATGTATATATATATACATATATATATATGAGTATTTACCTGCATGTATATCTATACATTATGTGTATGCCTGATGCCTGGGAGATCAGAAAGGGACTTCAGATCCCTTGGAACTGGATTTATAAGGGTTTGTGGGCCATCTAAAGTGGGTGCTGGATTACGAACTTGGGTCGTATATATATATATATACTTTATTTCAACTCTTATACCAATGTTTTCTATCTACTTGTATTAAAACTATATTAGTTATATCTATAGACTCATGGAATGACATTTAGTACTTCTTTCTATATAAACATAGAAAGTGATCAACACAACAAGTAGGGAACTGAGAAAGCTGGGCTACAGCTTAGTGGTAGCGTGTTTGCATAGCATGCATGAAGTCCAGTGTTTTGACTTCCAGCACAAGAAGAGTACTCAGTACAAATAGAGCATTACTTCCTTCCCCTGCACATCATTGTTTCTCTTCTTTCCTCTGTATTTAAAACAGAGGAGTTAGGGCTGGAGAGATGGCTGAGAGGTTAAGAGCACTGATTGCTCTTCCAGAGGTCCTGAGTTAATTCCCAGCTACCACATGGTGGCTCACAACCATCTGTAATGGGATCTGGTGCCCTCTTCGGGTGTGTCTGAAGACAACAATAGTGTACTCACATAAAATAAATAGATAAATCTCTAACAAATAAAAATAAAAAAGATAAATTCATTTTACATGCATGAGTATTTACCTGCATGTATATCTATACATTATGTGTATGCCTGATGCCTGGGAGATCAGAAAGGGACTTCAGATCCCTTGGAACTGGATTTATAAGGGTTTGTGGGCCATCTAAAGTGGGTGCTGGATTACGAACTTGGGTCTTCTGTGATATCAGTTCCTGCTTTTAACCTCTTAACCATCATTCAAACCCTCCATCTAGATTTTTGAAACGTGCCATTTAAAGAAACACCGTATGTTTTTATTCTCCCTGGCAAAAATATCAATTTCTGAAAGTTGTTGAGAATTGCTGCTAAGGAATGTGAATCTTATGTTTCTTGTTTACAGGGACCACCAGTCAACCTTTTATAGGAAAATCAAAACAAATGTTAGCCTTATTTCAATCCAAACGTTGTTTTGTGAGGCTGGAGTTGCCTCTGTGGTTGAGCAACACCCAGTATATGTGCATAGGCTTAGCATTGGGACAGGGGAGGGAAGACATCTAAACATCAGAACTCTAATCTCAGCACAAAGAATGGTCCTTTAGATCATATCCATATAGCCTCATAAAACTGTATTAAATTGTCTTGCAGTCCTTATCTTGATCCTGAAGAACAAATGCTTATTATACTAAGAAATTTGACTGAGAGTCTTGCTCTTGCCTTGCCTGCATTCCTGGAGTCTAACTGTTACATAAAACTTGAATAAACTTTTAGATAAACTCTGTAAGTATTTAAATATATTTTAGAACTGTTTTTAGATACAGTAAACAAAAGTAAGAATAGTAGTTAATTACATGTGCCTGGAACCCAACTTCCCTTATTAGTATCTAGGATGGTACATATATATTATCTAATGAACCCTGCATAGATACTTTATTGCCTAAATATATAATGTATACTTTCATTAGATTACTCTGTGTGTGTGTTTGTGCATGTGTGTATGTGTTCTTTCAGCTATGGGAATCTAGTGAAGTTATTGTGGACTTCTCCATTTGTTTCATATTTTTCTTTTCCTTAAGCAATGTGAATTCACTTCATTTTGGGACATGTGGCTCACATACATTACCCCACTACTGATAAAGCTATGTGCATCTCCATAATTTTATGCTATTTTGATTCACAGTAATTTTTTTCCACATTTTGAGTGAACGCTACTCTTAATTTATTACAAATTCTTAACTGATAATTTTAGGATTCTAATGTGTATATGTTTTTAAAGAAATAAACACCAACTCTTTTCACAAAATGCTATATTCTTTTAACTTTTCTTTTCACTGTTAGGGTGCACCTTAGGTCTGTTGAATTAAAAAATACTTTTATGCATATGGTTTTGTCCTCAAGTGTATGTATGTGTGCCATGTGCATGGAGGAGCCTAAGGCCAGAAAAGGTATCAGATATCCCAGAATTGGAGTTACATGTGGCTGGGAGCTACCATGTAGGTTCTGGGAACAGAGACTCTGGGTTCTCTGCAAGAGCAGTAAGTGCTCTTAACTTGTCATCTCTCTAACCACAAATATTTTATTTTTATTTAATGTTTGTTTTACCTGTGTATGTGTGTGTGTGTGTGTGTGTGTGTGTGTGTATTCATGCGTGCAATGTTAGCACAGTTCACAGGAGGACATCAGAACAGCTAGAACTGAAGTTACAGGTGGTTGTGAGCCAGATTCATTACAAGAGTAGCAAATGCTTTTAACCACTGATTTACCTCTATCTCTTCAGTATATTTAAAAAATATCAATAGACAGTTTGTTGGTGGGGAGTGGAAGCAGGCAACACTACCTCATACCTATTCCCTGCAGCAACCTGACTTCTTTATAGAGACCTCTCCTCAAGTGAAGCTGGGCTTGTTGACTGTTGCACTAAAAGGACTGATTTCAGGACAAGTCAGTATTTTCCTGCATTAACTTATTTAGTGTTTCAGCATAGCTTTAGCAGAAATAGCCAACCAAAAAGGATAATATGCACTTGAAAGGCACATGTACTTGACAATAACCATATGTATGATCTGGGTGGCTTCAGAAGTTCCATCTTGTAGTACCATTAAGGGACAGTCTACTCTTTCCTAGGGTACATTAGAGAGGATTACACTCTGATAAGGTAACAACATGGGTCACCAAGACTGTAAGTGGGGTTAAAGCATATACTCTCCTGTAAGTGAAGTTTATAGTCCTGCAGACAAGGTTCCTATAAAATTCAAGACTACAGCTGGAGAAAAGGGAAAGGCCATGCTTGGTCATATAAACTCAGACCTTAGGCAAGGCTCACTGCTCTTCTCCTATTTTTATTTGAAATATCTTTATTATAAAAGGAATATTGTCTGTATATGATCAACATATAGAATTCTTTTTTATTAATGATATTTATTCTAAGTATAAAGTGATATTCATCCTAATTATAGGAGAAAACAAGAAACTATATCTTGGGATGTTCTTAATAACCATGCTGCTTATGACATTCAAAACTGTTTTATAACAGAGCCAGGTGTGATGGCTAATATCCACTTGCCATACATGGATTTCATAAATACATTACTCACATACCCCTCATGATTTTGGGTCTGAGTTACCTCACTCAGGATATTTTCTAGTTCCATCCATTTACCTGTAAAACTCATGATGTCCGTCCTTGCTCTTAATAGCTAAGTATTATTCCATGTGTAAATGAACCACATTTTCTGTTTTTTTTTTTTTTTTGAGACAGGGTTTCTCTGTGTAGGCCTGGCTGTCTTGGAACTCACTTTGTAGACCAGGCTAGCCTCGAACTCAGAAATCCGTCTGCCTCTGCCTCCCAAGTGCTGGGATTAAAGGCATGCGCCTTTAATGGAAGAATCCATTCTTCTGTTGTGGGATATTTGGTTTTTATCTAGCTTCTGGCTCTTACAAATAAGGCCACTATGAACATAATGAAGCATGTGACCTAGTCGCATGGTAGGGCATCCTTTGGGTATATGCTCTAGAGAAGTATACCTATGTTTTCAAGTAGATCTATTTCCAATTTTTTGAGGAATCTCTAGATTGATTCCCAGAGTGGTTGTACCAGTTTGAAATCGCACCAGCAATGGAAGAGCATTCTTCTTTCTCCACATTCTCACCAACAATGTGCTGTCACTTGAGGTTTCGATCTTAGCCATTCTAATTGGTGTAAGGTGCAATCTCAGGGGTATTTTGATTTGCATTTCCCTGATCACTAAGAACTTTGAACATTTCAAGTGTTTTTCAGCCATTTGAGATTCATCTGTTGTGAATTCTGTTTAGTTCTATACTCCACTTTAGATTGGGTTGTTTGGTTTTTTTGGAGGTTAGCTTCTTGAATTCTTATATATTTTGGATATTAGCCCTCTATCAGATGTGGGGTTAGTGAGGAATTTTTTCCCAATCTGTAGGTTGCCAATTTGTCCTATTGACTATGCCTTACAGAAGGCATTTCTTATTTGTCCTTTACCTTATAGAAGCTTTTCAGTTTCATGAGGTCCCATTTATCAATTCTTGATCTTAGAACCTGAGTTATTGGAGTTCTGTTTGGGAAATTTCCTCCTGTGCCAATGAGTTGGAGGCTCTTTCCCACTATCTCTTCTATTAGATTCAGTGTATCTGGTTTTATGTTGAGGTCCATGATCCACTTGGACTTGAGCTTTGTGCAAGGTGATAAATATGGATCTCTTAATTTTTCTACCTACCAACTGCCAGTTAGACCAGCAACATTTATTGAAGATGTTTTCTGTTTTTCATTTATTTTTGGCTTCTTTGTCAAAGATCAAGTGTCCGTAAGTGTGTGGTTTTATTTCTGGGTCTTCAATTCCATTCCATTGATTAACCTGTTTGTCTCTGTACCAATACCATGCAGTTTTTATCACTATTTCTCTGTAGTATAACTTGAGGTCAGTGATGGTGATTCCCCCAGAATCAGGTCTTTCATTATAAAGAATTTTTTCACTACCTTGGGTTGTTTATCCATATGAAATTGAGAATTTTTTCTTTCCATGTCTTTGAAGAATTGTGTTGGGATTTTGATGGGGATTGCATTGAATCTGTACATTGTTTTTGATAGTATGGCCATTTTTACTATGTTAATTCTACCAATCCATGAGCATGGGAGATCTCTCCATTTTCTTAGGTCTTTGATTTCTTTCTTGAGATGCTTGGAGTTCTTGTCATACAGATCTTTCACTTATTTGGTTCGTGCTACACCAAGATATTTTATATTACTTGTGACTTTTGTGAAAGGTGTTGCTTCACAAAATTCTTTCTCAATCAGTTTACCATTTATATAGAGAAAAGCTAATGATTTCTTTGAGCTAATTTTATATCCAGCCATTTTGCTAAAGTTGTTCATCAGCTCTATAAGTTCTCTGGGAAAATTTTTGGGGTTGCTTATATATTCTGTAATGGCGTCTGCTATTCTTCTTTGCCAATTTGTTTCCTTTTGTTCTCCTTTTGTTTCATTGCTTGAGTTCCTGATCTCTACAATACTTTTAACATGAAAGGGTGTTATATTTTGTCAAATGCTTTTTCAGGATCTAATGAGTTGAGTTTGTGATTTTTTTCTTTGAGTTTCTTTATATAGTGGATTATGTTAATGTATTTTCATATATTGAAGCATCCCTGCATTCCTGGGATGAAGTCTAGTTGATCATGGCAAATAAGGGTTTTGATGTGTTCTTAGATTCAGTTTGCTGGAACTTAATTGAGTATTTTTGCATCTATATTCTTAAGCAAAATTGGTTTGAAGTTCTTACTCTTTGTTGGGTCTTTGTGTGGTTTAAGTATCAGAGTAATTGTGGCTTCATAGAATGAATTAGGAAGTGTTCCTTCTGTTTCTTATTTTATGGAATAGTTTGAGAAGTGTTGGCACTAGATCTTCTTTGTAGTTCTGGTAAAATCCTGCACTAAAGCCATCTGGCCCTGTTTGTTTTGTGGGGGTGAGGGTGGGGTAGAGTGGGAGGTTTTTAAAGACTATTTTATATTTACTTAGGAGATATGGACATGTTTATTTTACCTGCTCCTAATTTAACTTTAGTATGTGGTATCTGTCCAGAAAATCATCCATTTCATCTAGATTTTCTAGTTTGGTTGAGTATTGGCTTTTGTAGTAGGATCTGATTTTTTTTTTTTTTTTGCATTTCCTCAGTTTCTGTTATGTCTTCCTTTTCATTTCTGATTTTGCTAATTTGGATATTGTCTCTGAGCCCTTTAGTTAGTTTGGCTAGGGTTTAACTGTCCTGTTGATTTTCTCCAAGATTCAACTTTTGGTTTTGTTGATTCTTTGTATCATTCTCTTTGTTTCTAGTTGGTTTTCTGCAGATTTTGATTATTTCCTACCATCTACTCCTCTTGGGTATGTTTGCTTCTTTTTGTTCTAGAGCTCTGAGATGTGCTAGTGTAGGATCTCTCTAATTTCTTTACTAGAGTATTTAGTGATAAGAATTTTTCTCTTAGCACTGCTTTCATTGTGTCCCAAAAGTTTGGGTATAATGTGTCATCATTTTCACTGAATCCCAGGAAATCTTTAATTTCTTTATTTTTTTCCTAATTATTAAGTATAGAGTTGTTCATTTTTTCATGGCTATGCAAGTTTTCTGTTGTTTTTGTTATTGAAGTCTAGCCTTAGTCCAGAGTGATCTGAAATGATGCATGGGATTAATTCAATCTTCTCCCATTGAGACTTGTCTTGTGACAGATTATATGGTCAATTTTGGAGAAGGTACCATGAGGTGCTGCGAAGAAGCTATATTCTTTTGTTTTAGGGTGAAATGTTCTGTGGATATTCATTAAATCCATTTGGTTCATAACCTCTATTAGTTTCACTGTGTCTCTGTTTAGTTTCTTTTTTCAATGACCTGTCCATTAGTGAGAGTAGGGTGTTGAAATCTCCCACTATTAATGTGTGGGGTTCAATGTCTGTTTTGAACTTTAGTAAAGTTTCTTTTATGAGTGTGAGTGTCCATGCATTAGAGGCATAGTTGTTCAGAATTGAGACTTTCTCTTGGTGGATTTTTCCTTTGATGAATATGAATTGTCTTTCCTCATCTCGCTTGATAACTTTTGGTTGAAATTCTATTTTATTGAATATTAGAATGGCAACTCTAGTTTGTTTCTTGGGACCATTTACTTGGAAGACTTTTTTCCAGCCTTTTACTCTGAGGTAGTGTCTGTCTTTGTTATTGAAGTATGTTTCTTGTGTGCAACAAAATGCTGGAGCTTGTTTTCATATCCAATCTTTTAGCTTATGTCTTTTTATTGGGGAATTAATTCCATTGACATTGAGAGATATTTAAGACAGATGATTGCTAGCTCCTGTTATGTTAGCTGTTGTGGGTGGCATTGTATGAATATGATTTTCCTCTTTTGGCTTTGTTATGAAATGATTAATATCTTGTTTTCTCTTTGGGGTAGGTACTCTCCTTGTGTTGGAACTTTCCTTCGAGAATCCTCTGTAGGACTGGATTGGTTGATATTGTTTAAATTTGGTTTAGTCCTGGAATATTTTGGTTTCTCCATCTATGTTGATTGATGGTTTTGCTGGGTATAGTAGTCTGGACTGGCATTTGTGTTCTCTTAGGGTGTGCATGACCTCTGTCCAGGCTTTTCTGCTGTTCTGTAGGCTTCTTGTACATTTTTTTCCCCCAAAACTGAGGACCTTTTTATCTTTTTTTTTTCTTGTACATTTATGTTGTGGATGGCCCTGGTGTTGTTTGTATTTTGATGTTAATTCCCCTTTCCCAGGAGGGGCTGTCTGGAATGAGGAATGAGTCATGTACCCAGTACTTAGGTGACTTCTTGTGAACCATTCCTAATGAATAAAGGAGCCAATCACTGGGTGAGTAGGCAGGACTTCTGGGTCAGATAGGGGAAGAGAGAAGGCAGGAGAAAGATAAGGGCTTTTGGCCAGGGATAGTGAGAGGACAAAATGTAGTTACTAGTGTTTCCTGGTTTCAATGGCAGATCTGCAGGGTTCGCCACCAAAGGATTTAGATTTAATATGGCTTACAAGATTAGGACTCTAGTTGTTGTGCCCAGTGATTGAGTTACCATTTTTTCTGAACTAAGTTTGTGTGGTGTTTTCATTCACATGGCAGCTGGACTGGGTTTCAGAGAGAAAGGTACAGTGGCAAGGTGTGGGTTTGCCTGATGTGCACTACAAAGGCTGTGTGAGTGTGTCCTGTGTCCCTGGGTTGCTGCAGGTCCCCTGGGCAGACTATGGCCCTGGCTATAGCAGACCTCCTGTGAGCCCTTCAGACTGCGTGGTTTTCAGAGGGTTACACAAGCTGCCGATTCATTGTTCTGTGTGCAGCAGAACTCCTGGGAGGCCTTCATACTATTGGGTCTTCAGAGGAGCAGACAGGCTGGTGATCTGCCCCAGCAGAAGGCACAGGTCAGAAGGGGAGTGAAATTTGAAGGGAGGCGTTGGGGGGGGCGGTGATGGGTCCTGAGCCTGCTGGGCTCCTCAGAGTTCCCAGCTGCTGCAGTTGTTTGGGCAGGTCTCTTACCTGTTGCCCCATATGCAGTGAAACTCCTGGAAGGCCTTCAGACTGTGGTCTCTTCAGAGGAGTAGACAAGCTGGTGATCTGCAAAAGGCTCACATTGAATTCTTAATTTTCCAAGGTGACTTAACCACTTTAGGGGGTTGTTCTTCCCTAGTTTTTCCATTTTCCCCGTCTTCCTATCTTTACTCATTTGCTGCCGTTGTTTCCTCCTCCTCCTCCTCCTCCTCCTCCTCCTCCTCCTCCTCCTCCTCCTCCTCCTCCTCTTCTTCTTCTTCTTCTTCTTCTTCTTCTTCTTCTTCTTCTTCTTCTTCTTCTTCTTCTTCTCCTTCTTCTTCTTCTCTTTAGCATGGACTCATGCTGTTAGAATTCCTGTTATACTATTTTAGTGTGGTCCTATTCACCACAGACTCTTTCCAAAATCAAAAGAAAACACCTTCCCTATCTAAAGGGCACAGGGTTTTATACCAGCAGTTATTTCCTTTTAACACACTGAAGAAGTCATCCAAAATGGAGACTGACAGCAGCTAAACCTTAGAGTGTCAGGTCCCAAACCCTTCTTTCCCAGATGACAGATACATCAGGTCAGCAGTACATAACCAACTCATTTGTGAGAAATACAGAAGTCAGTTGAGCTCCTGTAACCCTATGAGCAGGGATTTGTTTACTGAAGCTGTCATGAAATTCAGTATCATGCACTTACTAGTATCTCTGCAGCCCTGTGGATTGCCTAGGAGTAGACCAGCTTCCAAATTCTCCTTGAGGAGACAGAGAACAAAATGAACATCCACATCCGACTTTGGGGTCACAGGCCACAGTCCCACATGCCTTGTTTCTTTGCAAGTGCTTATCTCTTGAAACATGCTTCTCTTATCCAAAAATAAAGAATGGAATTGAAACACCAAACCATAACATTGAAACTGGGGTGGGAAGAGACCATATTCACTTCATCTTAAGTCCTTAAAAATACATCTTGGATATACTATCATTTTAAGGAACACTCATGGACACACACACACACACACACACACACACACAGAGTGACATTTATTATTTTCCTGTGCATGTTAATACTATAATTTTACTATTTTTAAATCTAAAATACTTCTTTTGTAGATTTATTTCTATGTTTGAAAATAGTAGTGGTATGTTAACCATCTCACTGTAGCTCAATCCAGGCATTCATCTCTGTATCTGAAGCATTATTCTGGAGTAAGAGCATAAATAAGTACAGAAGACTTCTGAGGGTTACATCTTAGAATCTAAAACCCTTTGACCAATGTTAAATGTACTTTTCTCTACTGCTTCAGCAATTCCAATTTATATAAAGCAGAAATTTCTTTGTAAATCTAAGCGTCCAAGTGTGCTCAGTTGTATTCTAAACTGACTTCTAATTTTTGAGGGAGTAATGACCACTGAACAATAAATACTTGCAGGAAATTAATGAACACAATCAAAAAGAACTTTTTTGATAGAAAAGCTCAGTTATTCAATAGTCTTGATTTCTATATGGCAGTAATAGTTTTGTTACTTTCTGGTAAAGATATGTTGATGTGTGAGTGAGTAAAGGTGAATTCCAATTATAAGACATTCATTCCCTTATTGAGTGATGGGATGGTTCCCACTCTTTCCTAGATGGTCCTTCACTGAACTGATCATAGAATCTAGTGCCCAATCCAGACCCAGCTTTACAAAGAAAGGCATATTCCTTTTGGCCTCTGGGAAGTCAAGTGATAATACAAAATACAGTGCCCACAAGAACAGCATCTGAGAAATGCATTGAGAAGGAAGTCAAATCCAGTTCTCTGGCTGTCACCACAGTACATCAGGAATATATGTTGAATCACTTGAACCTTCCAACCTAGCAGAATATCACAAAGGAACTTTAGCCTATGCCATGTGGAGGAGAGGGACTGGACTGCTTCAAACTAACCCCCAAGATCAGCACAGAGTAATGGTTTGAAGCCACAAGTTTGTTGTCCTAGCTTTGGAGCAATAGATAACTGGAACAAATGGTCACCAATAGCACCTCTCAAGGTTCTCCTTATTCTGTCTTTTTGAACTTAAATTATGAACTACTAAATTATTTCTTTTATCTTTACCTACTGACTAGTCATAGAGATCTGATATGACTTTGCCCTTTCAATCTGACTTCTGATAAACCTGTTAAAATTAGAGTATTAGTATATACTAAAAGAAAACCTTTTAGGTGACCATATAATTTAATTTATAATATTTTATTTAATTTGATTAATAGGTCATGAAATGAGTAGCTCTGATGTACTGAATACATAAGAAAAACATTTATTATATTTGTATTCATTCTACCTATGGTTGACCAGATATTTATTTTAAAATTATCTTAAGTTATAAGAAAACCAGAAAGCAAGTCTATAGCATGATTTATGAGCATTCTATTAACAGTACCTTATAGCAAAAAACATACAATATAGCAATAACTGTTAAAATCCAAGAAGAAATGTTCTCTTGAGAACAAAGTCACAGGAGCTTCTACACCCAACCAGAAATACCATAGGCTCCTCTCAAACCTTGGAAATCCCCATTTCTTACTACCGATTCCAACGTCTTTACATTTGTTACATTTAAACTTGAAAAATGAATTAACTTGAAACTCAATATTCTAAAAATATGAATGGAAGCTTTTTCACTTTATCCTCAAAGTATAGCTGGCAAAGGGACTGTAGCTTTGTGTGCCAAGGACTGCCCTGGTTGAACATGTCTTGTGGTGCCAGCTCAGCACTCCTGGAGGACAAACTGATGAAAACTTCTTCAGTGACACTGAATGCTCCAAACTTTTGCTCTATCAGGTGACATAAAATAAAAAATGCTACCACTTTCATATTTATAGATAGCATATATGATTTTCTACTTGAAAATATCCTCCTCCTAGCTTGAGATTAATACTTTCCTCATGTGCTTTGTACATTAAAACTTCACAAGATTAAGATGTTAAAATAAGTGCCATTGTGAGAACTAGTAATCTTGTAAATATTCACAAAGTACTAATCATTTCTAGTACAACTGAAACTCTTTCAACGTAGTTCAGGAATCATTGAGGAGGTGGTGGTGAATGACTTTAAAGAAACAATGTTTCCTAACCACAGCAGAGCAGATCTATCTATCTATCTATCTATCTATCTATCTATCTATCTATCTATCTATCTATCTATCTAGCTATGAGTTCTCATATATATATATAGATATATATGAGAACTCATAGCTCTGGGACAGCAAGCAGAGGGTTTGTTTAAGCAGGACATAATTCCAGCATGGAGAGGAAGGATGGGCATTAAGTCCCACCTATAGTCAACAAGGTACTGATAATTGATAGATAGATGTGGGATAAGTCAGTTGTTTTTAATCATATAGCCCCTGAAAGGTAAACCATGTTCTAGTGGAAGGCACACATCCAAGAGTATATGGGGAGCACCAATTGCACTTGACGGATTTATCAAAATAGAGGACACAAAGTTGCAGCAGGATGGAGGGATTTCTGAGAAATGGAAGAGGTAAATGTGATCAAGATACATTGTGTAAGATTCTCAAAGAGGTAAAAGAGATTCTAGACTGGACAACATTGAGACAATAAAGAGGGGTTACACCAGCAGCATACTTCTAGTACATGTGGGATCATTTAGCACATTAGCATATAACCACTAATAAAATGACTTTTAATCATGCAGTTCAATTTAAGCCTCAAGTCTTATTAGAAATTGTTATGGGAAATATTAAAAATGATCCTGCCAACTCTCTGCGCCCTACTTCTCCCAACCCACCAACTCTCCGGCTCCACCAGGCCATGGTCCTATTTCAGTACCAGCACTGGCGGGTCCCACCTGCTCTGTCCCACATTCCAATAACTAAATAGAACCACCATCCTTGCGGTCTGATAATGCAATACCCAGTAACCCGGTAAAAACAAGACTCAATGCTTATAGTTAACCAATAAATTTATATATCAACAAAAATCACAATTTACAAGATGCCAATACAATAATTTCAGAGCCAATTGATAATGATGAAAGCTTTATCCCAATTATCCTAACCTTAATGGTTTCATAACTGTGGCTGGTTGAAGCCATACTGGTTTAAGTTGGCCTCCATTCTCCTTCTTTCCTCTCTTCTCTGAGAGGTTACCTGTCTCTGCAATTCTTAGCTCTGGCTCCCTTTTTCCTGTCCAATCACAGACCTCCCACTGCCCTAATGTAATTGGACAGGAAAATCCTGCTACAAGAAATTCTACTCATCTTGTGAAAATTAATTTAAAAGTTAAATGTTGCCTCAAGAATTCTCTAAGTAAAATTTCAAAAGCATGTATAGCACAGCTCCCATATTTACTTTGAAACAGAGGCACAGCCTTCAGTCAGTTTCTTAAATGGAGAGGCAAGGACTCCTGAAGGAAAATCTGTGATGAAGACATGAATTCTAATTCTATAGCACTCAATATGCCTATCAGTCCATGTAAGCACTGTGGAGGTTAGGTTTATGCACTCGTTCACACATTTTCTCCCTAGTGCAGCCTCTCACCCTCCACATTTCTTCTGAGACAGGGTTTTCATGTAGCACAGGCTAATCTTGAATTCAGTTTGTAGCTGAGGATGACCTTGTACTCTGGATTCTACCTCCCCAGTACTTGAGGAAAGTGCTAAAATACTTGTAGAGGAGGTTCTCAATGGAATTTTAGTTCATATCTGTCATATATAAGGCTCATTGAAGGTCCCTGAGACCATTTGAGATATGTAAGCACATATGTATGCATGAATGTATGTATATATATTTAGCAGCTGGCAGAATTACCTTAGAGATTCAAGTAATTCAAGAATATGAATATAAGTTTAACTATTCAAATTGCTTTTTCCTTTTACTTCACAATGCTACCATTCATTTTTTTGACTGAGCTTTTAAATCTAATAATTAAAAATTTAAGATAATTTTATTCTTTTTATAACCTAGCACTCTGAATTTTAGCCATAACAGAACATTCTATAACTATAATCCACTTATTCAAAATAGGTTTAAAAAAAACTTCCTTATGACATTAAAAATCTGAACATTTGTTAGAACTTTATTTCATGCTCGAAGAAACCTTTAAAAGCAGGAAATGAAGAGTAAGCATAAACACACCCACAAAATAATAATTGCAATAATTTCTGTATCTTTTCACTGCTAATTTCATACTTCTAATCTTGGGACTTTTTATTCAAAAGTATGAATTACCTCATTTTACAATTACTGACTGAAAAATTGATTACAAATAAAAATATGTGCTAAAGCCATGCAACTTTTATCTGCCAGATGTAATTGTTGTCTTGGAGGTTTATTGCTGAATAAGTTCACCTTTTCTGGTTCTTTCTGAACTCTGGCTGGCTGTTTCAACTCAGCTGTTCCTGTACAAAACTCCTCTCCAAGCTGACTGATTTGCTCTGGCTTCTCTTGGCTTCTCACTAAATTGCTCTGCTTAGAAAAACTTGAATTGAACTGCATTGATTTCATTGACTACCAGAACTGAACAGAGCTGAACAGAACTGCACAAACTCAACTGAACTCACTACATTGTCTGAACTCAACTGAACTGAATCACTGAATTACCCTCCATACCTCACTCTGCACTGCTCTCAAGAAGCCACTCTTTCCTGTCTGTTCTCCTGAGAGTTGGATGTACCCTATCTTTTACTTGTTCTGTGAAATCTTTCTCTGATTTGTCACTTTGTCTGCCCCTCAATTAGACATCACTTTTAAATGGGTGCTACCTTCTACAAACTAATTTTACCTTCATTGTTTGGTGATTAAAGGTGTATAGTAAGGGTGTTTCAGTATTCCAGGCAGAGGGATTAAATGTATGTCATTCCAGCTGGATCATACAGAACTAGAAATTCTATGGATGTGATTCCTTGTAAGAGCAATCATGTTGCTGGATTAAAATTCCTCTACAAAGCTAATTTTGGTAGACATTAGAAAACAAAAAAAGCCGTGTTGGGATCCAATTTGCACATGCTCTAAATCAGAAATATCTATAACCTCATTTTATGGTACTTAAAATACTCTGTATTTATTATATTTTCTTACATATGAATTAAAATGGTAAGATGTATACACATTTAGTTCCATAGTGGCCTCACAGCAAGGAAAAGTCCCAATAGTTAGGTTGTTTGTTTTCTAGTTAGCTAGCTACAGTAATAATGACATAATCAAGCTATGTTCCTCTGTGCACTCCTGTCCTTCATGTTCTGAGAAACCAATCTCAGTGATGCTTTCTGTCCTCAGCCTATTTAAAACTTCAACTTTATTTCCAATTCCATGCTTCCCCTTTGAGGACTCCTACCCTGAATTTACCAGATCTCATTTCTATTTAACACATCCTATAAGAGAGACACCCATCTGTTTATTTTATGCATCCCTCACTAAATTCCATCCAAGGCAGTTTAGCTGTGTTTAATTAGTAGGTATTGAGGGCTTAGTGGAAAAAAAAAGGCTAATTAGAGTCTGAAATTGAATGAACTATTTTTATTATTAAGTTAGTATTTCTGGAAAATCATGTTAGTTCATTCAAGAAAATAAACTGTCTTTTGCCAAACAGAAAGGGTTATGTGGAAGAAATGCAAAATGGAAACAAAATGGAAGATTACAGATTACCCACTCTATTAAGAATAAAGAAATAGAAAACAGACTTAAAGCCTGTGCCTTATTTTTCTTCTATAGGAAGAGAACACAAATTGAGTGAGAACATTTACTAGTCTAATGAAGAGAAATACTGACATCAGCTTTCTGTAAGTAAGTGTCAGGGCCGATGTTGCTTGTAAACAGCATAATGCATTGAAAGAAGAGTGGGGGCTGAGAGACCACATGTCCTTAAATCTGAATCTTCAAGATACTTGAAGATCTGTGAATATGAAGAATGAACCACATTAAAAAAATTACTTGGTTTTATTTTTCTGAATAAACTAATATACCATAGGAGTATTTTTAATTAAGTGATGGATCAGAAAATGCTTATGAATTCAGAGAATGTTGAGATATTATGCTTTGAAATACCAAGAATTTAAAATTTGCATTGAAAAGAACTTTATCTAGTAATATTCTAATTATATATTTTATAATGAATTCAACTCACTGCTTCCTGGACCTAATAGTTCCACCAATGCATGATTATCTGTCTTGAATCATGACTCTAGAAGACATGGCAGTATTTTTATCAATGGCATTTATTTAAGAAACAATAAGACAATGGGCCCATGATCATTCCTAGCACAACAGGAATTTGAAGGAAAGATAATAAAAAATTCATATAAATATAAAGAGAAAACTATATGCTTTCAATTCAAAAATATAGGAACACGGCCATCATGAGTTTTATAGCAATAGTTGGGAAAGGGCCAAAATTGTCAAATAAAATTCTACAAATTATGCAAAGCAGTTATGAGAATTACTACTTAATATTTCAAACACAAATTTAAAAAATGGCCTCTGAAGCACATTCTAATGATTAGAGTCTAATACAAAAGCACAAAGAACTATACTGGTCCAATTGAAGGATATGACTATTACTTGGTAGACAGGTATGGTGATGCATGCCTTCAGTTCCAGCAATTTAGAGTTCAAAACCAGCTTGGTCTACAGAGAGTTCCAGAGTTCCAGGACAGCCAGACCTATACAGAGAAACCTTGCCTTGCAAAACAAAACAAAACAACAAAGAAAAAAATAACAATTAAAAAAGAAAAATGTGAAAATATTATTTGGGTTATACAAATTACAAAAAGTTTTTCAATTAAAGAACATAATTTTGGGCAGAAAGGTAAAGAAGTTAAATATACTATTTCGAAGAAGAATAAAATAAATAAAATAAATAACTTACTTAAAATGTAACTTATTAAAAAATGTTAAGCCGGGTAGTGGTGGCGCACGCCTTTAATCCCAGCACTTGGGAGGCAGAGGCAGGCAGATTTCTAAGTTTGAGGCCACAGCCTGGTCTACAGAGTGAGTTATATAACAGCAGGGGCAACACAGAGAATCCCTGTCTTGAGAAACTAAAAAAAAAAAAAAAAAAAAAAAATTTAGCTCTGTACTCCATTTTTTAAAATAGTATTATATATTTCTCTGGAGTTTAACTTCTTGAGTTGTTTATATATATATAAACACCAATCTGTTGGTTGCCTTGTGTTTTGTCCTGTTGACAGTGGCCTTTGCCTTACATAAGCTTTGCAATTTTATGAGGTCCCGTTTGTCAATTCTTGATCTTAGAGCATAAGCTATTGGTGTTCTGTTCAGGAAAATTTCCCCTGTGCCCATGTATGAAGCTATTCCCCTCTTTCTCTTCTATTAGATTCAGTGTATCTGGCTTTATGTGGAGGTCCTTGATCCACTTGGACTTGAGCTTTGTACAGGGAGATAAAGAATACTCAGCTGAGGAATACCGAATGGTTGAGAAGCTCCTAAAGAACTGTTCAAAATCCTTAATCATTAGGGAAGTGCAAATCAAAACAACCCTGAGATTCCACCTCACACCAGTCAGAATGGCTAAGATCAAAAACTCAGGGGACGGCAGATGCTGGTGAGGATATGGAGAAAGAGGAACACTCCTTCATTGCTGGTTGGATTGCAAGCTGATGAAACCACTTCGGAAATCAGTTTGGTGGTTCCTCAGAAAATTGGACATAGTACTACCTGAGGACCTAGCCATACAACTCCTGGGCATATACCCAGAAGATGCTCCAACAGGTAATATGGACACATGCTCCACTATGTTCAGAACAGCCTTATTTATAATAGCCAGAAGCTAGAAAGAACCCAGATGTCCCTCAACAGAGGAATGGATACAGAAAATGTGGTACATTTACACAATGAAATACTACTCAGCTATTAAAAAAAATGAATTCATGAAATTCTTAGGCAAATGGATGGAACTAGAAAATATCATCCTGAGTGAGGTAACCCAATCACAAAAGCACATACATGGTATGCACTCACTGAGAAGTGGATATCAGTCCCAAAGCTCGGAATACTCAAGATACAATGCACTGACCACATGAAGCTGAAGAAGAACGAAGACGAAAGTGTGGATACTTCGGTCCTTCTTAGAAGGCGGATTAAAATACCCATGGGAGGTGATTCAGAGGCAACGTGTGGAGCAGAGACTGAAAGAAAGGTCATTTAGAGACTGCCCCACCTTGGGATCCATCCCATATAGTTACCAAAGCCAGACACTATTGTGGATGCCAACAAAGGCTAGCTGACAGGAGCCTGATATAGCTGTCTCCTGTGAGGCTCTGCCAGTGCCTGACGAATATAGAAGTTGATGCTCACAGTCAACCAATGGACTGAGCATAGGGTCCGCAATGGAGAAGCTAGGGAAAGGACCCAAGGAGCTGAACGGGCTTGCAGCCCCATAGGAGGAACAACAATATGAACCAAACAGTACCCCCAGAGCTCCCAGGGACTAAACCACCAACCAAAGGGTACACATGGAGGGACCCATGGCTCCAGCTACATATGTAGCAGAAGATGGCCTTTTTAGACATCAATGAGAGGCAAGTTCATTGGTCCTATGAAGGCTTGATGCCCCAGTGTAGGGGAATGCTAGGACAGGAAAGTGGGAGTGGGTGGGCTGGTGAGCAGTGGGAGGGGGGATGGGGATAGGAATAACATTTGAAATGTAAATAAAGCAAATTATCTAATGAAAAAAAGAAAAAAATGTCTTTTTGCCCAAGTCCTCAGGATATGTACGGAGAGTTCTATACAAAAACGAACCAACAAAACATTAACTATACACTATTCCATACAGTACTGAAGTGTGTGCCTTTCATCTGACAAGCCATGTGTAATATTTGAAACATAAACCAGTAACTTTTACAGTTGCTGACCTTTAGAAAGAACAATTTTAAGCACAGGGTGCAATTCTCTTCAAGATTAGCATCACAGATCTTACGTATACAACATAAGATCAAACTCAGTATAGTCTTGTTATAAGGTATTTTACTGACGGGTTTTGTGTGTCAATGTGACACAAGCTGGAGTTATCACAGAGAACAGTGTCTGTCTTGAGGAAATGCCTCCATGAGATCCAGCTATAAGGCATTTTCTGAATTAGTGATCAAGAGTGGGAGGGCCCATTGTGGGTGGTGCCATCCCTGGGCTGGTAGTCTTGGGTACTATAAGAAAGTAAGCTGAGCAAGCCAGGGGAAGCAAGCCAGTAAGAAACATCCCTCCATGACCTGTGTATCAGCTCATGCTTCCAGATTTGCTTGAATTCCAGTCCTGACGTCCTTTGGTGACGATGAACAGTATGAAAGTGTAAGCTGAATAAACCCTTTCCTCCCCAACTTACTTCTTGGTCTTGATGTTTTGTGCAGGACTAAAACAGGTATGTACTCATTTAAGTGGTGCTGACACAGCTGAAGATATACTTAAAAAGTTCCTTTTAGAAATACACATGATATCTCATTATAGTAGTCAAAATTCATTTCCATCAGTTTTATAGACTTAAAAAAGGTACCAATTAGTCATAAAATATCAACTACTTCCAAAATATTTAGATTTATATTAAAGACAAGAATTTGCTGCCCTGGGACTATTCAAATGAATGTGAACTATAAGTCATGATGAAGATAACTCCAAAAAGTGCTTCAAACCTGCTTTCAATAGTGATAACAGTACTAGATCAAAATATAGTCTCCCCAAACAATTATATGAATATTTACTCATTCAAAACAACAAGAAAACTCAAACCTATTCATTTCTATAGTAATTCTCTTTATAAGTTTAGCTTTTCATTTTGAAATGTACTTGATTTATTTTTTTAATTCAGATTATCTCATATCTGACCTACTAAATAAGTATTTTGAATTCCAGTCACTAGATATTTGGAAGAAGTATTATTTAACAAAGCATAAACAATATATGCAAACTTTGTAAGAAAAAGATCGGGTTTTGAAAATGAAAGAAAGGAAATTTACAGGTCACCCTTGCCTGAAAACCAAGTAGCCTGATGGTAGATCTTTTCTCCCTGTTCACTTAGATCCAATCCCCTATTCCCATTCCCAGCTCTGTAGCAGAATATCTACGGAAGCCTACTGTGCTACCAACCACCTCATCTCCTATAGATTCTATGTTTCCCATCTAACCTTCCTCCCCAGGCTCATTGCTTTGACCCATCCTCCAATTCCAGCAGGTATGCCTGCTAACCCAAGGACCCCTCCAGCCAAGGGAACAAATAGGCTGAAAGTGGATCCACATCTCTCCTCTGTTCCTCTAGATCCAGTTTCCTCAGTCTCATTCACAGTTCTGTAAGCAGAAAACCTACCAAGGTCTCCCCTTCCTCTCTGACTCCAATGGATCACAAAGATCCATTGGAGAGATCCCACAACCTTCCTTACTATATAACTCATTGCATTATCCCAGCCTCCAATACCAGCAGGCATTCCTGAGGAACACACCAGCTGAGCAGGACAGGGGCACAGGTCCACAGAAAAATTTCTACCAGGCAGCACTCAGCCACCACATTCTCCTGAAGCCCAGAGACAAAGCAGAAACCAAGGAACAAAAAACTCAAAGAACAGAGACAAAACCAGGTATCATCACAGACCTAAAATCATCCCAATCTTGATGCCTAGACTTCAGTATAAAAACACAATCAATAATAGTCAGGATGATATATTTCCACTGGAGCCCAATAACTCTACCAAATCAGGTTCTGAGAATTTCAACATAGTTGAAGCCCCAGAAGACCTTGAAAGAGCCTTTATAAAGATGATAGAGGCCCTTAAAAAGAAAAATGATTTACATCCATTAAAGAAATATAGAAAAGCACAGTTGAAGGAAATGAATAAAATGGATCAAGACCTGAAAATGGAAACAGATTCAGTTAAGAATACATAAAGTATTCAGGAGAATTTCCTGAATAGAACTCCAATAGCTTATGCTCTAAGATCAAGAATTGACAAATGGGACCTCATTAAATTACAAAGTTTTTGCAAGGCAAAAGACACTGTCAAAAAGACAAAGTGGCAACCAACTAACTGGGAAATGATCTTTACCAACCCTACATCCGACTGAGGGCTAATATCCAATATATACAAAGAACTCAATAAGTTAAACTCCAGAGAGGCAAGTAACCCTATTAAAAAATGGGGTACAGAGCTAAACAAAGAGTTCTCACCTGAAGAATATCTAATGGCCGAGAAGCACCTAAAGAGATGTTCATCATCCTTAGTCATTAGGGAAATGCAAATCAAAACAACCCTGAGATTCCATCTCACACCAGTCAGAATGGCTGAGATCAAAAACACAGGAGACAGCAGTTGTTGGCGAGGATGTGGAGAAAGAGGAACACTCCTCCACTGCTGGTGGAATTGCAAGCTGGTACAACCACTCTGGAAAGCAGTCTGGCGGTTCCTCAGAAAACTGGGCATGACACTCCTGGAGGATCTGGCTATACCACTCCTGGGCATATACCCAGAGGCTTTACCCTGCATGCAATAAGGACACATGCTCCACTATGTTCATAGCAGCCTTATTTATAATAGCCAGAAGCTGGAAAGAACCCAGATGTCCCTCAACGGAGGAATGGATTCAGAAGATGTGGTATATTTACACAATGGAATACTACTCTGCAATTAAAAACAATGAATTCACGAAATTCCTAGGCAAATGGTCAGAACTTGAAAATATCATCCTTAGTGAGGTAACCCAATCCCAAAAGAACACACATGGTATGCAGTCACTGATAAGGGGATATTAACCCAGAATCTCGGAATACCCTAGACACAATTCGCATATCAATAGATTTCCAAGAAGATGGAAGGAGAGACCCCTGGTCCTGGAAAGACTGGATGTAGGGGAATGCCAGGACAGAGAAGCGAGAGGGGGTTGAATGGGGAAAAGAGGGAGGGAAGGGGGCTTATGGGACTTTTGGGGAGGGAGGAAACGTGAAAGGGGAAATGATTTTGAATGTAAATAAAAAAAAACTTAGAAAATAAAATTAAAAAAAAAAGAATACATAAAGTGAGGGAATTATAGCACTGATAAATTTGGGAAATCAAGCAGGAACTACAAAGGCAGGCTTTACCAACGGAATACAAGAGATGAAAGAATCTCAGGCACTGAAGATATGACAGGAAAAAAAATGGATACATCCATCAAATCCAAAAATCTCCCAATACAAAACATACAGGAAACTTAGGACAATATAAAAAGACCTAAAAGTAATAGAAATAGAGGAAGAAGAAACCTAGTTCAAAGTCTAGGAAACATTTTCAACAAAATCATATTAGAAATTTTTCCTAACATAGGAGAAGTCTAAAAAGATACAAGAAGCATACAAAACACCAAATAGATTGAACGAGAAAAGAAAGTCCCCTGGACACATAATAATCAAAACAATAAATATACAGAACACAGAAAGAATATCAAAAACTGCAAGGGATAAAGATCAAGTAACATATAAAGGCAGACATATTAGAATTACACTTGATTTCTTAATGGAGATTCTAGATGTGGAGGACCCTAAGAGACTACACATGTCAGCCCAAACTACTAGACCCGGCAAAACTATCAATCACCAACAATGGAGAAAATAATGTATTTCATGATAAAATCAAATTTAAGCAATACTTATAAATCTGGCTCTATATAGGAAAAACTTGAACCTAATGAAGTTAACAACCATGAAATCACAGAGAGTAAATAATCCCAAACCAAAATCAAAGGAACCCCCCCGCCCCCCCCCACACCGTATCACTACCACTATCACAAACAAAACAAATCAACAATCATTGGTCAACTCGTAACTTCTATGCCCCAAACACAAGGGTACCTAAGATTGTAAAAGAGTTTCCTAACAGCTTAAATCACATACTGACCCTTAGATACTGATAGTGGGAGACTTCAATCCCTACTCCTACTGATGGAAAGGTCATCCAGACAAAAACCAAACAGACCTAACAAATCCAGACAAATGAACCAAACAGATATACAGAACATTTCACCCAAATACAAAGGAACAGACCTTTTCTGGACCTCATGGAACTTTCTCAAAAGTTAACCACATACAGGAACACAAAACAAGTCTCAACAAATACAAGGAAATTGAAATAACTCCCTGCATCCTATTATGTCACTACAGATTAAATCTGAATATCAACAACAGAAGTTTACAAACTCATGGCAACTAAACAACTCTCTACTGAATGAAAATGGGTTAAGACAAAAATAAAAACAATAAAAACTTTCTAGATTGAATACAATGAAAGTGGTTCTAAAAGGCAAGCACATAGCACTAAACGCCTTCATTAAAAAAAAAAAAGAAAAACAAAAAACCAAAAAAAAAAACAACAACAAAAAAAAAAAAACTGGAGAGATTTCCTAATAGCGATTTTAATACCATACAAGAAAGCTCTAGAACAAAAAGAAGAAATCACACCTAGAAGTAATAGATAGGAAGAAATGAACTCAGTGCTGAAATTAATAAAATAGAAACAAAGAGAATAAATAGTACAAAAAATAAAAATCAGTGAAGCAAAGAGTTTGTTGAGAAAAATTAATAAAAACCTTTATCCAAATTAACTAAAAGGCAGAGAGAATATACAAATTAACAAAATCAGAAATGGAAAGTGGTGCATAGCAACAAACACTAAGGAAATTCTGAAAATCATAAAGACATACTTTAAAAACCTGCACTCCACTAAATTGAAAAAAAAATCTAAAAAGAAATGGATACTTTTGATAGATACCTTGTACCAATGTTAAATCAAGATCAGATAAGCAATTTAAAAGACCTATAAACCCTAGAGGAGTAAAGCATTTATCAAAAGTCTCCCAATCAAAAAAAGTCCAGGGTCAGATGGCTTTAGAGAGGGCCAGATGGTTTTTAGCTCAGAATTCTACAAGACTTTCAAAGAAGAATTAAAGCCAATATTCCCCAAATTATTCCACAAAATAGATACAGAAGGACCACTACCCAATTCTTTCTGTGAGACCACTTTTATCCTGATACCCAAAGCACGAAAAGACCAAAGAAAATTACAGATCAATTTCCCTTATGACCCCAGATGTGAAAATACTCAAAACAACAACAACAACAAAAAAAGATCATTTATCACGATCAAGAAGGGTTTTTCCAAGAGATGGAGGGATGCTTCAAAAAAAAAAAATCAATGAAAGTAATCTACCATACAAAGTATAAGAAAAATCACATGATTTTCTCATTAGATGCAGAAAGACCTTTGACAAAAATCAAATACCTTTCATGATAAAAGTCCTAAAGACATTAAGGATACAAGAGAAATATCTAAACATAAAAAAGGCAATTTATAGCAGGCCCATTGTCAACATCAAAGTAAATGGAGAGAAACTCAAAGCAATTGAAAGAAAATTTTGTCCACTCTATAACTATTCAACATAATACTTGAGCCTTAGCTAGAATAAGGTAACTGAAGGAAAAAATAGAAGTGAAAGTATTATTATTCACAGATGACATGATAATATACATAAGTGACTCTAGAAATATCACTGGGAAACTCCTATAGCTGATAAAACACTTTCAGCAAAACAGCTAGATACAAAATTGACTCACAAAAATCAGCCCTCTGTGGTGGTTTGAATATGCTTGGCCCATGGTAAGTGACACTATTAGGAGGAGTGGCCTGGTCAGGGGAGGTGCAGCCTTGTTAGAGGAAATGTGTCATTGTAGAGGCAAGGCTTTGAGGTATATATATATATAATTTTTTTTCCTCTCAAATCTGGTCAGTGCTACACAGCCCAAGTTTGCCTTCATATTGCCTTGCTTCCCACTATAAAGATAACCTCTGAAACTGTAAGCTAGCTACCATTAAATATTTTCTTTATAAGAGTTGCCTTGGTCATGGTACCTCTTCACAGCAATGAAACCCAAACAAAGACAGAAGTTGGTACCAGAGATTGGGGCATTGTTGTGACAGGACTTTTTTTTTCTTGTTGTTTTGCTTTTGTTTGGAGGAATGTGGACTTTGGGAAGCACTGGAATGCTTTAAGTGGAGTTTAATAGGCCATACTAGTAAAGATATGAAATATGGTACTGAAGGTGATTTGAACTGGGGGGAGGGGGATGGGGGAGGCTAGCTCAAAAGAGATTTCAAAGAAGTATGTCAACTTTGCCTAGAGATTGTTCCTGTGATATTTTGGTGAAGAATGTGGCTGCTTTTTGCCCTTGTCTAAAGAGTCTGCCTGAGCCTAAAGTGAAGAGATTTAGATTAAAAGCATTGAGGAAAGGAATCTCAGAATAGCTTAGAATAGACTCTGTCCTGTAGTTCACTCTTACTGTGTTTTGATCAAGAATAGCAAATTTAGAAAGAAAAAGTACAAAATAGATGGTTCATACAAAAAGAACACACGCTCCACTATGTCCATAGAAGCCTTATTTGTAATAGCCAGAAGCTGGAAACAACCCAGATGTCCCTCAACTGAAGAGTGGACACAGAAAATATGGTCCACTTACACAATGGAATATTATTCAGCTATTAAAAATGAGGACATCATGAATTTTGCAAGCAAATGGACAGATCTAGAAAATATGCTGAGTGAGGTAACCCAGACCAAAAGGTCTTTATGTACTCACTGAAAAGTGGGTATTAGTCAAAAAACTACAGAATATCCATGATACAATCCATAGAATGTAAGAAGTTTAACAAGGAAGGCCCAAGTGAGGATGCTTCAATCCAAATGGGAAACAAAATAATCATGAGAGGCAGAGGGGAGGGGGAAGGGAAATGGGGGGCAGGATCTGGTATGGGGAGAAGACAGGAGAGAAGACCAGAAGGTCAGAAGAATGAATGGAAATATGCAGCTGCTGGAGGTAGGGGAAACCTCTAGACAGTCCTAGAGACCTGGGATGTGAGAGACTCCCAGGATTCAATGGAGATGACCTTATCCTAAATGCCCAAACCTGAAGAGACCATCTCCACTAGACAGACAGGGAGGGATGCGGTCACCAACCCACCTTCAAAATTGTTCCTGCCTAAAAGAAATACAGGGACAAAAATGGAGCTGAGACTGAAGGAAAGGGCACCTAGTGACTGGCCCAACTTTGCATCCTTGCCATGGGTAGGAACCAAACCCTGACACTATTACTGATGATATGTTGTATTTGCAGACATGAGCCTAGCATGGATGTCCTGAGAGGCTCTACCAGCAGATGATTGAGACAGATGCAGATAATTACAGCCAACCATTGGACTGAGGTTGGAGACCCCCTATGGAAGAGTTAGGGGAAGGATTGAAGATCTGAAGGGGATGTGAAGCCCATAGGAAGAACAACAGAAGCTGAGGAGCTCTCAGAGATTAAACCACTAATCAAAGGAAATACATATCCATGACCCTCAGCACTTTCTGTAGCAGAGGACTGCCTTGTCTGACCTCTGTGGGAGAGGATGCACCTAATCCTGTAGAGACTTGATGCCCCAGGAAAGGGGGATGCTCAGGGTGGGGGTGAGGGGAAGTACTCTTTCATAGGCAAAGTAGACGGGAGATAGGGTGAAGAACTCTGGGAGGGGAGACCAGAAGGGAGGGTAAACATTTGGAATGTAAATAATTAAAAAAAAAAAACAAACACAGAGAAACCCTGTCTCGAAAAACAAAAACAAAAACAAAAAACCCTCCACAATATATGGTTCAAGTATTAAAGGGGCAACAGGAAGTAGATGCAGCTAAATCCTGTGTTCAAGAAGATAAACAGATTAAGGGAGTGATGACCTTGGGGCAAGATCCTACCCAGCAAGCTTATTGTATATGCATTTGCAGTTGAACAGGAATAGTTATATCATATTAGGTGTTATGACCTGGTTACAATTTTCATTTGGACATAAGGAGATATTATCCTGTGTCAAGTTGACAAGGAATGATTATTGATGGCTGTTCTTGGTTGACAACTTGACTCTATCTGGAATGAGCTACAATCCAGAAATGGAGGACACATCTGCGATCCAGATCGTGAGGCATAGTAGCCATGTTTACCAAGCTCTTGTGAAAAAGAATTAAAGAAAAGCTTAGGTTCAGGTGTAGAACACACTTTTAATCCCCAGGAGAGAGAGGCAATCAAATCTCTGAATTCAAGGCCAGCTTGGTATAGAGTAAGTTCTAGGCAAAGAAAATATTAGGTACAGGTATGGTGGTTCACACCTTTAATCCCAGCACTCAGGAGACAGAACCATGAAGATCTCTGAGTAAGATGTAATAGAACAAGGGAACCATATCCCAGCCCCAGCAAATAATTGAATGTGGCTGCTTCTGTCATGTGGCCCTAGCTTTAGAGTCAAGAACAGAAGAGGTTGCTGGGACAATTGATGCTCGTTAGCTAAGAAAGTGGTAAGAAGAAACCAGCATCACCAAGGTGAAATCTGGGAAATATTCTCTGAGAGCAAAGAAGGTATGTTCTAGAGATAGACCTCATACTAGACTTGGTAATTACCTCAAACTAGACTTGGTAATGTGTAAGAATCACCCAGGTGGTACTGGTTTTGAAGACACAAAGGGCTCGTTGAGAGCAGCTGAAGGCTGGCACTGTAAGAGGCCAGAAAAGGCCATTGGTGAAGTTGTAGCCTCAGTGGAAGCTTAAGGCTGAAGACTGAAGGGGTCCTGCAAAGAAGTTGAGGCTTCATACCATGAAGAGAGCCTATGAGAGCCTACTGAAGAAAGTACAGTCTACTTGCAGCAGAAGGCCCTGGCATACTGGAGATGTCAGAATCATGGGGATGACCACCAAGAAGAGCAGTAGTGGAGTGGAGTTAGCCAGAGCCTGAAGTGTTACTGAGTGCAGAGATGGAGAAGTGACCCACGGCATTTGAAGAGGTCCAGAAGACCACGTGGATCCCAGTCACTGAAACAAGAAGCTGTGATACTAAAGTTGACTTGGAGACCTCACGATGTTAGAGATGCCACAGCTGTGGGATATCAGTTGAAGAAAGTTGCTAACTAGGAGTACAATCAGCCCAAGAGAAACAATTGTGTTGTAGTCAACAGAGCTGAAAGGAGTTGGAGATTTGAAAGTCTTGACATCTGACACACAGATGCAGAATCTGGAGTTTGCCCACCTGCTTTTTGTTCTTGCTTTGGTACAGAATTAACTCATTGCGTTCCCTACCCTATGTTTTGGAATGGTAGCACCCTGTTACCATGATATGTTGGAAATATATGTGATCTCCTTTTTTGATTTTAAAGGTGATTACAATTAAGAAATTATATGAATCTCGGCAGAGACTTTGAACTTTAGACTATCACATTATTCAGACTATGATAGATTATGGGGACTTTTGAAGTTGAACTAAATGTATTTTGCGTTATGATATGGCTACATATGGCCCCCACACACTCAAGTGTTTGAAGAAGTCTATTGGGGATCAGGGAGTAGAATGAGGAGGTTTGAATATGCTTGGCCCGTGTGAAAAGGCACTATTAGGAGGTGTTGCCTTGTTAGAAAAGGTGAGTCACTGTAAAGGCAGTGCTTTGAGGTTTCATATATGTGCGCCATCTGGCCAGTGTGACACAGACCCTTCTGCTGCCTGTGGATCAAGTAGAACTCTTGGCTCCTCTAGCACCAAGTCTGCCTCCATGCTGCCAAAGTCCGCACCATAATAATGGACTGAACCTCCAAAATTATAAGCCAGCCCCAACTAAATGTTTTAAGAATTGCCTTGGTCATGGAATCCCTTCACAACAATGAAATACCTTCCTCCACACAAATGACAAAGGGGCTGTGAAAGAAATAGAGAATAATATCTTTCACAGTAGCCTCAAACATAAAATATCTTGAGGTAACACTAACCAAGCCAGTGAAAGAATTCTAAGATTAAAAACTTCAAGTCTTTGAAGACAGAAGTTGAAAAAGATATAAGAAGATAGAAAGATCGCACATGCTAATGAATCCGTAGGATTATTGTAGTAAAAATGGCCATTCTATCAAAAGCATCTACAGATTAAATGTAATCCTCACCAAAATTTCAACACAATTCTTGACAGATCTTGAAAGGACAATTCTCAATTCTATAGAGAAGCATAAAAAATAAAACAAAACAAAAAAAAAACCTGACCTCAAGTCATATTACAAAGTAATAAAGACATCATGGTAATTATATACAAGTAGACACATTGATCAAATGAATTGAAGACCCAAACATAAATCCATGTATCTACTAACACCAGATTTTTGGTAAAGACAGCAGAAATACACACTGGTAAAAAAAAAAAGATAGCATTCTTAACAAATGGCGATGTTTTAAACTGGATATTTGTATGTTGACAAATGCAGATAGATTGATACATAACACCTTCAACTCTGCACAACACTCAACTCCAAATGCATAGAAGACCTCAACATAAAGCTGGGTACCATGAACCCGATAAAAGAGAAACAGATCTGCACAGGATATAGTTTCTTAAACAGAATGTATAGTGCAGGTGCTAAGATAGATCTACAATTAATAAATGATACCTCATGAAACTGAAAAGTTTCTGGACACCATCAATAGGACAGAACTGCAGCCCCGAGAATGGGAAAATACTTAAAGAATTTACCAAGTCTGAATCTAATAGAGGAGTAATATCCAAAGTATATAAAGATCTCAAGAAATTAGACATCAACAAACTAAATAATCTAATTAAAAAGGAGTGTACTGATATAAAAAGAGAATTCTCAAGAGGAATTTCAAATGGCTGAAAAGCACTTAATGAAACGTCCAACATCCTTAGTCATCAGAGAAATGCAAAGCAAAACTACTTTGAAATTCCATCTTTCACCTGTCAAAATGGCTAACACCAAAAACACAAGGGACAGCACATGCTGGTGAAGATGTGGAACAAGGGGAATACTCCTCCATTGTTGGTGGGAGTGCAAACTTGTATAGCCACTATGGAAATCATTATGGTGATTCCTCAGAAAGTTAGGAATTCTCTGCCTCAGGATCCAGCCTACGCTACTCTTGTTCAATGCTTTTATAAGGTTACTTGGTCAACCTTGCTCACTGCTACTCTACTTCTAATAGCCAGGAATTGGAAACAACCTAGGTGTCCCTCAACAGAAGATAGAGAATGGATACAGAAAATGTGGTACATTTATGCAATGGGGTATTATTCAGCTATTAGAAAATGAAATCATACAATTTGCAGGCAAATGGATGGAAGTAGAAAATCATCCCAAGTGAGTAAACTGAAACCCACAAAAATAAATATGATATGCATTTAGCTTTTAAATAATAAGCTACAACAAGAAGATTCTGAGAGGTTTTGTTATAGAGAAAGGGACTGGTGAGGGGCACATGAATTTTCCTGAAGAGGGATATAGAGTAAATTTATGACTAGCATGAAGCTAGTATGGGGGTCAGGGGAGGTAAGACTAGGAAGATCAGGTGGGAAGGTTGAAAGGAGACAGATTGAAAGAGGGAATGAGGGGAGCCAGCTCGAACTGAATGGCATTTGAGGGCAGGAATGGAAAGCAATTATAAAATGACTACAAATGATACTTTTATACTCACAGATCAGTACCTTATTCAGCTGACATCAGAGACACTTCTTATAGCAGATGGGAACAAATAGGGACCCACCGCTTGACATTATGAAGTGGGGAGGAAAGGGAGAGACAGACACACACATACACATCTTGGAACACACAGTTGTACTGGATTTGTCTCCATTAAATCCCTTTCCTCCAAGCTCAGAAAACCACAGAAGAGGAGGCAGAAGGTGTCTAGGAGACAAAGGGAACAGTGGACACCAGAACAAGGCCCTCTAAGACACATGAGCAAAGCTCCTATGAATTTAGAGACTAAAGCAGTATGAACAGGGCTCACAGGTCTGTACCAGGTCCCCTGTATTTATACTCTAGTTTTCAGTTTAGCACTTTATGGGGAGAGACTGCAGAATAAATGCAGAGTGACTTTCTAATTCTTATGCCCATTATTGGCACTTTTATTTTTTATTGGCTTGGCTTGTTCAACTATGCTATGGTGGTTTTGGTTTCATCTTACTGTATTTTATTTTGTCATGTTTTGTTGTTATCTCTTAGAAGCCTGTTCTTTTCTAATGAAAGACAGAAAGGGAGTAGATCTGGGTGAGAGAGGAGGTGAGCAGAAAGAGGAGTACAGGGATAGGAAACTGTACTTAGATATATTGTATGAGAAAAGAATTTATGTTTAATAAGAAACAAAAACCGAAAAAAGAAAATGAAATTTAATTTGTGAGAAATCACCTAATCATTCATGATATTTTAAGTACTATTATCATATATGTACAAAAAATACATTGCACTCTGTTGAGCTTTAAAAAAATGTATTTTAATCTCATTCCAAACAGAAATTTTTAGATACAAATACATCTCATTCATTGTTTAACGTACATTCTGAAACTTAAAATATTATAAGGATTCAATATTTTCATCTTTTATAACTTCAATATATTATATATTTAATATATAATATATATACAATACATACACGTAGTCAGCAGGATTACAAAGTAATTCTCAAATTTGATCAGTATTGATAAATATTTTTAGATTAAACGTAACTATTTAGAATCAAATAAAAATAAAATACAGCAGGCCCAAAACTAACAGTGAGACTGCTAATGTTCACTTGGCCAATCATTTAAAAAGAAAACTTTCAAGCTGGGTGGCATACATTTTAAAACAATATTCCTGCTACTCTCAAGTAACAGTACTTGTGGACAATAGGTGATTTATATCTCCACTCAGTTTAAAATGACTATGCAGCTTTTCTTACTGTAATGTACAGTAGCTTTCTCTTCCTTTCTGCTGGGTTTTTTTTTTAAGACTAAAACATTACCAACAGAAGTAATTTTAGTTCCTTTCCCTTCCCTCAAGCACGGCTCAGTTTGAAGATTGTTCTGTAGGCAGCAACTATGAGTAATAACAGTACCACAACACCATGAAAAGGCAGTCAGTAACTGGAGTCCTAGGAGAAGCCTGTAAGACTGTTGGAGGTTTGCAACTGTAAACCAAGGTAATCAGAATTACCCCTGCAGATAGCCCTCTCACATTAGTTCTCACAATGAGTTACAATTCCAATGCCACAGTGTAACAGTGTAACAACCTATCTTGTAAGTTTTAAATATTACATTAATTCACCCTGAGAGTACAGAGGAAGCATTCTAAACAAAACACTCCAATAATTTTTTTCTCCATTCTATTTGCATTCTTCTTTTGTCAACCCTTCAAGGTCACAGATATTTGAATTTAAAGTGTGACTTGGATATCCGTTTTTGACTGAAATTCATGCCACTGTCAGATACTGATGATAGAAAAGCCCAAAAAGACTTGTAGAAAAGAGGCAAGCAGCAATCCACCATGTCAAAAATGACAGAAGTCCTCGAAAAAGGAGAGGCGTGAAGATGTTTTTTAAGCTGCTCAGTGCCACTGTGATTTGTGTAACAGTTACCTTCATCTTCCCATCAGGTGATGGTAGTTCGGGGTAGACTGAGTTAGATGGGAGATTATTATCTACTGGCAAGGGAGAGACAGCTTCTGGATAAATCCCCCAGGAATGATTACCTAGAATATTCAGGACACAAAACTTGGTAAGTAAATGATTCTAAGGATCAAACAAAACGAAACAAAGCAAAACAAAAAAACAGAAGAAAACCTTAAATCCCCACCCATATTACACATTAAAAAGTTTAAAGTGATACAGTAAACCATTTTATGTTGAAAATAAAGTAATAATTTTGCTATCTGATAAAGTAATAAAATTAATTGAACCATATTATAAAATGGTTTTTAAGTAAAAGTATATTAAAATACCAAGTATGACAGGTTCTTAATTCGGTGCAGGGAAATATGGCAATACATAAGGTATGAGTCAACCCCCTTCGCTGACAGAACAGACTCATTAACTTCCTAGAAATCCTTTCTGCCTCTACAGCATCACACCAAATATCTTTCTGAGAAACTACATATGACGTCAATGTGAGAAACTGTTAATGGCTTTTAGAACTGGTTTCATCATAAACTTCTTTACCTTACATAGGATGTGAGTCACATATTGTAACTGAGCTACCTGTCCCTTAGAGTACACAGGTCTGAAGGCACACTTAGGATCTGTTCCCTGGTATTTTTTGGGGCTTCTAAATCCCCACTATGGAAGGCTGCCTGATCTAAGAAAAAGGAAGCAGGGCAACCATGGGTACTACCACACAGGAGACTTGACAGTACATACTCCACTTTTGCCCTGAAAATCCTTCATTCTATCAACATAAGTTACCTGAAGTCAAACTGTCTATAACATCTGCCACCTAGCCAGGTTTACAAAGACTCTGTAATAACTGAAATGTTAGGCCCTAACAAACCTTTAATTCATCTGCTTATAACACTCAAGTCTAAATAACAGTGCTTAGCCACATTATTTGAAAACTCTGGAATTAACCTTAAATGAAAACCCTTTAAACGTAAAATAATAAAACTGCACACACCCAGGCTTCTAAATTCAAGACTTCTCCAGAAAAGATTTCCCTGGCTTCCTCCTAAAGCTACAACAAACAGCAGCAATGTCATTGGGTGCACATCCACACTGGTGACAGAAAGCAAAGGGTGCCTCCTGGTGCCATGGCACGCAGACATGCCTACCTAGTGTTTTCAGAAGCAGAGTCATGTGAAGCAGCATCACCAGAGGTGCCACATACTGCAGGGCAATGACACACAGGTAATAAAAGACTCGTGCCACCTGTAACCAACAACAGCCAACAAATTATGAGCGAATCAACCGGTCTTAAAGTCGCCATGCTGCAATGCTTGATATTAACTAATCCTTTTATGAGAAAAAAGTGAACTATTATTAAGTCTATATTTCATTATGCATGTACCCTAACTTCAACTAGGCTCAACCTAAAGACAGATTTTAGAATTTGAAAATATTGTAAAATTGAAAAAAAAAAACCCTCAAAAGTAAAGGAAACTACCAAAATCTCTATGGAGAGCTACTTAACACAGTAAACAATTATAACAGGCAGATATGGACATGAACTCCAGAAATAAAACACTAAATCTTCATTCCATATGAACATATTTGAGGCCAACTTTTTGAATAACACGAAAATATATAAAATATAACTGAAAAGCAGGGGCCAACATTCTAGTAAATCTAAAAAGAAAAGGGATCTGATCTAGGCCCACTGTAATGGTGACACATTACTTACAACAGTCTTCTCAGATGTCTCTTCTAAGTACTTAGAATTCACATGGACACACAGAGGAGGGTTAGAGGGAGCAATCAGAAGGAATGCAGGCACTGCATTCCCCCAGTCTGCTAGTTATAATGTCTGACAACATACTGTAAAACCTTTCAGAAGGTTAGACGGCTCCCCATTCAGCAAAAGGGACACACCACAGCTTTGTATCAACCAACAGTATTGACACATAGGCTCCTTTCAGCAGCAGAATTGGATAAAGGTCTCTGACAAATACCAGCTTACGTCCACCCCACATGTCTACAGGGAAGATATTATGAGATGGCATATTTCAATTAAAGTTCCAAATTATTCTTCATGAAATGGCTTCTGTCATTATTTTTCCATTTTGACTGTTATAAAACTTGCCATTTTCTGTAGCTCAACTGTACTTATTCGGCCTGCTTCTTTCTTCATTTGATCCACACATTTCTGGGCCAAATTTAAATAGGCTTGCAGGTGACTTCGCATCATGGCCAACCGCAAAACACATAGCAGGATTATTAACCAGAGTCGAAGAGTATCGAATGTAGCTTCTGTCATTCTAGAGATCAGAAAGTTGATACGGTGCTCTCAGGGATCATAATATATTAGCATAGTAGTCATGCTACTTACTGTTCACTATGTAGAACTCAGGAAATCTATACTTACCTAGACTGAACCAGGACACCCAGAACAAAAGAATTCCACTCTGCCAATAACATATCTAATGGCTTCACTTGTACAAAATAAGTAATCATATAGATGCATAATGAAAGTATAAGTCACACGAGAGCCCCCTTACTATCTACCTATGTCTAGGGAAAAACGAGAGCTATATAACAAAGGCAGTGAGTCTGAATGCTCACAGATGATTGCATCCGAAAGGATCATAGGTGAGCACAGGCCAAACTAATCAAGTCAACGACTCACCTACAATTCGCTATAGTTTTACATGCTTATATATTTATTTAGTTAGTGAGATTTCAGTCTGCTCTGTTTCTAATTAGGACCACTGAAAACTAAAAAAAAAAAAAAGAAAAAAAAAGAAAATTCTCACAGATTAGAAACCTCCTTAATTAATTTGTCATGTTCTAAGTGATGCCTCAACAATAAGTTTAAGATTTTAGCACAGCTTGTAGCATAAGACTGAGGGGACTGGGGGGAACAGAGACAGGTGCATCCCAGAAGCTCACTGGGAGACAGTCAATGAATCAATGAGCTTCAATGACACTGTCCAAGAAAAGTATTAGTAGACTGTGATCCAAGAAAGACACCTGATATTGATATTGACAGTGTCCCCCAACCCTTATCATGCTCACATACATGCGTACACACACACACACACACACACACACATACACGCACATACCCTCCCCCATTGTGGTGGTTTGAATAGGTGTGACCCCCCACCCCCCCACAGGCTCATGTTTGAATGCTTGACCCATTGGGAATGGCACTATCAGAAAGTGTGGCCTGTGGATGTGGCCTTTCTTTTGAACAAAATGTGTCACTGTTGGGATGATCTTTGAGGTCTCTTATGCTCAAGTAACACCCAGTGTGATATGCAATCTCTGGGTGCTGCCTGCAGATGATAATGGACTAAACCTCTGAAATTGTATGTCAGGCCCAATTAAATGTTTTCCTTTCTAAGAGTTGCCTTGGTCATGGTGTCCCTTCACAGCAATGAAACCCTAACTGAGATACCCCCTACACACAATTTTCCCCTTTGTGTGCTCTATTCATTCTACCATCAATTTCAGGGTGCATCTTAACTCCAGCTCTTACTTGGGAAATCAGTGTGTGCAAATGCACCAAGCATCATTGAGTTACTACATCAAATCACTCACAAAGTACTCCTTTTTCAAACAGAAACCAGTTCTTACAAAAAAACAATACAACTTTTAAGGCTTAAGGAGACATCAAAAAGTCTATCTTCATTACCAGAATACTTTAAGCTTTTCCAAGTAGTCTAGCTTTTGAAAAGATGTCGTTAAGAGTATGTGTTGTCATGCCTGGCTTTTTATGTAGGTTCTGGGGACCTGAACTCAGGTCTCTGTGCTTGTCCTGCTGTCAACTTTACCAAATGAACCATCTCCCAGCCTGAAACAATTAAAAAAAAAAAAAAGCCTAAAACGATTCACAGTAGGCTTTCCCTAAACATGTTCTATTACTCCATCACCCTCTATCCAACAGCAGCTCCCTGGGAAGTGAACTACAAGCCTACCTATACCCATGCTATGGCATATTGTGCTGTT
Organism: Tokudaia tokunoshimensis; assembly: GCA_036184795.1. NCBI lineage: Eukaryota > Metazoa > Chordata > Mammalia > Rodentia > Muridae > Tokudaia > Tokudaia tokunoshimensis. The sequence goes on along the minus strand of BTHU01000009.1, from coordinate 11,912,569 downwards.
GAATAAGAAAGTCAAAGAAAAGGCAGAGAAGACATGAAAATGTGATTTTGTTTGAGTGTTTTCTAAACTGAAGGTCAGAAATGGGAATGAGACAAAAACTTTATAATTCATAGTGCTTTGCTTCCCTTTTCAAGGTTATAACGGTACACAGATTTACACTCCAATGCAATGGCACTGTTGGCAAGAAAACATACACACATAATATTTTCACAATACATTTCCACTAAAATAAATAAGACAAATGAGTCAGTCAAAGACAATAACAGTATAGATATGTAAGGGTATGTGCAGCCTTGAAGCTGTCATTCCAAGTGACCTGTCTAAAAATCTGTTCCCTGGAGTGTGGAACAAGGACTGACTGGTAACACAGCAAAGATGGCTATTTCGTAGCTGTACTGGCTGGTTTTGTGTGTCAACTTGGCACAGGTTGGAGTTATCACAGAGAAAGGCACTTCAATTTGGGAAGTGCCTCCATAAGATCCAGCTGTGGGACATTTTCTCAATTAGTGATCAAGGGGGGAGGGCCCCTTATGGGTGGTGCCATCCCTGGACTGGTGGTCTTGAGTTCTATAAGAAAGCAAGCTAGGCAAGCCAGGGGAAGCAAGCTAGTAAAAAACATCCCTCCATGGCCTCTGCATCAGCTCCTGCTTCCTGACCTGCTTGAATTCCAGTCCTGACCTCCTCTGGTGATGAACAGCAATTTGGAAGTGTAAGCTGAATAAACCCTTTCCTCCCCAACTTGCTTCTTGGTCATGATGTTTGTGCAGGAATAGAAACCTTGATAACAGCTATGGAGGAGAACAACATAAAATTACTAGAATAGATTAGAAAATGACTGACTCATTTTTCAAGTTCAGGATCTGGAATCAGTTACTAAGTAAGTATCAAAGTTAGCTGGGGCTGCAATAAGACCTAATCTTAATCAATCAATCAATCAATCAGAGAGAATGTTGAGAAAGAATTCTTCCCAGATTCCAAGGTAAATAATAACGGGTCTTTAGGATACCTTCTGGTTTTCCTTTCTGGCTATAAACACACAAAGACTGCATGTAGCCACATTTTACTTTTTTGGTACTGTACCAGAACATAAGCACACATTTAAGCACATTTTCAAACAAACAACAGCATATACACTCTACTTCTGACTACAAGCACTATTCCATATACTTAGTACTTTATGTGGCAGAAAAAACACACCACTCTCTTCTTGACCAATAGACAGTCATTATTTCTTTATCTACTACATGGATGCTTGACTTCAAACACATTTTGTTTTGAGACAGGGTTTCTCTGTGTATTCTGGCTGTCCTGGAATTTGCATTATGGACCAGGCTGGCTTTAAACTCAAGACATTCACGTGCCTCTGTCTTCCATGTGCTGGGATTAAAGCTGTGCTCTGCCACTAGCCAGCATAAACAGATTTTAAACTAAATTATTAACTTAAAACTAAAACAGAATAAGATGGAGCATATTTAGGTTATAATTTTGATTAACTGTTTATGAAATAGAGCAGAAGCAAAGATAAAAAAAGGAGGAAAAAGTTTCGAGACTACCCCAAGGATGTTGTATATAAACAAACTGGATAATGGATTTTGGTACTACTACATTTGGAGGTCATAGGAGCAGGGAGAACTGAGAATTTCACTATGCTGCCCATGGGACTTTAGACCCATGATTGGGATTATTAGATGTACATCCCCAGGTCTGTCTCCCACAAAATGGTTGAATAACATCATTAGTCAACTATTAACTTTTGAGTCTGCTATCTCATCTAGTCAATGAGAATAGTAACTATGAACAATTACTATACAAAAGACCAAGGGAAAATGCTGAGAATCACTGACACAGCATAACTGGTTTCTGACAAATGCTAGTTTCCTTGTTTTTCCTAATTTTACTTGTAATCTGTCAAATTAAAGCTATTATTAAGGTTTAGTTGGCTTAGTTATACGGAGGATAGACACTACTTCTTCAGTGAATACTTCCCTAGTTCAAAGGATTAAGTAAAAAGAAGAATGTCATCATCATCACTGGTTCTACTCTCCAAGGCAATCAAGTATATACTGTATAGGACAGTGCACTCTGTGCAACCAGTGACTTGTCAGACTTTTCGATTTCAATTCTGAGGACATAATAGTGAAAAGAACATCATTAAGCACTTTTCAAAGCGCTGCATTACATGTGATCTTTCACTTAATTCTACCAATTCAACCCTGTGAGGTAGATATCACTTCCTTTTCCAGATGGGGAAACAGACACTGTACAGTCAAATAATCTGCCTCAAGTGACAGTCTCAGTGAGGAGCCAGGCTAGAGTGTGAAGCAGCTGTCTAAACCTTTCTAGAACTATAATTGAGTTCCACAACATGTAACTAGCACACAGAGTAGTTACTAATGCCTGTCAATAAAATGCTTCTATATTTCCTTGACATCTTATTCTGCTAAAACATAGTTGTCTAATTGGGGATATATGAACAAGTAATAATAATAATTTTAAGACATTACTTTTAATTTTCCTAAGTATGTTGTAGAAAAAAATTTCTCATTTGTTAGAAGGCAATTTCAGTACTTAGTGTATAAAAATATGTCTCTACTTTATCTGAAAAAATTTTATCTAAAAGTCATGCATGAAGCAAAAGGAAATGTTAAAAATTTCCATGGATAAGGAAATAAATACCACTTTATTGGCATTACTTTCCCTCCATAAGTTTCATAGTAGAACAACACCCAAAAAAAGGTCAAAAATAGGTCATATGATGGCCTGCAGCTTCAAGTTCAAACCTTATCTTCAGCACTTACACTAATATTAAAGAAAAAAGTACCTCAACTTATAAAAACAGACAAACAAAAAACTTTAGAAGTATGACATGTCTTCAATTCTAGTATTCAGGAGGCAGAGCCAGGCAAATCTCTATGAGTTCAAGACCACACTGATCCACACAGCGAGTTCCAGGATAGTCTGGGCTACATACTGAGAGTCTGTCTCAAAAAAGCGAACAAACCTACCTACCTTTAAGAAAAGCAACTTTGATGTATAATGAAACAAAACATAGGACTCAAGTACCCATACTTACAAAGGGACACTTTCTTTACCCAATGGTGGGTTCATGATGTAGTCTTTGGTGATTGGTTTCACCCAGAGCAGAACCATAAATAAAGGTGCCAAGAAGTTGATATGAAGTAATGTTCTGAAAGTATACAAGAAATACACATTAAGATCTAGAAACAAAATGTGCAAGTACAACTCAGCTATGACATTTCTAATCATTTACTGTTAATCAGAATCTGTAAGAACTGAGTTGTTATCTTAGTGTTTCAGGTGAGAACATGAAGACCTAGAAAGTTCAATGGCAATCCCTAAATCCAGGACGCAAGAGATAGGTGTTTTAATGATTATCTTATTTCAGTGATCCCAAGGGAATATACATACAAGTCATCTGAAAATTTTCAACACAGCTAAACCAAACACTTGATCATTATTCACAAATAAATGACAGTGATTAGAAAAGTCATAATATTAGAAAGCAAATGGCAAATGAAACACAACTTACAACTGAGCAACCTTGCAATATGCAATGATCATTTATAATGATAAAATTATATTACCAAAATTACAAATGACTCAAGAGTTGTATTTCTTCTTGAACTGTTATAAACACAGATGAAATTAATTTACCATATGCAAATAAAGATAATTTACTTTTTTCCCCCTATTTTTAGTTCTACGGAACAGATCTTGTTACACAGCCTAGCCTGGCCTTTATGTTACTCTCGGCCTCACAAAAGCTGGAACTACAGACATGAGCCACCATACCCAGCCTGAGTTGACCCTGGTGGACAAGGCTACATTCCTAATGCAGAAAAGGGCTGTCAGGATTGAGCTGCAATCTCTTTGTTAACTAGTATCTAAATCTGTATACTACAGATAAACATGGCTTGCCAAAATTTTTCTCTTTGGAACAAAAGAAAAACTTGTCACATTATTTTATTAAAACACACTGCTTTCACTATCAACCATAGAGGGGGCTTAACTATAGGTTTTGAAATACACAAACCTTTAAATATTACTACCTGGACAAACGGTAGGGACGGGTCTGGAGGACACAGGGCTGAGTCAGGAACAGTAAAGTCCTGACAAGGAAAGGTGATTACAACCCAGGCACAGTAAAAGCTCAGTGCCTTGCCAGAGGGGTGCAGTCCACACCGCTCCTGTGCCACTCAGGTTACCCACAATGAACTACGGTGCCCATACTGTTACAACATGACAGGGTGAGAGCTGTCGCACAATATGAGGCTGTAATAAATTGGAAAAAACACAAAATCCCAACTTCCCAAAAGGAAAACCCTTAAAATGAAGCCACAATTTACTGAAGATAGATGCATCACCCTCTCTCCAACCATCACTAACTGCTTTGTTTTATAATGTGATTCTTTCATCCCACAGTCTTGCTAAACCATGGAGGGCAGGAAGAAAGAGCAGTATTAGGTATGCAGTGTTGCTAGGGAACACTCCAGTATCAAGAAGCAGCCCACAGCGGTTTCAGGAGTTTCTGAAGGTCTCCCCTCCACCCACCCTTTTCAGATTATTTAAATCCTAACACTGGGGTTAGTGGACTGCAATGTGTGTGTGTGTGTGTGTGTGTGTGTGTGTGTGTGTGTGTGTGTGTGTGTGTGTGTGTGTGTGTCTGTGTGTGTCTGTGTGTCTGTGTGTCTGTGTGTGTGTGGAGAGAGAGAGAGAGGAGGGGGAACTAGGTTTTGTCTTAAAAGAAGACTTTAGAGAGCTGGGTGGTGGGAAAGGCAGTACATAGTGAAGAGCATGTTGAATAAAAGAAAAAAAGTGGGGGTAATGAAGTAGTGTGTGACAGGCGTGGGGCAGCTAGGAACAAGTAAACACCTAAACAAGGAGCAAATGGAGTCAAGGAGAAAAGTGAAAATTGAAGAACCTAGGTAAAAGATATGAATGTAAAGAGAGGAACTGGTATCCTAAAGTGTCTTAAATACAGTGTCTTAAAGAACACTGATTTTAGAATCCTCCTGGAGGAGCTTACTGACTGTACATATGTATATAAAAATGGAGTATTCTCAAGTATGACTTGTACTGCAGGCAAGACAAGATCCTGGATATAAACAAAAGTCTATACAAGCTCACCTTTCTGTTAAGATGTCTCTATTGATTAAACAAAACCCCAATCAACCAAATAAACCAAGACCCCCCAAATAACTACGGAAAATAGCAACGGCTTCAGAGCCGTGAGCGCAGGTTTAATGCTTTCTCCTTTTCAGAAAAGTAAGATTTGGTAGTTAAACCAACTTGATATAGGGTGTTGCACAGTATTTAAACTCTTCAAATAAAATAGTGAATTACTTTAAGTCTAACATGCGGATCAACAATTTCGAAACCTTTTCACAAATGTAACTCAGGCTTAAAATTATTTGTCATAAAAATATTAAAATATGTGAATAAACACATAAACTTTAAGTGTTTTAAAATAAGTTTTTAAAAAGGCAATTTCTATGACATTTTCAGTTTGAATGTAGAGACTGAAATATTTTACAAATCTCTGAATTAAAAAGAATTAACATAAACTTTAACATTTTCATTGAAACAGGTAAAAATGAGTTTAACAACAAATGTATTTTTAACACAGGCTAGAAATTTCAAACAGAAACTACTTATAGCTGATAGGAAGTGGTGTGACATCAAATATTAATATTAATTTTTAATAAAATAATTTATTTTATCACAATAATATACCTTAATTAAGATGGAAAACATATATTTATCTGCATGTGCTTATGTACATTTTCCGCTTACTGTGTAATTTTTTCTGTTGCCAAATTCAGGGCATCCAGATGCATTTGAGCCAGCCGTAATCCAGGAAATGTCAAAAAAGCCCCAATGAGTGAACAGAAAACAGCCAGGAAAAATTTGAAAGTAAGTTTTGAAACAGGACCCCTAAAAATAAAGTTTAAAAAAATACTCATAAATTTTTGATAACTTAATAGAACCATTTTTTTTTTCTATCCAGGTAACTTACAAATCATAATAATGTCAGTACATCAAAGAATGTACTACAAACATACATATTTATCTTATTTTTAACATATCAGGGTGAACTATAAACTAAACCAGGTATTTCTTAAATAACAGCCAACAATCTAAAAGCTACACATTAATGGTATATGGCTCGGGTAGAAGTTAGTTTTGTCTTTAGAAACAGCAGGATTGTAAGAGCAAATATAGCTAAGAATTTGATGGAAAGTCTAACTTCAGTGACTATACAAAGTATGAGCAGGTGTTCCCGAGGTGATGGCCCAGGGCTGGCAATGGAGGTTAGGGATAAGCCCCACTCACAGTGAGTTTGGGGGTAAGCCCCTGTTTGCATGCACTGGCCCCAGGGGTGGCTCCCAATACCAGAAAGAGGGATGGAGAGAAGTGAGAGTCCTGTCATAAGGGAATTAATTTTATTGATTAAAATCAACTAATTATTTATTGTAAAAACTGCTTTAAGAATGAAAAATGTTAAGTGTAAATAATGCTCAAGCTGTCAAAAACTTACTGAGATTCTAAACCCTGCTTTTCAAGAAACTGCATCGCACTGTCTGAAAAATTTGTAAACCCTGTAGGAATAAAAAAGAAATTGTCATCATAGGGTGACATACACTCTTAGAAAACAGAGCATCTTATATTCTAATGACTAGCTTCTTTCTGTGTGTTAATAAGTATGCGATGATGCAGTAAAAATCGGTTATTAGCAAGAAGAGTCTCTAAAATATCCCTTTGATACCTGTACATTCCATGAGTGCAGAAATTTTGAATTAATTCTTTAGCATTATAGAAATTGATTAAACCTTAAGAAAAAACTAAGGGTGCAATATTTTGGGAATAAGGTTAATAAAACATAAAGATCTCACTGAAGATTAGTAAAGGTTAATTAGAACATAAGCCAACTCCACTTTTAAATATTTATCCGCTAGAACTTAAGTACTGAAATAAATATTACATAACTAAAATTGATTTTTAAAGTTGTATAAAACTTTTACCTGTTTCAAGTCCAAACTCCAGGTAGTTCTCTGTTACGATCAAAACTGCCATTGCTTTAACGAAGAAAAAAAATCCAAAGGTGACACAAACTGACCTTTCACCTCCATCTTCTACTTTAAAATAGTGTGTAGTTAATGAAAATAGAACTTTGCTGCAAAAGGAAAAGTTCAGGAAAAACCACAAATAACTTGTGGGAGCTATGCATAGCCATCTTTGCATGAGGCAAATGCCAAAAGAATACACAGTATTTGCTTTGATTCTATCCAATTTCTGTCAGAGGTCCTTGAGAAGTTAAAATTATGAAAATGAAAATCTTAATGAAAATAGAACATAAAGAGAAAACCTAATATGAGTTTATATTTTTAAATTAAGGAAAAGTATGTAAAAATTAAATTGTAATTACATAATGTATTTCTTATGTATATGACTCAAATTTAATGGAGGTAACAACAGAATTTGAGAAAACAATAGGTTCAGGACAACAGTAGCTTAAAAAGCAGTGGTAGAGATTTTAGGCTGCTACTTTTATTGGGCATACTTATCAAGCATTTATATTTATTACTTTGACTTTCAATAAAACACATAGTATAATAACACAGAAGTCATTTGTAGCCACTAAACTATAAAATTTGAAAAATTGCTTATAGCTGCTGATGTTATACAAAAACTATTTAGAACCATCATTCATATGAGGGTTAAACAAAGACAATTCCACCTGAATAATCCAAACCAATCAAAGTTTCAACATGTCCACCTTGAAAATAAAACAAAAGTCAACATGTTACCAGAACCCCACGTAACACATATTTTACTCCTTTAATTAGGTAGGATCAAGTCAAATATAGCACAAACCTAGCACCTAGACATGCTCCTTGAAAGGATAAACCAAATACACAACATAATGCAGCTGGTAAACAAATCTAGACATAAGCAATATGTCACCTTAAGCACTGGAAAAACCAGCTGTCTTTTAGCATTAGTCATGTACAAAGCAAACTACGGCTAAAGCGACCTGTGCCAGAAGTTAAGTGAAAGCCTGGAAGTCTTGCAGTTAGATTAGAGAGGAGAAAGAGCTTTAACCCTGGGCTTCATAATGCAGAGCACCTAGACACCCAGCACTCGTCTGCCTCCACCAATTACACTAAATAGTCAATGGCACTCAGAGGTAAAAGATGGATCTTTTCAAACTAGTTAAGCATTCTTGCTTTATTTTTCAAAAGGAGCAAGCTCTATTATATTTTATTTAATCCATCAATTAATGAATAAATAGTGTTAGGGTCTCAGCCTAGGGCCTTAAGCTTTCTAGGCAAGGGCTTGACCATGAGACATATGTACATCCTGCTCAATTTCTATAGCAAAGAATAAATCTTCATGTCTTCTGAATCTGGAAAGCTGGCAATCTCTTCAAAGTACAAAAAGCATTTAAGAAGCAATCCCGACACTTGCGTGTTCAGAGCAGGACTCTGGTGCTTCTCTGTTCCATTCCTCTGAAATCCCTACTACTGCTCCATAAATCTTACCTGAACCTGCTAGTCAGTCTTTTTCCTATTTTTTAATAACACCTACTCAATCATTTATAAGCAGCTATGAGTATACTGTGGTATTGTTGAACCTGGCATGATGCTGTGCTATCAAGCTTAAGCAAATTATCAAATTTATTTTATGTTAATTTCAATTCAAATGGTTCAGGTTTGTCAAAATCATCATTTCTATGTTATTTTAAGAAAGATAGATGAGTTTTAAAGCTTCTCTTCCATGAAACCATTACATATAACAAAATATTATTCTTCTCAACTTTTATACATAAAGAGATTTTGCCAATTATGCTTTCAGCTACAGAGACTCTCCAATACTAGGTTTTTGATAAAGCCTTGAAGGAACCATATTATTTTATATTAACCTTAAAACTAAAGTCAGTCAGTCAGTCTCTGTCTCTGTCTCTGTCTCTCTCTCTCTCTGTGGAGGGGGGGTGTGGTTATTCATTTCACTTAAATCATGCCTGGTACAAGAACTACCCGGGACTGGTGAAGTCACAGATCTTAGAAGAGAATCTAGCACATCCTACTTTATTAGACCAGCATAATTCTTAACTACATTCTAAAACTTATTCTTTTTGTTTGCTTGTTTGTTTTGTTTACTTTTTTTTGAGACATGGATTCTCTGCAGAGCCCTGGCTGTGCTAGAACTTGCTCTGTAGATCAGCCTTGTCTCAAACTCAAGAGATCCACCTGCCTCTGCTTCCTGAGTGCCTGGATTTAAACACACACACCTCTACCACCCAGCTAAAACGTATTCTTGTAATGTCCAGGTAAGTATACCTTCTTTCTACAACAAATAAAGACCAACACAGAAAACAACAGACACAATGCAGCAATCACCAGACCATGGGGAACTCAGACCCAATTGATATATCTACAATACAACTCCTGTTACCTAATGCTCAAAGAACATTTAGACTGGGCGGGGGGTGGAGGTAGGGGTGGGATTATAAAAACCAGAGAACCAAGAAGTTTACAGTATCTCCTAGAAGTGACTGCCTAAAAACACCTGAATCATGACAATATCAATAGTCACACTAATGTGAAAGGTGAAAGTAATACATCTCACAGGGTCCAACCCCTAGACAAAAACCTACCAGTCATTAATGACTGCTGAGAGAGGGAGAAGGTTAGGTTACGCAGCTCTGCATCACTCTCTCCCCTGCCACGTACACACACCAATAAGAATCAAAGGAAAAAAGGCTGCCATTTTGAGAGAGTGAGGAAGGACACGGAAAGCACTGAAGAAAGGAAAAGGAAGGGAACAAGTGATGTAATATATTTAGTATAATTTTTTAAAAAGACTATATACATTGAGAGACTATGACCCTGACTTGAACCACATCTCCAGTCAATTTTAGCAAAGCAGGAATAGTTTGACATACATAGATAAATGTAACTCATCATGCAGTGAAGATCAAAACACAGAAATAACACCACCTTAATAGAAAACCTTGATAAAATCCAGCATTCCTTCATGATAGAAATCATAAAAAGGCTAGTGACAGAGGAAGTGTACATCGACATACTAAAAGCTATATATAACAATCCATTAGCTGCTATCATACTGAATGCAGAAAACCTCAAGCACATTCATACTAAGATCTGGAATAAAATAAAGATGTCCACTTTCTTCATTGTTATACAATACAGTTTGAAGTCTCCGCTAGTCCAATAGGACAAGAGAACCAAGTATCCCTTTTTGCAGAAGATATGATTATATAAGAGTTCCTAAAGACTCCACCAAAAAAACTTTTACAGATGATAAATACTTTCTACAAAGTGAGAAGACACAAACACAAAAACCAAGAGAGCTTTCTTATATACATGACAAACACATCAAAAAAGAAATCTCATTTACAACAGCTCTAATAAAAAATAAAAATGCCTAGGAATAAAACCGAACCAAAGAAATAAAAGGAGTCTACAATGAAAACTTTACAACAGGGAACAAGGAAATTAAGGAACATACTAGAAGACTGAAGAGTTTCCACGCTCATGGATAGGCACAACTCATCTTGTAAAAATGGCCATCCTACCAATAGTAATTCTACCAAGATAATCACTCCAATTCAACAGTATAAAAACTTTGTAACATTACTTTAAAGTTTTATCATATTCTCCTAGATGTGCAGGCTTAATTATTACTTAGGAAGGAAAAAGGAACATAAAATTCTTCTAGACATTAGAAAAAAGTATCATACATGTTTTAAAGTATATCACAAAATAGACTTATAGTGAGCCAGGGTCACTCTAACCAGATAATAGAGAAAAATACCAATCAAAGATATATGAAAGCATAAAGATGGGCTTTATTTAAAAAAAAAACAGAAATGGCCAAGGTTCTAGATTCTAATAAAACAAAGGCCATCCTTGAATTTCTAATTTCAGAAAAAAATCACTTCCTATCTAAATGAAGCATATCAAACTAATTATAAATCAGTAGACAGAAATTAGGGACTACTTTTCAGCTGCCATCTTTCATTCTGCAGTTCTGACCAGAAGTCTTAGTAGTTTGAAAGGACTGATGTCACAAAAGGCCTCAGAAAGTTAGAAACAAGCCTGGAGCTGGCAGACTGTCCAGTTCAAAGTCTGTTAAGGCATTTGTTGCCAAGCTTGGCAACCTTGAATGTGATCCCCAAAAAGTAACATGGGTGGTGGAGAGAAATGACTTCCTCACATTGTCTCCTGACCTTCACATGTGTATATGTACACATATGCACACACACACACACACACACACACACACACACACACACACACACAAGACAAGCTTAGACATGTTTGTTACATGGAGTTCTCAAGTTCAAGTTGGTACCTTAGCCACGTCAGTAACTGGTACTTTTTGACTAGACCCGACATCTAAAGCAAACTACTTCAGAGTTCCAACTTCCATATTAATTTAAAACAACGTATTTGCACAAAGGAAGAATATAGTAATTTGTAACCTTTTAAGGGATTTAGAAGTAGCTAGGAACTGACACGCCCTACTTTGCTATGGCTATTTCCCACAGCAAATAAGGTAGCATTTAGCTTCTATACCTTTGCATGTCTACAAATAAAATTGCCTCAACTGGAAAGCCTTAGGATTTATTTTCATTTAAACTATCTACAACTTGGTTTTATAAATATTTGTATTCCATAATCATAGCAAATTAAAAACTCCAGCTAGGTATAAAGACATGCATGATGCCTTTTGAATCTTACACATTTGACACTGTATAATATAGTGTGGAAATGTGACTAATGATTTAGTTCTTTAGTCAAGCACAATAGGTCTAACTGAGAAGCCTTAGAATTCTTTGCAGCATAGCTTTCTCCTTGAAATTCATGTAATTGACCCAACACTACTCTGGCCTACAGTTTATTCTCAAGAAAGTTTATTTTAAAAAACTGCCTATAGGTTGTAAACTACTTTAACATTTTTACTTCTATCATAGGATCACTGGCTTTTGCTATGATGATTTTACCTTTTTGTTTTTCATTTATTCGTAATGAGATTAAAATGCTTCATAATCATAGGATCACAGACATTTTCCTAGAACTCTAAAACATCAAATGGAACAAAGACCATTAGTGCAGCTGCTTCCCTGTGCTGCGGGGTCTTCACTCATTGTCTTCCACTGTAGCGCAGGGGATAAATAGGACTGAAACATAAAGACTGGTCACTGATGATGTGCAGAACTACAACCAACGAGGAGGGAGTCAGTGTGGGCTTAGAGTACACTGACGACAAGAGGTGGCACACTTCCCGGCTCCAACATTTAATTTAGGAATCATGCATTCAAAATGCCAGTCTCCTTCTTTTAGGACTCTCAAGACTATGGAAAAAATTTCTGCTGTCCAATGTAAGTACATCAACATAAATACACCAAGAATAGAAACAAATGATTATGGAAATAAAACAACTGGCTTATGTAACATTATCACTAAACTGATTAAGTTAAATGTTTCTAATTTGAGAACTACTTTAAGCCGGAATATTTCATTAGTAACAACTTCTGAGGATATCTGAGTCAATTAATGTATATGTGCTTGGAATTCTGCAGAGACCATTTGATTCATAAGTAGGGGCATACAATAAGGAAATGAAAAAAATCCCAGACAGTAGTCATTGCTAGTAGATTTGGTTCATAGAGTTAAAGATGAGAGCAGCTAAAGCTAGGACAAGCACGGGCTGTCAGCACATTCTTCTTTGGTGTCAATATAGGTATATGGCATTTAATTCTGTCTCTTGAATGGATGTAACTGCAGTAGGTTATTATCTCACACTCAATGTTAAATAAAACTCACATACCCAGTTATATATACTATACTACTTCTAAAGAAAATGGTCTGGATTGTACATAAACTCTACCATTTTCTGTAGTCTCTACTATGAACACACAGCAAACCCCAATATTCCTATGGGGAAGATACTATTGCTTGGAACCCTTTATGAGAACCACTTAAATGGAGTAGAACTAGTTCATTGCTAAGGACTGTGTAAGATTGCTGCCATCACGTGAAGCAATGTGGAATAAAATGAAATATGACAGAAAATATGTGAGCAGCTAGTTACAAATGCTTGTTTCTTTAGTAATATATGACTGGCTATACCACATAAAATAATCTGCATAGGAAGCATATCCATTCCCACATATGCGTGGAAAGAGAAGCATTTGATAAGGAATACTTATCACTAACAATAATACACAAAATCTAATAGGACAGATTTTCATAGGAGTTAAAAAATAAAGAACTCATGAACATTTTAAACTGTAGTAAAAATCTAAGCAAGAAACATAATAGTCAAGAAAGTTAAGAAAATTTCCTAAAAAAACCCTAAAATTATAATGTCCATGCATATGAAATACAGACAATTCCAGATGCTAATGTAGGTGACTCTGCTTCCTCAGCAATAAGCTTCCCCAAACTGTTCAAATGAAGAAAAACTCATCACATAACTACAAAAAAGCCTCTTAGAACTCATGAACATGAATTTTTTTTCTAAGTTTTTTTATTTACATTCCAAATGATTTACCCTTTCCCGTTTCCTCCCTCCCTGAAAGTCCCATAAGCCCCCTTCTCTCCCTCTGTTCCCCATTCAACCCCCTCTCGCTTCTCTGTCCTGGCATTCCACTACATCCAGTCTATCTAGGACCAGAGGTCTCTCCTTCATGTTAAAGGTCTTGGAAAGATCAGGAATTCAAGGCCCATATCTAAACATAGTAAAAGCAATTTACAGCAAACCGGTAGCCAACATCAATCTAAATGGAGAGAAACTTGAAGCAATACCACTAAAATCAGGGACTAGACAAGGCTGCCCTCTCTCTCCATATCTTTTCAATATAGTACTTGAAGTTCTAGCTAGAGCAATTAGACAACAAAAGGAGGTCAAAGGGATACAAATTGGAAAGGAATAAGTCAAGCTATCACTATTTGCAGACGATATGATAGTATACTTAAGCGACCCAAAGAATTCTACCAGAGAACTCCTACAGCTGATAAACAACTTCAGCAAAGTGGCCGGATATAAAATCAACTCAAGCAAGTCAGTAGCCTCCTATACTCAAAGGATAAGCAGGCTGAGAAAGAAATAAGAGAAATCATACCCTTCACGATAGCCACAAACAATATAAAGTAGCTTGGTGTGACTCTAACCAAACAAGTGAAAGATCTGTAAGACAAGAACTTCAAGTCTCTGAAGAAAGAAATTGAAGAAGACCTCAGAAGACGGAAAAATCTTCCATGCTCACAGATTGGCAGGATTAATATAATAAAAATGACCATCTTGCCAAAAGCAATATTCAGATTCAATGCAATCCCCATCAAAATCCCAACTCAATTCTTCATAGAGTTAGAAAGAGCAATTCAAAAATTCATCTGGAATAACAGAAAACCCAGGATAGCTAAAACTATTCTCAAGAGTAAAAGAACTTCTGGGGGAATCAGTATCCCAGACTTCAAACTGTACTACAGAGCAATAGTGTTAAAAACTGCATAGTATTGGTACAGTGACAGGCATGTAGATCAATGGAACATGAATTTTTGAAACAGGCGATTTTACAAGAATAAGACCAAATCCTCCCGAGTACAGAATCTAACTTTTGTTAATCTAAAGGGTAAAATAGGACTTAACAGGAAAATTTCAGAATACTAATAATAATTAAAAAAAAAAAACAGAAAATAGTTAAAAAGAAAAGAAGTTCCAGAGAGGTCGTACTTGGAAGTTGGGGGATGGTGGACGGGGGAGGTAGGGCGCACAACATGAGAGTTAATAGGGCATCCAGTTCTTCAACACCTCAAAATTCTAAAGAAATACTGGTTTTGAATTTTCTCCTGAGCCAATATATCAACTGATTAAGAAGACAGCTTGATGCACACAAAAGTTCAAAATCTACTTTCTAAAGATATCATACAAGAGTTCATGCTTTCAAAGAGAGAGTGAGCCAAGGCACCTCAAAGAGACACAGGGATGTTTTAGGAGGACAGCAGAGAATAGTGCTCCAGGACAAGTCTCTGCAAAGACTGGTGAAGATACAAGTAGAGGTGGCAGAGCAGGTAAGGGGCTGGGCAGAAGCCTGAGCCCTGTCTCAACCAACATGGTGGAGAAAGTGGACTCCTGTCAGCTGTCCTCTGGTCTCCCAACATGTACACACATAAAGTAACAAATTACACATAACCATTTAAAGGTTAAAAAGCAATGAGGGTTTCAGAAGGAAAATTCTATGGCAAACAAGATGGAAATGACATACCGATCTACTGGCATGTCACCACTCTGGGAAAGCGCTTACTTTCCATGAAATAAAAATACATTATTGATGGAAGGCAGTAAAACATGTTTTGCTACAAACAAGATTTTCATAGGTAGCACAGTAAACCTGAGTGAAACTTAATAAAATGCTATCTGTATTGGAGTGTCTGGAAGAGGAGAAGGGAAAATTAGAGTATCTATGTTTCAGGATCACAGAGTAATTAAGCACCTGGATGGAAATCCTCCTTTTATTCCAAGTACAAGCACAGAACTTGTTACAGAGTTGAAGATGTCTTGTAGCCTTTCTGATATCTACATGGATAAAACAAGAAATGAAATGAAGTTACATCTTTTTCTACATTTACCTTTTAGAACTATCCTATTTTGAAATTTTAAGAAGTTACAAGAAGAATGTTTATTGCATGTGATCAAGGCACACTATATACACAAGAAATTTTGAAAGAAGAAAGTTAACATATCCAAAAAATTCTGTAAAGAATACAACAAAGGAAAATTCTCTAACAATCAACAAATCTTTTCAAAATTAAACACAAGGTCTAAATGTATTAAATTAAAAAAAAAAAGCAAATTTACAATGTTAATGATGGTTTGAAGGATACATTGCAAAAGACAGAACCAGGAGGCACCAGACTAGGCTGATGTTCATTTCCTGTGTTGGCTTCACAAAGCTGTAATAGACTTCAGTTACTAAATACACAACGGTAGCAGCTACTGTGAAGTCCACCAGCCACTGGTATTCTGGAAAGTAATGCAGTGCTGAAAAAGAAAAGGTCAAGACAAGATGCAGTCAAATTTTAAGCTTACAAGGATAAATCCATGTAACATTAAGTATGTTAGACTCTATTCTATTTGTGGACTTGAACTATAAATTTTAAGATTAAAAATGCATGGAATTTAGCATTTAAAACCAAATTTTGATAGCGCATGAATTAAAAAATGAAAATAATCCTGAACATTTGTTTAGGTGCTTCTCAGCTATTTGCTATTCTATTTGCTATTCTCTGTACCTCATTTTTTAATAGGGTTGTTTGGTTCTCTGGAGTCTAACTTCTTGAGTTCTTTGTACATATTGGATATTAGCCCTCTGTCGGATATAGGGTTGGTAAAGATCTTTTCCAATTTGTTGGTTGCTGTTTTGTCCTATTGATAGTGTCTTTTGTCTTACAGAAACTTTGTAATTTTATGAGGTCTCATTTGTCAATTCTTGATTTTAGAGCTTAAGCTATTTGCATTCGGTTCAGGAAATTTTCCCCTGTGCCCATGTGCTCGAGGTTCTTCCCCACATTCTTTTCTATTAGTTTCAGTGTGTCTGGTTTTATGTGGAGGTCCTTGATCCACTTGGACTTTAGCTTTGTACAAGGAGATAAGAATGGACCAATTTGCATTCTTCTGCATGCTAACCGTCAGTTAAACCAGCATCATTCATTGAAAAGGCTATTTGTTTCCCCACTGGATGGTTTTAGCTCCTTTGTCAAAGATCAAGTGTCCATAGGTGTGTCATCAGGGAAATGCAAATCAAAACAACTCTGAGATTCCACCTCACACCAGTCAGAATGGCTAAGATCAAAAAACTCAGGAGACAGCAGGTGCTGGTGAGGATGTGGAGAAAGAGGAACACTCCTCCACTGCTGGTGGGATTACAAGATGGTACAACCACTCTGGAAATCAGTTTGGCGGTTCCTCAGAAAATTGGGCATACTACTAC
The DNA here is from genome assembly GCA_036184795.1 of Tokudaia tokunoshimensis. NCBI lineage: Eukaryota > Metazoa > Chordata > Mammalia > Rodentia > Muridae > Tokudaia > Tokudaia tokunoshimensis. The sequence goes on along the minus strand of BTHU01000009.1, from coordinate 11,895,525 downwards.
TAGAGGATCCTGCTATACCACTCCTGGGCATATATCCAGAGGATTCCCCAGCAGGTGATAAGGACACATGCTCCACTTTGTTCAGATCAGCCTTATTTATAATAGCCAGAAGCTAGAAAGAACCCAGATGTCCCTCAACAGAGGAATGGATACAGAAAATGTGGTATATTTACACAATGGAATACTACTCAGCTATTAAAAACAATGAATTCATGAAATTCTTAGACAAATGGGTGGAACTGGAAAATATCATCCTGAGTGAGGTAACCTAACCACAAAAGAACACACATGGTATGCACTCACTGATAAGTGGATATTAGCCCAGAAGCTCAGAATACGCAAGACACAATTCACTGATAAAATGAATCTCAAGAAGAAGGAAGAACAAAGTATGGATACTCTGGTCTTTCTTAGAAGGGGGAACAAAGTACCCACAGGATTGTAGCTGCCAGAGGTACACCGGGTTACGAGGAAAGGATATATGGGATGGCGGCAAGAGAAACATGGAGCCAAGACTAGATTTCTGTTCAAGGCTCAAAGTTTAATGGAGATCTCCAAATATATATAGGCGGGGGGGGGGGGGCAGTGGCGGGTTGGGGGGGGTGGGGAACCCTTCCCCCCAAAGGCTGGTAATGGGTCTGCAGAACTGGTCTGGCTGTTCACTAGGCGTTGGCTCCACTGCTTGGACAGCTGGGCGGGTCACCTGCTTAATTCAGGAATTCATAGACCTGGAGGAACAATGGACTTCACCTTCACTCCACCCTAGGTGGAGCAGGATTACCGCTAGCACAGGAATTCCAGCTTACAGGCTGGGGGAAGACCTTCACCTTGGTCATTGTCAAGTTCCTGCCAGGTGACATGATACTCCAATATGGCTCTCTACACAGGAGGAGATACAAAGTGTGGAGTGGAGTCTGAGGGAAAGACCATCCAGAGACTGCCCCACCTAGGGATGCTTCCCATATACAGTTACAAAACTCAGACACTATTGTGCATGCCCACAAGTGCTTGCCTACCAGAGCCTGATAAAGCTGTCACTTGGGAGACTCTGCCAGTGCATGACAAATACAGAGGGGGAAAATCTCAGCCAGTCATTGAACTGAGCACAGGGTCCCCAATGGAGGAGGCTAGAGAAAGGACCCAAGGAGCTGAAGGGGTTTGCACCGCCATAGGAGGAACAACAATATTAGCCACCCAGTACCCCCAGAGCTCTCAGGTACTAAACCATCAATCACAGAGTACACCTGGTGGGACCCATGGCTACAGAAGTACAGGCAGCAGAGTATGTGGCCTTGCTGGCCATCAAAGGGAGGAGAAGTCCTTGGTCCTGAGAAGGCTGGGTGCAGCAGTGTAGGGGATTACTGGGACAGGGAAGTGGGAGTGGGTTGACTGGTGAACCGGGCGGGGGGGGGTATGTGTTAGGGGATTTTCAGGGGAGAATCCAGGAAAGGGTACAACATTTGAAATGTAAAGAAAGAATGTATCTAATAAAAAAAAAAAAAAGAATCCTGAGCTGATCACTACAAATTATTTATATAGCTGTTAAAACATGAATGCACATATATTTGTGTTTTCTTAACTCATTAGCTTATCTCTACAAAAATTACATGAATAATTTTCTTTTGGTGTATTTAGTTATGTTAACATTAACTTCAATGAATACAATCTATAGAAGTTTACATTTGTTCTTAACCACTGATAGGAGTGATTCTATGAGTTACTGCACACATAGTAAGTGAACAAGCCCACTCTTATTCTTAGAAGAAAAACTGATATAATGCTGATTTTACATATAGCCCTAGCCCTTCAAAAAAAAAAATCACTCCATAATTCAGCACTTATTCAAAATATAATTCTCTGACAGTACAACTAATTACACATTTGATTTAAACTGTTTTCAGAAGTGTAGTGAGATTTATTTCCTCCAGAGTGTGATAGTTATCAATTATGTACACAGATAACCAAAGTAAAATTGATATCTTTGGTCATATTATTAACCTATATGATCAAGCTTTTTTTACTTCTATTCAATAAAAAACATTGAGTTCATATTCATATATGTCCCTTCAGTAGAATAGCAGAAGTTAAACAAAGTTCACAGTGCACAGAGAGCTCAGCTGTAAAGTACTTGCTTGTGTGAGGTACTTCAATAAGTAGTACCATGAAAAGGAAAGACAATCCAACAACCCCTCCGCATAACCACATTACCACAAGGCATGAATTGTGGAAGCACGTAAACACCAAGGAACGTGTCACTTCTACTCTGGTTAACAAAAATGTTCCTGATATTATTAAATAACCAGTTGTTAAACTAGTACCATTTGCAAGTAGTTCTCAAAACTGTCTACATGAAACCATGTGTTCAAGGAACTATATGCTAAAGTCACATTACTGAAATATTAAGTTAAAATAGCCAAATTCTCACTGGTTTACTTTTAACATCCAGATTATAACTATGCCCAGTTATTTGCTTTTTTCATAAATTAGAAAAAAAAAGTCAATACCCATCAGTATTCTGCTACACTTTTTTAGATTGGTGTCTATTCTTTTTTTTTTTTTTTTTTTTTTTGGTGATTGATTTAATTTATTTTTTTTTAAACTTGGAAATTCGTAAACTAAAATAATCACATTCCTCCTTCCCCATCTTTGGATGGTGCCATCATTTTAATAAGCAATGCTGGGATACAGAATGTAACCTTATCATGGGGATGCCCTTGTACAACTATAGTACAGAGCTTACAAAAAGAATAGATTGAGAAATCATCTTTGCTTTGTTTTAGCAGCTTGCTTACAAATAAATGTGTTTCTAGGGCCAATCACCAATCACACCAATCAGATAATGATTGGTGTCTATTCTAATTGTCATCAGAGAGGTTTTCCCCAGCAGATGATGGAAACAGGTGCGGAGACCCGCCATGGAAGAGGGGAAGGATGGAATGAGGGAGCCAGGGGGGTCAAAGACAATCAGCCAAGTAGAACTCACAGGCACTCAGAGACTGAATCAGCAACCTTGAAGTCTGCATGGGGTCTACATTAGGCCTTCTGCATGCATTCTGTGGTTGTTTAGGTTGGGGTTTTTGTGGGACTCCTAACAGTGGTGATATCTCTGACTCTTTTGCCTGCTCAAGGGACCCCTTTCCTCCTACTGGCTTCCCTCGTCCAGCTCTGATATGAGAGTTTATGCCCAGCCTTAGTGCATCCTGTTATGCTGTGTTTATTATCTTTGAGAGGCCTACTCTTTTCTGAAGTGAAACATTGGAGCAGTGGGCCTGGGTAGGGTGGAGAGACTGAGAGGAGGCTACACTTGAAATGTAAGAGACAGCAAGAAAGATAAAGAATAAAAAAAGGAGATTGGTACTGCGTAGCCCAAGATCTCTGAGTATAACATGTACTGAGACAATATTTAACTAAATAGCTGGTAACTTTTTCAATAAATATTAGTTGTTAATACAAAAACGCAACAATATATAGAAATCAGTGAGCACTTTTATACAAGCAAACATACATACAGAACTCATGAAAAAAATATGACAACTACTTATCAAAATAATGAAATATTTTGAAGATTACAGGAAAAAGGAAAAGGAAAAAGGGAGTGTCCTTAGCCTTAAATGTTTAAATGAACTTTTGAGATTGATTTACAAACCTATTCACTGGCATTGTCAGTTTTAGGTTTCCTCTATAAATACTTACAAGTTTTATATAAAATAATTCAATTGATAAAGATGCTGATGCTAGTTTATATTATAAAATAATTTTGTATAAGAAGCTAAATAAAACTGTTTTTGTTGAAGTAGGTAAGACAGAGTCCTAGGAAAGATCAAATCACAAAACAATACTTTATGAATTACCCAAACCATTGCTTAGGCTGGTATAGCCATTTTACTATATGGCAAAATAGACCTCAAAGGAAAAGTAATCCGGACAGGGAATGTCATTACAAACTCATCCAAGGAAACTCACTGAAATTCTTAAGATCTGTGCATATACAAGGACACCCAAGTTCATAAAAGAAACATTACTACAAATAAAATTACATTCTGACCCTTAAACAGTGATAGTGGGTAACTTTAATACCCCACTCTCGCCAATAGATGGCCAAGAGACAGAGAAATGAAGGACCTAATAGACCTTAGAAACCAAGTAGACCTAACTGATAACAGAACATTTCACCCAAACAAAATTATTTACCTTCTTCTCTGTACCTCATGAAACTTTCTCAAAAACTGAACACTTATTTGGACACAAAGCAGGTCTCAACAAATACAAGGAAATTTACCAAACTTCCTGCACTTTTATCAGATCACCATGGATTAAAGCTGAGTATCAACAACAGAAGCAACAGGAACCTTGCAAACTGATAGACACTGAACTCTCTCCTGAATGAAAAATGGGTCAAGACCAAAATAAGGAAAATAAAAACCTTCTAGAGTTAGGTGAAAATGAATAGACAGCATGCCCAAACTTATGTAACACAATGAAAGTAGTTCTAAAATGGAAGTTCATAGAATGAAATGCCTATATAAAACAAACAAACAAACAAACAAAACTAGAGAGATCTCATACAAACAACTTAATAGTACACCCGAGGATTCTAGAACAAAAAGAACAAATAATACCCCCAAAAAACAGACAGAAAGAAATAACCAAACTCAGGCTGGAAATCAATACAGTAAGAAAAGAGCGTACAAAGAATGAATAAAATAGAGATGGTTCTTTGAGAATATCCAAATTAATAAGAAATAGAGATAAAAAGGGAACATCACAACAGACACCTAGGAAATCCAGAGAATCGTAAGGATAAACTTTAAAAATATGTACTTTACGAAACTGAAAAACCTAAAAGAAAGGATATATACACACTAACAAAGTTAAATCAAGATCAGTATTTAAGTATCTATAACTCCTAGTCAAATAAAAGCAGCCATTAAAAGTCTACCAACCAATAAAAGTCCAGGCCAAGATTAATTCAACACAGAATACTAACAGGACCTTCAAAAATGAATTCATACTAATACTCCTCAAACTATTTTACAAAATAGAAACCGAAGGAAGACTGTTTAATTCCTTTTATGAGGCTACAATTACCCTAATACCTAAACCACACACAGACCCAACAAAGAAAATTACAACCCAATATCCCTCATGAGAATATAGATGTAACAATTTTTAATAAAATATTTGCAAATCATGATCAAGTAGATTTCATCCTAAAGGTCTAGGGATGGTTTAACATATATAAACAAATAGATACACATAATCTACCAAATAAACATATTTAAGTACAAAAATGACATGATCATCTCATTAGATGCAGAAAAGGTCTCTGACAAAAATCGAACACCCCTTTTCATGATAAAAGTCCTAGAAAGACTAGGGATACAAAGGACACACTTAAACACAATAAATGCAATTTTCAGCAAACCTACAGCCAATGTAGATCTAAACTGAGAGAAACTCAAAGAATTTCCAGTAAAACCAAGAAAAAGACAAACGTGTCACTCTCTTTTCACCTATTTAATATATAGCAATTGAAATCTTATCTAGAGCAATCACATAACTGAAGGTCAATGATATACAAATAGAAAAGGAAAACATCAAAGTATCTTTATTAGTAAATGATGTAACAGCATATAAGTGGCTTTAAAAATTCCACCAGGAAACTTCTACAGGTCATAAACACTTTAAGCAAAGTAGCAGAATATAAAACTAGCAAAAATCAATACGCAAATGACAAACTGAGTGAGAAATAAATCAGGAAAGCAAAACCTTTTATAATAGCCTCAAAACAACAAAAACACATGGGACACCTCTAAGCAAGTAAGTGAAGTAAATGAATAATAAAAATTTTAAGACACTGAAAAAAAGAAATTGAAGACATCAGAGGATGGAAACATGTCTCATGATCATCAATAGGTATTGTTAATATACTGAAAATGACCATCCCACTAAAATTAATCTACAGATTCAATGCAACCCCCATAAAAATCACAAAACAATTCTTCACGGAAACTGAAAGGACAATTTTCAGCTTCATATGAAAACACAAGAAACCCAGCATATCTAACACATTCTGAATAATAAATGAACTGCAAGAGGTATCACCATATCCCATGTCAAGGTGTATTACAGATCTATACTAATAAAAACAGCATGGTGCTGTTATAAAAGTAGGTATATTGATCAGTGGAATCAAACTGAAGACCTACACATAAGTCTGTATACCTATGGACACCTCATTTTTGACAAAGCCTTCTAGCTTTTATATATACAATGGGAAAAAGACATTAACAAATGATGCTGGTCCTACTGGATGATTGCCTATAGATGAATGAAAAATATTAATCTGTATTTATCACTCCACACAATACATAACTTTAAATGGATAAAGGTCCTTAACATAAAGGTTAGAAACACTGGATCTGACAGAAGAGAAAGTGCAAAACAGTCTTGAACTCCTTGGCAAAAGAAAGAATTTTCCGAACAGAACACTGAGGTATCGACCCAAAGAACAATTAATAATTGGATTTTCATGAAACAAGCCTAAAAGCTTCTGTATGGCAAACAATACCATCATTTGGACAAAGTGGTAGAATACATATAGAATAGGAAAATATTTTTACTAATTATACATCTGATAAGGGCTAATATCCAGAATATGTAAAGAAAAACACTAGACATCAAGAAAGATAGTGCAATTTAAAAATTTGGTATAGATTTAAATGGAGAATTCTCATGAGGAACCATGAATGGCTTAAAAAACACTTAACGAAATGTTCAACATCCTTAGTCATCAGGGAAATGCAAATCATAATTACTTGGAGATTTCATTTTATACCCACAAGAATGGTCAAGATCATTACAACAAATGACAGCTCAAGGTGGCAAGGATATAGAGTAAAGGAACATTTATCCATAGTTGCTGGGAGCACAAACTTGCAGTCACTACTGAAATCAGTGTGGCAGTTCCCCAGGAAGCGGAGAATCCATCTGCCTCAAGATCTAACTATAACACTCTTGGACATATACCCAAAGGACTCTACTTCCTACTACAGACACTTGCTCAACCATGTTCATGGTTACTACATCATAGTCAGAAATGAGAAACAACGTAGATGCCCACCAACTGATGAATTAAAAATGAAAATGTGGTACATTTCACAATGAGATATTACTCAAAAGTTAAAGAAAAAGACCCTGAAATAATGAAATTTGCAGTTAATTGGATGGCACTAGGAAAAAAATCATCTGGAGTGAAGCAACCCTGATGCAGAAAGACAAATATGCTTATATGTGGATGTTAGCTTTTAAACCTTCAATTAGCATGCTGCAAATATAACTATATAGCCACATATATTTGGTACTAACAGGAATAAGGTACTAACAGGATGGGGAGGATCTCCCAAGAAAGCTGAAATGAAATATATAGATATGGAGAGACATGAGGGAGACTGGAGTAGGAGGATTAAATGGGGAAGAAGATGGAATAGGGGGTAAAGAAGGAGATATATCAGGAGGGACAGCTAATACTAAAGGTCAGTTGAGGGTTCATATCAAAGCCCACAGAAGCTTATTAACATGTAAAAATGTATGAACAAAATATAGTTGGAGGCTCCAATAATAATGCCCCAATTAGACAGCTTTCGCCACCAAGTAAAACCTTCAGTGCTAGGAATGGGTTACATTTAGTTGCCTTGTTAGAGAAAGAGGCCCCAGGGAAACCCCTAAACATCTAAGTCCACTAGATGCTCTCTATAAATCTATGGTAAGGTCCTACTGCTGAAGATAGCACATACAATTTTATTGAACACAAAGAGGGCAAGTTGGTACCTAACTAGAGTCTTTCCTGCTACTGGCTAGGTTCATGGTACTGGAAGAAATGTTGCATGTACCAGAGGAAAAAGGTAAGCATTAACCCAACTACAAACCTTGTGATTTATAATGATAACCTGCCTGCATGATATGGTAGTACAGTGCTCATACAAAAGTTGTACGAATGACTACCCACTCTTTGACTGGATCAAAATCACATTCCAGCAAATGGAACCTATGACTGACACTGCTCAGGTGGCCAAGAATCTGCGACTGGATAGGCCATGGCTTAGGGGAAAATCAAATATTATTGTTCTGCTAAAGGAATATAATAAATGATTCTTCACAACACTCTGCTATAGATCACTGTGTTGCTTTGCCTTCATCAGAGAAGCTTTCTATTGTAGGAGATAGGAACTAACACAGACATCACAACTGAACAATGCACAGAGAGTAAGAGGCTTTGGAAGAGTCAGTTCTAAGCATGTCTTTATCAAGCCAAATCCCTCCTCACAGGGTTCAGGAAGCCATGTTTTAGAAGAGGAGGAAAGACTAAGAGCCAGAGGTGACAGACGGCCCCAAGGAGACTGTGTCTTCAGACACAACAGGCCTGACACACACATGAACTCACAGAGACAGGCAGCATGTATAGAACCTGACACACACATGAACTCACAGAGACAGGCAGCATGTATAGAACCTGACACACACATGAACTCACAGAGACAGGCAGCATGTATAGAACCTGACACACACATGAACTCACAGAGACAGGCAGCATGCATAGAACCTGACACACACATGAACTCACAGAGACAGGCAGCATGCATAGAACCTGACACACACATGAACTCACAGAGACCAGCAGCATGCATAGAACCTGCTGCAGTTTAAGTCAGATGGGATCCCAATGCTAAGAAAGAAGAGTGGATAGGGAATTCACCCCTAACAAACTGACATCGGCTTACAAAGGCAAAAAGTGTTTTCTCCAGTCGAGTCTTACTGGGTATTTTATTAGTTACACTTAGGGTAGGCCCATGTCCAGCAGTAGATGGCCAGCACAAAACAAATTCCCTGGTATTTTTGTAAACTTTCTATCGCATAATGTTTTGGGCATTTTTATTTTACTGATCTTTTGCTTCTTTATTATTGTTTCCAATTCTGTGTTTTTAATGGGACTTTATTGGAGGGGGCCGAGACAGTGGTAGTAGTATATGTGGTTTCTGTGACTTTTTAAAATTCTGGTTTGTTTGGTAGGGGGTTGTTTTGTTTTATTTTCTCAACAAGGAGGGAGGGCACAGAGTTGAGAGGGCAGAGAAGGAGGAGGTGCTAAGGGAGAGGAAATCTTTATCTGAATATAATGTATAAATTTTTCAATAAAAAGTATTGACTGATTAATGTGGTAGTTCCCCATTTTTCATGTAACCCAGTGGTTCTCACATCTGATTAAGCATCTAAATCACTGGTATTTTTGAAGTCAAATTCCCAGAACCCATTCTAGAATCAATGAACTTTTAAAGATGAGAATAAGGAATCTTTATTTTTAAAGATCTCTTCAATAATATAATATATAAGGCTTGAAAACTAGTGTTAGGAACACCACTTCAGACATCTTCCCCCTCCAGCATTCAATTAGCTTTATACAAAATTCATTTTAAACTTAAAATCATTAAAGTCATATTATTACAGAAACTGAGGAGGGCAAGTTCATTATTTATTTTGATATACTCAATTGATAAAGGCGAATAGTGAATAAAATCCCTTAATCCCTAACACCATTAGAATAGTTGAGTTACTAAAGTTTAGATATCTCAATTTGCAAATGTAGTTTAAAGTTCATTATGACAGTAATAGATTATTAAAGGAGATAAATTTGAAATTTATGATTGCAAGATTGGTTTCAGCCCCATAACCAGAAGCTGTAGCAAGGCTGAGGTAAGTGTGCCACTTTCCAGACTGGGGAGAATACTACCATATAAACAGAAAAGAGAAACTTCATTTAAATAAAGTCATTGGAGCTTGAGAAAGTCGGTTGTTAGATTCCATGCAACAAAACCATATCCACAACAAATACAGTATTTTCACTGTCATAGACTGGTGTATGCAGAACACTTTACAAGATTCCCCTTACCTAAAGTATCCACTTCTGTAACGGACTTGGTTTCTAGATGAAGGTCAATGTCTTTCGGAATGGTTAGAGGCTTATTTTCAATATGACCATTGTATTTTCTGCAAAAATTAGATAAGTAACACAAAAATAAAACACTTAGTTACCCAAGTGCGTACATTATCCTAAATACAAGAGATTTTAGTTTCATTCTACTGTCACCCTAGAGGAGGTCAGATATTCAAAAACAGTTTTCCAAAGCAGACTACAAGATGCTGAGGTAAATTATGTAACCGTATAGTGGACCGGAGGAAGAACCACCTAAACTGCAAGAGCAACAGAATCTTGCTTGCTAGTATCATGTTTCACACCCATTTTTCCTTCTCTCTTTGGCAAATTTAAAAGCAACCTATTATCTCTTTGGTAGATACAAGATTAAAGGAAAGGAAGAGAAAATAAAATTCTCTTTGAACATACAGATACATACATATACACACAAACAGCTGTAATGTAGGTCAGAGATGAATAAGTATATTAAAATTAATGTTCGCAGGAAATTCAGAAACATGAGGAGCAACTGTGGAGGTGCCTACAAAGACTTAGAGGGGGAAATTCAGCAAAGTTCTGTAAGTGTATTCTGTCACTCCCAAACTTAAGTTTTAAGGACAATCAAATGGATATACAAAGTAACAAGCCCAGTTTTAATAACATTATTTTCAACCTTGTATTTCCTCTTAAGTAAGTAAACATGAGGCTCTTGGAGACAATATTTCACATAAGTGACCCAAGCCCCATGGCTGCCATTAGTGAGAAGAGAGCATCAGCAGTGCATCCTTGTGTAGTTCCCACACTGAGAGATCCTAGAAGAGCTGGGCACTCTGCACAGTGGAGACTGCCTGCCTGGCTTGCATCAAGCCCTTGGTTTGTTTGCTCTAGGATGGCATAAGCCAGGGACAGTTATACACTGTAGCTACTGGGAACTGGAGGCAGGAGGATCAGAATTTCAAGGTCATCCTGTGTAACAGCCTGAGGTTTGTGAGAACTCAGTCTAAAAAAAGCAAATTAGCAGATTATGAGGCATCCAAAAAGAATCTGAATATTTTCAAAATGAATAATAAACTACATAATTAAATCCCACAATTGTGTAAACATGGGAACAACGGCCATCAACAGAGTTTAGTGGTTGAGAACAAAAAACAAACAAAAACAAAAGAAACTAAAAACCAACCTATATTAAAATACTGGTTCTTAAGTACATAAACTTGAGAAATTCATTTAACATTTTTTAAAAATTATTTTTCATTATTTTTGGATGTATGGATTTTTCTGCCAGAATCTGTGTAGCACATGCATGCAGTGCTCTTGGAGACCAGAAGAGGACATTATAGCTAACAGAACTGGATACAGACAGCTTGTGAGCTGTCATCTGGGTGCCCAGGACTGAATCATGACCTACAGAACAGCACCATCATTCCAGCCCCTCATTCAACATTTCTAATCAACAGCATTTTAGTAAAATGTAAATTAAATTATTTAGGGTGGCTGTCTATACTAAGTAGCAGCTGTACATAATAATATCTTATGAACAAAAACATTGGTTAAGAATACTTTATTAAAGTACTGAGATTTAAAAAAGGGAAGGGCTTATGATTAATAATCCACTGAAATTCAAGATTAATAAAAAAGATATCCTCAGTTGATCCCCAGCTGAGGACACTGAAGCTAATGTGGACTTTCTAGTCAACACAGACTTTCTCTGAGATTTAGATAGGGGTATGCAACTTTAAAGCCATCAGAGTTCTACATATGACTACATCTTTCCAGTTCACAGAGGTGACTGATTTAAGAAGGCCTGTTAGCAGATAGTCAAAACATCAAACAAAATACAAAGAGCCGGGCAAGGGCTACAGTTCAGTGGTAGAGAGCTTGTGCTCAGTAGGGCCATAGAAAAAAGGAATGCAGTGACTGAAGGGAACTTACAAAGCCTTATCTAGTAAATAGTACCCCCGCACTCCCACCCAAACAAAGACTCCAAAAACAGCATCTCTGAAAGACAGATATCATTGTAACTCTTCTGTTAAGCCACGTAAATATCTATAAAATAGTTCTTATAACTTAAATCAGAATAAAGTTAACATTTTTTGAGTAAAACAACAATTGTCTTGATCTTACTGTTTTCACTGAGATTCACATGGGTTCTGATGTCAAATATACTAACTACTTGAATAAAGTTAATCTTTGAATATGGCAATCACTATTTTGTAGTGATATTCTAATTTCTTCTACTTTACAGAATTTGCAAAGGTTCTGATCTGAAATTTATCAACTACTTACAACATCATTAATAAATATTCCTTTAATTGAAACAAATATATCTGTATAAATTATGTTAAATGATTAATAAGTTAGAAGCTCGTCAATATAATTTACCTGTCTTTTTTACTTTTTCCTTTCTGCTGCTTCCCTGCAAGGATTCTTAATTCTTCTTCAGAAGGATGTTGGAACCATCTCAAACTAAGGGAGGAAAAAAGAGCCCTTTGAAATAAGTCATTTAAATGACCAGGTTATCCGTTCACAAGTACTTACCGAGTTTCCCATTGCAGGTCACTGTAGTATATAGTCAAGTGACAAGTACGGTGCGAGCAAACACTGCTGCTAAAGCCATGGCTGAGAAGCTCGCCCAGTCAGCATCAGTTACCACTTACTAATGCCAGGCCCTGTTATCCTGTATTTCCTAGGGTAAAGAGCCTGCCCATTTTCTAGGCAAAAAATGACACTAACTCTGCAAGCAATTCTCCACCCATCCTCTATTTGAACCAAGTGATAGTTATCTCTAAGAGAGCTGATTGCATGTACTCTCATATATAAAAATCATCTTTCCTTTTTTCCTTTCTATTACACAAAGTACCCATGTCATTTAATCTTCCCAAGCACCAACCACTTCACTATGACTTTCTTATTTTACAGAGGCCTCACTATTTACCAGTCACTTAATGTAGTAGTTGTATCATACCCTTAGTATAGCCATATGCTGCTATCAGTTTTGTGCAATGCTGTAAACTCTCCCCACTCTACTGCACACACTACTCCGGACCTGTGCTCTACACTTAAGTCTTCTGTAGCCATGACTCTCACAACACTCTCTTCCTGGCTTTTTTGGACATCCTTCTCAGCCTCCCACCCTGAGCCCATTCATAGTTCTTTTTCCATAATAGATATTCTGTCAAAGCACATCAGCCCATTTTAAAAATTTCATCAAGGTCCTTGCCACTATATTGTTATAAAGAGTGAATACAAACCTTGTATTGCTATATTACTTTTTAAATCATGAAACTCTAAATTACGAGATGTCTAAATTTAAATATCAACAACTAGCTTGCTGTTTTAAAAACAATCTAGAGAATTGACAATTTGAGTCATGACTCAATATCTCATAAAAAAACTGTTAAAACTCTGAGATGGCATTGGGATTGTGTTAATTAAAGCTTACATAATTTAGAAAGGTACTGAAACATCTATGGCTAAAATAATACAATGTTTGGAATTTGCACCAAAATATGTTGGGGTGAGGGCAGATGGAGCCAAGAACATGTAAAAACAAGTCTAAGTACTAGCTACTGCAATGAGTACATAGGAATTATGTTCTACTATTATTATGTCTACTCTGAAAATCTGCACTAAGACATGTTTTAAGACTTGAAACGTATACAGGACTTGTGACTTCCTGCTTCTATAGCTTGCAGGATGAACCCAGAGCTCACTTCTCCAGATTCCTTTTTCAGTCATTCCCTACTTCAAAAGAGCACCCTATCCTGACTAAATGATATTTATTTCTAACAAATTCTTTCATCTTTTGATGCTTTTGGCTATATTCTTCTCTTTGGCTATAAACACCTGTACTCCATTTTATTTCCTGTTTCACAAGGCAGTATGCCAGTGATACAATATAGAATGCGTCACCTGTTCATTGCTCATTCTGGACAAGGCTTCAAAAGCTGAACTTGACAGGTGCTTGTTATGCTAATAAGGTAACATTGAGTAGAATCTGGCCATGGAAACCCCAAACACATGATTAAAGGCTTGAAACCTTAACCTCCAGTCATGGGAAAGACACTAGAGCATGAGTTCAATCATTTAAATCAATGATATAAAATCTACCACATAAAATTCTACCTTTGCAGGAAACTCTTTTTTTTTTTTTGAAGTAGCAAGGCATGATTTATTTATATTACATGTTAGCGATGGAAGTGTTTTTTTACCGATTGACCCAAATCCATAGCAGTGGTTTCTTGGTCTTTACACTAAGACCAAATGCAAACTCCGTACCAAAGTGTTTTTTATGAGCACCAAATAGAAAGTTCATTATTTTTTTTTATATATATATATTTTTTAATTTACATTCCAAATCATTTCCCCTTTCCCGTTTCCTCCCTCCCCGAAAGTCCCATAAGCCCCCTTCCCTCCCTCTTTTCTCCATTCAATCCCCTCTCGTTACTCTGTCCTGGCGTTCCCCTACATCCAGTCTTTCCAGGACCAAGGGTCTCTCCTTCCATCTTCTTAGAAATCTATTGATATGCGGATTGTGTCTAGGGTATTCCGAGATTCTGGGTCAATATCCCCTTATCAGTGACTGCATACCATGTGTGTTCTTTTGTGATTGGGTTACCTCACTAAGGATGATATTTTCAAGATCTGACCATTTGCCTAGGAATTTCGTGAATTCATTGTTTTTAATTGCAGAGTAGTATTTCATCAACTAACTGGGAAATGATCTTTACCAACCTTACATCCGACAGAGGGCTAATATCCAATATATACAAAGAACTCAAGAAGTTAAACTCCAGAGAGGCAAGTAACCCTATTAAAAAATGGGGTACAGAGCTAAACAAAGTGTTCTCACCTGAAGAATATCTAATGGCTGAGAAGCACCTAAAGAGATGTTCATCATCCTTAGTCATTAGGGAAATGCAAATCAAAACAACCCTGAGATTTCATCTCATACCAGTCAGGATGGCTAAGATCAAAAACACAGGAGATAGCAGTTGTTGGCGAGGATGTGGAGAAAGAGGAACACTCCTCCACTGCTGGTGGAATTGCAAGCTGGTACAACCACTCTGGAAAGCAGTCTGGTGGTTCCTCAGAAAACTGGGCATGACACTCCCAGAGGATCCGGCTATACCACTCCTGGGCATATACCCAGAGGCTTTACCTGCATGCAATAAGGACGCATGCTCCACTATGTTCATAGCAGCCTTATTTATAATAGCCAGAAGCTGGAAAGAACCCAGATGTCCCTCAACGGAGGAATGGATTCAGAAGATGTGGTATATCTACACAAGGAAACTCTTTTTTAAGAACTTTGGATGTCAAAGTTTGTTGCTATCTTCTGGTTGCTTAACACGCACATGGGCCCAGAAGGAGAAGCCTTCAAGGTGTTCTTATGTTGGCAGCAGAGGGCTGGCCACAAAGGACAACGCATATTCAGATAAAAGAGGCTTGCTATGGACACTCTGGATACTCAGCACGCCTAACACTAGACATTCAGAGGGCTAGGAAGGAAGCACACTGCAGGTTGGGAGACTCTCAAGTGGACAGTGATAGCATCTACATGTGACTATTGTTGGCAAAAATGCAGTTTTCCCGTGGGTTTTGTGTACACAGTCTTGAAGACAGAGGCTGTTGTCCATGTGCGTGTCTACAGGCCTGTGTAAGAGCCTGCATAGATGACTATGCCCTTCGGTGTATGACTAGTGAGTACTTTGAGGTCTTTGCCTGCGGTGAATGAACTGTTTATCTGCCTCACAGACGTATGTGAGAGAGAGCACGAGAGTACAAGAGCATGCACGCCAGGGCACAAATGTGGAAAGTTAGTTTTTTCCTCTACTACGAATTCTAGTGACTAAATTCAGGTCTTTACATCTGTGCAGCAAGCACTTTTACCCACCGAGCCATCTCACAAACCCCAAAATACATTTCTACTAAGAGACATGCCATTGAAGGTAGCAGAGCTAGGCGCAAAGTAAGAAATTAGAAACCCCAACATGTAGAGAGAACGAATGCATGCATGAGACTTATGCTGAGCAATAAGAAAACTGAAAAGCAAGGTTAGGTAAAGAAGCATGAGAGGCCGGGTGGTAGTGGCGCATGCCTTTAATCCTAGCACTTGGGAGGCAGAGGCAGGCGGATTTCTGAGTTCGAGGCTAGCCTGGTCTACAGAGCGAGTTCCAGGACAGCCAGGGCTACACAGAGAAACCCTGTCTCGAAAAACCAAAAAAAAAAAAAAAAAAGAAGCATGAGAGTCAGCAGCACTGTTCATGAAAACCCACCATTCAAAGGTAGAAGACTGCCTCCTATCACTCACCTCTGTGAAAAGAGGGGCCAAGCAAACTTCAAAACAAAAGTCACATTAATTACAATACAAAGTAGGGTTTTTTTGATTGTTTTTTAATTAAGTGGTTAGAGAAAGCTGTTCACTTTGTTTTACATTCTATTTGGTCTCTTAATTACCTGGTCTTTTATAGAAACTTGTATATAGAGCTGCTTGAAAGTTAAGTTTTCCATCCTATGAGTTAAGAGAAATATGTCTGGAGTTGTTCCAAAGATGTGAATTGTGGTCAAGGGTTAAGAGGTCAAATCCTGCCCTAGAAATGCTTTTATACAGCTCTCTGCTAACTACAAATATGATCCTAAAATCATTTCTTGAACATAAAAGGAGTATGTCAAATTTTATATAAAATTTCCAGGTTCTGCAAGCTTCTGGGTTTTATAGTTAAAAAATAATGAAATTAGTTAGTGGGGTTTATATTTACATACTTCTCAAACTTTGGCCTCTGTGTGTGGATCTGGAATTGTTTTTCATGTAAAATCCGGGTCTGGTTATGAGCTGTGTTACCTCCTAACCCACTGCTTATGTGTGTTTCCACTGTGGTCAATACGCGGCATGGCAATGTTTATTGGGAACTAGGAGTTTAGAAATATCATCCTTAGTGAAGTAACCCAATCACAAAAGAACACACATGGTATGCAGTCACTGATAAGGGGATATTAACCCACAATCTTGGAATACCCAAGACACAATTCATATATCAATAGATTTCCAAGAAGATGGAAGGAGAGACCCCTGGTCCTGGAAAGACTGGATGTAGGGGAACGCCAGGACAGAGAAACGAGAGGAGGTTGAATGGGGAAAAGAGGGAGGGAAGAGGGCTTATGGGACTTTCAGGGAGGGAGGAGATGGGAAAGGGGAAATCATTCGGAATGTAAATAAAAAAAAATATAGAAAATTAAAAAAAAAAAAGAAGTGGCTTAGTGCTTTGCATGAAATAAATACCTTACTTTATAATGATGGAATTGCTTTTCCTTTGGCCTTGTGATTTTTTTTTTTAAATTTGTGTGTGTGTAGTGTTCTGCCCATCTGAGTGTCTACTTGTATCACATTCCATGCCCTCACTTAATTCTTAACAAACTGTTTACTTGTTAAACAAAAACAAAAAACAAAACAAGCAACAAAAAACAAAAAAAGAATCAACTTCTCAGAATTGGGAGTCTCAGAGCCTTAGACTCTAGGGTTGTTTTCAAGGTCAAGCTCATGGTTACCGGCAGGCCTAGAAATGCTACTTACTATACAGATTCTTATTAAAGGAGAAATTCCTTTACCATAGTCTAGCAATCTTAAAAACAAAACAAAAAACCAAAACTAACATTTCACATAATTGATAGAGGCCAAGGAAACCTGTAACCAAATGCTTAGGACTAGATGGATTTTAGGGTTTAGATTCTGGAATATTTGCTTTCACATGGTATCCTGCAGTTGGGATTCAAATGTAATTCTGAAACTTGCTCTAATATATACACAGCCTGAAGGCAATTTAAACATTGTTTTCAACATATACACACTCACTGTTACCTGGAACACAGGTGTTGAACTACTTGTAGTATTAAACAAATGTTCAAAAAGTTTCAGACTTTTGATCAATATGTGTTTTCTTATTAATGGTTGGAACGATGGAATGAATATAAAACACACAGAATGACAAAGTAAGTGGTATAGACTGAGCAATAAGATAGTAACTACTTCATGGTTAATAGGCTTCTGTGATCAAAATCAGTGTTGGTGTCCCTTTGATTTGATGGCTAGGTGCCATTAAGAATACCACTAAGAACACAGTAAGTACAATCATACACTAGCTGCACTATCTGTGTGTGAATGTGATGCATATGTGATGTATATATAAAAGGACATACTACCTGTCCATACATATCAATGACATTCTCTGAAAGGCAAAACAATGCAAGGAAAAAGGAAAAAGAGACAATTCTATTTACTCAGCTGCCAAAAGAAATCTCAGCTCTACTGTGGTTAGAGATCACATTTACAATCCTGTTCACACAGGACAGACAGTTCCAGGACCAGATGTGGAGTACAAGAGAAGCCATCAATGTAGCAAATAGTTCAACCTATTCCGTGGTATGTACCACTTACCCTTAGTAGGTATTTGAAACTGCAGACTCCATCAAACCTTATATATGCTATGTTTCCTATGCATACAAACTTATTGGCAAAGTTTAATCTATAAATTAGGTACAGTAAGAATGTAACAATAAGGAACAAATAGAAAAACTATAAGAAGAGTTAATATCACCTCTCACAATCTCACTTTACTACTGACCTTTCTTGCGTAGTGAGGTAATACAATGCCTGGATGATCAGATGAAGGTAAATGATGGGCAACCTGATCTGTGATGTCAAGATAACTTGAATACAGCACCCTGATACCACAAAAGTAAACCTCACCCCTACCCAGGATTACATGATGAACAGGAAAGCCACAGGTAGTGTGACCAGTTAGGAACAGAGTGCAGTTTCATTATGTTATTCAGAATGGTATGCCATTTAAACAACTTTATTTCTGAAGCTTTTCCATTTAGTGTTTTCAGACTGTGATGGAATGTAGTGGAAAGTACCATCACAGCTTTAGGGAGAACTGTGGCCCTAGACCATGGCGTGGCTTTCTAAAGGAAGATCTGAAGCTGTTTATTTCTCATCATATGGACCTGAGTATGTTACTTACAACTTGTTTCCCATGTATAAAGTGGAACTATCACTACCTATTTGAAAAGAAACATGCTCAGCAATCTTGTTATATCTGAGGTACAATAAAATCATCTCAGCTTCCCCTTGACCTTCAGCTACTACCAGTCAAAAGGCTCCAGCTAATGAATGCATGAGTCTGAGTTCTAGGCTTGGTATCTCAGGATCTTTCGATCTATAACCCATTCTCTTTTGACTTGCCAACCAGCACAGCATTCAACAGTCGACTTTGAGGTCAGAGACAAAAGCCCACAAGATGCAGGTCAAATATAATCTTTCACCACTTAAAAGATTACTCAATTCCTTCATCATCATTTTGTGAGGAATCTACCTGAACAACTGTTCAATCACACTGCTGCCCCAGTTGACCTCATTCCTGTCTGACAGATGTGAAGTCACCTTAACCAAGTACTGGGACTCTGGAGGTTACATGTCCCAATGTATCTCTTCCTACTTCACTTAAAATATCCAAATGATGTATTCAGTTTTTTAAAAAATTGTATGCTTTATGTGAATACAAAGTCTTTACAGTTTTTTTCTTTCTAAACAAACAAAAACTGTTAAAATTATGGCAATGTTATTTAGTGAGAACTAGAAAAATAACAAACTTTTTATGTTAAAAGGCTTGTTAATTTTAAAATCCTGCTTATTTAGTTAGGTACAGGTGCTTATTCTGTGAAAGTACTGACTCCTCTGGAAAACCAGCTTAACTATTAAGTCAATACACTTACTCAGGTGCCACTTTAATCTCTGCACCACAAAGATCCGGAGGTCAAAGAGATACAAGGAGCTAACATAAACCCAAGTACTAACCTTTAGGAAAATTATAATTTATTTATATTATCATAAAATAAATAAGATAATATCTACAAAAAATAAAAAAAATGTCACCCAAATTCTTTAGAATATGGTTGAATAATACTGTGCTATTTACACATGTATTCTTCACATAAATGGTTTTATTAAACAGTTTTATCAAACATAGTAATTCACAAGCCATCATATAATACTTTTCAATTGCTCAAATGGCTTCAAATAAAAACTATCATTTATGATCAATAGTACATAAGCCACCAGAGGATGGCATCAATTTTAAACACAATATGGTTTGATATCACTGAAGGTTGACAAAAGACTAATTTATCTTAAATGCTATAAATCAATGACCTTATTCTATTGAGTTAGTTAGCAGTGCTAGTGCTGAGAGCTGGCTTTTGTTGACTTCAAATAAAACTTCAAAAGGTAAATAACATTAAAACACAAGACAAAACAGTGAGAACACAAAATAACACAAATGTAACCTTACTCAAATATATGGCTTTTAACAGAACTTCATTTAGCATTAAAGGCAGCCTTAATCAATACAAAATACATTGTTTACAAGAACAAGTTACAATCACAAGAAAATCAACATCATGTTTCATTTTAAAGACTGAGTTTCATACATCTTATAAAAGATCAAACTTTGATAGGATGTAGCTTAGAGAGAACCCTTAGCTCTTAGCATATACAATACATACCCTCGGTTCAGTTGAAAAGCTTATAACATACTACCTTAACAAGTTTTTTATATGTATTTTTAGGTTTTATATGTTTATTTCTAAGTCATTTACTTAGAACAAATAATAATTTGCCCAGCTGATATTTTATTCTTTCATAATCTACAGAACACAAATTAAGTTACAAGATTATGGAAGGTATATTAAACTACATAAAATTCCAGTCATAAATGATAGAGTTGTACACAGGACAATTTTATCAAAAATGTCTATCACTCTTTACTCATTTAAAATATATTTAAGCAGTTTATTTCAGTACATAATCAGTATATATGCAAATATGCTGTATTAAAAACTAAAGTATGAATACTTTCCTATATTTGACTATCACAAAGAAAAACTACAAAACATAGCAAACACGAATAAAATAGAAAATAAAGGTGAAGGAAACTTAAATTTTGCAAAGAGACAAGTCTTCTAAATTAAAGGCTTGTCTTGATGTACAAAAAAAAATTATTAGAGAGCCACTCATTGTGTTCAGACTTCAAAAGTCTAAACAAAAACTGTGGTCAGCATTTGATCAGCTACTGAAGTAGCTATTTATCACTGGCATTTTATAACTGCCCAGGATTGTCTATAACTTTGTACAGATTCTCTAAAACTTTATCATCTAACCTCTTTTTTTCTGATTTTATCATATTATGAGAATCCTAGCATGTCAACCTTTTAGAAGCAGTGGGGATAAAGAGTATTACGCTTACAATAGGTTAAATAATAAAAAAATAATTCTCCTTCCTCACTGAATCAAGGAGATTAAAATTATCTGCAATAAAACAAACAGCATCTGGTTCTTATACTAATTTTTAAATTAAGTCACCAAAACCATGGATTTATTCTAATTTCTTTCCAACATTTAAGCACTTGCTTCTAACTTTTCACCCTCTTGCTGAACGGCTTTTAAAGGTAACTAGAAAAGATATTTCCTATTTTCAGGGGTCAGAGAGTAGACAGAAGGAAAAAGAAGAATGGGATTGGAAACTGAATCTTATCTCTTATCCTTTGTGTTATACAGTTAAACCACCATGTCAACCACCAAAGCAAGAATTTTTTCCTAACATTCATTCTTGTTATTTTGGAATGAGATTCATATTAGTACTTGGAGGAAGTTACTCAGTCTTATAAGCTGGAGACTACAGGTGCCAGGCATCATCCAGGTGAGGTGGAGTATGCTCATAATCCTAGCACTTGTAAGGCAGAAAGATTAAAGACAAGGAACTGAAGGTACCTTATCTACATAGGGAACTCTAGGTCAGCCTGGGCTATATGAAAGCTTGTCTCAAAACAAACAAACAATGTGCCCATTGCAATCAGCCTATCCCTTCCTTACCTGCCATTACAGAGTAGCCATCGAGCAAGAGAATAGTGAGGTATAATCTTCTGCATGACACTGGCCATCACCATGGTAACAACCAGCTGTATACCTATCACACCCTGTGTGAAAAAAGAAACAAATAAATTTAACAATAAATTATTAATGTTTGGGGACCCTATTGGTAAACTCTCTATACATTTTGAAAACTACTGTTAAGAAAACAGGCTTTAACATTAAAATATCTTGTTCTTGTGGCATTTAGGTATTCAAGAACACATACTTTGTTAAAGCTACAATTTGGGATGTCACTTCCAAAATTCTCTTCAAATTACCAAAGTATCACATGCATGTGGACACATGTAAAATAGACCAACCATTCAAAATTTATTCCCAAGAATACTCTATATAAATTAAGGGTATCTGATTAATTTTGGTGATATTTCTATGAGGTGTTAAGAAGACTTTTTGTGTGAAATCTTCTGTAAATATCTGTTAGGTTAGGTTCATCTGGTTTCTAACATCAGTTAGCTCTAGAATTTCTTTCTAGTGCTTGTCTAGATGGCCGTCTACTGGCAAGAGTATGGTAGTAAAATCTCCCACTATCAGTGTGCGAGGGTCAATATGTGATTTAAGCTTAGCAGTTTTTCTTTTACTAACCTGAGCATTCTTGTGTTTGGTGCATAGATACTAAGAATTTAAATGTGTTCTTGGCAGATTTTTTTTTTTTTTGATGTGTATTATAGTGTCTTCGGAAGTTTATTTTATTTATTTTTTTATTTTTGTTTTTTTTGGTTTTTTGTCAGGATAGTAAATCAGCTATACCAGCTAGCTTCTTAGATCCATTTGCTTGGAAGATCTTTTCTATCCCTTTAACCTGAGACAGAGTCTATTCTTGATGTTAAGGTCTGTTTCTTGGATGGGGTAGAAAGTTGGTTCTGTTTCATGTTCATTCTCTTATTCTATGGCTTTTTACTGGGGAATTGAAACCACTAATGTTGAGAGATATCAATTAGCAATGTTTACTGAATCTCATTAGTGTGTGTGTGTGTGTGTGTGTTTTCCCCTCTATTTGCTAGCCTGGGATTATTATTTGTATATATTTTCTTTCTCTCTCTTTCTCTTTCTCTCCCCCTCCCTCTGTTTTTTTAAAATATGATTCCTAAGTAACAAGTGGGTCTCCACATCTACACCCGTTTCTCGGGACTTTCCCTGGGCTCTTTTCTTCTGTTCATCTTGTCCTATTCCAGTGTACTAGTTTTTCTTTTATCTTGCATTTTATTTCATCATTTATTTAGAAGTCTGTTTATTTTCCAATTAAAGATAGAAAGGGAGTGGATTTGAACTGGAGGGGAGGTAGGTAGGCAGGAACTGTGAGGAGTAGATGGAGGGGAAACTGTAATCAGGATGTATCATGTGTGGGAGATCTCTCTTCAAGAAAAAGAAAAACAGTAAATTAAGGATACGAAATATGGTAAAAGTAATGATTTCATCATCACTCTCTAATTCATTTAAGAATGAAAATATGAAACTTTAAAACCAGCAGGCTGGGCACAGCGGCACATACCTTCAATCCCAGCACTCAGGAGCCAGAGGCAAGAGGCTACATAGTGAGACCCTGTCTCAAAAAACATAAAAAGAGCAGTATATGCAAAAACAGACCTGGTGGTGAATGACAAAGGAAGCTAAGGCAGGAAGACTGATTCAGACTCTGAAGGCGAGATGAACTATCACATCTCTAAACAGAGAGACAAAAACAAAACACTAAAAAACCCCAGCTAAAACTAGCTCTTTAGTCCGTGACTGACTGCGCAAAGTGAATGAGTAAAGACCATTGACTGAATGAAGTGTGGAAGTGTGAGGGCAGAACTTTATTCTTCATCAACTCCTGGATCTACTTAGCAGTGTGGATCTGGCACACCATCTACTTAAACACTGGACCTTTGTTTCCATAGAGACAATAATCCAATCTACTTCACTGAACTGGGTAAGAGTAAAAACTAAGTATTGCTATCATGAGAAGACAGAATTTCTCAAATAATGAAGTTGAGAGGTGCTTCTTAAACAGGACTGCTTTTAAAAGGTCTATCAAATCTGTTTCAACTCTACTTTATTTGCACATGTTTTAATGCCTTAAACTTAGGCAACTGGATTACAAATAAGGCATCTTTCATTTCATTTTGAATCCTTGGGTACATTACTATACTGTACATTCTCCACTGTTTTATCTTTAGTTTGTAACAGAAGTTCTGCAAATTCTGTACTCTGAATGTAATCACAAAAAACTCAACAGTGTGCCTGCTTGGCTCATTTAAAATTACAGATTTAAATGGCAAAGGAGTTTTGAGTTAGCAGTGTTGTAGATAGATAAAGTGAGCATCACTCAACCTGGCCATGAAACTGGTGACAGCAGCCCAGAGCCTTGAAGTCAGCAATATAGCCACTCACAGAAACACTGACAACAGTACAATCATTTCTGTCCTCAATAGTAAAACCATATTTTAGTCACATTTAATAAAAGTACTGCTATAAAATGCTATTGCAGGAAGACTGATCTAAAAGATGTACATGATAGAAAGTGATAAAGTGGAAAAGGATATCACTTCTCTTCTTTCAAATCACAAACTGTAGTGAGATACTGCTGTTAACAGCTCTGTTAAAGATGCAACCGGTTTAATGTACAAATAATGTAAAGTGTAATGTAACAAAAATCAGAAAAACAGACTCCAAAATCCAGGCTCCAAAATAATATTATACCTTTGGTACCCACAGGGAAAAAAAAAGTTCTAGAGATAATGTTGTAAAACTGAAAGACTGATCAAATGTGAAGCTAAAGAAATACTTATGGAGACTCACCTTGAGAGAGGCAAAGCTGGTATGTTCTCAGTATTTTAGTTCATGTGCAAATTATTCAATGCAAAAGTGAAACTCTCATCTGTTCAATTTACTATGTCACTTTCCTCTTCTGAAGTGAAGCTGAAAATAGCTTTCCAAAACCTCATCCACATGCTGTGCTATACACATGATTACCTAACAGGAATCTTTCAGCTTTCTAAAGGAAATCAATAAGTCTCTCCTAGAAAGTGTCCCTGTTAGACGAGTACATAAATGATACAAAAGGAAACATCACTTTTACCCGAAAGCATGGATCTATAGAAAGAGGTCCTTTTAAAATTATGTGAAAAAGATTTCACCATAGTTTCTTTTTTTCACACACATATAGGAGAGGTACACTGTCAAAATAGTAATTTTTGGAGAATTGTCTCATTAATTTACTATTTTACTAGTACTAACATAGACCAAGTTCTACAGCATGAGCAACTGTAGTATTATTATCAGATTGAACATTTTCAAGTCTATTAGATTTTTTTTTTTATTTCTTTAACAGGGGATATTTTTAAAGAAATTAAACTATGGAGTTAAACAAATTTCACAACATAAAACTTTTAAACAGATGCACTGAAGCTTCAAAGACCATCACAGCTAAATCTCAAACATTCCACCATGCAATCTTAATGGTTTTATTATGGGGCCTTAAAATAATAACTTGGCCATACAATTTCTATCTGTATTCACTGCCTTTGTTCAAACTTCCTTACAACTGGAACTAGGAAAATTAACTTATGTTTAGGAACCCAAGAGGGTTGTGAAGCCTATGGTAAACTGCAGTGAACCTTTCTAAATCTACTAACCTAAGGCCATAAAGATAGAGGAAAAGTTACATCTAGTGTCTAGAATGACCATTTCAAATTTTGTCGGTAATAGTTTCTGAGCAGGTTAAAAAAAAATCTTACCAATAAAAATTAAGTAATTCTCCAAGAATTCAAAAATACCAAATACCAACAGTTTCCTTTGCTTGTCAGCACTAGAAACAAAACTTCAATAGAGAAATACAAACAAGCTGCAATTTTAAAGTTCAAACTTTGAAAATTATGTCACCTTCAGTGGAGTTGACATTGTTATGTTTCATTAAAGTAGCTCTCCTGCTGGTAAACAAATTGAAAGGAAACACACACTGTTTACTCTTAGAAGGCATATTTGCATGTAAACTTGGGACCCACATCACCCCAAATGGTTTCAATTATCATCTCCTGAGTAAGTTTGGCAACAAAAAGGAGAAAGGCTATTACCCATCAACCATCTCAATTTTTTTGTGTTTCTCAACAGTTTAAAACGTTTAGTGGCTTAAAGCAAGATATGTAGGGGCAGATTTCTTAAACATATGCAAATCATTTTACTCCTAAAGAACAGAAAATGTATCATTTCAACCTATAGTAATACAAAACTTAAGAATTTACACTTTAGGCACTTAACAAACCTTCTCTAGACAATTAACAAAGGAAAACAATTTAAATGACCTAAATCATACAACTACTTGGTTATAGACTTAAACTGAACCCAAGTACCTAATTTCAAATTTAATGATTCTTCTACTAAAGTCTATTGAGTTCATTTAATTACCATGTACTCAGGAACAAGCCACTGCATGGTGCTTTATAACACCAGCAGCACAGAAATGTGTGTGGTCTTGACATTTAATGAGCACTTAGCCCATCCCTTAGATGAGAGGTAGATATTCTATTTACACGTGATGAGAAGATGGGCATTCTTTGACAATACAACAAAAGGGGAGAGAAGCTGAGAACAAAACTATGACAGGTCACTTTGAGAGGTCAATTCAAGAAGCAGTAGTGTAGTCAATCCAAAGTGCTAACTGCTGTATGGGAAAGACAGAAGGCCAAAACCAGATATTAAGAGGTGAGACTATCAGATTTAAAATGTAAACTTAAGGCTATCATACCATAAAACGTGGTAGGAAAAGGAGAGTAGATATGGGGAATAGTTAAGAAAACTTCTTCTGGAGACCAATAGTGAATACGGAAGAGCCCAGCAGTACCAAGCCAATGGCTCAAATGTGAGAAGAGGACCTGACATTCAAGTAGGAAACGGGGCAGCAGTGTCTCTTATTTTAATGACAGGAACTATTTATATTTATATCTGTGTTTGTCACAGTGATAATTTAATTAATTTCAAACAATAACAAAGCAATATAAAAGAAATTATACCACCACAGAAATAACTCTAAAAAGCAAAAACATGTTGTCCAGCTGGTTATGGTGGCACATGCCTATAATCTCAGGAAACTAAAGCAGTTAGATTGCAAGTTTGAGGCTAGGCATGGCTATAAAACATTGGTATCCTGCCTGGACTACATAGGTAACATATTTCAAAACAAACAAAACTCCAAAAAACTCTCTAAAATACATAAGCTGATAGATATCCTGCTGGCTGTGATCAGGGACTTAGCACAAAAACCTGTTTTTATTGACAGTTACACCTCCAGCATTCAGAGCAGTATCATTTAGAATCGTTTGGAGTAGACAGTAAGTGTAGTATGTGACAACCCAATGAATGAAATTATAAAGAATCAGGGTTATCAAAATTTATAATCCAAGATTAACATGTAAGGGAGCATCAAATAAGATAGCATTTGGGCATAAACTTGCACAGTATAAGGAAGTGCTATAGAAATTGAAAAACTGGATATGAAAGTTTCATAGAAATGGGGAAACCTAAGATGGAAATTGAAATTTCACAAACGGGGGAAATTCCAGGCTAAATAATAAGCATAAATGAGAGAGAGAGAGAGAGAGAGAGAGAGAGAGAGAGAGAGAGAGAGAGAGAAAGAAGAAGGAAGAAGAAGAAGAAGAGGAGGAAAAGGAGGAGGAGGCTTAGGAAGAGAGGGGAGGAGAAGGGAGGGGAAAGGAGAAGGGAGGGAAGTGGGGAGAAGGGAGGGGAGAGGAAAGAGGAGAGACCCCCCCTCCCCCAAAGTTCTGATCACCAAGAACCTTTAAAACACAGGAACACTAGGTTGAATATGAAGCAACATACTCTCAAAAGGACTCATCTCCAGGTGGCTGACCTAATTGAAAGATGATATAATTTAGCCTGAATAATGAAGGCTCAAACTTAGTGATGGGATCATATAATTAGATGGCATTACTGGGACATGGTAGAAACTAAAAGGTGGGTAGGCATCGATGAGAGGAAGCAAGTCCCTTAAGGGTATGTCTTTAAAAGGTATATTTGTTCCTCCTATCCCTTTCCCATCTGCCTTTCTGTCTTTTTTGAAATGACAAGTGGTCTCCTGCCTCAGCACACTGTTAGAAACAAGAGAGCAGTTGGCATGGACAGATACTGTAAATTTTTAAAATGCTTTTGTATTTAATCATGTCAGGTATTTTGTCATGGCAACAAAGCTTCTAACATGGGAAGTATTTAACTCTCATATTTTATTTAATTAAAAATATCATTTTGGAATAAGTAGTCAGAAATAGGGCAATGAGCATATACAGAATTAGACATGTTAGTAATCTGCTTAATCAAAGAGAAGCTCTAATACAAAAAAAAAAAAGCAGTTAAAACCAGGAGGTATAGAGAGAGACCATTCCAGAAGAAAATCAAACTGAGTATGCCCGTGTGTAAAGGGTAACAACAGGAGAGTACAGCTCGTGGTATGTTGAGATGTTCCCTTTGGGGAGGCTAACACAATATAAGAAGGTGGTAGACTGAAAGAATCTCAAGAAGGAGCTGTCAAGCCTCACAGAAGCTTCACAAGGACACTTGACTGCAGCCTCAGCTTTGCAGAAAATACCTGTTTACTGATGTGGTAAGCATAGTCAATTTGCTTTAGACAGACTGACAAAACTCAGATTTGTAAGAGTGAGTGCTATGACTTAATTTATAGGAAAATGGAAGCTAGCAAGCAGATAAAGCACTATGTTTACTAAGGACCCATTCAATTACTGTTTTAATGTATAAGTTACACAAGTAACCAAAAGAACAGGCTGGGTGGTGAGTTTAGCACAGAAAACAGCAAGTACCACTGAAGGACGGTTCACTCAGGCTGACGGTTCACTTAAGACTGATGAAAAATTCATATGTGGTAGACCTTTGTAGAACATAAAATACATTCAACCCAAACAGTTATGAATACATGTTTTACTTGACTACTTAAACTGTTTTTCTTCAGACTTACAACTGATAATACAAACCTGTCTTCTCTTTATATAAAAAGCTAATGAAACACTACTCCTTTTGGCTCGTCAATACAACTGATATGGCTATACTCTAGACTACATAGGCCAAAGAACAAAACCATATCTAAGTTCAATGTAAAAGGATATAATATTTTTTACACTGTATGTTGATTTCATGCAACTCTGAAATGCTAACTATTCTTTCACCACCACCTACAAATAAAAGGTGGTAAATCTTAAAACAAACACCATTGTTCAGTGTTAAGTAACCCTCCAAGTTAAGCCTACAAAGGTGGTCTGGGACTGGTTCAAGGAATGACATTTGATTCACTCAAGGGTCATTCCAGTCAAGTAGGCTGACGGTGGACCCACACCTTTCCTTCTTCTCCCTCCCAACCCCCCAAGATCCAATCCCCCAGTCTCATCCCCAGCTCTTTAGCACAAACTTGCTGAGGTCTCCCTTTTCTCTTGGACCCCATTCCTAATGAATCACAAAGATCTCACCAAACCTTCTTTCTCCCAATCATCTCACTCTCAAGCCTCCAACACCAGTAGGCATTCACTGGGAACACCAGAGAAAGCTGAGGGCTGAGGGCTGAGGGGCAGGGAAACAGGTAATCCTGCATTCATCACTCCCTCTCCCCCACTCCAAATCCAATCCCCGAATCTCATGCCTAGCTCTGAAGCAAAACTCCCATGGCAGCTCTCCCTGCCCTTGCTTCCAATCCAATCTTCCCCTTCTAATCTCCCTGCCCCAACTCAGCACTGTACTCCAACCCCCAACTTCAGCAGGTACCCTTTGCTATCCCACCACAAGCCAGAAAACCTCGTAGAATTCCCGCAGGCCCACTCTTTTCCATCTGTTCCACAGATCCAATATCCCAGCCTCATCCCCAGATCTGCAAAAGAATGCCTGCTAAAGCTTTCTTTCTTTTCTCCTCTGCCTGCATCCCCTGTAGATCCCACAGACCTTTCCTCTTCCCATTTGTTGCTTTATCCCAGCCCCAAACTCCAAGCAGGCATCTTCCCCTCTCTAACCCCTAGTCTCATTTCCAGCACTGATATCCTCTGGGGTTACCGCTCTTCACTGCCTGTCCCCCCAACCCCATTCCCATTCCAAGTAGACAAAATAAGCAATTACCTTTGAACATTCTGTTCTCCCTCCTATGGATCCCCTTACACCCTTAGCCTACCCCCATTCCTATGTGTTAGCCCCCAATACCCAGAAACATATTTTACCTGGTACCCACTCCTATGTGTTAGCCCCCAATACCCAGAAACATATTTTACCTGGTACCCACACTGGTCATAATTATCACATCCATAGAAAATTTCCTACCAGGAACACCTGGGCATCACACTCACAAAGACAAATCCAGAAATCAGCACCTAGGCCTATAATCAAACCAATCCCAGATGCCTAGACACCAGCATAAAAACACAGTAACAACCATGACAACATATCTCCACTAGAACCCAGTTATCCTACCACAGCATGACCCAATATCCCAGCATAGCTGAAACACAAGAAAAAGAACTTAAAACCAACTATATGAAGATGAAAGAGGTCCTTAAAGAAATAATGAATAAATCCCTTACAGAAACTCAGGAAAACATAAAGAAAAAGTGTGATGATATGAATAAAACTGTTTAAGACCAGAATATGGAAATAGAATAAAAAAGAAAACGCAACCTGAAAAAATGCTAAAAATAAAAAATGTAGGAATTCCAACAGGAACTACAGAGACAAGCTTCATGAACAGAATATAAGATAGAAAAGAGCTCAGGTGTTGAAGATATGACAGATGAAATGGATACATTGGTCAAAGAAAATGTTAAATCCAAAAAACTCCTGAAACAAAACATCCAGGAAATCAGCAATACTATGAAAAGATCAAATCTAAGGATACTAGGAATAGAGGAAGGAGAAGAATCCCAGCTAAAAGGTCCAGAAAATGCTTATCACAAAATTATAGTAGAAAATTCTCCTAACCTAAAGTTGATGTCTAATAGAGATACAAGAAGCATAGAATACCAAACAGATTGGATCAGAAAAGTCACCTTGAGGCAGGAAATGGTAGCACATACCTTTAATCCCAGACGTAAAGGCAGGCAGATCTTTGAGTGTTCAAGGTTAGCCCGATCTACAAAACAAATATCAGGAAAGCTAGAACTGCTACACAGAGAAGCCTTGTCTTGGGGGCAGGGGATAGTCTCTTTGCCACATAAAGTGCAAGGGAAAAAGAACAGGTAACATATAAAGACCAATTAGAAAGGAGACTCTAAAAGTCAGAAGGCCCTAGGCATATATGCTACAGACTAGAAAAGACCACAGATGCCAGCCCAGACTACTATACCCAGCAAAATTTTCAATTACCATAGAAGGAAAAATAGGATATTCCATGTTAAAGCCAAATTTAAACATTATTTATCTACAATTCCACCCCCTACAGAGAGTGCTAGAAGGAAAACTCCAAACTAAAGTTAACTAAACCCATGAAAACACAGGGAATAAACATCAGCAAAACCAAAAGAGAAGCACACAGAAGCATACACACAAATACACATACAACACAAACACCATCACCAGGAAAATAAAAGGAATCAAGAACCAAAGATCATTGATACCTTTCAATATCAATAGTCTCACTTCCCCAGTAAAAAGTCACAGACTAACAGAACGGAAGTGAAAACAGGATCTATCCTTCTGCTGCATCCAAGAAACACAGTCAACATCAATGACAGACACTATCTCAGGGAAAAGGGCTGGAAAAAATATTCTAAACAAATGTACCTAAAAAGCAAGGTGGAGTATCCATTTGAATAACTATCAAAACACTTCGAAACAAATCCAATCAGAAGATACAGGGAAGGGCATTACTTATTAAAGAAAAACCTACCAAAGAAACATTTAAATCCTTAGCATCTATGCCTCAAACACAAGGGCACTCAAGTTTGTAAAAGAAACACTACTACAGTTTAAATCATATACTGACCCTTACACACAGATAGTGAGAAGCTTCAATACCTGAGTCTCACCAATGGATAGGTCATCCAGACAAAAACTAAACAGAAATAATGGCACTAACAGACATTATCAATCAAATGGACCTAACAGATACTTATAGAACATTTCACCCAAACACCAAAGAATAAACCTTCTCAGTACCTCTTGGAACTTTCTCCAAAATTAACTACATTTTCAGACATAAAGCAGATCTCAACAGACACAAGAAAACTGAACTAATTCTCTGTATGTGACCAGACTACTACAGATTAAAGCTGGATAACAACATTAATAGAAGCAGCATTAAGCTTACAAACTCATAGACATTGAACAACTCTCAACTGAATGAAAGATGGGTCAAGACAGAAATGAAAAATTAAACACTTTCTAGAATTCAATGAAAATAAATATACAGTATATATGAATTTATGGGTCATGATGAATGCAGTTCTAAGAGGGAAGAATAAAGCACTAAACACCTACATTAAAAAAACCAACAAACTAACCAAAATAAAAAAAAAAAAGAGAGAGAAGAAATCTCAGACCAGTAATTTAACAGCACACCTGAAAGCCCTAGAACAAAATGAAGAAATCATACCCAAAAGGAGCAGATGGCAGGAAATGAACTCAGGTCTGAAATCAATAAAACTGAAACAAAGAGAATAATACAAAAAATAAAAATCATTAAAAAACAAAGAGTTTATTCTTTGAGAAAAATTAATAAGATCAACAAACCTTTATCCAAGCTAACCAAAAGGCAGAGAGAGAATATCCAAATTTACAAAATCAGAAATGACAAGG
Organism: Tokudaia tokunoshimensis; assembly: GCA_036184795.1. NCBI lineage: Eukaryota > Metazoa > Chordata > Mammalia > Rodentia > Muridae > Tokudaia > Tokudaia tokunoshimensis. Next base: position 11,862,799 of record BTHU01000009.1, on the reverse strand, counting down.
GGGACATAACAATAGACACCAAGGAAAGTCAGAGAATCATAGGACATACCTAAAAAACCTGCACTCCACCAAATTACAAAATCTAAAAAGAAATTGATACTTTTCTCTATAACCACTTACCAAAGTTAAATCAAGATTGATAATCAATTTAAAAGACCTATAGCCTCCTATTAAAATAAAAGCAGTCATTAAAAGTTTCCCAAACAAAAACCAAACAAACAGCACAGGGCCAGATGGTTCTAGCACAGAATTCCACCAGACTTTAAAAAAAAAAAGAAAAAGTGTTATACCAATATTCCTCAAATTATTCCACAAAATAGAAACAAAAAGAGCATTGCCCACTGACTTTATTAGACCAGTCACCAAAACTACAAACAAAAAAAAGAGAATTACAGACCAATTTCCCTTATGAACATAGTTGTAGAAATAATAAAAAATACTTGTAAACTGAATCAAAGACACATCAAAATGAACATCCACCATTAGCAAATAGGATTTATCCCAAAGATACAGGAATGGTTTAATGTATGAAAATCAATAAATGTAATCTACCACATAAACAAACTGGAAAAAAAAACCCATCTAACTAATTAGATGCACAAAAAAATCCTTTAACAAAAAACATCCTTCATGATAAATGTTCTGAGATTGGGGATATAAAGGACATATCTAAATATAAAAGGTAATTTAAAGCAAGCCCATAGCCAATATCAAATTAGAGAGAAATTCAAAACAATTCCACTAAAATAAGGAACAAGACAGGTTGCCTGCTCTCTCCATTCTCATTTAATACAGTACCTTAGCAATAAGACAACTGAAGATCAAGGGGATACAAGTTCGAAAGAAGTGAAAGTATTTTTATTTGGAGATATGACAATACACATAAATGACACTAAAAATCCCACCAGGGAACTCCTGCTACCTTCAGCAAAGTAGCAGGATGGATACAAGATTAACCAAAAATATACAAATAGCAAAGGGACTGTGAAAGACATCAGGGAAACAACATTTTCACCATTCCTGACTTCAAGCTGCACTACTCAGCTATAGTAATAAAAATCTGCATGAAATTGGCATAAAACAAGACAGGTTGATGGATGGAATCAAATAGAAGACCCAGACATAAAAACCACACACCAATGGGCACCTGATTTTTGATAAAGAAACCAGAAATACACACTGGGGAAAAAAAGAGAGCATCTTTAACAAAACAAAACTAGATACATTGAACCTGATACGGCAAAGTGGGGCATGGCCTTGAGCACAATGGCACAGAAGACACTGATAGTCCAGGCACTAGGATCTACTATTAATAAATGGGTCATCATGAAACGGAAAAGTTTTAGTAAGGCAAAGGACACAGTAGGATAAAGCAGCAGCCCACAGAACCAAAATATCTTTACTAATTCCACATCTGATAGAGGGATAATATCCAAATTATATGAAGAACTCAAGAAACTAGATATCAAGACATCAAATAACAATTTTAAAATGGGGTACTAATCTAAAGAGAGAATTCTCAAAAGAAGGAAATCAAATGGCTGAGAAATATTTAAAGGAATGTTCAAAATCCTTAGTCATCAGAGAGATGCAAATCAATACTATTTTGAGATTCTATCTCACACCTGTCAGAATGGCTAAATGACAGTTCATGCTGGCAAGGATGTGGAACAAGGCTAACACACATCCATTGCTGATGAGAATGCAAACATGTACAGCCACTATGGAAAAGCAATATGGTGTTTCCTTAGAAAGTTGAATCAAGCGGGAAATCAATTTACCTCAAGACCCAGCTACATATACCCAAAGGATGCTTCATCCTACCACAAGGACACTTGCTAAAGCATGTTCATTACTGCTCTGCTAATAATAGACAGAAACTGGAAACAACCTAGGTGTTCCCAAAAAGAAGAATGGAGTATGACTCAGCTGCTAAAAAAATAAAATATCAAAAAAATTGACATCATGAATGTACAGACAAATGGATGGAAGTAGAAAAAAAATCATCCTGAATAAGGCAATCCAGATTGTAAATATAGTTTGTATTCACTTACATGTAGTTATTAGCCATTAAATAAATACCCAAGATACGGAAAACACACATACACACATCCATCCAGAGAGGTTAAGTATAGAGGAAGGGACAAGAGGGGGCATATGCATCTCCCTGGGAGGAAGAAATAGATTTTATAGGTGGACTGAGGGTGAGGCAGGATGCAAATGGAAGTATCAGGGAGGAGGGGGAAGGGAGATAGGGTTGAGGATGGGAATGTAGAGAGAGACAGCTAGAACTGAGGAGTATTTGAAGTATGGTATGGAAACCTACTGCATGTGACCTTAACGAGGTCTCCTAAAAACGGGGGTGAACAAGTGCCAATTGGCATTCTTATCACTAAAGGAGTCTTCCAGTACTGGGACTAGGTGGCATTCAAATGAACTGTTGGCCACTGGGGTACCAGAGACATCCCCAAACAACCCAGGATGTTGCTAAGACAATGGCTTCCTCTCTGCAAACTGACTGCAGGGCCCCACTGCCAAGGACAACTTCCACCCAACTCAATGAACATGGAGAAGTTGAGGGGGAAACTACATGGCATCCTTACCCACATGTTCTAGTGTCTTTTGTGTGGGAAGGTACTCTGCAGGCTCCCCAGTGAGAAAGGTAAGCACTAATCAAGCCACAAAACCTATGACCTATAATGCCTGCTAGATATGCTAGGGCAATGGTAGCAAAGAACTTAAGAGGAATAGCCAACTAATGTCAGATTTGACTAAAGGCCACACCCACAAGATGGAACCCACACCCAACACTGTTTGGAATACCAAGAACCAGAGACTACATAGGTCAGACATCTAGAACACCAGACATTACTGATCTAAAGAAAAAAGGTAGCAATAAAATAACTCCTAATGATATTCTGCTATACACATAGAATGATGCCTTATGCATCAGAGAGGCTTCCTTGATAGAATAAATACAGAGACCCAGAGTCAGGTGTTACACAGAGAGAGACTTTAGAACCTGACTCAGGGAACTCTGCAGAAAAAGGGTGGAAAGAATTTAAAGGAGAGGGAAGATGAGTGGATGGGAGATAAGGAGGATACCAGGAGAACAAGGCCCTCTGAATCAACTGAGCAAGGCTCATATGAACTCACAGAGAATAAAGCAGCAAGCACAAGGCCTACACCTGTTCCTCTGTGTATATATTATAGCAGATAGAAAAGGAAGTGGGTCTGGAGGGGAAGAAAGGTGGGGGAATTCGAGCAGTAGAGGATGAGGAAACTGTAATTAAGATATACTGTATGACAAAAGAATCTATTTTCAATAAGCAAACAAAAATAGTTCAAATAGGCCAAAAAAAAAAAAAAAAACCAAAAAACAAAAACCGCAAACAACCAGGCAGACAGACACAGACACAGACACACAGACACACACATATAGCAAAAGAGACAGATTCAATGTTACTATTTATGGGTCAGATTAGACCCAAGGCATAAAAACAAAGTATATGTTTAGGTCTTTGTCCTATTGAGTGGAAGTACGGACTATATTAAATGTGAAAACTGTAATCAGAGGTAATATAAAACAGGTAAGGATAAACCAGATAAATGGTGCCAAGATTCTAGATAACTTTGCTAGTACCATGTAGTTATGTTGGAAAACTCCTTGGATTTTTTTTTTCAGAGTTTTCAAATTAGTTCTTAAGAATCAGAATGGGCAGAGGATATAAGCTATAGAAGGATGGAGTACCTCCAAGTTATGAGAATTTTGGTTAAAAGCAGAACATGGGTATTACATGGATGATTACCCAAGCAAGTCTGCCTAAGTGACTATAAGCTTAGGTACAATATCAGAAAAATGAATTATAGGAATTTAGAACCTTTAAATGTTATGAGGATTAATAAACACAGGATGAAATAGCTTATCAATAGCCAAATAAAGCACCAGGCAACATTTGAGATGTCCTTGAAGAACAGCCATACAACCAACAGGATGTCTGAAGGTGGGAAAAAAAAAGTCATAAAATAAATACTAGGGTTATCATCAATCAATGTCATTAGAAGAAGAATTAGAAAACTAAAAGGAAAACTCTGATGAAAAAAATCACACAGGTGAATGACTAAACAGCCCTAAACTGAAGCTGTAAAGATGGATGCTTTAAGAAGTCAAAACATTAGAATAATTGCTTTAATATGTCAAGGGATTAAGAACAGTTTAGACTTAATCCAAAAGAGAAATTCTCTATATAATCCGAAACTGGGAAAAGCAACATAAAAGAACCATAAACAGATAAGTTATTCTCATGAGCCATCTCAATAACCACAATATTGATTATATGAGCTATTCCTGCCTAGAGTCAGACATTAGTAGCACAGTAAACAGGATTTTTCAAAACAAGGCTTTTATAGTAAATGAGAATAATAGAAGAATTTTGTAGTAAAGCAGTTAAAGAGGGCTGGCAAAATGGTTCAGTGAGTAAAGGTGCTTGTAGGCAGGCCTTATCACCTAAATTGAATCCCTGAAGAAGAGACTACTCTCATAAACTATCCTCTGACCTCAGTAACACATGTGTCTCCCCCAAATAAATGCTTTTTCTGCAATGTTAAAAAGGATTGCAAGCAGGTAAATCCACTCTGGAAATCAGTCTGGCGGTTCTTCAGAAAACTGGATATAGGACCCTGCTATGCCACTCCTGGGCATATACCCAGAAGATGCTCCAACAGGTAATAAGGACACATGCTCTATTATGTTCATAGCAGCCTTATTTATAATAGCCAGAAGCTGGAAAGAACCCAGATATCCCTCAACGGAGGAATGGATACAGAAAATGTGGTATATTTACAAAATGGAGTACTACTCAGCTATTAGAAACAATGAATTCATGATATTCTTAGACAAATGGATGGAACTAGAAAAATATCATCCTGAGTGAGGTAACCCAATCACAAAAGAATCAGACACATGGTATACAATTGCTGATAAGTGGATATTAGCCCAAAAGCTTGGAATACCAAAGATAAAACTCACAGATCACATGAAGCTCAAGAAGAAGGAAGACTAAAGTGTGGATACTTTGGACCTTCTTAGAAGGGGGATCAAAATACCCATGGCTCACAGCCAACCAATGGACTGAACATAGGGTCCCTGTAGTGGCTATTCCTGGTTGTCAACTTGACAAAATCTGGAATGAACTAAACACGAATTGGAAGGCTCACCTATAATCCTAATCTGGAGGCTCAGAGATACAAGTTTCTGACTTGGAGATCTTGATGCACAGTGACTATGAATTCCAGAAGATTAAGATTAGGAGATCTGAGTTCAAGGTCATCTGGGATTAAAGGCGTGGTGGCAGATACCTTTAATCTGGGCCACACCCTCTGCTGAAGACCTATATAAGGACATTGGAAGAAGGAAGACTCACTCTGGCTTTTCCTGGCCTGTCTCGTGGGACGTGGGATGGAGCAACCCCATCCACAAGTACTGCTGACTATTGTTGGGGAGTTGAACTACAAGCTGTAAGTCATCGACAAATTCCCTAACTATATAGGGACTACCCATACGTTCTGTGACTCTAGAGAACCCTAACTAATACATCCTCCCAGCACATAATAATCAAAACACCAAATGCACTAAACAAAGGATATTAAAAGCAGTAAGGGAAAAAGGGCAAATAACTTATAAAGGCAGGATCACCAGAGACGATGAAAGCTAGAAGATCCTGGGCAGATCTTATACAGACCCTAAGAGAACACAAATGCCAGCCCAGACTATAATATCCAACAAAACTCTCAATTACCATAGATGGAGAAACCAAGATATAGGAGAAAACTTCCCTAACTTAAAGAAAGAGATGTCCATGAACATACAAGAAGCCTACAGAACTTCAAACAGATTGGACCAGACCAGAAAATCCTCCCAGCACATAATAGGTAAAACACCAAATGCACTAAACAGAGAAAAAATATTAAAAGCAGTAAGGGAAAAGGATCAGGTAATTTATAAAGGCAGGCCTATCAGAATTACACCAGACTTCTCACCTGAGATGATGAAAGCCAGAAGATCCTGGGCAGATCTCATACAGACCCTAAAAGAACACAAATGCTAGCCCAAACTACTATACCCAGCAAAACTCTCAATTGCCATAGATGGAGAAACCAAGATATTCCATGATAAAACCAAATTTACACAATATTTTCCACAAATCCAGCCCTACAAAGGATAATAGATGGAAAATGCCAACACGCGGAGGGAAACTACACCCTAGAAAAAGCAAGAAAGTAATCTTCCAACAAACCCAAAGGAAGATAACCACACAAACACAAAAATAACATCAAAAATAACAGGAAACAACAATCACTATTCCTTAATATCTCTTAACATCAATGAACTCAATTCCCCAATAAAAAGACATAGACTAACAGAAATATTTTTTATGTAAATCTTCAATTTTATCAGAAAATGTTTGTAATTCCTCTTTCAATTAATTTAATAATGTTTTCTTATTTCTACCATTTTATCTGCACTATTTTTCATGATAATCTTCAATTTTAACATGTTTTTCTATATATTTCTTCTATTTTATCAGAAATGTTTTCCATGTAAATCTGATTTTATCACAAAAAGCATTCTGTTAATGAAACATTGATACCAGCAAACTAAAGAGTTCTGTAAACAATTCAACCAAATATCAGTGGTTAACAGCACTGAATGCTCTATCCAGAGGACTTGGGTTAATTGCCAGCATCCACATGGCAGCTCACAACTGTCTCTAACGCTAAGATCTGACACCCTCACCAAAACATACATGCAGGCAAAATACCAATGCACATAAAAATAAAAATTTTAAAAATTTTCTTTTGAGTTCAACTCATAGTTGATATAATGGTTCTATTTGTATACATTGAACATTATGATGTGGTTATTTTATAGCAGATGATAGTTAACTATCTGCTATTTGATATAAATTCATAAATCATTCAATAAATCAGTATTAAATATTGATTGCTGAACCTACATTGTAGCTGCTTTCCTTTTTCTTTTTTCTTTTCGTTAGATATTTGCTTTATGTACATTTCGAATGTTATACCCTTTCCTCATTACCGCCACCCACCCCCCCCCCCCCGCCAAAAAAAAAACCCTCTATCCCATCCCTTCTTCCCCTGCTTACCAACCCCTCCTCCCAATTTCCTGATCTGGCATTCCACTACACTGGGGCATCGAGTCTTCACAGGACCAATGGCCTCTCCTCTCATTGGTATCTGAAAAGGCCATCCTCTGCTACATATGTAGCTGAGGTCATGGGTCCCTCCATGTGTACTCTTTGGTTGGTGATTAAGTACCTGGGAGCTCTGAAGGTACTGGTTGGTACCTATTATTGTTCCTCCTATAGGGCTACAAACCTCTTCAGCTCCTTGGGTCATTTCTCTAGCTGCTCCATTGGGGACTGTATTAGTCAGGGTTCTCTAGAGTCACAGAACGTATGGGTAGTCCCTATATAGTTAGGGAATTTGTCGATGACTTACAGCTTGTAGTTCAACTCCCCAACAATAGTCAGCAGTACTTGTGGATGGAAGTCCAAGGATCTAGCAGTTGCTCCTTCCCACGTCCCACGAGGCAGGCCAGGAAAAACCAGAGTGAATCTTCCTTTTTCCAATGTCCTTATATAGGTCTCCAGCAGAGGGTGTGGCCCAGATTAAAGGCATGTGCCACCACAACTTTAATCCCAGATGACCTTGAACTCAGAGATCTCCTAATCTTAATCTTCTGGAATTCATAGTCACTATGCATCAAGATCTTCAAGTCAGAAACTTGTATCTCCGAGCCTCCAGATTAGGATTATAGGTGAGCCTTCCAATTCTTGTTTAGTTCATTCCAGATTTTGTCAAGTTGACAACCAGGAATAGCCACTACAGAGGACTTTCTGGTCTGGTCCATTATGTTTGGAGTTCTGAAGGCTTCTTGTATGTTCATGGCCATCTCTTTCTTAATGTTTTCCATGTAAATCTCTGATTTCATCACAAAATGTTTTTAATTCCACCTTCAATTAATTTAGAAAGGTTTTTCATATCTACCATTTTTCAGTATAATTTTCCATGGAATAGTCAATTTTAACATGTTTGTCTATATATTTCTTGAATTTTATAAGAAATATTTTCCATTTAAATCTTCAATTTTACCTGAAAATGTTTATAATTCCATTTTCAATCAATTAGAATTATTTTTATGTCTTCCATTTTATCTGTATAATTTTCCATGATAATCTTCAATTTTAACATGTTTTTCTATATATTTCTTCAATTTTATCAGAAATATTTTCCATGTAAATCTTCAACTTTATCAGAAAATGTTTATAATTCCACTTTCAATCAACTTAGGAATCCTTTTCGCCTACTATTATTATATCTATATAAAATTCTCCATGATAATCTTCAATTTTAACATGTTTTTCTACATTTTTCTACAATTTTATCAGAAATATCTTCCATGTAAATCTTCGATTCTATCATAAAATGTTTCTATTTCATTTTTCAATTAATTTTGTAATGTTTTTATGTCTACCACTTTACTCTTTAATTTTCTATGAAAATTGTCAATTTTAACGTGTTTTTCTACATATTTCTGTTTATCAGAAATATTTCCTACGTAAATCTTCAATTCTAAAATAAAATGTTTCTATTTCATTTTTCAATTAATTTTGGAATGTTTTTATGTCTACCACTTTACTCTTTAATTTTCCATGAAAATTGTCAATTTTAACATGCTTTTCTATATATCTCTTCTATTTTATCAGAAATATTTTCCACGTAAATCTTCAATTTCATCATAAAATGTTTTTACTTCCTTTTTCAATAAAAGAACATGCTTTTCAAAAAACAACAAAACGTTTTCTAATTTCTTTAAAAAGCATATATATAAATTCTACTGCTCTTTTCTAACTCAGAAAAAAAGTTAATACATTTTTTTAATTATTTATTTTATTTTTTTTTAATTTACATTCCAAATCATTTCCCCTTTCCCGTTTCCTCCCTCCCCCAAAGTCCCATAAGCCCCCTTCCCTCCCTCTTTTCTCCATTCAACCTCCTCTCCTTACTCTGTCCTGGCGTTCCCCTACATCCAGTCTTTCCAGGACCAGGGGTCTCTCCTTCCATCTTCTTAGAAATCTATTGATATGCGGATTGTGTCTAGGGTATTCAGAGATTCTGGGTCAATATCCCCTTATCAGTGATTGCATACCATGTGTGTTCTTTTGTGATTGGGTTACCTCACTAAGGATGATATTTTCAAGATCTGACCATTTGCCTAGGAATTTCGTGAATTCATTGTTTTTAATTGCAGAGTAGTATTCCATTGTGTAGATATACCACATCTTCTGAATCCATTCCTCCGTTGAGGGACATCTGGGTTCTTTCCAGCTTCTGGCTATTATAAATAAGGCTGCTATGAACATAGTGGAGCATGTGTCCTTATTGCATGCAGGTAAAACCTCTGGGTATATGCCCAGGAGTGGTATAGCCGGATCCTCCGGGAGTGTCATGCCCAGTTTTCTGAGGAACCACCAGACTGCTTTCCAGAGTGGTTGTACCAGCTTGCAATTCAACCAGCAGTGGAGGAGTGTTCCTCTTTCTCCACATCCTCACCAACAACTGCTGTCTCCTGTGTTTTTGATCTTAGCCATCCTGACTGGTGTGAGATGGAATCTCAGGGTTGTTTTGATTTGCATTTCCCTAATGACTAAGGATGATGAACATCTCTTTAGGTGCTTCTCAGCCATTAGATATTCTTCAGGTGAGAACACTTTGTTTAGCTCTGTACCCCATTTTTTAATAGGGTTACTTGCCTCTCTGGAGTTTAACTTCTTGAGTTCTTTGTATATATTGGATATTAGCCCTCTGTCGGATGTAAGGTTGGTAAAGATCATTTCCCAGTTAGTTGGTTGCCACTTTGTCTTTTTGACAGTGTCTTTTGCCTTGCAAAAACTTTGTAATTTAATGAGGTCCCATTTGTCTATTCTTGATCTTAGAGCATAAGCTATTGGAGTTCTGTTCAGGAAATTCTCCCCTGTGCCCTGAAGTGCTGGATTGGAGAGATAGCTCAACAATTAAGAGCACATACAAACAGTCCACATCTTTAATCCTCCCTCCCAGGAGCCAGGGGCAGATGAGTTCAAGGCAAGCCTGGTTTACATAGTGAGTTCCAGAACAGCCAAGGCTACACAGAGACCCTAGATTAAGAAACAAGACAAAACAAAACAAACAAACAAACAACCCAGAGTTCATACTGCTCTTGTGGAGGACCTCGGTTCTGCTCCTAGACCCTTTCCAGGAAGCCCACAACTGGCCAGTAGTCCTGCTCCAAAGGCATCCAGCACTTTTGGCTTCTTTAGGTGCATACCCATCCACACACAAACACATACATAATTTTTAAATTGTAACACAATACTATTTTTTAAGAGATTTATTTATTTTATGTGTGCTGGTGTTTTGCCTGTACTTATGTCTGTGCGAGGGTGTCAGATTCCCTGGAACTGGAGTTACAAACAGGTATGAGCTGCCAAGTAGGTACTGGGAGCCAAACCATGTCCTTTGGAAGAGCAGTTGGTGCTCTCAACCGCTGAGCCATCTCTCCAGTCCCAGTAGCAAAACATTTTAAAAAAATTATTAAAAATGATGCTTAAAAGTACAAATTCTCAAGAAATGCCTAAATATAAGGTCATTTTCTTAAGAATTAAACCTATGCTGCAACAGAATACATGCAATTGACAACTTGTATTCAAACCCAGCAGCTCTATAGCTTTTTTTTGGTAATGATAATAAAACTCTAGGAAAACTGATTAAGAAATAACAGAAGACTTTTTCTTCAAAATAAGTTGACAAAGCAAACGAAATTAAAAAATAGAGCAAAGATAAATTTACATGCTAATTAAATACAATTTATAAACCATTCTAGCTTACTGGTGTTGAAATTAATAGTTGTTTATTTTAAAAGATAATTTTCCAGTTATAGCAGTTGAGTAAATTATGCAATACCTCATATAAAGCAACATTGCCAATGAACCAAGTATCTTAGAAGATGTTAGTCACTTCATCTCTAGCGAAGACATGAATAAATGTTTCTTCCAAGTTCTGAAAAGTTACAGAAAAGGCTCCGTGCAAAAAGCCATCCTATATTCTCCCACTCTTCTTATTGTGGGAATGTTTTCTGACATTGCACAAAATTCTATAGGTTTATACTCAATGAAACTATTTGCTGAAAGCAATACATATTTGATTTTTACAAATCATCTTGTTCAAAACAATTCCAACTCAGTTAATACTCACTTTTTCTCTGAAACTTTCAATAAGTTTCTACCTAATACTAGTATGTGCACCTCCAGACTACCCACTGTGACGCTCAGCTCTGATGATGACTGGTGGAAGGATCTTTGCCACTAAAATTGTACTCATTTCTTCCACTTCACTTTAACCTCCAGTTCCAGGAAGCTATCACAGTAGTTTTAACACCACAAAGTTAATATTTACTTCTTGATGAAATAAAGGACAAAGGATAAACTGGCCCCATTGTTTAATTATAGGCACTCTATGAAGAGGCACTGAACTTTAGCATAAAGAAAAAGTAGTCTTTTCTTTATGAAAAAGTAGTGCCCCTTACTAGAAAAACTTATATCATGCTCTCTATGCCTCCAAAGACAAGGCATGCGATAGTAATCTCAATTTAATGTAATGGCTTATTTGTGTTACAGATACTTTCATTTATACAAGCTACATATTACAACCATGTTAGGCACACTAGGAATGGTTCATAAAGCAAATTTAAAATAAAAATTCAGCTAAAAATTTAAAGTTATAAATACAAAAATCAAGAAACTTTAAACATATATCTGTACAGTTAACCATTGATTAAATGCATTCATGGTGAATATTTCAATGCACTGTATAATTAACAATCTAGAGTACATATAGTTTTGTTACTAGCAACACAACAATTAGAAAAGCTCTCTCTCCTAGACTTATTTCCTATCTCTAAAATAAATGGTAAATGATATCTCAAATCACAATTAACCAAATTACCAAATACACAAATAGCAATTTGAAAATTTAACACTTCTATACCATCAGCAAAGTCTCTGATGTGGAGTTTTCAGCCAGTGGTAATAAATAATGGTCCTGTGCAAAACAAGAGCTACAATTTAGAAATTAAGAAGTTTGAAAGGAAACTAAGATTTGAAAATTAATGTAAAGTATTAGATTTAACCCACTATTCAACAGTCTCATTGTAATTAGTGCTTTAAAATAAATAGACAGACAGACAGACAGACAGACAAGACCAGACCTCCGGGGTCACTGACATGCTTGGAGGGTTAAGGCCTTTACTGCCAAGCCTCAGAACCTGAGTTGAATCTCTGGGACCCGCATGGTAGAAAGACAAGTGGCAGCAATGTTCAGAGCTCCACACACACTCATACCACAGCGGGTGCACCTCCTGCAGCACACACAAACACAGGCACTCAACTTTCCAAAAGTTCTATTCATCTCTAGGGACTTAGGACTTAATGAATTTTACAGGTTTGCTTTTATTTATTTATTTGGTTGGTTTTTGAATTCTATTGCAGAAACTTAGTAAATTCTCTCCTTAAATTACTTCTGGATTTTTGTTTTTAAATGATACAGTATTTTTTTCTAATCAGTGGGTATTATGAGAAAAGAGTTAGGGATATCACTAAGCACCGGAAAAAAATGAAACAAAACTGTTTGAGGATATTAGTCACACTCAGCACTTGGGAGATTTTATCAGGATAACAGGATCAAGACCAGTCTGACCTACAGCGCTACATTCCAGGGCACCCTGAAGTCCACATGGAGGAAGAGGGAAAGAGGACATAAGAATTGAGGACCACAAACACTTCTAGTAAAAATGACTAATAAGCAAATTGTGAAAGTAAAATGCAAGTACTCAATAAGCACTGTTAAAATTATACTAGAAAAGAATTTCATAAGTGTTTCAAGATCATAATTTACAGTATATGGAATGTTTCAGGTTTTTTTCTATGTGTTTGTTGTAATGGTCAGAAAAATATGTTGACAATTACTTCCAAAATCCAGTTGCCAAATCTTCTACTTTTTTTTGTCTTAAAGAGCATAAGACAATTTTTAAGAACAATAAATGCAAAACTTAGCTAGGCATGGTAGCATACACCTGTTGGGAGCCTGGGGCAGAGGAACCAAGAGACAGCAGGAAGGACAGAGTGAATTCCAGGGTAACCTGGACTAATTAGCAAAACAATGTGGCAAAAATCAAACAGCAACACTTATGAGATAAGAAATCATATGGTATGCAGTCACTGATAAGGGGATATTAACCCAGAATCCCGGAATACCCTAGACACAATTCGCATATCAATAGATTTCCAAGAAGATGGAAGGAGAGACCCCTGGTCCTGGAAAGACTGGATGTAGGGGAATGCCAGGACAGAGAAGCGAGAAGGGGTTGAATGGGGAAAAGAGGAAGGGAAGGGGGCTTATGGGACTTTCGGGGAGGGAGGAAACGGGAAGGGGGAAATGATTTTGAATGTAAATAAAAAAAAAGTTAGAAAATAAAAAAAGAAATCATGTTTTCCCTTTTGAGTAAGGCTAAACAGAAAGGAATGGTGTTAGTGACAGAATAAATCCAATAAATCCGTTTACACAGCAACACCACAAGCCTCAAGAATACGAATCATTTAAAATTCATCACTTAAAATCATCATAAATATTGTTGCAGTCTTCCGGAATGACAAAAATGTTTAAAGATAATGTGCTAATCAGTTTCGGCTTCGGTGGAAAACCATCTTCCAGCATGACTTCCCTTCAGTGAAAGGAAGCAGAAGGCGACACATTGCTTTCCCAAGTAGATCATGGCAGCAGAGCAAAGGGCAGCAATCAGCACATAAAGATAACACAACAGCAGCTGGCAAAGCAGGGGTCAAGGACAAACAGGTAATTCAGATAACTGACATTATTATTTTTAAAAGTTCCTATTTATCAAAGAGATAAAATGTGAAGTTTACTTTATAAAGTAAACACAGGGTTGTAACTCAGTATCAAACACTTCCCTCAGCATTGGCAAAATGAAGTAAAATGAAAACCTGATTGTGCTAAGTATTCATGGTAGGCATCAACGGTTGGCAATCTACAATAAAATATGCATAAACACAACAAAACAACACACTAAAGCTTCCTGTAGATATGCCAGCTGCACTGAACAAAGGGTTTTTTTCCCTCTTCAGTGCCCATTCAGACTAACCACATTTCCTCATAATCTAAACCTCTATTCCCAAGATTTTGCTGCAAAGATACTATCACTATCAATCCATGGTATGTACTGCAGGATAACTATGAATGTGACCCAACATAAAATTGTAAATCTACTTAAAATGTTTTTTAATGTCTCTTGTAACTCAACTGTATGATGTTAAGCATGACATTGAGATGACAAATACTTCATCAAAATATCCCATGTTTCCTCTTAAAAAAAAAAATCTGTCCTAATTAAACAGTGGTCATAAAGAAGTAACAAGGAGAGCTGGTCTTTGTATCCACTGACCATATGGAAGGAGGAAAGGCAAGTTTTTTGAAGAGATTTTAGGGTTTTTTTTTTTGTTTGTTTATTTTTTTTTAACTCATTTGGAAGTAAAGTTTCAGATGTAAGCAAGTCATCACAAGTGCAAAGGAGAGTCCTGGGAAGAAGAAATGGGTAAGTGTGACACATACTTTGAACAAATATGATATGGAACGCTTACAGTAATTAAGGAATTCCAGTTCACAGCTTCTCTTCTGCAGTTCCTCCTCATTTATCAGCATTACTTCAAGTCCATGCCCACACCTAAATGATTAATACTCTGGTATGAAGGAATGTTTTAACTGCATATAGTTGAAGCAAAAGAAGTACTAAGGAATTTACACTGTGACTGCACAAGTTACTCTTAATTTTGTTGTGCCTCCATCTGTACAATTGAAGTTAAAACAAAACAAAATCCCAGAACTCAACTGCTTCATAAATATTTAAACTGCTAAAAATACACTAAGGTATTATAGTTGCTGATGACAAGCAAAATTCAATTTTTATTCATCTATAGTGCTTTAAGCTTTCAACTTTTAAAAACTTTCTTATTTTTACTCTTGTTGCTGCGATAACCCTGAGCAAAGCCACTCAGGACAGACAGCTTATTTGTCTTACAGTTCTAGGTTACAGGCAGGGGTCAGTCACTCTACACCCACAGTCAAGACCAGTGAGTGGTGAGCTAAGACTCAGCTGCTGAGCAGCTTGCTTTTTGTCTCATGCAGTAGAATCTCCTTCCTACGGAGCAATTCACCTACAGAGGTGAGCCTTCCTACATCCATTAATTTTCTTAGCAAACGTCAAAATTGTTCATTTTTACCTTAAGTCTTACACTTTATGTCGAAAATACAAAAGATATTTCTATAATTTAATATCAGAATTACTATTTCTGTCTTATTTAAGTGTTATGAAAGTACAGCTGGGACTTTTGGTGGCTGGGGTATATTTTCTCAGAACTCTATGAGGCAGAGCACTAATGTGACATACTGTGGCTCCAAAAGTGAATATAAAGCAAGGCTGCAGAATAAAATCTAATATACAAAAATCAATGTCCTCATTCCATTATTAGAACAAGACCCTGCCTTTAAAAAAATGATCATTTTAACTGAAGATTTGTCACAGTTGTAGAGCACTTGCCTGGCATGAAAAGTCTTGACCTTATTCTTCAGGGTCAAAGAAAAGAACAGCATTTTTACAACAACATCCAAAATAAAGTGAAATATTTAAATAAACGTCTAAGAAGATACAGCTAGGTATGGTGACACACACTAATCCCAGCACACGAGAAAAAGTAAGAAGAGAATAAAGTATCAGATTAAGAGGGGAAAGGAACAATTTTAATGTTTCCTAAGAAAATTTATTTTAATTGAGGTAGGAACACCCTCTCTGTAGGTGATCTGTTTCATAGGAAGGAGATTGCCTACTCTATGAGATAACAAAATAAGTTGATCACAACCTGTCACCAAACTGTACATCAACCTGGTCTCCATAAAAAGCACCAAGCCAGCCAGGACTACAGTGTGAGACCCTCCCAGGCTTAAAAATAGAAAGAGAAAATATATAAGCAAGATCTGATGAGGAAAACGGAAAGACTCTGATAATCAAAAGCAAAGAGTAAAATAAGCGGGAGACACATCATATTCACATTCACAGAAAGCAAGACAATATTGTCATGACATGGATCCTTTTCAGCATGATGTATACCAATTTAACACCAATTAAAATCACAGGAAGGAAGGCTTGATTGGTGGCTTCATGCTTATGAGCATGTACTGTTCTTACCAAAATTTGGTTCCCAACATCCACTTCAGACAGACCACCCTGCCTCTAAGTTTAGCTACAAGGGAATCTAATGCCAACTTCCTTGGATACTTGCACTGAAGTGCACATACTCACAGAGACATACAATTATAAATAATAAATCTTTAAGGTCATAGAAAATTATTCTATAAATTTAAAGAATGATCCCAAAATTTATAACGACAGGTTAAAAAAGCTAGGATAGAAAACAAAATATTGAAAGAAAACAAAGTAGGAAGACTGACATGAAAAGATGAAGACTTATTATAAAGCTATAATAATCAAAACAGTGTTGTATGATAAAAGGGCAAATCAATCACTACAATAAAATAGAGAAGCCAGATACAGACTCACAAAATATAGTTAATTCAACTTTGACAGACAATAATATCGAAAAAAGGGAGAAAAGTCAGTCTTATAAAAAAAAAGATGTTGAAATAACTGAATATTCACAATGAAAAATGAACACTTACAAAATTTTATTTAAAACTGATCATAGCTTTAAACATAAAACAAAACAAAACAAAAAAACAACTTAAAAGAGCCCCTATAAGAAAACATAGGAAACAACTTGGTTGACCTTAGGTATGGCACTGGCTTTCTAGACCTATCAATAAGGCAAAGTCCATTCATTAGAAAATTAGTTGAGGGGACTGGAAAGATGGCTCAGTACTTAAGAGCTCTGGCTGCTCCTCCAGAGGACCAAGGTGTGACTCCTAACACACACACAGAGGTTTACAACTGTCTGTAATTCCAGGACTAGGAATCGGAGGTCCTCTTCTGACCTTCATAGACACCAGGCATGCATGTGGTGCACAGACATTCATGCAGGCAAACCACTCATAAACATGAATTTAAAAAACACCAACAATTTTTTTTAATTAAGTCAATCTGAGCATGGTGGTCTGCAGGCCCAGGTCTGCTTTTCCCTCGGAATATCTAGACACACTGAGCACCAGGCTGGACTAGAAGGATTGACGCTTAGCCAGGCAGGGGGTCAGATAGGATCTCAGCTTGTGTGTGTGGAGGACAAACAGCCTTCTCTGTAGATGGTTTTAAGTGAAACAGCTTTCTTTACTGGGGGTGAGGGGGATAAGGGCTTTATAAACCTTGGAGAGTAGGTAGGGGTTTGGGGGGGTGAGTGCATATCATTATTGGCTGGGACCCAAGGTGCTAGGAAGGCCTCATTTGGATGAAGAGGAATTCCTGGTGCTTGCTGGACATGCCCTTATAGAGAAGAAAAGGTTAACCAGAAACCTGGCCACCATGCTATGTGCCCACCTCAAGGGCAGCAGAGGTAAGGGTCTTAAGGCTCACATGTGCTGAGACATGCAGGTCCAGAGCAAGGAGGAAACAGTCCTATTCTTGCCAGTCTCAGGATGGAACTTTCAGGATTTGGACACGTCTAGACTTTACTCTTGCTCCAGACCGGCTCCCTGATGAATAGCTTTCCAGCCACACAAAGGTCTACCTGGTTGGTTAATAGTTCCCTTAGAGATGGAAACATTCCATCCAACAAGGAAAGCTTTTTTAAATAGGAAGGTAAACAACTTAAAATAGCTTCAGTAAGACCTTGAGACTTATCAGATTCCCTAGTGCCTTCCTTGCCTAAGTAAGCAATAAAAGCTGATAGTCACCCTCAGACAGAAAGAAGCCAGGCTGTGAAGAAGACTCAGACCAGCAAAGCTGCAAAGAAGACTTGATACCGGGTGGTGGTGGCGCACGCCTTTAATCCCAGCACTTGGGAGGCAGAGGCAGGAGGATTTCTGAGTTCGAGGCCAGCCTGGTCTACAAAGTGAGTTCCAGGACAGCCAGGGCTACACAGAGAAACCCTGTCTCAAAAAACCAAAAAAAAAAAAAAAAAACCAAACATACTTTATTTCTTAGTTCGAGGCCAGCCTGGTCTACAGAGCGAGTTCCAGGACAGCCAGGGCTACACAGAGAAACCCTGTCTCGAAAAACCAAAAAAAAAAAAAAAAAGAAGAAGACTTGATACCACAAAAGCTGACTGGAAGAAGCAGAAAGCAACCAAGCTGCCTGGAAAAGGTTTCGACCAGTTGAGGCACTTAGAAAGAAGAATCTCCAGCCTGTCGAGCTACCTTTAGGCTGTCCAGTGTGCTCATGGTTCCCAGTGTTGTAAGCTGTTACTTGTGCTAAGTGTGTGTTGGGTGGAGTGGGGTAAGTGATACAGTGATACAGATGTCCTAGTCATTTCTGCTGCTGTAACTCCTTACCCATATCTTTTTAAGTTACCCTACAGAACACATCAAATTGGACTTGGGTGGTATCTTACTTAGGTCTGTCATGGGCTCCCTATCTGGAAGAGATGTGTGTTACATCTCCCCAGGACAAGTTTTGTCACACAGCACATCCCCTGCAATCCAAGTACCACTAACTGGCAAGAATAGGTCCTGGCTCTGTCTTACAATAAATGAAGGAGGAGGGTAGGTAACACAATAGGAAAGAAGAAGAAAACTATCAAGACACAAAGACACGGAGGGGGGTCGGAGGGAGGCTACCTTAAATATTACAAAGTAGAAGCCAATCCACAAGGGTTATACTATTGCATGGTTCCAATTATATAACATTCTGGAAAGCCTTGATTATAGTGAAGGAGATCAGTGGTTGCCAGAGAAAGGGAAAGAGGAAGAGTGATTTCAGGGGAGTTAAAATACTCTTATACCATAATGATGGATGTACATTAAAAAAAAAATCTATTCATCCAAACCCACAAAAAGTATGATCAAAATACACTATAAAATTTTCAATAAATGAAAATATATTATTTTAAAAAATAATATCACTCTGGTTAAAGTTACAGAAAGTGGAGAGGCATGTAGAACAACAGAAACTTGTACACACAATCTAAAGCTAATCTAAAGCTCCTCTTTAAAAAAAAAATACCTTTAGAGGCTGGAGAGATGGCTCAGCAGTTATGAGCAGTGGCTATTTTTCCATAGGAACCAGGTTCATTTCCTAGCACCTATGCGACTACTAATAACCATCTGTAACTCCAGTTCCAGGAAGTCTGACCCCCTTTTATTTCCTCTTCAGGCACCGCATACACATACATGTAGGCAAAACACCAATAAAAATAAAACTTAATTAACAATTAATTGGTTAAGAAAAACTTCAAGGGACTAGAGAGATGGTTCAGTAGTTAAAAGCACTTGCTGCTCTCACAGTTCTAAGACTGGTTCAGAACATCCACATATGGACAACTGTCTGTTACTGCAGTTCCAAGGGATCAACACCCTGTTCTGGCCTCTGTACCAGACCTACAAATGATACAGTCTTCACTTTTTTTCAGTATTATGTGATGTAAAACTATAATCTATGAAATAAACATCACCTACATGCTTAAAAATAAGTATTTATTATCATCCTGTTCACTGAAAACATGTAATAATTTTACTGGAAGTCTTATACAGCTAACCACAATGTTAGTTTTGTGACTGTTTTTTCAGTGTATTACAACTGTTTAAAATGCAGTTGGTGAATTTGGACACATAGGTACCAGTCAGATTATTTATGAGTCTCCCATGCTACAGCTTATGACCACCACCAACATTTTTTACCCCCTCTGCCTTGTTTCATTTACCATGGCTAGCAACCTGTCTGTTTCAGTACAGGAATACTAGTCAGCCTCTCCTAATGGAAAAAAGCTCCAAAAAGCACAGATGTTTGTTTTATAAGCAGTTATGTCCTTGGCTTATCAATGTTGAAAAACAGTGAATGAGTGAAGAAGTATCCTCGGAAATAATGGGGCTTTTTAAATAGTTGTCTGGTAAAACAAAGGGTATAGTCATTTCAGCCAAACCAACAGAATATTCACTTCACAAGGACTTGAAAGTTGTTTTGTTTGTTTGTTTGTTTCACATAATTCCAGAGCAGATAGGATGGTAAACTACGGCTTGTCCTCTCTGAAACTCACACTAGGGTTTAACTTCCATTGAATTAGGAGGGTAGAAATTTCACCTAATTCATGTTTCAGGGTATTGCCATTGGGATGTGATAAAATTCCACAAGATAATCATAGTAGAGTTCCAAAGTTAAATAGAAAAAAAGAAAGAATGGACACATGCTTTCACACGCACACCACCGCTTGCCATTTGATGTCAGCAAAGCCATCAACTAGATGAAGTCTCTCTCTACCTTGGACCAGAAATATTAACAAAATTCATAGTATGTCATTAGCAATGAAAATAGAATCAAACAAGCAAAAAAGCAGAAGGTATTTTACAAATGTTTGTTTCTGCAAAGGTACTCAGGCACAAGCTTAACTAACTGGAGAAACACAAAGTCTCGAACACGGATTGATGAGGCCTCTTGAAGGAAAAAGAGCAAAGAATCTCAGAAAAGGGAAATCAGGAAACTTTAGAAGAAACTCAGATCTCTGCCCTACACATTCAACATTAAAACCTTCTTAGAATCTTCAAAATGATTGTCTGATTTTCATTCAAATGCAAAAGAACTTTTAATAAATTCCCCTCCTCACCCTGTTCTTAGCCTTCCATTTTCCTCTAAGAATGGCTGGAAGACCACTTGTTTCAGACTTAACTACAGAATTTATTAAAAATAAAATTCTGAGTTGTAAAGGATAGCTCATACAATAATCCCAGCATTTGGGAGGCTGAAGCAGGAAAGCAGGGAGTTCAAGGCTAGCCTGAGCTACTGAGCTAAGCACCTGTTTCCAAAAACAAGCAAGCAAGCAAAGAATCTGAAATTTTAGTACTCAATAATGGGGTCCAAATACACATTTTTTTATTTAACCAAGAATCATAGGTAATTTTTTTTTTCTGAATAGCACAGAATTCACTGTATACGAGACTGGTCTCAGACTCACAAATCCCATGCTGGGATTTAAGGCATGCACCACCATGCCCAGGCATTCTTAAGGAAACTCAAGTATCCCAACACTCTTCCCAAGTTCCCTAGATGGCAGCTTTTCCATGACTCCCCAGTCTACAATCAATGCATTGGTCTGTGCTCTTTAAGTGTCCTAGGTGTGCTTCTCTTATAACACATTCCACATTACCTCTTCCCAGCACTGCTCCTCACCAGCTCGGACTGTAGCAAAGCTTTCTGTCTCTCCAGAAATAGCAGCAGCAAATTATTAAACTGCTACATTAACTAAACAAGTCACCAGGGACCTGCAACCCAAAATGCTGCTCTAATTGTGCTACTGTTCTCTCATAAATCAACATCAAAATAAGATTTCCATCACAACAGAAAGTGGAACAGAATTAGTACACCTGCATTACGTTTTCTACCTAATATTTTCACAAACTGAAAGCAAATAATTTAGAGAGCTCAGTATTTTGGGTCTATATCACAAACCTATTTGTCGTTTGCTCACAATACAAGAATCTGATATACACAGCACATCTCTAAAGTTTGAGGCTACATACCAGATCAGAGAATGAGAGGGCAGAATAAATTTATAAGCAATTAAACATCAGTAAATCCAAAATATCCACTGTGGGGTAGCATTTATAAGATAGTAGTGAAATACCTGGCCTAATATAAAGACAAGGATTCTCAGACTACCCATATGATGTGTATGAATATATATGACTACTTTTTTTTTAAAAAAAAGGAACTAAAATGGCAAGAAAACCATATTAAATCTTTTTTGCTCTTTTTTTTTTTTACACTTATTCACTTTACATCCCACTCACTGTCCCCCTCCCACAATCCTTCCCTTCCCCCGCCACCATGTGTAGGTGGGGCCCCCTGGGTATCCCCCAATCCAGGCACATCAAGTCTCTGTACCAGATTAAATCTTAATCACTAACATGTATTTATCATGAAACAAGGTTCTAAGTTACTGAATGTAAAGAATCAGAAGATGACTAAAAGCCAGTTCTACTTTTGTCAGGAATTTAGAACTTTTTGGTAAGAGTTCAGACTCTTACCAAATTCATGTAAGTAAAATAATGGGCAGAATCTGGGTCTTGAGAGTTCATGTCTAGTGAGTGCTCTTCTCACTGTATGGTTCACAACTTAAAGGAAACTGTTAATTCAACCAAGCTAAACCTAAATTCAGATCATTCTTGCTTTATTTTTTTACGGATTCCAAGCATTTGATTGCAATTACATACACAAACATCAATTTCACATAAGTGATCAACTTTAGTCAAGTAAATAACTCAAAAACAAGGCAGATTAATGTCACAATGGAGACAGCTAACTACCAGGCCCCATATTGTGAAACGTCACCATGAGGTTAGCTGAAATATACCTACTTCCTTAGAGCTGCCAGAATGGTTCTGTGGATCTCAGAATACAGAGAACACATTCTAATTCAGCTTCTCTGTGACTATCATTGTAATCATTTTATTTAGACATTAGCGTCAACTTTCTAGACAAGACCAAGTTTATTAGACGTCACCTCAGGTATATTTCATTCTTCCTTCTGTAAAATTTGAAGACATGGAAAGGTTGCTAGACTTTCCTTTCAGTTTTAGTGTTCCCTCTCTAATTTCATTATCCCAAATGAAAACAGAACTCCCTTAAGGAATGTAAGCCACACTATTCAGAGGTTCAAAACATTAAAGGAAACGTAAGTCACCTGGTAGTATGAAACTGGAACCAGGTGAGTTTTAATTCTTTAGTAAGTCCTGCTAAAATCATCATATACAATAGGTAAAACTGGCAATATTTGACCCTGAAAAAAGGGGTATGGCCAAACTGGTAGTGGCATACGCCTCTGATCCCAGCACTTGGGAAGCAGAGGCAGACAGATCTCTGAATCACAGGGCCATTTGGCCTGCATAAAAAGGCAGCAGCATAGTCAACTGAAGCTCGAACCCAAGATAGAAGTCTCTGCAGATGGTTTGAAATCTTTCATGAGGCTTATTGCTTGCCCAACTTTACCAGAACCCTGGGATCTTAGAAACAGCAAGTATCTTTTTTAAAATCCTTTTATGTACCAGAAAATAGTTGACTACAGTCACCATCCCCTACACAACCACTTGCTATCCTCCCATATTCCTACAATAAAGTATAAATAAATGAAATAAATTTCATTTCATAAATTAACTTCTGAACTGTGTGATCAGTCAGCACACACTGCTTCTTATCTAAAGTTAAGATGTTCTTTGTTCAAGTCCCTGAACTTTGTCCTTCTTTATGTCTAAAACAGCACAGAACTTTCAGAATGACTGGCCTCCAACCTTACTCCTATGCCTCCAACCTTCTCACACCAGGTTCTTTCTATATTTACTTATTTCTATGAAATCCTTCTCACCTAACCTTTAAGACACATGCAAATAATATGACTGAGGCTATACTCCCTACTTCGATATAAATTTACAATAGGAAATTACAAATTTCCCTTTCAGGTTAAATCTGTTGGGACTCAACTTGGACATTTTCTTTAAAAGGGACACTGATTTTCAGTTTTGCAATAGTTGACTGTTAAGAGTAGCCAATTTTGTCTTAAGTGCCTTGGCGTTGCTTGTCTCCAAGGAGACAGGCAAGCGCTCAAAAGGTAGTTCTGTGTCCTTAAATTCTCAGCCAAAAGCTTGTGGCGGGAAAAGGTGGCAGGGACAAGGTGGTGAGTTGAGCAAGGTCATCTGTGGTCCACCTGGCGCCACAGGCCACACGCGACAGCAGGCTACTCAGTCCGGGTACTCCGACGGACCCGCCCCTCTCGCAACCCCACAGGTCCCGTGGGCGACTGGAACCCCTGCGGCGACCGCGCGCGCTCTGAGCAGGTGGGGGTCCTGCCAGCGGTTCATCCCAACGCTCCAGCAGGTTTCATTCCGAGCAGGGAAATCAACTGGCTACTTTCACAGACTGACCGCCCTCTCCTCCTGAAGGCTGTAACTCTGGTCCTCACAAGACTCACCATAACGCCAAGAACAGGTCGTGCGACAGACAGTTTGAGTCCCCTGTACCGTCCAGAATCTCCCCTCCAGGTTCTGCAAAACGGATCGTTCTAAACCGCGAGGGAAAAGGTCTTCCGGCTCGACCGGAAGTCCTGCCCGCATAGGAGAGGAAGTTCCTCCCTCTCCTGACCGCCAGCGACCCCACGCCACGCGGAGAGGAGGAGACGCAAGGCGTCCTTTAAAGCTACTTCCGTGGGTATGGGGCTAGGGCGCAGGGCGGGGCTGACCTTGAGAACGCAGGGGCGCAGGCGCACAGGTAGGTGGGCGGGGCGGGGCGCTGTGCCCTCGGGTTTCCTAGGTAAGGTACCGTACTTTTCTCGGGAGCTAGTCATCGGTCTGTGTTGGAGCGGGAATCAGCTCGGTGGGTGTAGACTTCGTACTCTGTCGGTTTAGTGAGGGTAAAGAACATTCTAGGCTGTATTCATGCTGATATCACTCACTCAGAAATTGTTTAGCTCAGCAAGCCTCCTTTCTGTCCGCTTTCCTTACGCAGTACGGTGGAATCTCAGTAAAAACTCAGGCTGTCCAAGCACCCTCCTTTCTTAGGTCAATGGAATGTGACCTTTAGAATTTCTTCGCTGTCAGCTGAAGCCAGAGGATATATACCAACAGCAGAGAAACTAAGAAGAAAATTCAGTACGGACACTTCCTGCCTACTTAATGCCAATGTGAACAATGTGAACAAAAAGGGCACAGCATTCTCATATACATACATACATACACATCTATATTTTATGACACCTCCCCCCTTCCAAATCTGTACCAGTCAACTTGCCTTTTGTGATGAGAGTTGACCATAGAGGTAAGTTTGAAATAAGTATACAGAGCATCTTTGACCCAGAAATTTATCACACAGCTGAACAATCCTTATGGAAACATGCTTATCTTACCCCTCTCCATGATATATCTTTTGCCATAACGTGGTTTTGTCATGACGTCAGAACTGGGGAGGGAATTAATCTTCAGCAGTCAAGGTTGCACAAAGTGAAGCTGCTGTGATGCTCAACCTCTAACTGGCGCGAGAACCCTAGAAATCAATTCTGAGCCACCTAAAGAAGTTAGATTGGTGCTATTTGAAAAGGATACAGAGTCAAAATTTATAAATTATGTTGGTTTTTAATGGGGGGGGTAGGGTGACAGGTGATAGAGAAATTATAAGAAATGAGAGAAGCTATTCCAAGTCCAATAGCCTTGAGGAATAGTTTGTGAAACTGAGTCTGCTGCTGATCAACTCAGAACTTCCCCAAGGGTTCTGTTTCGACTTTATAGAGACAAGCCTGTTAATAGACAGGCCCCAGGGCAACTACAGTACAGTAAAGAGGGACTCAAGTTGACTGTTCCTGTATCTGAGGGAAGCAGTTGCTATCCTTGAGAAAGAAAAGGTGGAGAAGGAGAGTGGCTATCAGCCTGTCAGTGACATCACATTCTGAAAAGTCTTGTCTTTCATTTGTGACACAGTAGGTCTTCCATCTGTCCTAAACCTGGCAGCCGTGTTGAGGATCAGAAAACATTTTCTCCTATATGACAGTAGGATAGGAATTATTAGCAGAATAGAATCCATTCCTGCCAGAGGAAAAACAAGAAATCAGTTTTTGCTATCTTATCACTTTTAATAGACTGTCAAATTCTATATTCTTTATTTTGTACATGGCACATTGATTAACAATCCTTGGTTAAAATCCTTTAATTTCACAAGGTTATCTCTGATACACCCATTTAAAAATCCATTAGACATGTAGTATTTTTAAAGATTAGTATTTAAAGATTATATTTATAGTTGTCCCAAATAGTTTTGTCCTATTAAAAAATATATTCTATTGATTACCTGTTTTTTTTATTTACCCTTTTCTATTTCTAAAATGGATAGAAGTCTTTGATGGAGATTCAGAGAGAGAATTATGAAAGGGAGAGAGAAGAGACGGGATGATAAAGGTTAAAAGATCTTTAGGCAAATTAGTTATGAGCACAGTCTTTGACAAAGGTCTTGGCTGCTTACCATTTGAGGTTTGTGATAACTTAAAATATCCTCTCTGAGAACTGATCTTAGATATGTATAAATATCCCAGAAAGTTATTTATATGAGCACTCTGACCTGAAACTCTTCCAATTTTTAAAATCACGTTTTAAAATTCTAAACCCTGTCTAACAAAATGTGTTGATTAGTTTAACCTCAAAAAATTCAAACTCTTTTCTCTTTCCTTTACTGAATGATACGTTTTATTCTGTGATTTATATTGTTTTACAATTAGTTTGTAGCTATATGGAAAGTTGGGTTTTATTTCCTTAGGTAAATTGTCCTTAAAATTCTTTATAGGCCATAGTAGAAACAATCGTGCACCAGTAACAATAATTAATCTGTCATGTTCTGCCATATATGAATGGAACATTTTGTAATTGTTTTAAAAAGCCACTAGACATCCATCCGACAGAGGGCTAATATCCAATATATACAAAGAACTCAAGAAGTTAAACTCCAGAGAGGCAAGTAACCCTATTAAAAAATGGGGTACAGAGCTAAACAAAGAGTTCTCACCTGAAGAATATCTAATGGCTGAGAAGCACCTAAAGAGATGTTCATCATCCTTAGTCATTAGGGAAATGCAAATCAAAACAACCCTGAGATTCCATCTCACACCAGTCAGGATGGCTAAGATCAAAAACACAGGAGACAGCAGTTGTTGGCGAGGATGTGGAGAAAGAGGAACACTCCTCCACTGCTGGTGAAATTGCAGGCTGGTACAACCACTCTGGAAAGCAGTCTGGCGGTTCCTCAGAAAATTGGGCATGACACTCCCGGAGGATCCGGCTATACCACTCCTGGGCATATACCCAGAGGCTTTACCTGCATGCAATAAGGACACATGCTCCACTATGTTCATAGCAGCCTTATTTATAATAGCCAGAAGCTGGAAAGAACCCAGATGTCCCTCAATGGAGGAATGGATTCAGAAGATGTGGTATATCTACACAATGGAATACTACTCTGCAATTAAAAACAATGAATTCACGAAATTCCTAGGCAAATGGTCAGATCTTGAAAATATCATCCTTAGTGAGGTAACCCAATCACAAAAGAACACACATGGTATGCAGTCACTGATAAGGGGATATTGACCCAGAATCTCTGAATACCCTAGACACAATCCGCATATCAATAGATTTCTAAGAAGATGGAAGGAGAGACCCCTGGTCCTGGAAAGACTGGATGTAGGGGAACGCCAGGACAGAGAAAAGAGAGGGGGTTGAATGGAGAAAAGAGTGAGGGAAGGGGGCTTATGGGACTTTCGGGGAGGGAGGAAACGGGAAAGGGGAAATGATTTTGAATGTAAATTAAAAAAAATAAAATAAAATAAAAAAAAAAGCCACTAGAATCTATAGTGGAATACGGTTGCTTTTTAAGTTAGAAGGGGATCAGAGTATGGAACATTCATGATGTGCTTAATTTAATATCCTTGTCAGAAACAGAAGAACTTGCTCCCCCATTATTTCTTCTGCCCCATGTGAGAACTTAATCAGAACTCATTTGCCAACAACAAAGAGGGCCATTTTCACCTCCACCAGTGATAAATATGAGAACTGATTTTGTGGTTAAAATCACCCAGTTTATGGTACTTTTGTTATAGTATCCAAGTAAAGAATGCAAAATTGTGTTCAGTGTAATTGCTTTGACCTAAGGGGAAACAAAACCCTACACTCTAAAAAAAGGATAATTGAGAAGGTATTCATTACCACTCAGCATTCATTTCCTAAACTATTCTATAGTAAGGAAATTTTTGAAACAATTATTAAGAAAAAAATTTGTTCATCAATAAAGCTTCTTAAAGCCTACCTATATTGCTCTTTCCTAATTTGGGAGGAAATGTCTTTTGAAGTTAAACCAGACATATGACCATAATCCCAGCAGTTGGAGGATAGATAACATGTTGCTTCTCCTCATTAATTTTAGAAGTTAAGTGCAATGGCAAATCTTGTACAAGTTGTATAGTGTACATTTTCACAGGAACTGGGGTAGGGGGAGCCAAAGACAAGTGTCCTCCCTCAGGACCTGCGCACCATGATTTTATTTTTTATTTTTTATTTTTATTTAGTTTTTTCCTTTTGTATTGGATATTTTCTTTTTTTTAATTGTATTTTATTTTCTAAGGTTTTTTTGTTTACTTTCCAAATCATTTCCCCTTTCCCGTTTCCTCCCTCCCCAAAAGTCCCATAAGCCCCCTTCCCTCACTCTTTTCCCCATTCAACCCCCTCTCGCTTCTCTGTCCTGGCATTCCCCTACATCCAGTCTTTCCAGGACCAGGGGTCTCTCCTTCCATCTTCTTGGAAATCTATTGACATGCGAATTGTGTCTAGGGTATTCCGGGATTCTGGGTTAATATCCCCTTATCAGTGACTGCATACCATGTGTGTTTTTTGTGATTGGGTTACCTCACTAAGGGTGATATTTTCAAGTTCTGCCCATTTGCCTAGGAATTTCGTGAATTCATTGTTTTTAATTGCAGAGTAGTATTCCATTGTGTAAATATACCACATCTTCTGAATCCATTCCTCCATTGAGGGACATCTGTGTTCTTTCCAGCTTCTGGCTATTATAAATTAGGCTACTATGAACATAGTGGAGCATGTGTCCTTACTGCATGCAGGTAAAGCCTCTGGGTATATGCCCAGGAGTGGTATAGCCGGTTCCTCCGGGAGTGTCATGCCCAATTTTCTGAGGAACCGCCAGACTGCTTTCCAGAGTGGTTGTACCAGCTTGCAATCCCACCAGCAGTGGAGGAGTGTTCCTCTTTCTCCACATCCTCCCCAACAACTGCTGTCTCCTGTGTTTTTGATCTTAGCCATTCTGACTGGTGTGAGATGAAATCTCAGGGTTGTTTTGATTTGCATTTCCCTAATGACTAAGGATGATGAACATCTCTTTAGGTGCTTCTCAGCCATTAGATATTCTTCAGGTGAGAACTCTTTGTTTAGCTCTGTACCCCATTTTTTAATAGGGTTACTTGCCTCTCTGGAGTTTAACTTCTTGAGTTCTTTGTATATGTTGGATATTAGCCCTCTGTCAGATGTAGGGTTGGTAGAGATCATTTCCCAGTTAGTTGGTTGCCGCTTTGTCTTTTTGACAGTTTTTGCCTTGCAAAAACTTTGTAATTTAATGAGGTCCCATTTGTCTGTTCTTGATCTTAGAGCATAAGCTATTGGAGTTCTGTTCAGGAAATTCTCCCCTGTGCCCATATGTTCAAGGTTCTTCCCTAGTTTCCTTTCTATTAGTTTCAGTGTGTCTGGTTTTATGTGGAGGTCCTTGATCCACTTGGAATTGAGCTTAGTGCAAGGAGAAAAGAATGGGTCAATTTGCATTCTTCTGCATGTTGACCTCCAGTTGAGCCAGCACCATTTGTTGAAAAGGCTACCTTTTTTCCACTGGATGGTTTTAGCTCCTTTGTCAAAGATCAAGTGACCATAGGAGTGTGGATTCATTTCTGGGTCTTCAATTCTGTTCCATTGATTTACATGCCTGTCACTGTATCAATATCATGCGGTTTTTAACACTATTGCTCTGTAGTACAGCTTAAGGTCCGGGATGCTGATTCCCACAGAGGTTCTTTTAGTCTTGAGAATAGTTTTAGCTATTCTGGGTTTTCTGTTATTCCAGATGAATTTTTGAATTGCTCTTTCTAACTCTATGAAGAATTGAGTTGGGATTTTGATGGGGATTGCATTGAATCTGTATATTGATTTTGGCAAGATGGTCAGTTTTGCTATATTAATCCTGCCATTCCATGAGCATGGCAGATTTTTCCATCTTCTGAGATCTTCTTCAATTTCTTTCTTCAGAGACTTGAAGTTCTTGTCATACAGATCTTTCACTTATTTGATTAGAGTCACACCAAGATATTTTATATTGTTTGTGGCTATCGTGAAGGGTATCATTTCTCTTACTTCTTTCTCAGCCTGCTAATCCTTTGAGTATAGGAAGGCTACTGACTTGCTTGAGTTGATTTTTTTTTATTTTTTCAATATATGCATTTTATTTTATTCAGATATGAACTCAGGATGTATTACCCATGTTGTAGTTTTCTATCTTACTTAGTAATTTCATAGTGTTTCTTTTTTTTTTATTTATTTTATTTTATTTTTTTAATTTACATTCCAAATCACTTCCCCTTTCCCGTTTCCTCCCTCCCCAAAAGTCCCATAAGCCCCATTCCCTCCCTCTTTTCTCCATTCAACCCCCTCTCGTTACTCTGTCCTGGCATTCCCCTACATCCAGTCTTTCCAGGACCAGGGGTCTCTCCTTCCATCTTTTTAGAAATCTATTGATATGCGGATTGTGTCTAGGGTATTCCGAGATTCTGGGTCAATATCCCCTTATCAGTGACTGCATACCATGTGTGTTCTTTTGTGATTGGGTTACCTCACTAAGGATGATATTTTCAAGATCTGACCATTTGCCTAGGAATTTCGTGAATTCATTGTTTTTAATTGCAGAGTAGTATTCCATTGTGTAGATATACCACATCTTCTGAATCCATTCCTCCGTTGAGGGACATCTGGGTTCTTTCCAGCTTCTGGCTATTATAAATAAGGCTGCTATGAACATAGTGGAGCATGTGTCCTTATTGCATGCAGGTAAAGTCTCTGGGTATATGCCCAGGAGTGGTATAGCCGGATCCTCCGGGAGTGTCATGCCCAGTTTTCTGAGGAACCGCCAGACTGCTTTCCAGAGTGGTTGTACCAGCCTGCAATTCCACCAGCAGTGGAGGAGTGTTCCTCTTTCTCCACATCCTTGCCAACAACTGCTGTCTCCTGTGTTTTTGATCTTAGCCATCCTGACTGGTGTGAGATGGAATCTCAGGGTTGTTTTGATTTGCATTTCCCTAATGACTAAGGATGATGAACATCTCTTTAGGTGCATCTCAGCCATTAGATATTCTTCAGGTGAGAACTCTTTGTTTAGCTCTGTACCCCGTTTTTTAATAGGGTTACTTGCCTCTCTGGAGTTTAACTTCTTGAGTTCTTTGTATATCTTGGATATTAGCCCTCTGTCGGATGTAAGGTTGGTAAAGATCATTTCCCAGTTAGTTGGTTGCCGCTTTGTCTTTTTGACAGTGTCTTTTGCCTTGCAAAAACACGCCAAGATACTCAATATGGTTTGTGGCTATTGGGAAGGGTATTATTTCTCTTACTTCTTTCTCAGCCTGCTTATCCTTTGAGTATAGGAAGGCTTCTGACTTGCTTGAGTTGATTTTATATCCGGCCACTTTGCTGAAGTCGTTTATCAGCTGTAGGAGTTCTCTGGTGGAGTTCTTTGAGTCGCTTAAGTATACTATCATATCGTCTGCAAATAGTGATAGTTTGACTTCTTTCTTTCCAATTTGTATCCCTTTGACCTCTTTGTGTTTTCTGATTGCTCTGGCTAGAACTTCAAGTACTATATTGAAAAGATATGGAGAGAGAGGGCAGCCTTGTCTAGTCCCTGATTTTAGTGGGATTGCTTCAAGTTTCTCTCCATTTAGATTGATGTTGGCTACCGAATTGCTGTAAATTGCTTTTAGTATGTTTAGATATGGGCCTTGAATTCCTGATATTTCCAAGACCTTTAGCATGAAAGGATGCTAAATTTTGTCAAATGCTTTCTCAGCATCTAATGAGATGACCATGTGGTTTTCTTCTTTGAGACTGTTTATATAGTGGATTACATTGATGGATTTCCTTATATTGAACCATCCCTGCATCCCTGGGATGAAGCCTTCTTGATCATGGTGAATGATCATTTTGATGTGTTCTTGGTTTTGGTTGGCAAGAATTTTATTGAGTATTTTTGCATCGATATTCATAAGAGAGATTGGCCTGAGATTCTCTTTCTTTGTCGGATCTTTGTGTGCTTTTGGTATTAGCGTAATTGTGGCTTCATAGAACGAGTTGGGTAGTGTTCCTTCTGTTTCTATTTTGTGGAATAGTTTGAAGAGTATTGGTGTTAGGTCTTCTTTGAAACTCTGATAGAATTCTGCACTAAAACCATCTGGACCTCTGCTTTTTTTGGTTGGAAGACTTCCAATGACGACTTCTATTTCTTCCGGGGTTATAGGATGGTTTAGATGGTCTATTTGATCCCGATTTAATTTTGGTATTTGGTATCTGTCAAGGAAATTGTCCATTTCCTCGAGATTTTCTAGTTGTGTTGAATACAGGCTTTTGTAGTAGGATCTGATGATTTTTTGAATTTCCTCAGTTTCTGTTGTTATCTCTCCCTTTTCGTTTCTGATTTTATTAATTTGGATACTGTCTTTGTGCCCTCTGGTTAGTCTGGCTAAGGGCTTATCTATCTTGTTGATTTTCTCAAAGAACCAACTCCTCGTTTTGTTGATTCTTTGTATGGTTTTATTTGTTTCTACTTGATTGATTTCAGCCTTGAGTTTGATGATTTCCTGCCTTCTACTCCTCTTTGGTGTATTTGCTTCTTTTTGTTCCAGGGCTTTCAGGTATGCCATTAAGCTGTTAGTGTATGCTGTCTCCCGTTTCTTTTTGGTGGCACTCAGGGCTATGAATTTTCCTCTTAGCACTGCTTCATTGGAGAAGGTACCATGAGGAGGTGAGAAGAAGGTGTATTCTTTAGCTCTAGGATGGAATGTTCTATATATATCAGTTCCATTTGGTCCAAGGCTTCAATTAGATTCACTGTGTCTCTGTTTAGTTTCTGCTTTCCTGAACGATCCATTTCAGAGAGCGGGGTGTTGAAGTCACCCACTATTATCGTGTGAGGTGTGATGTGTGCTTTGAGTTTTAGTAAAGTTTCATTTACGAATGAGGGTGCCCTTACATTTGGAGCATAGATATTCAGAATTGAGAGTTCTTCTTGGTGGATTTTTCCCTTGATCAGTACGAAGTGTCCTTCTGTGTCATTTTGATGACTTTAGGTTGAAAATCAATTTTATCTGATATTAGGATGGCTACTCCGGCTCGTTTCTTGGGGCCATTTGCTTGTAAAATTGTTTTGCAGCCTTTTACTCTGAGGTAGTGTTTGTCTTTGACACTGAGGTGCATTTCCTGCATGCAGCAAAATGCTGGGTCCTATTTACGTATCCAGTCTGCTAGTCTATGTCTTTTAATTGGGGAATTGAGACCATTGATATTAAGAGAGATTAAGGCATAGTGATTATTGCCACCTGCCATTCTTGATGCTATCTTTATGTTTGAGTGGTTATCTACTTTTGGGTCTGAAGCAAGAAGGTTACTATCTCATTTTTTCCAGGGTGTTGTTTCTCTCCCTGTATTGGAGGTTTCCACCTATTATCCTTTGCAGGGCTGGGTTTGTGGAAAGATATTGTGAAAATTTGGTTTTATCATGGAATATCTTGGTCTCTCCATCTATGATGATTGAGAGTTTTGCTGGGTATAGTAGTCTCGGCTGGCATTTGTGTTCTCTTAGTGTCTGCATGAGATCTGCCCAGGATCTTCTGGCTTTCATAGTCTCTGGTGAGAAGTCTGATATGATTCGGATAGGTCTTCCTTTGTATGTTACTTGGCCCTTTTCTCTTACTGCTTTTAATATTCTTTCTTTGTTTAGTACATTTGATATTTTGATTATTATGTGACAGGAGGTATTTCTGTTCTGGTCCAGTCTGTTTGGAGTTCTGTAGGCTTCTTGTACATTCATCGGCATCTCTCTCTTTAGGTTAGGGAAGTTTTCCTCCATAATTTTGTTGAAGATATTTACGGGCCCTTTAAGTTGCAAATCTTCACTCTCATCTAAACCTATAATCCTTAGGTTTGGTCTTCTCATTGTGTCCTGGATTTCCTGGATGTTTTGGGTTACACGTTTTTTGCATTTTGCATTTTCTTTGACTGTTGAGTCGATGCTTTCCATGGTATCTTCAGCACCTGAGATTCTTTCTTCCATCTCTTGTATTCTATTGTTGATGTTTGCATCTATGACTCCTGATTTCTTCCCAAGTTTTTCTATCTCCAAAGTTGTCTCCCTTTGTGATTTGTTAGTTGTTTCTACTTCCTTTTTTAGTTCCTGGATGGATTTGCTGAGATCCTTCACTTGTTTGTATTTTCCTGTATTTCTTTAAGGTATTTTTGCATTTCCTCTTTCAGGATTTCTGCCTGTTGACCCAAGTTCTCCTGCATTTCTCTAAGCGATTTTTGTGTTTCCTCCTTATGGGCTTCCATCTGTTGACCCATATTCTCCTGCATTTTTTTAAGCGATTCTCCTGTTCCCTTTGTAAGGGCATCTATCCGTTGATTCATTTCTTTAAGCAATTTTTGTGTTGCCTCCCTATGGGCATCCATCTGTTGACCCATATTCTTCTGCATTTCTTTATGCGATTTTTGTGATTCCTTTGAAAGTGCATCTACCCGTTGATTCATTTCTTTAAGTGATTTTTGTGTTGCTTCCTTGTGGGCCTCCATCTGTTGATCCCTGTTCTCCTGCATTTCTCTAAGCGATTTTTGTGTTTCCTTTGTAAGCGCTTCTAACCGTTGATTCATGATCTCCTGTAATTCTTTATTAGATTTATTTGTGTCCTTCTTGAAATCCTCTAATAGCATCATGAGAAGTGATTTTAAATCCAGATCTTGTCTTTTGCGTGTGGTGGGGTATCCAGGACTTGCTGCTGTTGGAGAGTTGGGTTTGGATGGTGCCATATTACTTTGATTTCTGTTAGTAACGTTCCTACGTTTGCCTTTTGCCATCTGGTTACCTCTGATGTTAGTTGGTCCTGCTGTCACTGGCTGTTGGTTGGACCTCCTGTGAGCCTGCAAGGCTATTTCTGCCCCTGCTAGATTACCGGGATTCCCCTGGCACCGATTTCTGGGGCCTGCTCTGCTCCTGAGTGACTTTGGAGCCCTGATGTGCCTTGCCCCAACTGATGTTATATTGAAGAATCCCTGCACATCCAAAGGCTCAGTGTAGTGGATTCCTGGAGTAGAGGTCGCCAAAGGGAGGCTTGTAGGCTCCCGCCCTGTGCAGGGGTGTGTGATCTCTCCCGGGGGGGGGAGGGGGCGTCCCTCTGAAGGGCCGAAGTCCCACAGCAGGGCTGGCGAGTTGATTACTGCAGACCTGCCCAGCTCTTGGGAGCAGGGTACACACAAGCTGCCTGAGACCCAAGCGATATTATGCCTGTCTGTCTCTGAGCCTGGAGGTCCCAGCTGCCCTGGTGCTGGAGCAAAGATGGTGGAGTGTACTCTGCACTCTCTAGGTGGCGTAGGTCACCCTGCAGGGGGAATGGCCCACAGCTGAGTTGGCGCCCAGATGACCACAGCACTGTCCTGTTCTTGGGAGCAGATGGAAGCCCCACCAAGCCGTGTCCCAAGCGATGTTATACTGGGGTGAACCTGGATACCTGTCTCCTTAGTGCAGTCGATACCACAACAGAGGTCGCCAAAGGGAAGCTGGTAGGCTCCCGCCCAGTGTGGGGGGGGGGGTCCCTCTGCAAGGCAGAAGTCCCACAGCAGAGCGGGCACACTGGTTACTGCAGATCTGCCCAGCTCTTGGAGCAGGTTACACACAAGCTGCCTGAGACCCAAGCGATATTATGCCTGTCTGTCTCTGAGCCTGGCGGTCCCAGCTGCCCTGGTGCTGGAGCAAAGATGGCGGAATGCCCCCACCATGCTTTAAAAAAAAATCCCTCCCTCCCTCCCTCCCTCCCTCCCCCCTTCCAGGAAATAATAACAACTTTGTCTTTGTGTGTGGGTTTTGTTTTATGCATAGGTTCTAGGATTCAAACTCTGAACTGCCAACC
The DNA here is from genome assembly GCA_036184795.1 of Tokudaia tokunoshimensis. Classification (NCBI taxonomy): domain Eukaryota; kingdom Metazoa; phylum Chordata; class Mammalia; order Rodentia; family Muridae; genus Tokudaia; species Tokudaia tokunoshimensis. The sequence continues at coordinate 11,826,767 of BTHU01000009.1, read as the reverse complement.
AGTATTTCACTGCCAGAGTTATCTTCCCATAATGGGATCTTGATGCCGTTTGAAACTTTTTTTATTTCCCCTCCCTCAAGTGCCCCCTGATCCTCCCTGTCTCTCTTCCCACTCATCTTCATGTTCTTTCTCTCTTCCTTTCAATCTAAACCAAAATTTTAAGAAAACAAAGCAAAACAAACTAAACCAAAAAAATAAAATAAAATTGTGAACAAGCAAATAAAGCTACCAAACTATGACAGGAACCTCCCCCCCCAAAAAAAAACCACAACAGGACCTCATAAAACTAAAACATTTCTGTGTAGCAAAGGACACCATCAATGTGGCAGCCTATAGAATTTGAGAAAAAATTTACCAATTATACATTTGACAGAGCGCCTTTGTATGTAGAGCAAAAACCAAAAACAAATAACTGAACATTTCTAATGGTTGGCACTGATACCAATTCAGGAAACAATTTGACCTTACTAATAAAATTAAAACTAAGCAGTATTTCTAATCCAAGAAAAGTGTTTAAGATGTACAAGAACATTTACAACAATGTCATATAGACCAGCAAAATTTGGGAATAATCCATTGTAGTTTGATAGGAAAGTAGGAAAATATGTTGAGAATATACATACAGTAGAATATAACATTAGGAAAAAGTTCATTACAAGTATATAACATGGATAAGCCTCATTAGTAAAATTAGCCAAACAAAATAAAAATTCACACAAAAAAGTACTACAGGATCCTACTTAAAAATTTAACAGCAATGAAGAAATCTAAGTATAAAATGGATATAAATTGTGGATCTACTCTTTGTTTTTCATGTGTATTGATATAACTACACCCACACATAGGAAGGCTTTGCACCTTGAGATAAGTTCTCTTATTGAACCCAAATCTCTCTATTAGATAGACTTAGGCTAGCTGAACATTGAGTTGCCAGGATTTGCTTGTCTTCTCTTCCATCATCAACCCCCAAAGATGAGGTTACAGGTATAAGCTGCCAAGCTTGGCTGTTCATGTACTCTTGTTTAAACAGCCCATACTCTCACCCACTGAGCCATCTCCTCTGCCTCTAGTTATTCTTAAAGTAATATTTACTCTACTAAAATTAGATAGACTGTATATAGTTGTTCATTGAATGACTCTGTGTATCTTACATATATTTTATAAATATTCATTTGAAACTAGTCAATGAAATAATTCTATATGATACTCAGTGTTAATACAGCTTTAAAATATTTGTGTATATAAAAAATATAAATAGGATCTAATTGAAACCATTATCTATGAGATGTTATGAATAACATATAACTAGCTAGCACTGTGCTACACTTTTTTAAAAAAGATTTATTTATTTATTTATTTATTTAATGTATGTGAGTACACAATTGCTCTTTTCAGACATACCAGAAGAGGGCATCTGACCCCATCGCACATGATTGTGAGCCACCATGTGGTTGCTGGGAACTGAACTCAGGACCTCTGGAAGAGCAGTCAGTGCTCTTAACCACTGAACCATCTCTCCAGCCCATGTTGCACTTTTAAAAGAAATTATATCACCTTTATGAAAATATCTATAAATAGTTGGTATATATATATAATTTTACCTGTAAAGAATGAGTCCCCCAAAGTAAGCATAACTTTGCCAAAATATATTTAGCAAATCAGAGTTTAAACTCAGTGTGATACGAGAGTATATGTTCTCAACCATAGTAGCAGAAACTATAGAATCCACTGTTAACCTTCCATGTGTACTATAGACATCACTCATAGTCTGATAAAGTCTATAGAGTTCCCTTTAGAATAATGTTTTTAAGTACATAAAATATAATACGTCAGATCAATTGTTTGTGATACAGCAATGAAGACATTAAATGTATGCATGTACTTTTAAATTACTGCTTTTATGGAGGGTCTAATTGTAAAGTTTTAGAATAGTAACTACCAGTTATATCTTGAGACACATAACTATAATGTGATAGAAAAATATCTAACTTTTATAGGCAAAAAAGTTACCATTACACTAGTAACCATGATCTATTGTCTGTGTCCACTATTTGAAGAAATTGGATTTTATTTAGAAATCAGCAGACATAGGACTGCAGATTTGTGTCACTGGAAGAGCTTGGTTCGAATGGATGAGATCCTGTGTGTGATCTCCAAAATAAATAAAAAAACATTAGCAGACATGAGATTGTAGGTGTGTGTCAGCAAAGAGAAGTGTTGGTAAGCATGTTTGAGACCCTATGTTTGATCCCCAACATAAATACATGACAGACATGTAGGTGTGCATCAGTGGGAGAACACTTGGTTAGTGTGTGTCAGATACTGAGTTTAATCCCTGATGTAAATAAAATGGCAGAAAGTGGGACGGTAATATTTTTCTCAACTTGATTAAAGCCTGCTTTATTATATCAAGTTGTAAATGTTCCAACATATGTTTTACTTTAAAAGATCATTCTCACAAAACCTACTCTCTGGCTTGAGATTATAATCAAAAAGTGATCTGCAAATACATTTAGTTTATTAGAAAAAATACTTCCTCTAGTGAATTTTTTCAGAAATGAGGGTTAGAGTAGCCAAAAACCTGTATAGACAAAATAAAGTTTAGGGATCATATAGAAGGTTTTATGTATAAGCTTTGAAATTGGTTTCTGATATTTACTGCCATATACTATCCATAAAATAATTTATTATTGATTCAGTACCATATAGCATATGCAAAATTTCATGCCATACTTAGAGAAGAAAATTCAAATAACTGGATACCTTTAAAGGTTTACTTGGGCTAATTTTTTTTTAACTAAGGTTGTGTACTTGCTTTTCTTATGATTTTAACATACTGGCACAGCACCTGGGGAACCTGACTCTGACCAACAAGGAGGAATTGCTTGGCTAATTGAAAGTGACAGAAACCTTGGGAGAAAGCAATAGCACACCAAGGATAATTATAAAAAGTAACATGAGCACTAAGGAATACTGTTAAGAACCTAAAGCTCCCAAATGAGGTTAGACTTGCAAAAACAATCTAAGAGAGGGCAAATAATGGGCCTTTTAAAATTCTGCTCAGAACCAGGAGATAATCAGGGCAAAGACATGTACAGCTTCTCATACTGGCTCAGTGCTATCAGAGAAAGAACAACTCGATGTCTTGCTCCATTTATAACAAAAGAAGCATATGCTGGGATGGTGAATGAGCCATTGTTTGTGGTATCAAGCACCTGGGTTTAATTTCTCTTCACAATAGTAAAAAGTATGGAGGCCATAGTTTTGAACTAAGCTTCCCCTCCAAGGCAGAAAAAAATACTCTTCTTGCTAAAACTGGATATCACCAAACTGAAAGCATCCAACCTAGCAAATGAGTTAGTTTAAGCCCACATGATAAGGACTATGCTCTGTTGTAAGCCTGCTAGGAAAGTTACTTTGAAGTGATCAGTTGGCTTTGTATTCCTTGTTTGTACTCTTTTGTCTCGTTCTGCTTATGAAGCCCACCTCCCCATTCCAGCTCATTGAATCATCTATATTAGAGAATGAGATACAACTCAACTTGAGATTCATCAATAAAGCCAGTCTATTTTTTAAGATAAATGTTTTGTGATTTTTGACATTTGTCAACACTTATATTTATTATGCTGATCAGGTGTTTCTCCAATCTGTAAGACTAAGATAATATTTCTCATAGGAATTATCTGAATAATGGAAACAATATTTTAGAACATGGAATTAGGCTCACAAATAGTACCTAAGAATAGTAACTCTAACTTGCTAATTCTTTTTTTTTTTTGGTTTTTAAAGTATTTATTTACATTGTTTCTGTGTATGTAGGTGCATGCACGAGTGAGTGGTTTGCAGACTGCACTCAGGGCATCAGGGAAAAGCCAGTTCTTTCCCTCCCCACACAGACTTCTGGGACTGAACTCATACCACCATGTTTGGTGACAAGTGCCTTTATTGACCAAGTCGTCTTGTTGGCACCTGGACAAATTTCTTTATTTTTTTTAAAGATTTATTTATTTATTTTATGTATGTGAGTACACTGTAGCTGTCTTCAGACACACCAGAAGAGGGCATGGATCCCAGCAGCCTTATTTATAATAGCCAGAAGCTGGAAAGAACCCAGATGTCCCTCAATGGAGGAATGGATACAGAAAATGTGGTATATTTACACTATTGAATACTACTCAGCTATTAAAAACAATGAATTCATGAAATTCTTAGGCAAGCGGGTGGAACTGGAGAATGTCATCTTGAGTGGGGTGACCCATTCACAAAAGAACACACATGGTATGCACTCACTGATAAGTGGATATTAGCCCAGGAGCTTGGAATACCCAAGAAACAATTCACATATAAAATGATGCCCAAGAAGAAGGAGGGAGAGGCCCCTGGTCCTGGAAAGGCTCAATGCAGCAGTATAGGGGAATACCAGGACAGGGAAGTGGGAATGGGTTGATTGGGGAACTTGCTAATTCTTATTAAAAGGTATGTATAAATAGTAGTGAAAAGAAAACTATTCCCATTTAGGTGAAGAAATCCTCATAATTCCTAATGATTTAGGTTTAGATTGTATCACCTGCTATGACTGGTTGGCATTCCAGGCTTTTGACAGAAAATAAGATCTGAAAACACTCATATACATATTTGAGGAATTTCAGGAAATAAAGAGAGCAAACTAAACTAAACTTCAGCACATGTGCATCTTTTAAGGTAAGAAATGGAACTCTTGGCAAAGTCAGGAATTCAAGGCCCATATGGAAACATAATAAAAGAACTCTACAGCAAACCAACAGCCACTATCAAATTAAATGGAGAAAAACTTGAAGCAATCCCACTAAAATCAGGGGCTATAAAAGGCTTCCCACTTTCTATATAGTACTTGAAGTTCTAGCTAGAGCAATAAGACAGGAAAAAAATCAAGGGGATACAAAGGAAGGAGTCAAGGTATCCGTATTTGTGGATGATATGATAGTATGCATATGTGACCCCAAAAATTCTACCAGAGAACTTCTATAGATAATAACTTCAGCAAAGTGGCTGTATAAAAAATTAAATCAGTAGCCTTCCTCTATACAAATGATAAAAGGTCTGAAAAAGAAAATAGGGAAACAACATCCTTCACAATTGTCACAAATAATATAAAATATTTTGGTGTAGCTCTAACCAAGGAAGTGAAAGATCTGTTTGACAAGAACTTCAAATCTGAAGAAAGAAATCAAAGAAGACCTCAGAAGATGGAAAAATCTCCCATGCTCATGGATTGGTAGGATTAACAGAATAAAAATGGCCATCCTACCAAAAGCAATTTACAGATTCAATGCAATCCCCATCAGAATTCTAACACAATTCTTCAAAGACGTGGAAAAGGACATGGAAAAACAAAAAGCCCAGGATAGCAAAAGTAATTCCCAACAATAAAAGAACTTCTGAGGGAATGACCATCCCAGACCTGAAGCTGTACAACAGAGCAATAGTGATAAAAAACAAAACAAAACAAAACATGATATTGGTACAGTGACAGGTCAATCCATGGAATAGAATTGAAGAATCAGAAATAAGCCCACACACCTATGGACACTTGATCTTTAACAAAGAAGCCAAAACCAGTGGAAAAAAGAAAGCATCTTCAACAAATGGTGCTGGTCTAACTGGTAGCCTGCATGTAGAAAAATGCAAATTGATCTATATTTATCTCCCTGTACAAAGCTCAAGTCCAAGTGGATCAAGGACCTCAACATAAAACCAGATACACTAAATCTAACAGAAAATAAAGTGGGAAATAGCCTCAAATACATTGACACAGGAGAAAATTTCCTGAACAGAACACCAATGGCGCAGGCTCTAAGATTAACAATTGACAAATGGGACCACATGAAACTGAAAAACTTCTGTAAGGCAAAGAACACTACACATTGGGAAAAGATCTTCACTAACCCAATATTCGATAGAAGGCTAATGTCCAAAATATACAAAGAACTCAAGAAGTTAGACTCCAGAAAACTAAATAACCCTATTAAAAATGGGGTATAGAACAAAACAGAATTCTCAACAGAGGAGTCTCAAATACCTGAGAAGCACTTAAAGAAATATTAAACATCCTTAATCATCAGGGAAATGCAAATCAAAATGACCCTGAGATTCTACCTTACACTAACCAGAATAGCTAAGATCAAAAACTTAAGGAATAGTATATGCTTGTGAAGATGTGAAGAAAGAGGAATACTCCTCTATTGCAGGAGGGAGTGCAAACTGGTACAACCACTCTGGAAATCAATCTGAAGGTTCCTCAGAAAATTGGAAATAGATCTACCTGAAGTCCCAACTATACCACTACTGGGAATACACCCAAAAGATGCTCTACCATAACACAAGGACATATGCTCCATTATGTTCATAGCAGCCTTATATGTAATAGTCAGAAGCTGGAAGAAACACAGATGTCCCACAACTGAATAATGGATACAGAAAATGTGGTTCATTTACACAATGGAACACTGTTTAGCCATTAAAAACAAGGACATCATGATTTTTTCAGGCATATGGACAGAACTTGAAAATATCATCCTGAGTGAGGTAACTCAGACCCAAAGGACATACATGGTATATATGCACTGATAAGTAGATATTACCCAAAAAGTTCAGAATACCCACGATAAAATTCATAGACAGAAATTTAACATGAAGAAGGCCCAAGTGTGGTTACCTGGTACCCACTTAGAACGGGAACAAAATAATCATGGGAGGCGGAGGGAGGGAGGAAACTAGGTGGGAGTGGGGATGGGAGAGGAGAAAAGGAAGGACAGGGTCAGGTATGGGGAGAGACAGGAGGGATGCCCAGAGGGCCAGCAGAATGAATTGAAATATGCAGTAGTGGTTGTTATGGGGCAGGGGGAACTTCTAGAAAGTCCCAGAAACCTGGGATGTGAGAGGTTACTAGGATTCAATGGGAATGACATTAGCCAAAATGCCCAACAGTAGGAAGATGGAACCTAAAGAGACTATCTCAACTGGCCCCTAGTTGAGGCATGGGGCTACCCACCCATCTGAAAAATTTTAACCCAGAATTGTTCCTGTCTAAAGGAAATGCAGGGACAAAAATGGAGTAGAAACTGAAAGAAAGGCCACCAAGTGACCAGTCTAACTTGGGATCCATCATATGCACACACACACCCCAAATTTTGACATTACTACTGAGACCAAATTATCAGTGCAGGCAGGAGCCTGGCATGGCTGTACTGTGAGAGGCTCTACCAGCAACTGACAGGGACAAATGGTTTCAGCCAGATAGGTCTGCGACTAATATGGAAGAGTTAGGAGAAGTGAAGGAGCTAAGGGGATTGTAACCCCATAGGAAGAACAACACTGTCAACTAACCCAGACCCCTCAGAATTCCCAGAGATTACTAAGTCAGAAGCCAAGGAGCATACAGGATTGATCTATGCCCCCAGGCACATAAGAGGACTGCCTTGTCTGGCCTCAGAGGGAGAGTTCTGTGGAAATGATGCCCTAGGGAAGAGGGATGCTGGTGGGGGTGAGTTGGGAATCCGGGTAAGTGGTGGGGAAGCGCCTTCTCAGAGGTGGTAAGGAGAGGGGGAATGGGGTGAAGAACTCAGGGAGGGGGGACCATGAAGTGGGGCAAGTTTTGGAATGTAAATAAAATATTATTTTTAAGAAAGAAATGGAACTTTAAAAAATTGTGTGTGTGTGTGTGTGTGTGTGTGTGAATGGTAGATGCCCTGGAGCTGGAGTTATAGGCAGTTATGAGCTGCCTGATGTGGGTTCTGAGAATCAAATTTAGGTTCTCTGCAAGAGCAATTCATGTGCTTTTTTAAAATTAATTTATGTTTTTACACTCCATATTTTATTCCCCACCACCACCATCTATCCTCCAACTGTTCCACATCCCATACCTCCTCCTCACCCACTGTCTCCACGTGGATGTCCCCTACCCCACCCCACCTGACCTCTAAACTCCCTGGGGCCTCCAGTCTCTTGAGGGTTAGTTAGGTGCATCATCTCTGAATGATCACCAACCCAGAAGACCTCTACTGTATGTGTGTGTGGGCCTCATATCAGCTGGTGTATGCTGCCTATTTGGTGGTGCAGTGTTTGAGAGATCTTGGGGATCCAGATTCAGGACTTGGAACCTCGCCTTGAGCTGGATTCCAATTTGGACCTGTCGCTGGAACTTCTTTTCTTTAGTCTCCTCTCCAATTCCATTCCTGTAATTCTTTCAGACAGGAACAATTATGGGTCGGAGTTGTGACTGTGGGATAGCCCCCTCTCCCTCATTTGATGCCCTGTCTTCCTGCTGGAGGTAGACTCTATAAGTTCCCTCTCCTTACTGTCAGGCATTTCATGTAAGGTCCCTCCCTTTGAGTCCTATGAGTCTCTTACCTCCCAGGTTTCTGGTACATTCTGGAGGGTCCCCCAACTTCCTATCTCCCGAGGTTGGCTGTTTCCATTCTTTCTGCTGGCCCTCAGGCTTCAATCCTTTTCCCTCACCCAATACCAGATCAGGTTCCCCTCTCTCCCTACACTCCCTCCTCACCCCCACCCCTGTCTAATTTCCCTCCAAGGTCCCTCCCTCCCTCTCCATTTGTGATTACTTTCTTTTCCCTCCCAAGTGGGACTGAGGTGTCCTCACTTGGGTACATCAGCTTGTTGACCATTTTGAGTTCTGTGAACTGTATCTTGGGTACTCTGTACTTTTTTTCTGGCTAACATCCACTTACTAGTGAGTACATGCCATGTACTTTGGGGTCTAAGTTACCTCACTCAGAATGGTATTTTCTACTTCCATCCATTTGCCTGCAAAACTCAAGATGTCCTTGTTTTTAAAAGCTGAGTAGTATTCCATTGTGTAAATGAACCACATTTTCTGTATCCATTCTTCTGTTGTGGGACATCTGGGTTGTTTCCAGCTTCTGGCTATCACAAATAAGGTTGCTATGAACATAGTGGAACACGTGTGCCTGTGGCATGGTGGGGCATCTTTTGGGTATATACCCAAGAGTAGTATAGCTGGGTCTTCAAGTAGATCTATTTCCAATTTTCTGAGGTACTTCCAGATTGATTTCCAGAGTGGTTGTACCAGTTTTCAATCCCACCAGCAATGGAGGAGTGTTCCTCTTTCTCCACATCCCCCCTAACAAGTGCTATCACCTGAGGTTTTGATCTTAGCCATTCTGACTGGTGTAAGGTGGAATCTCAGGGTTCTTTTGATTTGCATTTCTCTGATGACTAAGGACTTTGAACATTTCTTTAGGTACTTCTACGCCATTCCAGATTCCTCAGTTGTGAAATCTCAGTTTAGTTCTATACCCCATATTTTGGTTGGATTGTTTCTTGAGTTCTTTGTATATTTTGAATGTTAACCCTCTATCGAATGTGGGGTTAGTGAAAATTTTTTCCCAATCGGTAGGTTGCTGATTTGTCTTATTGTCTATGTCCTTTGCCTTACAGAAGCTTTCCAATTTCATGAGGTCCCATTTATCAATTCTTGATCTTAGAGCATGATCTATTTGAGTTCTGATTAGGAAATTTCCCCCTATATGAATGAGTTCAAGGATCTTTCCCAGTTTCTCTTCTTTCAGATTCAGTGTATCTGATTTTATGTTGAGGTCCTTGATCTACTTGGGCTTAAGCTTTGTGCAAATATGGGTCTATCTTCATTTTTCTACATAGAGACAGCCAGTTATACCAGCACCATTTGTTAAAGATGCTTTCTTTTTTCCATTGTATATTTTGGCTTCTTTGTAAAAAATCAAGTGTCCTTAAGTGTGTGGTTTTATTTCTGGCTCTTCAATTCTATTCCATTGATCAGTGTGTCTGTCTCTGTACCAATACCATCCAGTTTTTATCACTATTGCTCTGTAGTAAAGCTTAAGATCAGGGATGGTGATTTCCTCTGAGTACTTTTATTGTTAAGAATTGTTTTCACTCTTCTGGGTTTTTTGCCTTTCCAGATGAATTTGAGAATTGCTATTTACATGTCTTTGAATAATTGTTTTGGGATTTTGATGGAAAGTGCTTTGAATCTATAGATTGCCTTTGGTAGGATGGCCATTTTTACTATGTTAATTCTGCCAATCCATGAGCATGGGAGATCTTGCCATTTTCTGAGATCTTCCATTCCTTTCTTGAGATACTTGAAGTTATTGTCATACTGGTCTTTCACTTGTTTGGTTAGAGTTACCCCAAAATATTTTATATTATTTTTGGCTATTGTGAAGGGAGCTGTTTCCCTAATTTCTTTCTCAGCCTGTTTATCCTGTGTATAAAGGAAGGCTACTGATTTATTTGAGTTAATTTTATATCCTGATACTTTGCTGAAGTTGTTTATCAGCTGGAGGAGATCTCTGGTAGAATTTTGGGGGTCACTTATGAATACTATCATATCATCTGCAAATAGTGATACCTTTATTTCTTTCTTGCCAATTTGTATCCACTTGATCTCTTTTTCTTGTCTTATTGTTCTAGCTAGCACTTGGAGTACTATATTGAATAGATATGGGGAGAGTGTACATTCTTATCTTATCCCCAATTTTGGGGGATTGCTTCAAGTATGTCTCTATTTAATTTGATAATGCCTCTTGGTTTGCTTTTATTATGTTTAGGTATGGGCCTTGAATTCCTGATCTCTCCAATTCTTTTAACAAGAAGAGGTGTTGTATTTTGTCAAATGCTTTTTCTGCATCTAAGGAAATGATCATGTGATTTTCTTTCTTTGAGTTTATCTATGTAGTGGATAACGTTAATGCATCCCTGGGTTAAAGCCTACTTGATCATGGTGAATGATGGTTTTGATGTGTTCTTGGATTCGATTTGCAAGAATTTTTTTTTGAGTATTTTTGCATCAGATGTTCATAAGTGAGATTCATCTGAAGTTTTTTGTTTGTTTGTTGGTTGGTTGGTTGGTTGGTTCCTTGTGTGCTCTATGTATCAGAGTAATTGTGGATTCATAGAACAAGTTATGTAGTGTTCCTTCTCTTTTTATTTTATGGAATAGTTTGAGAAAATTGGTATCAGGTCTTCTTTGAAAGTCTGGTAGAATCCTGCACTAAATCCATCTGGCCCTGGGCTTTTTATGGTTGGGAGGTTTTTAATGACTTCTATTTCCTTGTGCTATATGGGCCAGTTAAGATAATTTATCTGATCTTGATTTAATTTTGGTATGTGGTATCTGTCTAGAAAACCATCCATTTCACCTAGATTTTCCAGTTTTGTTAAGTATAGGCTTTTATAGTAGGCTCTGATGATTTTTTTGAATTTCCTCAGTTTCTGTTGTTATTTCTCCCTTTTCATTTCTGATTTTGTTAATTTGGAAACTGTTTCTTGGCCCTTTCATTAGTTTGGCTAGGGGTTTATCTATTTTATTGATTCTCTCAAAGAACCAGCTTCTCATTTTGTTGATTCTTTGTATTGTTTTCTTTGTTTCTATTTGGTTGATTTTGACCCTGAGTTTGACTATTTCCTGCCTTCTACTCCTTTTGGGTGAGTTTGTTCCTTTTTTTTCTAGAGCTCTTAGGTGTACTGTTATTAGTATAAGACTCTCCAGTTTCTTTACCTGGGCACTAAGTGCTATGAACTTTCCTCTTAACGGTGCTTTCATTGTGTCCCATATGTTTGGGTATGATGTGTCAATATTTTCTTAAATTCCAGGAAGTCTTTAATTTTCCTTCTTTATTTCTTTCCTGACCAAGTTATCATTGAGTTGTTCAGTTTCCACGTGAATCTGAGATTTCTGTAGCTTTTGCTGTTCTTGAAGACCAGCCTTAGGCCGTGGTGTTTGATAGGATGCATGGTATCATTTCAATCTTCTTGTGTCATTTGAGGGTTGTTTTGTGACCAATTATATTGTCGATTTTGGAGAAGGTACCATGAGGTGCTGAGAAAAAGTTGTATTCTTTTGTTTTAGGGTGAAATGTTCTGTAGACATCTATTAAATACATTTGGTTCATAACCTCTTTTAGTTTCACTGTGTCTCTGTTTAGTTTCTGTTTCACTGTCCATTGGTGAGAGTGGGGTGTTGAAGTCTCCTGCTATTATTGTGTGATGTTCAATGTGTGTTCTTTTATGAATATGGGTGCGCTCGCATTTGGGTCGTACATGTTCAGAATTGAGACTATCTCTTGCCCTTCCGCGACCTCTGTTCCCGCGGACTGCGCTGGAGAGACCGGTACCCAGGCTCTCCCCCCGATATAACATCACTTGGGACACGACCTGTTGGGGCTTCCGTCTGTGCCCGAGGGCGGGTTGGCGCTGTGGTCGTCTGGGTGCCAGATCGGCGGGCCATCGTGACCACAGGGTGAGCGGCGCCACGGAGACTGCCCTCCGCCATCTTTGCTCCAGTGACCAGGTAGTTGGGACCGCCAGGCTCAGAGACAGACAGGCATAATATCGCTTCGGGTTCAGGCAGCTTGTGTGTAACCTGCTCCCAGGTGCTGGGCTGATCTGCAGTGACCAGCGCGCCAGATCTGCTGTGGGACTTCTGCCTGGCAGAGGGACGCCCCCTCCCCCCCCCAGGAGAGATCACACACCCCTGCACAGGGCAGGAGCCTGCCAGCCTCCCTTTGGCGACCTCTGCTCCAGGAATCCACTAGGCTGAGCCTTTAGATGTGCAAGGCCTCCCCAATATAAGATCACTTGGGGCAAAGCACATTAGGGCTCCAAAGTCACTCAGGAGCAGGCAGGCCCCAGAAATCGGTGCCAGGGGAATCCTGGTAATCCAGGGGGGGCAGAAATAGCTTTGCAGGCTCACAGGAGGTCCAACCAACAGCCAGTGGCAGCAGGACCAACTAACACCAGAGGTATCCAGATGGTAAAAGGCAAACGTAGGAATGTTACTAACAGTAATCAAAGTAATGTGGGACCATCCGAACCCAACTCTCCAACAGCAGCAAGTCCTGGATACCCCACCACACCCGAAAGACAAGATCTGGATTTAAAATCACTTCTCATGATGCTATTAGAGGATCACAAGAAGGACACAAATAAATCTCATAAAGAGTTACAGGAGACCATGAATCAACGGTTAGAAGCCCTTACAAAGGAAACACAAAAATCGCTTAGAGAAATGCGGGAGAACATGGATCAAAAGATGGAGGCGCACAAGGAGACAACACAAAAATCGCTTAACGAGATGAATCAACGGGTAGATGCACTCACAAAGGAATCACAAAATTTGCATAAAGAAATGCAGAAGAATATGGGTCAACAGACGGAAGCCCATAAGGAGGCAACACAAAAATTGCTTAAAGAAATGAATCAACGGTTAGATGCCCTTACAAAGGAAACACGAGAACTGCTTAAAGAAATGCAGGAGACGATGGATCAACAGATGGAATCCCATGAGGAGGAAACACAAAAATCGCTCAGAGAAATGCAGGAGAACGTGGGTCATCAGGAAGAAATCCTGAAAGAGGTAATGCAAAAATACCTTAAAGAAATACAGGAAAATACAAACAAACAAGTGAAGGATCTCAGCAAATCCATCCAGGAACTAAAAAAGGAAGTAGAAACAACTAAGAAATCACAAAGGGAGACAACTTTGGAGATAGAAAACCTTGGGAAGAAATCAGGAGTCATAGATGCAAACATCAACAATAGAATACAAGAGATGGAAGAAAGAATCTCAGGTGCTGAAGATTCCATAGAAAGCATCGACTCAACAGTCAAAGAAAATGCAAAATGCAAAAAACGCGTAACCCAAAACATCCAGGAAATCCAGGACACAATGAGAAGACCAAACCTAAGGATTATAGGTATAGATGAGAGTGAAGATTTGCAACTTAAAGGGCCAGTAAACATCTTCAACAAAATTATGGAGGAAAACTTCCCTAACTTAAAGAGAGAGATGCCGATGAACATACAAGAAGCCTACAGAACTCCAAACAGACTGGACCAGAACAGAAATACCTCCCGTCACATAATAATCAAAACACCGAATGTTCTAAACAAAGAAAGAATACTAAATGCAGTAAGAGAAAAGGGCCAAGTAACATACAAAGGAAGACCTATCCGAATCACATCAGACTTCTCACCAGAGACTATGAAAGCCAGAAGATCCTGGGCAGATCTCATGCAGACACTAAGACAGCACAAATGCCAGCCTAGACTACTATACCCAGCAAAACTCTCAATCACCATAGATGGAGAGACCAAGATATTCCATGATAAAACCAAATTTTCACAATATCTTTCCACAAATCCAGCCCTGCAACGGATAATAGGTGGAAACCTCCAATACAGGGAGAGAAACAACACCCTGGAAAAAATGAGATAATAACCTTCTTGAATCAAACCCAAAAGTAGATAACCACTCAAACATAAAGATAGCGTCAAGAATGGCAGATGGCAATAATCACTATGCCTTAATCTCTCTTAATATCAATGGTCTCAATTCCCCAATTAAAAGACATAGACTAGCAGACTGGATACGTAAACAGGACCCAGCATTTTGCTGCATGCAGGAAACGCACCTCAGTGTCAAAGACAAACACTACCTCAGAGTAAAAGGCTGGAAAACAATTTTACAAGCAAATGGCCCCAAGAAACGAGGTGGAGTAGCCATCCTAATATCGGATAAAATTGATTTTCAACCCAAAGTCATCAAAAAAGACACAGAAGGACACTACATACTGATCAAGGGAAAAATCCACCATCAAGAACTCTCAATCCTGAATATCTATTCTCCAAATGCAAGGGCACCCTCATTCGTAAAAGAAACTTTACTAAAACTCAAAGCACACATCGCACCGCACACAATAATAGTGGGTGACTTCAACACCCCGCTCTCTGAAATGGATCGTTCAGGAAAGCAGAAACTAAACAGGGACACAGTGAATCTAATTGAAGCCTTGGACCAAATGGAACTAACTGATATATATAGAACATTTCATCCTAGAGCTAAAGAATACACCTTCTTCTCAGCTCCTCATGGTACCTTCTCCAAAATTGACCATATAATTGGTCACAAATCAGACCTCAACAGATACAAGAAGATAGAAATAATCCCATGCCTCCTATCAGATCACTATGGAATAAGGGTGGTCTTCAATGGCAACAAAAACAAAAGAAAACCCACGTACACATGGAGGCTGAACAATGCTCTACTCAATGATAACTTGGCCAAGGTGGAAATAAAGAAAGAAATCAAAGACTTTTTGAAAGTTAATGAAAATGAAGGCACAACATACCCTAACTTATGGGACACAATGAAAGCAGTGCTAAGAGGAAAATTCATAGCCCTGAGTGCCGCCAAAAAGAAACGGGAGACAGCATACACTAACAGCTTAATGGCACACCTGAAAGCCCTGGAACAAAAAGAAGCAAATACACCAAAGAGGAGTAGAAGGCAGGAAATCATCAAACTCAGGGCTGAAATCAATCAAGTAGAAACAAAGAAAACCATACAAAGAATCAACAAAACGAGGAGTTGGTTCTTTGAGAAAATCAACAAGATAGATAAGCCCTTAGCCAGACTAACCAGAGGGCACAGAGATAGTATCCAAATTAATAAAATCAGAAACGAAAAGGGAGAGATAACAACAGAAACTGAGGAAATTCAAAAAATCATCAGATCCTACTACAAAAACCTGTATTCAACACAACTAGAAAATCTTGAGGAAATGGACAATTTCCTTGACAGATACCAAGTACCAAAATTAAATCAGGATCAAATAGACCATCTAAACCGTCCTATAAGCCCTGAAGAAATAGAAGTTGTCATTGGAAGTCTTCCAACCAAAAAAAGCACAGGTCCAGATGGTTTTAGTGCAGAATTCTATCAGACCTTCAAAGAAGACCTAACACCAATACTCTTCAAACTGTTCCACAAAATAGAAACAGAAGGAACACTACCCAACTCGTTCTATGAAGCCACAATTACACTAATACCAAAAGCACACAAAGATCCGACAAAGAAAGAGAATCTCAGGCCAATCTCTCTTATGAATATCGATGCAAAAATACTCAATAAAATTCTTGCCAACCGAATCCAAGAACACATCAAAACGATCATTCACCACGATCAAGTAGGCTTCATCCCAGGGATGCAGGGATGGTTCAATATAAGGAAATCCATCAATGTAATCCACTACATAAACAATCTCAAAGAAAAAAACCACATGGTCATCTCATTAGATGCTGAGAAAGCATTTGACAAAATTCAGCATCCTTTCATGCTAAAGGTCTTGGAAAGATCAGGAATTCAAGGCCCATATCTAAACATAGTAAAAGCAATTTACAGCAAACCAGTAGCCAGCATCAATCTAAACGGAGAGAAACTTGAAGCAATCCCACTAAAATCAGGGACTAGACAAGGCTGCCCTCTCTCTCCATATCTTTTCAATATAGTACTTGAAGTTCTAGCTAGAGCAATTAGACAAGAAAAACAGGTCAAAGGGATACAAATTGGAAAGGAAGAAGTCAAACTATCACTATTTGCAGACGATATGATAGTATACATAAGCGACCCAAAGAACTCCACCAGAGAACTCCTACAGCTGATAAACGACTTCAGCAAAGTGGCCGGATATAAAATCAACTCAAGCAAGTCAGAAGCCTTCCTATACTCAAAGGATAAGCAGGCTGAGAAAGAAGTAAGAGAAATAATACCCTTTACGATAGCCACAAACCATATTAAGTATCTTGGCGTGACGCTAACCAAACAAGTGAAAGATCTGTATGACAAGAACTTCAAGTCTCTGAAGAAAGAAATTGAAGAAGACCTCGGAAGATGGAAAAATCTGCCATGCTCATGGATTGGCAGGATTAATATAGTAAAAATGAGCATCTTACCAAAAGTAATACACAGATTCAATGCAATCCCCATCAAAATCCCAACTCAATTCTTCTTAGAGTTAGAAAGAGCAATTCAAAAATTCATCTGGAATAACAGAAAACCCAGAATAGCTAAAACTATTCTCAAGAGTAAAAGAACCTCTGGGGGAATCAGTATCCCGGACCTCAAGCTGTACTACAGAGCAATAGTGTTAAAAACTGCATGGTATTGGTACAGTAACAGACATGTAGATCAATGGAACAGAATTGAAGACCCAGAAATGAATCCACACTCCTATGGTCACTTGATCTTTGACAAAGGAGCTAAAACCATCCAGTGGAAAAAAGATAGCCTTTTCAACAAATGGTGCTGGCTCAGCTGGAGGTCAACATGCAGAAGAATGCAAATTGACCCATCCTTATCTCCTTGCACTAAGCTCAATTCTAAGTGGATCAAAGATCTCCACATAAAACCAGACACACTGAAACTAATAGAAGGGAAACTAGGGAAGAACCTTGAACATATGGGCACAGGGGAGAATTTCCTGAACAGAACTCCAATAGCTTATACTCTAAGATCAAGAATAGACAAATGGGACCTCATTAAATTACAAAGTTTTTGCAAGGCAAAAGACACCGTCAAAAAGACAAAGCGGCAACCAACTAACTGGGAAATGATCTTTACCAACCTTACATCCGACAGAGGGCTAATATCCAAGATATACAAAGAACTCAAGAAGTTAAACTCCAGAGAGGCAAGTAACCCTATTAAAAAATGGGGTACAGAGCTCCACAAAGAGTTCTCACCTGAAGAATATCTAATGGCTGAGAAGCACCTAAAGAGATGTTCATCATCCTTAGTCATTAGGGAAATGCAAATCAAAACAACCCTGAGATTCCATCTCACACCAGTCAGGATGGCTAAGATCAAAAACACAGGAGACAGCAGTTGTTGGCGAGGATGTGGAGAAAGAGGAACACTCCTCCACTGCTGGTGGAATTGCAGGCTGGTACAACCACTCTGGAAAGCAGTCTGGCGGCTCCTCAGAAAACTGGGCATGACACTTCCGGAGGATCCGGCTATACCACTCCTGGGCATATACCCAGAGACTTTACCTGCATGCAATAAGGACACATGCTCCACTATATTCATAGCAGCCTTATTTATAATAGCCAGAAGCTGGAAAGAACCCAGATGTCCCTCAACGGAGGAATGGATTCAGAAGATGTGGTATATTTACACAATGGAATACTACTCTGCAATTAAAAACAATGAATTCACGAAATTCCTAGGCAAATGGTCAGAACTTGAAAATATCATCCTTAGTGAGGTAACCCAATCACAAAAGATCACACATGGTATGAAGTCACTGATAAGGGGATATTGACCCAGAATCTCAGAATACCCTAGACACAATCAGCATATCAATAGATTTCTAAAAAGATGGAAGGAGAGACCCCTGGTCCTGGAAAGACTGGATGTAGGGGAACGCCAGGACAGAGTAATGAGAGGGGGTTGAACGGAGAAAAGAGGGAGGGAAGGGGGCTTATGGGACTTTCGGGGAGGGAGGAAACGGGAAAGGGGAAGTGATTTGGAATGTAAATTAAAAAAATAAAATAAAATTAAATTAAAAAAAAATAAATATGTAAATCATCAAAAAAAAAATAAGAGACTATCTCTTGGTGGATTTTCCCCTTGATGAATATGAGGGATCGTTTTTCATCATGCTTGATAACTTTTGTTTGAAAGTCTATTTTATTAGATATTAGGATGACAACTCCAGCTTGCTTCCTGGGACCATTTCCTTGGACGACCTTTTACCATCCTTTTACTCTGAGATAGTATCTGTCTTTGTTATTGAGGTGTGTTTCTTGTATGTAGCAAAATGCTGGATCTTGTTTGTGTATCCAGTCTGTTAGCTTATGCCTTTTTATAGGTGAGTTGAGTTCATTGATATTCAGAGATATTAAAGAGAGATGACTGTTGGTTCCTGATATGTTTGTTTTTGTAGGTGACTTTATGTGCTTATGGTTCTCTCCTTTTGGCTTTGTTGTGAGATGCTTAATATCTTATCCTTTCTTTGATGCAGGTACTTTCCTTGTGTTGGAGTTTTCCTTCTAAGAGCCTCTGTAGGGCTGGATTTGTAGATAAATGCTGTTTGTGTTTGATTATGTCCTGGAATATTTTGGTTTCTCCCTCTAAGTTGATTGAGAGTTTTGCTGGTTATAGTAGCCTGGGCTGGCATTTGTGTTCTCTTAGAATCTGCAGGAGCTCTGGCCAAATTCTTCTGGATTTCATAGTCTCTGTTGAGAAGTCTGGTGTACTTCTGATTGGTCTACCTTTGTATGTTACTTGGTCCCTTTTCCTTGCAGCTTTTAATATTTTTTCTTTGTTCTGTGATTCTAGTGCTTTGATTATTATGTGACAAGAGGATTATCTTTTCTGGTCCCATTTATTTGGTGTTCTATAGGCTTCTTGTACCTTTATGGCCATCTCTTTCTTTAGATTGGGGAAGTTTTCTTCTATGATTTTTTTGATGACATTTTCAGGTCCTTTGAACTGGTAATTTTTGTTTTCCTCTATTCTGATTATTCTTAGATTTGGTCTTTTCATTGTGTCTTGAATTTCTTGGATGCTTTGTGTTAGGAGTTTTTATGTTTTGAATTTTCTTTGACAGTTGTGTCAATTTCTTCTACAGTATCTTCTACTCCTGAGATTTTCTATGTCTTTTATTCTGTTAGTGATACTTACATCTGTAATTCCTGACCTCTTTCCTAGGTTTTCCATTTCCAGGTTTGCCTCCATTTGTGTGTTTTGTTTTTTTAAATTACTTTTACTTCTACTTTTAGGTCTTGGATTGCTTTATTCAATTCCTTCACCTTTTTACCTGTGTTTTCTTGTATTTCACTCAGTGAGTTGTTGATATCCTCCTTAAAGGACTCTATTATTTTCATGAAATAGGATTTTAGGTCAGCTTCCTGATTTTCAGGTATGTTGTTGTATTCAGGGCTTGCTGTGGTGGGAGAACTGGGTTCTGATGATACCCAGGTATATGGCTTCTGTTGCTTGTGGTCTTGTGCTTGCCTTTTGCCATCTAGATACCCTTGGTGTTTGTTGGTCTAGAGTCTGCCTCTTTTGTCCTTGGGTTTCTTCAGGTCTCCTGGTTAACTTGCAGCCCTGGCTGTAGCAGACCACCTGTGGGGCCTTCTAACTGGTGGCTCTTCAGAGGGGCAGAGGAGCTGCTGATCTGTTGCCCTAGCTGCAGTAGATTTCCTGGGCAGCCTTCAGATTGTTGGGTCTTCAGTGAAGCAGTCCAGATGTTGTCCAACTTCTCTGAGTACAGCTGATCCTCAACTACTCTGAGTGCAGTGGATCCTCAACTGCTCTGAGTGCAGAGGTCCACAATTGTTCTGAGTGCCAAGGGTCCAACAGCACTGAGTAGAGTGAGTTCTCAACTGCTCTGAGTACAGCAGGTTCAACTGCTCTGAGTACAGGGGGTTCTCAACTGTTCTGAGTGCATCAGGTTCTTTAGGATGGATCAGGAAATGGTGTCTTCACTGGAGCAGACCAGTCAAGAGTCTGTAGCTCAGGGTCTCTGGAGAGGGGAGAGGGTTCTTACCAACTACTCTGAGTGCAGATAGATCAAGAGATGGTGTTTTCCCTGGAGCAGACCAGCCAAGAGTCGGCCCAGCAGAAAGGACCGCTCAGCAGAAGGAGTGGAAGAGACAGAAGGGGCAATTCATGCTCTTCACCATGGAATCATCTCTATAGTCCAAAATTAAAATTGGAATTTAAACCATGTTTTACATAATAATATTTGGTTGACAATAGGTCATACATGTGATAATGATTGGCAGGATTAATATAGTACTTACTCATTTTTATTTAGTTCATGAACCTAACCATGGGAATAGTCCATTAATACCCTTAAGGTGGGTCTTCTCATTTCAATTAACCTAAACTAGAAAATTCCTCAAAGACATGGCCAGATGCTTGACTCATAGGTGATTCCAGGGCTTGTCAAGTTGATAATTCCAATCATTATAATGTGTTTTTATCATTTTTGAATTCTACATATTTAAAAAATAATTACTGGGTCAGCAAGATTACTCAGTGGGTAAAGTTGCTTGCTGCTAAGTTTGATGACCTGAATCAGTCTTCAGGACTCACAGTTGGAAGGAAGTACCAACTCCTACAAGTTGTTCTCTGACCAAACACATGTTGTGGCATTCATCACACCCCCACATACAAATAAATTAATATAATTTCCAAAGATTTACTCTAAAACACTGTATCTTATTAAGCCAAAAGTACCTTTGTGATGTGTTTACCACATCTCTTGATTCCTTCAAGACAGCAAGTTAAAGAACAACAAGGCTTACATCTTTGAGCTTTGTATCAGGACAACCTATAATGGATATTTGCACAAAGGCCACACAATTCATTTCTCAGAATGCATTCCCATTTTCTTTAAGTGATATATGCTTATACATCATATGCCTTATACTAGTGACTTCCCTCCCTATGGTTTCATATTCATTTACCCAAGGCAAAGTGAGTTCCAAATAAACAAAAGGAACAAAAATAAATTT
Organism: Tokudaia tokunoshimensis; assembly: GCA_036184795.1. Taxonomy (NCBI): domain Eukaryota; kingdom Metazoa; phylum Chordata; class Mammalia; order Rodentia; family Muridae; genus Tokudaia; species Tokudaia tokunoshimensis. The sequence goes on along the minus strand of BTHU01000009.1, from coordinate 11,805,398 downwards.
ACTGAAGAAATGCTTAAGTGGAGATGTAAGACTTAGAAACTAAAGTGATACAGAAAGAACACATTTTATGAATTTCATCAAAGCATTTAGAAGAACTTGTAAAAGAGAAAAGCTGTGTCCTTAAACAGGAAGTAGTGGTTGATTGTGACCCTTCAAAAGTGACTCACACCCTAATCTTATGACTTGTGATCCTTACTTCATTGGGAAGAGATTTTATTAGGAATATTTGAGATAAGATTATCCTGGATTATTTGGTGAGCTATAAATCCAATAGCATATTTTTATATGACTAATAGAAGAAAAGAGGCAGTGTAAGCATAGAAATAGAGAATGGGGTACTCTGGCCACAGATCAAAGAATGATGATGCTTGCCAGAAACTGGAGAAAACCAAGAACATGTTCTCTCCTAGCCTCACAAAAGGAAATCAAAGGCTGCTAACGCCACAGTTTTGGAGTTTTGGCTTAGAACTCTGGGAGGCAATCTTCCTGGTTTTAAGTAGAGAGGGGAGGAGGGAAGAAAAAATGGAAAGACAGAAGAAAGGAAAGAAGGAAGGAAAGTAGAGAAAATGAATAAAAATGGTAATTATGCTTGAGAATAGGAGCAAAGTCAGGCTTCATGAAGTAATCTTGTTTAATTTGCAAATGAGCAAAATAAAAAACTAATTCTTATAAATGAATATAATTCCAGACAAAAATGAGCTTAAGCTTAACCAGAACTAGCCAGCAAACATAACAGAGTTTTTCAGTGTTGTGAACCAAAAGAAGCAACTGTAACTTCTAAATAATTTGCTTTGTTCTACACCTGTGTTTCTCATATACAAGCTTCCCCTCTGGTACCACAGTGGAAGGTTTGCTCAAATAAACACTATTTGTCTTTGTTTTTTTTTTTTGTTTGTTTGTTTCTGAGACAGGGTCTCACTGTGTAGTCCTGGCTGGATCTGAACTTACATCAGTTCCTCCTGTGTCTACTTCTAGAGTTCTGGGATTCAAGTCATGTACAGCCATGTCTGGCTCAAATAAACTGTTTACACACACACACACACACACACACACACACACAGGCACACACACATTGCTCAAAATGACTGTTTACATAGACACACACACACACACACACACACATTTGTGCCTTAGCTTATGATTTTAAGATAGGTAACAGGAGGGTATAATGATTACCTCATATGGTTTTGGATCAAGATTTCTTGTGAGCAAGCCGAAGAAGCAATACAGCAAGTGATATGATTCAGCTGAGAAATGAAGGCCTGAAAACTAGTAGAGTGAGTGATGTCACTCCCATGCCAAAGCACAAGAATGAGGCTATGAGTGCTGGCTTAAGCCCAGATGTCAGAACCAGTTCTCTGAACATTGATGCTATAACCACAAAAGAAAGCCTTGTTTCTGTTTGGGTATGGTCATGATACCTACTGGCATTGGTGAGGGAAAAATCTTAGTTCAGTGATGTAAAAATAAATATTTTACCAGCTATCTGTTTATCCTTTAATGCAATCCGGATAACATAAAATTAACCATCACCATCAAGTTTAGAGGGAATGAGAGATAGGAAAATACATGCAAGGGGTGAAAAGACTCTGTCTCAGGGTGATTATTGGACCCAAAATGCAGTTATTAAATTAGAGATCACTCAGTCTCTGTGGTGATATAGATTACTAAGTTTCAAAGGATACATACAGGATTAGTATTGCCAGCAGCATAAAGATGTTTAACAAAGCAAAATGCAGTGCTCCCCAGAGTCAGGTAATCAGAAAAAATCTGTTTGACTAATGAATATTTCCACCTATTCCTTTGATCTGTGGAAGAAGTAAATCTGTGGTTAGGCATATATTTAAATCAATCATATTCAAAATATTATAGGTAAAATGCTTTTTAAAAATATTTTCAAGCCTCAAATATACAGTTCTAGACAAAGTTTTTAAAGTGATATAAAATGGAAAGTACATCACTTAGAAACTGTCCCTCTAATTTTTGACTGGGAATGAATTCATTCAGGTAAGACTTCCTGACACATGTTGATCCTTGGCAAGAATCTTTATGTGTATGATTGTTCTAGTTAGGGTTGCTATTGCTCTGGTGAAGCAACATGATCAAAAGCAAGTTGGGGAGGAAAGATGTTATTTGTCTGATACTTCTATATTGTGGTCCATTACTGAAGGAAGTTGGAACTGGAACTCAAGTAGGACTGAAACCTGAAGGTAGGAGCTGATGCAGATGCCATGCAGTGGCTGTTGCTTACTAGCTTTCTCATCATGGTTTGCTCAGACTACTTTTTTGAACTTTAAATTTTTTACAGTCAAGTCATTACCCCCTCTTGGTGTACCCTCCCACAGCTTCTCATCCCATTCCTCCTCCTCCCTGTCTCTAAGAAAATGTCCACCACCCAACCCTCCATCCCCACTTCCCACTTCTCCCTCCATACCACCCCGCTCCCTGGGGCATTAAGTCTCTATAGGGTCAGGCTTGTCTTCTCTCACTGAGGACAGAACGGCAGTCCTCTGCTATATATGTGTTGGGAGACCTCAGACCAGCTAGTGTATACTACTTGGTTGGTTGGTGACTCAGTGTCTGAGAGATCTCAGACTACTTTCTTATAGATTCCTGGACCACCAGCCCAGGGATGTCATCACTTGTAGTGCATGGGGCCCCCCCTATCAATTAGTAATTAAGAAAATGCACTACAGTCTTGCCCACAGCAGAAAATTTTATGATGGCATTTTCTCAATTGAGATTACCTCCTCTCTGATGACTCCTGTTTGTGTCAAAGTTGACGTCAAACCAGCCAGCATAATAATAGAACACAGTAATCAAATTTAATATAATTATTACCTGTAGCAATTGGTTCTAGCCCAATTTTTTTTCATGAAAGGTTAGAAGGCTAATAGAAAATACAGTGGAGTAGAGAGGGTTTACCTGGGATTGATAGGATTCTGGTATTCTTGGTCATATACTTGTAAGCTGGGGTATATAGGACGGGAGGAAATTCTAAATGATAGCACTGTCAAAAACTGACAGAGGAGAGGATAGTGAGTCTTGAGCAGCAGTTATTCTCCTCAGAGGGCATTAGTATAGACTTACATTTTCTCCTTGGGCAACCTAGAATTGAATTTAAGAATGATGACATAGAACCCATACTTTCCCAAATTATACCCAATCCAAAGTCAGGGAGATATATTTTTAAATGGTCCTAATTAAAGTTGCCAAAACTTTCAGAGCTAACATTTATTATTATAAACAATTTGACAAAAAGGCAGGAATTTTCATATTTAGTCACTCATTTAAATGCTATACATTTATAGAATATTCCACAGGTTGGAATTTAGAACACCCTATGTTGGATTTTAGAGCAATGATTAAAGTATGTTTAAATCTTATAATGGAAGCAGATTTGTAAAGAAGGAGAATATAACATTCTAAGGTATTATGTTTAGTAAAAATTTTAAAAGCTATATTCAATTATATGGGATGGATAAGCATCACATATGTGAAACACTATTATGAATTTCATAGGCTGGAAGCATTTACCACAGAAGTACTTACATACTGTGATGAAAGTGGCAGCTTTGTTGAGAGCTTTTAAATACAAAACGATGCTGTCTGATGAGACAATATTCTTCTGTGAATCTAAAATTAATCTAAAATAGATAAAGAAATACATTAGAAGTGTATGAAAACCAACAAAAAATAATTTAACATGAATTTTCAAAAAGGTGATGGTAGAACCATGTGAGAGATACACCAAATTCATGAAAAACAATGTGTTTTAAAAAGAAAAAAAATGGCTGCCACTGCCTGCCCTTTCTGCAGTGGCACACTTGCCAGGTCTGCCACAGTGATGACACAATCTCCTGATACTTCCTAGAGAACCAGTCACACTCAGGGCATTTAGTAAGAACACCCTCCCACCTATGGAGTCCCAGAGTTGCTGCTGGGGTTCCAGTGGGACTCGCTATCCAGCAACAACCAAAACCCAAGCCCTCCAAAATATAACTCCCCTTCCATTCCTTCTGCCTCCTCTGCTGCCACCTGCCCTTTCTGCTGTGGCAGACTCTTGCCAGGTATGCCACAGAGAAGACACTATCTCCTGATACTTCCTAGAGAACCAGCTACACTCAGGGCATTTGAAAACCAGCAACACTCAGGGCATTTGGAGTGCAGAGGGGCCTGGGAGCACAGAAGAGCTGGTCTCCCAGGAGTGCCTACGTACCTGTATGCACAGAGAGAACAGGAATTCCAGGAGTACAGATACACAGGCTTGAAGGACAGATAAGCCACAGTCAGAGACAGCAAGACCAGCTAACATCAGAGATAACTAGATGGCAAAAGGCAAATTAAAGATCATTACCAACAGAAACCAAGGCAACATGGCACCATCAGAACCCAATTCTCCCACAACATACTGGAAAAGCAAGATCTGGATTTAAAATCACATCTCATGATGCTGATAGAGGACTTCAAGAAAGACATAAATAACTCCATTAAAGAAATACAGGAGAACATGGGTCAATAGGTAGAAGCCCTCAAAGAGGAAACACAAAAATCCCTTAAGAAAATACAGGGGAGCATGGGTGAACAGGTAGAGGCCCTTAAAGAGGAAACACAAATATCTCTTAAAAAATTTCAGGAAAACACAAACAAAGGAGTAAAGGAACTGAACACAACTATCCAGGATCTAACATTGGAAGTAGAAACAATAAAGAAATCACAAAGTGAGATATCTCTGTAGATAGAAAACCTTGGAAAGAATTCAGGAGTCACAGATGCAAGCATCAAAAACAGAAGACAAGAGATAGAAGAAGGAATCTCAGGTGCTGAAGATACCATAGAAAACATTGACACACCAGTCAAAGAAAATGCAAAATGCAAAAAGCTTGTAATCGAAAACATCTAGGAAATCCAGAGCACAAAGAGAAGACCAAACCTAAGGATTATAGGTATAGAAGAGAGCTAAGATTTCCAGCTTAAAGGGTCAGTAAATACTTCGACAAAATTATAGAAGAAAACTTACCAAACCTAAAGAAAGAGATGCCCATGAACATACAAGAAGCCTACAGAACTCCAAATAGATTGGACCAGAAAAGAAATTCCTTCCATCACATAATAATCAAAACACCAAATGCACTAAACAAAGAAAGAATATTAAAAGCAGTAAGGGAAAAAGGTCAAGTAACATTTAAAGGCAGGCCTATCAGAATTACACCAGACTTCTCACCAGAAACTATGAAAGCTAGAAGATCTTGAGCAGATGTCATACAGACCTTAAGAGTACATAAATGTCAGCCCAGGTTACCATACCCAGCAAAACTTTCAATTACCATAGACAGAGAAAACAAGACTTTCTATGACAAAACCAAATTTACACAATATCTTTCTACAAACCCAGCTCTACAAAGGATAATGGGTGGAAAATACCAACCCAAGGCAGGAAACTACACCCTAGAAAAAGCAATAAAGTAATCTTCTTTCAATAAGCCAAAAAGAAGATAACCACACAAATACAATTCCACCTTTAACAACAAAAATAACAAGAAGCAACAATCAGTTTTCCTAAATATCTCTTAACATCAATGGTCTCAATTCCCTAATTAAAAGACATAGACTAACAGACTGGATACGTAAACAGGACCCAACATTTTGCTGCAATCAAAAAAACCCACCTCAGTGACAAAGATAGTCACTACCTCTAAGTCAAAGGTTGCAAAACAAATTTCCAAGCAAATGGTCCCAAGAAACAAGTTGGAGTAGACATTCTTATGTTGGATAAAGTTGACTTTCAACCAAAAGTTGTCAAAAAAGATAAGGAAGGACACTTCATACTGGTCAAAGGAAAAATCTACCAAGATGAACTCTCAATTCTGAACATTGCTCCAAATGCAAGGCCACCTACATTCATAAAACAAACTTTACTAAAGCTCAAAGCACGCAATGCACCCCACACAATAATAGGGGAAGACTTCAACACCCCATTGTCAACAATGGACAAATCCTGGAAACAGAAACTAAAGAGAGACACAGTGAAACTAACTAAAGTTATGGACCAAATGGATCTAACAGATACTTATATAACATTCCATCTTAAAGCAAATGAATATACCTTCTTCTCAGTACCTCATGGTACAATCTCCAAAACTGACCCTATATTTGGTCACAAAACAGGCCTCAACAGATACAGGAATATTGAAATATTTCCATGCACCCTATCAGATCACCACAGCCTAAGACTGGTCTTAAATTCAAACAGAAATGAACAATGCTGTACTCAGTGATAGCTTGATCAAGGAAGAAGTAAAGAAAGAAATTAAAGACTTTTTAGAATTTAATGAAAATGAGAACACATCATACCAAAACTTATGGGACACAATGAAGGCAGTGCTGAGAGGAAAACTCATAGCTCTAAGTGCCTCCAAAAAGAAAATGGAGAGAGCTTACACTAGCAGCTTGACAACACCCCTGAAAGCTCTAGAACAAAAAGAAGCAAATGCACCGAAGAAGAGGTAATCAAACTCAGGACTGAAATCAACCAAATAGAAACAAAAAGAACTATACAAAGAATCAATAAAACCAGGAGCTGGTTCTTTGAGAAAATCAACAAGATGGATAAACCCTTAGCCAGACTAATCAGAGGTCACAGAGGCACCACCCAAATTAATAAAATCAGAAATGAAAAGGGAGACATATAAAAAAATGTGGAAATTAAAAAAAATCATCAGATCCTACTGAAAAGCTTATACTCAACAAAATTGGAAAATCTGGATGAAATGGACAATTTTCAAGACACATACCAGGTACCAACATTAAAACAGGATCAAATAAACCATCTAAATAGTCCCATAAATCCTGAGGAAATAGAAGCAGTTGTTAATAGTCTCCCAACAAAACAGAGCCCAGGACCAGATGGGTTTAGTGGGGAATTCTATCAGATCTTCAAAGAAGGGCCAATACTGATACTCGTCAAACTATTCCATAAAATAGAAACTCAAGGAACACTACCCAATTCATTCTATGAAACCACAATAATGCTTAGACCTAAACCAAACAAAGACCAATCAAGGAGAGAGAACTTCAGACCAATTTCCCTTATGAACATTGATGCAAAAATACGCAACAAAATTCTGGCCAACAGAATCCAAGAATGATGCATCAAAATGATAATTCACCACGACTAAGTAGGTTTCATTCCAGGGATGCAGAGATGGTTCAATATATGGAAATCCATCAATATAATTCACTACATAAACAAACTAAAAAAACCACATGGTTCTTTCATTAGATGATGAAAAAGCTTTTGACAAAATTCAGCATCCTTTCATAATAAAAGTATTGGAGAGATCAGGAATTCAAGGCCCTTAACTAAACAAAGTGAAAGCAATATGCTGCATACCAGTAGCCAACATCAAACTAAATGGAGAGAAACGAAGCAATACCACTAAAATCGGAGACCAGACAAGGCTGCCCACTCTCTCCCTATCTATTCAACATAGTATTTGAAGTCCTAGTCAGAGCAATTATACAACAAAAGGAGGTCAAAGGTATACAAAAGATATACAATTTGGAAAGGAAGAAGTCAAAATATCACTATTTTCAGATGATATTATCATATACTTAAGGGACCCCCAAAAAATTGCACCAGAGAACTCCTGAAGCTGATAAACAAATTCAGCAATGTGGCTGGATATAAAATTCACTCAAACAAATCAGTAGCCTTCCTCTACTCAAAGGATAAACAAGCTGAGAAAGAAATTAGGGAAGTCACACCTTTCACAATAGTCACAAATAATACTACATACCTTGGTGTGACTCTAACCAAGCAAGTGAAAGATCTGTATGACAAGAACTTCAAGCCTCTGAAGAAAGAAATCGTAGAAGATCTCCAAAGATGGAAAGATCTTCTATGTTCATGGATTGGAAGGATTAATATAATAAAAATGGCCATCATGCCAAAAGCAATTTACAGATTCAATGCAATCCCCATCAAAATTCCAAATCAATTCTTCATAGAGCTAGAAAGAGCAATCTGCAAATTTATTTGGAATAACAGAAAACCCAGGAGAGTGAAAACTATTCTCTACAACAAAAGATCTCCTGGGGGAATCACCATCTCTGGCCTCAAGCTCTACTACAGAGCAATAGTGACAAAAACTGTATGGTATTGGTACAGAGACAGGCAGGTAGATCAATGGAATAGAATTGCAGACCCAGAAATGAACCCACACACCTTCAGTCACTTGATATTTGACAAAGGAGCTAAACGCATCCAGTGGAAAAAAGACAGCATTTTTAACAAATGGTGCTGGATCAACTGGAGGTCAACATGCAGAAAAAAGCAAATAGACCCATTCTTATCTCTTTGTACAAAACTCAAGTCCAAGTGGATCAAGGACCTCCACATAAAACCAGATAACTGAAGTTTATAGAGAAGAAAGTGGGGATGAATCTTGAATACATGGGTACTGGGGAAAATTCCCTGAATAGAACACCAATGGTTTATGCTCTAAGAACAAAAATCGACAAATAAAACTGCAAAGCTTCTGCAAAGCAAAGGACACCATCAATAGGACAAAACGGCAATCAACAAATTGGGAAAAGGTCTTTACAAATCCTACATCCAATAGAGGGCTAATATCCAATATATACAAAGAACTCTAGAAGTTAAACTCCAGAGAATCAAATAACCCTATTAAAATGTGATGCAGAGCTAAACAGAGAATTCTCAAGTGAGGAAACTCAAATGGCTCTGAAGCACCTAATGAAATGTTCGGCATCCCTAGTTATCAGGGAAATGCAAATCAAAACAACCCTGAGATTCCACCTCACACCAGTCAGAATGGCTAAGATGAAAATCTCAGGGTACAGCAGATGCTGGAGAGGATGTGGGGAAAGAGGAACACTTCTCCCTTGCTGGTGTGATTGCAATCTGTTAAAACCACTCTGAAAATCAGTTTGGTGGTTCCTCAGAAAATTAGACATAGTACCACCTGAGGACCCAGCTATACCACTCCTGGGCACATACCCAGAGATGCTCCAATACATAAGGACACATGCTCCACTATGTTCATAGCAGCCTTATTTATAATAGCCAGAAGCTAGAAAGAACCCAGATGTCCTTCAACAAAGGAATGGATACAGAGAATGTAAAACATTGGGGCCAGACACTGGATAAAGACTGCCATGAGGAAGTGGATATGTCCTAGAGTGAAACAAACAGCAATGCCTCTTTGGTGTTTACATGTTCAGAACTGGGTGCCAAAGCACTCCCAGCAGTTGAGCAAATTCATCCTAAATAAGGATCTCAGAGTTTGATATAACTGATAATCATGAAAAGGCATGTGTCTCTCTGAATTATGATCCCCACCACTACTAACAGCATTCCAATATTTACTACCAGTGTTGCTTTGTGCCATGTACTTTGTATTTTAAGTATTTTAAAATTATTATCTCACATAATTTTCAAAATAACACTATGTAATCTAAGCATGCCTTGATCTGAAATTTTTAAATTATTATGATTTTTTCCGGAAACGTGCTCCAATATTAGAAATGATTTATTAACAGGCATTCTTCAATGTTCATAAATTCTCTCTCCAGCATGAGTATCCCCATTTGGTCGCATTCTTCAGCTAGAATAGCTTTTTCATAATTGCACTATCTAAATCATGGATTCCTTATGATGTGTGTAATTTATTCTCAATAATTAAGGATATACAATGTGAAGATATGTGCATATGTTATATGCAATATATGTATATGTTAATATAGGCTACCTCACAAAGTGCCATTGATCTCCAAAATTTAGAAATACTATTCTTACGCATGGTTAACTGGTATTTAGTGGAAAAGCCACTATGCTGTACAGTTTTATGTCAACTTGACACAATCAAGCGTATCTGAGAGGAAGGAACCCCAGCTGAGAAACTGCCTTTATAAGATCAGGCTATAGGCTAAAACTGTAGGAACTTTATTAGTGATTGAAGTGGGAGTGTCAAGTCCATTGTGGGCAGTTCTACCCCTGGGCTGGTTGTCCTAGGTCTTATAAGAAAGCAGGTTGAGCCAGCCATGAGGAGAAAGCCAAGAAGCAGCAATCCTATATTACTCCTGGATCAGTTCTTGTCTCAGGACTGATTCCTTGTGAGTTTGAGTTCCTGCCTGACTGCCTTTGATGATCAACAGTGATGTATAAGTGTAAATGAAAGAAACACTTTTCTCCCCAAGTTGTTTTTGGTCGTGGTGTTTCATCACAGCAAAAGTAACTCTAACTAATACAGAAATACTCCAGAGAAAGCTATGGTATTTAATTATCTTAAATTAGAAAATTTCCATTTAACATAGTGAGCATCAGCAAAAAGGTTTTGCTGGTCAAGACAATGTCTTTCAAAGTATAGTGGATAACCAAGCTATTTCCACTTTTCACCTTTGCAACATATAAAAATCTAGCAAGCACTATAATCAATATCCTTTCTTCCCAACAAGTCTCCCTGTCTTCCATTTCTTCCTTTTTGTGTGTGACCCACTGAATTTCATTAGTTTTTTGCCCGAGCATGGGTGAAAATTATTTATTGGACGTATCTATCAGTGGCTATGCCACTGAAGAAAATGATGTTTCCTTTCCCCAATAGTCCCTCAGGAAAAGTAGATCTACAGAGTCCTCTCCCTTATCCTTCATGAAATGCTGATTGGCAGAAGCATGTGCAGGTCTTATTACAGATAGCTACAGCTACACTGGATCTACAAGTGTAACAGATATTTCAGGTCCAAAAGATAACTTTTTCTGAAACCAACACCTATTTGATTGGGCTTAAGGTTCACTCAATATGAGAAAATGCTTACATACTACTGTGGACCTAGCTAAGAACCTGTGCACCGAGCTGTTATAGCACCTATATTTTCCAACTGAGAGATATATATACCCTTGTATCCATATATAAGTGCAATGTTTGCCCCTTGTCAGGCAGTTTCTTTTTTACACCTGAGAGGGGACAAAAGGGACCATCTACAGCATAACCACTACAACTTAGGCTCAGGGAACATTGTGAAAGAGGGGTGGAAAGATTTCATGGGTCAGAGCACTAGGAGGACTGTCATGAGATACCATCTTCTGTGATCTATAGAACTGTTTCATCCATGAGCTCCCAAATGTATTGTTGTCTGCATATGACCACAGCACTTGACATGTAACATAGATAGCGGCAAGTCCTCCCCTAGTCAAAGAACTATAGAAAGTCGGTGGTTGCAAAGGGAAGGGAATCATTTTTCTTCAGGCAAACGCCCCTTGATATTTTACCCCTGTATAACTGATTAGCCCCAAATCATATACATATGAGCAACACTAACTAAAAATAATAGAACACATAAATATATATTATACAAGTCTTGAATTAGAAAGTGGACATGAGACGATTTGGAGAAGGGAGAGAGGATAGAAATAATGAAAATACAGTGTACCCATGTAGGAAATTCTCAAAATATAAAAACGAAACTCTACTAATGTCAGTAAATACAGAGTTTGTTTTCTTGTAATATAGTGGCTATCCCTATCACTTACCTGGAAACTACTTTTATTATCTAAAAAACCAACATAACTTGTATCAGATGAAATTGTCTTCCCATCATTCTGAGTTTTGTATTGGTTTTTACTTGTAATACTCTGGTTCCACCCACTTGTCTATTACAATCATCACTCTAATATAATCATCTCTCACCTGGGCCATTACAATAAATGCTAATTAACTTATACCTATTAGTTCTTCTCTATCTCATCGTAACCATTAAAGTTATAGTGGTCCTTTAAAAACACATACCTATTATTCCACCATTGCCCTTCTCTCGTTTAAAACTTTAACTGCTTGGAAGAGCTCATTAAGCAAAAGTCATAAAGACAGAACATGTCCTACATAACCTCTGCTAAGCCCAAGCCTACAGACCTTCTAGACTTGTCTTCCACTTGTCTTTTTCTTGTTCTTGTGATTCTACCCTATACTAGCCTTCCTTCAGAGATTAGTATTCTTGTTTTCACTGACCATTAAATCAAGGATGGTTTGTTTCATTTTGAGATATGGTCTTTCTGTGTTTCCCAGGCTGCTCTAAAAGTCCTGTACCCAGCCACTATTCCTAGAGCAGCCTCTGGAGTAGCTGGAACTACAGGCACATGCCACTACAGCAAGCCAACTAACAATGATTGTATATGTTGCTTCCTCTGCTTTAAAATCCCTTCCTATATCACTCCTGGGCATATACCCAGAGGCTTTACCTGCATGCAATAAGGACACATGCTCCACTATGTTCATAGCAGCCTTATTTATAATAGCCAGAAGCTGGAAAGAACCCAGATGTCCCTCAACGGAGGAATGGATTCAGAAGATGTGGTATATCTACACAATGGAATACTACTCTGCAATTAAAAACAATGAACTCACGAAATTCCTAGGCAAATGGTCAGAACTTGAAAATATCATCCTTAGTGAGGTAACCCAATCACAAAAGAACACACATGGTATGCAGTCACTGATAAGGGGATATTAACCCAGAATTTCGGAATACCCTAGACACAATTCGCATATCAATAGATTTCCAAGAAGATGTTAGGAGAGACCCCTGGTCCTGGAAAGACTGGATGTAGGGGAATGCCAGGACAGAGAAGTGAGAGGGGGTTGAATTTGGAAAAGAGGGAGGGAAAGGGGACTTATGGGACTTTCGGGGAGGGAGGAAACGGGAAAGGGGAAATGATTTGGAATGTAAATAAAAAAACTTAGAAAAAAAAATCCCTTCCTTTTCATCTTTGTCTACTGTAGCCTCAACATTCTTCATACTTAGTGAGTATATCACATTCTTATCAGCATTTTTCCTAACACTTTTTGATTTGCATAACATCAACAACTTGTCCTTTGTACAACAGTTACATTGGAATTTTATATTTGTTTGTGACATTATTTGACTAATACTCTGGTTCCTCTATGTACTATGAGAACAGGTACCATATTTACTATCATTCACCTAAATGTTCTCTGGAGTCTACCACAGTGCTGTGGCAATAATGCATATTTCATGAAAAAAATGCATAACTGATTATCTAATTTAATGAGCTCATGTGACAATAAATATTTCTTCAGAGCCAGACTACCAAAGTTTGAATTCTGTTACTTTCGAACTCTTTAATATTAAGGATGATTTTAATGTATTGTTCCATAAAGTTGTTCTCTGTGAATTGAAAATAATTATCTTGTTGAGTTTTAAAATTTTTAAATGAGTTAATAAACATTAAAGTCTTAAAAATTTCTAACAAAGTAGATGCTGGGTATGGTTTCTGAATTAGTATAAATATTACACTCATTAGTGTAACAATTAACATTGCACTCACTAGTATTAATAATATACTCAGTAATTTTGACATATAAATTTCTTAGGTTATAATCACTAATTCCTTGAACAACTTTACTGTTTTTTAAAAATATAGACTTTTATGTGTCTATATAAACAAGAAAGTGTGTCAAAAGCAAATAGACATGGAAATGGCTGGAAAATCTTTTCTGATCTGTTCAGTGTTGTCTCAGGTATAAGGCTACTGCTGTTAATGTCATGTCATTTGTGTTTATTTGGTATTTTGCTATTTTTGCAAAGCATTTAGTGGAGCAGGGGTTCAGGAATATGAGAACATCTTGGCTTCATAGATTTGTTTTAGGGGTCCCTTGTTAAGCAGATTGCAAGCAAAATTCATATGTTCTTTTTTAAAACTAATAGTCATCACCAATAGTTGAGTCCACTTTCTATGCAGTTTTTGGGAATTGGTTACTTAATTTGAGCCTCCCTCACTAATCTTGATTTAAGTCTCAATAATAGCAACCTATTAAAATCTTATAAAATTCTATTGGTCTCTTTGGACAATCAAAGTTCTAAACTCATTAAAATGGAACATTTTAACTAACATTAAAATGGAAGGAAGCTGGAGTTTCCTTCTTATTAGACACTGGAACTCTTTCATTCCTTAATAAGGAAAGTAATCCTTGTTACATTATGGAGTTTTAAGTGTTGACACTTTGTCATATTCTGTTCCTTTCTACAAACCTGTCCATCAGGGACTGCTGCTGATTTAAGGAATAGGTAGTAGGCTGTAAGGTAGCAGTTCTGCTGCTGCTACAATCTCCTCCTTCTCTTTTCTCCCCCCTCTCAATCAAGAAAAATAACCTTGTACTTTCAAGGGACACTGAGATTATTCAGCCCTTAAAACTTAGGGCTTTTCAGTTTGGGTGAAAGAGAAAAAAGCTTTTAAAACTTTTTGCCAGATCTTGCTTTTTGAGGAGGAGAAGTCTCTGAAAAAAAAATACATCAAAGTTACTTGGGACTAAGGGCAGATCAGATAGCTGTACTTTGTAGTCACTGAAAACAGAATTATCTTTCCCAGAAAAGATTCATGTGTCATAACTATAGGGGGAAGAGTAAAGGTTACAGGGAAAAAAATCTAACCTAAAAATCTAAGGACCATTCTACCAGTTTGTTCCACTTTAAAATTCAATTAGAAAGTCATTTAAAAATGCAATTCAAAAGATGATTGCAGATAATTTCTATTTAAACTGTAAGTTCTCTATCAAATCAATTTCTTGAAAGTGAATTTCAGAAACTCTGAGATCAAGAAGTAACTTTAGCTTCTAAAAGTTGTGATCTGAGACTAGCTGTGGTGTGGCCAGGAAAGGTCAGAGGAACGGGTCACATCTCATGAGAGACAGGATCTCTGGCCATACAGACAAGTTTGCCATGTGCCATAACTCTGAGGAGGAAAGGGGAAGGAAATAGATTTTAAATTTTCTTACTTGAGATTTGTAATAGAAAAAGAATGTAATAGCAGAATAAGAGAGACACTCACTTTACTTGCTTTAGCAGCGCAGATTCCAAAAGGTACTCTCAGATAAAATAGTACCATCATTTTTTGGTCAAGACTAGACTTTTAGATAAACTTCACTTTCCTGAATATCTGAGTGATTAGCTTTTATTTTCTGATGTTATCAAGTGGAGTGCTGGATCTGTTCACATTCCTCAGAAATCCAATTAGGCAAGGAGAAACTTTTCAAATGTTCTAGTTTTGTAACTTTGAGTGCCAAAGGCTTGTGAACTGGGCTGCTACACTCAGAGGGATATATCTCTTAAGTCTGGAGAACTAGAGGTTTACGACAGTAGACACTTGGGTTAGATGCTTATTCCTGTGGGCATTTAGTATCAGTGGCCTGGCACTCAGCAGCTAATGTTGTCCGCCATTAACAGCAGCTATCAGCAACAGAGGCCATTTCTAGATAGCAATAAAGCCTTGGGTGTTGAATGTCAGGACCCTCACAACAGCGGCTAGTGTGACAGATCAACTAATCCAGCTCTGTACACCTCTAATCAGTAGGACTTCACCTCTTTCAGTGGCTCCTCACACTTCTCTTTAGCTTGATATCAGCACCTTCAACCCTTAGGACTTCAGAGAACTTTGGAACCACTCTACAGACCAGAGCCCAAAGTTTGCTATCCTCAGATCTTCACAACCTTCCACCTTCTGCTTCTCAGTTCTCTGTCTTCTTTCACTGCCTCTGTACTTCCTTTATCCTATATCATCTACTATATCTGCATCCCATTGTCTGTGTCCAAGTCTTCTCTGGGACTCTAGAACTGCCCTCTTGCTACTGCTGCTTCTGCCACAACTGCCCTTTTTGCTACTGTTATAGCTGCGGCCATCTAGCAGCTGCTCCTGCTATTACTGCCACCATCCCCATTTCACCTTACCAAGCCCTCTCTACCCAGGATCTCTTGTTACAGTTTGACAAGAGAAAATGATTTTTGTGAAGCTCTGGTGTTATCCCATTACTGGACTGTTCTGAGAATATATCGCAACTGGCTTGAAAAGTGAGACCAAGATTCTACTGTGCTAGCTAGTTTGATGTCAACTTGGCACAATCTAGAGTCATCTCAAAGGAGGAACCCCCACAATTGAGAAAATGTCTCCATAAAATCTGGCTAAAGGACATTTTATTAATGATTCATGGAGAGATTGTGCCAATTTATATCATACCAACAATTTTTTTTTGGTTCATTTTAACTTTTTGAGGCAAGGTCTAGTTAGGTAGACATGCTGGCCTGGAACTCTATGTAATCCAACGAAGGCTTAGACTCTTAGCCTCCTCAGTCCTGGGATTACAGGTGTACAACACCAACTTCTAACAGTAATTTTGAATATAGTAATGTCCGATTTTGATAATCCTAATGTATAGTAATACAATCATTAGTTTCTATCCAGTTCTTTGTCAACTTCACATAATCTAGAACCATTTAACACACAAGCCTGTGGCACATCTGTAAGGATTTATCTAAATTAAGGTTAGTCTCTGAAATCATCCATGAGGAATTACCTTAATTATGATAATTAATATAAGAGTGCCCATTTTAATTGTGAGCAAGACTACTCCCTGGGCAGGGGTCCTGGATTGTATAAGTTGAGAAAGAGAGTTGAGCAGCATTCATTCACTGCTTCCTACTCCTTGATGAAGATGCCATGTAACCAGTTGCTTCTGGTACCTGCTTCCTTGATTACCCCTTCACATGATGAACTATACCCTGAACACTGAGCTAAAGTAAAACCTCTCTTAAGTGACTGTGTCAGGAGATTGTATCATGGCAACACAAAAAGAAACTAAGGCATGATCTTCATTTGCATTACCTGGTTATTTTTTCATATTTGTTGACCATTTTAGTGTGCAACATTTATGGAGGGCTTACTCAAGTTTTAATTATTTTTACGAACTTGTCTTGCTCCTATCATTTAGTAAAATTGCTTTATATAGTTTTAATGTTAGTCTTTCTTCAATAATTTTAAATTTTTCATCTCTTTGTTATTGTCTTCTCCCTCTCTTAATGGTGTCATTTGGTGATCATGTTAACAAAACTTATTTTATTCAGTTTTTTGTCTCTTCTTCCAGAAGGTTGAAAATACATATGTGAGCCTCATGCCAAGCTCAGTTATGTGTGTGCATTTTTTTGTTTGTATTTGAGAAAAACTATCACACTCTAATGAAGGCAGGTCGAGAACTCATCATATAAGTCACAGTTTACATTTAAGAAATCATTGTTTCTTTTGGGTCATGAAAATATTATTTTTTTTCTTCTAGAAGTTTCCTTGTTTGGCCTTTGCACTTGGAACTTTGACACACTTTCAATTAATTTTGTATGCAATGAAAGGAAAGAGGTATAGTTTGGATTTGTTAATACAGTACCATTTGTTCCAAAGGTTAGCCTTCCTCTACTTAATTGCATACTGGTTACTGTATTCATTAGGGTTTTACTGCTGTGAACAGACACCATGACCAAGGCAATTCTTATAAGGACAACATTTAATTGGGGCTAGCGTACAGATTCAGAGGTTCAGTTCATTGTCATCAAGGCTGGAACATGGCAACATCCAGGCAGGCATGGTATAGCTGGAACTGAGAGTTCTAAATCTTCGTTTGAAGGCTGCTAGCAGAATACTGACTTCCAGGCAGCTAGGATGAGGGTCTTAAACCCACACCAACAGTGACAAACCTACTCCAACAAGGCCAAACCTCCTAATAGTGCCACTCCCTGGGCGGAGCATATACAAACCATCCCAGTTACAAATCTAAATCATTTAAGTGTGATCACCTCCCTGAAATGCTCTCCTAAGCACACTAGTTACTTGAGTGAAGACATATTAAATATTCATTTAGAAATAAACAAGTTCATAAACTCAATACAAAGGGTATAACACATATTGTAAAGAGTACAAGTCAATTACACTCAGAAACAACCACAAGTATGGAGTACTAATATGACAAGTAGCTCAGCATAGTTTTAGTCACCACAAAAAGAAAACCCTTATCCCACAGCATATATTTTTAACAAAATGCCCTTTAAAGTAATATTGCTGATCAATTTCTTGAGGTTATGATACCATTTTCTAGTATAGTTTAAAAGGTCTATTTTCCTTTCCACTTTTAAAAGTTTATGTCAGAATTTTTGATTATTTGAGACAGAGTTTCAATATACAGTGTAGGATAATCTGGAACTCCCTATCCAGGCTGGCAGTAATCCCCCTGCCTCACAGAGCCTCCAGAGTGTAAAGATTTCAGGCTTCATGACCAGCCTAGTTGAACATGTGTACTTTTGGTTTTGAGCTTGTCTCACACTATAGTGAGGGCTGGCCTAGAAACATGCTGTAAACCATGTCGGCCTGGAATTTAGGACAGTCCTCCTCCCTTACCTTCCTGAGTTCTTGGATTATGCCACCATGCCATGTTTGGCAAGATTTTAAAAGCCCAAATTAGACAAAAGATTCATTTTGTTAGCAGGGTTTAATTTGCTTACATGTATGGTGATGTGATTTCTTAATGATACCTTATCCTGTTATTCACTAATTTCTGTGTGCTTTTATTTTGCACTGAATTAAGTCAGTCAAGTTGCTTTCTTTCTTAATTATTTTGTTAATCTATTCTTTCTATAACTTATTAGCTTGATATTAATCTTGTTTTATTCTACACATAGATGCTTATTTATTGCCCATTTTACCTAGGTTCTCTTTATTTTATTTTATTTTCTATATTTTTTTAATTACATTACAAATGATTTCTCCTTTCCCAGTTCCTCCCTCCACAAAAGTCCCATAAGCCCTCTTCCCGCCCCCTGTTCCCATTCAACCCCCTCTCGCTTCTCTGTCCTGGTATTCCCCTACATCCACTCTTTCCAGGACCAGGGATCTCTTCTTCCATCTTCTTGGAAATCTATTGATAAGTGAATTGTGTCTTGGGTATTCTGAGATTCTGGGTTAATATTCCCTTATCAGTGGCTTCATACCATGTGTGTTCTTTTGTGATTGGGTTACCTCACTAAGGATGATATTTTCCAGTTCTGACCATTTGCCTAAGAAATTCGTGAATTCATTGTTTTTAATTGCAGAGTAGTAGTCCATTGTGTAAATATACCACAACTTCTGAATCCATTCCTCCGTTGAGGGATATCTGGGTCTTTCCAGCTTCTGGCTATTATAAATAAGGCTGCTATGAACATAGTGGAGCATGTGTCCTTATTTTGTGCAGGGAAGCCTCTGGGTATATGCTCAGGAGTGGTATAACAGGATCCTCTGGGAGTGTCATGCCCAGTTTTCTGAGGAACCACCAGACTGCTTTCCAGAGTGGTTGAACCAGCTTGCAATCCCACCAGCAGTGGAGGAGTGTTCCTCTTTCTCCACATCCTTGCCAACAACTGCTGTCTCCTGTGTTTTTGATCTTAGCCATTCTGACTGGTGTGAGATGGAATCTCACTGTTGTTTTGATTTGCATTGCCCTAATGACTAAGGATGATGAGCATAGATTTTCAGAATTGAAAGTTTTTCTTGGTGGATTTTTCCTTTGATCAGTAAGTAGTGTCCTTCTGTGTCTTTTTTGATGACTTTAGGTTGAAAGTCAATTTTATCTGATATTAGGATGGCTACTCTGGCTCGTTTCCTGGGACCATTTGCTTGTAAGATTTTTTTCCAGCCTTTTACTCTGAGGTAGTGTTTGTTTTGACACTGAGGTGTTTTTCATGCACGCAGCAAAATGCTGGGTCCTATTTATGTATCCAGTCTGTTATTCTATGTCTTTCTATTGGGAAATTGAGACCATTGATATTAAGAGAGATTAAGGAATAGTGATTATTGCCACCTGGCATTCTTGACGCTATCTTTATGTTTGAGTGGTTATCTACTTTTGAGTTTGATGCAAGGAGGTTATTATCTCCTTTTTTCCAGGGTGTAGTTTCTCTCCTTGTATTGGCGGTTTCCACCTATTATCCTTTGTAGGGCTGGGTTTGTGGAAAGATATTGTGTAAATTTGGTTTTATCATGGAATATCTTGGTCTCTCCATCTATGGTGATTGAGAGTTTTGCTGGGTATAGTAGTCCAGGCTGGCATTTGTGTTCTCTTAGAGTCTGCATGAGATCTGCCCACGATCTTCTGGTTTTCATAGTCTCTGTTGAGAAGTCTGATGTGATTCAGATAGGTCTTCCTTTATATGTTAGTGTGTTGCTGGTTTTTATGTTAGCCACTGACTCCTCTCTGTTCTCAGGGAACCAGGCACACTGAGTCTGGGGGCTTTACTTTGTGTTTACTGTATCTGAAGTGTTTTCCCCCAGGTGCCATAGTAACATACTTCTTGTAGTGTCTGTGTAAATGTTACCTCATCCAAGAGCCCTTCTCTGATCATTCCATGGAAACTACTTTACACTGTAGTTGTCCCCATCACCCCCTCTCTCTTACACATACACATCTTATGGTAAAAATCAGGAAAACAAGATTTATTCAATGTGGGCATATTGGGACTAGGGACTCAGTGCTCCCTCTCCTCGAGTTTATCTTTAAGTTCCTGATCTCAGGGCAGGGTCTAAATAAAAAGCTAGATATATGCATAACTAAGCAGTCCTCAGGGAACTTGGAGTTAGCAAATCTCCTGATAGTCAGGTCACCAGAGAGCCATAGGCAGATGAATTTGATTTTCTCCACCTTACAAAGAGATGTCATACTTCTGGGTTCTTCTCCTTTAGAACAAAGAATTCGTGAGCAGATTCTAACCCTTCTTGCTCTCTCCATTACACTCCCCTGTGACAGCCAAAACTAACCAGTCAGAAAGGAGGAGAAGCAAGTTTACCCATACCTCAAATGTACAAACCTAGACACCCCCCTGCCCAGAGAGGAATGGACTTTGCCTCCAAATCTCCTCTTGAGGGAGTCTGGCATTTTACTATGCTTTATCTATGCTTTCTGTAAAACATGGCTGTGTGCTATGACTGTAACGTTTCCTACTTTTTAATTCATTGGTAATGACAACCCACCCAGTTTATGACCTCCTCCAAGGTGTGTCCCCTACCCAGTTCTCAGTCTCTCCTTCAAGTATACCCACTAAGCAGTGAATCTTTCTCCAGGGCCAGGCCCCTCCTTTGACTGTCCCAGAACTTCCACCATTTCTTCTCCAAGCAGGACATCATTGAGGAGGTTTGTATTTCTTGGGCTCTATTCTTTCAATTGTCCTATAGCCATGAAGAGCAGCAGTGTCTCTCTAGAATATATCCATTCTTCCAATTAGGCTGGTGACATTTTCTCACTCTGTTTAATATCTCCGTCTTGAAGTGAAATATGCCTGGGTCTGAGGCAAATATCATAAGCAGACTACAAGTAAGAACCAAAACCAGCATGTGGTCAGTAAGCATCAGGCTCTCATGCATAGGAAGCTTTTCTGAGTCATTTCTTAGCTTTTTCTTACTTTTTGAAAGACTGGCACAAGCAACTCCATCTTGTTGATCTGAGACAGAGACCACATCCTGGTCAAAACAATAGAATCTTGGTCTGTCTCTTGTGCTGGGTGAAGACTAGATATACCAAATTTTCCCAGCGACTTTTTAATATTACAAACCATTATCTCCATTCTCAGTGCAGTTATCCACAGATCTTTATTGTTAAGCTTGCCTGGAGTTTTATGACTTAAAAACAAATGGCCATAAAAACATCTGTTAGAAATAAAGAATACAAGGAACAAAATCTTGGTATGGCACAAAGGAACACAAAGAGGGAAATTAGCTCAGCAAGGCAATTACTTTTTATAAAAAGAGTATGTCAGAACTTAGACATTAAGCACTCTGGGTTGGACTTTCTAACATAGTCTTTTCCTTATTGGCTGAAGTCTGGCTTCTCAGTTTTTCGTGGTTTGCTAGTTTCCAAATAGTAAGTGCAGAGGAAATGAAGGAAACAGGCCTACCATTCCCGGACAGCAAGTTCTAAAATGCAGGTGGGCCTTTGTGTAACAAAAGGTTTAGCAGGAGGGATAGACTATTGGAACTTGGCAGGTTAGGTACTTTTGATATATATATATTCTTTTCACACACATAAATTTTCCTTTTCCCATTGTGCATTATATTTACCAAATTTCAAGCAAGCCAGTCCTAATGTTGGACATTTTTACTCAATCTCAAAAACCCCTGATTCTTCAATGTAGCTTTATGGAAACCTCCATTCCTAAGCCTGCCTGTTTTACTCTTTCCTAAAACTGTCTTTTGAGTCCTGTTTCCAAATTTTCCTATCAAGACTAAGAACTCATAAAAGAGAACACTTATTTCCCAGAAATAAATATTTATAAGACAATGTATTATCTTTTAGCAATTTTTTAAAAAGATTTATTTATTATATGTAAGTACACTGTAGCTGTCTTCAGACACCCCAGAAGAGAGCATCAGCTCTCATTACAGATGGTTATGAGCCACCATGTGGTTGCTGGGATTTGAACTCAGGACCTTTGAAGAGCAGTCTATGTTCTTAACAGCTGAGCCATCTCTCCACCCCCATCTTTTAGAAATTTTTCCAAAGCAAAAAAATTAGTCCATCCAACACTGACAAAATGTATGTACATTTTAAATAGGCCAAGACAAAAGTATTATAACATACAGATAAATCCTAAAATTAGTCTTTTTACTTTATACTTCAAGTTTGTCTAGCAAAAGCAATTCTAAAAATTTCTGAGTATCATTGGTGATACAAATAACAAGAATGTCCCCTATAAGCTCATATATTTGAATGCTTAATCATCAGAAAGTAGTACCATTTGAAACAGATTGTGCAGCCTTGTTGGAGGAAGTGTGTCATTGTGGGGCAGGCTTTGAGGTTTCAAAAGCCCAAGCCAGGTCTAGTGGCTTTCCCTTCCTTCTGTCTGTGGATCTGAATGTAGACCTCTTAGGTATTTCACCAGCACTATCGCCTTCTGTGTGATACCTCACTCACTGCTGTTTAGTCTGTGAAACTGTAAGCAAGCCCCAATTAATTTTACTTTTGTGCATGTGGCTGTGGTCATCATGTCTCTTCACAGCAATAGAACAATGTCTAAGACAACATTTAATAAAATATTTTAAGCTGTATTTAGGTTATCTCTCCTAAAGTCTGTCATCAAATTTTTCCTTTGTCTCAGTTTTTAAAACTGATATTTGAAAGCACCATACCCAAATGATTAAGAAGAAAGCTTAAATCAACATTTCATTTGATATTTTAGACAAGCCTTTCTGAGGTAAAATCCAGCAAAACCAGTACCTTTTTTATTCA
The DNA here is from genome assembly GCA_036184795.1 of Tokudaia tokunoshimensis. NCBI lineage: Eukaryota > Metazoa > Chordata > Mammalia > Rodentia > Muridae > Tokudaia > Tokudaia tokunoshimensis. The sequence continues at coordinate 11,782,296 of BTHU01000009.1, read as the reverse complement.
AATTAAAATCACATCTAAATCTTTGTATTTTAGCTAGCTAAATAAAAAGAGGCTCAGGACCAATTGCTCAGAATAGTTCAAAAATCACACACACACACACACAAACACACATACATTTAAAAAAGGACATGGCAATAATAATTATTACACATGGTTAGTGTCATAAAAAATAGATATAAAACTAAAGTTGTCAGAGATTTCTTAGTTATTTTCAGGAACACTACCCACAAAGATTGACTTTTACCCATTTCTGTCTTAGAAACTATCGTATATTTACAAAAGCCTAGGCAGCCACATATAGAGAGATACAAATAGATATGTATAGATATATCTCTATGATTGTATTTTAAAATCTATATTCTGGGCAGGAGAGATGGCTCAGAGGTTAAGAGCACCGACTGCTCTTCCAGAGGTCCTGAGTTCAATTCCCAGCAACTACGTGGTAGCTCACAACCATCTGTAATGGGATCTGATGCCCTCTTCTGGTGTGTCTGAAGAGAGCAATGGTGTACTCATATACATAAAATAAATAAATAAAATCTAGATTATGAATATGAGAAATGTATTTGTCTTTCTGAATCTACATTATTTTGCTTTACATGAATATGTCCATTTCCCAGAAAAATGACTTCATTCTTCTTTATGCCTGAATAAAATTCTATTATGGGTGTGAGAAATGGTTTGGTGGGTTGGAATTTTCTTCTCAAGAATGAAGATATGAGTTCAGGTCTCTTGCTACCTGCTTCTATAACTCCAGACCTGGGATGTGGAGACAGGAGGATCCTGGGAGTTTGCTGGCCAGCCAACCTGACAAAAGGAGTGGCTCTAGGTTCAGAGAGACCCTGACAATACAGAATAAGTCAGAGAATGATGGAGTAAGACACCCAATGTTCTTTTCTGACCTTCTCATATATTTTCCCATTTGTGTGAACCCATAAAGACATGCATGCCACACACTCCTCCAAAACAAAACAGAAAAGTTCTATTGCATATACATAGTACATTTTTCTTTATCCCTTTATCTATTGATGGACATAGAGATTTGTTACATAACCTGACTATTGTGAATATAGCCACAACAAATATGAATGTAGCAGAAAATTTAAACACAGGACTAAGAAATCTCAGGTAGCTGTAATGATACAGAAACTCCAATCATATATGAAAATTCTAGTCATAGAAGACTGTAGTGTGATCAGTTTTCAGTCAGTCTAGAGACAGAATTTTGATACTTGGGATAAAAGGGTGGGTTATAAAGTAAATATGAACACATGACAAAGAATTAGTAATCTGACCCAAGCACCTGTCCTGAGCTCCACAACCCCGAGGAGGCTGGAGAAGAGAAACACCCAAGCACCAGCCTCAAGCACTTCCTTGGGTGCCTCTAAGATGAACAAATATGTGATGGAGAGAAGATTTCCCATCACATACTCAGTATGTGGTAGAGAGATGGGAGGGACAGTGAAGCCAATCAGTTAGTGCACTGTGGAGAGAGATGGTACTGGAGACTAGACAGAGTTGAGGAACAGGTGGACATGAGGAGCCTGTTCAACACTTAAGACCATAGTGATGTCTGCTCTCTGACTGCTGTCAAGGACCATGTCTGAGTCTGTGGCTCTACTGCAGCCAGGACTATGCTCATGCCTGTGTATTGGCAACAAAGGCCATCTGATGTCAGTGTGCTGCTTCCTGAGAAGATGTTGATGTCCCAGGGGCTGTCCTGACCACAAGTGACATACTGATCTGAGTGTCCTGTACTACTACCTGAGAGCTGGCCCAGAGGGCATGAAAGCTGGAGAGCTGGCCTCTCCCCTTACCTGGGCAAAACAGGAGACCTGGCCCTGTGTCAAGGGCATAGGAGTGCTGGTAGGCTTCACAAATCAGCTACCACTCAGGCCTAGGACCAGGGCTCTGATTTGTCCTTCCCCAACATCCACCACACCTGTGAATTAATTAATTGCTGGAGCACATGAAGGGGCCAGTCCTGAAGATCTAAAGCTACAGGATCTCCCTGACACAGGGTAACAATACTGTAAGATACACCCACTGTGGCTCACCTCAGCTTCCCAGCCAAGATGTTTTGTTGTTGTTTTATATTTTATATTTTAGTTTTAATTTTCTGTTTTCTTTTGGGGGCAAGGTTGTAAGGGTAGAAGGCAGATATGAAGAGATGTAGGGATTGGCATACATGCTGTGAAATACACAAAGCAACAATAAAAAGTTTAAAAGAAAAGGAATTAGTAATCTAAGGCACAAGTTTAGGCTCTGATTCAGGGGCTGACAAGTATAAGACCACTCACTGAAAACAAGACAAAACAAAAAAATAGACTAGATCTCAGGGTGTATGCCTGTAATTACATCATTTGGGACAACAGAGGCAGGAGATTTACCAAGCATTTGAGGCAAGACCCCATCACAAAGACAAAACTCAAAAGTCAAGAATATGTTTGTGTGTTTTAAACAGTTCCTCATTACTTTGTCAAACCTCCCTAGAGACAAGAGAAGAGAAGTGGGCATGATTTTCCAGTGACAGAGCTGCCATAGAGCATATTGCCTTCCACTTTAGGATCTTGTAAATTATCTTTAAAATTCAGAAAACATTGCATTCTATACCTCAAAGTATTTGTTTGCTTAAATATAAAAACAGTACTACAATAAATTACTTGATTCAGAGTATATGTCATGTTTGTATTATAGGTCCTTTCTACAAGTGGAAAAGTATGAAATTGAGACTACAAATTAGTGTTCAATTTCCTTGTCCTGACATTCAAAACATCCAAATGGCAATTCCACATTACTTCTCCAAACCTGTTTCATGTATCCAGACCTCATGTGCCAGTTATTCTGAATTACATGCATCAGTATATCAGTTTATCTGTATCACCTTGTATTTCACACTTCTGGTCCTTGGTTATGGTTTTATTTCTTCCTATAATTCATTTTTTTCAATACCCCTATTTGGATTATTCTTTCATTACTCTTTAAGACTTAGCTCAGACATTTCCTTTAGAGAGATTTCCCTGCCTTTTTTCTTTCTCTCCACTCTTTGCTTAGATGAGAAGAAATCTCTCTCCCCTTTAACCTATTGCCCTTTATTTTGTTTGATAAGAGAACTAGCCATGTCTTATTAAAATTGTCATTTATACTCTGTTCTAGTTATCTATTTTTTCTTGCTCTAAATGTAGCTTGAAAACAAGTCATTACTAATTTTCATGGTCCTATAAATTGGTCTCTCTTGTGGGCTCTCAAAGACTTAGAATTAAATGCCATCTGGCCAGCCAAGAGTTGCTCACTGACATGTGTAGGGCCTAATGGAACATCAGGGTACTTGTAAGGAGTGTCCTTCTCTTTGTGGTTTCTCCATATGGTTAGCTTAAGCTTTTTAACATTGTTTTTGGTTCAGTGAAGTTGGAATTTTTTTAGAGAACATCTTTTTAGTATTCCACGATAGGAAACAGAAAATTCAAGGTTTTGAATGAGAAAAATAGAAATGTGTTAACGTCTGTAGTGGTTAATCTCAACTGCCAACTTAAAGAGATCTAGAGTAAAGGATGGCTCTCTGAACATGGCTGCAGGACACAATCTTGATTATGTAAATATGGGTGTAGGGAACAACTCACTGTGCGAATGAGTTTCTCTGTGTTGGATCCTGGACTGTGTAAGGAGGAAAAAGTGTGCTGAGAACAAGCATTCATAGCTCTACTTTCCACTGTGGACACAGTGTGACAACCTGCCCCACTTGCATCCTACTATGATTTATTTTCCGTGATGTTTGGTTACCACAAACTGTGAATCAAAATAAGCCTTTTCTCCCTTAAGTTGCTTTTGTCAGAGTATTTATCACAGCAATAAGAAAAGTAAGTAAGACAACATGTACTAATAACTTACCATGAGTTGGATAGAAAACTAGGCATCATTATTTTAAACGTACTGAGCCCGTTTAGCATTACTGTTGTAAACGCTTCTTTAGAGCTGCTCACTTGGGCTTGCATGACTTAAGAGGGAGCTTATCCATGGAGAAGACTGATTTTCTTTCCCACTAAGAATTTTTCTTATTATATCAAAAATAAGAATGTAATAATGAGTAAGAATCTCAATGCTCATCCAGGGCTTTGAGACACGTTAACCTCTAAGACTCTTGTAAGTGTTTGCCTTTTCTACTCCCTTCCTGGCTTTGCTGAGGAACTTAAACATCAGATTCCTTTTTCTGAGGAGCAAGGTAAGATCTCATTGACCTTTGGAGCAGTTATATCATTCATTCAGCCCCATTCAATTTTCTAGCTCAATTTTTTTTTCTCTTTCTATCCTCTTCCAGGGTGCTTAAGTAGGAAGAATAAATTTCAGAATTAATTGTGTTCAGAGGGTAGTAAAGCAAGACAAAGTATAGCCAACTAGTTGCACAGAATCAGAGGCCAAGCAAATCCTCAGTTCTCATTTGCTGGGTACCAAAGGCAGCTTCATGTTCTTGCCTTAGGGCTTCACCTTCAGTGCCTTCCAGGTAAAACCAACTTTGTTCCCTCTCCTCATCAGGGAAAACGTGAAGGATTCGAGTCGTGTTTCACCTGAAATATTTTGGCCCTTATCTGAACCACTCACTACATCATGAGGCAGTTGTAACTGGAACAGGTATAATGATCTGACAAAAAGCCTATTCCTCCAACATTACTAGTTATTAACTATCTGTGATGAGATGTGACATGCCACAGCCCAGACAGTTCATCCTGAAGGAGTTTCTTCTTGACAAATACAATCCCTCCTCACCTTTGTTCATGACAATTTTATTTCTTTTACAGTGTCAAACTACCATTTTTTCCACATCAGTGTTCCCTGGTTGGACCGAAAGCCTTTTTTCCCTTTGTCATTTTAAAAGGAAGTACGATTACACTTTCACTGATTGTGTATGACTTTAATCACAGATAGTTCTTTAAAGCAGACACATATTTAAAGGAGAAAATACTGATACTAATAAATGATTTCTATTATTTTTCTTAAAGTTATATTGATTAAAATAAAAACTATTAATCATATCACAACTCAAGTTCACAATGTACAAGTAAAAACTCATTCCATCATACAATGTTGGAATGGATGAAAACTAGTAATTCATAAGTTTCATAAATGTGAAAGTTTAGAAATAGGGTGTTCTAATCTTTAACTTGATTTTAAATAAATTTGCCTACAGCAGAAACTATTTTTTAAAATATCTTTTATAAGTGAGACTTTTAGATCAAAATATCTCTATTTCCTCTAATGATCAAACCTATATAAAACTGAACTCACACCAAAAAAAGAGAAGAATCAGTTCTCTCTAAATACTATTTTTAGTTTCATGATCTGTGATGTAGTTGCAAATAAATGCAAGAGCCTGTCAGATTGTGAACAGAATAAAACAAAGCATGATTTTGTATTGACTTAAAATGAAACTTGAGCAAACAATAAAGGAGTGGTCAGGAAGCTAATGGACTTAGGAAAAGGTGGATGACAGAGAGGATGACAAGTCCTAGGAGCTCAGATTACAACCTACAAAATGGAAAGGCATTCACGTAAACTCCAGGATCTGACTGAATGGAATCATGGAAACTTGTGGCAGTTGCCAGCTGATGTCAGAAAGCAACAGCTATAGGACCCTACTGTTGTATGAGATTCAGTCCAGATAACCTTGTCTTCAGTACAGAATCACAGAGATCAATTGGAGAATTCATCAATGGTCAGTTTGCAATAAAAAGAAAGGTAAAGTAGAAAAATTTAAAAAGATAGAAAGGGCTAAAATCTTCAACATCTTGTTTAAGGAAAGGTCTTACTATGTAGCCCTAGCTGGCCTGGAACTTGCTATGTAGACTAGACCAGCCTTGGGTTTATAGAGATCCCCCTGACTCTGCCTCCCAAGTGCTGGGATTACATGCCTGATCTCTTTTGGGTTCTTTATTTTGTTTATTTTTGTTTCTTCCTTAATTAGCTTTGTACTACCTCAAGGGTAGACAGGTATACAATGCATGCAGGTCTAACGTCTGAAATCTGATAAATTCCAGAAATCTGATAAAGGACCCACTTCCTACCATTTCTCCCTTTGGGCTCTGTACAAACTGCAATCTTCTACAAGTTTCTGCTTCCTCTATTCCTATTCAAATACAGACAATACGAATGCCTTCTTTATAGAGCTACTGAGGCATGAATTATATAAATCTAATAAAATAATATAACATAAGTCCATATTTCTGCTTTTCAATTAACAGGAGAGGATTTACATTTATTTATGTTGAATTAAAATATATTTTATTTTCTTCTATCATAGAATCTTTGCTGTGGAAAGCTGTTATAAGTTTCTATCTGTCTATTATCTCATTGTATAAAAAGCTCAGAACTAATTTCAACCACATCTGAAGCTGTATTTACCATGATCTGACTGAAACCAAAGATTAAAAAGTGCAGTAATGGGAAGACCGCATGCTCTCTCCCCATGTGTACTTTAGGAGAGGTATGGATCAGCAACAAGACAAACTGAAAAACGAAACTAAACAAAACAGACGTGCACCTGATGTTTACTAGCCAGGGGCTGCAAGGAGTAACTGATTTGCAATCAGGTTCTTCCCACTAGGGCAACTCGTGCACATACTCTAGAGAAAGATGCAGCAACAGTTCCTTTTTATGACAGTGACTAATTATGGAGTCATGACATATAAAGGAAAAGGTACCATTTTAGCATCTGTGAATATTAACATGATCTCAAAAGACTGTAAACATAAAGCCAAGGAAAAATGGGTTGGATGACAGTTAGCTTGCTATTAGAGCCAGGCACTGGACTGCCTACCATTCCTTTACTTTCAGAACCTCATTCCCAACCCTTCTCAGTGTGGACCTTGAGTAGTGCAGCTGATTCATGTAATAAATGAGAAAAAGCCACTTAAGTGATGCATAATATCATCAGAAGCATAGCAATTACTCAGTCTATCACAGCATTCCCATAGTAGAATGCATATCTATTTAATAAATGACTAATGTTTTACATTTTAGAAGGTTTTTTCTTTCTTTCTCTCCCTCCCCCCCCCCCTCTCTCTCTCTCTCTCTCTCTCTCTCTCTCTCTCTCTCTCTCTTTCTTTCTTTCCATTTTTCTCTTTTTGAAACAGGGTCTCACCATGTAGTTTCAGCCTACTTCTGCCTCCTAAATGTTGATATTAATGGCATGTGCCACCATGCTAGTTTAGTTTTTGGTATATTGTGACAGTCTCCTGTGGTTTAGGCTGGCCTTGAGCCTCCTATGAAGTAGAGTATGACCGGCAGGCCCTGATTCTTTCTTCCCTACCTTTCAGGTGATGGGATTAGAAGCATGCACTATTATAGCCTGCATATGTATTCATATAGAACATATAGACCTATAACATACATAAATGCAATTGTAGGAAATCAGCAGGTAGTATAAGACAAGTTGCATGGGACCCTATAAAATCTATCATCAATCATATTTCTGTTTAGTGTACCAAATATTTTAACAACATCTGACTGAGTTCAAGGTGTAAGTTATATACTATCTGGAGAAAATTGAGCATAAGGCTATACTAGGCATATTACAAGAATGGAAATTAACAGAAAACTAAATTAGTAAAAGAAACATTACTAAAGCTTAAATCACATATGGAACCCCATACATTAACAGTGGGAGACCTCAACATCCTACTCTCACCAATGGATAGTTCATTGAGAAAGAAACTAAACAGAGAAGTAATGAAACTAACAGGTTATGATTCAAATGGACCATATATATCTATATCTATATATCTATATCTATAGCTATATCTATCTATCTATCTATCTATCTATCTATCTATCTATCTATCTATCTATCTATCTATCTATCCAAACAGTTACCTGTCTGTCTGTCTATCTATCTATCTATCTATCTATCTATCTATCTATCTATCTATCTATCTATCTATTGACAAATAGATATCTATCAATAGAGATATATAGATATCACCCAAATGCAAAAGAATATACCTCTTCCTCAGCACTTCACAGAACCTTCTCCAAAATTGACCATAAAATTGGTAACAAAATAAACCTTATCAGGTACAAGAAAATTCAGATAACCCCGTGCATCTTATCAGATCACCATGTATTAAATCTGGACTTCAACAACAACAGAAAGAATAGAAAGCCTACATATTCATTGGAGGTAAACAACTCTCTACTCAACAATCACTGGGTCGGGGAAGAAATAAAGGAAGAAATTAAAGACTTTCTAGAATTCATTGAAGATGAGGGCACAACATAACCAAGTTTATGAGACACAATGAAAGCAGTGCTAAGAGGAAAGTTCATAGCACTAAAGACCTCATAAAGAAATTGGAGAGTTCATATACTAATGAATTAAAAGCACATCTGAAGGCTCTAGATGATTTTCTAGACAGATACCAATTACCAAAGTTAAATCAAGATCAGGTAAACTATCTGAATGGTCATATAAACCTTACGGAAATAGAAGCAGTCATTAAAAGTCTCCAAGCCAGAAAAATGTCCTGTGCTAAATGGTTTTAGTGCAAAATTCTAACAGACTTTAAAGAAAGAGCTAATGCCAATGTAACGGCTATGCATGGTTGTCAGCTTGACTATGTGCGAAACGAACTACAATCCAGCATTGGAGGGCTTACCTGTGACCCAGATCTTGAGGCTAGAAGACTCAAGTTTCTGACCTGGGTCTTGGCATGGAGATCTTGAGGCACAGTAGCCATGAAAAGCTTAGGCCCAGGCAAGGTAGTACACACCTTTAATCACATGAGACAGGCAAGGAGATCTCTGAGTTCAAGGTCAAACAAAGCAAGTCCCAAATCCAGGTATGGGGCTACATACCTTTAATCTGGACCACACCTTCTGCTGGAGGACAAAGTAAGAACATTGGAAGAAGGAAGATTCACTCTGCTTGCACTTACTTGACAGCACATCTGTTGGAACCTACTTATATAGAAGATCAACTGAAACAACTAGCCTTTTAGGACTGAGGTACTACTAGATTCTTGGACTTCCCATTCACAGTTGCCCATTGTTGGGTTAGTTGGTGTCCTGGTAAGGATTTTACTGCTGTGAACAGACACTATGATGAAGGCAGATCCTATAAAGGACAACATTTAATAGGGGATGGCTTACAGCTTACAGAGGTTCAGTCCATTATCATCAAGGTGGGAGCATGGCAGCATCTAGGCAGACACAGTGCAGGAGCAGCTGAGAGCTCTACATCTTCACCTGCAGGCTGCTAGAGGATAACTTTCTTCCTAGCAGTTAGGATGCAAGTCTTATAGCCAAGACCGACAGTGACACACCTACTCCAACAGGGCCACACCTTCTAATATGCCACTCTCTGGGCCAAGCATATACAAACCATCACAGTTGGACTACAGACTATAAATCATCAAAATAAATTCCCTTAATATATAGAGACATTCCATAAGTTCTGTGACTCTAGAGAACACTGACTAATACAAAGTCACAATTCTGAACATCTATACCCCACATTCATAAAAGAAACATTACTAACACTCAAAATATGCATTGAAACTCGCACAATAATAGTGAGATATTTCAATACCCCACTCTTACCAATGGACAGATTATGGAAACAGAAACTAAAGAGAGACAGAGTAAAATTAATAGATGTTATGAACCAAATAGATTTCTCACATATTTACAGAATATTTCATCCTAAAACAAAAGAATAGACCTTCTTCTCAGCACCTCATGGTACCTTCTACAAAACTGACCATGTAATTGGTTACAAAACAAGCCTCACAGCTACAAGGAGAATGAAATAATCCCATGCATCTAATCAGATAACCAGGGACTAAGGCTAGACTTCAATAACAACAAAAATAACAGAAAGCCCACATACCCATGAAAACTGAACAACTCTACTCAGTGATAACTAGGTCAGGGAAGAAATAAAGAAATCGAAGACTTTCTAGAATTCAATGAAAATGAAGACACATCACACCCAAATTTATGGTACACAATGAAAGCAGTGTTAAGAGAAAAATTCATAGCAGTAAGTACCTTCATGAAGAAATTGGAGAGATCCCATATAGCAACTTAATAGCACACCTGAAAGCTCTAGAACAAAAAGGAGCAAATACATCCAAGAGGAGTAGATGGCAGGAAATAATCAATCTCAGGGCTGAAACCAACCAGTTAGAAACAAAGAAAAAGATACAAATAATCAACAAAACCAAGAACTAATTCTTTGAGAAAATCAACAATATAGATACACCCTTAACCAGACTAACTAAAGAACACAAAGACAGTGTCAAAGGCAACAAAATCAGAAATGGAAAGGAAAGCATGACAACAGAAACTGAGGAAATTTAAAAAATCATCAGATCTTACTACAACAAAAACTCAACAAAACTGGAAAATCTAGGTGAAATGGATGGCTTTCTAGACAGATACCATGTACCAAAGTTAAATCAAGAGCAGATAAACTAAATAGCCTCATATCCTCCAAGGAAATAGAAATTATCAAAAACCTCCCAAACAAAAAAAAGCCCAGGGCCATATGGCTTTAGTACAGAATTCTACCATACCTTTGAAGAAGAGTTAATACCAACACCCTGAAACTATTCCATACAACAGAAACAGAAGGAACACTACCTAATTCATTCTATGAATCTACAGTTACTCTAATACCCAACCCACACAAAGACTCAACAAGAAAAGAAAACTTCAAACCAATTTCTCTTACGCATATCAATGGAAAAATACTCAATTAAATTCTTGCAAACAGAATCCAAGAATACATCAAAACCTTCATTCAGCAGGATCAAGTAGGCTTCATCCCAGGAATGCTGGGATGGTTCAGTATACAAAAATCCTTTAACATGGTCCATCACATAAACAAACAAAGAAAAAAAATTACATGATCATCTTATTAGATGCTGAAATAACATTTGACAAAACACAACACCCCTTCATGTTAAAAGTTTTGAAGAGATCAGGAATTCAAGGCCCATACCTAAACACAGTAAAAGTAATATACAACAAACCAACAGTCAATATCAAATTAAATGGAGTGATACTTGAAGCAATTCCACTAAAATCAGGGATTAGACAAGACTGCCCACTCTCTCCCTATATATTCAATATAGTACTCAAAATGCTAGCAAGAGCAATAAGACAACAAAAGGAGATCAAGGGGATACAAATTGGAAAAAAAGAAGTCAGGGTATCATTATTTCCAGATGATATGATAGTGATAATATACATAAGCGACCCCAAAAATTCTACCAGAGAACTCCTTCAGCTGATATACAACTTAAGCAAAGTGGTTGAATATAAAATTAGCTCAAACAAATCAGTAGTCTTCTGTTACACAAATGATAGGTGGGCTAAGAAAGAAATTAGCGAAACAACACTCTTTACAATAGTCACAAATAATATAAAATATCTTTGAATAACTCTAACTAAACAAGTGAAAGATCTGTATGACAAGAACTTCAAATCTCTTAAGTAAGAAATTGAAAAAGAACTCAGAAAATGGAAAGATCTCCCATACTCATAGATTGGTAGGATTAACATGGTAAAACTGGCCATCATGCCAAAAGAAATCTATAGACTTAATGAAATCCCCATCAAAATTCCATAAAATAGAAAGAGTAATTCTCAACTCCATATAGTAAAACAAAAAATCCCAGGATAGCAAAAACAATTCCCAATAATAAAAGAACTTCTGGGGGAATCACTTTCCCTGACCTCGAGCTATACTACAGAGAAACAATGATAAAAAACCACATAGTATTGGTATAGAGACAGACAGTTTGATCAATGTAATAGGATTGAAGACCCAGAAATAAACCCACACACCTATGGACATTTGAACTTTGACAAAGAAGCTAAAATCATACAGTGGAAAAAAGATATAACATAGCTTCAATAAATGATGCTGGTCTATGTGGTAAATCTGTATGTAGAAAAATGAAAATAGATCCATATTTATCACTTTACACAAAGCTCAAATCCAAGTGGATCAAGAGCCTCCACAGTAAACTAGATACACTGAATCTAATAGAAGAGAAAGTTGGAAAGAGCCTTGAACTCATTGGCACAGGGAGAAATTTCCTAAACAGAACTCCAATGGCTCAGGTTCTAAAATCAAGAATTGATAAATAGGACCTCATGAAACTGGAAAGCTTATGTAAAGCAAAAGACACAGTCAATAGGACAAATCGGCAATCTACAGATGGGGAAAAAATCGTCACTAACCTCACACCTGATAGAGGGCTAATGTCTAAAATATATAAAGAGTTCAAGAAGATAACCTTTAAAAAAAAACAAAAACAAATGGCCCAATTAAAAAATGTGGCACAGAGCTAACCAGAGAGCTCATAACAGAGGAATCTTAAATGACTGAGAAGCACTTCAAGAAGTTCTCCTTAGTCATTAGTGAAATGCAAATCAAACAACCCTGAGATTCCACCTTACACCAATCAGAATGGTTGAGATAAAAAAACTCAAGTGAGGGGCTGGAGAGATGGCTCAGCGGGTAAGAGCACTGACTGCTCTTCCAAAGGTCATGAGTTCAAATCCCGGCACCCACAAGGTGGCTCACAACCATCCGTAAAGAGATCTGACGCCCTCTTCTGGTGTCTGAAGACAGCTACAGTGTACTTACATATAATAAATAAATCTTAAAAAAAAAAAAACTCAAGTGACAACACATACTGGTGAGGATGTGGAAAAAGAGGAACACTCCTTCATTGCTGGTGGGATTGCGAACTGGTACAGCCACTCTGGAAATTGATCTAGAGGTCCCTCAGAACATTGGAAATAGATCTGCCTGAAGACCCAGCTATACCACTCTTGGCATATACCCAAAAGATGCCCCACCACGCCACAGAAGCACTTGTTTCACTACATTTATAGTGGCCTTATCTGTAATAGTCAGACGCTGGAAACAACCCAGATGTCCCTCAAATGAAGAATTGATACAGAAAATATGGTTCATTTACACAATGGAATACTATTCAGCTATTAAGAAGGAGTTTTGTACACAAATGGATGGGACTAAAAAAAATCATCCTGAGTGAGGTAACCCAGACTCAAAAGGACATACTTGGTAGGTACTCACAAATAAGTGGATTCTAGCCAAAAAGTAAAGAATATCTAGGATACAACCCTTAGACCTAAAGAAGGTTAGCAAGCCAAAGGGCCCAAGTGAGGATGCTTCAATCCCACTTGGAAGGGAGAAGAAAGTAATCACAAAAGGCAGAGGGAGAAAGGTGTATGCGTGGGATGAGGAGAGAGTGGGGAAAGGGGGATTGGGATAGGGTATGAGGAGAAACAGGAGAGAAGTGAAGAGGGCCAGCAGAATAAATGGATTATGCACCTGGTCGGGGGGAGTACGGGTACCCTCTAGAAAGTATCAGAGACCTGGGAGGTGTGAGAATGTCAGAATGAAACAGAAGTGACCTTAGATGAAATGCCCAATGATTGGAGAGGGACTTCAAAGAATCTACCTCCAGTAGATAGATAGGGTTTCAAGTAGAGGGATGTGGTTGCCAATTTACAGTCAAAATTTCTGAGCCATAATTGTTCCTCTCTAAAAGAACTTCAGGGACAACAATGACGAAGAGACCAAGGGAAAGGTGGTCCAGTGATCAGACAAACTTGGGATCCATCTCCTTGGGAGGCACCAAGGCTTAATGCTTACTGATACTATGGTGTGCTTATAGACAGGAGTCTCAGAGGCCCGACCAGTAGCTGACAGAGACAAATGCAGATACCATTGAACTGAAGTCAGGGACCCCTATGGGTGTATTAGGGGAAGGATAGAAGAAGCTGAAGAGGAGGATGACCCCATAGGAAGACCAGCAATCTCAATTAACCCAATCCCCTGAGATCTTTCAGACACTGAGCCACCAACCAAGCAGTAAACTACAAGCTGGTCGGTCTGAGTTCCCTGACACATATGTAGCACAAGAATGTCTGATCTGGCCTCAGTAGGACAGGGGCAAGGCCCCAGGAAGGGGAGAGGCCTGGTGGGGGAAAAGTATCTTCTTGGAGACAGGGAGGAGGAATGGGATGAGAAACTGTGGGAGGAGGAATGAGAGGGCAATGGCTGGATTGTAAAGAAATTAATACGGGAAAGGGGAAATCATTTGGAATGTAAATAAAAAACAGAAAATAATAATAATAATAATAAAAAAGAAATTAATAAAAAGAAGAAAGGAAACATCCAATACATTTTGATGTATATATTTATTATAATTCCTCTGATGAAGTTAATTAGTATATACATTACTTTATGAATCCTCTTCTGTGGTGAGGTTATTGAAGGTCTATTCTTCGCAAACTTCAAGTGTATATTATTATCAGTAGTCACTGTCTCTGGAATTTATTCATTTGAGAGCTGAATGTACCAACCCTTTCAATATCTGCTTCCTGTTATTATCCCCACCATTGTGCATGCATTTATACTCTGTTCCAGTGAGTTTGGTTGTTTAGATTTCACATATAAGAGAGATAATATAGCATTTGTTTTTCTGTGCCAGGTTTATTCCATTCAGTACAATATCCTTGGGTTTTTTCCATCTTTTCTTGATGATTCCTTCCTTTTAAAGACAGAATAGTGTTTCATATTGTATATGTGTATTATAGTATCAGTATAATGTCTATTCATCAGTCAACAGATGATTAAATTAATTTGATACCTTGATTTCTGTATGCTTTTAAGGACATTAGAGTGCAAATACCTCTTCAAAATGTGTTCATTCTTGTGTCAGGTTTCTATCACTGAAACAAAACATTATCTCATAGTGCTACAGACTCTGACCAAGGTTTAGTACATGAACCTTTCAAGAGGGAGATTCAAGGAAGGGCTAAATTCTCTTCCATTTCCTTCCTTTTTTCTTTTCATGCAGAAGTGAAATAGGTGTATCACATGACAGTATTATGACTAATTTTAATTTTGAGAAAATTTCACATAATTTTTATGATGTCTGTACTAAGTACATTCCTACCACTAATGTGTGTGGTAGGAATGCATTTGTGTGTGAGCTGAGAAAAGGATGTCAGCTCTCCTGGATCTGCAGTTGCAGGGTGTTATGAGTTGCCTGACATGGATGTTGGGAACTAAAGTCAATATATCTCTATATATATATATTATATATATATTATTATAATATATTATATTATATATATTATATATTATATTATATATTATATATAATATATATTATATATATTATATAGATATAGATATAGATATAGATATAGATATATATTTTTTAAAATTGTCTTATTTATTTACATTTCAGACTTTGCCCCTCTCCAGGTCACCCCTCCTACATTCTTCATCACATTTTCCTCTCCTTTGCCACTGAGAAGATACTCCCCTGCACTCCCTGCCCCAGGCATTCCTCCTCCCTGGGGCCTCAAGTCTCCTCAGGATTAGGTACATCCTTTCTAACTGAGGCCAGACAAGGCAGTCCTCTGCTACATATATGTCAACTTTGATTTATGATACTCAGTGGCACTGTAACTGCATCTTTTTTTTTATTAAATATAATCTTCATTTACATTTCAAGTGGTACAGCCTTTTCCGGTTTCCCCCCTCCCCCAAACCTCCACCCCTCCTCCCACTCCCTGCCCTCCACCCGACCCACTCTCATCTCCCCCTCTCAATTTCCCCTTGTTGGGGCATCTATTGAGCCTTCACCTGACCAAGGACCACTTCTCCCACTGATGCCCAACAAGGCAGTCCTCTGCCACATATTTTGCTGGAAACATGTGTAACCCTTGGTTGATGGTTTAGTCCCTGGTAGTCCTGGGGCATCTGGGTGGCCAACATCGTTGTTCTTCCTGTGGGGCAGTAAACCCCTTCAGCTCTTCCAGACCACCCTCCAACACCTCCATTGGAGACCCCACTTCCAGACCAATGGTTGGCTGCTAGCATCTGCCTCTGTATGTGTAAGGCTCTGGCAGGGCCCCTACAAAGACAACCATGGCATGCCCCTTTTGATATGCGCTTCTTGTCATCCATAGTAGTGTTGAGGTTTGGTGACTGTTTATAGGGTGAATCCCCAGGTAGGGCAGTCTCTGGGCGGCCTTTCCTTCAGTCCCTGCTCTACACTTTGCCTCCATTATTGCTGCTGTAAGTATATTGTTCCTTTTCTCAGAGGAACCCAAGCACCCCCACTTCAGTCCTCTTTCTTCTTGAGCTTCCTGTGGTCTGTGTATTGTAACTTGTTTATTTTGAGCTTTTGAGATAGCATCCACTTATCAGTGAGTGCAAACCATGTGCTGTAGCTGCATCTTATGGTTCTGCATTGATTATGACAATGGTCTGGATTTACTTTTTGCCAGTAGTATGTAGGAGTTCTTTTGCCTTGGACCTTTGTTATATTTTCTGAGTTTTGTTTTCGTGAGAGTATACATTATGAAAAGGGTGAGAATATAGTTTCAGCTTGCATATCCATAATTGCTAAAAAACATTGGACATTTTTTATGTGTTTATTAGTCATTTGTATTTCTCATATGAAATGTCACTTTTGAGTTCACTTGCCCATTTAATAATTAGATTACTTGTCCTTTAAAGGCTCATTTTTTGAAGTTCTTAATCATTCTGGTTATTTGTTCCTATTAGGTGAATAAATGGTAACTTTTTCACTCAAGGAAGTGATAAAAAATAAAATGTAAGGCTGATGTAGTGTTCCACAACGCTCTTCATAGCTACCAGGGAGGCTGAGGAAATGGAAAAGAAAATTTGTAGCCATCTGGGCAACACAGGAAACCCTATCTTAAAATGAAGTTTCAAAAGTAGGTATGATGCAGGGTCATGATCTTACTTCTCATAAAACATGGGCAAGCAGGCACGAAACCCTGAATTCCCATGACTTAAGATAAAGAGGAACAATAAGCAACCCAAAGGAAAAATATTTATAAACTACATATCTGAGAGGACATTAATTTTTTAGAAAAAGAAACTAAATAGAAACCAAATAAACAATAATAACAAAAAAAAATCCCCCAAACAATCAACCAACCAGCCAATAATAACTCACCCAACAACCAAATGATTATAAAAGCAAAACAACCACAACCAATCAACCAAACAATACTAACAACTGATCAAAAAACCAAACAACTAAACAGTAATAGCAAAACACCATCAAACCAATCAATAAACCAAATAAACAAACAATAATAGTAACAAAAATAACCTCAAACCAACCAACCAACCAACCAACCAACCAACCAACCAACCAATCAACCAACCAACCAATAATAACAACTATCTAAACAATTAAACAACTACCACCACAACAAAAAATCAACTGAAAATGTACAAAACAAATCTTTAGCCCATGAACATTTTTATTTTATTTAGGTGACTTATAGTTTTATTGCCTGTGCTCTTGTGGTCATATCCAAGAAATTGTTGCTAAAGAGAGTGTCATAAAACTTTTCTCTTCTATGCTTTATTATAGAAGTTATACAATTTTAAGCCATGTGTTTATCTTTAACACATTTGAATTGACTTTTGAGTATGGTATAACATAGAGATTCAATTCCTGGCCCCCTGTGTCTCTTTGTCTCTCTCTCCCCACGCACTTGCATATAGACATTTAGTTTTTCTAATTCTCTGAGCTTTTGCCAAAGATTAGTTGGCTGTATATCTGACAGAGTCTTTAGTATAGTCTTATTTATAAACTTATTTTTGCTTTATTGTTGGATTTAGTATTTTACTCCAAAGTGTGCACAAGCACAATAGAAACTGCACACAATCTACCATTTCATTTTTCAACCTAGGAAACAATTGCATAAAGATGGCGAATGCTTTTGTAAAGTTGATGTTTTCAATTCTACATGTCCACTTATATGATGAGGTTCTTGAATCAATGAAATAATGCATTTTAAGAACTTAAGACTTTCCATGATAAAAGCACACTTTCAGATATGCAGACACAGCCACAAGACTTTCTCTATGGAATTCAAATGCTTTGCAGATAAGTCTTTATCATTAATGTTAATGAAGGACAGGTTATCTTCATTTTAGTGATGGTTTTAATTTCTATCCTGCCAAACATTTTATTGACACACATTTCCCTCCACTCTACTAAATAATTTAAGCACCATGCCCTCTTTCTTCATTTGTATCACTCTTTAAAATGGGACTTAATGAATAAAAATAACACAAAATTAGACAGTCTATCTAGAGAGGGCAAAAAAGAAATTGTGGATGGTCATAACCTGTATAATAAGTGGTTGACTACCCTGTTTAATCTCATAATTCTCTTGTGGACTAGAATAGGAATATGCAATTTGTTAATGAAGAAACAGGCAAAGAGAATATATTCATTATGTTAATTCCACATGATTTATTCAATGTCACCCTGAGTTAAGGCTCAGCATAGAATTGAGTGATTATTGAGATAATCCAAATAGGGTATTGGATTACTACAGAAACACATGGATCTCAGAAAATTTACAAATAAGATTGGTCCTCATGTCAGCTTTGTATAGAAATAATTTTGTCACATAATATTGCTAACTATGGAAAAAATACAATAGTGTTTCAATTTAAATTAAAAGGCAGGTTGTTTTTGCTTATTGGATATAGACCATTCACTGTAAAGGAGGGATGTATATGGGCAGCAATACACGCAGATCTTACCTTCAAGAAACTTTAAATCTAGGAAAATCCTTCAAGTAGCTATATAATACTTTGATTCCAGGTACAGTGACACACTCTTGTAACCAGCATTCAGGAGGTAGAAGCAGGGAGATCAGGATTCCAACATTAGCCTTGGCTATGTAGGCATTTTAGGTAAACCTGGATTGCTTTAGAACCTGTCTCCCAAACCAAAGCATATTCATTATAGTCCTGCAAGACAGATACAAAGAAAAGGCAATTAAAACAGAATAAGTACATTGAATTCCAAACAGGATAAAAAGGAAGATAGTGGATTTTTGGGAGAAGTTAGGGTAGTAACTTAGAGGCAGAAACAATGACTTGCCCTTTCTGGTTTGCCAATATATAATATGTTCAAGCCCATCTGCCTAGATGGCTTATCAATAGTGATCTGAGCCCTCCTACAGAAATTAGCATAGAGAAATGACCTAACTACATGCCCACAGGCCAATCTAATAGAGTCTATTATTCAAGTGAAGTTCCTTCTTCCCAGGCTTGTTAAGTTATTCATCATATGTCTGTCTTTTATCGACTTGATAAACAAATATATCTCTATCAAAACAGAAACTATTTTGTCCCTAAGATCATAATATATAGACCACTGTACAAGTCTCACAGTCTACAAAAAAGCTCAATTCATCAAAAGTTCAATATCTCTTTAAAAATTCAAAGTCTCTTAACTGTAGGATCCTATTAAAAGAACTTACATACTTCCTTAATTCAAGAGGGGAAAAACAGAGCACAGTTACAATCAAATAAAACAAAAGCAAAATATTTGATATCTGAACTCACTCATTGTCTTTTGGTATCCAGCGCCTTGGTTATCCTAGCCTTCCAGCTCTAATATTTTCAACATATACAAAACTTTTTTATTTTTTTATTTTTATTTTTTTTGCTTTCTATTTTTTAAATTTTTTATTAGATATATTAGAATATTAGATATATTCTTTATTTACATTTCAAATGTTGTCCCCTTTCCTGGCCCCCCAACTCCCCCCCCACCTTGCATGCACCCTAAAATCCCCTAACCCATCCCCCTTCTCCCTGCTTACCAATCCACCCACTCCTGCTTTCCTGTCCTGGCATTCCCCCTACACTGGGGCACCTAGCCTTTTCAGGACCGAGAGCTTCCCCTCCCTTTGGTTTCCAAGTAGGCCATCCTGCTGCCTATGCATCTGGAGCCATGGGTCCCTCCATGTGTACTCTTTGGTTCGTGGTTTAGTCCCTGTGAGCTCTCGGGGTACTGTGTGGTTCAAATTGTTGTTCCTCCTATGGCGCTGCAAACCTCTTCAGCTCCTTGGGTCCTTTCCCTAGCTCCTCCATTGGGGACTCCGTGCTCAGTTTTTCAACTCAGCTCAAGTTGGCCCCACTTCATACCATGTACTGTCTTTGTTGATCATTCTATGGTTCTGATGTCTTCAATATTCTGAAGTGTCCAATACAATAGAGCCCACACCGGCACCAATTTCCTTCCCTTGGTGAAAACCATCAGTTTCTCTCCATGATGCCGTTAGTTCTGGTGCCTCTACTGCACTGAGGCAGCACTTTCAGAAAGGGTCCTCTCTTGGCTTTTCTCATTGCCGACCCTTATCTGCTCTCTGTAATCACTTCGTGTCTTCAAATCTAGTGCCACATAGAAGATTCTTACCCATATCCAATTTCAGATACAGTCTTAGCCTCCTCGGGACTACAGATTCTGTTTGACCCTAAAGAAATACTTTCCAGAAATTTAATCTCAGTGATGCTGGTTTCTTATCACAGCTGATTCTTTAGTCCTAGTCAATCAGCCACAGTTGTTCCATTAAAGCAAAGGTATCACTTCCATAGAAGTAATTTAAATACATCACATAACAGTCTTGATAATTCTTGATGGACTCTCAAACTTCTCTCTGTAACTTAACAAGCAAGCCCTCCATTGCTTGCATTTCTTTCAGCATCTTATCTCCCAAACTCTATAGAACAACTCACTAAGTTTTGAATATTCCATGACTTTTCTAGCTCAATGTTCCAAACACTTTCATACTTCTTAAAACAGCAACAGCAACAGCAACAACAACAACAATACACAAAAATACATGGTCAGGTTCATCATAGAACTATTCCACACTCATACCAATTTTTGTATGAGTTTGTTTTTCTATTGCTGTGATAAAACAATTAACAAAACCCACTTATGGAAGATAGGTTTTATTTCAGCTTCTATTTTACATACAGTCCGTCATCAAGAGAATCCAAGTCATGAGCCCTGGGGGCAGGAACTGAAGCACAGACTGTGGCAAAACACTGCTTAGTGGCTTGTTTGCCTTGACTTGCTCACCTACTTCTCTTTGTATAGCCCATGTCCCTCTGCCTAGAATTGGCACCACTAGAATTGGTACCACTCATAGTGGGCTAGGTCATAAATTAGCAACCAAGAAAATGCCCCTATAAAAAGGTCCACATAACAGTCTGATGGAAGAAATTCCCCAATTAAGCTTCCCTCTTCCCAGTTGTGTCAAGCTGACAGTGAAGGTTTGTCACTGCACAAAGTTCTGAAATTGATGTGTGTTGTATTAGCCAAAATTCAGCCATTTGTCTGTATCAAGCACATGCACAGCTGACTGAAATTGACTCTATTTTTATACTTAAGATATAGTTTTTGAGGAACTCTTATGTGTGTTATATTGCATAGTTCTGTGAACAATAAACTACAGCAATTGAAAGCACAAGACCCACAGTTAAAATCTATTGGACTTACTTTATGACTTTATTATTTAGTAACATAGATGTCACATTAGAAAGATAAAAGATCCTTTTGTACTTAACCTGCAAAATGGTGATAAACTTAATACAATCAAGGCAATAAAGCTAATAAGAAACCAATAAATGCTAGTTTATTAATTTATCAAATATTAATATACATAGATGGCATATATTGAATTAATGCACAATTTGTATGTAAGGTGTTTAAAAAGTACCTGGTATTGGTTTCGTTAGTCACTAGCAGTTAGTAAGGATTAGCTTTCAGTATCATATTAGACTGTGTACAGCTTAATGATGGATGTCATTTACCAGTGTGAAATATAAAAAGATAGCAGAAGTGCCTTGAGAAAAATCCACTGATTTTTTAAACTTATCCCATATGAATAACTACAGAAAATTATATTTTGTGATAGCTGCTTAACACCACCTAGATTAGAGGGTATTAGTCTCTTTTACTCAGTAATAGTTTTTGGTATTGTAGTTGTTTTGTGTATTGGTGATTCCTTTTGGCTGCTAAATAGTATTCCACAATATAAACAAAGCAGTATGATTTATTATTAATGTTTTGGAAGCTATCTGGTTATTTTGGATTTTTAACTATTACAAATGTCAGCGTTTTATTGCTGTAAAGAAACATCACAGCCATGGCAACTCTTACAAAAAGAAATCATTTAATTGAGGCTTTCTTCCAGTGTCAGAGGTTTTAGCCCATTATCATTATGGCAGAAAGTATGGTGGCACACAGGCAGATGCTGGAGCAGTAGCCGAGAGCTGCATCCTGATTTGTAAGCAGAGAAAATGAGAGAGTCTCAAAACTTGGCATGGGCTTTTGAACCCTCAATGCCCACCTGAAGTGACACACTTCCCCCCAACAAGGCCACAACTCCTAATCCTTTCAAATATTGACACTCCATGTGAGCACATCTATGTGCCTAGGGGCCTGTTTTCAAATTACCATAATAAATTAAAGTGCTATAAATATCCATGAGCAGAGTTTTCACTGAACCTATGTCTACATTTTCGTGTAATAAATAACCAAGAGCATAACTTTGAGCCTAGAAAATATTACATATATAGTTTTTTTTCTTAGAAAGTTATTTTATTAGAATTCTAGACAGTTTAGGCAACCAAACCAGTCTAACAGCAAATGCACTTCCTGCTTACAATAAAATCTATTTTAGTTCTGATAATGACATGACAGGCACATCCAAGCTTTTTCCAACAGAGAAACCTAACAGCTCAAAACTTATGGAGGAAATATGACTAAGCCAAAGGACTTCACATGTTTACCACAGAAGTGATACACAGTAAAATACCACATAATATTTTCTAAAAAAAGTCAAGCCACTTGTGAAACCATTAGCAAGTACGGAGACTGAAACAACCTGCCACAGGACTAACTCAGGCACCATGAAACCCTCTGTCTTTTGCCTGTTTTCTCACCTGTAACAAATGAGATAATTATTTGGGTACTTGCTTTTAAAACTAAGGTACTTAATGACGAAAAGTTTTCTTGATCATGACCATACTGGGGTAATCTCAAGGAACGAAGATGAGGATTATCAGACATGATTGCATTGACATGAAGTCCCTTATTTATATACTCTGATTTCCATGTCCTGATTTCTCAGATCTAAACACATGTGGACCCACTGTAGGGTTTTAAAGAGTCATGTATGGACTCAATAGTACAGTAATACAAGCTAATACTGAGACCTGTGTTGTAATTCATTGGATTCTTAATAAGTTATGAGGTAGCTACCATTGCTTCCTTCCATTTCTGATGGGGAAACCAAGGCAGTAAGAAGTTATTTAACTTGCTCAAGGTTCTTAAAATCAGTTACTGGTGTTAAGTGGTGTTTGAACCTACTTAATCTGGACCCAGAGTCCACGCTATACAAGCTTTTAACCACTGTGCCCTGCTATGCAGCACTATAATACCTCCTAGAATCTCACTGTGGCTCGCAGATGCTACTACATCTCACACAATGCACAGGAACATAGCAAAGAAACACCCGGCTTTGTTCCTCTAGTTTTCTGTTATTTTTGAAACTCTTGCTCTAGCCCTGACTGGCCTGGGCCCCCTCTGAATGCTGTGTGAGATTACAAGCAGAAGCCACCGATCCTGGCCCACTTACCTATTTTTTTTAAAATCATTATTTGTAGAAGTACTATATATACTTCACTATTTCCATCGTTCAGTAGATGAAATAGATTCTTAGCTGTCAATTTACTTCACTGCTTTTATTTTATAATGTAAGGAAAAATGCTATCTCTATTGGAGTTAAAAATCAGAAAAAGATTTATGTGCACAATTTAGAACAAAATCTAAGGGGTGTGGGGAGGGGGCGGTGGGCTCAAGCAGACAATGTGCTCCATGAACAAGATGGGGGCCTGAATTTTGATCCCATATCAAACCTGGTAGCAGTCAACACCTGCCAGCCAGTCAAAACATTGAGTACAAGACCCTGTTTCAAATAGTACGGTCCTTATCCTCCCCTCCCCCACATATATGTGCACATAAACACACTTTAAAAAGATTCTAGGGAATTTATGTGGACAACACACAGCTAAAGGAGAATAAGAAGACAGCTCCTCCTGAAATCTTGTGTCCCCTACCTGTTCTGTGGTGCTGGGAACGGAATGTTGGTCCTTAAGCAAGCCCTCTACCACTAAGTGATAAACCCTCTGCAGCAGATGCCAGGTTTTTACTGAGTGCATTGTTAGACAGAACACAGGCTGAGGATGTCCAGGAACTTTTGACCCTTTTCTCTTTCTGTTCCTCTGCTTTTATGCAGTGCTTGGGGTGGAAGCCGGCCTTCAGTGGTGCTGGACCTCTCTCTGTCTTTCCTGAGGCCCCACCGACACCACTACTGCTCTTCCGACTTTCTCCTGTAGCACGAAGCTGCACTCATAGTGATCGAGTAGTAACTGGTTGCAAACTCATCAGGGGTGGTCAGACTTGGTGCTTCTCAGCTTAACCTCAGCAGCTGGGAGGCAGGGTGTTCCGTATAGTGAGACCCAGCCTTAAGGCAAAAACAAAACAGCCAAGTGTTCTGTGCTCTGATGACATCTAATATAGAAAAACACTGGGCTTTATAATCCTATCAGAGACTGACAGAGTCAGTTCTTGGTGTACTTAAAAAAGTTAACAGACCTATGTTGAGTGACCGTTGAGGCATAGTCTAGAATAAGGCACCCACATTCCCGTTGGCAGATCGTTAGGTAGGAGTCAGAGTGACTAAGGTGGGAAAAGGAGGCTCTTTGTAATAATTCTGGAAAAGACTTGGTGTATTTCACTATGTAAATTTATTTTTTATAAAAAATGTGTAACACCAGCACCTGCTTCTAAACCAACTTAATTAGGAACCCATTCACTTATAGAATACACACTGGCATTGAAACAGTTTAAAGAAATGTAATGGCTGTCTACAAAAGAAATGTAATGGCTGTCTACAAAAGATTACATTTTGATTGTTTCCCCACAGCTTGTGTGTCTGCACACATAAAACCGAAACATTCCCAACTTTACATTCGATTTGTTAGAGTCAGTGTTCCACTGCTGTATTTTATAAAGAACTTTAAAAGTTTTGTTTAAGGAAAAAAATTAAGGTACTAGGATAAATCTATGTCTTATAACAGCATCTTTACATAACACATATAGTTTTTAAGGAAATTATTTTTCTTCAAAGTGACTGAACCATTTTATGTTTCACCAACAATTTTGGAATGACCTAACTCTCTCTCTCTCTCTCTCTCTCTCTCTCTCTCTCTCTCTCTCTCTCACTCACTTGCTCTCCCTCTCCCTCTCGCTCTCGCTCTCATTCTCTTTCCATCCCTTCCTCCCTCCCTCCCTCCCTCTCTTTTCCCTCATTTTTTCCTCTGTTCCATTTATCTGTTGGGGTAACCTTTCTCCACATTGTGCAAAGATGTGTCTCTGTGTTTTCAAGTTTTAATTCTATATCGGCAGAGAACTAAATGCTGGCAAGATTCTGGAATTGCCTTTTCTTTTTTTTTAATTTATTGAATATATTCTTCATTTACATTTCAAATGTTATACCCTTTCCCAGTTTCCCCCCTCCCCAAAAACCCCCAACCCATTCTCCCACCAACTGCCTCCAAGAATATGCTCCTCCACCCAACCCACTCCCATGACTCCCATTCGATTTCCCCACACTGGGGCCTCTATTGAGCCTTCACAGGACAATGAACCTCTTCTCCCACTGATGCCCGATGAGGCATTCCTCTGCCAATCTTTTGTCTGGACCCACGTGTACCCATTGGTTGATGGCTTAGTCCCTAGGAGCCCTGGAGGGTTTGTGTGGCCGACATCATTGTTCTTCCCATGGGACTGCAAATCCCCCACCCCCAGTTCCTCCAGTCTGTCCTCCAACTCCTCTATTGTGAACCCCATGCTAAATCCAATAGTTGACTGCTAGTATTCGCCTCTGTATCTGTAAGGCTCTGGCTGGGCCCCTCCGAAAGATAACCAGACAGGGTCCTTTCAGTACACACTTCTTGTCATCCATAGTAGTTTTAGGGTTTGGTGACTGTTTATAGGATGAATCCCCAGGTAAGACAGTCTCTGGGTGGCCTTTCCCTCAGTCTCTGCTCCACACTTTGTCTCCATAGTTGTTCCTGAGATTATTTTGTTCCCTTTCTCAGAGGAACCAAATCACCCCCATTTTGGTCTATCTTCTTCTTGAACTTCTTGTGGTCTGTGAATTGTAACATGTTTATTTTGAGCTTTTGGGCTAATATCCCCTTATCAGTGAGTGCATACCATGTGTGTTCTTTTGTGATTGAGTTACTTCACTCAGGATGACACTTTCTAGTTCCATCCATTTGCCTAAGAATTTCATGAATTCATTGTTTTTAATAGCTGAATAGTACTCCATTGTGTATATATATCACATCTGTAACCATTCCTCTGTTGAAGGACATCTGGGTTCTTTCCAGCTTCTGGCTATTATAAATAAGGCTGCTATGAACATAGTGGAGCATATGTCCTTATTGCAGGTTGGAGCATCTTCTGAGTATATGTCCAGGAGTGGTATAGCTGGATCCTCAGGTAGTCCAATTTTCTGAGGAACTGTCATACTGATTTCCAGAGTGGTTTTGCTAGCTTGCAGTCCCATCAGCAGTGGAGATGTGTTCCTCTTTCCCCACATCCTCCCCAGCATCTGCTGTCCCCTGAGTTTTTCATCTTAGCCATTCTGACTGGTGTGAGGTTGAATCTCAGGGTTGTTTTGATTTGCATTTCCCTGATGACTAAGGATGCTGAACATTTCTTTAGGTGCTTTAGAGTCATTCAAGTTTCCTCAGTTGAAAATTCCCTGTTTAGCTCTGTACCCCATTTTTAATAGGGTTATTTGACACTCTGGAGTCTAACTTCTTGAGTTCTTTGTATACATTTGATATTAACCCTCTATCAGATGAAGGATTGGTAAAGATCTTTTCCCAATCTGTTGGTTGACGTTTTGCCTTATTAAAAGTGTCCTTTGCCTTATAGAAACTTTGCAGTTTTATGAGGTCCCATTTGTCGATTCTTGTTCTTAGAGCATAAACCATTGGTGTTCTATTCAGGAATTGAGGTCCTTGATTCACTTGGACTTGAGCTTTGTACAAGGACATAAGAATGGGTCTATTTGCCTTTTTCTGCATGCTGACTTCCAGTTTATCTAGCACCATTTGCCTTTTCTAACCCATCATCTTAGCCCTTCTTCACCTGCCTAAGGCAATCTAGTGATATGTCAGAAGTCCTCTTGCTCCTCTTTGGTTGTAATAAATTACTGACGGCCAATAGCTGGAGCAGGAAGGAGGTGAATTTTCCTAGCAGAGTGAGTGATGCAGGGGAAGAAAGCAGAAGTGGGAGATTTGAAAGGGATATGGAAGGGAAATTGTGTGGAGGACCAGATGCTAGAAATGGTTGGGAAAACTTAAAAATTAGCTGAGGGACTGCCCCAGCAAAAGATCCAAGCTTTAACTATACAGAAATGTTTGAATCTTATTTAAACTATGATGGGATCCAGGACAGTCTCTCAATATTTATCTCCCCATCCTCTTTTTTCTTATTTTTTTTCTCAATTCACACAATTATACCCAGGGCTGTTCCCACACCAGACAAGTGCTGTAACCCAGAGCATTGTGTCCACAGTATCACTATGCTGTTTAATCCTATCCTATCCTATCCTATCCTGTTCGTTTGCATTTCCCAAATGGCCAATGACAGTGGTCAAACTTTCATGTTTTTATCTGCTGTCTATATTCCTTAATGAAAGGTCTCTTTGTATTATTGCCAGTCTTCTGTTCTAATTGGATTCTTTGCTTTTTTTTCTCCCAATGTATGAGTTTTGAGAGTTCTTATGTATTCTGGACCTACCTTTTGCAAAAATGGGGTTTTTAAATATTTTCTTCTCTTGCTGTGTATTATTGACTCTGTAAATTACTTTTGATAGAATGGTCATTTTTACAATATTTAATCTACCAATCAGTGATATGGAGAGTCTTTCCATTTTCTACTGACTTTTGTCTCATTTTTCAGAGATTTAAGGTTTTCATTGTAGGGGTTCTGCTGAACCATGTTTTAATCTCCTGGATGTATTTATGTAATCTTTGTGATGTATATCTATTGTTTTGAAGTACTTTATTGAAGATTGTACACCTATGTTTATCAAAGATAGTGGTTGTTTTGCTATGTCTTTACCTAGTTAGACTGTTAGAGTAGTATTGACTTCAGAGTAGTAATTTTGAAGAAAACAACTGGTAACCCATGCTGGATAGGTTGCGGGGAAAGATTGGCACAACCATTATGAGAATCCATGTGGAGAACTTTCCAAAATCTAAAAGTACCTCTATTATCTTGTCCTGCTATGTCATTCCTTGGGATATGCCCAAAGGACTAGATATCCTACTCTATAGATGCTTACTATGCCATGATCATTGCTGTTCTTTTGACAATACTCAGGAAAATGAATAAACCTAAATGTCCTTCAACTAATGAATGGATCATGAAAATGCACTACATATACACAATAGAATTCTACTTAACTACAGTTGAATAAAAATGGAACCATGAATTTTGCAGTTAAGTAAATGGAACTAGAACATATACTTGATGAGTTAAACCAAACTCGAGAGGAAAACTACAGCATGGTCTCTTTTTTTTTGTGGACATCATCACTGAATCTTTTGATGTGATTATAAAATGTTGATAACCAACAAAAACTAGGAAAACAAAAGGGGACCATGGAGTTGGTAGTGGAGAGAACGGCCTCTAGAGAAGAGTATGGTAGGACAAAGTGCTATGAAGGGAAAGGATAGGAGTTATTTTATCTGGAAAAGGAGGAGGAGGAGGGAGAACAAAAAAACCCCAAACAAACAAACAAAAACAAAAACAAAAAACAAAAGCAAAGAGGATGAAAGAGGGGATAAATAAAACTGAGAACATATTGGGAAAAGTCACAAAGAAATCGTCTTTTTTTTTTATCGAATATAATCTTCATTTACATTTCCTCCTCCTCGAAAACCCCCAAAGGTTCCTCCCACCCCATGCCTCCAAGTATATACCCCTCCACCCAACCTCCTGCTCATGGGTGCATTCACTTCTTTTTGTTCTAGAACTTTCAGGTGTATTGTCAAGCTGGTAGTGTAAGCCCTCTCCAGTTTCTTTTTGGAGGCCCTTAGAGCTATGAGTTTTCCTCTTAGCACTGGCTTCAATGTGTCCCATAAATTTTGGTATGATGTGTCCACATTTTCATTAAATTCTAAAATGTATTTAATTTCTTTCTTTATTTCTTCCTTGACAAAGCTATCATTGAGAAGAGCATTGTTCAAAGTCCATGTGCATGTGTGTTTTCCATTGTTTTTGTTTGAACTCAAGACCAGCCTTAGGCCATGGTGATCTGATAGGGTGCATGGAATTATTTCAATATTCCTGTATCTGTTGAGGCCTGTTTTGTGACCAAATATAGGGTCAATTTTGGAGAATGTACCATGAGGTGCTGAGAAGAAGGTGCATTCTTTTGCTTGAGGATGGAATGTG
Organism: Tokudaia tokunoshimensis; assembly: GCA_036184795.1. NCBI lineage: Eukaryota > Metazoa > Chordata > Mammalia > Rodentia > Muridae > Tokudaia > Tokudaia tokunoshimensis. The sequence continues at coordinate 11,752,840 of BTHU01000009.1, read as the reverse complement.
CTATAAGTATCTGCTAGATCCATTTGGTCCATAACTTCAGTTAGTTTCACTGTGTCTCTCTTTAGTTTATGTTTCTAGGATTTGTCCATTGTTGAGAATGGGGTGTCAAAGTCTTCCCCTATTATTGTGTGGGGTGCAATGTGTGCTTTGAGCTTTAGTAAGGTTTCTTTTATGAATGTGGGTGCCCTTGCATTTGGAGCATAGATGTTCAGAATTGAGAGTTCATCTTGGTAGATTTTTCCTTTGACTAGTATGAAGTGTTCTTCCTTATCTTTTTTGACAACTTTTGGTTGAAAGTTGATTTTATCCAATATAAGTATGGCCACTCCAGCTTGTTTCTTGGGACCATTTGCATGGAAAACTATTTTCCAACCTTTGACTCTGAGGTAATGAGTGTCTTTGTCACTGAGGTGGGTTTCTTGTATGCAGCAAAATGTTGGGTCCTTTTTATGTATCCAGTCTGTCAGTCTAGGTCCTTTTATTGGAGAATTGAGTCCATTGATGTTAAGAGATATTCAGGAATAGTGATTGTTGCTTCCTGTTATATTCATTGTTAAAGTTGGAATTATGTTTATGTGGCTATTTCTCCATCTATGGTAATTGAGAGTTTTTCTGGGTATAGTAGCCTGGGCTGACATTTATTTTCTCTTAGGGTCTGTATGACACATGCCCAGGATCTTCTAGCCTTCATAGTTTCCGTTGAGAAGTCCTGTTGTTACTTGACCTTTTTCCCATACTGCTTTTAATATTCTTTCTTTGCTTAGTGCATTTGGTGTTTTGATTTTTATGTGTCAGGAGGAGTTTCTGGTCTGGTTCAGTCTGTTTGGAGTTCTGTAGGCTTCTTGTACGTTCATGGGCATCTCTTTCTTTAGGTTGGGGAAGTTTTCTTCTATAATTTTGTTGAAGATATTTACTGGTCCTTTAAGTTGTAAATCTTCGCTCTCTTCTGTACCTATGATCCTTAGATTTGGTCTTCTCCTTCTGTCCTGGATTTCTTGGATGTTTTAGGTTACAAGATTTTTGCATTTTGCATTTTCTTTGACTGTTGAGTCAATGTTTTCTATGGTATCTTCCGCACCTGAGATTCTTTCTTCTATTTCTTGTATTCTATTGTTGATCTTGCATCGATGACTCCTGAATTCTTTCCAAGGTTTTCTATCTCCAGAAATGTCTCACTTTGTGATTTTTTTTATTGATTCTACTTCCATTTCTAGATCCTGGACAGTTTTGTTCAGTTCCTTCACTTGTTTGTATTTTCCTGTAATTCTTTAGTGGATTTTTGTGTATCTTCTTTAAGGGCTTCTAATTGTTCACTCATGCTCTCCTGTGTTTCTTTAAGTGATTTTTGTGTTTCCTCTTTAAGGGCTTCTACCTGTTGACCCATGTTCTCCTGTGTTTCTTTAAGGGACTTTTGTGTTTCCTCTTTAAAGACTTCTACCTGTTGACCCATGCCCTCCTGTAATTCCCTAAGGGATTTTTTTGTTTCCTCTTTAAGAGCTTCTACCTGTTGACCCATGTTGTCCTATATTTCTTTAAGGGATTTTTTTTTGTGATTCGTCTTTAAGGGCTTCTACCTTTTGACCCATGTTCTCTTGTATTTATTTAAGGGGGTTATTTATGTCCTTCTTGAAGTCTTCTATAAACATCATGAGATGTGATTTTAAATCCAGCTCTTGCTTTTCTGGTGTGTTAGGGTATCCAGGATTTGCTCTTGTGGGAGAACTGGGTTCTGATGATGCCATGTTGCCTTGGTCCCTATTGGTATTGATCTTACATTTGCCTTTTGCAATCTAGTTTTCTCTGGTGCTAGCTGGTCTTGCTGTCTCTGATTTTGGCTTGTCCATCTTGTAAGCCTGTATATATGTACTCCTGGGATTCCTTTTCTCTCTGTGTACACAGGTATGTAGGCTTTCCTGGGAGACCAGCTCTCCTGTGCTCCCAGGTCTCTCTGCACTCTAATGACCTAAGTGTGGCTAGTTCTCTAGTAAGTATCAGGAGATGGTGTCTTCCCTGTGGCAGACCTTGCAAGATTCTGCCACAGCAAAAGAGCAAATGCCCTGTGTGCAGCTGGTTCTCTAGGAATTATAAGGAGAGGTGTCTTCACTGTGGCAGACCTGGCAAGATTCTGCCACAGCAGAAAGGGCAAAAGCCCTGAGTGGCTGGTTCTCTAGGAAGTATCAGGAGATGGAATCTTCACCACAGCAGAGCTGGCAAGGTTCTGTCCCAGCAGAAGGGCAGGTGGCAGTGGTGGTGGTGGTGGCAGGGGGACAAGGCATCAAAATAATTTATACTAGTTAAATGCCTCTTAAATATACGTGATATCTTCTGAAGCTAAAAATAATATGCACTCAACCAGTTTTTAAAATCTATTTGGAACATTAAACATGATAGAAGTTGAAAAAATCTCTTATGAAGTCCTCTGTGAAAGGAAATTGTGACAAGTTCCTGATTACACAGAAACCATTCCATCTCCATGGGAGAATATACAGCATAACTGTTTTGTTGAGTATAGGGTTTTGAAGTAGGATCTGATGATTTTTTTGAATATTCTTGGTTTCTGTAGTTATGTATCTCTTTTCATTTCTGATTTTGTTAATTTGGATACTGTCTTTGTGCCTTGTGATTAGTCTGGCTAAGGTTTATCCATCTTGTTGATTTTCTCAAAGAGCCAGCTCTGTTTAGTTTCTGTTTCCATGACCTGTCCATTGATGAGAGTGGGGTGTTGAAAGTCTCCCACTATTACTGTGCGAGGTGCAATGTGTGATTTGAGCTTTAGTAAAGTTTCTTTTATGAAGGTGGGTGCCCTTGGATTTGGAGCATAGATATTCAGAATTGATAGTACTTCTTGGTAGATTTTTCTTTTGATGAGTATGAAATATCCTTCCCTATCCTCTTTGATAACTTTTAGTGGAAAGTTGATTTTATTTGATATTAGAATGGCTACTCCAGTTTGTTTCCTGGGACCATTTGCTTGGAAAATTGTTTTCTAGCCTTTACTCTGAGGTAGTGTCTGTCTTTGGCACTGAGGTGCATTTCCTGTATGCAGCAAAATGCTGGGTCCTGCTTATGTATCCAGTATGTTAATCTACCTCTTTTTATTGGGGAATTGAATCCACTGATGTTAAGAGATACTACAGAATAGTGTTTGTTGTTTCCTGTTATTTTTGGTGTTATTTTTATGTTTGTGTGGCTATCTTCTTTTGGATTTGTTGAAAGGTTACTTTCTTGGTTTTCCTAGGGTGTAGTTTCCCTCCTTGGGTTGGAGTTTTCTTTTTATTTTTTAATGAAAAAGGAAGTAAAAACATTTTATGATAAATTTAAAGCTTTACATGAAAATGTTTCTGACAAAATTGAAGAAGCATATAGAAAAACACATTAAGATTGACAATTTTCATGGAAAATTAAAGAGTAAAATGGTAGACATAAAAAACCTTGCTAAATTAATTGAAAAAGGAAGTAGAAACATTTTATGATAGAATTGAAGATTTACATGGGAAATATTTCTAATAAAATTGTAGAAAAATGTAAAATAACATTAAAATTGAAGATTATCATGGAAAATTACAGATAAAATGGTAGGCATAAAAATATTTCTAAGTTGATTGGAACTGGAATTATAAACATTTTCTGATAAATTTTAATATCTACAAGGAGAATCTTTCTGATAAAATTCAGGAGTTTTCTATCTATTATCCTTTGTAGGACTGGATTTGTGGAAAGATATTGTGTAAATTTGGTTTTGTCATGGAATATCTTGGCTTCTCCATCTATGGTAATTGAGAGTTTTGCTGGATATAGTAGCCTGAGCTGGCATTTGTGTTCTCTTAGAATCTCTGTATGAGATCTGCCCAGGATCTTCTAGCTTTTATATTATCTGGTGATAAGTTTGGTATAATTCTGATAGGCCTGCCTTTATATGTTACTTGACTTTTTCCCTTACTGCTTTTAATATTCTTTGTTTTGTGCATTTGGTATTTTGACTATTATGTGACAGGAGGAATTTTTTTTCTGGTCTAAAAATGATGTCCTTTGTACTTGAGGACCCAGTTATACCACTCCTGCGCATATGCCCAAAAGATGCTCCAACATGAAATAAGGACATATGCTCCACTATGTTCATAACAGCCTTATTTATAATAGCCAGAAGTTAGAAAGAACTCAGATATCCCTCAACAGGGGAATGAATATAGAAAATGTGGTACATTTACACAATAGATTACTACTTAGCTATTAAAAACAATGAATTCATGAAATTCTTAGGCAAATGGATGGAGCTAGAAAATATCATCCTGAGCGAGGTAACCCAATCACAAAAGACACACACTTGCTGATTAGTGAATTTTAGCCCAAAAGCTCAGAATACCCAAGATACCACTCACAGACCACATGAAACTCAAGAAGAAGGAAGACCAAAGTGTGGATACTTTGATCCTTATTGGAAAGTGGATCAAAATACCCATGGTATTTTGGCTCACAGCCAACCAAAAGAATGAGCATAGAGTCCGTAATGGAGCAGCTAGGGAAAGGACCCAAGGAGCTGGAGAAGTTTGCAGCTCTGCAGGAGGAATAATAATATATATCAACCTGTACCCCCAGAGCTCCCAGGGACTAAACTACCAACCAAAGAATACACAGAGGGACCCACGGTTCCAACTACATATGTAGCAGAAGATGGCCATTTCAGACATTAATGAGAGGAGAGGCCATTGATACTGTGAAGGCATGATTCTCTAGAATAGGGGAATGCAAGTCAGGAAATTGTGGGGGGGGGAGGTGAGCAGGAGGTGGGGAATGGGATAAGGGGTTTTTCGAGGGGTAATGAGGAATGGGGATACCACTTGAAATGTAAATAAAGCAAATATCTAATAAAAAAGAAAGTATTTGGGTTAAAAGTTGATTTGCAAAATGAAGATATGATAGAAACCTTTCCACCAAAGACAGAAAGAAAGAAAGAAAGAAAGAAAGAAAGAAAGAAAGAAAGAAAGAAAGAAAGAAAGAAAGAAAGAAAGAAAGGAAGGAAGGAAGGAAGGAAGGAAGGAAGGAAGGAAGGAAGGAAGAAAGAAAGGAAGAAAGAAAGAAAACAGAAAATCAAAGGTATCCTTTCTGAACTCTGGCTGGCTGGTTCAACTCAGCTGTTCTGGACCAAACTCCTTTTCAAGCCGACTGATTCAAATCAGTTTGTGTTGGTTTCTCACTGACTTGCTGTGTTTGGCCTCATACTAACTTTGGCAATCTGTTCTAATCTCCTGGCTCCTCCTCATCCATTGACTTGTTCTGTCTTCAGCTGCATCTAGCTGGTCCTCTCTTCAACCTGTCTTTGAAAAACTACTGTGGTAAAATCTCCATGCTGCTTTTAAGCAGTATCTCTTTTTTCAAGGCTGCGCTTCTTGTGTGTGTGTGTGTGTGTGTGTGTGTGTGTGTGTGTGTGTTTGTGTGTGTGTGTTTCTCTCCTCGTTTTTATGGGCCTATGTGACTTAGCTCAGGTTTGCCTCCAACTTGTTATGTCACACCAAGATACTTTATATTGTTTGTGACTATTGTGAATGGTGTTATTTCCGTAATTTCATTCTCAACCTGTTTATCCTTTGAGTATAGAAAGGCTACTAATTCGTTTGAGTTAATTTTATATCCGGCCACTTAGTTGAAGTTGTTTATCAGCTCTAGGAGTTCTCTGGTGGAGTTTTTTGGGTCATTTAAGTATACTATCATATCATCTGCAAATAGTGATAATTTGACTTCTTCCTTTCCAATTTGTATCCCTTTGACCTCCTTTATGTTGTCTAATTGCTCTACCTAGACCTTCAAGTACTATATTGAACAGATATGGAGAGAGAGATGGCAGCCTTGTCTAGTCCCTGATTTTAGTGGGATTGCTTCAAATTTCACTCTGTTTAGTTTGATGTTGGCTACTGGTTTGCTGTATATTGTTTTCACTATGTTTATGTATGGGCCTTGAATTCTTGTTCTTTCCAAAGCTTTTAACATGAAAAGATGCTGAATTTTGTCAAATGTTTTTTCAGAATCTGATGAAATGACCATGTGGTTTTTCTTTGTTTTTGTTTATGTAGTGGATTACATTGATGGATTTCCATATATTGAACCATCCCTGCATCCCTGGGATGAAACCTACTTGATCATGGTGAGTGATCGCTTTGATGTGTTTTTGTATTCGGTTGACAAGAATTTTATTGAGTATTTTTGCATTGATATACATAAGGGAAATTGGTCTGAAATTCTCTTTCTTTATTGGATCTTTGTGTGTGGTTTTGTTATCAACAAAATTGTGGTTTCATAGATCGAGTTGGGTAGTGTTCCTTCTGTTTCTACCTTGTGGAATAGTTTGTAGAATATTGGTGTTAGGTCTTCTTTGAAGATCTGATAGAATTCTGCACTAAAACCATCTAGCCTTTTTTTGGTTGGGCTACTTTCAATGACCACTTCTCTTTCTTTAGGGGTTATGGGACCATTTAGATGGTCTATCTGATCCTGATTTACCTTTGGTATTTGGTATCTGTCTCAGAATTTGTCCATTTCATCCAGATGTTCCAATTGTGTTGAGTGTAGGCTTTTATAGTAGGATCTGATGATTTTTTGAATTTCCTAAGTTTCTCTTGTTATATTTCCCTTTTCATTTCTGATTTTGTTCATTTGGATACTGTCTCTGTGCCCTCTGGTTAGTCTGGCTAAGGATTTATCTACCTTGTTGATTTTTTTGAAGAACCAACTCCTGGTTTTGTTGATGATTTTTATAGTTCTTTTTGTTTCCACTTGGTTGATTTCAGCCCTGAGTTTGATGATTTCCTGCCTTCTACTCCTCTTGATTGTATTAGCCTCTTTCTGTTATAAAACTTTCAAGGGTTCTGTTAAGCTGCTAGTGTATGCACTCTCCAGGTTCTCTTTGGAGGCACTCAGAACTCTGAGTTTTTCTCTTTGCACTGCTTTCATTGTGTCCCATAAGTTTGGGTATGTTGTGCCTTAATTTTTATTAAATTCTAAAAAGTCTTCAATTTCATTCTTTATTTCTTCCTTGACCTAGGTATCATTGAGTTGAGCATTGTTTAGCTTCCATGTGTATGTTGGCTATCTGTTGTTTTGTTCCTATTGAAGACCACCCTTATTCTATAGTGATCTGATAGGAAGCATGGGATTAGTTGGGTCTTCTTATGTCTTTTGAGGTCTGTTTTGTGACCAATTATATGGTCAGTTTTGGAGAAGGTACCACAAGGTGCTGAGAAGAAGTTATATTCTTTTGATTTAGGATGAAGTGTCCTATAGATATCTATTAAATTCACTTGCTCCAAAACTTCAGTTAGTTTCACTTTGTCTCTGTTTAGTTTATGTTTCCCTGATCTGTTGATTGAGGAGAGTGGGGTGTTGAAGTCACCCACAATTATTGTGTGAGATGCAATGTGTGCTTTAAGCTTTAGTAAAATTTCTTTTACAAATGAAGATGCCCTTGTATTTGGAGCATAGATGTTCAGAATTGCGAGTCCTTCTTGGAAAATTTTTCCTTTGATGAGTATAAAGTGTCCTTCTGTGTATTTTTCAATGAGGTTTGGTTGAAAGTACATTTTATTGCATATTATAATGGCTACTCCAGCTTGTTTCCTGGGACCATTTGCTTGGAAAATTGTTTTCCAGCCTTTTGCTCAGAGGTAGTGTTTGTCTTTGACACACTGAGATGCATTTCCTGTATGCAGCAAAATTTTGGGTCCTGTTTATATATCCAGTCTGTTAGTCTATGTCTTTATATTGGAGAATTGAGTTCAGTGATGTTAAGAGATACTACAGAATAGTGTTTGTTGTTTCCTTTTATTTTTGATGTAATTTTTATGTTTGTGTGGTTATCTTCTTTTGGGTTTGCTGAAAGAAGATTAATTTCTTGCTTTTTCTAGTGTCTAGTTTCCCCCCTTTTGTTGGTGTTTTCCATCCATTTTCCTTTGAAGGGCTGGATTTGTGGAAAGATATTGTGTAAATTTGTTTTTGTCATGGAATACCTTGGTTTCTCCATCTATGGTAATTGAGAGATTTGCTGGGTATAGCAGCCTGGGTTGGTATTTGTATTCCCTTATGGTCTGTATGAGATCTGCCTAGGCTCTTCTGGCTTTCATAGTCTCTGGTGAGAAGTCTGGTGTAATTCTGATAGGTCTACCTTTTTATGTTACTTGACCTTTTACCCTTACTGCTTTTAATTTTCTTTCTTTCTTTAGTTCATTTGGCGTTTTAATTATTATGTGACAGGAGGAATTTCTTTTCTGGTCAAATCTATTTCAAATTCTCTAGGCTTCTTGTGTTTTCATGTGCATCTCTTTCTTTAGGTTAGGGATGTTTTCTTCTGTAATTTTGTTGAAGACATTTACTGGACTTTTAAGTTCGAAATTTTCACTCTCTTCTATACCTGTAATCCTTAGGTTTGCTCTTATCATTTTGTCCTGGATTTCTTGGATGTTTTGGGTCAGGAGCTTTTTGCATTTTGCATTTTCTTTGACTGTTTTCAATCCTTTCTATGGTATCTTCCTCATCTGAGATTCTTTATTCTATCTCTTGTATTCTGTTGTTAAATCTTGTATCCATGACTCCTGACTTCTTTCCTAGATTTTCTATGTCTAGAGTTGTTTCTCTTTGTGATTTCTTTATTGTTTCTACCTTCTTCTTTAGATCCTAGATGGTTTAGTTTAATTCCTTCACTTTTTTTTGTGTGTGTGTGTTTTCCTGTAGTTCTTTAAAGTCTTCTCCCTGTTTACTTGTGTTCTCCTGTATTTTTTAAGGGAGTTATTTATGTCCTTCTTGAAGCCCTCTATCAGCATCATGAGCTGTGATTTAAAATCCAAATCTTGCTTTTCTGGTGTGTTGGGGTATCCAGGACTTGCTGTTGTGGGAGAATGCACTCGAATGTTGCCATGTTGCCTTGATTTCTGTTAGTAATGTTCCTACATTTGTGTTTTGCCATCTGATTATCTCTGGTGTTAGTTGGTCCTGCTGTCTCTGGCTGTGCTTGTCCCTCCTCTGTTCCTGCAAGCCTGTCTCAGCAAGCTTGTGTGACTGGCTCTCCCTTAGCACAGGGTGCTGTGGTGCTGCCCAGCTCCTGGGTTCAGGTGGGGGCCTGGTGAATCAAGTCTTACACTTGGATGTTCCCTGTGTACCTGACTGTACCCATTTGCTCAGTCATAAGAGCAATGATGGCAGCCTTACCTCTAAATGTGGGACTCCCTCTAAAACTGGCCATTTCTTTATAGCTCTGGATTATTGCCTGTGGTATGTACAGTTTGAGCATTCACCTACTGAAGTAAAGTTTGGTTAGTTCCAAATTTTGGCAATTATTAATGAACCTGTTGTAAGCATCCATGCAGAGATTATATGTTGATGTAAGTTTCATTCACTTTGAGTAAATACCAAAGGGGAGAACAGCTGGGTCATAAAAGCAGTTTCAGTTGTGTGGTAGAATTCTGGATTTGGGCATTCCTATAGATCGGCCATGCATCTCATCCTGGTCTTAGTTTACATTTTCCTGATGCTGCTCTATGGCATGAACTATCTTTTCATTTGCTTATATATTCTATATGTTTATACCTGTGGTGTGGTGTTTTATAAGATCTTCTGTCTATTTTAAATTAGTCTGCTTTTTATTTTCAGAGTGTATTAATTGGTCAAAGTAATGTGTCTCCATGTGGCATTTCCCTGCACATGTATAATACTGTACCTTGATCATGTCTAATCTGTATAGTGACCTTCTTGTGTCCTTTCCAACACTCTCAGTCCCCTCCACATCCTCAATAATCCCAGTTTTATTTTTATGTCATTATGTTATTTTTGCTTTTTAAATTCCATATTAAAGAAAAGGCATGCTACTTATCTGAGTCTGGTTGATTTGTTGAACATGATGGTCATCAATTCCATGTTTCCATGCAAATGATATACTTTAATTCTTCTTCATGACCTAGTAAAATTCCATGTGTATATTGGTCACATTCACACATTGACAAGCAAATGGGCTGGTTCCATCACATGGCTTTTGTGACTATTGCCACAGGAACTACAGATGTATAAGCATCTCTGGAGGAGCTGACTGATGCTTTGGGGTAAATGACCTGAAATGGAACAGATGGACCATGTGGATATTTTGTCTTTAATTTTTTTTGAGAAACTTTAAGACAGATATTCATATTTGCTGGACATCATAGGAAGTCAAATAGGCTTTTTCTCCTCCTTCTAAACCTGTTGCTTTTTCTTTTTCTTTCTTTCTTTCTTTCTTTTTTTTTTTTTTATTTCTTGAGATAAGGTTTCTTTGTGTATCCTCTGGCTGTCCCAGAATGTACTCTGTAGACCAGGCTGGACTTGAACTCACAGAGATCTACCTGCTTATGCCTCTGGATTGCTTGAATTGAAAGCATGGATTTATTTTTTCAGTGATAGACATCACAGGTAGATCTAGGATCTCTGAGTAGTTTTGGTTTTCATTTCCCAGATGGCTAAAGCAGTTTAACCTGTTTTTATGTAGTTATTGGGCACTTGAACTTCTTTTGAGAAGTTTGTTTTCCCACTTAATGTTGGATTATTTGTCCTTTCATTAGCTTTTGACCTTTTGCAGTATTCTGAATATTAATCTTTGGTCAAAAGTAAGAGGTGGAAAAGACTTTTTCTATTCTGTAGGCTTTTACCAAGGTAATAATTTATTTTTCTGTGAGAAATTTTCTTAAGTAGATACATCCAATTTACTAATATAAAAAAGATTTATTTTCATTTATGTGTCTGTTTGTGTTTTTGTGTATTTGTGTGTCTTTAGAGAACAGTAGAACAAGTTGGGTTTTTAATGTACTTACAGGAAGCTGTGAGCTGCCTGACATGAATGCTAGGAATGTAAACTCCAGGTCTTTTCAAGAGAAGCATGTACCCTCAACTGCTGAGCCATTCCTCTAGCATCTTGTTGATCACTTCTTGCAGTTGAAGGCCTTTTAAACAAGTTATTGCATATGCTCAGTATGTGAAATGTTCCCTCTATCTTCAACCAGTCATTTTCATAGTTTCAGATCATACATTACAGCCTTGGGTCTAATTTGAGCTGATTTCTGTATGAGGTGAGACTCAAGAATCAAGTTTCTGTTTTCTTCAAGTAGATATCCTGCTTATTTTTCAGAAGCACTTATTAAAGAGTTCCCTCGCCACACACAATGTATTTTTGGTAACTTTATCAAGAATCAGAGAGTTCTAGTTTCATGAGTTTGGGGACTTGTTGTTGCTGTCATTGTTGTTATTTTGGGGTGTGTGTGTACATGTGTGTGTGTTTCTGTGAATATAAGCTATGTGCATGTGGGTGCTAGCAGATTCCAGAAAAAGGCTTTAAATCCCTTGAGGCTGGAGTTATAAACAGTTGTTGTACTTGGAAAAATCTTGGGTCCATTGGAAAATCAGGAAATACTCTTAACTGCTTAGCCATTTGTCCAGCTGCCATGTTCTCTTTTACTGTCTACATACATGACCTGTGCAATACCAAGCTGCTTTTGTTACTATGCCATTACAGTGTAGTTGGAAGCCAGATATTGTGATACCAGCACAGAATTGTTTTGACTGCATGAAGAACATTTATAGTTCCACATGAATTTTAGGGTTTTTGTTTGTTTTTTCTAAAGAAAAAAATCTATTGGAATTTTGATGGGATTGTGTTGAATCTGCAAATGGCCTTTGGCTTTTTCTTCTTTTCTTTTCTTCTTCCATCCATTCCTCCCTCTTTCCTTCCTTCGTTCCTCCCTATTTTCTTCCTTCCTTCCTTCTTTCCTTCCTTCCTCTTTTTCTTGCCAGCTTTCTTGATTAGGTTTGTATTTTGGGTTTGGTTTTAAGTAAGTTTGTTAATTTGTATACTGAAATGCTGAATTGTATGCTGAATTTTTATACTGCTACTTTATTGAAAGTAGCAGGTTATTACATCTAAAAACTATCTGGTGAAGTTTTAACTGTTGTTTTCATTTGTTTATTTGTTTGTTTTTTTTATTTTTGCTTTTTACCCCAGTCTAAGGCCATATCATATGCAATCAGTGACAATTTCACTCCATTTTCTATTTGAAATCATTTTTTTCTCATATCATATTATTCTTGCTATGATTTTAAACACTGAAATATATCTGAGGGAAGAAGGTGAATATTCTTATTTCCTTTCTAATTTTTAGAGGAATTTTCTCAATGATTTCACATTAAGTATAGAGACCTTTTAAAATGTTATGATGTTTTTGTTCCAAGTTTCCTTCCTCCTCCTACTCTGCCTCTGTCCATCTGTCCTTTTGTTCATTGCTTTCTCTCCCTTTCCTTCTGGCTGAATTACAGGTTAAATGTAGGGATGCTGCCCTCTGCGTGAGTGCTGTCACTAAGCTACACTGACCACCTTGTCTTTTCAAGCTTTACCTCTCAGAGATGTTGAATTTTGTCAAAGGATTTTCTACACCTACTGTCTTGCGATTTTGATCTTGACTCCATTTATATGCATACACTGATTGAAGTTGGATATATTACTAAGTTTCATATACTGATCCATATATATTTATTCTAGAAATTTTAGAATCTTACCTTGACTGTTTTAGTGAGCTTCTGATTTATTTTTCAATCCGCATGTGCTCTCAAAGTTTCTGTTCTATCTTCTTTTTGTACTTTTTTTATGGTCTGATAAAATGTAAGGTATATATTTTAAAGTTTTAAAGACTAAAATTTTGTCTATTTTGAAGAAAATTCTATGAACTTCTAGAGTAATACATATTGTTTTATGTAATACAACTTACTTAGTTGTTGGATGTGACAGTGTTTAGATTTGTTATTTCATTTATGATGTGCTTTCATTATGATGGTCACTGGATAACTAGAGATGAAGTTGGGATATTGAAATCACACACTATTATTGTGTCCTAATCCATCTATCTTTTCGACATTGTTCTCTAAAGATAGAGCATTACTATCTCAGTCTATCCTGGAACTCACTATGTAACCTAGCCTTGAGCTTACAATGCTTCTATCCTGATCTCCAAAATCCTGGGATTAGAGGTGTGCATCCACATCTCCGGCTCTCCTGTTTGTCCTTTTACCTTAAGTAATTCTTGTTTTACTAAATGGATTCACTAGTGCTCAATGGATATGTATTTATAATTGTTTAATCTCAAGATAGATTTATTCCATTTATTAGTATATTGTGGCCTTCTTATTCTCTTTTACCTCTTTTGGCTTTGTGATGTTTGAGTTAGTATTGACATTTAAACTAATCATTATGAGCAGTAGTATAAATTTATTATTAAAGAATGGAATTTTTAAGAAGTCATTTGTAGTGATAAATACATGCAATCCCAGCACTTGGACAACAGATACAAGGGTATCATTCATTTGAAGTTAGCCTAAGATGAACAATAAGAATCTGCCTGAAAACAAACCAAACAAGAAGTAAACATTGGTACATGTAGTACAGTCTAAAAGCATAGTACTTATAGAGTCTGAACTAGTCTCTAGCCGTTTCCTAGGTCTTCGCTTTCACTTACTCAACAAAAGAAGCGACTTCAATCCTGTAACTTCCATTTATACTACATACCTTATGCAATTGTACTGTAATTTATCTTTACACCACAAAAGTTAACACTATCGCAGTTGCCTCTGGACGTCACTACAGTAAAAAATCATATGGGTTTCTGACCTAGAGTGTAAGGCTATTCCATTCAGTTCCATGTGTGTTCACAAAACAATTAAATAGTCTAAACCCATGTATCCCCATTGTTAAGCAGCACGTGATTATAAATACATGTACTCCTTTGATTAAATTTTGAGTTAATGATAGTATGTTGGAGAAGGTAGTTGTTACTTTTCTGAACTATGTAGTATTTTCACGGAGTTGTGGAGTGAAGCATGCAAAAGTGTAAGACAAAGCTCCAACAAAGAGTTATGGTGTCTCTGTTGGCATACTCTCCATGAGAGTGGAATCATCTATCTTGTGACAGGTTGGGCTGGAATAAAAACATCACCAGAGCCAAGAAGATCTACAGACTTGAAGTTCAGACACTTAGACACTTGTGAATAGTGTCTTAGAGCCCATAAAGCACAAGTTTGAATTTTTCACCAAGTCAGAAAGCATTGAGGTAGATCCTATAGCAAAGGGATTGCATATCAGAAAGTCAGAGATATTCAGGTAAGGGTGTTAGTAATTGAAATGGACTGGAGGAAAAGACAAAATTCTAGATAGAACCAGGGTACCTTGAGGATAACAAGTAAACAAAAGAGGACTTGGAGCAGAGACATTTTGATTCAGGCTGAAAACTATTTATGAACATAGGAACCAATCTCTTGCATGTGTTATCTAAACATACATTTTTGCTGGAGGTGGAGGCTAGGCTGGCTTCTCAACTAGAGTGGGAAAAAAGATAGCTGAATTTCTGATGCAGTATAAATCACATCCTGCTGATGTATGTCATAAAGGTTCAGTAAAATGACACAGGTAACATTTTATGTGTTTGATAAATTGAATCTGGTATTCTTTCTCTTTCCAGAAGTGTATAAGCCACTATTTTGAGCCAGAGGGAGGGAAAAAACTATTTTTCTGCTGGGATATTTTCCCAGAACTTATGGCTTCTACAGTAATAATCAGGATTGCTTTCTCACATAGTTTTATAAGGTACATAGGAGGGTGACAGTGCTTACTGACCAAGCTTTGTCTATGCAGTAGGAGTGAAATAATCTCCATGTGACCTCTCCTCCTCACCTCTTTGCCCCTTCATTCTTTCATGGAATTTCCTAGTCATAGTTTGTTCCTACAGGCCCAGGGTATAGGGCCTCAGTTGTAGAGCACTTATCCAACTAATGTTCTCAATGAAGTCCTGGGTTTGATCCTGGAATCAACAAAGCAGAGAAAAGGGGAAAAGAGAACTATTCTTTAACAAACTTTTTACATCTCTACAGGAAGAAACACTGTTACTTTAACTTAATAATTAAGTAGTTGTGTTTTTTTTTCTTTTATCAATTAAACTTTAATTGAACCTCATGACTCTCCTAGAAGTCCATTGGGGACCAGAATCATAAGGCAAAGAGAATTTAGAGCCTGCTTTCAGAAACTTCAATTTGAGTGAAAATTTGAGGCAAAAGCATAGCCCTATTCCTCAGTATGATTAGTCATCTGGCCAGGATAGCCAGAGGCATTAGAGTCTCTCTGTGGAGTATCTAGCCCTATTTGAGGTATGGGGGTGGGAATAATGACATTGGGGGAGGCTCTGGTCCCATCATAGGGCTGATGGTTGGAAAGCCTGCTAGATAATGATACTGAGAGAGGAAAATACATCTGCAATTGATCAAAGAGAGATTTTATTCAAAAGGGGTTCTTTTTGTTTATTTTTGTTTGTCTTTTTGTTTCTTGTTTTTGAACTTTTAGAATGATACTAGATGTAAACAACAAAACTAAGTTTGGAAATATCTGAAAGTTCATACAGAAATGATTTTTTAAAAATTAGTATTGAGAAAAGGACTGGAAATAGTTGGATTTGGAAGGTTGAAATTAGTTCATGCCATGAGTATATTGTTAATCTTCTGTTTATCTATCTAGAAAGGATATGAATCACAGAGTATTGTGATTTCAATATCCATGGGTTGGGTAAAATTCAAAATGCTCCAGAAATTGAGACAAGTATGGTTAAAATCTGGTAGTGTTCTACAATTTGCCTATATTGGTCAATGGGCACAAAGATTCAGTCAAATACATAACATATAGACAAATGCAAATTCCAGCCCACTGATTATGTTATTGGGAACTAGAGGAAGCCTCAATGAGTCCTAAGAAGTGGTTCTTAGCAATAAGCTCCCCCTCTTTTTTTTCAGAAATTCAAAATGATGCCGGGATAGGTAGGGCATTATTAATTGTAGTTCTTTTCCTAGTGTAGAGGGATCAGAGGAAGTTTCATCTTATCAACATCTAAAATGATGCTATTAAACAAAAAAAGGGGTATTTGAGACAAGAGAAGATCCATGAGGTAGAATAAGCATGGCAAATTCAAGAAACATGAGAAATTAGTGCAACTGATCCTAGGAGTAGTAAGCTGTCAGGCTAATGCAACAAATCAGAAAGCAACAGTTGCTTGGATCAAAATGCAGTAGTCAAATACAAAGATAAGTATTGCCTGGTGAGATGAAGTAAAGTTATTTTAGAGGGAAATCTAGGCAGTATTCACTATCACACTACCAAAGAGGGTGACTAGAAAAAAAAAGTTAGCTCTGCTGAGGAAAATAACTGGGAAATGACAATAGCAATGCTCAGGTAAGAGGTCGACACTTGGTTTGTCCTGAGAGAATGTGTCATTGTGCTTATATCCATAGAGTCAAGGGGCAGAGTGAAATTAATGGTTCTAACTCAGATAGGTGGCTGTAAGGCCACTTAATACTTGGTCACAATTTTGTAGTCATTCAGACAACTGATTATGATTAAAGATTTAACTAAGTAGCTCTGGTGCTAATCCAGAGCCTTAGTTCCTTGTTCATTTTGGAGATCAAATATCTCTCCAACAAGTTCTCCTTAGAGGAAAACCTCAAAATTTTCTCAAAAGTATACTTCCATTCTAATCCCTAGACATGGACTTCACAATGAACTCCCTGCATACTAAATGCAAGAAGTGAGCTTTCCAGCTGGCAACATGGCTTGTGCAGCGCACACAAGGCCCCGGACTTGGTCCCTAGCATTGAAAAATAAAAAGATTCCTAAAAATCAAAACCAAGATCACATTTCTTCCAGACAAGTGTTGATAGAATGTATTAGTGGATGTTTAGCATAATGTTGACAATTATAAATATTAAGCCATTAGAATTTTTTACTATTTGCATTGGTGAAAATAACTAGGAAATGACCATATAGCTAACCATCAGAGATAACTGGCAGATAGCATAGCTAGGGATGAAAAGATACAAGAATGGATTATTGTATTGTCTTTTAGACTAAGTAAGCAACGGCAAGTCTCAATTATTTTTTATTGGTATGGGTTGTTGTATATTGATAGGAATTTAAGGTTGTACTTGGTACAACATAGTATTTCAGCTCTTGTTTATGACACATGTACATATATCTTTAATGCAAATCATTTAAATATTTGGTGTAAAGTTCTGGTCCTTGAGAGCTGATTGGGATATTTAAGACAAGCAAGCTACTAGTTAGTCATCTATAAATGATCTTACTTGTAGTCATGTTAGGAACTAGTTTAGTTAATTACAGAAAAAAATCTTTATTTAGCCTCCTGGAGATGTTTACAAAGGTAAGCTGAAAGTAAATATCTAGAAACAAGTAATGTTAGTCCATTCCGACATAATTTAGATAGGTGGTCCTCAAACACTTCAGAAATCTGAAGAATATGGCATTTAAGGCACTTTAATAATAGAAAGGCTTTTCTGATAGAGAGACCTATCAGCTCCTGGAAGCACCCCCATTGTACCTCAAAGAAGAAGATGTTGGGTCCCAAAGAAACTCTGCTTGGTAGCCACTGGGCAAAAAACTGCCCTTAACTCATCTGCTGTCAATATGCTGTCCAAACTGTGAACAAGTGGGACACTGGGAAGTCAGCTGCCCAACTTTCCTGAAATAATGAGGGCCAGTCCTTCAAAATTACTGCTTCACAGAAAATCTTGTCAGATATTTTGGGCTTGTTGGCTGAAGATTAGATGACATTCCAACAGAAGAACCTTCCAGGTAGGAACTGGTTGCCCTACACTTCCTGTTTACTTCAGTAATATTTATTCTTCTCAGGTTTCTGATATGATTAAAGACCAGACACTTATAATTTTACAGTTTTTTTGTTATCATATGCAAAAAGAAAACTCACAAAAGATGTGCAACTTTAAAAAGATATAAAAACTTAAGTTGTGGAGGATCTAAGAAAATGTTTTAGGGTCTAAAAAATAATAATAAATGGAAGTCCTGACAAAGTGATTTAGGTATAGAACTTTAGACTCATCAAGATAGGATAGATAGTATAGTACTTTCTCCAAGGTTGCCGAATAGAAATGGACTAGACATTGTTAATATAATTCTTGCCTGATAGTTCTCATAATTTTTCCTTATTTTATATAGTTGATTGATGTTAAAGAAAAAGCCATTTATTGGGGGAAATATAGTAAGAATTTTGGTTTCTTAAAAATCCCAATTATGCTATGTAAATATGATTTTGTTTTAATACAAGGTGTCAGATGAGAGGCAGGTGACAATGAATTGCCTCATGTTCTTGCAGGGGCATGGTTTTATGAACTGCAGATAGTTTCTGCAAGTGTGTGACATTTGGAATTCTTGGAACTTTTCAGAGGGTATAAATTCCAGAGCCTCAAGAGAGGGAAGGCACTCTCTGAGGAGGCTGGTGCCACCCCTGCTGCTGGTGGTTCCTGCTGCTAGTCTAAAGTAGTCTAAAGAAATCTACATATCCTTTTTTTCCACTCTACCCTTCTTTGTCAAGTGGTCATGAGCAAAGAGACGATAAGATGAAATTGGAGATATCCTGAAGACAAAGATTGGACTTTCCCCCAAGTAAATCAATGCCCCTAATCAGCAGGAAGTAGTCTAAAAAGGTCTATGCCCCCATTTCCCTTTAACCTTCTTTCTCTCCTACCTCCTGTTTGGGACTTATAAAGGGTTAGGGTGGAATAGGATTTGAAAGGGTGGTAAATGTAAGAAGCCAATAAAATAGACACCAAAGTTGTATCTCCACATAGCTTCTACTGTGGTTTAAATGTCAAATATCTCTCAAAGGCTCACATTTGAACACCTGAGCCCCAGCCCGTGTTGTTGTTTTGGAAGATTGTGGTACTTACAGAAAATGGATCCTCACTGGGAAGAAGTAGACCTGTGGAAGTGGGCCTTAAAGTTTCATAATCTGGTTCCACTTCCTGCTCACACTCTGCTTTCTGTGAATGGATGCCACGTGATCAGCCAGCCTCCTGATCTTCCTTGCCTGCTGGCATGTCTTCTCTGTCATGAAAGACTGTATCCTTTGAAACTGCAAGCCAAAATCAACCTTTCTTTTTAAAGTTGTATCATTATAACAAGGAAAATGTAGCTAAAATAGCCTCTAATATTTTCTTAAAACAATATAACAATATAACACAATATCGGAGGCTGGGTATGATATGAAAGAAATAGGTACATTTTGATTTATGTTTCTAGAAGTCCAAAAGCATGGCATGAGCATTTTCTTGGGCCCTGGTGATGGAGGAAATGAAAGATCAAACATGAGCATACAAAAAAGAGACAAAATGGGCAATCTTGTTTCATACTAACTCACTTTATAAAGTATAATTAACTGAATCTCAAGAGAAGGACACCAATTCCCTTTGAAGGCTTCATCTCCAAATGCATCAAAGATTGTATGAGGAACCACACATCTTAAACTATATGTATCAAATGGTTATTAAGGTAAGTATAATATGCCAGGACATATACGTGTCAGGAAGATAAAAGATTCATAAGACAAGACTCTGTAGTTTAAGACTTCATTGTAAAGGAAAGAAAAACAAAAAAATTTACTACTATTAGTAGTACTACTACTACGCTACTACTACTACTACTACTACTACTACCACTACTACTAAATTAATCAGTGAGATGGTTCAGTGAATAAAAGTACCTGATAACCAGATATCGATCCAAAGAACCTATGTGTTGAAGGAAAGAACCAACTCTCTTAAGTTGTCCTTTGACCTCCACATACACAAACACCCACCTACATGTATTCTATTATACATGCATCATAAGCTAATTTACAGTGATAGCAATTCTTCTCATTACCTAGATTTGAGTTCCATCCATGTTACTGTACAGGTGAGAGACTAAAATTGTTCTTTGCATTTCTGAAGAGGATTTTAAGATCACAGGAGAGCCAGGATGATAAGGTTAGTACATCACCCAGCCAACAGGAGTACAAAGAGTGTCCTGGCTATCTCAAAAAAACAAAAATAGTCTGTTCCTTTCTGGACCAGAGATTCTCAGAGGTTGGGGTATTCCTCTAACTTGTTATTTAAATTGCTACTTGTAATATTTAAAATCCTTTAACTTGGACCTGGCATTGATATTTTGAACAGACATGATGACTTTCATGTATACAGTGATGGAAAAGCTCATCAAGAATTCTTTATGCCAATTCCTAGAACACTTGTCTGAGTGCAGAATGATTTGAATAAAGGCTTTCTTCACCAATACATACCCTATATCCTAGAATATCCACTTCAACCTATTATATGTGTCTGGTTAGGACAGCCCTCACCTCATTTTAAATTAATGCAGTTAGAGCTGAAAAGCATAAACACATTCACATCTGTTTTATTACCTCATCCTAGTAATACTTGGATTACTACTTGACAGATAAACAAACTGAAGTTTCAGAGAAGGCACGTGGTTCTGGCTCAGGCAGGACTTCTAACTCCTTCACTGCCCTTCCTCAACACTCTCTGCTACTTGCCTTTTCAGATTCTCTACTGAAATAGACTACACAGTCTATTCTTATGACCTGGTAGCAAAATTTCATTACAGTCCATAAATCTGTTAGCTAAAGAATGTAATTCCTGTTTAACTTGAGAACCTGTATGTCTTAAGGCAGACTTGTACTACAATAATTCCTCTAATATGTGAGCACATTTTCACATATATTATGCACTTGAAATAAACTAGACACTAACTCCTACTCCAGCGTAAATGGAGAAAAAAGTATCTCTCTAGAGCATTATTCAACATAAAACTCATGAAATAATTTGCAGAGGCCCAAGGTTCATCCTGCCTAAGCAAATTAAACAATTTTGTTAGCCCTGATGTCTTTTGTTAGAAGTGAAATGTATAACTATATTGGCTCTGCACTACACAGCATCCAGAAGCCTTTGTTTGCACTCAGCTAGGGCTATTTATACCACAGGATATTGATATTCTTCTACTTAATCAAAAAATATTACAAGTGAAAATAAACACACGTTCTTTTTTTATGCAAAGTCAAAACAAATAAAAAAGTGATAGAGAATTGCTTATCAACATTTTGAATGTAGCCTTCATTCTTTTTTCATTCTCCTCATGTCTTTAATTTTTGACCAATTACAGTCAGAACATGTCAGAAGATACATAATTCAACACAACCCTTATTATATTACATGCATTTGTCCAAGTTCATGAAAAGCAAAATTGAATAATATTGACATGGAAATGAAGAGGTAATAAATATACTTTATCCTGTATGGAATTGTCACAGAAGGCTAGTCAATTTGGAGTGCCATGGTGTTCATATCACAATACCCTCATTGCTGTTAAAGGAAGGATGAAGAAATCACCTAGGAATAAAATTAGAAATTCATGCTTTAGATGATACAATGGAAAATTCAACTCTGGAATGTTACTGTAAAGAAAACCTTAGTTGCCCAAAGATTCTGATTAGACTTAAGACAATAGACTTCATTCATACACCTAAAATTAAATAAATGTCAAAAAGTGGACTTTCTATTTAAGAACTATTTAAGGCTTGTAGAAACATGCCCATGTTCCTTCCTCCTGACTCTGCCTTCCTATTGTTAACATCTTGCATTGAGATGGCCAATGTATTACAATTGATGAAACAATTTTGATATATCACTGAGTATATTTTTTATAGAAATGTTTCAGAGTCACATAATTTAAAAGAGTGGCTCAGACAAGAGAGTGTGTTGTTTATCTCTTCCCTCTCAGCCCTATCATCTGTCACTTTTTCTCTGATTTTCTTGATCAAATGGAGAAGGGAGCTGGAGAAGAGTTGAAGGATCCAAGAAAGTCTTACTTTGATAGAAGCTTTGCTCTGCATCTGTGATAAGCCACAATGACTACCTAAAGCAAAATTATATGTCCTGAAACTCACTTTGTAGCCCAGGGTGGTCTCAAACCCTCAGATACACCAGCCAGGGGTATGCACCACACCCTGCCTGGCTATATCTGGGAGAAATGTTAAGACATAAGTTTCCACAGGTTTCAAGGGTAACTTCCAAAGACCGTCTCCCTCTCTTCTACCTCTTTCTCACCTTCCTCTCTCCCACCTCTCCTTTCTGCCTTCCATCTTTTTGTTTTCCTAGCCCTGTTCTATCATTCTTTTTTTTCCATCCTTTTGTGTCAGGGTCTTGTTGTTTAGCACAGGCTGCAACCTTGATCTAATTTCCCAAGTGGTGGGATTGCAGGTGTGTGCCATGATACACGACTCTTGCTGTCTCATTTCATTAGGCAGGACAGGAAATATCACCTGTGTCATGATGATGATGATGATGAGGATGAGGATGATGATGATGATGATGATGATGATGATGGTAGTGGTGGTGGTGGTGGTGGTGGTGGTGGTGGTGGTGGTGGTGGTGTAGACTACAAAGAACAGAGACCAAGAAAGAATTAATTTTATGTTGATGTCTTCAAGTCGGTGAAACATTTCTACTCCTTGAAGTTTTCCTTATTAGTTGGAAATCTATTGAACCAATAAATCCTCTTTGTTATTTCAGCTGCCTCAGTTGGATTTCCATTACTTATAACATTAGTGTTTTGATAGCAGTCTCAAAATTGTTACAACATTTTGTTGTTATCGATGGACATTAAGGTAAACTGCTACAATAAAGATTTTGTAAATTTGTTGTTGGGGGGATGACTCAGTGGTTAAGAGAACTGTCTTCCCAGTTTCGATTCCTAGCATCCACTTGCCAGCTCACGACTAGCGGTAACTCTAGTGCTGTGGATCCTCCACCATTTTCTCACCTCTGCCACACCAGACAATAATGTGGTGCACAGACAAAAATACAGAGAGAATACCATGCACTTGAAATTCACGTAAAAAAAAATTCTGTAAACCATTGGCAAATGAGACAATTTTCAACACATTTCTTTTTTGTCTTCCTTTTTTTCTGGATGTCATATGCTGGCATTATGTTACACATGGTTGTCATATGTTGGCATCATGTTGCACATGGATGTTGATACACCAGGAGATAACCATGCCTGAAGAAATAGTGTCAGGACAGCTAGAAACTCAAGCTGCAAATTTTGACTGCATTAATCATTTCTCAAAAAGACACAACAAAGGGGAGTTCATTATATGTTTATGTAAAAGTTAAAGAAGGAGATGTATAATATAATATTCTGTTATATAAAGTTAAAAACAGAATTAAAGCATCCTTTCATATTTATAGGTATATGAGATTATCTTAATAAGAAAGCCAGCAAGTCATGAAATGGTTGTGTAGTTGGACATAATGCTATCTCAAGTTAGTTGTAGATTTACATAATGATACTAACATCTGTTTTAACTGGTGCTTTTGTAGAAGCTCTTTACATTGTATTAAAGCCCACGTTAGGAAGGAGGAGATCCTCAGGGTACACCAATTGCTTCTGTGTAACATTGCCCCCAAGTTATCCCTGATTGGTGAATAAAGATGCCTATAGCTTATAGCTGGGCAGAAGAAAGATAGGTAGAGTTTTGGTTCCCAGGCCGAGGGTTAGAGGCAGGACAATGAGGGGGAGAGACAGAAAGTGGAGGAAGAAAAGAGAAGACACTATGGGGTAGGCAAATCTTGAAAATATGGCCATGAAGGCTTGCCAGTTGGAGTTAAGAGGATCCCAGATGGAACATGGTAAGTAATATTTACAGTGACGTAGAAACAATAGCATATAGGGTAGATATTTGTCAAGGTTAGTGCTTTAAAGGCTTATTATAAATATAAAAGATTTATGTTTTTTATCTGAGAACTGAATGATCAAATCTAGGGTAGAAACTGCTGATTGAGATTAAATGTTTACTGCAATAGAGATCCATTTGCCTCTGCTTCCCAAATGCTGGGATTAAAGGTAGGCACCATCATACCTAGTTAGTTCTAGATTCTTAAACTACTTAGAACTTCAAGCAGCCTTAGTTGAAAGCAACGTGTTAACCTCACCTCAAACTGACATCTTAAAATATTAAAGTGGGATAGCATAAACATATTTAAGGGAGTGAACTTGTTTTGTAAACAATGGGGACCATCTTTTTTTCTTAATCAGCAAATTGGTAATTATCAGTGCTATATCCAAAAATGATTCAGGAAGACTCTCCATTACTAGTACCATCCTGATACTACAGATGTCCAAGGAATGTTCTTAAAACCTTCCTAATAGGATCTGTATGCAACAAATGTCCAGAAGTTCTCGCTCACTACAGATGAGTAGTTCTCGCTCAGTACAAGGAAAGAGGTCCCTCTCTAGTAAGATCTGGGATCTACAGATGTCCAATGCTTAGCTTACACCAACTGTAAGAGTTAGGGCTTTTGTTTATATTCAAATAGAAATATTGGATATTCAAATAGAAATATTGGATATTCAAATAGAAAGATAAGGATTTTGGTGGTTTTGACACATTTCTTGCATTAAAATGATCTGGCTGAAGACAAAGTATAGTTATATTCAAATATGTAGAAAATGAAATTAAGAGGTAGAATTTAATTTTTTTTAAATAGATTTGCCTCATGGTGATTATAAAATTATGCTCAAAGAAAAAATTTAAGGAACTATGTCCTACAATGCCTATTTGTTGCTGAATAGCATAAGTGGTTTCTGGCACTAGAGGCTCAAACACTTCATAGTTTTATTTTCACAGAAAAATACTTATTTCTGGAATACAATTGGGTTTAGAGAGACCTTTGGAAAAGTAAAGTGCCTTGAACCATGTCTGCATGTGTTATTTTTATGTAAAAAAATAAAAACAGTCCCTTTGATAAAATTTAAGGATTATTTTTAAAAAAGCAATACTAGTATATTTTCTTCAGAAATTCCAACAGTTAATCTAAAGTTCTTTCATTACTACTAGAAATTATTGGTAATAATGTCAATTAAATACTTATATGAACAATTAATGCAATTATTTCCATTCAAATTTTACTTTGTAATCAAGCAAGCATACTCTATCTGATAAGAAACCGTGTACTGGTGAGTACTTTTTCATTTAATGTTCTTATTCATATTTTTCTTGATGCTTATTTGTAGATTTCTATTGATGTAATAGTTTGCAAGAAAAAGAGCTCATGTCTCTGCCTGAAGGTGGAATCTTATGCATATGCAAATAATGTTTTGATGTGAAGAAGTTTCTCTTTGGAAGGATGCAGTGCCTTCTTGAGTTATATTGAATATTAGCCATAGCTTAGAACACAAAGCATATGAACACTTGTGTTTTGCTTTCTTGTTACAAAAAGCATTAGTACTGCTGAACCCGGTCTTCTCAATTTAGGTTGATGCTTTGTTGTAGAAAAAAAAATAACTGCCATTTAATTTTTATTTTATAGAAAAGTAGTGAACCAGCAATAAGAAAAGATGTATGGATTGTCTGCTCTGTATGCTATAGTGTACTTTTTAAATGCAAATTCTGAGGCACATCTTTTAGCAGTTTTAATTTAACCTGATTCAATGAGTCTAGGTGGCTTAAAAATGTTCCTTTGGGACTTTCGGGGAGGGAGGAAACGGGAAAGGGGAAATGATTTGGAATGTAAATTAAAAAAAAAAAATAAAATAAAATAAATAATTAAAAAAAAAAGACTTTGTGCTGACCCTAAGGGACATGGTCATTTTGTATTGTATATTAAAATCATACTGTTTTGGAGCATGTATCAGTTATGTTTGCTTTTCTGTGACCACACTGCCTGACAGAAACAACCCAGAGGAAGAAAGATTCATAAAAAAAAAAAAAAATGTTCCTTTGGTGAGCTCTATAGAATAAGCCAGTTTTTGTTTCTTTGTTTTTTTAAAACAAAAATAGTATGCTGTGCCATAAAAATATTCTACTGCTGTTCAACTTCAGCTCTAGACAAAAATCTTGCACACAAACCCCAGGAAAGTATTAGGTTGGGAACTTAGCAAGAGAGCAGCCCTGACCTCTGAAGCTATCAGTGTCTAGACAGACTGATGTGTTCCCTATCCAGGGTTAGAGTGGCCCTCAGCTGGAGAGGATTGCCTCACTTTCACCTTTTCTCCAAATACCAACCCAGTGGTTCTCAAACTTTAGTGTAATCAAAAATATCTGGGGAACTTGATAAAAATACCAAGGCCCTGGTCCTATCCTAATTTAATGAATCCGGGTCACTATATTCTTTATCTGAGATTCTGATATATACCAAAGTTTGGGAATCAGTTCTCTAAACAAAACCTTAAAAGAGAATATCAGGATAATAAATGGGAACCTAGAAAGTAGGTCAAGTAGCTCTAAAATATTTGAAGTATAGCTAAAGTTAAATAGAATAATGTGTTTAAAGAAAGAAAAGGAAGAAATTCTACCTCTATTTGGACTCTCATGAGGCAACAATGAAGTTGCTATTTTATTTCTCACATTAAAAATATAAGAATGAAATTGACTTATGATATTTAAATTAATAAGAATTTACAGTTAAGGGAACTAGGCCCTTGGAAGCAATCTATGGTAGTACATATAAAAGAGAGACAGAGTATTGAAGGATTATGAAAATAGCCAACAGTGTATAATGGGACCAATATATAACTACAACTATGAAAGAAATGGAGAAAAAAAGAATCCAGCTGACACATTTTGCCCTTCCTATGAAAAGACTGTGTTAAAAAGAAATGTACACTTACTCAAGGTTATATTCTCACATTTAAAGATTTGGAGCTAGGCATCTCAGATGAAAGAGAATGTGTGATGCTGAGGTTCAAGTGATCTGAGGGTAAGTGGAAAGGGGTGGGCTCTAATTAGAGAGGGAGGAGATAAATACAGATGGGGAGAAGATAACAATAGAATGTCTGAAAAAGTTATAAGAAAATCACAGTATTAACTGTATACTTGAAAATACATATATATAAGTCTACATATACATGAACATGCATAGTTTAAATTAGATTTTTCAAATATCTGTGCCCCTAAGTCATAGACTATCAAAACCAACCAACCAAACAACAACAAAAACAAAATAAACAAGCCCAACACAAAGTTTGAGAAGTCCACTTTTGAGTTGTTAAGAGTTGTCCAAGAGACTTCTAAAACATTATAGGCTATTTCCATTGTCCATGATTGCCCTGCAGAAGTTGAAAGTAAGTCTCTACTGCTGAAGGCACTTTGCATTTCAGAGACAGGACCCAAATGACCTGTGCCTCATACATAAGAGTCCCTCCTGAAGACTAGCTTTTACAGTACCAGAAGGTACCATGCAAACTTCCAAGGGAGGGAAGCAAACAGCAGTCGTACCTATCTATGATAACTTTAAATCACAATGACCAGTGTCGTGTGATAACCCTAAGAGTACAATAGTGCCACACATACCTTTGGTAACCAACAGCTCTCTAAATGGACTTAGGTCCACTCTACAAGAGGAAGATCATGCCTGGTACTGAAAACCTACTACTTCTCAGGGCTAGAGAAGTATTAGATCTTAGAGAAGAATCAATCTATAACCACCACATTATTAAACCAGCATAACCCCTAATTACATTCTAGGTTGTTATCTTTATACTTACAGATAAGTATAGTTCTTTGTTCTCATCAAAGGAACTTCTCTTTGCATCAGATAGAGACTGTTACAAAATACCACAATGGGCCAGAATGAACAGATGGAGATTCCAGTCCCAACTGATTCATCTACACAACTCCTACATCTAAGGCTCAGGGATCATTTTCAAAGAGAAAAGTAGAAACATTTTATAAGTTATCAGAACAGGAAGTTTGGAATCAAATTTTGTCTCCAAGAAATGATAGAGAGGGTCCATCCAGGAAGTGTCACTAATATGGTTTCCAAACAAGGATGACACCAATATACATAGTTTAAAAGACCTCAGGCTTACTACACACAACTAAGTTACTACACACAACTAAGGAATGCTGACTGCAAATAAGGAGTCTTCCCTAGGGAAGAGCACACAAACTGGATTTTCAATATCAACCGATCATCCATGAAAACACAAATATGAGTAACATAATACAGACTAATCAGGTTGTATGTATACATACATAAGTAAGAACAATAAAAGAAAATGAGGCCATGGAACAGGAGCAAAGATGGAGTTATATGAAAGGGGATGGAGGGCAGAAAGGAAGCAGAAAAGAATGCAGTTGTATTATAACCTCAAAGCACACAACCAAATTTTAAAGAAATTAGAAGTGATTTTCCTTATTTGATTTTTAAGTTAAGCAAATATTTTTTAATTCATTGAAATTTTTTTTACAATGTATTTAGACCATATCCACTCTCAAGTTAGTCTCAGATGGACTGCACCTCCCTACCCCACCCAACTTCCAATCTCTCTCCCACCCTCCCTCCCTCTCTCCCTCCCTCCCTTCCTCTCTCCCTCCAATTTAATACATCATTGACTTTAATTTGTGCTGTCTATACATTCTGTGTATAGTAGCATCCACTGCAACTGTGTTGACCCTGCCAGAAGCCACAACCCTTCAAGAAAAATTTGTCTCCCTTCCCTAGAAGCCATCAAATATCTATAACTCTTCAGTTAGGGGTGGAGGTTTGTGCTAGGTACTTCTTTGTCAATTTGACCCCAAAACTAGAGTTTTCTGAAAAGAGGGAACTCCAACTGAGAAAATACTTCCATGAGATCTGGTTCTAGGGCATTTTCTTAATCAGTAATTGATGGGGGAAGAGTCCAGAAAATTGTGGGTGGTGCCATCCCTGGGATGGTAGCTCTGGGAGAAAGCAGGCTGAGCAAGCAGTACTCTTTCATAGCCTATGCACCAATTCTTGCCTCCAGGTTCCTACACTGCTTGAGTTCCTGTCCTGACTTCATTCCACAATGAACTTTTGCTGTGTGTAAGCAAAATACACCCTTTCCTCCAGAACATGCTTTTGCTCATGGTGTTTCTTCACAGGAATAGTAATCATAACTGAGACAGGGTTCATGATCATTACTAATTCCATGTTAGAATGGCTTGATCTTTTATGAGTTTTATGCAGATAGCCACAGCTGAAGTGAGCTCATTAGTGTAACAAACCTGCCATGACCAGAAGATACTGTTTAGTTGGAGTCTTTCATAATCTCTGTCTCTTACAATCAATCCTCTTCCTTTTACAATGGACCTGAATGCACAGTTACTTACTCTATGGTTATTTACTGGTTGTGAGTTTCTGCTTTTACTGTCATTTACAACACAGGAAAACTTGTCTGATTAGGTCTGAGAGCTGCTGAAATCTACAGGTAGGGAGATACAAATGTTTAGGACAGCTTGATGTTATAGCCACATTCTACCAAGTTTTATGCCAACTTGATACAAGATGGAGGCATTTGAAAAGGGGGAGCCCCACCTGAGGAAATGAGAGTAGATTGCCTGAAGACAACAAAAATTCCTGCCTCTAGTTTTGGGCCTTAATTTCCTGTTTTAACATCTCTGAATGATAGATTCCAAGTAGTAAAATGAAATAAACCCTTCCTTCCCCATGTTTATTTTGGTTATTGTGATTTTAATCACAGCACTAGAAACTCTAAGATGCTACATTTCACAAAATAATATAGTAGGTTCATTCCTGGTGCCTATGTGCTCTTATTCATAGATTCTTGGCCAGATTTACAGTACCAGGCATGAACTTCCTCTGTACAGCAGGAGGCATGTATATCCAGTGTTAAATCCAATAACAAAGCAGTTGGTTGTCCCCACCCTAACATTTATCCTACCATTGAACCTGTGGACATATCGTGCCATACTGGTTCTTATTGCAATTCACAGTCATAGAGTTTGGTAAGAATCTTGATGCCTGACGGTTCCCTAGCATCTTGTGAAGCATGCTCCACCACTCTGAGGACCTGCCAATATGGAGGAAGCTTAGTAAATACTTAATCTCTCCATGTTCTATGACCAATGTTGTGGTATTTTCAACAATTCTTTCTCATCATTAGATTTTGATGAACAACTAAGAACAATGGTAATAACCTGAATTGTTTTGGGGATGTCTGGAATGTATCAGACTAACAATTTGAGGGAAGGTAACCTAAATCTGGCACTAAGCTTTTTATTTGGAGATCTATGGCTTCTGGGATGAGCATAATCCTATGGGTAGGATGACTCCTATTAAATCCATATATGCATAATGTATATCTACATGTACACATACATGCATATATATAATAATATATATATAAAATTAAGTTTTCACATGGCTTTTTCAAATATCCTCTAATTCTCTCCTCTGCCTCACTCTACTATCCTCCTCCTAACTTAAATCTTTATCCACATTACTTTCCTTTTCTCCACCATATCCCCTGATCTACTATCCACTTCCTTTAAGATCTTTTTTCCCCTCCTTATGAATCGTCCCTTTCTAGTATCCTGGATTCTACAGGTACTCCAAATTAAACACACTAATCTTAAAGATTTAAGTCTAACATCTACATGTGAATGAAAATATGAAATGTTTGTCTTTCTTGGTCTAGATTACCATGCTCAAAATACCATTTACTTGCAAATTCTTCAGCTGAAAACAAAGTACAATGATAAAATTTGCATGTAAATGGATGGAGCTTCTTTTATTTTTTTATTTTAATTTTTATTTATGGAAGTGTGTATGGTCAGAGGCCAGAAGAAGACATTAGATCTTTTGGAGCTAGAGTCACATTTGATTTTGAGCCAACATGTAGGTGCCAACTTAGGACCTCTGGAAAAGGAACAAGTCCTCTTAAATGCTAATTTATCTCTACAGCTACTTTAATGGATTTGTTGTTGTTTTCTCTTTTAAGTTAAAAATGAAGATGGTGAATATATCTCAATGGTAGAGTGCTTGCTTAACATGCATATTGTCCTAGGTTTAATACTTAATATTACCAAAAAGTCTCTTCTGATAATGAACAAACTGTTGTGTATCTGCACAACATAATACTAATTACCAGCAGACAAGAATGAGCTACCAAGTCTTGAAAATACAAGGATAGCATGTAAATGTATATCATTAACTGAAAGAAGTAACTCTAAAAAGTATATGTATTATAAAATTTCATCTATTTAACAGTCTACACCAGGCACAAATATAAAGAAAAAATGGAAGACAAAAAAAGCCACAGTGTATTTAAGATCTTTCAACAATAGGTAAATCATGCCTGGAACTAGAAACCAAGCCAGCTACCCAAGGCTAAGGAGTTATGGATATAGAAGGAGAACCAGCACAATCTCTAACCTTACTGTAAATATTTATCCTTATACCCATAAATAAGTATAGTTCCCATCCCTTGCCAAGGAAACTTTTTATTTCTTTACTTTTTTTTGCAATGAAGAACATCAAAGAGAGGAAAAGGAGAGAGAGAGAGAGAGAGAGAGAGAGAGAGAGAGAGAGAGAGAGAGAGAATCCTATCCTAGCCCAGCCCTTGGACTGGAAAGTTCAGGGTTGGAGGCAGGGTATGCCAAGTAGGGACTGAGAGGTGCTGGGAGAACCTGGAGGCCAGGTCTGCTTTGATATACAAAATGTACACCTCAATCCCTTGTCTCAGGGTCTGAAACCAAATATGTAGATTTAAACAAAGAATCCTTAAAAGAGAAAACAAAAATGACTAAGAAGCAAAGAGATATTCAACATCCTTAGTCACAATAGAAAATGTAAATGAAAACTACACACACATCTGAAGTAGGACGTTCCAACAGTAACTAGGCTCCCAGTGTCCAGATCTTTTAATTATTTTCCAAATAGAGGAGGAAGAGCTATTTAGAGAAATGGCCAACTCTGGGATTAGGGCAGGAAAAACCCATGATGACCCCAGAACATCCTATAGTTCCAAAAAGTAAGCCATGCTCAAGCAACCCATATCAAAACAAAGCACAGTGGACACATGTCAAAGGGACAAAGCAGTCAATCAAAAGTGTCTCCGATTGGCAAACATGAGTCTGTACTAACATAAAATGGCTATATATCTAAATATCTAAATCTCCTGTATGTAAGAATTAAATTAATTGACTTATACTTTCCTCTAAGAGATGCAGGCCCCACTCTTTCCTTAGCTGTGGCCTACACTCTGTCTTATAAAGGCTGTGAGAGGATACTTTGCTTCTGTTGTCCTCCCAACTTTATAGTAGAAATCTAAGGATGTACTACTTCTACAAAATACTAGTAACTACAGAAAGCTTCCAATGTCATCAAAAAAGAGGAAAGTCTGAAAACTGTCACAGTCTAGGTGGGTCCAAGGAGATTCCAGAATGAAGGAGATATTCTTGATTGAAACCTGAACAAAGAAGAAGACATTAGGTAACTAAAGAAATCTCAATGGGGCCCAGAGTCAGGTTAATAATTCTGTATCACCATTTGCTCTTACTTGTGTGGAATATGTTATCCTGGTACAGGACACCTGCGAGAAAACTGGATACAAAGACTGAAGGATAATTTTGTAAATCTAAAGATAATGCCCACATTCAAAACTTCATATATAAAAGAAGCATGAATTCTTTTTTTAATTTTAATGATTAATTTTAATTTTATATGTATATCTGAATAAGAATGCCAGATCATTGGAGCTGGATTTACAAACAGTTGTGAATTGCCATGTGGTTACTGGGCATTGAGCCTCTTTAACCACTAAGCCATCTCTCCAGTCCTGGAACATGTATTCTTAAATAAATTAAAAAATATATATAAAAAGGAATAAGATCCTTTCAAATGGCTCATTACTTTGGACCAGGAAGCCTGAGGACTGAGCAATATTGATTACTTCACATTGAATCTTCATGTTCCTACTGTTCATGGCTTCTCCATATTCTCTTCTTTCCCCCTTCCTGTGCTGTCTCTAATTTACCAATACCTGCTGTTTTATAAAGCACAAGCAGTTTGTTATTAATGCCCTTTTCTTCTTTGAATGCTAATCTCTGACTTCAAGATCTCAGTACCAAGTAAAAACAGTACACTGGCCAGAGGAAATATCTTGCTACCCTGAAAGTCTTTCTTACTTGACTACTTCCACCTAATCCTCTCTGTTAATACACTTTCTTTTAAAAATAATAAGCACTTTACTGTACACTTCTTTTGTATTAATTACATTCCAGGCATACTTTCTTGGGATTATATTTTAAGTACTTAGAGAGCAATGCACTGAATGGAATGGTTTGCTTTTCATTAAAAAAAAAATTCTAAATAAATTAGAAATAATTCACCAATTGGCAAAGTTACAATAACAGAAACAAAAATAAACACACCAGCATGTTTTGTATAACTTAAATAAGAAAGTCTAGTTTAAGAAGGGGTCCTTCATTTCTGGAATACAGAAATTCTATTCGTTAATTTTTTTTCCTCTACCACTACTGGTATGTTACCAAAGGTTTGATAACAGGAAACAGGATCTAAAAGAACAAACCAAACAACAAAAAACAGCCCTTGTGTAGTGTTCACTGAAATACACCAGACCAGATTTCTTACAAGCTACTAAGAACATGGTAAACTTGAACCAGAATGTGCAAACACCTAAGCTGTATAACAGTCCATGGTATTGTTCTTGTGCACATAAGACTAGAACCACAAGGAATACATCTGCAATGGGATACAAAGTGATTCTGAGTATTTAAAATCAATTGATTTTGTTTTTGTTCTGAGAGAGTCTGGAGCCCAGGCTGTCCTCAAACTCCCAGTTCTCCTGCCTCAGCTTCAGCCTCCTAAAACCTGGGATTTCAGGCATGTGCTTTTCATATAATTGATTTGATTCTATGTTCTTGTATGCATACTCATACACACATGCACATGGCATGGTATGCATATGTGGAGGTTAGAGGACAATTTACAGAAGTTGGTTCTTTCCTTCCAGTATGTGGATACTGAGTATTGACCTTAGGTCTCCACACTTGGCAGCAAGCACCTATGTCCAGTGAGCCTTCTTGCTGACTTCACCTTGTTTTTTGAGTTAAGGTTTCTCATCAGCCTGCAGCTTGTCAATAGGCTAGGTTGACAGGCCAGTGAAACCAAGCACATTCCTTTTTTTTTTTTTTTTTTGGCAGAAATGCTTTATTCATAGAAAAAGTTACAGGCATTCAACTGAGAAAAGCAATTTTAGATTTAGATCCATTTTTTTAAATTGTATTTTCTAAGTTTTTTTTATTTACATTGAAAATCATTTCCCCTTTCGCGTTTCCTCCCTCCCCGAAAGTCCCATAAGCCCCCTTCCCTCCCTCTTTTCTCCATTCAACCCCCTCTCCTTTCTCTGACTTGGCGTTCCCCTACATCCAGTCTTTCAAGGACCAGGAGTCTCTCCTTCCATCTTCTTAGAAATCTATTGATATGCAGATTGTGTCTAGGGTATTCCGAGATTTTGGGTCAATATCCCCTTATCAGTGACTGCATACCATGTGTGTTCTTTTATGATTGGGTTACCTCACTAAGGATATTTTCAAGTTCTGACCATTTGCCTAGGAATTTCGTGAATTCATTGTTTTTAATTGCAGAGTAGTATTCCATTATGTAAATATACCACATCTTCTGAATCCATTCCTCCATTGAGGGACATCTGGGTTCTTTCCAGTTACTGGCTATTATAAATAAGGCTGCTATGAACATAGTGGAGCATGTGTCCTTATTGCATGCAGGTAAAGCCTCTGGGTATAGGCCCAGGAGTGGTTTAACAGGATCCTCTGGGAGTGTCATGCCTAGTTTTCTGAGGAACCGCCAGACTGCTTTCCAGAGTGGTTGTACCAGCTTGCAATCCCACCAGCAGTGGAGGAGTGTTCCTCTTTCTCCACATCCTCGCCAACAACTGCTGTCTCCTGTGTTTTTGATCTTAGCCATTCTGACTGGTGTGAGATGGAATCTCAGGGTTGTTTTGATTTGCATTTCCCTAATGACTAAGGATGATGAACATCTCTTTAGGTGCTTCTCAGCCATTAGATATTCTTCAGGTGAGAATTCTTTGTTTAGCTATGTTCCCCATTTTTTAATAGGGTTACTTGCCTCTCTGGAGTCTAACTTCTTGAGTTCTTTGTATATATTGGATATTAGCCCTCTGTCGGATGTAAGGTTGGTAAAGATCATTTCCCAGTTAGTTGGTTGCCGTTTTGTCTTTTTGACAGTGTCTTTTGCCTTGCAAAAACTTTGTAATTTAATGAGGTCCCATTTGTCAATTCTTGATCTTAGAGCATAAGCTATTGGAGTTCTATTCAGGAAAATCTCCCCTGTGCCCATATGTTCAAGGTTCTCCCCCTAGTTTCCTTTCTATTAGTTTAAGTGTGTCTGGTTTTATGTGGAGGTCCTTGATCCACTTGGAATTGAGCTTAGTGCAAGGAGATAAGAATGGGTCAATTTGCATTCTTCTGCATGTTGACCTCCAGTTGAGCCAGCACCATTTGTTGAAAAGGCTATCCTTTTTCCACTGGACGGTTTTAGCTCCTTTGTCAAAGATCAAATGACCATAGGAGTGTGGATTCATTTCTGGGTCTTCAATTCTGTTCCATTGATCTACATGCCTGTCACTGTACCAATACCATGCGGTTTTTATCACTATTGCTCTGTAGTACAGCTTGAGGTCCGGGATACTGATTCCCCCAGAGGTTCTTTTACTCTTGAGAATAGTTTTAGCTATCCTGGGTTTTCTGTTATTCCAGATGAATTTTTGAATTGCTCTTTCTAACTCTATGAAGAATTGAGTTGGGATTTTGATGGGGATTCCATTGAATCTGTATATTGCTTTTGGCAAGATGGTCATTTTTACTATATTAATCCTGCCAATCCATGAGCTTGGCAAATTTTTCCATCTTCTGAGGTCTTCTTCAATTTCTTTCTTCAGAGACTTGAAGTTCTTGTCATACAGATCTTTCACTTGTT
Organism: Tokudaia tokunoshimensis; assembly: GCA_036184795.1. Taxonomy (NCBI): domain Eukaryota; kingdom Metazoa; phylum Chordata; class Mammalia; order Rodentia; family Muridae; genus Tokudaia; species Tokudaia tokunoshimensis. The sequence continues at coordinate 11,717,134 of BTHU01000009.1, read as the reverse complement.
TGGTTAGAGACACACCAAGATACTTTATATGGTTTGTGGCTATCGTGAAGGGTATCATTTCTCTTATTTCTTTCTCAGCCTGCTTATCCTTTGAGTATAGGAAGGCTACTGATTTGCTTGAGTTGATTTTATATCCAGCCACTTTGCTGAAGTTGTTTATCAGATGTAGGAGTTCTCTGGTAGAGTTCATTGGGTCACTTAAGTATATTATCATATCATCTGCAAAGAGTGATAGTTTGACTTCTTCCTTTCCAACTTGTATCCCTTTGACCTCCTTTTGTTGTCTAATTGCTCTAACTAGAACTTCAAGTACTATATTGAAAAGATATGGAGAGAGAGGGCAGCCTGGTCTAGTCCCTGATTTCAGTGGGATTGCTTCAAGTTTCTCTCCATTTAGATTGATGCTGGCTACCGGTTTGCTGTAAATTGCTTTTACTATGTTTAGATATGGGCCTCGAATTCCTGATATTTCCAAGACCTTTAGCATGAAAGGATGCTGAATTTTGTCAAATGCTTTCTCAGCATGTAATGAAATGACCATGTGGTTTTTTTCTTTGAGATTGTTTATATAGTGGATTACATTGATGGATTTCCTTATATTGAACCATCCCTGCATCCCTGGGATGAAGCCTACTTGATTGTGGTGAATGATCGTTTTGATGTGTTCTTGGATTCGGTTGGCAAGAATTTTATTGAGTATTTTTGCATCGATATTCATAAGAGAGGTTGGCCTGAGATTCTCTTTCTTTGTCGAATCTTTGTGTGCTTTTGGTATTAGCGTAATTGTGGCTTCATAGAACGAGGTGGGTAGTGTTCCTTCTGTTTTTATTTTGTGGAACAGTTTGAAGAGTATTGGTGTTAGGTCTTCTTTGAAGGTCTGATAGAATTCTGCACTAAAACCATCTGGACTTGTGCTTTTTTTGGTTGGAAGACTTCCAATGACGACTTCTATTTCTTCAGGGGTTATAGGATGGTTTAGATGGTCTATTTGATCCTGATTTAATTTTGGTATTTGGTATCTGTCAAGGAAATTGTCAATTTCCTTGAGATTTTCTAGTTGTGTTGAATACAGGCTTTTGTAGTCTGATGATTTTTTGAATTTCCTTAGTTTCTGTTGTTATCTCTCCCCTTTCATTTCTGATATTATTAATTTGGATGGATACTGTCTCTGTGCCCTCTGGTTAGTCTGGCTCAGGGCTTATCTATCTTGTTGATTTTCTCAAAGAACCAACTCCTCGTTTTGTTGATTCTTTGTATGGTTTTATTTGTTTCTACTTGATTGATTTCAGCCCTGAGTTTGATGATTTCCTGCCTTCTACTCCTCTTTGGTGTATTTGCTTCTTTTTGTTCCAGGGCTTTCAGGTGTGCCAATAAGCTGCTAGTGTATGCTGTCTCCCATTTCTTTTTGGAGGCACTCAGGGCTATGAATTTTCCTCTGTGCACTGCTTTCATTGTGTCCCATAAATTAGGGTATGTTGTGCCTTCATTTTCATTAACTTTCAAAAAGTCTTTGATTTCTTTCTTTATTTCCACCTTGACCAAGTTATCATTGAGTAGAGCATTGTTCAACCTCCATGTGTATGTGGGTTTTCTGTTGTTTTTGTTACCAATGAAGACCACCCTTATTCCATAGTGATCTGATAGGAGGCATGGGATCATTTCTATCTTCTTATATCTGTTGAGGTCTGATTTGTGACCAATTATATGGTCGATTTTGGAGAAGGTACCATGAGGTGCTGAGAAGAAGGTGTATTCTTTAGCTCTAGGATGAAATGTTCTATATATATCTGTTAGTTCCAATTGGTCCAAGGATTCAATTAGATTCACTGTGTCTCTGTTTAGTTTCTGCTTTCCTGAACGATCTATTTCAGAGATCGGGGTGTTGAAGTCACCCACTATTATTGTGTGAGGTGCGATGTGTGATTTGAGCTTTAATAAAGTTTCTTTTATGAATGAGGGTGCCCTTGCATTTGGAGCACAGATATTCAGAATTGAGAGTTATTTTTGGTGGATTTTTCCCTTGATCAATATGTAGTGTCCTTCTGTGTCTTTTTTGATGACTTTAGGTTGGAAGTCAATTTTATCTGATATTATGATGGCTACTCCGGCTCGTTTCTTTGGACCATTTGCTTGTAAAATTGTTTTCCAGCCTTTTACTCTAAGGTAGTGTTTGTCTTTGACACTAAGTTGTGTTTCCTGCATACAGCAAAATGCTGGGTCCTGTTTACGTATCCAGTCTGTTAGTCTATGTCTTTTTCTTGGGGAATTGAGACCATTGATATTAAGAGAGATTAAGGCATAGTGATTATTGCCACCTGCCATTCTTGATGCCATCTTTATGTTTGAGTGGTTATCTACTTTCGGGTTTGATGCAAGAAGGTTACTATCTCATTTTTTTCAGGGTGTTGTTTCTCTCCTTGTATTGGTGGTTTCCACCTATTATCCTTTGCAGGGCTGGGTTTGTGGAAAGATATTGTGAAAATTTGGTTTTATCATGGAATATCTTGGTCTCTCCATCTATGGTGATTGAGAGTTTTGCTGGGTAGAGTAGTCTAGGACAGCATTTGTGCTCTCTTAGTGTCTGCATGAGATCTTCCCAGGATCTTCTGGCTTTCATAGTCTTTGGAGAGAAGTCTGATGTGATCTAGATTTGTCTTCCTTTGTATGTTACTTGGCCCTTTTCTCTTACTGCTTTTAATATTCTTTCTTTGTTTAATACATTTGATGTTTTGATTATTATGTGAAGGGAGGTATTTCTGCTCTGGTCCAGTCTGTTTGGAGTTCTGTAGGCTTCTTGTACGTTCATCGGCATCTCTCTCTTTAGGATAGGAAAGTTTTCTTCCATAATTTTGTTGAAGATGTTTACTGGCCCTTTAAGTTGCAAATCTTCACTCTCATCTATACCTATAATCCTTAGGTTTGGTCTTCTCATTGTGTCCTGGATTTCCTGGATGTTTTGGGTTACACGTGTTTTGCATTTTGCATTTTCTTTGACTGTTAAGTCGATGCTTTCTATGGTATCTTCAGCACCTGAGATTCTTTATTCCATCTCTTGTATTCTACTGTTGATGTTTGCATCTATGACTCCTGATTTCTTCCCAAGGTTTTCTATCTCCAAAGTTGTCTCCCTTTGTGATTTCTTAGTTGTTTCTACTTCCTTTTTTAGTTCCTGGATGGATTTGCTGAGATCCTTCACTTGTTTGTTTGTATTTTCCTGTATTTCTTTAAGGTATTTTTTCATTTCCTCTTTCAGGATTTCTGCCTGTTGACCCAAGTTCTCCTGTATTTCTCTAAGCGATTTTGGTGTTTCCTCCTCATGGGCTTCCATCTGTTGATCCATCACCTCCTGCATTTCTTTAAGCAGTTCTCGTGTTTCCTTTGTAAGGGCATCTATCCGTTGATTCATTTCTTTAAGCAATTTTTGTGTTGCCTCCCTATGGGCATCCATCTGTTGACTCATATTCTTCTGCATTTCCTTATGCAATTTTTGTGAGTCGTTTGAAAGTGCATCTAACCGTTGATTCATTTCTTTCAGCAATTTTTGTGTTGTCTCCCTGTGGGCCTCCATCTTTTGATCCATGTTCTCCTGCATTTCTCTAAGCGATTTTTGTGTTTCCTTTGTAAGGGCTTCTAACCCTTGATTCATGGTCTCCTGTAATTCTTTATTAGATTTATTTGTGTCCTTCTTGTGATCCTCTAATAGCATCATGAGAAGTGATTTTAAATCCAGATCTTGTCTTTCGGGTGTGGTGGGGTATCCAGGACTTGCTGCTGTTGGAGAGTTGGGTTCGGATGGTCCCACATTACTTTGATTACTGTTAGTAACATTCCTACGTTTGCCTTTTGCCATCTGGATACCTCTGGTGTTAGTTGGTCCTGCTGCCACTGGCTGTTGGTTGGACCTCCTGTGAGCCTGCAAAGCTATTTCTGCCCCCCCCTGGATTACCAGGATTCCCCTGGCACCGATTTCTGGGGCCTGCCTGCTCCTGAGTGACTTTGGAGCCCTGATGTGCCTTGCCCCAAGTGATGCTATATTGGGGAGTTCCAGCACATCCAAAGGCTCAGCTTAGTGGATTCCCGGAGCAGATGTCACCAAAGGGAGGCTGGTAGGCTCCAGCCCTGTGCATGGGTGTGTGATCTCTCCGGGGTGGGGGGGGCGAGGGGGCGTTCCTCTGCAGGGCAGAAGTCCCACAGCAGTGCTGGCATGTCGATTACTGCAGACCTGCCCAGCTCTTTGAGCAGGTTACACACAAGCTGCCTGAGACTGAAGCAATATTATGCCTGACTGTCTCCGAGCCTGGCTGTCCCAACTACCTGGACACTCAAGTAAAGATGGCGGAGTGCACTCTGCACTCTCTTGGTGGCGCGCAGGTCACCCAGCACGGGGGATGGCCCACAGCAGAAATGGCGCCCAGATGACCACAGCGCTGTTCAGTTCTTGGGAGCAGATGGAAGCACCAACAGGCCGTGTCCCAAGCGATGTTATATTGGGGATAACCTGGGTACCTGTCTCCTCAGTGCGGTAGATCCCGGAACAGAGGTCGCCAAAGGGAAGCTGGTAGGCTCCCACCCAGTGCGGGGGCGGGGGGGGGTCCCTCTGCAAGGCAGAAGTCCCACAGCAGAGCTGGCGCGCTGGTTACTGCAGATCTGCCCAGTTCTTGGAGCAGGTTACACACAAGCTGCCTGAGACTGAAGCAATGTTATGCCTGACTGTCTCCGAGCCTGGCTGTCCCAACTACCTGGACAGTGGAGCAAAGATGGTGGAGTGCACTCTCCCCAAGCACATTCCTAATTCCACATCCCCAGCACAGGTATTACAAGCATGTGCCTTCACACCAGGTTTCCTTTTCATGTATTCGCAGGGTTCAGTTCTTACGTTTGTAAGGCAAGCATCTCACCAGCTGAGCTATCTCTCTGGCCCTAATGCTAAGGTTAATTTTAGTCTTCTAATGTTATACTTTTAAAATGCTTTGAAATTTTTCTGAAAATTTCATAATCAGTTACTTTAGGCTGATATACTACTGCCTCATGTATACCTTGGAGATATGTAATTTTGATCAAGACAAAACACTTTCATATTAGTACAGAGAAAAATACTAAAAGAGACAAATCTCATTTTATTATTGATTTATTTATCATATATTTATTTTTAACTAATATATAGTGATTACTCATATTTACACAATGAGATATGTCAATACATGAATATTTTGTGTGGTCAGGTCGGGGCAACAGGCATATTTTTCACCTCAGGCATTTATGGTTTCTTTGTACTAGGAAACTTCAAAATTCCCTCTGCTAGGTTTTTTTTTTTTTTTAACTCATTTAGCTATTGTATAGACTGGTTGTCTCATTGTACTGAACAGAATATTAGATGCTAATTCCTTCTGTCCATCTGCACAGTGTGCCCACCCACCACCATTGTCCAAAGGCATCTGGAAACAACTATAACATTCTCTACTGCTTTGAGATTCACTTAGTATTCTCTGCATGTAAAAACATGCAGTTTTTATCTTCCTGTGTCCAGGTTAGTAAACACATCTGTCAGTTCTATTCTCAATACCTTTAATGTTAGAATTTCATAACTTTTCTTTACCAAATGTTGTCCCAATATGTATGATAGTAAATATTTTATATATATATATAAATTTACTAATATATGTTAATTAAATTTTAATAAATATGAAGATTTATTTATTTGTATAATTGCATATTTTCTATAAGCAGTCATCTTTCAAAGACAAGGAAATTATATACCTTAGTGATTGTGAACAATATTGAGATAAATATGAGAGTATGACTCAAACCACTGGTATCTTTCCTCTGGATACATATAGAGTAGTGAGATAGATGGATAATGTAACAGTTCAATTTCTTGGTTTTCTTGTTTTTTACTTTTTGGGGAAACTCTATGCTAATTTTAATACAAGCTTTGTCCTGAAGTTTTTGTTTTGTTTTTTTTTTAAATTGTTCTTTCTTTTTCCCCCCAACCCACTCCGGCCTATTTTATTATATGTAAATACACTGTAGCTATCTTCAGACACCCCAAAAGAGGGCATCAGATCTCATTACAAATGGTTGTGAGCCACCATGTGATTGCTGGGATTTGAACTCATGACCTCTGGAAGAGCAGTCAGTGCTCTTAACCTCTGAGCTATCTCTCTAGCCCTGTCCTGAAGTTTAAATCATGAGAAATACTCACAATATCTATTTATTTTCTCAGCTGTGATGCCTGCAACTTTCCATAGAAGGGATAAAAAAAAGGCTGCTGGGTAAAAATCTGCCATTAAGAGGCTAGAGACAACATCCTTAGTCATTAGGGAAATGCAAATCGAAACAACCCTGAGATTACACCTCACACCAGTCAGAATGGTTAAGATCAAAAAGTCAGGAGACAGCAGGTGTTGGGGAGGATGTGAAGAAAGAAGAACACTCCTCCACTGCTGGTGGGATTGCAAACTGGTACAATCACACTGGAAAGCAGTCTGGCGGTTCCTCAGAAAACTGGGCATGACACTCCTGGAGGACCCTGTTATACTACTCCTGGGCATATACCCAGAGGCCTCCCCTGCATGCAATAAGGACACATGCTCCACTATTTTCATAGCAGCCTTATTTATAATAGCCAGAAGCTGGAAAGAACCCAGATGTCCCTGAGTGGAGGAATGGATACAGAAGATGTGGTATATTTACACAATGGAATACTACTCTTCAATTAAAAACAATGAATTCATGAAATTCTTAGGCAAATGGTCAGAACTGGAAAATATCATCCTTAGTGAGGTAACCCAATCACAAAAGAACACACAAGGTATGCAGTCACTGATAAGTGGATATTAACCCAGAAACTCGGAACACCCTAGACACAATTCACATATCAATTGATTTCCAGGAAGAAGGAAGGAGAGGCCCCTGATCCTGGAAAGACTGGGTGTAGCAGTGTAGAGGAATACCAGGACAGAGAAGTGGGAGGAGGTTGACTGGGGAACAGGGAGAGGGAAGAGGGCTTATGGGACTTTCGGGGAGGGTGTAACCGGGAAAGGGGAAATCATTGGGAATGTAAATAAAAAATATAGAAAATAAAAAAAAAGAGGGTAGAGACAGTTGAGCTGAGTTCTGGGGTAATGAGGGGAAACCAGCTTGGCAACAGAAGAAATGTAGTTTTCATGCAAAGGTCTAGTATTCAAAAATATCTATCATCTCTGTCTGTCTGTCTGTCTGTCTGTCTGTCTGTCTGTCTGTCTGTCTATCTATCTATTCATCCATCTATCCATATATCTCTATAATCTATAAATAATTATTTCTAGCTCTATCTATCTATCTATCTATCTATCTATCTATCTATCTATCTATCTATCTATCTATCTATCATCTATCTATCTATCTCTATCATCTATCATCTGCCATCTATTCATTCTTAAGTGTCAGAAATTAGTTCCTCTAATTGAGCTGAAAATCCAGTGAATTAGTTTTTGCAATCTAGACTACATCAACAAATACAGCTTTGAAATAGTTTGTAAAATACCTTTTTTTTTATGTAGTAGTGCTATGGACAATCATTCAGCTGCTGGTTGCACCATCCTCGACTCTGTATTTAACCTGCAGGTGGCAAAGTGCTTACTTGAAATGTTGGCCAAAGGAGAGAAAGGTGCATATTCTTTCCAATCATTGTCCACTAATGTATACTAATGTATTTGTAGAAAATGTAGTCTCTCCACCCCCTCTCCCTCCCTCCTTCCCCCCTCCCTCCCTCCTTCCCTCCCTCCATCCCTTCCTCTCTCCCTCCGCCCCCCTGCCTAAGAAGTAGAAAGTGTTGATGTCTATTGTACCCTTGAGTTTGAGTTACAGTTGATTGTGAAACTTCTGACCTGAGTGCTAGGAATCAAACTCTGGTCCTTTGTAAGAGCAGCGAGTGTCGTAAACCATGGAGCCATCTCTGCAGGCATGGAATGTTAAGAGTTTTGATGAAAAATGTCCCCAACCATTTTAGATCATTCAACTGATAGCAGACCCAATCAAAGCATGTCCAAATCAAAGTTTACTTGGTGTGTCATTTACACTGAAGGAAGATCTGTTCCAGTTCGAGAGGGTCAATCCTACTTGGATTTAGAACAGAAAGGAACTACACAGGCAATATTATCATGCACAGTCTATATTGTTCCCTCTGGCATGTTTTTTTTTTCTTAACATCACTCCTGCAGTTACCTACTATAAGTATTATTTGCAAGCTTTATACAGAATTTCCTTGATGCTTCTGTGGAATTGGCCTCTTCACACACATACTGTGATAATTGTGCTTCAAAGACAACATGATTTTGGAATCCTGTCCCTTTATAAAGTATGCTTAGTAGCTAATTCATAAACCATCCAAAAAATCAGTTGCATTAGTCATACCTTGATTTTCACCTAAAATAGTTTTATCTAGCTTGTGACTGCTCAAATAGGATGTGTTTCCAAACAATTTCTGGTTCTCTTAAATATTAAATCCATGAATTGACACCTTTGAAGTTATTTAAAGAAATTTGCCACAGGCTTTGAAATTCTAAAGACAGCTCCAAAAATATTTCAGGTAGTTGCAATAACTTTGGTCTACATCCTTAACTTTTAAAGGAAAAGGTTGTGAAAGAAAATGCTCATTGGATATTTTATCTTGGATGAACCTGATCTTAGATCATGAAAACAAAATGATTATAATGAATGCATATAAGGGTTTAAATAGTCAATGTATCCTTAGTATGAGAAATATATCAGTATATGTCATTGTTTTAATCATCTCAGTTGGGCCTTTTGCAGTGTACATCAAGGTCATATTTGCATAGTTTGCAAAGCATGATAGCTGAATTGCCTTGTAGGATGCTACAGAACATGGCAGACTCTGTCCATGTTTCTCTCTATTCCAGCTTCTTCCCCTTGGTTGACCTCTATCATTTAGTTGAACCTTTGAAATTTGCCTTCATGTTTCCTATCAATATGCTTGCATAGGCTCGTCTCTCATTTTGTGTGAGACAGTTTGAGGTCTTGTTTACAGATAAATTTTGAAATTGATCTATATTGCCTTGAAATAAATATTGAATATCTAGATCACTTCCTTTGTTCTCTAGGGCAAATATGCCACCTTGCTATACCTTCATTATCTCTAAATTTATACTCTAGCTTACTGTGTATATGATCATGACACTAAGTATTACCAATGTGCCATGTATGTTGGAAGAGAGTAAACATGGTTGTGCCATGTAGTCATGGAAGACTTCTTTCTCTTTTCTTCATAACTTAGGAGAAATGTAATCAGATTCACTAATATTACTTCGACATATTTGAATCCTTTTCTGGACACCCATACATGAGTTCAGTTAGTCAACCAACATCCACAGTTCTTCACAAAGTTTATTTGTTAATGAAAATTATCACTCATAATTTGATTCTTCCTGTCATTATTTCATTACTTTTAGTATGTCATTTTCATGGGTAAATAATGTACAATGATCATGTCCATTCCCCATTGCCTGCTTTTGTCCACCCTTCTGCTAGTCCCTTTCTTCTACCCAAGCAGTCTCTTTCCTTTTTTCAACTATTATTTTTTTAGTCCAGATTCCATATCATAGGGAAAACAGAGTTTTGTCTTTCTGACACTGACATACTTTGTTTAACACAATGATCCCCAATTCCATCTATTTTTCTGTGATTGATACATTTTTTGTTCAATAATACTCTATTGTGTGTGCATAAACATAGATGCAAACATACATATGTACATTATACATATATATGCTATTTTAGTTTACTCATTCATATATTGATGAACAAAGTTGATTTAATAACTTTGCTATTGTGAACAATGCCATGATGAATATGAGTGTGCAGGCATCTCTATTGTATGCTAACTTCAATACCTTGGGATACTTAGGAATGATATAGCTAATACAACAGTTTGTTGAGGAACCTTTGTATCAATCATCTTAGTGATTAAACTTACTTATTGAATGAACTTATATTTCCACGGCATGTAGTGCTCCCTAAACCTGCCTCTCCATGAGGCCTTGGACTTTACATGGAAGCATACAATTTATATCAATGTAGCTTGATATGCATTTTCCTGATGACTGCAAATGCTGAATATTTTTTATGCCTTTATTGGATTTTTATACCTCTTTAAGAACTATTTAATTCAGTTGCCCATTTGCTGACTGAGTTATATGTTATCTTAGTATTTCATTGTTCAAGTTCTCTATGTATTCTTTTTCTTAATTAAAAATTTTTACACAGTCCACCCCAGGTATGGATTCTAAATAGTCTAATCTCAGATCAGGAGTTGGTCTATGTTTTCTCCAATTCTGTATACAGAACTCTCCTTGTTGCTTTTCTTTCCATACAGAACTATTTCTGTTTGTGGAATTTCCCTTGTCATTTCACATTGCTGTTTTCTTAGCTATTGGAGTATTATTCAGCAACTTACTGCATATGCCTAGACTTGAACATTTTTCCTCAAGTACTTTCCAAGTTTTAGGTCTTATTTTAAGGTCTTTGAGTTAATCTAATTTGAGGTAATTTGCTGAAGGAGAGAAGAATCTAGTTGCAGTGCTTGACAGATGTGTCTTGTTTCCCGGCCAGTACTTGTTAAAGGAGAAACACATGGCAAAGGAGAAACTTGTTGCCAAGTAGGGGGAAGAGGAGCCTTTGTTCACCACAGTTGGGATGTGAATGTGTCCAGTCACTATGGAGGTCAGTATGCAGGTTTCTTATCAAGGCCAAAACAGAACTACCAGTTGATGATCCAGCTGTATTTTTCTTGAATATGTTCTCATATGTGTACATATATATATATATATATATATATATATATATATATATATATATATCCCAAGTTAATATACAATAGAAATACTTGTACCTCTGTGTTTATTGCTGCACTACTTAATAGACGGGAAATACAACTAGTCTAGATATCAATCAACAGAGGCATAAAGAAAACATGGTATATATGCACAATGGGTTTTTTTAAGTATAAATAATTTTTATTTTATTTTTTATCAGATATTTTATTTACATTTAAAATGTTATCCCCATCCTAGTTTCCCTTCTGAAAACAACCTATCCCATCACCCCCTTCCCCGTGCTCACCAACCCACCTACTGCTTCTCTGTCCTGGTATTCCCCTATACTGGGGCATTGAGTTTTCTCAGGGCCAAGGGCCTCTCCTCCCTTTGATGTCCAACAGGACCATCATCTTCTGCATATGCAGCTGGAGCCATGGATCCCTGCATGTGTACTCTTTGGTTGGTAGTTTAGTCCCTGGAAGCTCTGGGGGTACTGGTTGGTTTATAATGTTGTTCCTCCTACGGGGCGGCAAGCTCCTTCAGCTCCTTGGGTCCTTTATTTAGCTCCTCCATTGGGGACCTTGTACTCAGTCCAATGGTTGGCTGGGAGAACCCACCTCTGTATTTGTAGGGTATCGGCAGAGCCTCTCAGGAAACAGTTATGTCAGGCTCCTGTCAGTAATCACTTTTTTGCATCCACATTAGTGTCGGGGTTTGGTGACAGTATATGGGGTGGATTCCCCAGGTGGGGCAGTCTCTGGACACAATGGAGTTTTTAATGCAGCCAGAGAGAAAAATTAAATAATGAATGCAAAGATAAAATGGGGGAGCTAGAATTAAGCACTACATATTTTGCTTATGTCTAGAATCTAGATTTAGAATTCATAAGTATAGTTTTCTGTCTGTATATGTGCATGTATGTGAGTATGCATGTTTGTGAGTGTGTGTCTGTTTATGAGTGTGTGTGTGTGCATGTATGAGTGTGTGTGTGTGTCTGCGAGTGTGTTTATGTGTGTAAGTATGAGTATGCTTATATGTGTCTGTGTTTGTGTGTGAAAGTATGTGAGTATGTGTCTATTTGTGAATGTGTGTGTCTGTGAGTGTGTTTCTGTGTGTAAGTATGAGTGTGTGTGTGTGTGTGTGTGTGTGTGTGTGTGTGTGTGTGTGTAGGTCGTGAAATTTGGAAAGGGGATTCTGAAGGAGAAAAGAGGTATCCTGGCTAGGGAAGCAGGTAGGCTAAGTGCATGTTCACTTCCTTCTCCTGTCCTCCAAAGGCTTTCCTCCTGGTCTCATTTCCAGGTCTGTAACAGGCTACCTGCTGCAACCTCCCCTTCCTCTCTACTCTTGGTTCAAATAGACCACACTGATGTTCCCCTCTAAACGCCTTCCTACTTATTGCTTTATCCCAGTTCCCAAATCTATCAGGCATTTCCAGGGACTCCTTAGAACACCCGAGTCAAAGAAGCAGATGGACTAACTACAGATCTTCCCCTCCCTTTGTCCCCTTTAAATCCAATTCTTCAGTTTCATATAACTCTATAACAGACTACCTTCTGCAGAACCTACTTCTCTGCCCCTACTTCCAGAAGATCACACAGTTTTTTTTTTTTTTGCTTTAATCTTATCCACTACTTACTCTGTTATTCAAGCCCCTTGCTCTCATAGACATTCCTTGGGAACCTACCAGCCAAGTCTAACAGAGAAGCAATTAGGCCAGCAAAGAAGGTAGATGAACTTCAGGTCTTCACCCTCCCTTCCATATTAAATCCCTGCGTCTCACCCCCCAACTCTATATCAGGCTAACTGTTGTGTGCTCTCTTCATTCTGTGCCATATATTCAGGTTACTAACAAGATTCTGGTGATTCAGCCTGCTTTCCTCTGCCTGTGGACAACCTCTGGTCTCCACCACCTACCCTACTCCTAGTATAATCTCCCAATACCTATAAACATATTATCTCCAGACATCACCTCTCAGAAGCCACACCTAAAAAGATACCAGAATTTCCTACCAGGAAACACAACCACCACACCTTTCAATGGAAATCAAGGAACAAAAAACCCACTCACCAAAGAAAAAAACAAATGTAAGCACCGAGAATTTTAATCTTCGCACACACAGATGCCTAGAAGCCAGAATAAAAACAAAATAAAAAATAGCCAGGATAGTGCAACTCTACTAGAGCCCAACAACTCTACTACAGTAGACCTGAGAATTGCAACATAGCCAAAGGACAAGCCAAAGAATGTAAAATGGCCTTTATGAATATGATATAGGTTCTTAGAGAAGAAATCAGTAGCTCTTTTAAAGAAATTTAGAAAAACACAGACAAACAGTAGAAGAGAATGAATAAAACAGTTCAAAAACTAAAAGTCAAAAATAGAATTAATACAGAAAAGCAAAACTAAGGGAAATCTGAAGATGAAAGATTTAAGAAGCTCCTTGGCAAGGCTCACCAACAGAGTACAAGAGATGGAAGAGAGATTCTCAAGTTATTGAAAACTCAACAGAAGACATAAATACCTCAAATGAAAGAAAATGATAAATCAAAAAAAAACTCCTGTTATAAAACATCTGGGAAATCTGGGCCACTATGAAAAGATTGAATCTAAGAATAATAAGAATAGAGAAAGGAAAAGGAATCCAGGTCAAAGGCACAGAAAATATTTTCAATAAAACCATAGAAGAAAATTTCCTTACCCTTAAGAAAGAGATGCTTCTAAGGGTAAAAGAAGCTTATAGAATAGTTAACAGACTAGACCAAAATCCAAAGTCCTCTTGGTACATAATAATCAAAACACTTAGTGCACAGAGCAAAGAAGAATGTCAAATGCTACATAGGAAAAAGACTGAGTAAAATATAAAGGCTGGCTTCTCTGACTTCTGAATGGAAACTCTAAAAGCCAGAGGGACTGTAAGATAGATGTTCTACAGACTCTAAGTAACCACAAATGACAGCCAAGACTATTATACCCTAGCAACTTTCAATCACAGTAGATTGACAAAATATGACATTCCATAATGTCTTAGTCAGGGTTTCTGTTCCTGCATAAACATCATTACCAAGAAACAAGTTGGGGAGGAAAGGGTTTATTCAGCTTACACTTCCACACAACTGTTCATCACCAAAGGAAGTTTGGAACTCAAGCAGGTTAGGAAGCAGGAGCTGATGCAGAGGCCATGGAGGGATGTTTCTTACTGGCTTGCTTCCCCTGGCTTGCTCAGCCTACTCTCTTATAGAACTCAAGACTACCAGCCCAGGGATGGCGCCACGAACCAGGGGCCCTCCCCCCTTCATCACTAATTGAGAAAATGCCCCACAGCTGGATCTCATGGAAGCATTTCCCCAAATGAAGTTCCTTTCTCTGTAATAAATCCAGCCTGTGCCAAGTTGACACACAAAACCAGCCAGTACACATAATAAAACCAAATTGAAGAATATCTATCTACAAATCCATTCCTATAGAAAACATTAGAAGGCACTAGAAGGCTCAATGCAGCAGTGTAGGGGGAATACCAGGACAGGGAAGAGGGAGAGGGTTGATTGGGGAACAGGGGGAGGGGAGAGGGTTTATGGGACTTTCAGGGAGGGGGGAACCAGGAAAGGGGAAATCATTTGAAATGCAAATAAGGAATATATCTAAGAAAAAATAAAAACATTTGATAAATATTTAAAAAAAAAAGAAGAAAACACTAGAAGGAAAACTCCCACCTAAAGAGGTTAATCATACACAATAAAACACAAGACACAAAAGATCCCAGGCCACAAGCCTAAAGAAGGGAAATGTGTGTATATGCAGACACACACCACTATCACCACCATAACAACCTACTCTCACTACTAGTACTAATTGTATTACTACTACTACTATGACTACTACTACTACTAATACTAGTAGTAGTAGTACTATAACAAAAAATAACAGAAGTCAATAAACACTGCTCATGATATCTTTAAACATGAATGGTTTCAATTCCTCAATAAAAAGACACATCTAACAGGATGGATGCAAAAACAGGCTCCATTCTTCTGCCATATTGAAGATACACACTTTATCATCAAGGAATCAATCTACCTAAAGATAAACCCACACCACTCTTGAGCATATACACAAAAGATTATCTATCCTGCCTCAGAGACACTTGTTCAACCATGTTCATTCCCGATGTATTGATAATATCCAGAAATTGGAAACAATCTAGATATCACTCAATAGAAGATGGATAAAGAAAATGTGCTGTATATATACAATGGAGTATCACTCAGTCATTTTAAAAATATTATCTTGAAATTTGAAGGCAAATGAATGGAACTAGAGAAAATCAGCATGAAACTACACAAATATGGTAGTTGAAATTTATCCATCGATTATATGTGGGCATTAGCTGTTAAGTCAACAATAACCAAGCTATAATCTGCAGAACCACAGAGGTTAGTTTCTGAATAAGGTACTGGGGGTACAGATAGGTCTAATTAGGAAAGAGAAATAGAATAGATGGTTATGGTTGGATGAGACACTGGAACTGGAGGATCAAGTGGGGAGGCAAAGAGAAGAGGGATAAGGAAGGAAATATGAGGAGAGACAGCTAAAATTAAGGGCCATTTGAAGATTAGTATGGAAACCCAATACAGTAGAACTTCCTAAAATACATACTTTTATGCAGTGGATCTAAATAAAATAGCCAAATAATGAGGCAGACAGAGCCCCATAGAGCTGAATATCTCTAGTCACCAAATGAAACTTTCAGTATTGGGATTGTGTTACATCCAAGTGAGTTGTTGGTCAAAGGGGTCTTATGGGAACTCTCAAACAACTGAGGCTGTTACCAAGACTATGTTTTGCTCTCTACAAACTGATAGAAACTTCCCATTGCTGAAGATAACTCCTATACAACTCATTGTGGATGAAGAGATTGAGCTGGTGCTTAAACAGAGTCTTCAGTACTACATGTGTGTGTCTTTGTCGCAGGAATATACTCTGTATGCTATCAAAGAGGAACATAAGCACCAACCCAGCTACAAACTCTTTGATCTACAGTAGTGTCCTGCCTGCAATATGGTAGTGCAGTGGTGGCATAAAGCTTATGGGAGTAACCAAACAAGATCTGATTTGACTTACAACCCACTCTGTGATGTTCTATGGTATTCTTCCTAAATAAATAGAACCAAGTAACTTCAGCCAAGCCCTCAAAAACTGTCAACAAGCAAATCTTTCCCTTAAGCTATCTCTTCCAGTTTTTTGCTCATAGCTACAGTAAACTAATCTCTAATAACAATCTAGACTAATAATAAGAATCTCTAATATCTGTAAAATCACTTCAATTTTGATGTCATTGATCACCCTTGAGTCACAGTAGTACTGGCTCACCACCCTTTCCATCTTCACATTGCTTGAAGAGAGCTCAATGGTCAGACATCCAGTCCCAGAAAGATATATGATACATGTAAAATTATATATGTACAGTTAACATAAAAGTAGAAGAAAAACAAGGGATAAATGGACAGGGAAGGGATTAAAGGGTAACAGGGTCTGGGAGAATGTGCTCAAAGTGCACTATATCAATACATGAAAATAGTTTTGTGTAACCCTGGATATTAAAAATTTAATAACAATAGAATACACAACCAATTCCTATTTTCCCCATCTTTTGTAAGGACGTATCTAAAAAGAGAACTATTTTTTTCTATACTACTTTTAATTCAGGTCTGTAAGCCAATTAAAGTTTTAGAGAGTGGGCCTTTCCTCTGGAGAATAAAGAATATTTATTTGCCAGTAACTATAGGGACCCTGACAGAGGTTCGTAACCTTCCATTGATTATTTATTTCCCAGGCTTATGTAAAATCGGTGATTTCTGTCTGCAGATGGCTTATGCTGGAGGGCAGTTGCATGAAGTTGAGGTTTCTTCTTGCACTTACTGGCTTCATGCCATTTTTGACAGACCAGTGTATCAGCCACCCAGAAGAGCTTCTGAAGGTGAGAAACAACCAACGTTATCTTCTTTATTATATTTTAAGAAATTTTCAAATAGCATTTGTCCGAGACAAAGTAAAAGCTAATTTGCAAGTATGAAGGAACCTTCATAATGTTAGAAATTTTCTCTGTAAAATGTTTTATTTTTATGTGTTTGGCAATATTAAGGTGGAGGACATTATAAAAATGAGGATTAAAAATGTCATTTAAGAACCTGTACCCTTGGGGCATTTTAAACTTCAGCTGGATTTTCCTAGTATTCCTGGTGCTAAAAATGATGGTTATTCAATACTTACTGTTGTTAGAAGGATTCTGAAGACATTTACTCCTTTGAGCAAAATATTCTAATAATGAGGGACTTTCTCTAAAGTGTCTCAGTGTGACATCATTCTTTTGAAGAAGCTTCTCTTGACACCTATAACTCATTTTTCTTTTCTTTTCTTCTTTCCTTTCCTTTCCTTTCCTTCCCTTCCCTTCCCTTCCCTTCCCTTCCCTTCTCTTCCCTTCCCTTCCCTTCCCTTCCCTTTCCTTTCCTTTCCTTTCCTTTCCTTTCCTTTCCTTTCCTTTCCTTTCCTTTCCTTTCCTTTAATACATATTGACACTTGAAATTATGTGACCTATCTTGTCTCACATGCCAAGTAGACTCCATGAAGGCAAGGGTCTTCCTTTCCACCTTCCCTGGATGTGCCCCTCTGCAGTGCAGTAGACTTTGTACTGCAGTTTGTGAGCCTTCTTATGTACCTACCTTCTGCTTCTTCACCTTCTTTTTGACCTAGCTCAAGACACCTCTCTTAGAGAGCCCTTAGACACAATGCACAAAGCCACTGTCTTAAATTACTTTCAGTTTCCATGAAGATCTAGCATAGCAGGGGTTTATTTCAGTGGAGGAACACCAAAGAAGAGCCTCAGTATAAAGAGACTGGTCTTCACTTTGCAACCCTCCTGCCTGTTTCTCAAGAGCTGAGAGCTGTTTCATCACAATGTAGGAGACTTCTAGAGAAACAAGCTCATACTCAAGGAGGAAGTAAAACTATTTGGCAGAGCTGATCCAAGGATGCTGGCTATGGAGAAAAAGTCTGCTCTTTGGTGTCCTGTTGGCCCTGCTCCTACTGAAGAAAGGAAAAACAGAAAAATGAGGAAGATGAAGAAAGGGGAGTAAATGGCTCAAACTTAGTTTCATTTGCCTCTCCCTCCTGGAACTCTCCTTTGATTTGTCTACAGAAAAGGAGACAGAATAATGCCTTCTAAATGCAGCCAGCCTTTTCCTAACACCCAAACCTATGAACACTTCTCAAGTGCTTAAAATACTTTATTAATTCTTATTTTAAAGGCTAATAATAATTTATTATTATACTTTATTAATTTGCTTGATAGCCCTTATTTGGGCATGTGAATGGCCTGAAATATATGTATATCTCCATTTTTATTATGTTATTTCCTTTATAATAGACGTATAAAGAGCAAAGGAATTATATTATACTCTTCTGTTTCCGTGGCAAATTTCTACAACAGAGTAGCTTAATATAGCACAAAACTTACTTTATTATAGGTTAGCAATCTGACCCACTTGTCACTATATTAAAATCAAGGAGTTGGAAGGAATGATGCTTGGCTTGCAGTCTCTCTCTCTCTCTCTCTCTCTCTCTTCAAAACTTCTCTTAGCATGTAGTAGAATCTCTCTGCCAGTTTGAGTCTGCTCTTCTGTTGCCTCATGTTTACACCAACCTGGAGAATTTTGACATTTTTAAGGACCTATGTGATTAGATTAGGCCTACCTATGTATGGATAATCTCCCCAATCTGAGAGTTATCCCTTTGCTTCTGCAAAGCTCCCTTCATCATGTAAATCAACTTATTCTTAGATTCTGTAATAGTGGGACTTGGGGTTTGTAGAAGTTACTTTTTTCTTGCTGTGATAAAACACCATGAACAAGACAACTTATAGATGGAAGAGTTTATTTCGGCTTATGATTGCAGGTAGATCTTATGGTCCATCATAATAGGAAAGTGTGACAGCTAGCATCAGGCAGGGGGCAACCAGAGCATAAATACTGGGAGATCACACCCTTAACCATAAGCCCCAAGCAAAGACAGTGAGCTGGAAATGGAATTAGTTTTGTTGTTATTGTTGTTATTGTTTGGTTTTGGTCTAAGCCCACCCACTTAGTGGTTTAATTTCTCCAGCAACAGTGCATTACCTGAACATACCGCAACAGCGCCACCAGCTGGGGAGCAAGTGTTTAAATGCCCAAGACTATGAGAGACATTTCTTGTTCAAACCACTACTGACATCGTTGGGGGTTGGGATTTTACCTGCCACTGTGACCTAGTCTGTCTTCACTCTTACAAATTCAGTGCCTTAAATGGTGTCTGCTTCATATTCAGTAAATATTCCTAGAATAAAAGACCTTAGACAACGGTAGGGTAAGGCAGATCCAATGGTCTCTTTTATACTTCAGATTCATTTGGGATCCACTTTAACAATAGAAGGGATGTTTATATTAGAACAATATACTCATGACCCATAAAGGAACTGGCTAGCAGGGAAACATTACCCATAGAATCTTACCCCAAATGTAAACAGTGCATTCAGTTATGTTTTATTTGGAATGCTGACTGCATATATTCCACTTGCTTTGGCTATCTGATGAGCACTCATCACTGACAATTACATGTAGATCCAGGAACTCTGACAAATGAAGGGCATCTCCTAAAAACAAATGAAGAAGGTCCAAATTTGACTAACTCATGACCCTGCAATTCCTCAGACAACTGCAATCTTGTGCTTAGCCTCCTTCGTCAGTGAACTCATTAGACACACAGGCATACAAGTACTCAAGGGTGCAGACTGATACCCACACAATGGTCACAATATCTCTTTTTCACAGGTTAGTTTGAGTAATATGCAATTTAAGTCATTGTTTCTATGCAACACAATCTGGTTCAATAATGTGAAACAATGGTCAAATTCTAAAGAGGAATGGCCACAGAATTGTGACACCATTGCTAACTTGCTGATTTGAAGGTCTGGATGGAGGGTAGAGTACTCGCTTAATGTGGGTGAGTGCCTCTCGCCAATCCCCAGTACTTAACAAACCAACATCAAAGAAGACACAAATTTAGTGTCTTGAGTCAAATAGTTCTGTCTCTGCCAACACTGACATAACTTTGCAGACAGAATTTTTGACACCGCACTCTTTTTCTAAGTGTTGGGTTACTTTGTGTTACTATTAATAGAGATCTTCTAAACTTATTCTTATCAGTTATCTGGCTCTTGATAAAGATTATATACAGAGAAATAGAAATCTCTTTGTATCTTTCCAAGGCCAGCAATACTGTAAGCCAGAAAAACTCTCAGAGATGCATCACAGGTACTGCTAAAGTTGATAAAAATCTAGATTCTCTAATAAGGCTTCTCAGTTTACAGATTCCTAGACCAAGACAGTGCCACAGATGCAGTTCCCCTTCTACCCACTTGTTTGTAGACATCCATAATCCTAATGTAATTATTAGTTTACCACTGTGATAGCACCACCTTCTATAGCTTCAGATCACCCAGCTGTCTATGTGTTTCACCCAGTTGTCTCAATTTTTTGTCATTCTTCCTGTGTGTGCTCTTACCCCTTATCATACACAATACAATTAATCTATTACTGATAACCTTCTATAACAGTCAAGAAAATAGATTTTTGATCTAAAATAATTCATACTACAATATGAATGACTGGGCAAATTATTTATGTTTCAAAAGTAGAACATGTATCCGAATGTGGTTTTTTTTCAAGAAGGTAGGAGTTGCACTAGTTCTGTGTGTTCTGGGGCCCCTGACACAGTAACTGACCATAACTGCACACTCGGTGCTCAGCAGCTGCCTGGGAGACTGGAGAGAGTAGCTCTCAGTAAGGAGTCTGATCTTGGTGTCCTCGTTTAGCTTCTACTATCTGCAGCCATATCTTTCATAGCTGTGGAACAAGACAAGCAGCCTTTGTTGCACTTGCTTGCTACCCCTTCTGCATAGCTAAAGGTTTGCCTTATCTATGTCTTTATGTAGTAACAAATTCACATAAGTGTTATGGGTTTCTACCAAATTCCTACTTGGAAAACGACTCTTCTTCCCAACAGGCAGTGAGGGGGCTGAGGTTGACCCTGATAAAAAGGCAGCTTTGGAAAAATGCAGCTCACAACAACATCCAGAACACAGCAAATGATCAAAGGTACTGACTGAATTGAATGTGAGAGGCCGTGTGTCAGGTAGAGAGCCTGAGTCAAGGTTTCTGATCCAGACCCAGCAGTTGTGGACTCTTAATCCAATTGCTTTTTCTTTCCTTACTGCTCCCATATCATGTCCCACATCCACTCACCTCTGAAGCTTAAGGTCTTCAATTAATGTTGTACTGAATTAATTTCCAAAAAAAATCAAGATGTCAGTACTACTATACAATTTTATACAGGCTATAACTATGCTAATCACATTGAGAAAGATTTTTGAAATTAAGCGCACAAAATATCAGTTGTGTGATTGCAAAGAACAGGGCTAGAAGTCAGTGTTCTATTTTTCAGTGAGTTCAGATATGTACTAGGTGAAAGCTAAACAGACAATAACATGATCTCTGCTTAAGGGGAAATGCATAATAATGCCCACTGGGGAAATGAAATGATCAGTCCCAGGCTGTGTAGTGTCCCTGCTTCCTGCCCACTTTCTCTTCCTTTTGTCACTCTTATTCTGAGGCTAGACATGCACTGGCAAGGAGCATAAGAAACGATTACAAAAGAAACAGGTAAAATCATAAAGAATTAACCCAGTGGGCAATGAAATGAATTCCATAACTATAAACTGGTATGTGGAGAAGTTTGTATAGATGGGAGATGAATAGAAAGAGGTGCTGTGCTTGTGACTAACTTAGACAGGAAAGAAAAAAATTATCATCTCACGTTTCCCTGGTTTGTTTTGATGGATAGATTTGACAGTTTTGAATTCCTCAGTGTCTCCCCCTTTCTTGTTTCACATCTCTTTGGTTCATTTTTCTTCTCTTCTTTAGACAATTTTCAAGCCCCTATTTGAAACTTCAAGAAAAAAACAAAAATTACAGGCCCAGAGCTTGCATATAACTCTGTAACTCAGAGTAGTCTTAGTGTCTGCACCAGTGTTCTTCAACTATAAATCACACATGCTAACTAACACTTGCACACATTACAAAATGGGGCTCGCTGAGCCAGGTAGGAAGGCATGTGTAAAAATTAACTCCTTGGTATTAGCATGTCTCATCCCAAATTGTTACGGAACAGCACACGTCTGTATGGCTCTAGGTCTCCTTGCCTATTCAGCTGTTTGAACATCCGCACTTTTGTCTACTTACCATTTTAAATGTTATTTTATTGTATTTGCCTTTACTATTGTCTTAGTTAGGGTCTCTACTGTTCAGATAAAATAACATGGCCATAAGCATAACTTAAGGAGAAAAGGGTTTATTTGGTTTACACTTGCACATGACATCACTGAAGGAAATTGGTGAAGGAACTCAAGAAAAGAACCTGGTGCCAGGAACTGAAGCAGAAATAATGGAGGAATACTGCTTATTGGATTGTCTACATGGTGTTTTCAGCTCTCTCTCTCTTTATATGCTCAGGACACCTTGGCCATGGATGGAATTGCCCACAATGATCTGGACCCTCCCATGTACTGTGTAGATTTTACTACCCCGCTAAGCTCCAGGCAGACTGCGCTACCAGCCTCTGCCTAGAGAATATTGAATTCGCAGATGAAAAACACACACACAAATTGCTCAATTTCAACCTGCCTTATTGGCTCAGTTGCTGGGCTCATCTAAACCTTCTTTGGCTAGTGTGCCTTTCCCAATACTCTTAGCTCAGCACCGATCAACCTACCCTCAGCATCAGTCAGTTGCTCAGTCACCTTTAGTCCTAGCTCAACATCCTAACCTCTCGCCTGGAGAAGCGTCCTATGGCCGTTCCAACTGAAATTTCAAATGGCTGGTCACCTTCTATCCCTCCAAAGCATGGCGACAACTCCTCTCCTGTTTCCCCTGTGTCTGCTAGCTTGCCTGCAGGGACCAGGAAGTCCCACCTCTTTCCTTCCACCCAGCAATTGGCCCCTGGCATCTTTACTGATAGATCAAGAATCAACAGGGAACAGGACCTTAGCATCAGACTTATCCCCTACACTCCCACATCAATCATTGATCAAGGAAATGCCCTACAGGCATTCCCATAATCCAATCAATTGAAGTTGCTTCTCAAATGATTCAAACTGTGTCAATTTGATATAAACACTAGCAAGGACAGGAATCATCCTATTTTTCTCTTTCTGTGTCAATTCTACTTTTTCTTCAAATGAATGAAAACCTCATAAATACCTACAGTCTATTTTTGTATTACTTTAAAAGCCACAATTATGGTTTGCACATGAAATGCATTCCCTCTCCTTCAAAGGCACATATATTGAAGACTTGGTTCTCAATATAAACAGTGTTCAGGATGCAGCGATGGAGAAGCAGGGGAGAGAGAGTGTCCTGACTTTATGAATGGATTAATCCACCAATACTTTCATAATTTTATGACATTATTGGGAGGTGATGGAAATATTTGAACATGGACCTTGGTCAATGTAGTTATGACTTGATATATGAATCTTGTTCCTGCTGTTTCTTATCTGGGACACTCTACTTCTTAACCATCGTGGGGTAACACACTTTACCACAGGCTCAAACTGGCATGAATTTTACTGACTGAGCCATCTCCCCAGTCCCTATATATAATTTTAAAGGAAGATCTACAAATGACCATCAGGAACATAGAACAAAATATTTAACATTAGTCTAAATCAAAATCCATATCTAAATATCATATTTTATAAATATCATTATCAAAAAAGCAAAAATGAGGTGTGGAGAAAAAAGAACTCTTGAATAGTTCGCAGGAATGTTTATTAACACAATTTATATGAAAAAAAGTTTATAGATCTTTAAAGGGTTAAAAACAAAACTGTGTTATTTTAGCAATCCTGTTACTATATATATATTGAAAGAAAATTAAACAAGGACGTTGAGGAAACATATGCATTTCCCTGTTAATTATATCACTATTCACAATAGCCAAGAAATAGAAACAAACAAACAAACTCTAAGTGTCCAGGAACTATGAACACAATATCAGGGCTTCTTCCTTCTATCTCACCGTAATCCACTGTAACCTAGAAAATAACCTTTCTTTTTATTTTTTTTCATACAAATTTTATTTATTTATTTTTTTTAAGTTTTTTTTATTTACATTCCAAATCATTTCCCCTTTCCTGTTCCCTCCCTCCCTGAAAGTCCCATAAGCCCCCTTCCCTCCCTCTTTTCTCCATTCAACCCCCTCTCTTTTCTCTGTCCTGGCGTTCCCCTACATCCAGTCTTTCCAGGACCAGGGGTCTCTCCTTCCATCTTCTTAGAAATCTATTGATATGCGAATTGTGTCTAGGGTATTCCGAGATTCTGGGTTAATATCCCCTTATCAGTGACTGCATACCTTGTGTGTTCTTTTGTGATTGGGTTACCTCACTAAGGATGATATTTTCAAGTTCTGACCATTTGCCTAGGAATTTCGTGAATTCATTGTTTTTAATTGCAGAGTAGTATTCCATTGTGTAGATATACCACATCTTCTGAATCCATTCCTCCGTTGAGGGACATCAGGATTCTTTCCAGCTTCTGGCTATTATAAATAAGGCTGCTATGAACATAGCGGAGCATGTGTCCTTATTGCATGCAGGTAAAGCCTCTGGGTATATGCCCAGGAGTGGTATAGCCAGATCCTCCGGGAGTGTCATGCCCAGTTTTCTGAGGAACCGTCAGACTGCTTTCCAGAGTGGTTGTACCAGCTTGCAATTCCACCAGCAGTGGAGGAGTGTTCCTCTTTCTCCACATCCTCGCCAACAACTGCTGTCTCCTGTGTTTTTGATCTTAGCCATTCTGACTGGTGTGAGATGGAATCTCAGGGTTGTTTTGATTTGCATTTCCCTAATGACTAAGGATGATGAACATCTCTTTAGGTGCTTCTCAGCCATTAGATGTTCTTCAGGTGAGAACTCTTTGCTTAGCTCTGTACCCCATTTTTTAATAGGGTTACTTGCATCTCTGGAGTTTAACTTCTTGAGTTCTTTGAATATATTGGATATTATCCCTCTGTCGGATGTAAGGTTGGTAAAGATCATTTCCCAGTTAGTTGGTTGCCGCTTTGTCTTTTTGACAGTGTCTTTTGCCTTGCAAAAACTTTGTAATTTAATAAGGTCCCATTTGTCAATTCTTGATCTTAGAGCATAAGCTATTGGAGTTCTGTTAAGGAAATTCTCCCCTGTGCCCATATGTTCAAGGTTCTTCCCTAGTTTCCTTTCTATTAGTTTCAGTGTGTCTGGTTTTATGTGGAGATCCTTGATCCACTTGGAATTGAGCTTAGTGCAAGGAGATAAGAATGGGTCAATTTGCATTCTTCTGCATGTTGACCTCCAGTTGAGCCAGCACAATTTGTTGAAAAGGCTATCTTTTTTCCACTGGATGGTTTTAGCTCCTTTGTCAAAGATCAAGTGACCATAGGAGTGTGGATTCATTTCCGGGTCTTCAATTCTGTTCCATTGATCTACATGCCTGTCACTGTACCAATACCATGCGGTTTTTATCACTATTGTTCTGTAGTACCGCTTGAGGTCTGGGATACTGATTCCCCCAGAGGATCTTTTACTCTTGAGAATAGTTTTAGATATTCTGGGTTTTCTGATATTCCAGATGAATTTTTGAATTGCTCTTTCTAACTCTATAAAGAACTGAGTTGGGATTTTGATGGGGATTGCATTGAATCTGTATATTACTTTTGGTAAGATGGTCATTTTTACCATATTAATCCTGCCAAATCATGAGCATGGCAGATTTTTCCATCTTCTGCGGTCTTCTTCAATTTCTTTCTTCAGAGACTTGAAGTTCTTGTCATACAGATCTTTCACTTGTTTGGTTAGAGTCACGCCAAGATACTTTATATGGTTTGTGGCTATCGTGAAGGGTATCATTTCTCTTACTTCTTTCTCAGCCTGCTTATCCTTTGAGTATAGGAAGGCTACTGACTTGCTTGAGTTGATTTTATATCCGGCCACTTTGCTGAAGTCATTTATCAGCTGTAGGAGTTCTCTGGTGGAGTTCTTTGGGTCGCTTAATTATACTATCATATCGTCTGCAAATAGTGATAGTTTGACTTCTTCCTTTCCAATTTGTATCCCTTTGACCTCTTTTTGTTGTCTAATTGTTCTAGCTAGAACTTCAAGTACTATATTGAAAAGATATGGAGAGAGAGGGCAGCCTTGTCTGGTCCCTGATTTTAGTGGGATTGCTTCAAGTTTCTCTCCATTTAGATTGATGCTGGCTACCGGTTTGCTGTAAATTGCTTTTACTATGTTTAGATATGGGCCTCGAATTCCTGATCTTTCCAAGACCTTTAGCATGAAAGGATGCTGAATTTTGTCAAATGCTTTCTCAGCATCTAATGAGATGACCATGTGGTTTTTTTCTTTGAGATTGTTTATATAGTGGATTATATTGATGGATTTCCTTATATTGAACCATCCCTGCATCCCTGGGATGAAGCCTACTTGATCGTAGTGAATGATCGTTTTGATGTGTTCTTGGATTCGGTTGGCAAGAATTTTATTGAGTATTTTTGCATCGATATTCATAAGAGAGATTGGCCTGAGATTCTCTTTCTTTGTCGGATCTTTGTGTGCTTTTGGTATTAGCGTAATTGTGGCTTCATAGAACGAGTTGGGTAGTGTTCCTTCTGTTTCTATTTTGTGGAACAGTTTGAAGAGTCTTCTTTGAAGGTCTGATAGAATTCTGCACTAAAACCATCTGGACCTGTGCTTTTTTTGGTCGGAAGACTTCCAATGACAACTTCTATTTCTTCAGGGGTTATAGGATGGTTTAGATGGTCTATTTGATCCTGATTTAATTTTGGTATTTGGTATCTGTCAAGGAAATTGTCCATTTCCTCAAGATTTTCTAGTTGTGTTGAATACAGGTTTTTGTAGTAGGATCCGATGAATTTTTGAATTTCCTCAGTTTCTGTTGTTATCTCTCCCTTTTCGTTTCTGATTTTATTAATTTGGATACTATCTCTGTGCCCTCTGGTTAGTCTGGCTAAGGGCTTATCTATCTTGTTGATTTTCTCAAAGAACCAACTCCTTGTTTTGTTGATTCTTTGTATGGTTTTATTTGTTTCTACTTGATTGATTTCAGCCCTGAGTTTGATGATTTCCTGCCTTCTACTCCTCTTTGGTGTATTTGCTTCTTTTTGTTCCAGGGCTTTCAGGTGTGCCATTAAGCTGTTAGTGTATGTTGTCTCCCGTTTCTTTTTGGCGGCACTCAGGGCTATGAATTTTCCTCTTAGCACTGCTTTCATTGTGTCCCATAAATTAGGGTATGTTGTGCCTTCATTTTCATTAACTTTCAAAAAGTCTTTGATTTCTTTCTTTATTTCCACCTTGACCAAGTTATCATTGAGGGTGCCCTTGCATTTGGAGCATAGATATTCAGAATTGAGAGTTCTTGATGGTGGATTTTTCCCTTGATCAATATGTAGTGTCCTTCTGTGTCTTTTTTGATGACTTTAGGTTGAAAATCAATTTTATCTGATATTAGGATGGCTACTCCACCTCGTTTCTTGGGGCCTTTTGCTTGTAAAATTGTTTTCCAGCCGTTTACTCTGAGGTAGTGTTTGTCTTTGACACTGAGGTGCATTTCCTGCATGCAGCAAAATGCTGGGTCCTGTTTACATATCCAGTCTGCTAGTCTATGTCTTTTAATTGGGGAATTGAGACCACTGATATTAAGAGAGATTAAGGCCTAGTGATTATTGCCACCTGCCATTCTTGACGCCATCTTTATGTTTGAGAGGTTATCTACTTTTGGGTTTGATTCAAGAATGTTATTATCTCATTTTGTCCAGGGTGTTGTTTCTCTCCCTGTATTGGAGGTTTCCACCTATTATCCATTGCAGGGCTGGATTTGTGGAAAGATATTGTGAAAATTTGGTTTTATCATGGAATATCTTGGTCTCTCTATCTATGGTGATTGAAAGTTTTGCTGGGTAGAGTAGTCTAGGCTGGCATTTGTGCTCTCTTAGTGTCTGCATGAGATCTGCCCAGGATCTTCTGGCTTTCATAGTCTCTGGTGAGAAGTCTGATGTGATTCGGATAGGTCTTCCTTTGTATGTTACTTGGCCCTTTTCTCTTACTGCTTTTAATATTCTTTCTTTGTTTAGAACATTTGGTGTTTTGATTATTATATGACGGGAGGTATTTCTGTTCTGGTCCCGTCTTTGGAGTTCTGTAGGCTTCTTGTATGTTCATCGGCATCTCTCTCTTTAGGTTAGGAAAGTTTTCCTCCATAATTTTGTTGAAGATGTTTACTGGCCCTTTCAGTTGCAAATCTTCACTCTCATCTATACCTATAATCCTTAGGATTGGTCTTCTCATTTTGTCCTGGATTTCCTGGATGTTTTTGGGTTACACATTTTTTGCATTTTGCATTTTCTTTGACTGTTGAGTCGATGCTTTCTATGGTATCTTCAGCACCTGAGATTCTTTCTTCCATCTCTTGTATTCTATTGTTGATGTTTGCATCTATGACTCCTGATTTCTTCCCAAGGTTTTCTATCTCCAAAGTTGTCTCCCTTTGTGATTTCTTAGTTGTTTCTACTTCCTTTTTAAGACTGGATGGATTTGCCTTGCCCCAAGTGATGTTATATTGGGGAGTCCTTGCACATCCAAAGGCTCAGAGTAGTGGATTCCTGGAGCAGAGGTCGCCAAAGGGAGGCTGGTAGGCTCCTGCCCTGTGCAGGGGTGTGTGATCTCTCCTAGAGTGGGGGGTGGGGAGGGGGCGTCCCTCTGCCAGGCAGAAGTCCCACAGCAGAGCTAGCGCGCTGGTTACTGCCGATCTGCTCAGCTCTTGGGAGCCACGTACACACAATCCGCCCGAGACCCAAGCGATATTATGCCTGTCTGTCTCAGAGCCTGGCAGTCCCAACTTCCCGGCCACTGGAGCAGAGATGGCGGAGTGCACTCTGCACTCTCTCCGTGGCGCTGGTCACCCTGCAGAGGTGATGTCCTGCAGATCTGCACCCAGATGACCACAGCGCTGTCCCGTTCTTGGGAGAAGGCGGAAGCCCCAACAGGCCGTGTCCCAAGCGATGTTATATTGGGGAGAACCTGGGTACCTGTCTCTTCAGTGCAGTCTACCGGAACAGAGGTCCGAAAATAACCTTTCTACACCCTCTTTCTTCTCTGATTTCGCTAGTGTGTGGTAGCAACCATTCTATTCTTTGTTTCTATGAGATTATCTTTTTCTTTGTACATTCCATATATGGATGAGACTATGTGAGATTTGTCTTCTTATGATTGTCTTATTTCTTTTTTTAATGTTTTTATAAATTAATTATTTTATTTATTTACACCTCAGTTGTTGCCCCCTCCCAGTCCACCCTTTCAGAGTTCTTCCCCCTCCCTTCCCCTCTGAGAGAGTGTCCTTCCCATATTGTATTCCCCCACACTGGTGCATCAAGTCTCCACAGGATTAGGCACTCCCTCTCCCTCTGAGGCCAGATAAAGCAGTCCTTTGATATATATGTGCCTGGGCCTCAGACCAACCTGTGTATGCTCTTTGGTTGGAACCTAAGACTCTGGGAGCTCCCAGGGTTGCAGGTTACTTGACACTGTTGGTCTTCCTATGGGTTTGCCATCCCCTTCAGTTCCTTCATTCCATCCCCTAACTTCCATAGGGGTCCCTGACCTCTATCAAATGTTTGTCTGTGAGTACTTGCATCTGTCTCAGTCAGCAGCTGGTAGAGCCTCACAGAGGACAGCCATGCTAGGCCTGTGTTTGCAATCACAACATAAGATCAGTAATAGTGTCAGAGTTTGGTGCCTGCCTGTCCACAGGATGATCCTCAGGTGGGTTGGTCACTGGCCAGCTATTCCTTCAGTCTCTATTCCATTTTTGTCCCTGAATTTCTTTTAGACAGGAAGAATTTTGGGTTGGAAATTTATTGGTGGGTTTGTATCCCTAGCCTTCCCCTGGGGCCCTGTATATCTACTGGAGGTGGTCTCTTCATGTTCCATATCCTCACTGTTGGGCTTTTCAGCTAAGGTCACCAACATTAAACCCTGGTATCCTTCCCCATTTCAAGTCTCTGGGACTTTCTAGATGTTCCCCTCACTCCCCACTCTCCACTCCTGGAAGTTGCATGCTTGTATTCATTCTCTTAGTCCTCTGGACCTCTCTCCTGTTTCATCCCCATCCCTGATCCTGCCCCCCCCCTTTTTTTTTGGTTTTTCGAGACAGGGTTTCTCTGTGTAGCCTTGGCTGTCCTGGAACTCACTTTGTAGACCAGGCTGGCCTCGATCTCAGAAATCCTCCTGCCTCTGCCTCCCAAGTGCTGGGATTAAAGGCATGCGCCACCACTGCCCGGCTAATCCTGCCCCCCTTTTTCACTCCCCTTTTCCTCCTCCACCAGTGTGTCATCATATACTAATGAAATATATATGTGTACTGTATTTACACAATTTCCCTCCCCCTCCTTCTGAGCTGCTGCCATCCCATCCTTTTCAAATCCAAAACATAAAACTCTCTGTTTTGGGGGCTGGCCACTCAGGAATGGGTACCTGATTAAGGGCTTCATTCCTTTGGAAGACTGATTCTCTTTCTTAGAAGTCATTAATTGCTTGTAGCTCTTCACGGGGCCCCAAGAGACTTCCCCAGTCTACATTGCCATGTGTTCTAATGTCCCTGTACTAGTTTTGTGGTTGTTATTATTGTTTTTTAATGTGATCATATCGTTGAGATGTCATGGGTGTAACTTTCATGTGGTATACAGAATTGGCAATTTTACAACAGACGTTTGGTTCCTCTGGCTCTTAGAATCTTTGTGCCTCCTCTTTTGAGATGTTCCCTGAGTCATAGGTCCAGATATATCAATTGTCTTGCAGATATATTAATTGTGGTTGGGTATTATATTCTGCATTTTGAATAGTTGTATGTCTCTGTGTTAGGCTCCATTGTTATAAAAGGAAGCTTCTTAAATAAGGAATGATATTTACACTTATCTGACTGGATCTGACATAGTGTAACCACCCTGCGTAAGACCTCTAGGTTGGATAATATGATGCAATGATAAAGTTAGGTGATCTGACTAGACTGGCCTTGTGAATAGGATGTGCAACACTGAATTACATCAGGATCTGGATTGGATTTCAGTAGCTCATAAGTCAGTTATGGTGGGGGTTGTCCCAACACTTCAAAGTTGGAGGTATGGAGACCTGAAGTTTAAGGTTATCCTTAGATTGAGAATTCAAAGCTATTTTGAGCTACATGAGATCCTTTCAAAAAATAAAAATAAAGCAGTATAACTGAATGAAGCAAATAGTGACATTGGTCTGAAATTCTAGGATGCAAAATTGCACAGCACAGACATCCTTTAAATATACCTTACTTGGTTGCTATTTATCATCAAACAAACCCAAATGTTTGTAGTGTATGAATACTTTAAAACAAACTAGAGTTTATTGACAACAGAGTTCAGTCAATAGTTTGCCAACATCTCTTTCTTTCTCTATGTACATTTATTTACTGTTATATCTTTTTCAATGAATGAGACAGATCTGTGCACATTTAATAAATGAAAGCAAAAATTACCAGGTTTGGGCTTCCTTCACAGCCAGAATGATTCTGTTGAGTCTGCCAGCAGGGGATTTTGCGTATTAATACCCCACCTGGAAGAGCTGACATGTTGAAAATGAGATTAACACTTCCCTGTTTTACATTAACTAAGGCTAAAGTGTCATTTGCCTTATCAGGAGAAAATATTCAATGCTGCAGTGATAGGGTTGAGAACAAGGTATGGTTTTATGAAAAATGTTAAAATATAAAGTAGCCTGTTCGCTGTGGTGGTAGTGATCCTTTGAAGATAAACACCCAGTGCAGATAAGAGCCAAATAATAAAGATGACTCATAAGCTAAATATAAACACATAGAGCACACCAACTCATTTCCAAGCCAATGCCAACCAACAGAATAAACAACTTGTCAGTCCTTTAAATGATTTAGAAGTAGCATGTGAATCCACTGTGTCAAGGACATTGATACCAATTCCAGAACAACCTAGAGACAGAAGAGAATAGGAAATAATATTATTCACTCCAATAAAAGTTAGCACTCCTTAATTCTCTAACTTCACGATCCATCTTGATATGCTTTTGCTAAGGTGAATGTTTAGATGGAAATATATTAAAATTTTTAATAGAAGGAACCAAGAAAATTACCATCAAGCCTAGGTTGAAATACAGTTGTATATGTAGATCAAGAGTGAGTTTCTCATGCCAAGGAGACTGGGACATTGGCCTCACTCAGTAGCATCACTAGATGGGTCTAAATAAAGGAAATACATTGTGTTCAAAGGCTATGGAATGGAGGACAACAGCCGTATCCAGAGTAGAAAATCCCACTCCACTGGGTTACTGAAGAGAAACATATAGAAGGAAGAGAGCTGTTCTATGAGGATTTGACTATATTTCCCTAGAGAATACACAGGCAGCATTTTACAGGTGAAATAGGAAATAGTAGACTGAGCTTTGTAAGTAGAATGGACAGATATACTACTTTTGGTGTCATGGAAATGTGGGACATCATGGTTAACCAGGCAGCTGACATGTGTCAATAGCAATGGTGGTGTTACAGAAATGACTGTAGGGTATCCACATTTGAGAAAACATTGTGTCTACTGAAATTGTAGGTAATGGACTAGTCAGCTGTTTTTTCATTGAAATGAAGAAGTAGACGTAAAAAGCAAGATTTGTTTGGACTCAAATGTTGAAGGCTCTGGTTCAAGATCTATTTTCTCTGCTATGTTGGGCCTAGTAAAAGCGTGGTGAAAGAAAAAGGAACCTTCTGGTTTGGATGAGGAAAGGGAAAGAAGGAGGGAAAGCTATGGTTCTCACGATTCCCTCTGAAGACTTAAGACCTCCCCATATAGGTCTCACCTTTTATAGATTCTATTACTCCCAGTAGCAGCCACATTGAGGGCCTCTGGTGGACAGACCAAATTCCAGATTATAGCTAGTGAGGAGATAAAGAAATGCAACCCAGATTTTATTCTGTTTGCTATGTATCTACTAGTCAAGTATTAAAAATAAAACACACCTATGGCTATTGTTTCTGTTTATATCAGAGCTTCTAATCAGTCTATCTTTTGGAGTCTCAGAGAAAAGGGAGAAAGGTTGGAAGGGATTAAGAACACATGTGATTATATTTTCAGGAATCCCTGTCACATGAAGCTGAAACTCTTAAGTGCTTTCATTTATTGTTCCTAGGTGACACTGCTTTGTACAGGACAGGTGTTAAAGTAGCACAAAGGGAAGCAGCTTAAAGTCTCACCAAAAGAGGCTGCAGAAGGTCCTGCTTGCAGAGAAGATAATAATAGCAATGATAACCATAACAGAAAAGTGCAGGGGTAGGGTGGGTGATGAATCCTGATAAACTAGGATGAGGTAGGGGGGAAAGATAGGCATGACCTTTGAAGATGTGCCAGGAAAATTTGTGAGTGATGCAAAATAAGGACCACTGGGTCAAGAGGCAGGATGTGGGAGTACATCTGGGGAGTTCATAGAAAGAAGGAGAACATGCATTGCATCATTGGGATCAGAGACCCAAGTCCTTCCAGGAAGTCATGTCTTTTTGTACTAGATGTTTAAAAGATGAGTTGGGATGGGGATTGTTGGGGGGGCAGTGAAAGAGGAGGGGAACATCACTGAGAAAAATTCAACAGTCTGAAAGGAGGGTAAGATTAGGAAGATAAATGTTTACCTCTCAACTGCTTTGTGTCTTTTGAAATGAAGTGGGTTTTGAATAGTGCTGCCTGTGTACTGTGCAATGTGGGCATTGTGAGCAAATTGACTGTCTCAGATGATTTGACACATTTTGATTTCTACTTAGGAAAATATCTGTTAATCCTATTAGAAAGAGAAGGAGAAGTTCTGAGCAGAAAAGCAAAAGATCAGACTCCTTCCCGTCTTGCACAGGCTCTCCCCACACCAAGGTATTAAAACCTCTCATATTTCTAGAAGACCTCACGTCTCATCACTGACCTGCTTGGCATTACATCAAAATCTCTCCTCCTCCTCAGTGCTTGACTGGCACTGGCAAAAACCAAGACAGGACTGGATGGTTGTCCTTCTGTGGCAAACTACAAGAGAAGATAAATCTTATTCTATGCTTTTAACATAATTTTCCTCCTTTCTTTCATCCTTCTCTCTTTTGCTGTCTTGTCCCTGTCTTTCACTGTTTGCTAATATCCAACTGCAGGCCATTCTTTGTGTTTGGCAGAGGAAGCACTTTTATTATTCTGTAACTCCAGGGGGGGATATGGTGTCTATGATGATGTCTAGGCCCAACCTCCCCCAGGAAGGTTAACTAACTCCATCCTACTCTCAAAGGGAAAGGATGCCAGCCACACACACCCCTGCCAGACACCCTCTCTATATAAAGAAAGCAGATCTATTGCTACCACAAGTACGATTTATCCTCACAATGGTGATATCTCTGTGTTGCAGTTCAGTTTTGGGGACCAGGAGAAATTATCTACAATCTGAATCTACAAATTATGGATGAGGAAAAAGGGAGACTTTTTCCTCGCTAAGCTCTTTCTGTGTTCTGGAGTAGCATGTACGTCTGATCAAAGGTCCGCTCATCTGTCTCAAGAGTCAGTGCTGGAGCCCAGCATGCACCTAGAAATATGCACTCACAATCCTGGAAAATTGTGTTCATTAAACTCCACTGACAGATCCTCACCCAGAATCCTCTCCGTGCCAAAGCAGCATGCTGTTGTTAATCTCCCTTTATAGATCAGGTGGTAAAATAAAGAGGGTGGGGCTGAGGTGCAGGGAAGTGTGCACACTTGTTTGGAGAAGAAGAAAAGGGAAAACAGAGAGATTTCTTGTACTCTCCTTTATGTGCTGAGTTGCCAGGACTGACCAGACCCCTGAGGACACAGGACTTTTAGCGTTAACAGTATTTTCCCCTCCACAGGGTAAGTGCTACATGCAACATGGGGATTTCAAGCAAGATCCCATACATGTCTTTCAAACAGTGGCACCTTGTCATTTCTGTATTGCTCCTCCCTTTGTGTGCTAAGGAGGAGATAATCACAATCACAGCTGACATTATTGAGCGCTTACTAGGTGCCAAGCAGATGGTGCACTACTTATGTAATGCCATTTCACTAAGATCCCTGGGCATTAGGTGTGGGAACTGGTGATGCTACAGTTTAGAAAGGTGAAGAAAGTTGATCAAGTAAGTGGTAAGGCTGGGATTTGAACTGGAAGCCTCCAAAAATTTCACGCTTAACATTTTTTCCATAATTTCTTCTATAAAAAGTTCCATTGAGAGTATGTGGGGTTTTTTTTGTTTTTTTTTTTTTTTTGGTTTTCATTTAAGATTTTAGTGACTCTTCTTTAATAATAGTTCCGCTATTATCGGAATCGTTACAATTTTCTGCAATCAAACCATAGGGTTTCTTGGAGACAGGGACCATGTCTCTCTTACCTTTACATACCCCTGCAGTTCTGAAAACAAAGGCTGCCCAGAATGGGAGCTAAACAATTATTTGTTGAAATGCACTTTATGTTATATCTGTATCTAAATAAAGCCCCTAAACAAGTTTACTTCCCCAACACGGACTTTTCTCTCATTTGCAGCCATTGCCTTCTTGTCTTGTTTTCCAAAGGTTGATTTTGAACCGGAGGGACACTGCAGTCCTCTTGTCACTTAGCGTGATTTGAAAGTGAGAGTCTGTGTCGTGCTTTCGCCTGCCCTCAGCAATCAGGCCTCACACTCACGAGGCTCTGATTGTAGGAGTTGCCTTATTTGCATTGATGAGGATGCGCCAGCTGCTAGAGCATACAGAACTGCACCTGACACAATCACTGAGTTCAGGATTAGCGAGAGGAATCAGGAATCCACTGAGCTGCACGGCAATCTAAGCCCCACATTAGACTCACTCATGCAAAATGACCCAAATTTGCAATGAGCACAATTAGCAATCCAAAGATGCATGTTAATTTGTGGTCTAATATTTTCTCCACTTCCCTAAATTAAAAATAATAAATATACCCTTCTCTTGATGAGTCTGGGCATAAAAAAAAATTCAGAGGACAAACCCCAGCAAATGTACATTTTTTGGGGGTATCTGGTCGCCCTGCCAAAGTTTGTCATTTAATAGATTTGTAGTGTCATTGTTCTCCTTTGAATCATTATGCAGCAATGAGGATAACATAATAAAGATATGAGGATAACATAATAAATACAATCATAAACTTTAAAAAACGGATTTGGAAGTTGGTATTAGGTATCCATGTTTTTTGAGGCTATATTTGGGATCCTTATGACTATAGATACAGACAGGTATTTCAGAGTCCTGAAAGTACAAGCAATTGTGCAGGGTTTTGTTAAAAAGATTGTGCAAATTGAAACAAACGTTATCAAGCCCTTGGCTCTGTTTCTATGTGTTGACAGTCTATAGGTATTGAAATGCTCACCTATACTTATTGGGGGGGGGAATCCCCACATTTTATAAAAATTCAATAAATGATCATTCGAAGCAAAAGCATGCAGTTCAAAAGCTAAACCTCCCATTGGAGAACAGAAAATTTAATGAGCTTTTAATGGAATGCAATGCTCAGAGTAGTAAATTATTTGTTAGTTGACGATGCAATCAGCATGCTGATTAAGGTTGCTTGGTTTTTTACTAAACATTAACTGAATGAAAACGGGTAGTCCTTGTTCTGCTTGGGGGCTTTAAGGAAGCAAATGGACTTTCAGAACAGAGATTGTCAATAAAGGTGAGTGCACTCCAGGTGTCATTTGAATATGATGATAAAATACTAGTGATAAATATTTAAAAGCATTTTAAATCCACAATGTTCGCCTAGCGTATTATGGACTCTGTTTTAAAGAAACAGTGGGCCTTGGCAGGCCTAACAATAGTCCTTCTCCCTCTCTCTAGAAAGAAATATCTAGATCTGCTTTTTTTGATTGCAAAAGAAAATAGGGGTGGTGTGCTTTGAAAATATAAAGAAGCATAGACTCAGAGACTAGGAACTGCTTGGGAGTTTGGAATGTAAACCTAGAGGGGGGGAAGAGAGAGAGAAAGAGAGAGAGAGAGAGAGAGAGAGAGAGAGAGAGAGAGAGATCAAAACAAAGAAAAATATTCCTGCAGGAAATAAAGCATGTGCTTGTCTGGCTAGATTGAGATAAAAATTTAATTAAGCAGTTTCAATTTTCAATTTTCTGATATTTTAAAATTATTGCTATTAGAATATTTATAATCTTAAATTTGTAAAACATAGCATTCTGGGGACAGGAGTATTGTGAGTCTGGCATTATATTCTGATTTATTAGGTCTGGAGGTTTACAAAAGAACAAGAACAAAAATAGAAAAGGAATTGTGGAATTTTGGACTATTTCTTTAAGAATATTAATATACAATTTAATAAAAATACATCTTTTACTATATTTTAGTGAGTCTGAATATTAGTCATGAATTGTTAGCAGCATGGTTTTTGTTATTAAATCTGTTTAAATCAGTGGGTTGAATTTGCTTCTAAAACAAAGGCTTTTTTTGTTTGTTTTCTTCCTGACAATTGAAGGATCGTGGGTTTGCAGGTTAATTTTCTTCAAATAGCTACAAAGTTCTTTTTTCTATAAATCCCAATTAGTTTCATCATTGGTGATTCTCTGGCAATGATCAGGTACCCTTAAAATCCGATAAATAACCACCTCTCACTTTTAACTATTCCTGTTTATGACCCAAGAGGTTAAAAGCCTTTGACTGGCATTTGACTTCTGACCTCATATAAATGTTATCTTATCAGTCCCTGCTTGTTAAGTTGTATTGAGTGCTTGTCCCCTGATGGCTTTTAGATAAAGGGTTGTATGTGCGTGTGCGTGTGCGCGTGTGCGTGTGTGTGTGTGTGTGTGTGTGTGTGTGTGTGTGTGTGTGTTTAAATATATTATATCCTGTAGGAACTAAAACAACCAGTAGCATTCTAGTAGCTGCTAGGAATGTACTAGAAAACACCAATTATATTTTTATTTATTCCTTACATTATTTTAAATTTGGCTCTATGGGTGGGATTTTACGATTAAAATACATATTTATTATAATTAGTGGTAATAATTCCTAGTGATCATAATCCTTTAGTGTGTTTGTCAAGAAGCTGCACGGCTTCCTATTTTCTCTTCAAAAAGAAAAAAAAAAAGAAAGAAAAAACAAAAAAAAATTAGCTTTGCATTTTGTACCAGCGTGAGATGAGTAGAGAGATAATTTATGGAAATCTTGTCTCCACAGACTTCAAAAGTCTGCTTAACGAGTCATCAGTAAGATATATCTAAAAAACAAACAAGACAAAACAAAACAAAACAAAAAAAAAACAACAAAGGTTCCATGAATGGTGCCTTTGCTAACCTTTGGGAAAAGGTAACCAGACTGTCCTTTACCTTCCATCCTGGAAATTAGGGAAGCGCTGGGCCTTAGATTTGTTTTGCAACTGTGTGTATTGTTCATACATTCAAGTGTACATGTATGTATGTGAGTCTAGTCACTGCGTACAAATCTACTGAGTTTGAATGCTTGCATTTTAATCCCTCCATACCTCCATGGCACTGAAAGGATTCTGCAGGCAGGCACTGGTGCCTCAGACAGGCAGGCTGCTTCATTTGCTAATGATATACAGTATGCTTCCCAAACAAACTATTACATTAATTTCCATGTGGGAAACAGGCAGTGCGGAGGAAAAGAAGGGAGAGGCAGCCATCTTGGAGTCAGCCTGCTTTCCAGACTCATTCTTTCTCCTGCTAAGGCTCAATAGTTGGAATATTATCTTTATTTTTAATTGACCCTCAAAGCAAGCAAGAGGCAGATCCAAAACACCTTTGTGTTTGTGTTTGGAGTAGAAAGAAAGCCGTAACATCTTTGGACTTTAAATAATAACTACACTATAGACAAACTATACCTATTATTCTCTACCATTCTAAATATACATATAAATGGAGCATATGCCAAAGCTTGTAGGAGACCTGTACAGAACCTGTTCAGGAAAACAAATGTCTATTTGGACCATTCATTTGCTGCTTTGTAAAGGATTAATATGCCAGTAAAGTTGTCTGCACTGCCTCCTCCCGTCTGCCTTTTCTCACATATGTGCACACAAACACACACATTCACCTTCACCACAGTGACATGGCAACTTTGAAACTTCTAAAAACACGAATTCTCTTCCCCCAAAATCATAGGTATTTAGTTACATACAAAGAAAAGGACCAGCTTTGTAAATTTTCTGTTTCTTTCCATGTGTATGGAGAGCTGCTGGGGCTCTGTGGCCCCACACTGCTTTCTTCCTGCCCATTTTTTCAGTAAAACACGGGTTTGATGCAATTCGTCTCCACTTCTCATTCAACCATTGCTTTTCTCCAAGTGGCCAGAGTTTAAGGTCTGCAAAAGCAGGGGACAGAGAAAAGCCACTGCAAGGGAAGAAACAAAGTAACTCCCAAATCAAAGTAACTTCCGAAGTAGAGCCGGCCCTAGTGGGCTCAACATTCAAACCTTTTCACTGCAGTTTGAATACAAAAATGCTTCCTCCCCTGTTTGGATGTGTTAAGGAGAGAGGGCACATGCAATTGGTGAAATGAGAATTTGGAAAGCACAGGGCGAGCCTTTCTCCTTTGAATGTCCTGCATGTGTCAGCAGCAGGTAGACACCCTACAGTTTAATATTGATTTAGGGTTTTCTTTTTAATAGAAAGGGAATAATATTTGAGTTTAAGCAATTGTATCACATCCCCTCAACTTTTGTTGATCAATATCACCTGTTTTTTGTATATTCAGAAATCCAGAGCTGATCACTTTACTATTTGAAATTAGGAGGACAAGTTTACTCTATGTCCTTCTGAGAAGGGTGTGAGCAGGTCAGTAACAAGCTATTGTCCAATTCTGACATTTGACTGAAGAAATTGTGAATTTTGCTCTTTAATGTTAGTGATCTGAACTAATTCTCCCAAACAATATTACTTGCAGATTTTTAAAATTGAGAGAAGGATTTGAACAATAATAATAATCTAAAAATACTTTAAACTATATTGACTAAAGTCTCTGAGTTAAATCCCAGAGTTCAAATTAACTTTGTATACTGATTATTTGCTTAAAATAACATTTGAATGCATAGCCATATAATTTTTAAGCTGGTGAAAGATATAGAACTTTTCCTATTGTTCAGTAATTTATGTTTTAATGAATGGTCCTAAGTCCTAAGTGTTTGTTTACATTAGTTGCTATAGCAACAGAAGTTGGAATTTACAGTTGGAAGACGATGGGGAGCACTCGGGCCTTCTGCTCTTTGCATGGATAGATCTCTTTCTAGGGCTCTGAGATTGTCTTCAGTTTATTGCTCACATGTCCTCATGTTTAGCAACTTACTGTGAAAGTGTGCTAAGAGACATGACTCATCTGATGTTTTTCCCCATTTTTTGCCTCAGAATCAGCCTTGCCCTGTTTCGAGAATGCAGAGTTTTTATGGACCTTTTAGCGTTTCAACAAAAAGTCAAGCACATGAAGTCAGAAATCCTCTCCCAAAATTCTCCCAGGTGGCTGCTGTTATTTCTCCTGTGCATGGAGACGGGTGCCTAACAGCCTTCGCTCTATCCTCTCTTTTGTGATTCCTTTATTTTTTAAATTGGCCATACCCTTTCCTACTAGATCACTTAATTTAACCATACTTTCCTTAGTACATTCTTGTTGTTGCTCTCAGAACTTATTTGAGGTTTGGACTGGTAGTGTTTTTCCTTATTTTCAAAGCTTTGGGATTCATATGTGAAGCGCTAAGACGGTTCTCTAGACATGCTCACAGATTCCACCCAAGATCTTAAGCCATGCTTTCCCCTTACGGGAAAAAGAAAAAAACATGCACAGACTTCTGATACTAAGGGCACAGCCTGGACACACACCTTGTCCTCTTCTTCTTGGCCTCATCTGCCCCGAAGAATGAATATATTCATCCCTAAGGTTGCTGCTTCAAAGTGAGCAGTGAGATGCTAACAGGTCAGCTGGCTGTCCTGTTGGACAGAGGGTCCATAAATCAGAGAAGGGTTGGTATGGTTGAAAGACGAAGGTAGTCCAGCCTGAGGGGAGCCCCCTGTAAATCTCTCCAGGAGCTTTGTTGGGGTAGTCATGGCTGTGGCTGTTATGAATGCGCTGGCCCTCCTGCAGTGGGTGCTAACTTCTTGTGCATGAGAGCTGTCTCCACCCTTCCCAAAC
The DNA here is from genome assembly GCA_036184795.1 of Tokudaia tokunoshimensis. NCBI lineage: Eukaryota > Metazoa > Chordata > Mammalia > Rodentia > Muridae > Tokudaia > Tokudaia tokunoshimensis. The sequence continues at coordinate 11,675,954 of BTHU01000009.1, read as the reverse complement.
ATAGGCTGCGTGGAGAAGTCAAGCACGGCTGAGCTCTGATTTTCATTTAATAGTCAAAACCAAGATGCATTTGGGCTATGATGATAGGACAGCTCCCTTGAAAAGATTATTTGAACTACAAAGGCATTCATTTAGGGCTAGCGATGTTGCAAAAGGGCCTGCTAGAAATTAGCAGCCTGTCCTGGTATTTGGAGAGCAAGAGTGACAACTTACTGGAAGTTCTCAAGGAATCATTTATATTTCACACTCCACTAGGCAGCTGATTTGAGATTGTCTGTTAGCATAACAAAGGCTCTGAGCCTGTGAACTTCAGAAACCTTTCGACCTCTTAGCTGCTGGCATGAATAGCCCCCAGTCCTGCCTATAGAGATCTCCCAAAGCTCCCCTGTTCGTGGCTAAATTGTTAATCAGGGTAATTTAATATAGTTTTCAATATGCCTCATCTCTTATTGGGAAAGGTATTCACAGCTTCCCTACCCCTGAAAAAAAAAGTTCTTTTATTCAAGTGTGAGAGGGGCAGCTGCAGACAGACCCCCATTTCTTACTTCACCCTCCCATTCCTCTCCTTCCCAGCCACAGTGTTCTGAGTAGCAACCAGAAGGAAAGGCCAGAAAGAGAACTAGGTTGACATTCTCTTTGCATGCTCCCCACTCTGAACCTGAAACTCAGGGCTGTTTGTGCTGGGAGACAACTAAACAAAAAACCCAAGCACAGTCATGACTAAAACCTCCGAGCGATTACACACACACACACACACACACACACACAAACACACACACACACCCCACCCTGTTCTCCACCTCCCTTTCCCCTCCCCCTTCGTCCCTCAGCTCAGCTGCTCTCCTGCCCCAGACAAAATGCACCAGACCCCAAGGCCAGCTCATTTTCATTTTGTCTGGGGCAGAGGCAGCCTGCCCACTCCTTTGCACCGCTACACTCGTCCTGTCCCCTGCATCTTCTCTCAGTGTGGCTCCCTTGCAGCGTCAATTCACATGCACATTAGTTAACTGAAGAGCAGGAGCACAAATATATTCATTTTAATCCAGTTAAGACCTAAGAGGTCTCATAGGATATTATTCAATAGTTTGAAAACCAAGTATAAAACTCAGATTTTGCTACAGCGTTTCATCTCAGGGAGGCCTACAGTATGCCTTTCTTTTGCTTCCCACCAGTGCGTGCTCAAGAAATAAAGTGAATAATGAAACAATTGTAAGCAAGGAACCAGCTGCAGGTGGATATTCTGTTAAAATATTGTATTGTTGACTCTGTTAATTACTGTACTTCTAGTATCCATGCACAAATTCAGAATGAGAATTTTATAAGATGAAAGGAAAAAATATGAAGTCTCTAATTGTGTTTTTTTTCTTTAAATTAAAAACAGAACAATATATCTCTTAATCATATAGCTAACCTTTCGTTCCCATGTGAGAATTTTAGACTAGTTCTAAACTGTATCTGGCTATTTCTGAGCTGCTGTAACTGTAGTTTTCTATGGGGTTGTTGCTCTGTCTTTGTGTGTGCTGAGGCCTTCCGTCTTGAGGTACTTCTCTCCCCTGTCAGGCTTTGGTGGACATGTTTGCCTCTTAGCCTCCTGAAGTTGGACACAGTCAACATCTAGATCCCAGAATCTTTTCTTTGCTATCTCTCTAGGCTAGGGTGGTTCCCCATGGGGATGGGAGCTTGCTTCACTTACTTGGCATCCTAAACAGGTATCACCAAAGTGCTAGAAAGCAAGGGGACAAATCTCACTTTATTGCACCAGGGAAGAGTTATTCAAGCTCCCCAAACAGAAAAACAAATCCAGACCCCGCTCTCAGGAGCACAGAACCACTCAATAGTCCAGCTTCTTTCCCAAGCTCATTTTTCTGGGTATTAAAAAATGACTATAAAAATGGGCTTCTTAATTAATATAAACATCTCAACAGTGTCCATAGATAACAAAATAATTGCATACAGTTAGATTATTAACAATCCTCAAATCTGTATTTTCGTTGGGGGGTGGGGGTCAGGTTCTGACAGTTTTAATTTCAGTGCTTTGGAAATTTTTACATTATAAACATTTGTATCAATAATCTATGCATTATTTATTTTAGTGATGTGTATTTTATTTTATTCTTTAAGTAATGGTTTTCATTTTTCTTGATGTCTTAAACTAGAATATTTTAAAATATAAATTGATAGCTATTACAAACAAGTCGATAGATTGCTGATTTCTCTTTTGAAAATCCAAAGACACAAAATCATTCATTCACAAGTTCATAGAAATGTAACTTTCATGAGCTGTCTAGAGAGAAAGAAAACACAGTGGCTTTAAACTCAAGAAAGAAAAAAACCCACACAATTGATATTTTTCAGTGCTTTTGCTTAACCCTGTTTTCATTAGCCTTTTCCTCATTAGGATTTATGATCCATGTCCTTCTCTATACTTCCACAGCTCTGATTTCTGTTAAATTTTGTAACAGAGGTTAATGAGTACAAAGGAATAGAAGGCCTATTTGCTTTCATCTATGATGTTCAATATTTTAAGGTTGTGTATATTTGCATTTAAATTTTTTCTGTAATTTTAAATTATTAAAATTCAGTGAAATTAATTGCATTGGAGTTATCTAATGGGATTTTTAAAAAAGAAATTAAACAGTGCAATTCTACTGAATTGTAATATTTTCTTGGGCCTGGACCATCTAATGCCCTCTCCAGCACTGCATAGTATGGGTTTCATATTTGTGGAAGAAGAAGGATTGGGGGGAGAAGGATGTGTTTTTGGAATGGTGTTTGACAAGGGGAATGAACGCAGACACCAGAACAATTATATTACAATCCCGTTGGGAATGCCAGCACCAAATTTAGCCAGACTGATGGGGCACTGTCTAGACGGTCCCTTTTGTGTATCAGCTGCTTTCTCTCTGCTTTATTGCGTTGCCTCAATGTGCGAGTTGAACATGCATATGGATCCCAAGCATAGCCATTCCTGCTATTAGACCTGCTGTCATTTGGCTAACACTCAAGGGCTACGTGTTTTTAGTGCATTCCCTTTACGGTATTTTGTAATTAAAATGCAGCTTCCACATTAGTGGTGTAACAAAGGCCATACAACAATGTAGAAGGTGCTTAGACTTTCTTTATATGAAAATATTAACTAGGTAAACATTTTTGTCTTCCCAAACATGTCCGCCTCTTTTCCAGTCAAATGAAAGAAAGCCAGAACAATAAGAAATAAAACAATGAGAGGAATGAGCCAGAGTACATATAAATTACCACCTTTCCTTTTGAAAAGGGCAAAGGACAAAAAGAATGTGTATTAAATGTTTACAGTGTAATTAGCAGCAGCAGCAGTGTGTGTGTGTGTGTGTGTGTGTGTGTGTGTCTGTGTGTGTGTGTGTAGGAGGTTACCACTACTTTATTTGGTAAATCAAGTGGAGCCCAGTGATCTGGGTTCTTAAGGAGTCTCATAAATAGATTCTCAAACTCTTCTTAATATACAGTTACACGTTGTTTTCCTGTTGTTAGGCAGATAGGAAATCTCAGAGACATTTCACTTCTGGGCAACTGTCAGGATTCTGATTCTTTGCCAAACTGGTACGAGGGGCAGCACAGTGGATAAAGTTTCCTTATAAGTGTTGTCCACGCAAATCAGCCATTGTTCACAGGAGTAGGGATGCACCCCTAAATAGGGTGCAAACTTCATGGGTGATGGTGCTTAGAGTTTGAAATGAACACTAATTAATTATTGCTATTAGAGAGTGAGAAATAGCAGAATTCATTAATACTAGTGAAATTAGGTATGAGATCACCTCTTTTAATATAAGGTTTATCAGCAAATTTTGCCTGTAGTTACCGAGAATTGAAAAGCTTGAGAAATTGGAATTCCACAAAATGTAAGTCATTTTAAGTAAAATCTTTGCCTTATATGGGAACCCAAAGAACTCACTGTTACAGGAGAGATGAGAGACAAGACAATAACTTTAGTAAGTAAAGAGGCAGAAATTATATTTGCTGAAATTATTTTCTTTTAACAGAAACAGAAGTGGTAAAAGTTTTTATCTGAAGAAGTGAAACAAAGTTAAAGTTAATGATACAAAAATATGTTTAAGTCCTTACAACTAAGTCATGGAATTGGGATTTAAAAATAGTGATTTTTTTAAGTACTTTTTTTGCTAGAAGTTAAAAATGCAACATACTATTGGCAATTATCCATCTTTTGTGAATTAGATGTTGAGAGAGAGAAGAGAGAGGGGGGAAGAGAAAGAGAAAGAGAAAGAGAGAGAAAGAGAAAGAGAAAGAAAGAGAAAGAGAAAGAGAAAGAAAGAAAGAGAAAGCAAAAGAAAGAGAAAGCAAAAGAAAGAGAAAGCGAAAGAAAGAGAAAGAGAAAGAAAGAAAGAGAAAGAGATAGAGAAAGAGAAAGGAAGAGAAAGAGAAAGAGGAGGAAGCAAAGTAAATTCTAATTTTATTAATAAGATACACAAAGAGTAATCTGATTTATAGTGGTGGTAGTGTGGTTTGGATATTTTGTTTTGTTGTTTAGTCTTAGTTCAAAACAACACACCACAAATCAACTCTCCTGAAGTGCACAGTGATATCACATGGGGAAAATTTCAAGACTAGGCGTGGGGACAGATTGTACAGTTGGCAATAAACATGGAGATCTTCAGTAGGCTCTGGGAGGCTTGGTGTTAGCAGCTTCACACTCCAGCTTCAGTTAGCATGATAGATGGAAAAAAAATGAAAAAAAAATCATGAAAGGCGGAGGGGTGGGAGGGAGAGGAGAGAACCAAAATCACTGAAAAATAGAGAATATCATAGGAAAATGGGGTGGATGGGGGTTTGGGGGTGGGGTGGGGAGTTTGTGCAGAAATACTGAGAGAGAAAAAGCAAGAGCAGAGTGTGAATATTCTAAGCATTGTTTTAATTTAAACCAGAGATACTTCCAGGAGAATGGATTTCAATGGAGCTGGGCCAAAAATAATTATAGAGATTTTCTTGTTTTCTTTTGTGAATGAAGAGCAACTCTTTTCTCTGACAACGCAGAGAAGGAACCAGAGCCCAGAGAATGAAGTGGTGCCCCTCTGCCCCCTTCCTTCACACACCACAGTGGCAGATCTTTCTTTTTTTCCTTTCTAATAGCTATTGGCATGGAATTGTGTGCAAGGGGCGAGTGATCGCAGCACCCAGACCTCAGCTGGGTTTCCTGTTCTGACAATTGCTTGTTTACTCTGATAGGGCTGAAGTATTGAAACGGAAGCCCGATTCGGGTGGGGTGGCAGCAATATATATATTAAGTTCTGTAATAAAATTGAAATATTTACAACGAAGAATAAGCTTCTGTTTATGATGCTAGAAACTTTCTGTAGGGTTCGTTCTACCAATTACATTTGTTCTCTTGATTTTCATCAATAGCAAGCTACAAAAGGGAATCAGAGTATTCTCTCAATTTTCCTCCATTTTCTCTGTAATGTACATGTAAAACCTTAGAATCATTTTTTTAACAAAGAAAAAAATAGTCATTTGTTAAAATAACTTGAACTATGACTGAAATTTTGTGAAAGCAATAAAACACACTTCTTGCAAAGTCAGGCACAAAAGGTTTATATGCATTTGAAGGGCTGGAGGAGAAACCACCAACTTTAATAGAGTTTGTGACAAAGTAATCATAAATAACTTGGAATTTGCATCTAAACACTATTTTTTTAGGTTAAATTGACTTCCATGCAACTCATAACATAAGTGTGATCTGATCTAAACCTTCACTTTAGGTGTGGTCCAGTCTAAGATTATGTACTCTTATCCACAGATGCTAATACCCCAAGTAGGGTTCAAGGCTTACCTTGTATCACTATGATACATGAATTTGAAGTGGCATTTTTAGAATGATTTCTTTCCAAAATCTAAGAACCAGTTTCTTTTATCTGTCTCAGATTGAGATTTGGTTTGACTAATATTTTATCTGTTAAATTTAAACAACTTAGTGACTCAGCAGAAGAGTAGCATGAGCTATAAATCTAAAGGGCTAACTTACATGACATCAGTAGGAATTTAAAACAAAGAGTGTAGGTTACCTTTAAAGACAATGATAACTAGTAGCTTAAATATGTAAACATTCCTGAAAGTGGCAAAATGAGATATAATTTCCTTTAGAACTTTTACAAACTAAAATTTGTCATGTTTTCCTGTCAAAAACCTGAAATATAGACTAGTTAGTGAAAAAGTCATAAAATTCTATTATGTGGATAACTTTCAATTTTTAAAGATGAAAAATGTCTTCATGGATATAGGATTTTTATTTGGAGATTTTCAAAACATGTTTTCAATGTCAGTAGGAATATATTGTGTACATCTATGAATATGAGTTCTATGAATCCATTTTTAATTTAAAAAAATCTCATCAATTCACTTGACATTTTTCTCCCTCTGAGCTCTCTTTCCCCCCCTTCTCTCCATTAAGAGTATTTCTTTCACTGTAGTAGACTAATTTTTGAAACAGGTTTTATAAACAAGCTGGCAATTGTTTTAGAAGAACTTTTAAACCATTCAACTCATATATTACAAATGATTAAATGAGTATTTAAGAATCTAAAGTACTTAACAACACTAATAAAATCTCAACTCCCCAAATGCACAAATGTACTCTTTAAGAATAACAGTTAATTAACACCAATAAGAATAATGCATCTATACCTTAAGATAAAATATGTTCTTGAAATTAGCAAAAAATATTGTTTCTAAAAGGAAACATCTCTTATTTTAAAATGTGAAACAATGCTAAGTGTGATAGTTTGTACTTGCAGTGCCAGCATCCAGTGGGCTGAGGCCAGAGGACTATGAGCTTAGAGCTAATGCTGGCTGTTCAGAGAGTAACTGACCAGTCAGAACTCTACAGTGAAATCTTGTTTCTGAAAGCAAAACAAGCAAACAAAAGCAATAGTAAAAAAAAATAACTTCCTGTATAACAAAAAGGTTTAGTGATAGTTATGTCTATCAAAAGTACTAGGAGACATGAACTATAGTGGGTTATACCAAGGCAATGAAATTATTGACAGAAAATACTTGTCTACTAAAATGTTTAGAATATAGATACGATAATTTATTATTAACAAAAGTGCATTGTATCAACCAATATGGGCATTTACTGTCTCAGATATTAATTCTAGAAGATAAATATAGATTTATAATTGAAAAGTATCCCAAATACATAAGTGATATCTACAGCTACATAAATATATAACACTTGATATGTGCTCTGGGGTTTCTATACTTTATAAGAACTCATAGACATAGAGAGGAATATTCAACACAGGTACATTTGCTATTTGTTTACATTGATCCTGGTATGATAAATAGATCTGCAGCATTTCTAAGTGGAACAATTATTTTTGAACCCAAATTACTAAGACAGCTTCAGAGTTTAGTAATTCAGATTGCCAAACTGGAAAAAATTAGATTTTAATTGAAACCAACCATAGGAAATTCCCTAAAGACAGTCTTATTGATCTTTTGTTTTGTGGTGATATAGAGTCTGGAACTCACCTGTGGGCAGGAGGGAATAACAGGAAGTTGTTGAAAGGATTGGGATGGGAGTTCTGAGGCTCACAGGCTTTGCGCGCGCGCGCGCGCACACACACACACACACACACACACACAGACATAAATACATACATACATATGTACGTACATATGTATGTATATATGTTGAACATGAAGTCTTCAAAAAAGCCTTCACACTTCAGTAAACCTAGAGTTAGATTCTGCATTCAATGGGCATACCTCCTTGTGTTGGCACAGGAAGACAGCTGCAGATGGCTTCATTCAACTCCCTGCTCAAATTTGTCACTTTAGGTCATAACCCCCAAGTTCTTAAATGTAGTTTTACAATGTAGTTAAATGGATTTGCCTGATGTATGCCTAAATGTAGCTGTACTAGCTGTTTCTGCTCTGGGTTCATTCATAGTGGTATAGTTTATTTTAAGGCCCCAAACAGTCATATACATAAGGAAACAAGATCATTTTGACTTCAGTGGAGGCCAGATATGCGTAAGAGTAGAACAAGCACTGGATGTGTGGAAAAGATGACTTCTATAGACGTGTGCACATCCCAGGAATAAACTTTATAACACAGGAAAGTATGCTACATTATAAGTAAAGTCCTGTTAGCCTTTTCCCTCAATATTAAATGCTATTTTCTACAGTTAGGTCATACAGAATATCCAGTAATATTTATTGTAACAATAGAAAATCCCACATAAGAACTGCTAGTGAGCTTCCATGTCTATTTTATTATAATCAAGGGCTACCTGGAAAGCATTAAGTGACCATAAACCACATCCTTGTTAGAATATTAGATAAATTGATAATAGAGAAATGACTTTTCTACTTTAAGGTAGAAAAATCAACAGAAAATAGTAGTAATTATATGTGTCTTACACAATGCTCTGTCATATAAAAGAGAAAGTGTGTCCCTTGTCATGGTGACATAGCTGTTTTAGGAAGTTTTATAGGGTAGTTTGTTTCCCAGGGCACATTAAGCTCCCCAACATGGCTTGCTCAGTACAATCTTTCCTCCCAGTTAAAAACTGGTTTTTGTCACAAAACTCCGTCATCTTTTCCACAAGCAGCTGGTTATTTCTTTTGTATTTCTCTACTAGAGGCTGACAGTGTTTGTTCTTCCATCTCATAAAATGTACCAGCATTAGAGACATGTGAAAAGAAGTCTTGACCTTATATAATTTATCACTGTATTGGTTGGGGCACACAGACCTTTCCAAAAGGCACACATATCTATTACTATTGCATTTTTATCTTGGAACAAAATATAAGCATAAAATTGGAGGTAAATGAAAAAACAAGAAGTCTCACAAAGAAGAAATTACTTAATGCACAAAGAGGATCCCTCTTGAGTGGATATGCAGTGAATGACCGAGTGGAAGGGCTTCCTGGAGGATATATTTTTTTTTATTTTATTTTTTTAATTTACATTCCAAATCACTTCCCCTTTCCCGTTTCCTCCCTCCCCGAAAGTCCCATAAGCCCCCTTCCCTCCCTCTTTTCTCCATTCAACCCCCTCTCGTTACTCTGTCCTGGCGTTCCCCTACATCCAGTCTTCCTGGAGGATATATTAACAGTGTCATCAAAGGGGACCTGGGAATCAGTGTTTGCTGGGTCATTCAGACCAACATCTCAAACGGATTTCAAGTTATGAGAAAAGTTCTACTCACTTTATGTCACTCATAAGGCTCTCCACAAACAAACATGAAAGCATGCAACAGAACCCCTGCTGGGTTCTCTCTGCTTCCACCAGCCCCTCTCCACCTCTCCCTTCCATTCCTGTTTGCCTGTTGACATTGCAAGTTCTCTGCAGCTCTTGTTTTCCCATGCTCTTCTTTAGTCTTGTTCTCCAGTGATGTCAATAAAAATAAAGATTTTTAGAACAAATGTGTCTAGGCCCATTTGTTTTGTGTGGGCCTTTTTATTATTATTTAGTTAAAACATACCTCTGGCACTGGATTTTTAAACCCAGTTTTAATAACATATGAATAATGGCATTTTCATATATATATTTGTACTTTGCTAATATTTGCCCCCACATTGGCCTCTCCTGTATCTTACCCTTCTTAGAATACTTTTAGAAGCAAACCCCAAAGAAAACAGAGAACTGAAATACTATTTAGTGTCACCAAATTTATTGATAAATATATGCAGTGGTAAACTCAGTGAAGCCCTTCTGAGACTACTCCCATGCTTACTGATCCCAGAGTGCAGAAAGAATTAGCTTATTCAGGAAAACTCAGTCATAATTAGTCTTGTAAATTATAATAATCTGGTCTCATCCTCCATTTCTTTCTCACGTGGTATTCCCAGTGTGAGTTCCAAATGAAAAATGACAATGAAGTTGAGCATTAGCAATGGCATACCTGTGAAATATGAGCATTTTCCTAAAGTAAAACTGGAAATCTCTCCTTTTTCATCCTATATTTTTTAATTTAACGAACATCAACATACTTTTCCAATTAAAAAATTCAGTCATACTTTTTAAAATTACTCAAAATAAGAAAAGAAAATAAATATTTCTCCTCCTATGTAAATATATCTTTTCCTCTTAGTGTGGTTATAGATATAAGTCTATATTTAATTTAATTTTTTTAACTTGTAAGTGTCTAGGTTTGATAGTTTCCTTAAACAAACAGAAACAAAAGATCAGGAAAAAGAAGAAGGATGAGATACAAAAAAAATAAGGAAAGAATTCAGGCGAGACATTTTTCATGATTTGACCACCAAGGTTACCAAATAGTTTGTGATTACTAATTGAGGTGATCAGTTATTTTAATGTACGGATATACATAAATTAAGAGAAAAAATGCAATTTGTCTGCTTTGGAACTTTATAACATTTTGTGAAAGAGAAGTATACTTTTGAAAGAGTTATAGTTTGATGAACTGCTAACTTGTAGAAAAAAAGGCAAAATGCATAATAATTGTATATGCCTGTAGAGCCCAAACTTGCATAGCTCCTATAGCCCTAAAATTTAGGACTAGCTCATCAACAGGACAATAAATAATTTGTAGTACATTCTAACAATGGCATATTACTTAGCAATACAAAAGAATGTTATTGCTTTATACAACATAGAGGACTGTCAACATAATTGTATTGAATGAGTTTTCATACCTGTATGAAAAATAACAGATCAGGAATAAAAGACTGGAATGGGGAAAGCATAAACCATTTTTGTATTGCAGGAAATTCAAACTAATTTATGGTAACAAAAAGTAGATCAGTCAGAGGGTGTCAGCAGATAGCTCTAGGACAAGGAAATTGTAGGTAATATTTGTCTGTCATCTTGACTGGGAAAAGATTCACAGGTTATACACCTGTAAAAATTTAAATTATACAATTAAATATGAGCAGTTAGTTGTATAGTTTTTAATCTCAACAAATATGTTCTGTAAAATGCAAAATTAGTACACAGAATGAATTGTATCAAGTAGTCAGAACACATGGAAGTCAATCACACAATGGGTTTTGGTGTTATTTGTGATAACCTTTGACAGTTTTGAAGAATTTGGACATTCCAAGTATCTTTTGCATTCACTTGCTGATGTTTATGGCTGTTGGTTTAATTTAAAACATTTTCCTATTTTTTATTAAAATCAGTATATTCCTAAATGTAAAGAACAATGTATATGCAAAGAACAATGTGTATTTTGATTCTTTTGAAATATTCCAAAATGTGTGACTCAGGTCAGCCAGCTAAACCAGTGTCCAAACACTGCTAACCAATCATTTGAGGCAGAGATAAGCTGAAAGACACTTTCATCTTGGGAAAATAGTATCAATCTATAAAGCCTTTTAATTATGTTTTTTTGTAAGGTCAGGCAATTGCTAATCCTGGTGGTCAGCATGACGCACTTGCAAGAGGGAAGGTCAATTGAAGAATTTTCTCCATCTGATTGTCCATAGATATATCTGTAGGTATTTTCCTCATTGCTCATTCATATAGGAAGCCGCTGTGGGCAGTATCATCCCTAAGCAAGTGGGCCTGGGCATATAAGAAAGGTAGATGAATGTGAGTGAGAGAAGAGACCAGTAAGCATCACTCTGCTATGGTCTCTGTTTCAGTTTCTGCTTCGAGCTCCTACCTTGGGTTCTCAGCGTGGCTCCCTCATTTAGTCACTGTTTTGTCACAGCAACACAAAGCAAACTATGACACACATCCAAAGAGTTTTCTTTTCTTTTCTTTCTTTTTTTTTCCCTTTAGGTTTATAGGTTTATTTTCCCTTTTCCCATTAGTTTTCCCCTTTAGATTTAATTTCTTTCTTTTTTTTTATTTTCTAAGTTTTTTTTATTTACATTCCAAATCATTTCCCCTTTCCCGTTTCCTCCCTCCCCGAAAGTCCCATAAGCCCCCTTCCCTCCCTCTTTTCTCCATTCAACCCCCTCTCATTTCTCTGTCCTGGCGTTCCCCTACATCCAGTCTTTCCAGGACCAGGGGTCTCTCCTTCCATCTTCTTAGAAATCTATTGATATGCGGATTGTGTCTAGGGTATTCTGAGATTCTGGGTTAATATCCCCTTATCAGTGACTGCATACCATGTGTGTTCTTTCGTGATTGGGTTACCTCACTAAGGATGATATTTTCAAGTTCTGACCATTTGCCTAGGAATTTTATGAATTCATTGTTTTTAATTGCAGAGTAGTATTCCATTGTGTAGATATACCACATCTTCTGAATCCATTCCTCCGTTGAGGGACATCTGGGTTCTTTCCAGCTTCTGGCTATTATAAATAAGGCTGCTATGAACATAGTGGAGCATGTGTCCTTTCTTTTCTTTTCATTTCCTACCATGGATATAATTAAAGCAGTCAAACAGACAGACAGACAGACAGACAGAGTGGAAGTTTCCCTGAGGAGTGCTTATAGACAAATAACAGATACTCTCTGCACACAATTGCCTCAGATATATATCTTGTGAGTAAACCCATTTTAATTGTTTTCAACAAAATTCTATTTGAATCCACAGTAAGTTATAGAAATAGCACATTGAGTCTCTTCTGGAATAGAACACGACTGCTGGAGGCCCATACCAAAGTCCTTTCATGGCACAGTGTGAAGGACAGAGATGATTCTGGGTCACTGTTTGTTTTTTCTAATTGTATTACATATAATACTGTGTTTACTTATAATTAAGGTTTTAGATGCAGAGCTTGAATTAGATCAGTCTTCATCTTAAGGTGGGGAGAAACTGAATTCCAATCAACTTACATGGGGGAAGACTGAAGACAATCTCTTTACATTCATGTGGGCAAAGCAGAGCTAACATTCAGTGGATAGCATGTTGATGTATCTGATATTACCCGAAAGACACATGTTTTCTGCCTTGACACATTATGATTTAAATATATTGCTCTGATTTTGCAGGCATACTTAAAATTAATTAACAGAAGCATCCTAAACACTACTTAGAGTGTGCTGCTTATTACTTTTTTCACTCCCTCTCTTCATTTTGGCCAGAGGTGGTCCTCACACATCACAAAGTACTGAACAGAAGATCTGCAATAGGAAAGTGTGCTGTTGAACATGGACATGGGTTTATAGCTGCTCTTGTGCTGAGATTCAGTGAACACTTGCATTGGAAGCTCTCTGCACACCTATAACGATGTCCTCTTCTGCACTTGGTCTTTTTCCAAAATGGAGATCCCCAACAGGAAGACAGAATCATCTTCTCTCCTATTCCTTTTTACTTTACCCAGTAGCTACTTTTCTTTTTGTATCCTTCTTCTCCACTCTTTTTGACTAAAAAGGTGATTTTATGGGAAATCTATAGAACTATGAACCACTGTATGATAGCAGTGAAAGCCAGGTATGTGTGGTGTAACTCAGGCCTTTGTTTGTTTGTTTATCTATTTGTTTATTTTACAGAAAATCAGATTAATAGGAAGAGTCAGTGGTTGGCTTCTAAATGATCTAGGATATGGGATACTTGTCAACATCAAAATTTTTAACTTGGAAACGAGGTAAAAATACCTTGTCTTTTCAGAAGACACATGAAAGCATATTATGGCCAAGACATTCATGTAGTATCACTAAGTACCACCCATACACCTATTCTCCAAACACACCTACTCTCCTTGAGCCCTTACTCATCTATTAGTGTGAAGTCACTTTTTAATTTGCTGTTATAAGTAATTGCAATGGTTTTATTAATTGATGCATGATATAATCATTATTAATTACTCTTAACTTTACAGCATTTCATATAATATGCTTCATAGCCCTTTAATATCTAGAAAGATAGAATTCAGAGTAAATCCCAAGGACAATGAACCCACAAAAGCAGCTATGGACTAAATTAGAGCAAAGAAATTAAAGTCTGTAGCACTTGAAAAGGAAAACCTAAATAGCTTCTACAAGTACTTATGTTCACTTACTCGCATCAGGTCTAGTTACTTTAAGTTAGGACAAAAAACACAACCTCCAATCCTACATTGCACATTTTTAATTCATGGACTAACCAATAATGATAAGCATTTTTTTAAAAAAGAAACTGTGTAGATTATAATGTTAGAGAATAATTTTATCTGATGTTGGTTACATTTTTACAAAAAACTAAGATTTGGTAAATTTTCAATCCTAAAGATTGATTTATATGGAGCTGATGTTGAGCAAAAAACAAACCATCCCTTTAATTATTGGAATAGTAAAATTTGTCAAACTATATGTATTTGCTTTGTATAAAATTACATCATTTTCTACATGTATTATTTATTGATCACTAATTATTTTTCTAGGGTGTTTATTATTTTATCCAAAAAAAATCATGTCATCTCCTCTCTCTCTCTCTCTCTCTCTCTCTCTCTCTCTCTCTCTCTCTCTCTCTCTCTCTCTCTCTCTCTCTCTCTCATCCTTGGTAAGAAGAATATTCTTGAATACAATAAGTAAAAGTATAATATAAGGAGGAGTGATGCAGCCTAAAGAAATATCAAAAGCTAAGACAGGTAGTTGAGTATGAGATAAAAATGATTTCTTTACCTTAAGCTCCTTTAGAATGTAGTAGATGAAGAAAAACTAAACGTTAAGTAGAATTCAACATAAATTTTTCCTATTCACTATCTTATTCAGTTATTCCCATAATCTGATCAGTTACAATTTAGCACTATATATACTAATATGGTACAAATTTTTAACATTTTTTTCCTTTTCTCTGGCTGGTCCAAGAAGGATGCTTTTTTTTTCTCTTTTTTAAAAATTTATTCATTCACTTTACATCCTGATCACTACCCCCTCTCCTGTTCCCTCCTCCCACAGTCCCTCACCTCATTCCTACTTCCCTTCTCTGAGAAGGTGGAGGGCCCATTGGGTATCCCCAATCAAATCTCTGCAGGACTAGGCTCATCCTCTCCTACTGAGGACAGATGAGGCAGCCCAGCTAGAAAAACATATTCCATAGAAAAGCAACAGCTTTAGGGATACCCCATGCACCAGTTGCTTGGGACCCACATGAAGACTGTGCTGCACATCTGCTACGTATATGCGGTGTGTGTGTGTGGGGGGGGGTGTAGGTTCCCCCCTTTGGTTGGTGGTTTAGTCTCTGAGAACCCCCAAGAGTTAAGGTTAGTTGACTCTGTTGGTCTTTCTGTGGAGTTCCTATCCCCTTTGGGGCCCTCAATCCTTCCCCCAACTCTTCCATAAGAGTCTCCAAGCTCCATCTAATGTTTGGCTGAGGTGGGAAGTCTCTGTAACTCTCTGAGTCAACTGCTGGTTGAAGCCTTTCAGAGGACAGCCATGCAAGATTCCTGTGTGTAAGCATAACAGAGTATTATCAATAGTGTCAGGGATTGGTGCTTGTCCATGGATGGGTCTCTAGTTGGACCAGCTATTGCTTGGCCATTCCCTCAGTCTCTGCTCTGTCCCTCACCCCTGCATTTACTGTAGATAGAATAAATGTTGAGGTGAAAATTTTGTGGGTGAGTTGATGTCTCTATTGCTCTACTAGGGTTCTTGCTTGGATACAGGAGGTAGCCTCTCAGGTTCCATATCCACACTCCTGTGAGTCTCAGCTAAAGTCACCCCCACTAATTTTTGGGAGCTTCCCCTATCCCAGGTCTCTGGTGCACCCTCAAAATGCTCCCCCACCCCCATATAGATCTGCAGATTTCCGTTAATTCTCAGGGCCATATGGCTGTCTCTCCTGTCTCTCCCCACACCTGATTCTGACACCCCCCCATTCCTCCCCTCATCCCCTCTCCCACCCAGTTCCCTCCCTCCATCTGCCTCCTAGGACTATTTTATTCCCCTAGAAAGTGAAATTCAAGCATCCTCTCTTGCGACTTCCTTCTTGTTTAGCTTCTTTGGGTCTGTAGAGTGAAGCACGAGTATCCTGTATTTTATGGCTAATATCCACTTTTAAGTGAGTACATACTATGCAAGCCTTTTTGGGACTGGGTTAGCTCTCTCAGGATAATATTCTCAAGTTCCATCCATTTGCCTATGAAACTCATGATGACTTTGTTTTTAAAAGCTGAATAGTATTCCATTGTGTAGATGTACCACATTTTCTTTATCCATTCTTCAGTTGAGGGACATCTAGGCTATTTCCCGTTTCTGGCTATTTCAAAGGAAGTTGCTATGAACACAGTTGAGCAAGTGTCCCTGTGGTATAGCAGAACATTTTTTGGGTGTTTGCCCAAAGGTGGTATAGCTGGGTCTGGAGGAAGAACAATTTCAAGTTTTCTGAGAAATCACCAAATTGATTTCCAAAGTGGAAATCACAATACACAAGAGTATTCTTCCTGTTCCACATCCTGGCCAGCATGTACTGTCACTTGAGTTTTTTATTTTAGCCATTCTGACAGGTTATTTTGATTTGCATTTCCCTGATGACTGAGGACTTTGAACATTTCAAGTGCTTCTCAGCCATTCGTGAGAATTCTGTTAAGAATTCTGTTGAGAATTCTGTTAAGCTCTGTACCCCATTTTTTAATTAGTATCTAACTTTTTGAGTTCTTTATAAAATTTGAATATTAGCTCTCTGTTATATGTAGGGTTGGTGAAGATCCTTTCCCAATCTGTAGGCTGCCATTTTGTTCTACTGACTATGTCCTTTGCCTTACAGAAGTTTTCAGCTTCATAAGGTCCCATTTATTAATGGTTGATCCTAGAACCTGAGCCATTGGTGTTCTGTTCAGGAAGTTGTCTCCTATAGCAACAAATTCAAGACTAGTCCTCACTTTTTCTTCTATTAGATTCAGTGTGTCTGGTTTATGTTGAGGTCTTTGTTCCACTTGGACTTGAATTTTGTGCAGGGTGGTAGATATGGATCTATTTGCATTCTTCTTCATACAGACATCCAGTTAGACCAGCACCATTTGTTGGCAATGCTTTCTTTTTTCCATTGTATGTTTTTAGTTTCTTTGTCAAAAATCAAGTGCCTGTAAGGTGTGTGGATTTATTTCTGAATCTTCAATTTGATTCCACTGAGCAACCTGTCTGTTCCTTTACCAATACCTTGCAGTTTTTCTTACTATTTATGGCTTGGTAGTATAGCTTAAGGTCAGGGATGGTGATACTTCTGGAAGTTCTTTTATTGTTCAGGATTGTTTTAGTTATCCTGGGTTTTTTCTTTTCTTTTCTTTTCTTTTTTCTTTTCTAAGTTTTTTTATTTACATTCCAAATAATTTCCCCTTCCCCGTTTCCTTCCTCCCCAAAAGTCCCATAAGCCCCCTTACCTCCATCTGTTCCCCATTCAACCCCCTCTCCCTTCTCTGTCCTGGCATTCCCCTACAACCAGTCTTCCCAGGACCAGGGGTCTCTCCTTCCATCTTCTTGGAAATCTATTGATATGCAAATTGTGTCTTGGTTATTCCTAGATTCTGGGTTAATATCCCCTTATCAGTGACTACATACCATGTGTGTTCTTTTGTGATTGGGTTACCTCACTAAGGATGATATTTTCAAGTTCTGACCATTTGCCTAGGAATTTCATGAATTCATTGTTTTTAATTGCAGAGTAGTATTCCATTGTGTAAATAACCACATCTTCTGTATCCATTCCTCCATTGAGGCACATCTGGGTTCTTTCCAGCTTCTGGCTGTTATAAATAAGGCTTCCATGAACATAGTGGAGCATGTGTCCTTATTGCATGGAGGGGAAGCCTCGGGGTATATGCCCAGGAGTGGTATAGCCGGGTCCTCCGGGAGTGTCATGACCAGTTTTCTGTGGAACCACCAGACTGCTTTCTAGAGTGGTTGTACCAGCTTGCAATTCCACCAGCAGTGGAGGAGTGTTCATCTTTCTCCACATCCTCGCCAACAACTGCTGTCTCCTGTGTTTTTAATCTTAACCATTCTGACTGGTATGAGATGGAATCTCAGAGTTGTTTTGATTTGCATTTCCCTAATGACTAAGGATGTTGAACATCGCTTTAGGTGCTTCTCAGTCATTAGATATTCTTCAGGGGAGAACTCTTTGTTTAGCTCTGTACCCCATTTTTTAATAGGGTTACTAACTTCTGGAGTCTAACTTCTTGAGTTCTTTGTATATATTGGATTTTAGCCTTCTGTCGGATTTAGGGTTGGTAAAGATCATTTCCCAGTTTGTTTGTTGCCACTTTGTCCTTTTGACAGTGTCCTTTGCCTTACAGAAACTTTGTAATTTTATGAGGTCCCATTTGTCAGTTCTTGATCTTAGAGCATAAGCTATTGGAGTTCTGTTCAGGAAATTCTCCCCTGTGCCCATATGTTCAAGGTTCTTCCCTAGTTTCCTTTTTATTAGTTTCAGTGTGTCTGGTTTTATGTGGAGGTTCTTGATCAACTTGGAATTGAGCTTAGTGCAAGGAGATAAAAATGGATCAATTTGCATTCCTCTGCATGTTGAGCTCCAGTTGAACCAGCACCATTTGTTGAAAGGCTATCTTTTTTTCCACTGGATGGTTTTAGCTCCTTTGTCAAAGATCAAGTGATCATAGGAGTGTGGATTCATTTCTGGGTCTTCAATTCTGTTCCATTGATCTACATGCCTGTTACTGTACCAATACCATGCAGTTTTTAACACTATTGCTCTGTAGTACAGCTTGAGAGCCGGGATACTGATTCCCCCAGAAGTTCTTTTACTCTTGAGAATAGTTTTAGCTATCCTGTGTTCTGTTATTCCAGTTGAATTTTTAAATTGCTCTTTCTAACTCTATGAAGAATTGCGTTGGGATTTTGATGGGGATTGCATTGAATCTGTATATTACTTTTGACAAGATGGTCATTTTTATTATATTAATCCTGCCAATCCATGAGCATGGCAGATTTTTCCATCTTCTGAGGTCTTCTTCAACTTTTTTCTTCAGAGACCTGAAGTTCTTGTCATATAGATCTTTCACTTGTTTGGTTAGAGTCACACCAAGATACTTTATATTGTTTGTGGCTGTCGTGAAGGGTATCATTTCTCTTATTTCTTTCTCAACCTGCTTATACTTTGAGTATAGGAAGGCTACTGATTTGCTTGAGTTGATTTTATATCTGGCCACTTTGCTGAAGTTGTTTATCATCTGTAGGAATTCTCTGGTGGAGTTCTTTGGGTCGCTTAATTATACTATCATATCGTCTGCAAATAGTAATAGTTTGACTTCTTCCTTTCCAATTTGTATCCCTTTGACCTCCTTTTGTTGTCTAATTGCTCTAGCTAGAATTTCAAGTACTATATTGAAAAGATATATAGAGAGTGCAGCCTTGTCTAGTCCCTTATTTTAGTGGGATTGCTTCAAGTTTCTCTGCATGTAGATTGATGTTGGGTATAGATTTGCTGTAAATTACTTTTACTATGTTTAGATATGGGCCTTGAATTCCTGATCTTTCCAAGACCTTTAACATGAAAGGATGCTGAATTATGTCAAATGCTTTTTCAGCATCTAATGAAATGACCATGTGGTTTTTTCTTTGAGATTGTTTATGTAGTGGATTACGTTGGTGGACTTCCTTATATTGTACCTTTCCTTCATCCCTGGGATGAAGCCTACTTGATCGTGGTGAATGATCGTTTTGATGTGTTCTTGGATTCGGTTGGCAAGAATTTTATTGAGTATTTTTGCATCGATATTCATAAGAGAGATTGGCCTGAGATTCTCTTTCTTTTTCGGATCTTTTTGTGATTTTGGTATTAGTGTAATTGTGGCTTCATAGAACAAGTTGGGTAGTGTTCCTTCTGTTTCTATTTTGTGGAACAGTTTGAAGAGTATTGGTGTTAGGTCTTCTTTGAAGGTCTGATAGAATTCTAAACTAGAACTGTCTGGTCCTGTGCTTTTTTTTGTTTGGAATTCTTCCAATCACCACTTCTATTTCTTCAGGAGTTATAGGATGCTTTAGATGGTCTATTTGATCCTGATTTAATTTTGGTATTTGTTATCTGTCTAGGAAATTGTCCTTTTCCTCCAGATTTTCTAGTTGTGTTGAATACAGGCTTTTGTAGTGGGATCTGATGATTTTTTAAATTTCCTCAGTTTCTGTTGTTATCTCTCCCTTTTCGTTTCTGATTTTGTTAATTTGGATACTGTCTCTGTACCCTCTGGTTAGTCTGGCTAAGGGCTTATCTATCTTGTTGATTTTCTCAAAGAACCAACTCCTTGTTTTGTTGATTCTTTGTATGGTTTTATTTGTTTCTACTTGATTGATTTCAGCCCTGAGTTTGATGATTTCCTGCCTTCTACTCCTCTTGGGTGTGTTTGCTTCTTTCTGTTCCTGGGCTTTCAGGTGTGCCATTAAGCTGCTGGTGTATGCTGTCTTTTCTTTTTGGAGACACTCAGGGCTGTGAATTTTCCTCTTAGATGCTGTCTTTCATATTTTAAACAACTGTATGCCTGGTTCATTCAAAACAGTCTGAATAGGATGTGGGCTACACTATAGCCTTAACTACTTGCATAACAGAAGGAAGAAAATTGCACCAGGGTAGGAAACATCCCATAATTCTGTCTGTAAAACCTTAAAATGAAACAATAAAAGTTTAGAAAATGTGGTGTTCTGTAGAAGCTTAGAAGGGCCTCTGCTGTTGCTGCCTCTTTTTGGTCAGCAAACTTGGTGTCTGCTCTTTGTTTCTTGCTCTTATCCAGCCTCTGACACTGCATGGATGACGCCAGGAGTCAGTGTTTGCTGCAGTCCATGACCTGACTTACTCTTCTCTCAGCTTTGCTGTATCCTGGTCTGTTGAGCATGGTCTGCCAACCTCACCAAGACGCTCATCTATTAACACGTGATTGGTCAACTCAGAAAAAAGAAGAGGAACTGAGAATCCACTTTGAAATTGTTCTATATAGTGGCCCACGACTGTGTGGTTCAGAATTGAGGGGATGGCAAAACCATGAAGGTGTAATGCTTCAAAGATACTGAGGAGAAACTAGATAGGATTTAAGGACTGTGTAGACTAACAGGACACTTGTGGATCATACCTTATTCTGGCTCAAAAACTGAGGCCATCTGAGGCCCTGCCCTCAACTGTAACACAGGAAGTAAACGGAGATTATTTCAGTGTTACCCAGTCATAACTCTGTGAGGCATCTAAATTGTGATGTATCCTGTGCAGCTGCATATTGTCTGTAGCTCCTGCACGAAATCCAAGCTTGGGAACAGAATAACTTAGAGGGGAACAAATGGTCAAGAGAATTAATTCAAAAAATTGCATAGGAGAAAACTGAGACTCAGCAGATCTACCACAAGAAGCTATTGATGAATATAATAGAATTTTAGTGAAGTCAGAATTTAGAGACTATGGGACAAAATTGGAAAAGGAATAAATTGAGAGCTTCACCTTCATGAAGAGAATAATTATAACATTTTATTATTTATTTTATATTTTGTCTTATTTCAGAATTAAGAAGCCCAATTGTTTATATGTGCTTATAGAAAGGTTAAATAAAATCTACCTTACACATGGGTCATGTCCTATGACTTCTAAGTATTTGCGTTGAAGTTGTTTCCAGGGGCCAGTCTCCTGGGCAGGAGGAGAACTGTTCCTCAGAAAAGACAGGCAGAGTCAACACCCCTGAACCTGGCTCACTCTTGTTCACTCTCAAGGTCAACTTCATGGCCACGCTCAGCTCCAGCCCACCTAACCTTCCTCCCTAAAGTCATAGTGACCACTGAGTGACCCAACCACCTCTTGGAGCCCAGCATTCTTCTGTTTCGCAGAAGACAAGCAACAAAAGATATTTACAATGCCAAACTGTGGCACATCTTTGAGAGCATAAGGAGCCAATATGACATGGCTTCGTGGGCCAGCAACAAGGAGATGCAATAAAGCTATGTCTCTGGACAGAGACCATATTCTAGGTGAGATTTTATAAGAGGACCAGGAAGAATAAATTCTGTTATAGGGTTCTAACATATATCAATATTATTATATATTAATATAAAATATGTGTTATTATAAATATATTAAATATATATGACATGTTTATCACAAAATGAAGTAATGATGTAATAAAATAACAGGCACTTCTTATTATCTGAATCTAATACACACCTGAAAATCTCTGGAAAAGCAAATTTTTATATTCAGGATAGGAAAAGTGGGGCAGGTGAGATACCACAGTGGTTATAGGTGCTTATCACCAAGGCTGATGATCTGAGTTTAGTTCTCTGGACCCATCTGGTGGAAGGAAAGAGGTGACTCCAGAAGGTTATCACCTGATTCCCATGTGCACACTGTGTTACACGTGTGCCTCCCCATTCAATATATAAATAATTATATATAATAAAAATTGAAACTAAACTTTTTGATGGACATTCTCACATTTCTGGTATCCACAAAATTTATAATAATTGACTATCACAGAATTAGTACTTAAAATGTGGGCTGGAGAGTTCTTAAAGATGCCTGCTGCCAAGTCTCACCATCGGAGTTCAATCTCTGGAATGGACATGACAAAAAGAATGGAGTCCTTCAAGTTGTTTTCCGATCACCACACTTCATACACATGTACATGAACAGTTGCATACACACACCACACACACACACACACACACACACACACTTACTCATACAAATATAGCAACACTTATACATACATACATAAATGTCATAAACAATTTTAAAGTTGGGATGAATCACTTTTATTAGCCACGGGGCTACAAAATGGGCCTTTTAACCAATAGTACCAACAAATGCATGAACAGCAGCACTGGATCCTTGGATGAGGTACCTGAGAGAACAATATTCTTTTTAAACATACCTTATTTCTTCTATGGATAGTACATTTAAATGCCCAAGATAATTTTAATGATTATAAAAGTTTTTTCTAGGTTTTTCAGTTAATTCTATTTAAAGCATTTAGATATTCTTCAGTTTCATGACATGCAACACATGTGAGAACCAGCTCTGTCCTATAGACCATGTATTTCTCTCATTCAATGTACTGCGATGAAATACAAGAAATATTCCTTCTCCATTTTATGGATGAGGCAAACAAGGCTCAATATGATGTCATTCTCCCCAAGTTCAACCCAGTGTCTTTTAAATCCTTGGGTTTTTTATAAAAGTGATTTCTCTCTGGTAATTTTTCAAACTTCAGCTGGTTCACATTTCTCTACAACTACATATTTATTAGTTTAATAAGTGACTTTCTCCTAAGTATGTTTACTGTTAAAAATGTTTTTTTTCTATATTTTTTATTTACATTCCCAATGATTTCCCCTTTCCCAGTTCCCCCCTCCCCAAAAGTCCCATAAGCCCTCTTCCCTCCCCCTGTTCCCCAGTCAACCCACTCCCTCTTCTCTGTCCTGGTATTCCCCTACACTGCTACATCCAGTCTTTCCAGGACCAGGGGTCTTTCCTTCCTTCTTCCTGGAAATCAATTGATATGTGAATTGTGTCTTGGGTGTTCTGAGTTTCTGGGTTACTATCCACTTATCAGTGACTGCATACCATGTGTGTTCTTTTGTGACTGGGTTACCTCACTAAGGATGATATTTACCAGTTCTGACCATTTGCCTAAGAATTTCATGAATTCATTGTTTTTAATTGCAGAGGAGTACTCCATTATGTAAATATACCACATCTTCTGTATCTATTCCTCTGTTGAGGGACATCTGGGTTCTTTCCAGCTTCTGGCTATTATAAATAAGGTTGCAATGAACATAACAGCATTTTTAAGAGAATAACTAGCATTAATTATACCATGTATACATGTTTTCTAACAAATAATTGTATTATTTTCATTTTTACCATAATAATTTTATTTTTCTATGTATATAGTTTTCTTTATGTGCAGTGGTATTTTAAAATAAATCATGTAGATTTAGGGGAGATGAAGGAAAGGAACGGTACATATATCAGGTAACTAGCTTTCAAATGCATTGAGAAGATATTTGTGTCAGTGAGAGTAGGGAGATAGATGGTGATTTCTAGAACCTCATCTTGCCCAAGGAGCACTAGAACTTAATAACTCTTAGCTCACCAGTCATCGCTATGCCTTGCTAATGACGAGATTAAATTGAGGCCACAATCTTGAGTGCTCAAGGTTTGCCAGACTCAGTACTAACTGCCTTACTCACTGCCTTATTCTGTCCTTGCAGCACATTTCCAATTTGCAGAAGAAGGAACATAGTCTTTTAAAAATTTGCCCAAGTTCAATGTCTGATAAATGGGGAAGGAAGGTGAGGGGTCAAAAGCAGATTGTCTGCCATTCAGGCAGTGCTGTCACTCAATACTGGTCCGCTCTTCTCAGTGAAGAGACTCAGGTAGGGTAAGAGATACAGTCCAGGAACAGGAGTCTTGGGTATGGAACACCTTCTCACGGTTTCTACTGTCAGTTACCCCTTTGCTCTTTTGTTTCTTTGAAGAAGTAAGTGGCATTTGACCTTTGGAATATGGTTTAAAACCATATGGAATGTGGTAACTATATATACACAGAACATTTCAGGAAGTTCCATTGGAAAATTAGTTTGATGAGAGACGCATAACATTGGTATATAGCCAGAATACAGTAGCCTCATGTTTTGCCAAATTGTGACCAATTAAGGTTTATTTTCTTGTAACCTTAACAACAAGGTGTCCAATGAAATGTGTGGAAGTTCTCTAGTGAACTGTTTCAAATGAGAGAATCTTTACAAACATCAACTGGCCAAGATTGCTATTGTTTGCAGCACTTGTCAGTCACAGTACTTCTTTTGGGAGAAACAATATTACATTGTATTTAAAACTTAGCACTTGCAAATGGTAATGTCATGGCTCAAATTTAATGTTAAAAAGTATATACTAACAATCTTTGAAAATAGTTTTCAATTGTTATTGATAATTTTATGTATATAATTTTTTTGGTCATATTCACCCCTGAGTCTTCTTTCAATCTTCTCCCCATCACTGATCCCCTTCTATAAAGGCCCCATCACTGAACCCCTTCTTCTTATGAAGGCCTCTTCAGCTTTCATGACTTTTATGTTTTAATGACTTACTGAATTTAATTAGCTTTCTTGTAAGAGCATAAGTGGAGAGTTAGTCATTTTCAAGAGCAAAGGCAGTTTGCCAGTGGCTCTAACACTTAGGAAAATGATTCTCTCTTCCTCAGCAATCATCAACTGTCAATGGTACCTCAAAAGGGATGAGGCCTCATGAGCCCTCACTACTCATGATGAAAACTTTGCTTTTCTTCTTTGATGCTTATTTATTTATATTTGTGTGTGTGTGTGTGTGTGTGTGTGTGTGTGTGTGTGTGTGTGTGTGTGTGTGCCACACACAGAAAGAGAAAGAGAGAGGGGGCTATGTAGGTACCTGTAGAAACATTGGATCCCTTGGTACTGGAATTACAGGCTGTGGTGGGCCTCCCAACCTGAATGCTAATAATCAAATTCAGGTCCTGTGGAAGAGCAATTTTGACCCCCATGATAGATTATTTGTAGGTTCAATCTTGTACAGATCTTGTGCTGGTAACCATAGCTGCTATGAATTTATAAGTGAAGTAGTTTGTCATTTTCAAGAGGAAGAATTCTACAGGCATTCATTCTTTTCCATCCTCTGGCTATTACATTCTTTTCTCTCCCTCTTATATAAAGACTTTTGAGCCTCAGAGGATATCATATTTCCAATTTCCAGAAGAAGAAACTTAGGCATATAGAGGTTTTAATATTTTGTGTATATATATGTATATAATATAGATTTATGTATAGATGGTTTTATGTTTAAAACCACAAGGTTGAGCTCTCAACAGTAACTTATTCTCAGAACTTGGATCAATGCTGAGTCTCTGCATTAACTCAACCACTGTAAACTGAAGCTTCTCTAACCAAGGCTAAGAACCACATGAATCAATGAACATAAGTGTAAATAATTATAAGATAGATGACAGCAGTATAAATCACCTGCTTCACCTTGAGAATAGAACTTCTCCACCCATGGATTTCAAGCTCAGTTTACTGTTACAGGTATGGAATTACTTCCTTTAGAGTGGGTCTCCAATTCTATCAGAAAGCAATTCATCACCTTCATAATAGTCATACTACTATTACACCAGGGGACACATCTTACCTAGAAGGTTAGTGCTGTAGCATGCAGGTTCCATAGCTTGAGAAGACCACTGATGAAATCTTTCAATAGCCTGAATAACACTTTCTATCATTATAAATGCTAATCATCAGAGAGGAAGTTTTCAGGTCAGTTTCAGCTTGATATTTCTATCTTATACTGCCAATGTGCAGCTTCAGCAGCAGAATCTTACCATCAATTCCTGGTTAGTAACCAAGAGCAATGGCGAAAACCTAAAAAAAAAATCTAGTCTTTTAGGCTGTTGGGTAAAGCTGCTATGAAAAAGTAAAGATTTTCCTCAGCCAGTAGTCTAGGATCGAAATATTTTTGTATGTGTGTGCAAACATAGCCTTTCTTTGAACCTTGATGTAAGTTACTGATTTTTCCCAAAGATCTTTATTAGTCTGATCACTCACAGATACATGTATACATAATTGTTGAGTAATAGTCTGTATTTACTCTGTTAATAAATGTTTCAAAGCTATTGTTCTCTGAGGACTTCAAGTAAAGATATATTTATCTCTTGGAAATTTTAGAAACACTACAATTAAAATGAAATGCAATCAATAAAATATTAATGCAGCTGTATTTTAAGACCAACCACTTAATGGACAGATCCATATCTATCTTCTCTAGCTTCCTCAACTCAGTAAGTGGCAGAGTCAATGAGTTAACTAGCTCATTAGAAACACCATATATATCTAATTGAGAGTTTGTTATTAATTCATAAAGGTTCATGATACCACTATCTGGTCACTAAGAAAAAACACTCCTTGGAAAACTAGTTTGATACTTTGGAATCATTAAGCACTGTTTTTACCTCTTAGATAGCATCATGGAGTGCTAGTGCAAGCAGCAGTTCTACAGATCGGTCCTCACCTTTTCTTTTTAACCAGGCCACTGAAGATCAGTGCGACATTTAGTGATGAACTGGACTTAGAATCCCAGGCTCCGAATTCTCAGACTGCGGAACCCCAGAATATCATAATACTGAGTCCTACCTCAGACTGAGGTCTTTCAGGTACTGTGTAGTTTCTGGACCTGAGCTGTGTTTATTGTTTTAAATACACAGTATGATGAGGGAATTAAGTAGAGCAAGAGAGGGCAGCAGCAGATCTAAATAAAATCTATCTCATAGTAACAAATTCCACTGCATGTCTTGAGACTAATTTTGGTAAAGGTAAGTTAACACAATCTTAGAAACAAGGCTCTAATCCATTTAACACCAGCTTTGCTTTCCTGGAAGGTTCTGACTCTTAAGACAGATGGGTAGATTTACTTGGAGTTCTGGTGTAAGGGTGGAATTTGGAGACTGGGGTAGAGGCTCAGGGGATAAGAGTTTGCTGCATAAATGCAAGAGTCTGGATTCTAATCCCCGTAAGCCATGTACAAAACAAGATAGGGTAATGTGCCTGTAATCCCAGCACTGTGGGACGGTGGCAATGATCGTGAGTACTAGTGACTGCTAGCCACCAGACTAGACTTCAGGTCCACTAAGGGCAAGAATGACAGAGCTGGAACCTGGCATCCTCTTTGGACTCCATGCATGTACACCTACACACATACATTTATGCACAAACAAATTATGGTGGAAGTACAGAGAAATTGCCCACTAACTTTCTGTTGCTCTTTTCTATGTAAATCAGCTTTAAATATCCATTTTACTTCACAATGGAATAGAAAAGATTCTAAAATTTAGTAACTCTCACAGTTCTACATAAAATATAAAGTAAAGCTTTTGGCCTAGAATTTATACAATGTTTTTAATTGTACTAACAAAATTATTGACTGGTAAAATGGAAAAAGCTTTCTATTTCAGTTTTTGTTTCAAGATTACTTTATTTATTTATTTTTATGTGTATGAGTGTTTCAGCTGCAAATACGTACAATTACCATCTGGATGCCTGGTGCCTGTGGAAAGCATCAGATCCCCTGCAATTGGAGGTGCAGATGGTGGAACAGTGAGCTGAACCTAGGTCCCCTGCAAGAACAGCATGTGCTCCAGCCCTTCCGTGTTGATTTCCATGAATTCATGTTCACCAAGTGCAGGGTCATATGAGTGAGAACAAGGAAACATACATGGTTGAGCAAGCTTTGAGTTATTAAAAAAGCAGCATCTGAGAAAATCTGAATGTTTTAATCTTGTCAAAGTGAGTCCAGCCTTTGCCTTTAGCTTTGACGAAGGGTTTTTTCAACTCGTGTAAGGGCAGTATTTTCAATGTGATTGTTGTAAAGACAAAGGTCTTTACAGCAGCTGGATCAGGTTGACCAGTTGGATCCTCACTCCCAGTCGTACTCATACTTCTTCATAACCTTCTCATGTTTCACCAGGTTCCTCAGAGTCCTGGAGGATGGAGCAGAGGCAGCTCTTGCTGCACGATGTTTGTGTTTCTGTGTTTTGAAACACCAGGCAAGAAACAGACCTTTTCCTCCTGTGTGTCTGCAAACGGAGTGACTGCCTGCAGAGAAGTAAATTTCCATAGGGAGAGACCTTGGGCAGGGTGAGGGATGTGTACCAGTGTTTCTAGATCATTTTAGGAAATACAGGCAGCAAATGTCACAACTTAAAACTATCTTCTTTTCAGTTTTTTTTTAAATGTCTAATTATATCAAGAAGAAAGTTTCAGTCTGGTCCTAACAAAGGGCTTCAAAACACTTTTATCTTACTTTCTAAAAGAAGCTGAAGATGAGCCTCCGGCTGAGCATCTTCTGCAGAAAGCTAAATAGAACTAGAGTTTAATAATAGTGTATGGTTTTCAAAAATTAAGAAATTCAGAGTACCATCTTTTTAGGTGACAACTTTTTAATGGTAGTGATTCAAAACTTTCTTTTAAAACATAAGTTAAAAAAGAAAAACGATTTCAAGCAAATATCAAGTAAAAGTGAATGTGACACTGCATACACTGATATGATGAAAATCACAAGACTAATTCTGGGAGAAGTAAATCAACCCCTACCAAATGGATTGAACATCAGAAACGCCTGAGATGCATGGAGTCACAAAGTCAGGGCTGCTGTGCACAGGTCACCAGAAAGTCAGGGCTGCTGTCCACAGGCCCCTTTCCAAATGGATGGCATACTTCCACTTAACAGAATAAACTCTTGTCTTCAAAAATGGTCTTTTCTTCTCCTTGTGAACAATATTCATTGAGTTCAAACTTGTAATACAATAAAGCTTTATGTCTTCATCCCCATGTGATGCCAGGTCTGACATGGCAATGTTATTGACAAGGAATCCCAGATGTTGTAAAATCTCAATAAGATTTGTGGAACTTGAATGAATGAGAAAGCAAAAGGCAAGAAACTGTCTAATGTAAAATTTTATTCCAAATTCAATGCTAAACTAGGGTTTATTCTATGTATCTTGAGTGTAGTTTGCCAAAATAAGTAAAAATGTGCTTTGCTTGAAATTTATGTCTTAAGTTCTTAGAATTATTGCTCTTCAAAATGTAGAGACTCATTAAAATACAAAATTAAATTCCCCTTGAAAGATAATTTTTTAAAAGATAAAACATTTTTGCAAGTATTGAAAAATGCAGTGATGCATGCAGTTGATCTAGAGGGTTTGTTTTGATTTTTTATTTGTTTGTTTTGTATTTTCTTGCTGCCAAAAAATTTCCAAGATGCTTGAGAAGAATGTAGATATGTCTTCTCCTTCCCAAGGGTTCACAGCGTCCTAAGTCACTGGACATTCCAACCATATTAGCAGAACACTAACTAGACTATTGATTTAAAAACTACTGCACAGGGCTGGGGAGATATCTCAGTGTGTCAGGTGCTTGCTGAGCAAGCATGAAGAACTGAGTGTAGTAATCCCTAGAACCCATACATGCTTTCCCAGCTCTCGGAGGCAGACAGGATTACCCCAGAGGCTCACTGACTATGCAATAAAGGCTCCTACTACTGCTCCAGGCTCAGCAGGAGACTGTATCTCAAAAATTAAAGTTAGTCAAAAATTAAAGTGTGTTTACTTGCTCATGCTCCAGAAACTAATATTGTTTTCAAAAAATTCCTCTGAACATTTGTGTTGTGTAGGGTTCTGTATTAAGAGACTGTGTGTGTGTGTGTATGTGTATGTGTATGCGTGTGTGTGTGTGTGTGTGTGTGTGTGTGTGTGAGAGAGAGAGAGAGAGAGAGAGAGAGAGAGAGAGAGAGAGAGAGAGAGAGAGAGAAATCTATTAGGAATTGGGCATAGGGCCTGGCATTTTCTAGAAAACCACTTTGACATTTCTGTACCTGAGACTGACATTCAGACTACTTAATCTCAAGGACTATCCTTCCATGCACACAGTGATTCTTTTGGGTGATTGTAGAGCCTCTGTTCAGCAGGAAAGAGGTACCTCTGTTCTTTCTTTTCTGATTTTCTTCTGTTAGTTTATGAACAAATCTATTTCTAATGCTGACCATTCAATTGCCATAGAAACATCTGATATTGGAAATCACCTGTGAACCATTTTCACATGGAATTCACCCCTATATGCCCTTTGCCCAACTTATGAGATACCTTTGCAGCCAGGACCATCATGTCATCCAGACCACATCACTCAAGAGCCTATTACAAGTCTATTACAAGAGAGTAATATTGGGAAAGGTCTATTCATAATCTCCCAGAAGAGAGTGTGATAGAATAGAAATAAAGCTATGCTTGTGAAGATGATGCAATGCCTCTTCAATAGTTTACATTATTATGAGCTATTTTTTAACACGTATACACATACACACACACACGTGTATATATATATATATATATATATATATATATATATATATATATATATATCTCCACAGAAGTAAGAAGAAGCTGTCATATCCCCTGAAACTGGAGTTACAGGTAGGTGTGAGCTACCTGATGTAGGCACTGGGAACTGAATCCAAGTCCTAAACAAGAACAGAAAATGTTCTTTTTTTGTTGAAAAATGAAATAAAAGCATTTTATGATAAAATTGAAGATTTACATGGAAAATGTTTCTGACAAAATTGAAGAAGTATATAGAAAAACACATTAAGATTGACAATTTTCATGGAAAATTAAAAAGTAAAATGGTAGACATAAAAAACCTTGCTAAATTAATTGAAAAAGGAAGTAGAAACATTTTATGATAGAATTGAAGATTTACATGGGAAATATTTCTAATAAAATTGTAGAAAAATATGAAATAACATTAAAATTGAAGATCATCAGGGAAAATTACAGATAAAACGGTAGGCATAAAAATATTTCTAAGTTGAATGAAACTGGAATTATAAAAATTTTCTGATAAAATTGAAGATCTACAAGGAAAATATGTCTGATAAAATTCAAGATATATATAGAAAAACACAATAAGATTGACTATTTCACGGAAAATTATACAGAAAAAATGGTAGGAATAAAAATATTCCTAAGTTGATTGAAAGTAGAATTATAAAAATTTCTGATAAAACTAAAGATTTACATGGAAAACATTTCTGATAAAATTGAAAAATATATAGAAAAACATTAAAATTGAAGAATATCAGGGAAAATTATACAGATAAAATGGTAGGCATAAAAATATTTCTAAGTTGATTGAAAGTGGAATTGTAAAATTTTCTGATAAAAATGAAGATTTACATGAAAAATACCTCTGATAAAATTGAAAAAATATATAGAAAAACATGTTAAGATTGACTATTTCATGGAAAAATTATACAGATAAAATGGTAGCCATAAAAATATTCCTAAGATATTTGAAAGTGGAATTATAAACATTTTCTGATAAAATTGAAGATCTACAAGAAAAATATTTCTGATTAAATTCAAGAAACATATAGAAAAGCACATTAAAAGCACTGACTATTTCATGGAGAATTATACAGATAGAATGGTAGGCATAAAAATATTCCTAAGTTGATTGAAAGTAAAATTATAGAAACTGCCTGATAAAATTGAAGATTTACATGGAAAGTATTTCTGATAAAATTAAAGAAATATATAGAAAAAAAGGTTAAAGTCACACCAAGATACTTTATATTGTTTGTGGCTATCGTGAAGGTTATCATTTCTCTAATTTCTTTCTCAGCCTGCTTAACTTTGAGTATAGGAAGGCTACTGATTTGCTTGAGTTGATTTTATATACGGGCCACTTTGCTGAAATTGTTTATCAGCTGTAGGAGTTCTCTGGTAGAATTCTTTGGATCGCTTAAGTATACTATCATATCGTCTGCAAATAGTGATAGTTTGACTTCTTACTTTCCAATTTGTACCCCTTTGACCTCCTTTTGTTGTTTAATTGCTCTAGCTAGAACTTCAAGTACTATATTGAAAAGATATGGACGGAGAGGGCAGCCTTGTCTAGTCCCTGATTTTAGTGGGATTGCTTCAAGTTTCTCTCCATTTAGATTGATGTTGGCTCCGGCAAACAAGTGAAAGATCTGTATGAGAAGAACTTCAAGTCTCTGAAGAAAGAAATTGAAGAAAACCACAGAAGATGGAAAAATCTTCCATGCTCATGGATTGGCAGGATTAATATAGTAACAATGACCATCTTGCCAAAGGCAATATGCAGATTCAATTCAATTCCCATCAAAATCACAATGCAATTCTTCATAGAGTTAGAAAGAGCAATTTAAAAATTCATCTGGAATAACTGAAAACCCAGGATATCTAAAACTATTCTCAAGAGTAAAAGAACTTCGGAGGGAATCAGTATCCCGGACCTCAAGCTGTACTACAGAGCAATAGTGTTAAAAACTGCATGGTATTGGTATAGTGACAGGCATGTAGATTAATGGAACAGAATTGAAGACCCAG
Organism: Tokudaia tokunoshimensis; assembly: GCA_036184795.1. NCBI lineage: Eukaryota > Metazoa > Chordata > Mammalia > Rodentia > Muridae > Tokudaia > Tokudaia tokunoshimensis. The sequence continues at coordinate 11,643,200 of BTHU01000009.1, read as the reverse complement.
AAATGAATCCACACTCCTATGGTCACTTGATCTTTGACAAAGGAGCTAAAACCATCCAGTGGAAAAAAGATAGCCTTTTCAACAAATGGTGCTGGCTCAACTGGAGGTCAACATTCAGAAGAATGCAAATTGACCCATTCTTATCTCCTTGCACTAAGCTCAATCCAAGTGGATCAAGGACCTCCACATAAAACCAGACACACTGAAACTAATAGAAAGGAAACTAGGGAAGAACCTTGAACATATGGGCACAGGGGAGAATTTCCTGAACAGAACTCCAATAGCTTATGCTCTAAGATCAAGAATTGACAAATGGGACCTCATAAAATTACAAAGTTTCTGTAAGGCAAAGGACACTGTCAAAAGGACAAAGTGGTAGCCAACAAACTGGGAAAAGACCTTTACCAACCTTACATCCGACAGAGGGCTAATATCCAATATATATAAAGAACTCAAGAAGTTAGACCCCAGAGAGCCAAGCAACCCTATTAAAAAATGGGGTACAGAGCTAAACAAAGAGTTCTCACCTGAAGAATATCTAATGGCTGAGAAGCACCTAAAGAGATGTTCATCATCCTTAGTCATTAGGGAAATGCAAATCAAAACAACCCTGAAATTCCACCTCATCCCTGTCAGAATGGCTAAGATCAAAAACACAGGAGACAGCAGTTGTTGGCGAGGATGTGGAGAAAGAGGAACACTCCTCCACTGCTGGTGGAATTGCAAGCTGGTACAACCACTCTGGAAAGCAGTCTGGCAGTTCCTCAGAAAACTGGGCATGACACTCCCGGAGGATCCGGCTATACCACTCCTGGGCATATACCCAGAGGCTTTACCTGCATGCAATAAGGACACATGCTCCACTATGTTCATGGCAGCCTTCTTTATAATAGCCAGAAGCTGGAAAGAACCCAGATGTCCCTCAATGGAGGAATGGATTCAGAAGATGTGGTATATCTACACAATGGAATACTACTCTGCAATTAAAAACAATGAATTCACGAAATTCCTAGGCAAATGGTCAGATCTTGAAAATATCATCCTTAGTGAGGTAACCCAATCACAAAAGAACACACATGGTATGCAGTCACTGATAAGGGGATATTGGCCCAGAATCTCGGAATACCCTAGACACAATCCGCATATCAATAGATTTCTAAGAAGATGGAAGGAGAGACCCCTGGTCCTGGAAAGACTGGATGTAGGGGAACGCCAGGACAGAGTAACGAGAGGGGGTTGAATGGAGAAAAGAGGGAGGGAAGGGGGCTTATGGGACTTTCGGGGAGGGAGGAAACGGGAAAGGGGAAATGATTTGGAATGTAAATTAAAAAAAAATAAATAATTAAAAAAAAAAAAACACAGGAGACTGCAGTTGTTGGCCAGGACGTGGAGAAAGAGGAACACTCCTCCACTGCTGGTGGGATTGCAAGCTGGTAAAACCACTCTGGTACAAGCAGTCTGTCCATTCCTCAGAAAACTGGGCATGACACTCCCAGAGGATCCTGTTATACCACTCCTGAGAATATACCCAGAGACTTCCCTGGCATGCAATAAGGACACATGCTCCACTATGTTCATAGCAGCCTTATTTATAATAGCCAGAAGCGGGAAAGAACCCAGATGTCCCTCAACGGAGGAATAGTTTCAGAAGATGTGGTATATTTACACAATGGTATACTACTCTGCAATTTAAAACAATGAATTCACGAAATTCTTAGGCAAATGGTCAGAACTGGAAAATATCATCCTTAGTGAGGTAACCCAATCACAAAAGAACATACATGGTATGCAGTCACTGATAAGGGGATATTAACCCAGAATCTCGGCATACCCAAGACACAATTCACATATCAATTGATTTCCACGAAGATGGAAGGAGAGACCCCTGGTCCTGGAAAGAATAGATGTAGGGGAATACCAGGACAGAGAAGAGAGAGGGGGTTGAATGGGGAACAGGGGTAGGGAAGAGGGCTTATGGGACTTTTGGGGAGGGAGGAAATGGGAAAGGGGAAATCATTCGGAATGTAAATTAAAAAAAAATAGAAAATACAAAAATAACAAAAAGAAAAAAGAAAAAAAGGTTAAAATTGAAGATTATCATGGAAAATTATACAGATAAAATGGTAGGCATAAAAATATTTCTAAGTTGATTGAAAGTGGAATTATAAGCATTTTCTGATGAAACTGAAAATTTACATGGAAAATATTTCTGATAAAATTGAAGAAATATATAGAAAAAATGTTAAAATTAAAGGTTATCATGGAAAATAGTAGTTAAGATGCTAGACATAAAAAAAATTACTAAATTGATTGCAAGAGGAGTCACAAACATTTTCTGATAAAATTGAAGATTTACATGAAAAATATTTCTGTTAGACTATGTTTTTGTTTGTGGAATTGAGTCCATTGATGTTATAAGGTATTAAGGAATAATGATTGTTACTTCCTGTTATTTTTGATGCTATTTTTATGTTTGTATGATTGCTTTCTTTTGGGTTTGTTGGAAAAAGATTACTTTCTTGCATTCTCTAGGGTGTAGTTTCCCTTCTCAATTTGGCATTTTCCATCTATTATCCTTTGTAGGGCTGGATTTGTGGAAAATATTGTGTAAATTTGGTTTTATCATGGAATATCTTGGTTTCTCCATCTATGGCAATTGAGAGTTTTGCTGGGTATAGTTTGGACTAGCATTTGTGTTCTTTTAGGGTCTGTGTGAGATTCTCCCAGGATCTTCTGGCTTTCATTGTCTCAGGTGAGAAGTCTGGTGTAATTCTGATAGGCCTGCCTTTATAAATTACCTGACCCCTTTCCCTTATGGCTTTTAATATTTTTTCTCTGTTTAGTGCATTTGGTGTTTTAACTATTATGTACTGGGAGGATTTTCTGGTCTGGTCCAATCTGTTTGGAGTTCTGTAGGCTTCATGTATGTCATGGGTATCTCTTTCTTTAAGTTAGGGAAGTTTTCTTCTATAATTTTGTTGAAGATATTTACTAGCCCTTTAAGTCTGAAAAATTCGCTCTTTTCTATACCTATAATCCTTAGGTCTGGTCTTCTCATTGTGTCCTGGATTTCCTGGATGTTTTGGCTCATGAGCTTTTTGCATTTTACCTGTTCTTTGACTGTTGAGTCAATGTTTTCTATGGTATCTTCAGCACCTGAGATTCTTCTATCTCTTTTATTCTGTTGTTGAGGCTTGCATCTATGACTCCTGAATTCTTTCCAAGATTTTCTATCTCCAGAGATGTCTCACTTTGTGATTTCTTTATTGTTTCTACTTCCATTTTTAGATCCTGGATGGTTTTGTTCAGTTCCTTCACTTGTTTGTTTGTGTTTTTCCGTAATTCTTTAAGGCATTTTTGTGTTTCCTCTTATAGGACCTCTACCTGTTGATCCAAGTTCTCCTTTATTTCTTTAAGGAATTTTAGTGTTTTCTCTTTAAGGGGTTTTACCTTTTGATCCATGTTCTCCTGTATTTCTTTAAGGGAGTTATTTATGTCCTTCTTGATGTCCTCTAACAGCATCATGAGAAGAGACTTTAAATCCAACTCCTGCTTTACTGGTGTGTTGGGGTTTCCTGAACTTGCTGTGGTGGGGGAACTTTGCTCTCATGTTGCCAGGTAGCCTTGGTTTCTGTTGGTAGGGTTCTTGCACTTTCCTTTCTCCATCTGGTTATCTCTGGTGTTAGTTGGTCTTTTTGTCTCTGGCTGGAGCTTGCCCCTTCTATGGGCCCGCAAGCCTGTGTCTGTACTCCTGGGGGACTAACATTCTTCTGGCAGGGTCTGTGCACAGAAGGCTATGTATCTGTCTGGATCCCTGCTGCAAATGGGGGCTAGAAGGGAATACTCCTGTCCCAGCAGCTCCATTGATCATATGTCCTGTAATCTCCTAGCTTTTCCCCTCCAGAGAGAAGGTGGAGGTCTTACCTCTGTACTCAGAAGTGAAATCCCTGCTGGGAGATCACTCTCTCTTGTTGGACCAAGCACAGAAGGCTTTGTAGCTGCCTGATTCCCTGCTGCAGAGGATGGCCAGAAGGTCAGAAAATATTCTTCTGAGTCCCTGTGAGCTAATTTATTTATGTAACCCATTTGAGATTTATTTGTTTGGTTTTTGGTGTTTATTTGTTTTAATTTTTGGAGAAATTTCTCTTATGTACACCTAGATAGATTCAAACTCATTTTGTAGCCCAGGCTGGCATAACACTTCAGCCATCTTCTTGCTTTAGCTTCTTGGGTAGTAGGCATGTACTGCCACACCTAGCTCTGGGAACACTGTTCTTGCTTAGAAATTTCAACTGCTTTGTATATATTGCAAATTTCTGTGTTTCATCAGTGAAGATTAAGTCAGGACGATCTACTCACTTCCTGTGAAAAAGTCACCATACCATTTTATCATAGGTGGAATAGAATATTAGACCCAGTTTCCCAGTTGGGCAGCTTATTTCAATGATTGTTAGTAGTATTTTTGCCCCAGTTTTTCCTTTTCTAGGTGGGTTTGGATTGTTGCTTTGGACTGCTGATCTTGCTCCTTTATGGAGGATATTACAATGGTCCTACATTCTAGGTGAGAAAATAAAATGAGAGAGAAAAATCATGTAGCTCTATTTGGCAGAAAAGTCTTCTAAGTTAGTAATATACAATATGATTTATTTGGTTAAAAATATCTTTGATTCCAGAATTTCTGACTCAATGACCCTTCATCTTATGTGGCTCCTCTGTTCTACTTATCAAATATGAATCATATGATTAAGTTAAGTGAAGCTTCTTGTGAATTTTCCCCTAACTCTCCATAACACACACAAACACACTTTTGCTCTTTAATAAGTCCCAGATATAAAACTCCATTATAAATAAGTAGAGAGTCCTCAATGATTTTAAAAGAAAGTCACTATCAGTTGCAATGTTACAAGCATATTTGTAAAAATTAAGCATTTTAGTGATATGCTAGTTGAAAATGCTACAGGATCCTTTGGTTTCACCACATTTTCTAGAGGAGATAGTCCGGAACATAGTATGTTTTAATGTTGACCTCTTGGGCCCATAATCATCAAGGAAGGAATGAAGACCTTAGAATAGTTTGGACATGATTTTAGTAAGACAGATTTTATGTATTTTCTCTTCTTTATTAGAAATACAAGCAGATAACTATAGTCAAATAACCTTAGTGCCAAGAGAATTAAATTGGTTTTAATGATAATGTGTTTGATTTTTTGCTCATTCTGAGAAGAAGAGGGTATAACCTCCTGGCTGAGAGCAAAGGGGGAATTTTTTCTATCATCCTTGCATGAATCATGACTCTTTTTAGTAATAATAATGAATATCAAATTTTAAGATGGCTAATATTTACAAGGATGTGGATCTGAAATTTCTGAGAGAGGGCTGTACTCATTATTAATCATCTACATTCAACATACATCTTCTGAGTACCTAATATCTCCAAGTTAGATGCTCAATCTGTGATAGATATATAAAGATGATTACCCAAGCAAAAGGCAAAAGAAAATGCATAATAGAAGAGTTAATTCCAAGCACATGTTTAACTAAGACATAATAGGAGTGGTACATTGGATACAGTCTCAGATACTTATCTAGTGGAAGTGAATAGAAGAGCATTTCAGAGAAAGAATAATTTTTCCATGATCCAAAAGTGTGAAGGGAGTAAGTCTTGGGTGAATTAGATAGATACCTGAAAATATTTTAAGATAAATCATAGTTGGTTTTTGGTTCTTAAAACCTTTAAAGGTTTTGAAGTCAATTCTTGTCAAGGTTTTTCTCTTTTCAGTCTTGATCATTAAGAAGTTCAATTTGTCATGACAATGATAATTTTAACTGGACTTACTGCTTAATTACTTTAGTTACCATTTGCATACAGCTTCTACAGTATTCCTCCTTAATCTCTGGTAAGCCATAAAACTGGCAGTAAAGAACTGATCTACCAAAGGACTGAGTGGTAACAGATCAATTACAGTCTCCTGAAACAGAGAATGGAATCTCATGCTGGATCCAGTCATAAGATATTTGAATACTGTAATAATGTGCCATTATAAACCTTTCTGGAATTATTTAGCAAAACCTAACATTAGGGAGTCGAAACATTGTGATCAAGGCAGGGATATGGTGATACATAGTGGAGGCCAGTGCTCTATGTTTGTTTGTTTACTTTTTTTTTTTGGTGCTGATAACTAAACCCATACCTTTGTACATGCTAGGCAAGGTCTATGGACCTCAACCTAAGTTCTTTTGCAAATTATTGTGCAGGAGAGTGGGGTTATCTTAAAAGGGAAGTTTGTATCAGAAGAAAGTTTTACATGGTGTGAAATGGTTTCACATTTATAATCACAAAATGATTATTCTTTAGTTACTTATGGAAGTAATTTTACATATATGATCAAGAATCACCACACAGCACATAATCCACATTAAATGCTCCCATGTGTTCATCCAGAAAGACTTCTCTGAGACAAATTCTTAGGTAGTGGGAAAGATAAAAGGAAATGGGAGAGAGAAGAAAAGGAAAGAAAGAAGGAAAAAGAAAAGAAAGGCGGAATAGAGGGAGCAAGGGAAAGAGAGAGAGAGGAAGAAAAGAAGTCCTGCCTTACCCACCTCTCCTTTAAGATTGTGAAGAGTCTGTTAATCTGCCAAAACAAAATCTAAAAATTGTTATGATTGATGCTTATTTTGGGAGGCTTAATAGCAGTAGAAATAAGGGTAAAAATGAAGAACAACCATTCCAGTGGTAATCACACCTTGTGTTATCATGTGGCAGTGACTGCCTTTTGAATATGCAGGTTTTTTTCATGGAATACAGTATTAAGCCACACGTCATCTGTAGTAAAACATGTTAAGACATCTTGAAAATAACTGTTTACAAACATGCTTTAAAAATAGTTGAATTCTTTTTTTTTTTTTTTTTTTTTTTTTTTTTTTTTGGTTTTTTTTTTTTTTTTTTAATTTAATTTAATTTTATTTTTTTAATTTACATTCCAAATCACTTCCCCTTTCCCGTTTCCTCCCTCCCCGAAAGTCCCATAAGCCCCCTTCCCTCCCTCTTTTCTCCGTTCAACCCCCTCTCATTACTCTGTCCTGGCGTTCCCCTACATCCAGTCTTTCCAGGACCAGGGGTCTCTCCTTCCATCTTTTTAGAAATCTATTGATATGCTGATTGTGTCTAGGGTATTCTGAGATTCTGGGTCAATATCCCCTTATCAGTGACTTCATACCATGTGTGATCTTTTGTGATAAAATCAGGGACTAGACAAGGCTGCCCTCTCTCTCCATATCTTTTCAATATAGTACTTGAAGTTCTAGCTAGAGCAATTAGACAAGAAAAAGAGGTCAAAGGGATACAAATTGGAAAGGAAGAAGTCAAACTATCACTATTTGCAGACGATATGATAGTATACATAAGCGACCCAAAGAACTCCACCAGAGAACTCCTACAGCTGATAAACGACTTCAGCAAAGTGGCCGGATATAAAATCAACTCAAGCAAGTCAGAAGCCTTCCTATACTCAAAGGATAAGCAGGCTGAGAAAGAAGTAAGAGAAATAATACCCTTTACGATAGCCACAAACCATATTAAGTATCTTGGCGTGACGCTAACCAAACAAGTGAAAGTGAAATAGTTGAATTCTTAATTCATTTGGATGAATTTGAAAAATTAGTTGCCAACTCTTCCCAAGTATCATTCCAAGTAACTCTTCACAATTACTTTTTTGGTGTTTTTTTGGAGCGGGGGTGTTGTTGTTTGGTTTTTTGCTTTGTTTTGTTTTTGTTTTTGTTTGTTTGTTTGACAAGGTTTCTCTGTGTAGCCATGGATGTCCTGGAACACCCTTTTTAGACTAGGCTGTCCCCGAATTCACCAAGACCCATGTGCTTCTGCCTACCAAGTGATAGGATTAAAGGGATGTGCCACCACCACCCAGCCCCACAATTACTATTCTTAAGAAAATTATTAGCTCATGGATATTTTCTCTGTACTGGCTATTTTTATGTCACCTTAACACAACCTAGAGTCATTCCGGAAGAGAGAAACTCAACCGAGAAAAAGCCCCCATCAGATAACATATAATTGATAAAGGAGGGCCCAGGCCAGGGTAGGCAGTGACACTTCTAGGCAGGTGGTCCTGGGTGCTATAAGAAAGCTCATGAGAGCAAGCAAGTAAGAAGCACCCCTACATGGTCACTGCTTCAGTTCCTGCTTTGAGTGCCCACCATGACTTCTTTTGGTGATAGACTGTGACCTGAGATTGCTAAGCTAAAATAGATCATATCCTCCCCAAGTTGCTTCTGGTCATGTTGTTTGTTACAGCAATAGAAACTCTAAGACGGCCATGGCCACTAATAGTTGTTTTACGTAATGCAGAGATCATTTATAGGCTATGTTGTATTCTGTGGAGCTCTAAGAGTTCCTCCATAACTCTTGGATTACTCTTTGATACACAGTTTTCCAGTGCACATTTTGTTGGTGTTTTTGTTTGTTTGTTTTTTAGAACAAAGTCATCTGAAATCCTAATATGATGACATTTGAGTTTGGGGCCTTTTATAAGCTAACTAGATCATTGAGGTGTTGTTCCCAAAACAGAATTAGTAGTTTTGTAAGAAAACAGCCCACTGGTACAATAGGGGCACACATGAAGTGGAATAACTGATCTAGTTTTAGATTGGATTTGAAGCTTTCTTCACAGGAAGGAATCCATGTCTGGGATTTTAAACCCATTCAGAAATCAATGCATGAAGAAGCCATCCATAGGTCCTCGGTGGTAATTGTTATTAAGCTAAACTTACACCAAACTGCATTTTAAATATTTATATTCAGACTCTATAGATAATGCTACTCCCATGTCTTATCTTTGCAGCAAACCAGTAAAAAGCAAGAAACTCATGGCTGCTTAAGGTGATGAGAATGAGTGACATTTGAGTGCTCAGCCCTAAGCAGGGCATTTATGCCACTACCTCTAGAGCTTAGGGAACATTGCATGAGAAGGAACATAAGAATGCAAAGGCTGGAAGATATGGAGAAGGACATAGTGGCACTCTGGTGGTCTGAATGAGAATGGCCCCATAGGTGCATATGTTTGAATGCCCAGTTCCTAGCTGGTGAAACTGTTTGCGAAGGATTAGGACATGTGGCTTTGTTGAGGGAAGTGTGTCTCTGGAGATGTGCTTTGGTGTTTCAAAAAGCCAAACACCATTCCTCAGCACTTTCTGCCTCCTACCTGTGGATACCAATGTAAGCTCTCAGCTACTACTCCAGTGACATGCCTGACTGCCTGCTGTCATCCTCCTCACCATGATGCGCATGGACTCTAACACTGCAACTTTAAGTGCTAATAAATATTTTCTTTTATAAGTTTCCTTGGTCCTTGTGTCTTAGCACAGCAATTGAAAACTACTTATTTCAGGGCAGGACATAGCCCTTGTAAACAAAGTTTCAATGTAACAGCAGTTTCCTGAACTGTACTCACATGAAACTTGACTTGCCAACTGCCAGCCAGGGACCAAGGAGGAACTCAGGGAGTCCTACCCCTTGTACTTGAACTATTAGATACTGATAGATGCTAGGGCAGGGACAATTATTTTATTCATTTTTGTACCCAACAGTGAGCCCTCCAGACTCCAAAGAAAAGTTAGTTGCAAGCCTGTGACCATATAGATTTGGTTAAAACCAGTGGGTCACAAAACAAAACACAAAGACATAACTTTGGAAAGAGACTTATAGAGGGAGAATGGTGGGTACAGGGGAGTACAAAAGAAGGATCAAGGACAGAATGCATTATATACATGAATGAAATTATCAGAGAACAACTTAATAAAAAGTGGGCATCTGGGCAAGAAGAGGAAGAATAGAAGGGATAGAGAAGGAGGAAGGATAGAAGAGAGGGAATGGAAGAGGAAGAGGAACAAGAGGGGTAGAAGAGGAGGAGGAGGAACAGAAAAGGTGGAAGAGGAGAAGGAATAGAAGAAGAGTAAGGAGAGGAGGAGGAATGGAAGAGGAGGGAAGGAGGAGAAAGAGGAGTAGGGGTGGGGAGGAGGAAAAAGGCAATGACAGATCGCTCCTCTTTCACATTCCCAAATCAAGGAAAAGCCATGGGAAGGTGAGGAAGAAAGTGACAGTATCTAAGTCAGGAAGAGAGCCCCCAGCAAAAACTAAATTATTTGTCTCTTAAAATACTTCTCTAGCTTCCAGAGGTGAGAAAATACAATTTTGTTGTTCAAGCCAACTAGACAATCGTATTTTCTAATGACAGCTTGAGTATTCTAATGGACTGAGAACTTCCATTTCTTTCTGGAAAGTACAGAATAGTGTGCCTTTTATGTTTGTCTGCAATATTCAGCATTCCAGATATATACAAGTTCTACAAGAAAGGTTAAATAATTTTTTAGATTACTCTTCAAGAAGCCTGAAATGAGTTTGGATTTCCTATGACTATCTGGCAAATAATAGACAACAAAAGGAAAGTCGAAATTAGCTTAGCTTCTTGAATAAGGTAATAAAATAAAATAGCTTGGTATCCCCTTTTCCAAGTTCTTCATGATTTTTATATTTCTATAACCATCATTATGTAGATAAGAGAATATTCTCATCATTTACTTCTGAAAAATCTTTTCATATCTAATACATTTAATAAATAAATTAGAATCATAATTACAGTTCTACAGCATCAAGCAACTTTGGAGGCCACTAAATACTTGCAACTAAAACTGTAACTTTATTTGTTATAAAGTTTCATTCTTGGAAGACTAACATATTTTACTTACAGTAAATATGCAAGAATTATGCCACCATGGAAGAACATGGATGTAGAAAAGGTTAAGTTTGAGTTCTAACTCTATGAACTTACTGCATGTTGAGATGAACACAGTGCTCTTCTGTGGCACATGTTGAGATCGACACAGTGTTCTTCTGTGATGTGTATTGAGAGGGACAGTGTTCGTCTATAACACATGATGACAAGGACACAGTGTCCTTCTGTGACATGTGTTGATGGGGCTGCAGTGTCCTTCAGTGACACATGTTGAGTGGGAAGCAGTGTCCTCTTTCACCATGTGACTTCTGGAGATGGTACTCTGGTTGGCAAGCTTAGCAGCAAGTGCCTTTACCTGAAGAATGATCTCACTGACCCCCAAGAAGTATGTTAAAGCATGTATACCATCCCACTTCACGTGTTTGCTTATATCCAGCTCTCTTTGCCACACATGAGAAACACTTGCCATATCATGGGAGTAGCTGATGTTACTGCCTTGCCAGCTCTCAGGGGCAACAATAACTGTACCAGAGCCTCCAGTGCAGGGGATAGGGGTGAGTGGCTTTATATGAAAGCATGCTCATTTAAAGACTCTGCTCTGCTTTTACTGTGAAATCACAGGTTAGCAAAAGAGAAAGCTGTATGTTATTGTGCCTGAACTTGTGACAAGTTTCAGCACCTGTGAAATGCCCCCTGCCCCCAGAGCAATCCTAGAGTGTAATTGCTCCTCAATGCTCCTTTGAAAATGGACATTAAAGTGGAGAAAGGGGGAGCACTGAAAAGTTAGCACGAACTGAAGACCTTCAGAAAATCACTCTGATTCTCATCCTAGCATGCTCAGTGAGGAGACTGAATGCATTCTTTATCAGAATGACTTCTCAGAAGACCCCTTGTTAAGACAAAGTCCTAGTGAGTAGAGAGTGATTCAGGGCTGGGGTGGTGATTAAGCTGTGGGATTATTCTTTTCTTTACCGCTTTCATTAGAATTGGGCAAAATAACATGCCAATGACATCTGATAGAGCAGAGCAAAGAACTCTGGTCAGAGTGTGAACTAAAACTGTTATTTGGGAGAGTAAATTGTCTTTCTGAACTGCAGCATGCATTCTCATGTGGCAGTCATGTCAACCTCACAGCCATAAATAAAAATCAAGCAAAGTCTGCTTTTAGCTTCATATATTTGGGTATTACTATCATTTTTCAAGGATTTGATTTTTACTTTTAATTATGTGTACTTATGTGTATCTGTGTGGGGTTTTGTGCAAGTGAGTACCTTGCCAACAAAGCCAAAAGAGTTTGGACCCACAGAGCAGGAATTAAAGATATTATAAGCATCCTTATCCCATGAGGGTCTTGGGAACTGAACTCCAATCCTCTACAAAAGCAGTAGATACTCACTGTTAACAGTTGAACAATCTCTCCTGCCCTCTTATTATTCATTTTTATTCACAATAATCTGTTTAATGTTCTATATTAGAATAGTTAATGGATCAAAGCTTAGCTTTTCTTAAAATTTCCGTTTATGCCAGAAGCACATAATTTGCATGTCTTCTGGGGTGCTTAGAAGATGCTTGGTGAATTCACAGAATAAAACTGTATTATGAGACAGTGTGAGTGGGGGTTGCAATGCCTTCATTTTATCATCCATAGTATTGGTTTGTCTCTTCATAGTGGCCTTCTGGTCTAAGCATTGAACTTAATGCGACAAGATTGCTTCTTCTTTTTTTTTTTTTTAATTTAATTTAATTTTATTTTTTTAATTTACATTCCAAATCAGTTCCCCTTTCCCGTTTCCTCCCACCCCGAAAGTCCCATAAGCCCCCTTCCCTCCCTCTTTTCTCCGTTCAACCCCCTCTCATTACTCTGTCCTGGCGTTCCCCTACATCCAGTCTTTCCAGGACCAGGGGTCTCTCCTTCCATCTTTTTAGAAATCTATTGATATGCTGATTGTGTCTAGGGTATTCTGAGATTCTGGGTCAATATCCCCTTATCAGTGACTTCATACCATGTGTGATCTTTTGTGATTGGGTTACCTCACTAAGGATGATATTTTCAAGTTCTGACCATTTGCCTAGGAATTTCGTGAATTCATTGTTTTTAATTGCAGAGTAGTATTCCATTGTGTAAATATACCACATCTTCTGAATCCATTCCTCCGTTGAGGGACATCTGGGTTCTTTCCAGCTTCTGGCTATTATAAATAAGGCTGCTATGAATATAGTGGAGCATGTGTCCTTATTGCATGCAGGTAAAGTCTCTGGGTATATGCCCAGGAGTGGTATAGCCGGATCCTCCGGAAGTGTCATGCCCAGTTTTCTGAGGAGCCGCCAGACTGCTTTCCAGAGTGGTTGTACCAGCCTGCAATTCCACCAGCAGTGGAGGAGTGTTCCTCTTTCTCCACATCCTCGCCAACAACTGCTGTCTCCTGTGTTTTTGATCTTAGCCATCCTGACTGGTGTGAGATGGAATCTCAGGGTTGTTTTGATTTGCATTTCCCTAATGACTAAGGATGATGAACATCTCTTTAGGTGCTTCTCAGCCATTAGATATTCTTCAGGTGAGAACTCTTTGTGGAGCTCTGTACCCCATTTTTTAATAGGGTTACTTGCCTCTCTGGAGTTTAACTTCTTGAGTTCTTTGTATATCTTGGATATTAGCCCTCTGTCGGATGTAAGGTTGGTAAAGATCATTTCCCAGTTAGTTGGTTGCCGCTTTGTCTTTTTGACGGTGTCTTTTGCCTTGCAAAAACTTTGTAATTTAATGAGGTCCCATTTGTCTATTCTTGATCTTAGAGTATAAGCTATTGGAGTTCTGTTCAGGAAATTCTCCCCTGTGCCCATATGTTCAAGGTTCTTCCCTAGTTTCCCTTCTATTAGTTTCAGTGTGTCTGGTTTTATGTGGAGATCTTTGATCCACTTAGAATTGAGCTTAGTGCAAGGAGATAAGGATGGGTCAATTTGCATTCTTCTGCATGTTGACCTCCAGCTGAGCCAGCACCATTTGTTGAAAAGGCTATCTTTTTTCCACTGGATGGTTTTAGCTCCTTTGTCAAAGATCAAGTGACCATAGGAGTGTGGATTCATTTCTGGGTCTTCAATTCTGTTCCATTGATCTACATGTCTGTTACTGTACCAATACCATGCAGTTTTTAACACTATTGCTCTGTAGTACAGCTTGAGGTCCGGGATACTGATTCCCCCAGAGGTTCTTTTACTCTTGAGAATAGTTTTAGCTATTCTGGGTTTTCTGTTATTCCAGATGAATTTTTGAATTGCTCTTTCTAACTCTATGAAGAATTGAGTTGGGATTTTGATGGGGATTGCATTGAATCTGTGTATTACTTTTGGTAAGATGCTCATTTTTACTATATTAATCCTGCCAATCCATGAGCATGGCAGATTTTTCCATCTTCCGAGGTCTTCTTCAATTTCTTTCTTCAGAGACTTGAAGTTCTTGTCATACAGATCTTTCACTTGTTTGGTTAGCGTCACGCCAAGATACTTAATATGGTTTGTGGCTATCGTAAAGGGTATTATTTCTCTTACTTCTTTCTCAGTCTGCTTATCCTTTGAGTATAGGAAGGCTTCTGACTTGCTTGAGTTGATTTTATATCCGGCCACTTTGCTGAAGTCGTTTATCAGCTGTAGGAGTTCTCTGGTGGAGTTCTTTGGGTCGCTTATGTATACTATCATATCGTCTGCAAATAGTGATAGTTTGACTTCTTCCTTTCCAATTTGTATCCCTTTGACCTCTTTTTCTTGTCTAATTGCTCTAGCTAGAACTTCAAGTACTATATTGAAAAGATATGGAGAGAGAGGGCAGCCTTGTCTAGTCCCTGATTTTAGTGGGATTGCTTCAAGTTTCTCTCCGTTTAGATTGATGCTGGCTACTGGTTTGCTGTAAATTGCTTTTACTATGTTTAGATATGGGCCTTGAATTCCTGATCTTTCCAAGACCTTTAGCATGAAAGGATGCTGAATTTTGTCAAATGCTTTCTCAGCATCTAATGAGATGACCATGTGGTTTTTTTTCTTTGAGATTGTTTATGTAGTGGATTACATTGATGGATTTCCTTATATTGAACCATCCCTGCATCCCTGGGATGAAGCCTACTTGATCGTGGTGAATGATCGTTTTGATGTGTTCTTGGATTCGGTTGGCAAGAATTTTATTGAGTATTTTTGCATCGATATTCATAAGAGAGATTGGCCTGAGATTCTCTTTCTTTGTCGGATCTTTGTGTGCTTTTGGTATTAGTGTAATTGTGGCTTCATAGAACGAGTTGGGTAGTGTTCCTTCTGTTTCTATTTTGTGGAACAGTTTGAAGAGTATTGGTGTTAGGTCTTCTTTGAAGGTCTGATAGAATTCTGCACTAAAACCATCTGGACCTGTGCTTTTTTTGGTTGGAAGACTTCCAATGACAACTTCTATTTCTTCAGGGGTTATAGGACGGTTTAGATGGTCTATTTGATCCTGATTTAATTTTGGTACTTGGTATCTGTCAAGGAAATTGTCCATTTCCTCAAGATTTTCTAGTTGTGTTGAATACAGGTTTTTGTAGTAGGATCTGATGATTTTTTGAATTTCCTCAGTTTCTGTTGTTATCTCTCCCTTTTTGTTTCTGATTTTATTAATTTGGATACTATCTCTGTGCCCTCTGGTTAGTCTGGCTAAGGGCTTATCTATCTTGTTGATTTTCTCAAAGAACCAACTCCTCGTTTTGTTGATTCTTTGTATGGTTTTCTTTGTGTCTACTTGATTGATTTCAGCCCTGAGTTTGATGATTTCCTGCCTTCTACTCCTCTTTGGTGTATTTGCTTCTTTTTGTTCCAGGGCTTTCAGGTGTGCCATTAAGCTGTTAGTGTATGCTGTCTCCCGTTTCTTTTTGGCGGCACTCAGGGCTATGAATTTTCCTCTTAGCACTGCTTTCATTGTGTCCCATAAGTTAGGGTATGTTGTGCCTTCATTTTCATTAACTTTCAAAAAGTCTTTGATTTCTTTCTTTATTTCCACCTTGACCAAGTTATCATTGAGTAGAGCATTGTTCAGCCTCCATGTGTACGTGGGTTTTCTTTTGTTTTTGTTGCCATTGAAGACCACCCTTATTCCATAGTGATCTGATAGGAGGCATGGGATTATTTCTATCTTCTTGTATCTGTTGAGGTCTGATTTGTGACCAATTATATGGTCAATTTTGGAGAAGGTACCATGAGGAGCTGAGAAGAAGGTGTATTCTTTAGCTCTAGGATGAAATGTTCTATATATATCAGTTAGTTCCATTTGGTCCAAGGCTTCAATTAGATTCACTGTGTCCCTGTTTAGTTTCTGCTTTCCTGAACGATCCATTTCAGAGAGCGGGGTGTTGAAGTCACCCACTATTATGGTGTGCGGTGCGATGTGTGCTTTGAGTTTTAGTAAAGTTTCTTTTACGAATGAGGGTGCCCTTGCATTTGGAGCATAGATATTCAGGATTGAGAGTTCTTGATGGTGGATTTTTCCCTTGATCAGTATGTAGTGTCCTTCTGTGTCTTTTTTGATGACTTTGGGTTGAAAATCAATTTTATCCGATATTAGGATGGCTACTCCACCTCGTTTCTTGGGGCCATTTGCTTGTAAAATTGTTTTCCAGCCTTTTACTCTGAGGTAGTGTTTGTCTTTGACACTGAGGTGCGTTTCCTGCATGCAGCAAAATGCTGGGTCCTGTTTACGTATCCAGTCTGCTAGTCTATGTCTTTTAATTGGGGAATTGAGACCATTGATATTAAGAGAGATTAAGGCATAGTGATTATTGCCATCTGCCATTCTTGACGCTATCTTTATGTTTGAGTGGTTATCTACTTTTGGGTTTGATTCAAGAAGGTTATTATCTCATTTTTTCCAGGGTGTTGTTTCTCTCCCTGTATTGGAGGTTTCCACCTATTATCCGTTGCAGGGCTGGATTTGTGGAAAGATATTGTGAAAATTTGGTTTTATCATGGAATATCTTGGTCTCTCCATCTATGGTGATTGAGAGTTTTGCTGGGTATAGTAGTCTAGGCTGGCATTTGTGCTGTCTTAGTGTCTGCATGAGATCTGCCCAGGATCTTCTGGCTTTCATAGTCTCTGGTGAGAAGTCTGATGTGATTCGGATAGGTCTTCCTTTGTATGTTACTTGGCCCTTTTCTCTTACTGCATTTAGTATTCTTTCTTTGTTTAGAACATTCGGTGTTTTGATTATTATGTGACGGGAGGTATTTCTGTTCTGGTCCAGTCTGTTTGGAGTTCTGTAGGCTTCTTGTATGTTCATCGGCATCTCTCTCTTTAAGTTAGGGAAGTTTTCCTCCATAATTTTGTTGAAGATGTTTACTGGCCCTTTAAGTTGCAAATCTTCACTCTCATCTATACCTATAATCCTTAGGTTTGGTCTTCTCATTGTGTCCTGGATTTCCTGGATGTTTTGGGTTACGCGTTTTTTGCATTTTGCATTTTCTTTGACTGTTGAGTCGATGCTTTCTATGGAATCTTCAGCACCTGAGATTCTTTCTTCCATCTCTTGTATTCTATTGTTGATGTTTGCATCTATGACTCCTGATTTCTTCCCAAGGTTTTCTATCTCCAAAGTTGTCTCCCTTTGTGATTTCTTAGTTGTTTCTACTTCCTTTTTTAGTTCCTGGATGGATTTGCTGAGATCCTTCACTTGTTTGTTTGTATTGTCCTGTATTTCTTTAAGGTATTTTTGCATTACCTCTTTCAGGATTTCTTCCTGATGACCCACGTTCTCCTGCATTTCTCTGAGCGATTTTTGTGTTTCCTCCTCATGGGATTCCATCTGTTGATCCATCGTCTCCTGCATTTCTTTAAGCAGTTCTCGTGTTTCCTTTGTAAGGGCATCTAACCGTTGATTCATTTCTTTAAGCAATTTTTGTGTTGCCTCCTTATGGGCATCCGTCTGTTGACCCATATTCTTCTGCATTTCTTTATGCAAATTTTGTGATTCCTTTGTGAGTGCATCTACCCGTTGATTCATCTCGTTAAGCGATTTTTGTGTTGTCTCCTTGTGCGCCTCCATCTTTTGATCCATGTTCTCCCGCATTTCTCTAAGCGATTTTTGTGTTTCCTTTGTAAGGGCTTCTAACCGTTGATTCATGGTCTCCTGTAACTCTTTATGAGATTTATTTGTGTCCTTCTTGTGATCCTCTAATAGCATCATGAGAAGTGATTTTAAATCCAGATCTTGTCTTTCGGGTGTGGTGGGGTATCCAGGACTTGCTGCTGTTGGAGAGTTGGGTTCGGATGGTCCCACATTACTTTGATTACTGTTAGTAACATTCCTACGTTTGCCTTTTGCCATCTGGATACCTCTGGTGTTAGTTGGTCCTGCTGCCACTGGCTGTTGGTTGGACCTCCTGTGAGCCTGCAAAGCTATTTCTGCCCCCCCTGGATTACCAGGATTCCCCTGGCACCGATTTCTGGGGCCTGCCTGCTCCTGAGTGACTTTGGAGCCCTAATGTGCTTTGCCCCAAGTGATCTTATATTGGGGAGGCCTTGCACATCTAAAGGCTCAGCCTAGTGGATTCCTGGAGCAGAGGTCGCCAAAGGGAGGCTGGCAGGCTCCTGCCCTGTGCAGGGGTGTGTGATCTCTCCTGGGGGGGGGGAGGGGGCGTCCCTCTGCCAGGCAGAAGTCCCACAGCAGATCTGGCGCGCTGGTCACTGCAGATCAGCCCAGCACCTGGGAGCAGGTTACACACAAGCTGCCTGAACCCGAAGCGATATTATGCCTGTCTGTCTCTGAGCCTGCTGGTCCCAACTACCTGGTCACTGGAGCAAAGATGGCGGAGGGCACTCTCCGTGGCGCCGCTCACCCTGTGGTCACGATGGCCCGCCGATCTGGCACCCAGACGACCACAGCGCCAACCCGCCCTCGGGCACAGAAGGAAGCCCCAACAGGCCGTGTCCCAAGTGATGTTATATTGGGGGGAGAGCCTGGGTACCGGTCTCTCCAGCGCAGTCCGCGGGAACAGAGGTCGCGGAAGGGAAGCTGGCAGGCTCCCTCCCTGCGCGGGGTCCCTCCACCAGGCAGAAGGTCCCACCGCAGAGCTGGCGCGCTGGTTACTGCAGATCAGCCCAGCACCTGGGAGCAGGTTACACACAAGCTGCCTGAAACCGAAGCGATATTATGCCTGTCTGTCTCTGAGCCTGGCGGTCCCAACTACCTGGTCACTCGACAAGATTGCTTCTAAAAAACATGAGTTGTGTATGTTGATAAATCATTATTAGGAAATTCTCTCTCTCTCTCTCTCTCTCTCTCTCTCTCTCTCTCTCTCTCTCTCACACACACACACACAACCAAAGTCAATGTTATAGTTAAATATTAAATTATTTTGGAATTCTAAGTTCTGTGATGAAGATAATCATCTATAAGTCATAGCCACTGGCTTCAGGAAGCTCACAGTCTAAGAAGAGCTTCTACTTTCTCTTCCAAATATGCCCAATCAAAAGCTAAATAATTACCTCTCAATTCTATGAAAGCTTTTGTATAATCCCTAGAACATTTTTCTTTCTTACTTCATATCCCAGTCACTGCCTGTCTTTACAGAATGCAGTGTAATATTTTGGTATTTTTTATACACTGTGTGTTAATTGATGCAGAATCTTTGGGTTATCTGTTATTTCAAACATATTTCATTTCTTCATGATAAAAGCATTAAAAACCCTTTCTTCTGTCTATTTTAAACAATTTGGTATAAAATTTTTAAGGAGGATCACCATTGTATAATAAAAGCCTAAATCTCATCCCGACTGGAGTTTGTACCCATTCACCATCTACCCTCTGCCTCATCCTTCCCTCTCCTCTGCCTTGCCTAGTAACCACAATGCACAAATCTACATCTATGCATTCACCTTTAAAATGGATTAAATCACACAACATTTGTCTTTTAGATAGATTCCTTTAAAGTCATTCTGTCTTGGGGAATGGATAATGAAGACATATCAAGGGAGTGGGTTAAAATCTGTTACCTGTAATCTATGTGCCAATAACTGTTTTGGACACTATGCATTCATTGTTTTAATTTAACGCCAAAAACCAATACCATGGGTTGGATTGTGAAATGTTGCCTTTTTGGTTGTAACAAAACAACATATGGCATTCTCAGAATGGTGAAATTACCTTGTTTGAGACCAGATACCCAGTAAGTACTGGAGATGAGATTTCAGTTACTAACAAAGGCAGAAGGTATACTTAATTTAACTTATGTTTAATTTGTCAATCCAAAATAAGTACTTTGAGTATCTTGATTTTTTAAGGAATATTTTCTCTCCTCAAATATGTTTTCTTGTGGCCATTGAACCCCAAACAATTCTAGATATAGATGCCTCCATTCAGGACAAGAGATGTACCCATTCCTCTTATGCAAATAACGAGGAAAAGAACCAACAGTTACTTCTAAGGTTGTGAGTGTGTCCTACCAAAAACAAGAAAATGTACCTGACACTCATTCCGTGGTAAAAATGAAGTGTAGAATTCAATAATCAAGATTCATTTATTCTTTCACTCAGCAAGTATTAGTGATTATCCATAATACTCCCTAATCAGTCTTAATATTTTATCAAAAAGCCTCAAATGATTCAGATTTGTTAGTTACAGGTAGTAGGAGACCAAATTAATATGGCCTAACAAAAACACAAATCAAAAGTATGGGTATGGATGATCCAAAATAAATAAGACAGGTGAAAAGATGGCAAGTCTCACTATTTTATTTTATATATTGGAATGTTGTTTTGAAACAGGTCTTCTAGTCATGGCTGGCTACAATTTGCTATGTAGCCAAGGACATCCTCCTGACGCAGATGCCTGAGTACTGGGATTATAAGGATAAATTACCATGCCTAAATAGTTTGTATCTTAAAATATGTGTGTGTGTGTGTGTGTGTGTGTGTGTGTGTATGTGTGTGTGTGTGTGTGTGTGTGTGTGTGTTCTTGTAAATTAATTTGGTTTTTACAGGCCACGAGCTCTCACATGACCATTTCTAGGAGCAAGGATGTTTTGCACTATAGTTTGGAATGTACATATGAATTCTCAGCTATTGAGTCAGCATTCACAGTATCTGTAAGTTCACAACACATAAATTCTCAGCAAGGAGAGAAGAGTTTGAATAATGAAGTTGTTGGCAACTGATACTTACTCAGGGAGGGATAATCAGTTTTCTGTAAGGGTATGGCTCCTGGTGGATTGACCATGCTCCAGTGGTAGGGCACTCATCCAAGAATAAATGGTATCATTAATTGAAGTTGACAACCCAAAGTAGTGTGTATAGTAAAGTGATGGTGAATCTGACAGGAATGTGAGAAGGAAGGAAATATGACCAAAATGCATTGTATGAAATTCTAAAAGAATTAATAAGAATGAAAAAGTAAATGAAAAGAGTGTTATCAAGAAAAAGAAAGAGGGCCTTTTAAGAATATCAAGAATTTTCTGTTTTCTCATCTCTATAAAAAAGAAGTAAGTAATTGTGGTTGGCTTTTAAAACATTTTTAGCTAGCCCCCAGTGATGAACATAGGAAACCACTATTTCTCCCAGAGCAGTGCCTAATGCTACAAAGGGCATCTACTTTTATCACCTGTGAGCCTGTATTCACTCTTCATGGCTCCAGGGCAAAAATAATTCCAGTATCTATGTGAATCTTCTATTCATTTTATGAGATAGTCAATGCTCTTAACACAATGGCTGGCATATAAGCAATTATAAGAACAAATAATTATTAAAATTTGAATAAGTACAACTAGAGTTAAGCCTTTTTGAAATTTTTTGTAAATTGCTTTTAACTTTCCAAAAATGTTTACGCTAGGAATCTGTACCTTTGAATGTCATCCTCTGAGAAGATGCCTATGACACCAAGCACACTGCAGCTCAACACCATCCTGGGTGAAGATTTGCTGCGATTGAATGTGGATGTGCTGATCTCTGTGCTCCTAGATATGGAGCTGTTAATCTTTTCTCCAGAGCTGGATGCAGGCCCAGGCTGCCATGCAGCACTGAGTGATGCCATGCCAATTCCAGACAAGGTCTTTATTGCTGGAAATGTTGCATAATGACAGTTTTATTCATGTGAAAACGCAGAATACATTTCAGCTGTATGAAATTGTTTATGTTCATCAGAAATGTTATTTGTCTTCACAAAGTCTGGTTTCAATGAACCAGCTATGTAATGGATATTAAATAAACATGGAATTTTACATGTTCATAATATTTGGTTTCTTGTTGTGATTTTGATGAACTATACTTTCAAGCATTGTCAGTTCATCCTTATTTACAAAGAAACGTTTACATGTAGTAGAGTGTTGCAATGACTGGCTTTATTTTAAATAAGTCAACTTTTCTGTTCAATGTTTAATGTGCAGCTGACTCAAAATGTTCTTTTAGGCCACATTTACATTGCTTTCTGAATAACACATACTATATTAGTTTTTACTTTATATCATGAGTCATATAAACCAAAGACATTCTTATTCTATTTTTATGTATTTTGCAAGATAAATAATATATAAATCACTAATAAAACTAAGGAGCTCATATTAAAAGACTCAAAAGACCCAATGAGAATGATCTATGGAAACTTATTCTCTTAAAGGAAATGTTTCAAAATTATTTTATATAAAATTAACTTTGTTCTATGAAGTCTTGACAACAAATATAAAACAAAAAGTTGGAGCTCCTCTGTCTTGCATATTTAAGGAAATAAATGAATGAATACTTCCTAAGCTGATGATTTTTATGTTTCATAATAGAAAAATATCAGATGGCTAGCAAACACCCTGCCAGCACAGCTTTGTTTTGGTTGCTTATTTAAGATAAAATTTCTCTTCACTCTATATATACTTTTTGTATTTTTAAAGTGTTATGGATTTATTTATTTTTGTTTGGCAATTCAGAGAAAGAAGTAGCATTCATTACTTTTTTGAAAGGTGATAATGAGTTGACCGTGAGCCCTGTTCCTTTCTTCTGTCACCTTCTCTTTAAAATGAGCACCTGCCGTACCAGTACCCATTTATTCTCATGAGATAAAAAAAAAAAGAGCAAGAAAATGAACAATCCAATCACTAAGCTTCCTTTAGCCTTTAAAGAACTTCTTTAAAACAACCACTCAGGTCACACGTGGCCACCTAATCATTGTGGAGGAATGTGTGCACCACACTGCTGTTGAGGGAGACACTAGAAGATTCTGAAGAGGAAACATCTGACTGCTTACATTTAAAGTGGGCTTTCCATACTGTGGAAGAATTGTCTCATTATTGGCTCCTTGTCTTTGGTTTGGAAGTTGGGGTGATGGTAGACAGGGAGAAAGAGAAGGAGGAGGAAACAGAGTAAACTAAAAAGCTGAGAAAGAAGAATAGAGGAGAAACTACTAGAACATTCATGACAAATGTTTGTGTGTGTGTAACTACATATCAAAGCTTCTAGCATCAACTTGCATTAGTCAAAAGGATTTCATTTTAAATGCCTTTCCATGATACTTCCTAGATTAGGTTACTTTGTGGGTGACTAGCCTCCTCCATTCCTAGGATTCTTTTCTTTTGACTTGTTTCATTTTCCAGCCAGTGACCTTTCCCTGACCTCAGCCTCACTCTGAGGTCACCTTGCTGGAGCCTTAGTATAAAACTGAATAGAAAGCTTGCCAGATTGTTGGCACTGGATAAGTGGTGCTGAGCACAATTGCCCTTTTATGAGTGGGAGGGCAGCTTCCTCTCCTGAGGCTCAGAGCTATGGGCTGCCTGATACCCCCTTTCATTTTGTTGTCCAGTAATTTTCCCTCTGGCCAATTCTGCAATCCGGTGGTCTTGCAGGATGATGGCATGTACCACTGATGCAAGAAGGGAAGAAAGATCTTTGGCAGGCATCAGCAAAACTTTAGGCCATGCTCAAATCATGCATTCTATAGAAGTAGGTCAATTATTTGCCTCCAGGCAATTAAAAACTCCAGTGCTTAAGCTTAATTTACTTATTTTAAAATTTAATGTTGCTATTGTATTACATTATATTCTTTTGAAAATCATTGCCTGAACACTTAACTATACTATACCTGCACTGCAGTCTGTTCATAAAATGTCCTTGGAGTACCTTTTCCTTCAACATAGAAGCAATACAACTGTGAATCTACCAGAGGGATAGACAGTTTTGATGACTATGACTGAGGAAACAATCTGTCTAATGGGTCCTAAAGCTGAGATTCCAGGTCTACAGTGATGTAGTTCAGATTGCTGCAACAAAATACTTTACATTAGACAATATATGCATAAAAGAAATTTGTTTCTCCTGGTTCTAGAGGCTAGGAGATCCAAGACTAAGGGCTAGCAGATATATAACTGATGAGTGCCTCCTTTTCTTGTTCATAGTGTCACATAGCTTGATGTCAATGGCTTGGCAAAAGAGTTCAACAAACTCCTCAGACTTCTTAGAAGGTTATCAACTTGATCTCTGTATTCTTTGTGCTCATAATTCACTTGCCTCTTAAAGATTCTACCTTTGTGCACCTCAACATCATATTAAGGACTTGTTTTCAACATTTGGAGCCAGCCAAACACTGAGAGTACAGAAGGTAGAAATCAGGCTATGACATGTGCTATTGAAATTAAAGTCTAGTGTCTTAACCTCTTATGAACAGAAGCATAGTAAGACTGACAATCTCTAAGGCCACCACTGTACACTCTGTATTTGTTCCCATCCTAAGGATGTAATACAAAGAGAGAGTAGAAAAGAAAATGAGGTGTTCATAGGAGACAAAATTAACCATCTTGCTATCCAACTTCATCAGGTCTTGGAAAAATAGTACTTCAAATTATTCTCAAATAGAGTTTTGTCCCATATTTGGGTATTTAATTAAACCCAAGGTGGTGGGAAGGTATGGAAGTTTTAATACCATTTTGTTATGCAAAGCATTCATAAATATTTTCAGCAACATTAGGTAATTCTATATCAAACACACTTGTGATTCCTATTGGTCTGGTTGTGGCGCCACAGAACACAACCATCAGTCAGTGTTAGCTCCACGCAGACACATTGTTCCCTGTGCACGCTAAAGCAATCAGACGAGTCTGCAAATGTTCTTCAAAGAATGCATCTAGAATATTACTTTGTTAAACATTTCCTTGGCATTCATTCTATTTTCCTCTTTGAATTGCTGCATTTAGTTTTGTAATGACCTTCTATGGCAAGAAGGTTTTATTAACTCTTTGATCTTCTAGGTTTGGGATGAAAACAAAAGAAATATAAATGAGCACTTTGTGCACTGTCTTGTAGAGACTAGGAGGAAAAAAGAAATATGTTTTCATCAAAAAGATTGGTTTGTGTAGAGACTTTCAGCTTTTCCCATTCTTCTCTCCCTTTGAGCAAAGTGGTTATCAGGGTCGTACATGCATTTGTTATAACATGTTCTGTGTAACAAAGTCTTTCTCTTCTCTGTGGGGCTGGGAGCTAAGGGTAGGGTCATGTAACTCTTTGTGAGTTTTTTAAAGGCTATTATCTATCCTTGTTTCCCTCTAAATCTGAGCACAATTCTTCAGAAATCTGCCACTGAATTTACAGGACAATGGAGGTGTGTTTCCAAGGACTCTTTGCTTGTGTGTGTGTCCATGTGAGTGGAGAAGTGCAGAGCATCCCCGAGATACAGTTTCTGAAAAAAAGAAAGTTTTTTTTTGTATCAAAATTCTGTTATTTCACTTCATTATAATTGTGCCCACATATTCTGGAATATGTGGACTAGTCCCTATTATTTAGTCATGTTGTTTCTGACAAACATAACTACCATTATTAATATATGAATGACCACTTTTTGAATCTGTCTTTATTTTTTCTAACCCTTCTCAGTTCCTTTTATATACTCACTTGACTTTGCCTCTTTAGTCTTTATTATAACACTGGAAAGCAACTTTGGGTATTACAAAATACTCAAGGTGGAAACAGTCAGTTTCCAGAACAAACATTTTCCTTTTTCATGCTCAGAATCAATCATTTATCAAGCAATGCATCTTCTTTAAGATCTTAACATTTGAAACTCTGTTGTTCAATCAGAAGTAACCTGACATAAAAACTTGAAACTAGACATGTGCTCAGAATATTGCCTGTTAGGTTGAAATGTGGTAGGTTTATTTGGAACAGTAAACCATAAAATAACATTTCTTGATGGCTTTTTCAATCATCATTATTGTTATTTATCCTTCCCTCCTTAGTATTTCCATCCCTGCTGAATAAATATTATATGTATATATGGGAAACTATTTTCTGAGTCACTGTTCAGGGTAGCTATAATCCTCAATAGGATGAAATATAAGGTATTGCCAGTGCTTTTGGATATCTTCCAGAACGTGAAAATTAAATCCTATTGCTAGAAACACTGCATGTGTAAGACACAAGACATGGAGGAATTGAGCTGTAACTGACCTGGAAGCCTCTACCTGAAGATTTGTTCCCATAGTATCTGAAGGTGCTATACAACCCACTAGAAGACAAAAACAACCTACAAAGCCTATAAACCACAACAATAACTATCATGGCAAGATATACTCAAGTGCAATAATGTTGCTTTTATGTTGCAGATAATCAACAACCACCCAACTGGACCTAAGTCCCACTCTATAAAAAGGAATTCATGTCTGGTACTGCAATACCTAGTTAACTACTGGTTGAGGTCATGGACCTTAGAGGAGAATCTACTACTGTTGCAATCACAAACTAGTGCAATTCCCAACTACATTCTAAATATTTATGCACAATATTTATACATAAAGTTAAGTGTAGTTATTACCTCTCATTTGAAAAGTTTCATTTTGCAGTAGATATAGAGAAACACAGATTTCTAACTGGCTAAAAGGCATAGAAAAAATGACCATGGGTGTTCATCTTCGATTGATCAATATATGACACAATGTCTACAATTAAAGTCAGAACATAGCAAAAAAGGGGGTTGTAGAAGTCAGGGAACCAAAATATCTGCTACAGGATAGTATTCTCTATGTAAGACAAGTCCTCAGGGAGAGGCTTCCAGGATGGTGTTCTCAATGTAAGCTGCTTCCACAAAATCTTACCAATATGGTTTCCTGCACAATGGGAATACCAGTTGACAACCCAGCATGGGTGGAAGAAATCCCATGAGGTTCCATCCATACATGAAGAGCTACAGGCAATTAATTGCTGCTGATAGAAGGGGAATCAGCTTTCTCCAAGAAGAAGACCCCAGAAACATTATTCAACCCCAAGTGGTCATTCACAAACATGTGTACATATGAGCAACACTAAATGAACTCAGCAGGCAGAATATATATTATATAAATAATATTTAAATATTAAATATGTTTGAATGTTTTTTACTTATACATGTTATATATGCATATATACACATGTATGATACACATATACATATATGTATATGTGTTACATATAAAAACATAAAACAACAGTGAAAAAGTTATAAAATTGATAGAGAAAATTTGGGGCCATTTAAAGAGATGGAGAGAGCATTGTATGTGTTTCACCTAGTTTCATTTCATTTGGCCCTATTCTCCTTTTGATTGACTCATTAAAGACTAACCACTGTGTTGTTTGTGTACTGAATGTGTGACTTCTAGAAGTGAAATAAGCAGGAGTTTAGTTGCTTTAATCTCATGATTCAGACCTAGAAAATCAGACCTCACATCAGAACCTATGCCTCTTTGCTTCTCTACAGACCTCCCATCAGAACACACTCTTCCTCATTTTTATTCTACTTTCATTTGCTTGCCTGAGTCAAAGGATTAGGAAAGAGTGATCAACAATTGATAATGGAAACCACAGATTTCATCCTAGCATGATGAAACTCATTGTTTCCTTAAAACAACAAATGGCAAACCCACCCTGTCCTAACTGGTTGCCTTTCCAAAGTGGAAAAAATCATTGTAGTTAGGTTTCTGCCATGTTGTACCATACATTATGGTTTTCAAGGCTGACAGCTGACTTATGTTCTGCAATAGATATTTTGTAATGCTAATAACCACAAATATTGAGATCAGTAAGATTACCTGCAGTAGGAATTTCTATATACTTACTTTAAAAGCATGCCAATGGAGTAGCTGTGATCCTAAAACACCTTAAACTGAAAAACACATGGGGAATGTTTGTAAACATTCTACTAAAATACCTTATAATAGAACCAGTAATAGAACAATCGGTCTTTACATGTGTAAAATAATTTAACTTTAGGTAGAAAGCAAGAAGATGAAGACAGTAACTGAGAACAATTACTTAAGAAAAACATGATGTACTATTGTAGACATGCTGAAATTTGAAATCTTGATTGTTTTCAAAATATTGGGATAGAAGAAATCAAGTTACCTACAGAATTCTTTTCTCTTTCTGTCTTTGGGTGTCCTAATATCTATTTAAGACAGAGTGTTCCAGAACTTACTATGCTGCCAAAGCTGGCTCCGCAGACTCTGGAAGAGTAGTGAGTGCCCCAGAGACATCTCTCTAGCCCTTGAGAAAAGTTTTAATTTCCTTGAAGCTTGTAGAGAAAAAGCATGAAAGGCCTCTAGATAAATTTGAGAAATTAATTATGTATGGCTATCACATCTACTTCCGAAAATTCTACCAAAATGATAGCCAAAGACATTTGCCATTAAGAAAAGAAACTGAGGTTAGATCTAGTGGTCACATGATTTCACTGTTTGAAGACAAAGTAGTACAGTAGTCAGGGCAGAAGGATGAAGCTAAGCTTTGATGAATCAAGAAGCCTGAGGGATTGAGTACAGACTGGAGAGTGAAGAACATGGGCAAGAGCTAGGGAAGTATGTATAAATTTTAATACTTACTAGATGTACTACTAGATCATCTTGTTTATACACACACACACACACACACACACACACACACACACACACACACACACACCAGTCTCTCTTCTGAGAAACAGAATGGCCCTAGTTCAGACTAAATGACTCTATGCAAAGCAAAGGACAAGAAACTGAAGTGAAATAAATCCAAGTTTAATAATGACCCATAAAACCTATAGAATTCCCTTTACCTTTTCTGAGTTTGTTGGCAAAATGCTGAACAAAAGGGATTCTCCTTCCTAGGCAGGATTTTTCAAGATGTTTCTCTGGAGAAACTGAATAAATCTTAAGAAAAGATATATACAAACTGAAATTTGGGCTTCCTTAAACTCCAGAGAGGCAAGTAACCCTATTAAAAAATGGGGTACAGAGTTAAACAAAGTGTTCTCACCTGAAGAATATCTAATGGCTGAGAAGCACCTAAAGAGATGTTCATCATCCTTAGTCATTAGGGAAATGCAAATCAAAACAACCCTGAGATTCCATCTCATACCAGTCAGGATGACTAAGATCAAAAACACAGGAGACAGCAGTTGTTGGCGAGGATGTGGAGAAAGAGGAACACTCCTCCACTGCTGGTGGAATTGCAAGCTGGTACAACCACTCTGGAAAGCAGTCTGGCGGTTCCTCAGAAAACTGGGCATGACACTCCCGGAGGATCCAGCTATACCACTCCTGGGCATATACCCAGAGGCTTTACCTGCATGCAATAAGGACACATGCTCCACTATGTTCATAGCAGCCTTATTTATAATAGCCAGAAGCTGGAAAGAACCCAGATGTCCCTCAACGGAGGAATGGATTCAGAAGATGTGGTATATCTACACAATGGAATACAACTCTGCAATTAAAAACAATGAATTCACGAAATTCCTAGGCAAATGGTCAGATCTTGAAAATATCATCCTTAGTGAGGTAACCCAATCACAAAAGAACACACATGGTATGCAGTCACTGATAAGGGGATATTGACCCAGAATCTCGGAATACCCTAGACACAATCCGCATATCAATAGATTTCTAAGAAGATGGTAGGAGAGACCCCTGGTCCTGGAAAGACTGGATGTAGGGGAACGCCAGGACAGAGTAACGAGAGGGGGTTGAATGGGACTTTCGGGGAGGGAGGAAACGGGAAAGGGGAAATGATTTGGAATGTAAATTAAAAAAAATAAAATAAAATAAATAATAATAATAATAAAAAGAAAATACTGGCTCACCAGTTAACCTACTATGAGTGAAGTTTAAGCTCTAAATTCAGATACTTTATGCTGCTTTATAAAGATCCACTTTTAAACATGAGTGGGCATTAATGAATCACTTAATGTTTCTGGAATGTTTTGGACATGAAAAGCAGGTACAAGAAAAACTAAAACCTGAGTGACTCAATGATCAGAGAAAAAAGTCAGTTATTTTGAATTAGTATCTTCACATATAAAAGGGAATGTTTCCTCAAATAAGGACAAACACCAAAGAAAAAAATAATAAAAATAAAATTTAAATATAAAAACATGACAATAAACAGTCAACAAACAGTTGAGAGGATAAAATTAAATAATCCATGAAGTAGAAAAATGCAAAGAAAAAGAAAAAAGATATAACTAAAAGGTATCTTTTAGCCTATAGCAAGATATTCGTCATAGATGCTCAAGTCTTCATATAGAGCTCTGTAGTATTTTCCATACATTTACACAATTCTATTTAATTTTAGCCATCTGTGTATTACATGTGACTGCTACTACAATGTCAGTGCTAGGTAAATAGTTGTCTGTATTCTTAAGGGAATTATGATAAGAAGAAGTCTATGTATTCAATAAAACACAATTTAAAAATATCTACTCCTGTTAGTTATATACAAGGATGAGAAAACTTCAGATAAGGAAAGTGGCTGTAATTGATGTGCCAGGGAAAGACATTCTTTTTGCAGTAATGTTCATGAGTTAATAGTGTTATCTCATATGGATTGGGTTATGATTGTAATGAATTTTTAACAGAAGAGAATGCTACAACTTATAGAGAAGGGCCTTTTGCAGAGCTGAGAAAATGTCAAGCTCAATAGTCCAGAATTGAATAAACATGATTTTCCAATAATACAAGGATTTGGGGCTGGCCCACTTCTGGCCTAGATTCAGGGATTTTTATGGAGGGAAAACCGTTATGGAGATCACTTTAGGAACATGGTGATCTTTATGGTCCCATGAGGCACCGAGACAACTAATGAGCTACTCACAACTGTAGAGCTTTTATATTCTGCTTATTAAATGATTCTTCGCACACGTAGTTATCATGATCCTGCTTTCGTCCTGATCTGCTCAAATTAGAGACAGACAGAGAGAGCAGCGCTATGCAGCCAGGCTGGCCTTGAGCTCAGGAATTTTCTAAGCCTCCTGCATACTGGAACCACATGTGCACACTGCCAGCTGAGACTTTAGGTCTTCAATATATCAACCCACAAATGCACAGGATGAGTCTCACATTCCTCCTGACTCAGCCTCCCAAGTCCTTGGAGTACAGACATGTATTATTATGCTTGTCTTATTTTATGAATATTATTTTTAATTTAGTAATACCAAAAAAAACCCCAAATATCAGTAATGATGTCTGCACCCAATCTTCATCTCCAGTAAAACAGGTGATGGTTTGGAATTGGGGAAACAATTCTGGGTAGATAGAAAAAAGAAGTGTGATCCAAAGGAGAGTTCTGGCTTGGAAATAGGGACTAGGGAGAATAATGGATGGGTCTGAAGGAATCTATATTCCCTTCTGCTTCATTGTGAGACAATCTGGTCCTAAATACACCATCCAAAGCTAGGTTGTAGTGAATAGAATAGATGAAAAGGAGAATTTGGGCTTCCAAGTTTGCCACAAGAGAAGGAAATTCAGCACCAGAATATATTTAGGGCAGCAATATGAGAGTCAAGGAGAAAATCAAACTACTACACTTATCTCAAAAAGATTTCATCAATAAAAGTTTTAAAGTCAGCCGGGCGGTGGTGGCACACACCTTTAATCCCAGCACTTGGGAGGCAGAGGCAGGAGGATTTCTGAGTTCGAGGCCAGCCTGGTCTACAAAGTGAGTTCCAGGACAGCCAGGGCTACACAGAGAAACCCTGTCTCGAAAAACAAAAAAACAAAAAAAAAAACAAAAAAAAAGTTTTAAAGTAAAATTGGCAAGTAAACAGTTAAACAAAGACTTTAACACCCAAATTATTTAAAGTTGTCTAATACTAGTGTTGCTCCATTCCTTAATCTATTGATCATAGAAATAGAATCAAACATTACAAAAATCTTTTGAGTGGCTTTATGAGACTAAGCTGTTCTCAGCAGCAGAAATTCGAAACCCTTGCCCAGTATGTGTCCCTTCACACTTGCCAGGAAAGAGGATGCATTTCCTTTGGAGGCAGTGAACAAGGTCACCCTGGCCCAGGTTGTCAGGAGCTAAAATAGTAACAGACACTTGTCTAAAGGGAGATGACAATATCTTTATTAGAGATTTCTAACATTTCTTTGAAAAGAAGCACTAGAGACCTTTAGAGATTTATTAAGGTTTGAGAACTATGATGTAGATTGTTTTACTTAGCAAATGTCCATATTTATGCATTTATTGCCAACTGAGCACTTTTGTTAAAGATGAACAATGCAGAGAGGTCTACTCCAATGGGTGAGTACTGGCTGGACTTGCCCCAGAAGCAACAGTTACAATATGACATAAAATCCAGAAGAGACCTGGGCAGGTTTTTATAGAAGGCTTGAATGACTAGAATCTTCCATAATGGTTGATGTGGGGGAGGGGTTTTATAAACCAACAGGGAAGTCATCTATTGACAAATGCTGTGAAGACTTGTCATTTGGAGATCAATGGTAGTTTTTGAAATACAACAGCTTGGGCAATGGAGCAACTACTTTTCCTCCTTGGCTCTTGGTTTTCTCTGTGAAAACATGGAGTTGGGAAGAGGTGCGAGTAATATTTTCTATACTGTGCTTTTGGATCCCCATATTTTTGGAACATAAATATACACAGTTTAAAGAAATCTGGATCAGTTTTATTATTTGTTAGTTACAACTAAAAAATGTTAACAGAGAGTCATCTTCTTATAGCTCAAACTTCCAACATATTTTAAAAAGAAACGAAATGCTGCAAATGAATTTCTGTTAATCTGTTAACCTGAAAACAAGTATTACCCCAGGCCTTGGAGAAGAGATAAATGGTGGGCAGGATATGAAAAATGTATGGTACCGTGGCAGTTAACCATGTCAGGAAGGTCAACAAAGATGCCATGGAAAAGATGCAATTCTAGGAGATGAAATAAGGCAAGGATATAGCATGGCTTGGGACTGTCTGTGTTAGGAGCATAAGTATGGAAACAGAAACAGAAGGTCCCTATCTTCATGGAGCTGAAAGCCTAGCAAAGGACGTGCACAAGCACATTATTCTAATACAATGGCAAAAACACCTATGATAGAAGAGTGTCTATGATTAATTGTCTAGGAAATACATGACAATGGTACTTCTTCCCAGTTGAAAGGGTCAGGAAATGTTTACAAGACTGGCTTATACCTAAATTATAAGTGTCAGGATCAATATCAGTTCACAGAAATAGTAGATGTTAGGGGAGGGGTTAGGAGTGAGGGAAGAATCTATAAGTTGAGAGGAAATTAGCAGAGGGCCTGAATTCTGTTCCTTCTTTTAAGATTCATATCTTTCTCCTGAACTGAACCTTAACTTTTTAAAAAATTAATTGTATTTTTTTACTTATTCACTCACTGCCTCCCTCCCAGTCACTCCCTCCACTTTTCCTCGGAGCCGGTGAGAGCACTCCTAGTTATCTCCCTCACCCTGACACTTCAAGTCCCTGCAAGACGAGGCATTTTCTTTCCCACTGAGGCCAGACAAGGCAGCCCAGCTAGAAGAACATATCCCACTTACTGGCAACAGCTTTTGAGATAGCCCCCCTTCCAGTTGTTCAGGACCCACATGAAGGTTAAGCTGCACATCCGCTACATATGATCAGGGAGACCAGCCCCAGCCCGTGTATGAGCTTTGGTTAGTGGTACAGAGTGTGAGAGACCCAAGGGTCCAAGTTAGTTGACTCTGCAGGTCTTTCTGTGGAGTTCCTATCCTCTTTGGGGCCTGCAGTTCTTCACCTTGCTCTTCCATGAGAGTCCCCAAGTCCATCCACTGTTTGGCTGTGGGGATTTATATTTATCTAAGACAGCTGCTGGGAGCCTCTCAGAATACAATATGTTCCTGTCTGTATGGTTCAGGAGTCTGATGGAGGTAGGGGAGAGGCATTGAGAGAATGGAGGTGCCCCTCCCCCTTGAACCTTAACCATATTACACAGCCCCTTTGCTAACCCAGAAACATAGCAAAAGATAACAGAGAAGAGGAAAGAATTATGGGTTCAATTTAGGACCCAGAAAGTTGAATAATCTGTGAACCTCTAAGTACTTTTCTCAAGAAGACACCATGTACAAACCATGTCGGAGAACTTGGATGTGTGTGATTCTTAGCAAGAAAATGATCAATGGAAGGACAAAAACCAAAGCACAAGCCAGGGAGCAAACAGTGTAAAGAACAAAAGAACCCTGGAGAAATTCTTTAAATGTAAAAGAAATCAGCAAATTCCATGTCTTAGGTGCCACACTTAGCAAATGTTTCAGTAGGGTGGTCAAGCATGTTGGGTACCTTGAGGACTACAAGTTACCATAAGAGCTCTGGGAATTAGGGGGAAAAGAAAATTTCATCATCTTGAAAATCTCAAGATGAAATTTCACTGTTCAGGCAATTTCTCTAAACAAAAGACTTCCATTGGTAGTTTCAGGGTAAACATCAGAGAGGCGAGTTCTAGACCCTGAACTCACAGAGCTCATTGATCCCACTAAACAGACATAAGCAGATTTTTTCAACACTAAGTTAAATTCAAGAAATATGAAATTGTTAGTAGGGTATAGATTGTTTTTTAATTCAAAGCAACCTAATTTAATTCCATAAGAGAAACATGAATTACAACCATTTAGGTTATCCATTTTTTGAACAATAAAAAATACTAATGAGAAATTTACTGCCGTCAAATTATCTAAGCGCTAAACTATCTAAGCACACACATTAGGAAATAACAGGGCAATCTCTTCTTCCTCTTTTAATCTTTACATTTGCATTACATTTGAAAGTTAGCCTTAAAATGATGTCCTTATTAAATTATTGTTATTTTTTCCTCATTTTATACATAAAATGTGTACATGAACTCCAGAGAGTTTGAGTTGCTTTTTCCTAGCTTACTCAGCACCTCAAAATGTTATATCTCTATGATCTCTGAGAAACAGGCAATCAGCATCACCTCCATGATCCTTTTCTGATTTCAAGCATCTCACCTAGAAAATGGAGCCTCAAAGTGGGCTAGGTGGTCTGAGTATGGGACAACCATATGAGGTCTATCCAGAGACCCACTGATTTTCTCTCATACCCTAAAACTGGTGTCATCTAAGATGACCTGCCTCCTGCCCACCCCTAAGCTAGCATGCTTGGAATGCTGGTTACACAAAGTAAGGTAACACGTATTCATTTTATGTATAAATGTCACTCCCATGTAGTCCAGTCTCTACCAGTGTAGTACATAAAAGAGCATTGTGAAAGAAAGTTGTCTTTGTGCAAGTTGGTTGCCATGAGACCTTTAACACACTAAAGAAAGGTTAAGCACTTTCTACCTCTTAGCAGATCAGGGCATGTGGGAAAATAAATGCTGCTTGTTCACCCTTTCACCAGTGGGCCTTCTGAGACTCACTCTTAACTTTCACAGTGAAAACCAACAGAAGATCTCCTTGCAGACCCCCTTGTTAGTCCAACTATTATAGTGCTATACCCCTTTCACCAAGTGATGGGTATAGGTGGGTGTTAGCAGCCACAGGTTGCTGTCTGCTTCCAGCCAGATTGTCACTTAATGAGCTACTCATTATTATCATGTGGTAAGGGACAAGGGAGTATTCAACACAGATCATGGAAGCACTAAGAGGAAGAAGTACTTATCAAGGGGATGAAGAAAAATTACCATACCTCTAGGAGAGATTAATGAGAATCAACACTGGTTTCACTGAAAAAGGGGTCTGGTTCTGTGGTAACATTCTCAGCATTAATAGATGCCTCTGTCTTAATCTATTTTGTGTCCCTAAATAAGATTTCTTGAGACTGAGAGTAAATTTTTACATTTTTACTTTTTATTATTATTGTATATGTGCTGTGGCATGCATATAGACAATTTTGGGGGAGTTGATATTTTCCTCCCACCATGTTATACAGGACTGAACTTAGGCTTCTGGGTTTGCATAGCAAGTGCTTTGTTCTGCCAACCTAAGAATAAGTAAATTATAAATGCATATAAATGCTGAGAAATCCGAGATTGTAGGGCAACATCAGATGAGAACCTTCTTGTTGCATCATCCCAAGATGGAAAGACAAGCAAAAAATAGAATTGCATTCCTACAGGAACAGCACTGACTTATTTATGAGTATGAGCTATTGTCTCCTAGTTGCCTCATAATATTCTACATTGCATCTTGAGAGCAAGTTTTCAACACAGGAGCTTGGTGTCTAATGTTACGATAGGTGTCCCAGAGGACCTAAGACAATTTTGAATTGCTCACTGTATTTTGCAATAGGAAGTCATTAATAACTTTGTCAAAGTAATGTTCACGGTTCAAATGGAGGTGTCCAATTTGTTATGTAAACAAAGTCACTGACCAACACTCTACCCATGAAGATTTTCCTACAGGATAGTATACATTTTTCCTGACTGGGTAAAAATCCTATTATATGGAGGCAAAGACTAAATAGAGAATCAAGTGGGTACAAATTAGAGAAGAAGTTCAGTAATCTTACTGGGCATCTAGATTTTCAGAAAACAAGGATGACACAGTAAGTTTGGAGGAGTGAATGACAAGGAGAAAGGGGAGCAGGTAGTGTAGAGCGGAGGTTGCCCTTTTTATTTTATTTATAAGGTTGTTTATCCTTTTAACTCTTAATTTAATATGTTCACATAGTGATCACAGTTATTTCATGCAATTGATTCTTTAAAAATCTTGGAAGATACATTATGTAGTCTTCTTATCCTTGCAAATATGAGGAAACATGCATGCAAGAAATTAAATTTGAAGTGATAGAGCAAGAGAACACAGTGTATGGACAAAGGATGGATCTGACCTGGACATTCAGAAGCTCAGAAGTTCAGAAGTCTTGTGACTTCAGAACAGACAACACCAAATGACCAAGACTCTGTACAACTGTTAAGTGGGATACATAAATTGATAAGGATGAACTAAGAACTGTCGACATGTAGGATGGATCCAGCCACAATCCACAAGGTAACCTCATCCCTGCCCTTCTCCACCTTGAATTCACAATCATGTTGTCTGAAACCAGACTGACTACTATAAATGACATGACTTACTGGTCATTTATTCATTTATTTGTTTACAAATCTATGAAAGGTCTAGTTTCTTGATAATCCAAAAGATCCACTTGGTAAGAAATAGTAAGACATTGTATATTTCTAAAACAAAAATCTCTCCATTTATACTATTAAAGTTTTGGAATACTAAAATTCACCTTTTTTTTTTTGAGGTTAGCTTCCTGAGTTCTTTATATATTTTGGGTATTAGCTCTCTATCGGATGTGGAGTTAGTGAAGACTTTTTCTCAATCTGTAGGCTGCTGTTTTGTCCTATTGACAGTGTCCTTAGTTTCATGCGGTCCCATTTATCAATTCTTGATTTTAGAGCCTGAGCCATTGGAGTTCTGTTTAGGGCATTACCCCCTGTGCCAATGAGTTCAAGGCTCTTTCCCACTTTCTCTTCTATTAGATTCAGTGCACCTGGTTTTATGTCGAGGTCCTTGATCCACTTGATCTTGAGCTTTGTGCAAGGTGACAACTATTGATCTATTTTCATTTTTTCTACATACAGAAATCCAGTTAGACCAGCACCATTTATTGAAGATGCTTTCTTTTATTCCACTGTATATTTTTGGCTTCTTTGTCAAAGATCAAGTGTCCCTAAGTGTGTGATTTTATTTCTGGGTCTTCAATTCTATTCTATTGTTCAATGTGTCTGTCTCTATACCAATCCCATGCAGTGTTTATCACTAATGTTCTGTAGCTTGAGGTCAGGAATGGTGATTCCCCAGAAGTTCTTTTATTGTTAAGAATTATTTCTGCTATTCTGGGTCTTTTAATTTTCCAGATGAATTTGAGAATTGCTCTTTCCATGTCTTTGAAGAATTGTGTTTGGATTTTGATGGGGATTGCATTGGATCTGTAGATTGCTTTTGGTAAGATTACCATTTTTACTGCTAATTCTGCCAATCCATGAGCATGGGAGATCTCTCAATTTTCTGAGACCATCTTTGATTTAAGAACGAGGACATCTAAGTTTTGCAGGCAAAAGAATAGAAGTAGAAAATATCATCCTGAGTGAGGTAACTCAGACCCAAAAGGATATGCATGGTATGTATTCACTAATAAGTGGATATTAGCAAAAAAGGAAAGAATTCCCAGGATACAATCAATAGAACTCAAGAAGGTCAGCAAGCCTAAGGGCCCAAGTGAGGGTGCCTCAATCCCAATTGGGCGGGAGAAGAAAACAATCACAGGAGGGGGGAAGGAGGCAGGGACCTTGGTGGGAAAGGCAACAGGGAGGGGAAGAGGGGAACATGATCAGATATTGGGGGGGGGGGAGAAACAGGACTGAAGCCCTGAGGGGCAGCAGAAAGAATGGAAACAGACAGTCTCAGGAGGTAGGAGGTGGGGTTACCCTCTATAACGTACCAGAGACCTGGGAGGTGATACTCCCAAGACTCAAAGTGAGGGACCTTAGATGAAATGCCCTAAAGTGGAGAGAGGGAACTTGTAGAGCCCACCTCCAGTAGAAAGACAGGGCATCAAGTGGAGGGATGGGGTTGCCATCCCACAGTCAAAAACTCTGACCCAGAACTGTTCCTGTCTGAAAGAACTGCAGGAACAAAAATGAAGAAGAACTAGAAGAAAGGGCGGTCCAGTGACAGGCCCAGCTTGAGATCCAGCTCACAGGGAGGCCCCAAGGCCTGACACTATTACTGATGCTATGGTGACAGCAGCCTAACATGACTGTCCTCCAAAAGGCCCAACAAGTAGCAGAAAGAGTCAGATGCAGATATTTACACCCAACTAACAGACAGAAGCTAGTGACCCCTGTGGTTGAATTAGGGAAAAGCTGAAAGAAGCTAAGGAGGAGAACCACCCCATAGACTGACCAGCAGTCTCAACGAACCTGGACCCCTGGAATCTCTGAGATACTGAGCCACCAACCAGTTAGCATACACCAGCTGATATGAGGCCACCAATACATATACAGCAGAGGACTGCCAGATCTGGACTCAGTCAGAGAAGATGCACCTAACCCTCGAGAGACTTGGGGGCCCAGGGAGTGGAGAAGTCTGGTGGGGTGGGTGTGGTGGGGACATCCTCTTGGAGTCCGGGGTGGGGTGAGGTGGTATGTGGAACAGTCGGTGGGTAGACCGGAAGGAGGATAAAGTCTCAACTAAAGAAAAATAAATAAATAAATAATAAAAGAAAAGAACATAAAAGGAAAGGAAAGAAAAGAAAAGGAAATAACAGTTTTGTGCAATTTTTTTAAGTGCTTATGTTCTGGTCTAGAATAGCTATGGAAAGAAAATGGGAGAGACTATAATGTGGGAAACAATAATTCCTAGAAAAGTAATCATACCCTTTTCTAAAAGAAAGCAATAAACTGTTTTATTGGTTTTTATGTATTTCTTCACTTTAGTCATTGTCTGTGAGATGTCATTACTTGAAAGAGTACTCTCCACTAATAGGACACTGTTAACCTATCTCATAAGTCTAATATGAGAATATCGCCATTTATAACATTCTACTTTATAATGATTATTGACTGCGTTAGAACTTTCCTAGGTAGTAAAAAACAAATTCCTAGATTTGTAGAAAATATGTGCCTGCATGTATGCGTTGGGGAAGGGTCTTCATATAATATCATGTCTGTGAAAATTGCATCATAAAGTAAGAATTTTGTTTTTTTCTTTTTCTCTGTCATTCTGTCTCTATCTGTCTCTGTCTGTCTGTCTGTCTGTCTGTCTGTCTGTATCTCTCTCTCTCTCTCTCTCTCTCTCTCGCTCTGTGTGTGTGTGTGTGTGTGTGTGTGTGTGTGTGTGTGTGTGTAATATTCTATGGTAGTAAGTTTCCATGTGGTCTTTGAAGTGTGTTAGTGTTATTGATTTCTTCCCATATTCCTTCTTCCATTCTGTCTTCCTCTCCCCACTCCTGCACAATTATTCCCCTTTCTCCCTTTGTATTATACATTTTATCTCCATTTCCTTCCCTCAAGGATAGACAGGGCATGGGTTTAGGGGAAGAACCTACCCCTACCTCACTCTCTTAAATGGGTACAGTATTAAACTGAGTACCAATGACTTATATGCACAGATTAGCCTATTCTCATCAGAGATTGTACTCTTTGTAGTGTGTGCTGGTTAACACAGACAAACAGAATTGGCCAAAATGAGAATGAGACTACAGAGACTGTGGAATACAGAACTCAAATGGAACATTTATCACATGTTCTCTCCTCCTCAAATTTAGGGACCATTGAGGAAGCAGGGAGAGCCACTGACAAACCAACAGAAAGAGGTAGAAGAAAAAATTAATAAAATTAGAGATAAATTCAAAAAGAGGAGCACCGTGGCAGACACTATTAAATCCAGAAGGTCTTGGTGGACTGCTTTAAAATTCTCAAGCCTCCCCAAAGAGAAACTCCAGAGAAACCTATAAGCTTTTTGACTCATATGACCTACTAAAATAAAAAGAATGAATGAATAAATAAATAAGTAAATAAATAGCCATTTTATTGCTAAATTTTTTTAGTAGAATAGTAGTATTTTGTTTTGTTGTAGGTCCCTGAGTTGTCTAGTCTCAAGCCCCTGGATGCCCAAGCAGTGTCAGGTGTGGGTGGCATTTCATGGAGTGGGCCTTAATTCAATCAGATATTCATTAGTTGCTGCCATTAACTTTGCGCCATTATTGCCCTAGCGTATCGTGCAGGCAGGACACCATCGTTAGTCAATGGTTAGTATTTATATTTCCTCTTTAGTGACTGCAGAATACCTTTCTTTATTAAAGAAAGCAAGTAGGGATGACAGCTCTGTGCAGGCATCAGCATGACATTTTCCTGTGTAATAGGTGTTGTCCTTCACAATGAAGACTTTCTATCAGTTTGTGGACAGCACATCTTGGCATCAGTCTGGACTGATTGAGAGTTCAGGTGGAACCACTTTGGTCAAAAATTGCACATAACTATAAAGAGCATCTCTTAAAAAATCACCTGTCAATACTTCCACTTACTTGGAGTTTTGGTTTCTTAAAAAAAACACAGAAATATTATGGGAATATGTTTTTGTTTTAATTTCAGGTGGGGGATATGGGAACGTTTCAGATTGTCCACAGCAGCTGATTCTGATTTGCTTCATACTCTAGAAGGAGAGTGATGTTGCCAGTGGCAGAGAGTTTCTGTGATTGTGTGATGTTTGCAATTCTGGGCACTTTTCAGAGGGTATATAAATGCTAGGACTTGGAGAGGTAGGGTGGGTTGTTGGTTTTTAGTTATTGCTATTGGTTGTGGTTTGTCAAGTAGTTGTGCATAAAAAAAGAAAGAAAATAATTAGATATCATGATGGCAGAGATCAAACTTGCCCCCAACTTTTTTCAGGATCTCTTTCCTCTCTCCCCCCATCTCTTTTTTTTCTCCTATCTAGTGTTAGGGGGTTGAACTAGTGGAAGAAATAGGGTGGAGAAGGGTGGAAGAAAAAAAAAGGAACCACAAAGTAGCCAAAAGACAGACTGTTCAGAGTTCCCGTAGGAAATGAAGACAATTCTTTTATTTCAAAAATGTTCATTAAAGTGGCAAGTTTAATAAGATATCTGAAAACAAAGTTTCTTCTGTTAAAAAATGTTAAATTCAATATATATATATATATATTGAATTTAACATTTTTATATATATATTAGGTTTATATATATATTTTATATATATATTAGGTTCACTGGTGACTTACATGCTTTAGAGAATAAAGAATTATCTTTTCAAGTACTAGGGGTTTAACTTGAATTTTTGCTATTACATTGATAGGAGAAAATGGCCCACACTTTTCCCATTTTTTTCAAAATAAGTGACTCTATAAGACAATGAAAAGTAATTTAAATACTACATCTTAAAAAGACACTAAAATTTAAAACAACCTGATTAACAAAGAAATATTGTACTTGAATGGTTATAAATAAATTGATTTGTGTCATTCTTACAAGAGAAATTGAGGAGTTTTCACTAGGGGACCGGAAAAGCCTCAGCAGATAAAGTCAACTTAAAGGTGACCTCGGTAAAACATTTGTCCTCTCTATCTAAGTAAGTATGTTTGCCTAGTCCCACTTTCTACATCATCTTCAATTAGTACATGGTTGTTGGCTAAGGAGACTATGTAAGGCCATTACAATCAAAGTTTGGACTTCATATTCTACCATGCACATTTTGATCAGAAATGTATTTGCTATATATCTGTGTATAGTCACTCTCAAAACATTTGTAAACTTTAAAACACAAAGTTGCACTGGAGATGAAAGCTTTTATAACAAACTACCCCACCTTTCTGTTTACAGCCAATTACCATCTCAGTATGTTTCACTTTATATGAATTCATTTATTCTTTCATTCATTTCAAATGTGATAATATAACTATAAAATCATCATTTGCCTGTTTTGAATAACCCAAAATAGCAAATAATTTAAAAATCACTTCCACTTGACTTTGGAATTTATTGCATGCATTGTTTTTCCAGAAAATTTACCTCATAATTATGTTGTGTGAGAGCGAAATGAGTTTCTATTTCAAATTCACACTGAATTCCGACTGCTGGGTGATGAGGGGAAGCCACCCAAGGTTAAAATATTTGCTATGTTGCCATGGATAATTAGGATTGATTTCCTGTGTCTTTTATTCTGAATTTGATATCACCCTTGACAACACAGGTTGTTGTCTCCTTTTTTACTACCTTCTCATCACAATCTAACTTTTGCTTTGCTGAGGTTTCAGTGTGTGTCTGCCTGATGGAAGCTGCATTTCCCACATGATCCAAAAACACTAAATTCTTGGTTTCTGGCAGAGTTACCCAGCAGAAGTAGGAAATCTTTAGAAAGAGAAATCTTACTTTTTACAATATTTGCGAAGCATTACTGTTTAAGAATAATTCGTCTTCTTAAACTTTCATCATAAATTAAATCAATTCAGGAAAACCAAAGTTAGAATGCTCTTAGAGGGTGTGGGGTACAGTTTATTGGTGAGCATGTACAAGGCCACGGATTCAAGTACTACAAGAATGTCTTGGAGATTTCTCTTCTTACTTAGTGAATTAGGAAATTCACTGATACTTTGAATAGCTCACACACTGCCTGCTTAACATATTCATTTTGGATATTTTTCCCGTGGCCAGGATTATACCTGACCCTTTCATTTTCTTATGTTTGCTTATTACTACTGATTGATTGTTGTGTTTTAGAGTTTTTTATTGCTGTGATCAAGACAACTTATAAAAGAAAGATTTTATTTTGGTGTATGTTTCCAGAGGGTAAAAATTCATAATGATGGCAGTATGTTAATAGCAGCAGCCAGAGCAGAAAGCTGAGAGAGCACATTTTTTTATTATTTTAAATAAATCTAAAAGCATTGTTATCTAATTTTATTATCTAAAACATCTCTGAAGTTTGAATATATAGATCATATTATTACCCCTCTGCAAGTCCTTCCAGATCCTCTCCCCTTCTTACCCACCCAATTATAAGTTTTTTCTCAAAAAAAAAAAAACCCCAAACCCCAAATCCAATACAACAACCATCACCCCCACACAATTAATAAAATAAAGTAAAACCATGGCCCAAAAGAAAAAAATGACAACAAAACAAACCAGCAAATTGTAACCAAATCAAAACACACACAGAGAAAAATCTATGGAGTCTATTATATATTGGTTAACTAACTCCTGTAAATGAAGCCTGTCCTGGAGTCATTGATATCCCCAATGTCAGTTCAGTGGAGAAAATTGATTTTCCTTCTCCTAGCAAGTTTCAGTTGTTAATCTTTACTCTAGTGGCTGGGTTTTCATTCATTCAGTTACTCATTTTTAAGCAAATATAGCAATATAAAATATAATAAGATAAAGCAAAAACTTTATAATCACTTCAGTATTGGGCAAGACCAACCAAGAGAAGGAAGAGAGTCCAAGAGAAGGAACAAAAACAAAAGACCTACTTGTTCACTCATTCAGGAATCCCAGAAAAACACAAAACTAGAGGTTGTAATATATACACAGAGGACCTGGTACAGACCCTGTTCTGCCGCTTCAGTCTCTGTGAGAGACGCACAGAGTCTCACTTTGCTCACGATTTAGAGGACCTTGGTTTGTTGCTGTTGTTATTGTTGTTTTGTTTTTGTTGTTTGTTTTTGTATTTTTGTTGTCCTCTTTTCTGGTTCCCACACTCTTTCACCTTCTTCTTGGTAGGGTCCCCTGAACTCTGACAGGAGGGATTTGATAGAGATATTCTGTTTAAGGCTGAGTATTCCAAGAATTCTCACTCTCTGCATAATGCCTGGTTTTGGGTCTTTATATTTATTCCCATCTACTGCAGGAGGAAGCTTTGAAAGACCACATTTTAAACTGTTATCACGAAGCACAGAAAACAGACTGGAAATAGATTGAGGCTATGAACACTAAAAGCCAGTGACTTACTTCCTATAGGAAAGTTGGATTTCCACATGATCTCCTCAAACAGCACCACAAGCTAGGGACCAAGTCTTCAAATGCTTTAGCCTATGGGAAACAATATTCTTCTATCCACTGCATAGTGTAAGCTACACCCAATCTAAAACTGTTTTGTTACTTGGTCTTTTTTTGGGGGGGGGGGAGTTCTTAAGGTTAAACTGTGTCCCAGTACATATTAATCAGGTGGTTTTTTTTAAGAGCTTATCTAAACCAACAAGTTCAAACTGTTTTGATTTTTGTATACTATTTCAAAGGTCAACTTTTCTGTGCTAGTACAATATATTTTGACCACT
Organism: Tokudaia tokunoshimensis; assembly: GCA_036184795.1. NCBI lineage: Eukaryota > Metazoa > Chordata > Mammalia > Rodentia > Muridae > Tokudaia > Tokudaia tokunoshimensis. The sequence continues at coordinate 11,598,461 of BTHU01000009.1, read as the reverse complement.
AAAACACTATCACATATATTTACTAGTCTTTGTAATGGAAACATTAATATTTCTTACACAAAGACTCAACTAAATATTTTCAAGACAGTATTAATGATTATTTAATTTCTATAGATACTTCTAAAAAGAAAATTCTTTCATTACTTTCAATTATGTGTAGTGTGCTTGTGCATATATGTAGGTATGTGTGAGTGAATGCAGACGTCTATGGAGGTCAGAGGTGTTGAATTACCAGGAGTTGGAATAATAGGCAATTGTGAGCTGCCAGATATGAGAGGACTGGAAAGCAACTCAGGTCCTCTGTCAGAGTAATACATGCTTTAACTACTGAGTCATCTCCCCAGATTCCATAAATGTACTTATTAGGACCTCCAGGAATTCACTGTTTCATTCAATTAGTGATTGCATATTATAGACCAACACCTTCTAGCTGCTACAGATACCTGGTTGAGGTAGCTGACTAAACGCCTACTCTCACAGAATACATATTTATGTTGCTGTTTAGTGAGAGTTGAGCATCAAACAAGAAGGTAAACTAGTAAGAGCTATAAAGAGAAAACAATAGAGCAACAGACAGAAAGTCCTCAGGTCTAAATCTAGACTAGGTAGCTCTGAGGACATAGGAAGGGGGGAAGTACCTTCACTCCTTAATGACCAAAGCAAACCAACAAAAGGAGATGGACAAATAGGACGATCTGGTTCCATTCAGTAGGGGCAAGGACCTTATGGAGGTGGAAGTGTTCCCAGCAGAGGAAAAGAGTGAAATGAGGTCAGGTACATACATGATAAGCAAGCTACAGAACACTGTTGATATGAAACGAGATAGAATGGGAAGCTCTCTGAGAGCTTATTTCCTGAGCTCAGTTTCTGAGTTATATTTTTAAAAGATTATCTACTAAACTGAAGGCTAGCAGGCAGAATGCTACAGGTCTCATCAGAGAGGTAGATGGATTTCAGCAGGTTTTCATCATCAAGTATGTAAAAGATTGTGATAGCTTTACTGAAGGATTAGCTATAGATGCAGATACATTCAGAATGTATTTTTGAAAATTCCAAAAATGATTACATTTTTTAAAGTACAAAATTAGAGAAATTTGCATATAGACATGTGTACACACAGAGAGACACATATTGGTTAGTGGGAGACGGTGTCTCTGACGCTGGGTTATTGGTAGTGCAATCTGTTTCAAGGGATCTAGAAAGTTATAGAAAAGAGGTTTATGGAAGGGTAGTTCTGTAGTTTTGGTTTTAATCATCCATCAGAGGACCATCTGTCAAAACTTGGTGACCAGGTTTGGGCCATAGAGACATGGCACTTTGAAGAGTTGGGGGTCTAATTGAAGGCCTTTGGGTCACTGGAGTCTGCCTGTGAAGATGTTGGTATCCCAGCTCTTCTTGGTATCTGACATTCTAATCACATGGCAAAGGGTTTTGATTTGATATGTTTTTCTGCTATGATGCATTGCTACAGACTCAAACAAAATATCCAAACCCTTCAGTCAATAATAAATCTTTTCTCTTTATAAGATGATTGTCTTTTATATTTCTCATAGAGAAAGAAATGTGACTAGTATAGTAAAAACCATCACTGAGTTTTGGATAGTCACATTGAGATGTTTATGACATGTCAGCAAAGACCTTACATAAGTGGACTTTGAGACTGCAGGTCACAGCTGGATATTTAAATATGGACAGACAAATGAAATGATATAAAGCAAGATATCCAATTTTTCCATTTTAAAAGTAGTACGCACAGAAGCTTTGCAATTTTATGAGATCCCATTTGTCAATTCTTGATCTTAGAGCTTACGCTATTGCTGTTCTGCTCAGGAAATCTTCCCCTGTGCCCATGTACTCCAGGTTCTTCCCCACTTTCTCTTCTATTAAATTCAGTGTATCTCGTTTTATGTGGAGGTCCTTGATTCACTTGGACTTGAGCTTTGTACAAAGAGATAAGAATGGATCAATTTACATCCTTCTATATGCTGACTGCCAGTTGACCCAGCACCATTTGTTGAAAATGTTGTATTTTTTCCACTGGATGATTTTAGCTTTTTTGTCAAAGATCAAGTGACCATAGGAGTGTGGGTTCTCTCACTAAGGATCATATTTTCCAGTTGAGGCCTCCCACTGCCTTGTACTGTGTCTTTTCTTCATAAATTATGACATTTTCCTGGCATGAATGGGGAAAGGGGAAAGGCATTTTTCTTACTTTTGTAATTATTGGGGGGGGAGTGGGAATGGTGGCCTGGGAGGCACCAATAAACCTCAGGTTCACTTGGGAAAAAAAATCACAAAAGAACACACATGGTATGCAGTCACTGATAAGGGGATATTAACCCAGAATCTTGGAATACCCTAGACACAATTTGCATATCAATAGATTTCCAAGAAGATGGAAGGAGAGACCCCTGGTCCTGGAAAAACTGGATGTAGGGGAATGCCAGGACAGAGAAGCGAGAGGGGGTTGAATGAGGAACAGAGGAAGGGAAGGGGGCTTCTGGGACTTTCGGGGAGGAAGGAAACAGGAAAGGGGAAATCATTTGGAATGTAAATAAAAAAAAACTTAGAAAAAAAAAGGAGTGTGGGTTCATTTCTGGGTCTTCAGTTCTATTCCATTTATCTACCTGCCTGTCATTGTACCAATACCATGCAATTTTTATCACTATTGCTCTGCAATATAGCTTAAGGTCTGGGATGGTGATTCCAGCTGAGGTCCTTTTATCATTGAGAATAGTTTTCGCTATCCTGGGTTTTTTATTATTCTAGATACATTTGGAAATTGTTCTGAAAATATCCATGACTCACAGCCAACCAATAGACTGAGCCTAGGGTCCCCAATGGAGGAGCTAGAGAAAAGACCCAAGGATATGAAGAGGTTTGCAGTTCCATAGGAGGAACAATAATATGTACCAACCAGTTCCCCCCAGAGCTCCCAGGGACTAAACCACCAACCAAAGACTACACATGAAGGGACCCATGACTCCAGTTTCATATCTAGCAGAGGATAGCCTTGTCAGGCATCAAAGAGAGGAAAGGTCCTTGGTCCTGTGAAGTCTTGACGCCCCACTGTAGGGAAATTCCAGGTCAGAGAGGAGGGGGTTGATAAGCAGGGGGAGGGGGATGGGATAGAGGAATTTTGGAGGAGAAATGAGAAAAGGGTATACCATTTGAAATGTAAATAAAGCAAATATCTAATAAAAAATAAAAAAGTAGTACTCATAAAAATTATTCTTGAGAGGTTTTCAAAGAGACATCACAGAATTAACTGGTAAGCAGGTAAATATTTGTAAAGGTTTGTATAGAAAGAAAACCATGTTATATATAAACTTGTCTCCTTTTTTTTTTTCACTAGAAAAGTAACATCAGGTATCCAATAGTTGTATGACTACATACTGAGTATAGATATGACAAGTACCATTCCTCCATGTATTTTAGTAAAGTGTCTTTGTTCATGCAAATATGTATACTGTTTGGAGGCCCTACATGCTAAAGTCCTTTTTTCTAAAATCTGGGAAGATCATGAGAAATGTGTTATCCAACATTTGTTGCTTGATAATGACCAAAAAATGACTACTTTCATATTAAAAGATTTTTATATGGAAATGAGGTCTCACCTTTCAGTAAACTGTTATTAATTATAATTATATTATGTCAAAACAGTTTTAACATTTGATATATGTTTTATATATATCAAAGCAGTTTTAAAATTTCTTTATACTTTTATGTCATGGTTGCACATAGTGATGAACAGATACTCTTCCAGTACTGTGCGTACATGTTTCTTCTCTGTTGTTTCAGGTATTTTTGCTGTGCGCTACTTCGGAGCACAGCAAAGAAGCAGTAACTCCTTGCTGGGCATGTCCACAGGACTCCAAAGAGTCCTAAAATGTCTGTCTACTGTGGAAGGTATCCTTTTCCTGGCTTTCCCCACTCATTCCAACCACACTTGAACTGTCAAATGACTGGCTCTGAAGCTGTATAGTCTGCCTGTAGAATTGCTTTTTACAAAAGCATTCATTCTCTCTTATTTTTATTTTAATGCATTTAACTGCTAATCCATATCAGCCTTTGTTAGCCTTAAAAAATTCTAATGATCTCATCTTCCTCTGGGTGTCTCATCACTAGTCACATCATCATTAAACCCTGTGTGGCATCCCTCACACACCATTGTGATGCTCAGGGGAGATAAGGCAATCTGGAAGTCCAACTACTTCCTTTAGATCATCCAACTTCGGGAGGGTTGGCCAAAATGCTTCACTATGGAGCTAGACAATGCGGGCAGATGCAGCAGGTGCACCCATTCCTGTGAGGGAATGCCGTGAAGCTGATGGGCAAGAACACCGTGATACACAAGGCCATCTGGGGCAACTAGAAAACAACCTAACTCTGGAGAAACTGCTGTCTCATATCCGGGGCTTTGTATTCACCAAAGAGGATCTCACAGATTATGGACATGATGCTGGCCAAATACGGTGCTGGCCCTGCCAGTGCTTGTTTCATTACACGGTATGAAGTCATCGTGCCGTTCGGAAAGAACACTGTGCTGGAACCTGGGAAGACTTCTTTATCCCAGGTTTTAGGCATTATCACTAAAATCTTCAGAGGCACCCTTGAAATTCTGAATGACGTGCATCTGATTAAAACTGGAGACATAGTAGGAGGCAGTGAGGTCACACTGCTGAATGTGCTGATCATCTTCCCCTTCTCCTTTGGAGATCATCCAGCAGGTGTTTGACAAAGGCAGCATTTACAACCGGAAATGCATGACATCACAGAGCAGACTCTTCACTCATGCTTCTGAGAGGCTAACTGAAATGCTGCCAGTGTTTGTCTGCAGAATGGTTACCTGACTGTTACCTCAGTGCCACACTCTCTCAGCAATACATCCAAGCGGGTCCTGGCTTTGTTTGTGGAGACTGAGAATACCTTCCCACTTGCTGAAATGCTCTAGGCCTTAGTGACTTTCCCACCTGCATTCTGGGGCTGCTACCCTATGGCTGTGGCCGCTGCTGCTGCTCATACTGTTGTTACAGCCCAAGCCAAGGCTAAAACCAAGGAAGATAGAGGAATCAGGTGAGGATATGGGATTTGGTCTCTTTGTCCAGTCCCCTTAATGCAACCAACTCAGCCAGTGTCATTTGAGAGACTTGGAAATAAAGACTTACCTCCTTTTTAAAAAATCTAATGACATAACAATTCCCTTGCAAGTGTTTCAGACTCTAAGGAACACATTTTTGTTACGATTTGATATATGTGCAACATTTGATGCCTATTATTTAACTGTTATTTATTGACTGCGTTTCAAATGAGTTGTGACACTTTTTCCATAATTTTATTAATAATATTTCAAATGTATTATAGGAAAAATAGTTATATTTAGCTATAGGACAATAGAAAATTCCAATTATTATTGCCAAGGTGAAAATTGAAAAGAATATTAACAAATATATTTGACAAATAGGTAAAATTAATTTAGTAACTTAATGCATTTTTAAAGTCGCAGTTGCTAGAAAGGCAAAATGATACAGTCCTGCTCTGAGGAGTCACAGGATATAACAGAGGGAAGCAGGCTTAGAAAAGAGTAGTTACACCAAGCTGTAAGCAGCTAGCATGTGCAGAGTATGGGAGAGGTTTCAGTTCTGCCATACAGAATTATCCCCCAAACAGACAACCTTCCTATTCTTGTTCCTTCTGTTAAAGACTTTTACAAGCAATAATTCACAATGTATTTATTTTAGTATAGTGGTGCACACCTACATTCTCAGCACTTGAGAGCTAATACGTGAAGACATTGAATTTAAGGTTAATTTGAGCTACAGAGTGAGTTCTTTTGTCTGGAAAAAATATAACAACCTTGTGATCTACCAGGATACTTTTCTTTAAGCCATTAGAAAATAATTACAATAAAAAGCAGGCATGCTTTCAATGTAGCCCCAGTTTTGGCCTTGAATCTTTAACTCTTTGAAATAGTATCAGTCTTGTTGTCCAGACAATATGGTTTCTCACTATGACTAAACTTAATCTAACACTCTTGTGAGTCAACCTGTACCTATTTCATTTGTATTTCATTTGTAAGTTTCTTCTGAGGGCCTAACATGAATTTCCCTGTTTTGGTTTCTATACAGCATTAAAAACCTTCATTGTGGTTGTCTTTCATATTTCATTTCTTTATTGGAGAAAAAATAGAAGTTCACTAAAATTATAAGAGAAAATAATTCTTTCTTTCTTTCTTTCTTTCCTCCTTTCTTTTCATTCTTTGGTGTGTAGTGTGTGTTTGTCTCCCTAGCAATGACTGTGGTTACGTGTGTGTGTGTGTGTGTGTGTGTGTGTGTGTGTGTGTGCGCGCGCGCGCGTGTGTGCCATTAAACCCAGCTTTTTATATGGGTGATAGGGATTTGAACTCAGGTTCTCATGCTTACAAACAAATTACTTCACCAGCAAAGCCATCTCCCTAGCCTCTGGTCTATCCATTTTTCAAAAATACAAGGTTCACTCTTTTAATTAACTAAAAGACAGAATTTGTTTTTTTGTAAAATTTCAGGATCTTCTCTTCCACTTCTTACTATTTCTCAACTTAAAAATTTATGGTATACTTTTAATTTTTCCTGGCACACCTACTATAGCCTCCTAAAGGCAAGCCCACATCCTTATTTTGATCTTTTGTCAGTATTTGCCATCAGTACAGCAATCATAGCCTCTACACATTATTATATTATCACTTAATATATGATTTTTTGTTTTTTATCTATTCTTTATTAGATATATTCTTTATTTACATTTCAAATGATTTCCTATTTCCTGGTTCCCCCCTCCCCGAAGGTCCCATAAGTCCTCTTCCCTCCCCCTGTTCCCCAATCAACCCCCTCCCCCTTCCCTGTCCTGGTATTCCCCTACACTGCTGCATTGAACCTTTCCAGGACCAGGGGCCTCTTCCTTCCTTCTTCTTGGGCATCATTTGATATGTGAATTGTGTCTTGGGTATTCCGAGCTTCTGGGCTAATATCCACTTATCAGTGAGTGTTCTTTTGTGATTGGGTTACCTCACTTATGATGATATTTTCCATTTGCCTAAGAATTTCATGAATTCATTGTTTTTAATAGCTGAGTAGTATTCCATAGAGTAAATATAGCACATTTTCTGTACCCATTCTTCCATTGAGGGACATCTGGGTTCTTTCTGGTATATGATTTGAGATTTACTTTCACATATTGGGTCATTCTTGCCAAGTAACCCTTTAAGATTATTTCTTATAATTTATATGCTTCGGAGTCTTATATCAGTTCATCATTTTTTGATTCCCCAAGCATCATTGAGAATCTGAATAAAATTTGTTCACTAACACCAAGAACATGCCCTTGAACGTGGACTGAAAGTCTCTACACTATTTTAACTAATTCACAAGATAACAAGCTTTCCTTTGCTCTACACAATGCTATATAATCTTCTTCACAGACCACCAATATGTTAATTCATAAATTTGTACATTCAGCTAAGATCTGTTTGACCCATAAACCAGAATTCTATCCAACTATCCAACTGTCTACTGGGTTTTCCTCATGTCCTTCTGATGCATTCTGTGTGTTCAAATGTAATTTGTTTTCTCCTAAACCTGTGCTTACTTCTTTCCTCTTTATAATAGAACATCACCCAATTAGAGGCAGAACCTCTCATTTTATCTCTCTCAATTTATCAGATACTGTCTTCAGAATTCTGTCTTCAGGATGTCTTTTTCATTACCTCAGTATTCTTTCTCCATCCTAGTGATTATCACTTTGCCCATCTCTCTCTCTCTCTCTCTCTCTCTCTCTCTCTCTCTCTCTCTCTCTCTCTCTCTCTCTCTCTCTCCCTCTCTCCCTCCCTCCCTCCCTCCCTCCCTCCCTCCCTCCCTCTCTTCCTCCCTCCCTTCCCCCTCTCTCTCCTCTCCCTTGTCATTTGTCCCTCCCCCTTTCCTCTTTCATTCCCTTCCTTCTTTCCTTCCCTCCATCCTGTAGCTATGATCTGAAGGTTTTTAGTTTGTTATTATCGCATATTATTTATTTACTTGTGAGCATGCATGCACATGGCTGTGTGTGTGTGCGTGTGTGTGTGCGTGTGTGTGTGTGTGTGTGTGTGTGTGTGTGTGTGTGTGTGTGTGCTCATGCAAGTGTGTATGTTGATGCTCCTGTGGTTGGAGGACACCTTGTTGATGTCCTCTAATCGTTTCTTTAACCACATAGATAATGGGATTGAATTCAGGTTGTCAGGCTTGGTAGCAGGTACATTTACCCATTGAGTCTTTGACCTTCCATTCTTATCTTGAATAATATAGTTTCTGCAACTATGAAAATGAAATGTGTTCAAATTCCCTTTGGGCATCACAATGATTTAAGAAAAATTTAAAGGTGTTTTTGTTAACCAGAAATCAGAAAATAATCCCTGAAACTAAGTAGTACTTTAATAGTTACCTATAACTGGTGTATAAATGTACAACTACTACTCAACTTATGATGTAAATACATTCTATAAACACATACATGGAAAATATCCTAGTTGACAATGCATTTAATTCACATAACTTACCCTAGAACTGTAGTTTGGCAAACACTCTACACTAGAAACCACCTAACCGCAAGAGCTGTTTCTCACCATGGCAATTCCCTCCATTTTGTCTTCTCCTCTTCCTGTACCTTCTTCTTCTCTTATTACTCCTTCTTTTATTAATAAATGCATGCTAAGCAAGCATGTTACCACTGACCTATAACCCCAGCTCCACTTTATGCCAATTTCTTAACTGTCTTCCTAGATGTTTGTTTGTTTGTTTGTTTTAATCAAGGCTATATCTTTTTTCCTGGATTATCATCTGTATCTTGCTTCCAATATTTTATCATTATCTATTCACTTTGTTGTTTTATAAGTGCTTTGCTGGGTAGCACTGATTAACCTGAATTCAAAGCAATCATCTTTCTAATTCAGTCTCCTAAATTCTAGGTTTGCAGGCATCTATTACCATGCCCAGATTTGCTCCTTTGATTCGATAGAATGTATTCTTTAGCAATTTTGTCAGATCAAAAATAGGTAGAGAGCATAGAATGAAAAGCTTCAGTACTTGATCTGTGTGACCGCTCTCTATACTTCACAGAAAATTTTGTCTTGGACCTTGTAATAATGTGTACAGAAAATCTAAGACTATGCTCAATTCTCCCCTGTGTGGAAACCTTGACTGCTGTCATATACTTCTTTATACAAGAAAGTTCTGTTTAATACCTTTATTTTCTGGGAGTTTATAAGAGTGTTGGAACAGGCATGGTTCCTGTTTAGATAGTTTTTTACAGTTTAAAAGATGACTTTGTACTCTATGTGAGAGTACTTTGAAATGTTAGAAACCAAAGTATGACACTTCTCTTCCTATGTAGGACTTCACATGTGACTATCATAGAGAATCAGAGACATGGGAAAGAAGAGAAAGTTCATGTTCTGAGGTTTGACCCTCAGGAGACCATACTGTGGGTTGTTGGAAGGTTTCCTTGAGCACACTGGCTCCCTACTCCCACACATAGATGTGCAGAGAGCTATACAGTATAAACTATCTATGCTGATCTTTTAAAGTATAGTTAGTAGAATCTAAAAAACCTTCATGTTTCTTTGTTCAGAAACTACTCAATCTGGAATATAATCTTTCTGTGGCTTTCCACTACTTGTGGCAATAATTTCATCCTTTAGTAGAAAGCTTTCAAATAATATTCTGTCTTTGGAGGAAAGGGGAAAGGGAAAGAAATTCCACATCTCAGTGAGTAGGTCAAAAATTATGAATAAAGAATATGACATAACTTTTAGAAAAGGCATGGAATTATGTGTGAAACTGCCTCTTTTTCTAAAGAATTTAATGTATCTTTTGTGGAGAATTTATAAAAGACTGAAGAAAAAAATTTCTCTGTTTTTCAGTGATTTAAACTCTTTGATTGGAGTTATCTGATACTTTAGTAGATAATTATGGGTCCTGGATTCTCCATTATGGCCAGAATCCTACTTGCCTAGAAAGTTTGAACAGGATGAAATTGCAGACCAGAAGACAAAGAACGCTATTGAAGGCCATTTGCTCCTATTTCAAACTGAGAAAACACTAGTTAGTGACAAAAAAATCTTCAAAAGTGTACTTCTGAGTGTGGAGGTGAGGTCTCCACATTCTCTCTGGAGGGGAACAGCTAGAAGCACGCAGGACATACTATCAGGGGAGCAGCTGGATCAGTAGTCTTCTGGCTGCCAGTTGCACTAGGGAGTCAGGTTGCTCTACAACCTTCTATGCACCACCCAGCAGGAGAGAGTGATCTCCCAGCAGCTCTTTCACTTCTGAGTGCAGAGGTGAGATCTCCACCTTCTCTCTGGAGGGGAACAGCTAGGAGCGCACAGGGCATATGACCAGTAGAGCAGCTGGGACAGGAGTCTTCCAGCTGCCATTTGTACTGGAGAGCTGGGCGGTTTCACAGCCTTCTGTGCACAGACCCTGCCAGAAGAGAGTTGGTCTCCCAGAAAGAAGTAAGGACACAGGCTTACAGCCCCACATGAGGGAAAAACTCCAGCCAGAGACAGCAAGACCAACTAACACCAGAGATAACCAGATAGCGAAAGGCAAGTGCAAGAATCCTACCAACAGAAACCAAGGCTACTTGTCACCATCAGAACACAGTTCTCCCACCACAGCAAGTCCCAGATACCCCAACACAGTGGAAAGGCAGGGGTTCAATTTAAAATCGCATCTCATGACTCTGATAGAGGACCTCAAGAAGGACATAAATAACTCCCTTAAAGAAATGCATGAGAACATGGGTCAACAGGTAGAAGCCCTTAAAGAGGAAACACAAAATTCCCTCAGAGAAATACAGGAAAACACAATCAAGTGAAGGAACTTAAAAAACCATCCAGGATCTAAAAGAGGAAGTAGAAACAATGAAGAAATCAAAAAAGGAGACAACTCTGGAGATAGAAAACCTAGGAAAGAAATCAGGAGTCATAGATGCAAGATCAACAACAGAATACAAGAGATAGAAGAAAGAATCTCAGGTGCTGAAGATACCATAGAAAACATTGACTCAACAGTCAAAGAAAAGGCAAAATGCAAAATGATTATAATCTGAAACATTCAGGAAATCCAGAACACAATGAGAAGACCAAACCTAAGGATTATAGGTATAGAAGAGAACGAAGATCTACAACTTAAAGGGCCAGTAAATATCTTCAACAAAATTATAGAAGAAAACTTTCCTAACCTAAAGAAAGAGATGCCCATGAACATATTGGACTGGAACAGAAAGTCCTCCTGGCACATAATAATCAAAACACCAAATGCACTCAACAAAGAAAGAATATTAAAAGCAGTAAGAGAAAAAGGTCAAGCAACTTATAAAGACAGGCCTATCAGAATTGCACCAGACTTCTCACCTGAGACCATGAAAGTTAGAAGATCCTGGACAGATCTCATACAGACCATAAGAGAACACAAATGCCAGCCCAGACTACTATACCCAGCAAAACTCTCAATCACCATAGATGGAGTATCCAAGATATTCCATGATAAAACCAAATTTACACAATATCTTTCCACAAATTCAACCCTACAAAGGATAATAGATGGAAAAGACAAACACAAGAAGGAAAGCTATACCCTAGAAAAAGCAAGAAAGTAATCTTCTTTCAACAAACCCAAAAGGAGATGACCACACAAATATAAAAATAACATCACAAATAACACGAAGCAACAATCACTATTCCTTAACATCTCTTAACATCAATGGACTCAATTCTCCAATAAAAAGACATAGACTTACAGAAATATTGTTCCTGTAAATCTTCAATTTTATCATAAAATGTTTGTAATTCCACTTTCAATTAATTTAGTAATTTTTGTCTATCATTTTATCTGCATTATTTTTCATGATAGTCTTCAATTTTAACATGTTTTTCTATATATTTCTTCTATTTTATCAGAAAAAATTTCCATGTAAATCTCTAATTTTATCACAAAGTGTTTTTACTTCCACCTTAAATTAATTTAGAAAGTTTTTTTATATCTACCATTTTATCTGTATGATTTTCCATGAAATAGTCAATTTTAACATGTTTCTATATATTTCTTGAATTTTATCAGAAATATTTTCCATGTAAATTTTCAATTTTACCTGAAAATGTTTATAATTCCACTTTCAATCAACTTAGAATTATTTTTATGCCTACCATTTTATCTATATAATTTTCCCCGATAATCTTCAACTTAACATGTTTTTCTCTATATTTCTTCAATTTTATCTGAAATATTTTCAATGTAGTTCTTCAACTTTATCAGAAAATATTTATAATTCCACTTTCAAGCAACTTAGAAATACTTTTATGCCTATCATTATATCTATATAAAATTTTCCATGATAATCTTCAATTTTAGCATGTTTTCCTACATTTTTTCCACAATTTTACCAAAAATATTTTCCATGTAAATCTTCAATTCTATCATAAAATGTTTCTACTTCCTTTTCAATTGATTTAGCAATGTTTTTTATGTCTACCACTTACTCTTTACTTTTCCATGAAAATTGCAAATTTTAATGTGTTTTTCTATATATCTCTTCTATCAGAAATATTTTCCATGTAAATCTTCAATTTTATTATAAAATGTTTTTACTTCCTTTCAATAAAAGTACATGCAGTAAAAAAACTCCAAGGATTTTTATTTTAATTGTAAATATGAGTCATAGTCAAAGCCACTGGATATTATTCTCTGAGCACAGCTCTATTGAAGGTTGGACAAACTTCCACAGTGTACATAAATAGGTGCACGTGATCCAGAAGACTAACCCAGCCAGTTGCAGGACCTCCATAGATCCCTTGACACTGGAATAACAGCCACAGAGATCTCAAATTCAGACAGGAGATTGTTTCCAAATGAAGTCACACACACAACTGTTATGCCTGCTGACAGAATTGAAAAACATCCACTGTGTCACTTTAAACTCCTGCCTTTTCACCTGCACATTTCCACTGACAGCACAAATCAAGCTTTGGAATTCCCACCTGCACCTTTACTACCTATTCTCTAAAGGACAATTCCAATGATATTTTTGAAAGTCATATGTCATAACTATCTACCAATGCCTTCATTCCTATTGAATTCAGAATTGAGCCAATAATCTTTAGTAGAACTTAGATGTGAACTTAGATCTATGTGATGTGACCATTGCCTACAATGGTGGTTTAAATGAGAAACATCCCCATAGTCTCAGATTCTAACATCTGGTCCTAATTGGTAGCTTTGTTGGGAAGGTTTAGCAGGTACAATTTTGTCTTCAGAGATCTGTCATCTTGTCAGAGTTACTGTGGCCCCACAGTTTCCAAGATGAAGGTGATAGAGCACAGGAAGCTCATACCAACCAAACTGATGCACCACTAACCAGTAGTTTAGGTACCTCAGAGTTCAGGCGCTCCACTAGGGGATACAAGACACAGGGAAATCTGGGTAGTGAAGTACAAAACAACACAACAATCCGTACCTCAAAGGAGTACTGTTGGCTTCAGTACCCCTTGTATATCAGAAACTTCTGAATTAGACATGTTAGCATAAGGCAGAAGTGATCAACATGATTCCTCAAGGTTCAGAAGATATTTTGCTGAGTTATTTTGTTTATATAAAAGCTGAAAACAGAAAAATACATAGGCTATTTCATCTTATTTATTCTTTGACAATATATTTTGGCCATTCTCACCCCACCATCTAGCTTCCCACAAATCCACCGCTTTCCATTTTTGTATCTTTTTTTTTAAACCAATCTAGACAAATTTGACAGTAGATATTTTAAGCCATAAACACATTTTACGGTTCTATTATTTAGCTTTTTTTGCAATTTAGTTTAGATAGGAAACTGACTTAATTTTCTCTGAACAACTTGGATTTTCAGTTTTATCCTTCAAACTTTCCCTTAAGTTCAGAACACACAGAACATTTGAATTGAAAGAATTACTCATTTTCCTCTTCAAAGCGGAGTATCAGTTTGGAAACAAACAACCAATCAAACCTTATGCAATTCATCTTGAGTTTAGTTATGATGAGTTTCTCAGCAGCTATAGGATTGAGAGACTTAGCTCAGTTTACTTGGCCATTAGTTTTGTATTTGTTCTATGTACTGTTAAAGTGGTAAGTCTTCATTTCATATAAACTTTCACAAGCAGCAGCAGTTTTCAAACACATTACTCTGAAAGCATAGGGACATGATGTCAATATGTGCTCTTCCTTGGGATAAATGCTGACCAGAAGACACCAAGCATGTCAATCATAAATCCATCCTCATTACCATAAAGCAACACTTGATCCAAAGAAACTGTCTAAATAAACTAGATTATTGTTGAAAATCTATTAGCAATACCACTGTGCTTCCTAAAATGTAGTTTTTCCCTTATTTAGTTTTGACTCTCATAGAGTGACAGGCCTGTACTGTAGGGTACATTGTCTCACATCACATTAAAGATTATCAGTGAGTTCACATCCACATTCCTATTATTTTAGAATATTTATTCAATTTCAAAATGTTTATTTTCCTAAATTTAAACATATTTAATATGCACAGGCAATTAAATCCTTTAATATCATTTTCTAATGGGCTGACTATAATGAGTTTATTCTGTAGGAAAACAAATGGAAACATTACAACCAGATCATTTCTGTTTATATGGCCTATAAGAAAGATTTATTTGAGGTAAAGAGAAATTGCCTTCAGAGAATTGGTGAATGAGTTTCATTTTCAGTATAATATCAGAAAGATAATAGTAATAGTTACATGAGAAGGCCTTTTTTTCAGGTAAGAGAATTCATAAATTTTTCCAATTGAGTCTTTTTTTTATTCATGACTGACAAAAATCTGTGGACTGCTATTGTTACTGTCATATTCTGTTGACTATATACCTAAATTTCTTTTCAGCCTAACATCAAAATTTGAATTAACACCATAAACTGTCAATTATCTTGAGCACCAATTTATGTGGCCTAAAAACTATATTTATTCTAAAACAACATGTATTCCATCATAGAATTCTCAAAGAACACAACCTTTACATCTTAAAATTAAGAGATCAGATGTCGTTGTTAGCTTATTCTAGATGTAGACATTAAAGATAAGTTACTGTGAAGTTTATTTCTTTTGTCAGTTTTTCTTTCCTTCCTCCCTTGATTTCTTTTCCCTTTTTCCCTCTCTCCCTCTTCCTTTTCTTCTTCCCTTTCCTTTCTTGTTTTAAATAGATGGTCTCTTAATCCTCCTGTCTCCATATGCCAAGAGATGGGATTAAACTCAATCCAAGATTTCTTACTGGTTGTGTCAGTTTCTAAAAATATGATTAATCTCTGCATTTTGTCTGTCTGGCCTGTTGGGTTGTGGTGCTGGAGCATGAACCCACTGCATGTGGTAGTGAATCACTCGACCAGTGAGCCATATCCATCCTTTAGCTTTGCATTTTTAAGAAATCAGCATATTGAATAAAAACCTTTATATCTTAACAGAAATGTCACAATATTTTTTCCAACAAATGAATTCCACCTTCATGTCTATCCATTTGAATCAGTTGATAAATTAGTTTATATTCTTTAAAAAAAATCAGTGTTTGACTACTAATCCTAGAATTTGAAGATTTAAACTTTTTAACCATAATTTCATTGTTTTAAACAAATTCATGGTCAAGACATATATTATATTTGCTTTTCTATTGCTGTTGCTTTGGTTTGTAAGTTAAGTGTCCTGCCTGATCCTGGTCTCCAAACCATACCAGTTGCCACTGAGCCTCACCTTCCAGACTCCAGGGTCCTAGATGTAATTTGATTTGTATTCAAGGCCTAGTTTAGAGAAAGCAAAAATTCAAATAATTGTGGGAAATATGAATTAAAGAATTCCCAGACCTGGTAATATATTGGAGTGAATCTTCCCTGATAAATCGAAGATTGTAATAGTTTTAAGAATGGAATTTAATCCATGTTTTTCCTAAATTTAATTTGCAAAACAACCTATCTCTTCAACTGTTTTTAGCAATACTGAGAGTCACCACAGAGCACACAGAAGATTCTAGAGGAAAGATAATGGTGAGCAAAACTAAAGGTGCTAACTGACATGCACATTACAGCATTCCTTCAGCTCCAATTTACGTTTTTCAAAGATTCTTACAACAGCCAGTTCTTTCTATCTTCTGAACAAAAACAGCTATTACTTCTTTTAAAAAACTGAGAATCTCCTCACCACCTTAGGCCTGTTCACACACAAGTTCATTTTCAAGGGAATATGTAAGTTTCTTTGCATTTACCCCAGTTACCCCAGTTGGAACTGAATTTGATTAATACTATCAAAATGAAAGTGGCAGTTATACCTCAGTAGTTAATAATTTGGCTGTCCAAAATGTTACAGAAGCTCATGATCATACATGGGTATCAGGAAAGAGATATATATTGAAGCACTTCTATTGAGATCCTCTTTGGAGAGGAGCAGAGACATCCCCTCGACTTCATGATTCCATTTTCTCCTTGGAGGCAAACATCAGTGCCTGTTTCAATCCTGACATCAGTGCTCTTGAGAAGATCTCAGAGTTGCCCAAGTGCATGTTTCTTGGCCACCTATATCAGTCCAGGAAAATGCCCTGGAGTGAGCAGGCTTCATTACAGTCTTGGCAAAGCACCAGCATGTACCAGCTGCATGGGAGACTGCTCAGTCCACTGCCCAGAGAAGAGGAATAGAAGTCATCTGCCTTCCTCTGTGGGTTTTCATTAACTCTCTCCTAATCTATAGCATTAATTCTTGGACTTCTGGGGAAACAGAGTTCTCTAATCCGAAAATCTTAAAGGCAAACATCTTTCTTTTCAAATCTACTTCTGGAATCTGTGGCCTTTGAAAGTAACATTCACAGCAGATTTAAAATAGCCACTCTTTGCACTGGACAAGTGAATGATGCAACTTTCTGTCTATTTACCTGTTATCTAAGTGCACCAAATTAGCTAGGGGGACCAGCATAGGGGGCAGGGTGGGAATCTGTTACTTCAGTTGGATTTACAGGGACTCCTTGTAAACAGGGTGCTAAAAAGTGTGTTGGATTTTTTTTTAACCTTTTGTGACACACAACAGAGCTGTGAAATCAGTGAATTAAATAGTTCCAGTCCCCTGGGCATACATGAGCAATGGCATAAAATAGGCAGCACCCATTAGAACATTACTGTTATGGAGCAGATGGACAGCTTCAGGTTCAATCCTTTGTCCTTACTTCAGAATGGGGCCGGACTGGGAAACGACTGTAAATTTTCTCAAAAGAGATGAATAGGAAAGCTGTTAACTTTTTTCTTATTTTAAAAAAAGAAACCTGGAAAAAGTCCAAATTACACATTTTGCAGCTCTAACTGCAGTTCTTCAGCATTGCTGCAAAACATCTGTAAGTGGCTAAGCACTCCCCACCTCCTTTCCCAAAATGGAATAGCTCATTCCCGGCATGCTGTCTAATGCCAGCAAAGACATATGTTTACCAAACCAGTCCACGACCATATGTGTGCCGCAGTTTCTCCACAGCATACTGCATGTGAGTTGATTGGCTTAACTCACTCAATGCAGAAGGGAGATGCAAGCAGGATCAGAGACTGAGAAGGAAGGACAATGTAGGAGCAATAAAAATAAAAGAGAGGAGAAAAGGGGAGAGAATTATTTTCCATTGTACTTTTCAAGCATGCTCCCTTTGCAGTAAATGAGAGAATTCCCCGTCATGTCATAGCAGTTTTCCTACAATGAAGAAAATCTAAGTACAAATTTGATGAGCTACATCTTTGAGAAGTTTGGATTTCTAATCATCTTGAAACATTCATATGATAAATGGGAAGTTTACCTAATGAAACAAATCATTTGAGTTCTAATGTTAAGTTCAGATTTGGGGAGTTTAGAACATTTTGAAATCTTTCGATATAGAACCTTGAATGCATCCTGCTCTTGCTAGAGCCAATAAAAAATTTTATCCATCAAAGGGGAAAATCATAACTTTTTATATAGTTCTTAGATCTGTTTAAATAATTGTGATCTTTATAATGATTCTGTATAATAAAAACACATTTTAGCAAATAGTAATTTCTGTATTCAAAAGTTTCTGTTCTGTATATTTAATTAAATATTTAAATAAAACATCAACAAGAAAAATTGTTGGCCATGCATGTTGCCTAAGTATTGATGTGCAAAGATTAATAAACAGGAATATATGCTTTATTTTAAAAGGACTTTATTAATGAAAAATAAGGTATGTCCTTTGAAAAGTAAAAAACATGGTACAATTATCTAATGTGAAACTAGTATGTTTAATCAGTAATTATATTTCATCTTTCCTCCTTTTTCTGACTTTCAGAACTATTTATAGTCGGTTTATAGATTTAGACAAAGCTTCAAAATAGGAAGAATGTATCACTACGAGCAACTCTGTATGTTCCCACAGAATTTACACTTTATCCTTTGAATAGATGCTGATACTTAATAAATTTTAACTTCTTCCTTTTAATTTCATAAATCAGTTACAAAAATAAAAGAGAAAGATCTACTACTGCTCTGGTATGTTGCAGTGTTGTCATGGATACACAAGCAGGGTGCATCCCTCCTACCTGAAAGGAAGTAAAAAATCATTTGGTAGAACATGTTAGCCTGTAGTGTTGATAGCTTCAGAGAACCAAAGCAAATAGTGGATTTAAAATAATTCACATTCTCAGAAAAAAAAAGAAAGCTAGACATGCAGACATCTTTTGCATGTGTCTAACACTTTCGAGGTTATTTAAAACTGTAATTTCTGACCTTCTCTACTTTCCTACTGTGTAACAAGTGTTATATTGCTAATAGATGCTGCGGTTTGGATGATCAAACCTTATTTGTGCTACTAGTAGTACTCCAGAAGGGTCTTCAGACAGACAGTGAGGCAGAATCCTTTGACCTCTACATAGGTATTTTGGTGGATATTTGGAGGATCACTTTCCATGTCACGGCATTAGCTTGTTTCAGAGTCTTGGTTTTTTTTGTCATTTTGCTTTGTTTTATCCCTCCACCACCCACCCAAATAACTTCCTTTTTATTGCTTTCAATGCCAATTTTGCTATGCATTTCTGGAAAAAAGTTATTATTTCATTGAAGTAAAAATAGGTTTATTTTGCTAAAAATAGCAAATCAATGTCCTATGATGATAAAGGGACAGTGATTAAAACCTTTATCTGGGCATTTCAAGGCAGAAAAAACAGAAGACTCTTTTTCAGACTGGACTGCAGTTCTATGCATTATGTTTCAAAGAAATAAAAGTCTGTTTCCCACTGCATTTGCCAACTCCTAATAAGAGAGCAAAAGTAAACATTTTTATAGACCCAGAGATGTCCACAGGGGGATAATGTGTTGGGGTACATCTACGAAAAAAACATGCACACATTCTCACTTGGGATGTTTCTCCTTCACAGGCACATGAGAAGGTCTCAAGGCAACTTAGTTTACACATGTAGGTTGGTTGTTTACCCCTCAAAATATATTGATGGATGTAAACTCTGTTTAAGATAGTACATAAATTCAAATAAACTGGGAAATTATTATATAACAGCATAGAATCTCAATCGATTAGTCTAAGACAGTATGAAGTTTGTGCTACTTTTCATGATCTTTCTCTAAATCTTCCAGAATAGAATAATCAGCCTGAAATATTACAGATGAAAAAATAAGGTTACAACACTGAAATAGGCAGAATTACTTGGAGTACAGATCCAAGTTGAAAAGATTTCACAACAAATTTGACTCTGTGAAGAAACTGCATGCCGAAATGCAGACTGGTTGCTAGCAATCACAAATGGGGTTTTCTTAGCTTAATCTCTAAAAACTGCTGAATACAGGCCTACCTAGGAACCACTGCAGACCCTTGTCAGGACTGTCTCTTTCTACTCTCCAGATAAATGTCTCCCACTTTCTCAACTATTTTAACAATTGTGATGGATCCAGGCTCTAAAATTCGCATTCAGTGTGCAGAGAGTTAATTTAAATTTGATAACAAATGGCTCTGCTCCGGAAATGAATGCAGCCTGGCGACTTCAACAGGGAACCCTTTAGAGGGCCTCAATTATGTATGCAGCTTCTTTGAGGAATAGTTTAACACATCTGACCCAAGGACCACTATGTTGTGGCCATGAAATAAAACTGTACGTATGCATTGTTTCACTTCTGTGCCCTGTACACGCTGCCAGACTCCAGGACTCCCCCACTCTGCGCAGGCATGCACACACGCTCGTACGAACCCCTTTATTATTGTTCTGCTTCTATTTTTCAAGTACAGTGAATGTATCAATATAATTGCCACATACATAATGGCTCCTGATTACTTTTATTTGCTATTTAAAAAAATCTGATTTTAACTGCCAGACTGTTCTGGTCAAAATCAGGAAAACTAAAGTAGAAGGAAAGGGTTAACCAACCCACACTAGTTCAATTTTTTTCAAAATGGCTGCTTTGTCTGTGTGCATACACCAATAGCAAATGCCCTTCTGTTATTGTACAGCCAATTTGATGTGTCAAGTATTCATATGCTAATAATGGTACAGTTTCTCACTTTTTCACAGATAAATGGTAAAGATTGTTACAGACAGTG
This sequence comes from Tokudaia tokunoshimensis, assembly GCA_036184795.1. Taxonomy (NCBI): domain Eukaryota; kingdom Metazoa; phylum Chordata; class Mammalia; order Rodentia; family Muridae; genus Tokudaia; species Tokudaia tokunoshimensis. Next base: position 11,577,835 of record BTHU01000009.1, on the reverse strand, counting down.
AAACACAAGAATAAACAGCTTTTATTTCAGGCACGATAAATTACTTTCCATTCAAATCACCAGCCACGCATGCTGCTGGCCATCTTGTTCCCAGTCACTGCTCGTTTGCCTTCTGGGTGTGTTTCTTTAGAATAGTTTGAAAATATTTAACAGATATAGGCAGAGTTGTTGCTAATGACTTGATTGCATTAATGTGCTTTCTAACTATTTCGTCACTCAAAGTTCATTTTTGTATTCCGTTATTACAGTGGAAGAAAGTTTGATGGGAATTTTGACACTGTTTCCCTAACATGGTACAATCAAATCTTTTTAAAGCTTGGCAATGACAATATTTGAAGAACAGATATTTTCCTTTAGGTTAGCAGAGATGTCATTTAGTTAATAGTGTAGCTTAAAAAGAGACACTTGAATGAAATATCAACTTGGGTCAGAACAAACTAAAATCAAATCCATTTTCCCAGATATAAATCCGTCTTTAAGGGTTTTTTGTTAAAAACATATGACTAAAACATACACTATTGTTGATATAGAAAAATTACAGGAAAGGTGAGGGTAGGTGTGGAGAGAGGAAGTAGCATAGGAGAATAATTTCCTAGCCTTTAAACAAATATTTCTAAAAGAATGCACTTATGATGATACATCCATTGAAATTCCAAGTCAAAAGAAACACTTCTGATTTATTTTCACCAATTTGCTTATGAACCTGGGCTGCAATATGGTCCCTCTAAGGTTAAAATTTAAAACACTTTTTAAAGTTGGTGATACATTCTCCAGGTATTTCTTAAATGTGCTTTATTATGATGGTGTCTTTTCTCTGATCTTTGTATGTGATCATTTTGATCTCATGTTTGAGCCTCTGCAATTGTTATCAATGTTTGGTTTAATTGCTTGTTTGATGAGAAAACACACAAAATTAAATAAATGAACTCTAGAAAAGTAACTCAGTTCATTGCTAGGCTGGGGATTACAGCTTTTAAAAGTAGGTCATATAAAGGCTTTCTTTGTAATTACTTAAAATTAAATACAAACGTGGAGGATGGAAAGTTAGACTCTTAGAATACACAGTCTCAGTCATGTGGAAGTCTACCTTGAGACCTTATAGATTCCAAAGTTAACTGTGACACCAGGTCAGTGAGATTACAGACTCTAACTGTCAATAGAAGATGAAGTTTTACATAATCTCACCAGAAAAAGACTATTTTTAAAAACCAATCTTCAGTTCTTTCCTCTAACCTCCAAAATACTGGGAATTATTATCACATCATATCAATAAAGAATTATCAGTTAAATTAGTCATTAATTTTATGTTAAAGTTAATCAAGAGATTTTTCCACCAGAAAGCTCTACAAATAACCCAGTAAGTTCCCCTTTTCCCCTTATAACAACATTGTTATGCCTATACAAAATGAACCAGTGACAACTACATATTTCAGCCTGCCATTTACGTACATTTACGTACTCTCTAGGCTACATGAAGACCTATTCATGGCTGCTGAAATACTAACATTTTACTTTATCAGATGCACATCAAAAAAAGTCTGTGAGTTAATTTGGCAAGGTTGAAATAAAGTAGGACACCAGCCACTAGCTCAAGAGTTAATTTAAAATAGATTTTACACCTCACATTCCTCAATACTATGATTGTGTTATTAATAAGTGTTTTTAAATCACTATAATGACTAAATGGATAGTGTTTTGCCCGTTATTCTTCCTTTACCTAAATAGTCTATCTTTAACTGAGTAGATACAATCGGGCCTTCTCAGCTCGGGATCATTATATTTTTTGCTTTAAATTCTCATCTATAATGTAATCATCACCCCGGAATAAGCCTGGGAATGCACCCAGAGCTTGACTTTCCCTGCCTGTATTGCTCTCTTTTCTATCATTTCCTCATCAATGCTATTCTGAGATGGTTTGGGAGCTGATCCTTTAAGAGCAGGGTTTTTAAACAGTGCACACACATACTGGGTATGCTAGACCTGTATAGAATGTGTCACCTGCATACGGTGTTTGATCACCCATAAACACCAGGCTGATGGTTTTGATAAGGTAGTGGCATGATTTGCTCCAAAGACAGATAATCTTTTTCTATTAGATATTTTATTTATTTACATTTCAAGAGTTGTCCCCTTTCCTGGTTTCCTCTCTGAAAACCTCTGATAAAAACTTCAGCAAAGTGGCTGAATATAAAATAAACTCAAACAATCAGTAACCTTCTGATACTCAAAGGGTAAACGGGCTGAGAAAGAAATTAGGGAAACAATACCCTTCACAACATTCCATACCTTGATGTGACTCTAACCAAGCAAGTGAAAGAACTTCAAGTTTTTGAGGAAAGATATTAAAGAAGATCTCAGATGGAATGATCTCCCATGATCATGGATTGGCAGGATTAATGCAGTAAAAATGACCATCTTGCCAAAGTAATCTACAGATTCAATGCAATCACCATCAAAATTCCAACTCAATTCACAGAGTTAGAAAGAGCGATTTGCAAATTCATCTGGAATAACAAAAAGCCCAGAGAGCAAAAACTATTCTCAACAATAAAAGAACTTCTGGTAGAATCAACATCCCTGACCTCAAGATGTATTACAGAGCAATTGTGATAAAAGTTTCATGTTATTGGTACAGAGAAAGGCAGGTAGATCAATGGACAGAAATGAAGACCCAGAAATAAACCCACATACCTATGGTCACTTAGTCTTTGACAAAGGAGCTAAAAACCATCCAGTGGAAAACAGACAGTATTTTTAACTGATGGTGCCAGTTCAACTGGAGGTCAGCATGTAGAAGAATGCAAATTGACCCATTCTTATCTCAAGGTACAAAGCTCAAGTCCAAGTGGATCAAGGACCTGCACTTAAAACCAGATACACTGAAACTAATAGAAGCTAAAGTGGGGAAGAGCCTCAAACACATGGGCACAGGGGAAATTTTCCTGAACAGAACACCAATGGCTCCACTATGTTCATAGCAGCCTTATTTATAATAACCAGAAGCTGGAAAGAACCCAGATGTCCCTAAATGGAGGAATGGGTACAGAAAATAAGGCATATTTACATAATGGAATACTACTCAGCAATTAAAAACAATGAATTCATGAAATTCTTAGGCAAATGGTCAGAACTGGAAAATATTATCCTTAGTGAGTTAACCTAATCACAAAAGAACACACTGGTACGCACTCACTGATAAGTGGTTATTAACCCAGAAGCTCAGAATACCCAAGACACAATTCACATATCAATTGATTACCAAGAAGGAGGAAGGAGAGGCCCTCTGGTCCTGGAAAGACTAGATGTAGCAGTGTAGGGGAATACCAGAACAGAGAAGCAGAGGGGGTTGACTGGGGAACAGAGGGAGGGAAGAAGGCTTATGGGACTTTCTGGGAAAATGGAACTGGGAAATAGGAAATCATTTGGAATGTAAATAAATAGTATAGAAAATTTAAAAAAAAAGTAAAAAAAAACCAAAAACCAAAAACCAAAAAACTGTATGGTATTGATAAAGTGACAGGCAGGTAGATCAATGGAACAGAATTGAAGACCCAGAAATGAACTCACACACCTATGGTCACTTGATCTTTAACAAAGGAGCTAAAACCATCCAATGGAAAAAAGATAGCCTTTTCAACAAATGGTGCTGGTTCAACTGGAGGTCAGCATGCAGAAGAATGCAAATCGACCCATTCTCATCTCATTGTACTAAGATCAAGTCCAAGTGGATCAAGGACCTCCACATAAACCCAGACACACTGAAAGAAAAGAAAGAAAAGAAACTGGGGAAGAGCCAAGAGCACAGGGGCACAGGGGCACAGGGGCACAGGGGCACAGGGGCACAGGGGCACAAGGGCACTGGGGAAAATTTCCTGAAAAGTACACCAATAGCTTATGCTCTAAGATCAAAAATTGACAAATGGGACCTCATAAAATTTGAAAGTTTCTGTAAGGCAAAGGACACTGTCAATCAGACAAAATGGCAACCACCAAATTGGGAAAAGATCTTTACCAACCCTACATTCAACAAAGGGTTAATATCCAATATATACAAAGAACTCAAGAAGTTAGACTCCAGAGAACCAAATAACCCTATTAAAAATGGGGTGCAGAACTAAACAAAGAACTTTCACATGAGGAATATCATATGGCTGAGAAGCACCTAAAGAAATGTTCAAAAAGAAAAAAAAAGAAATGTTCAACATCATTAGTCATTAGGGAAATACAAATCAAAATGACCTGAGATTCACCTCACACCAGTCAGAATGGCTAAGATCAAAAACACAGGAGACAGCAGTTGTTGGCGAGGATGTGGAGAAAGAGGAACGCTCCTCCATTGCTGGTGGGATTGCAAACTGGTACAACCACTCTGGAAATCAGTCTGGTGGTTCCTCAGAAAACTGGGCATGACACTCCCGGAGGATCCGGCTATACCACTCCTGGGCATATACCCAGAGGATTCCCCAGCATGTAACAAGGACACATGCTCCACTATGTTCATAGCAGCCCTATTTTTAATAACCAAAAGCTGGAAAGAACCCAGATACAATTCATAGACCAAATGAAGTTCAAGAAGAAGGAAGAACAAAGTGTGGATACTTTGGTTCTTCTTACAAAGGGAAACAAAATACTCATGGAAGGAGATATAGAGACAAAGTGTGGAGCAGAAATGGAAGGAAAGGCCATCCTGAGACTGCCCCACCTGGGGATCCATCCTATATTAAGTTACCAAACCCAGACGCCATTATGTTTACCAAGAAGTGCTTGCTGACAAGAGCTGGATACAGCTGTCCCCTGAGAGGCTCTGCCAGATCCTGACAAATACAGAGGCAGGTGCTCCTAGCCAAGACAGATAATATTTAACTGAGGTTTCCATAAAAATTATAATGAAGTAACAGAAGGGAGGACCAATATGCTACAAGCCTAAGGAGTGAAGAGCAAAACTTGCTTTTTAACACAAACAAGATATATGAAATTTATGGTGATTGCCTAATTTAGAGGTAATAATTTCCTTTCTCAAGGAGATGAGTCCCCTCATTGATTGGTTGTGCAATGCAGAGTGGCCATCCCTTAAACGTTGTATGCACAAGCACAACAATTATGTGCTCAGCATATGCATACATACAACAAGCATTATGAGACTTATGTGTTTTGAGTTTTAAGATAAAGAGGATTAACTATTACAGTCCATTTCTATTTTCTACCAAAGACATACACCAGTTATGTAAATGGACACACACTATACAGAATGGGTGAGCAAAACTTGTGGGACCGTTAAGGCTACATCAGGCTGCTCAGATCCATCATGATAATGATGTTCAAGAACAGAAGGTGCTCTGTCTTCAGTTGCCTGCATCTGCACAGCTACAGGCCAGTGAAAGCATGTGAGATATGTATTACTTTTGCTTTCAGTGTTTGATGGTATTTTGGTATAAATGATACAAAAATACAAAAATATTATCTGTACTTCTGTAACCTAAGAAACACATTTCTAGGTTAAATCTTCAAATGTAGCACTGTTGTAGATCAAGGTCCCAAAGGAGAGCTTAGGCGGTGACTACATATACAAAGTTTCAGAGACTTGGGGCATTTATCTAAATAAGTCTTTCAGGAAAACTTGCCTATAATTAAACATCTGAATATTTTATTTGTTTTTAACTTATTAAATAATTAATATTTTTACTTACTCACTTTACATCCCACTCCCTGCCCCACTCCTGGTCACACTCTCCAAAAATCCTTCCCAAAATCCATCACTCCCTTCTTTTCTGTACTTCCTTGGGTCATCAAGTGTCTGTGAGGCTAAGCATATTCTCTCCCACTGAGGCTGTACAAGGCAGCCAGGCTAGAAGAGCATATCTCATGTTCAGGTAACAGCTTTTGAGATAGCCCCTACTCCAGTTGTTTGAGACCCACATGAAGACCAAGCTACACATCTGCTACATATATGCAGGGAGGCCTAGGTCCAGTCTGTGTATGCTGTTTGGTTGGTAGTTCAGTTTCTGAGAGCCCCAAGGACACAGGCTAGTTGACTGTTGGTCTTCTTGTGAAGTTCCTATCCCTTTTGGGGCCTACAATCCTTCCTCCTATTCTTCCATAAAAATACCTGAGTTCCATCCACTATTTGGCTATGAGTGTCTGCATCTGTCTGAGTCAACTATATAAATATGTATATACATATATATGCTTTTTAACACGAACAAGATATATGAAATTTATGGTGATTGCCTAAATTAGAGGTAACAATTGCCTTTTTCAAGGAGATGAGTCCCCTCATTGATTGGTTGTGCAATGCAGAATGGCCTCTTCAAAGACTATGTGTGCGTGTGCGTGCATGTGTGTGTGTGTATACATATATACATATATACACATATACATATACACACACATACATACATACATATATACATACATACATACATACATATCTACATAAAGGGTTCACTCAACTGTTCTCTTCATTTGTGGAGTTTAATCTTGAATGACTGCATCCAAACTGAGCTTCCAACGGTCTGATTATCATTAAACCTAGGAAAGATAACAAGTGAACATCTCTCTCAAGCTGTTGGATTTACATTTTATTTGGTTTTAAAACAGCAGAATCTGTCTCTTAGAGACATGGAGGAGGGAATCTAGACTCCTATTGCCATCACATTAAATGATATAAAAGTTGACCCTTTGGATGATTTGGACCATAAAGTGAAAGTCACACACTCCTTTTCTATTCAGCTTATGAGTTCTGTGAGTCACCAAGAAGCTTAGCTACAAAGAAGAGCAGGGCTAATGAAAGGAGAGCACAGAACTTCTCTGATTGCTCCCACGTTGATGCATCACCCTGGATAGCTCATTAGGGTCCTCAGAAGAATACAAAGAGTCTTTTCAGTAAAACTTCCTTGTTCCAAGAGTGTATTCATAACCTCTTGCCTATGCTGGATAAGAGTGCTTTCTCCATGGAGTGTGAAAGAAACAACCTGTAATCAATTGTGTGGAGATGTTGCTAAACATATTGCAATCCCAAAGACTTCTTCAGTGCAACAGGGACAACTATAGAAGAAAAGGGGTTTCCCAAGGGTGTCATTCCTATTTAATGTATTAGCACCTTTGTGATGTATCGACACAAGATACTGTGGAAATAGTCTGGCTAGATGTCCCTATTTACAATATAAAGAAATAGAATCTCAAGAAATAGAAACCTTGAAACAAAATAATTAAAGATTAATTAATTAATTAGTTAATTAATCAGTTAAGAAGGAAGGAAGGAAGAAAGAGAGAGAGAGAGAGAGAGAGAGAGAGAGAGAGAGAGAGAGAGAGAAAACAGAAAAACTATGAGAGGAAACAAATGAGTTGTGTTTGTCTAACGAGCAGCCTCCTAACTAAACAATAACTGCCACTTTGCCCACAACACTATTGAAGGAGGAAGTCATCAGCAAGATTTGGGTATGGAACATGGAAGTGTGAATACATGAGGCAGAACATCTCTCTCTACCTTAAATGAAAGGCAACATTCAGTGACATGAAGTATATTCATTTGTGTCTTGGGTATGCTGTTTATCTTTTAAGTGTGAAAACAAAAACCTTTGAGGTTAGGCTCTCCTGGCAGAAAGCAGCATGTCTAAAGGAACATGAGCCAAGAAAGCTTTCCAGGAAGTTTAATACCGTGCTCACTTTACAATAACTTGGATATAGTGGTCATTATTAGAGAGATGTTCTGGAGGATTGTGTGGAAAGTTTGGAGACTTGGTGCTTACCAGCTGAGATTTCCCCAGAGGTCTTCAAGCTAAAGTCTCTCAAAGTCTTGGAGTTTAAGTGGAGATTGGTGTAACTTCCCAATATAAAACACTATGCCAATCCCTTCTTGTTTCTTTATAGTTGAAGCCACACGAAAACATAGTGAGTGAGAGGGAGTGAATGAGATTTGTGGTGAAGATGGGGAATGCAGACACGCGCTTCAGAAACTGGCTTTTAATTGAAAACAACTCACAAATATCATTGTTAATGATAATTCTTTAAGTTACATAGTTGTACTCATTTTCTGATGAGTCTCAAGTTCATTTAACAGAAGAAAAAGTGTCGCTTGGCTATGGCTGGGACTCCCTTGTTTGGCTGCCTTCAGAAAAAAGACATGTTTTCAACCAATGGCTGTTTATCTCAGCAAATGAACCACCACTGGCTAATTGTTATCATTTACCTAACAATCTTCTTACCAACCCAGCACATGCCTACTCTCAAAGCAATGACAGAGTGATATATTTATACATTATTTTGTAACTTAAATTATACCTCATTTAGTAAAAAAAAGGGGGGTCAATGAAGACTCTCAATTTAACTATTTCCAGTTTTAACTTGAGGTAAAGATTTTCACTTTATTAAAAAAAATGAACTAATCTTTAAATTATATCTCTGCTGGAATGTACGTCATGTGGGCTATGCCACAGGAGAAACTGGCATGGAGCAGGCGAGATTGAGCAGGTACAAGCCCAAGAAATATCAATAATTGAGATTAAAATCTCATCCTGAGAGTGGCAAGAGTAGGGTTAACTCCTTCCCTGTTTCTGAGCCTGTCTCAGAGTCTATAACCAGGCAGCCTCCAACCAGGTGGTCAGAGATGCTCAGTCCAGTAACCTAGCATCTGGAAAGCCTCTCCATGCTAATGAGGTATCTCAGTAGCCTTATCCTTCAGTCATTGACCTTCTCTCTCGCTGGATATTCTCATACCCTTCATTGAAAACTATATAACGCTTGGTTCACCCCAAATAAAGCATATACATTCAACCCCACCCCCCAAAAGAAATACAAACAAGCTAGGATCATCTCAGAGAGCTGCTTCATTAAACATTAAAGGAGAAAGCCTTTGCCTAAAAGGGCCATAACTCTATGATCCTCGAAGAAGCCCTATGCCCACTGCCTACTGTCCTCTTCAAGCCAGGATACCAGTGGAATCTGACACCCCAAGAGAATAGACAGAATGCAGCACTACACCTGAACAATGGGAACATTAGAATAATAAAGTAAACATAATACGTATGAATCTATATATGGTTATAGTTACAAAGACAAATAAGTACGTTTAGAAACATACAGAAAATTAAATATATACTAGATATCAATAGAGTATTTGAAAGTTAGGGACAAATATATTAATTATATATTGTACAACTATCAACTTAGCTACTTAAACAGTTATGTATAATATATGGGTATACACATCCTTAATGTATATCTAAATATAGGTGTTTTGTGTTGTACATTGTGCTAAATATAATTCCAGCCTGTACTTTTTATATGTAAACTTTAAATTACTGAATATTCTACTTTAGCTATGTAGTTTAAAGAATTTTAAAATGAGATAGCCAGCAACATAGGAAGAATGAACATCAACAAATAGTAACTATTTCTATTACAAAATACCTATATAGTTCATAAATTTTATTTATTGCTACTTCATTCACATGTTTGTGTGAGTGTTGCTGAGAAAGCCTCTTGTGATTAACGCCTCTACCAGAGAGCTGATGACTTTGTAATTTCTTCCTTGTCTGTGAGACGGTCAGCTCTGTGATCCTTCCTCAATCCCCAAGTGCTGCTATGGCAAGCGTGCCTGCCATATCCAGTGAGGCTTCTGAATCTAAAAGCTTATATTTCAAGGCTGGAATGGTACCTCAGTGGTTAAGAGCATTTCCTGCTCTTCCAGAGAGTCTGGGTTTGGTTGACAGCATCTACATGGTAGCTCAAAACCTCCATTTGAGGAATCTAACACCTTCTCTGGCCTCCACAGGCAGTGATTGCATGTAGTGCACATGTACAAATGTAGGTGAAACACTCATTTACCTTTTTAAGGCTTTATTATCTTAAAGGAATAATAGATTTGAGAGAATATAAATAAATGTACCTTGGAACTTTTTTGTAGTTTGTTGGCAAAAACATTACATTTTGGTCATTATATTACTTTAGACATCTGAAAGAGGAACACTCTGACTCAAAAAAAGCAATTTTCTCACTGACCCAAGACTTTACATTTAAGGAGGAACTAAGAATAAGGAAGGCTGCTAGAGATAACTGTGGAAGCTAGATAAATGAGGTCTGAGCAGTGCAGTAAGGAGCAAGGAGCTCATGTTAGCTATCAATCCCTCGATCAAGCAGCACTGTATCTCCATTCATAGCTTTCTAGAGTAAACATGATCAGGGGCCAGATAAGTAAGATCTTGGGGACAGATGGACAGACATAAATCCAGAGTTCCTTTGAGTAAATAAGGACCAATCCTAATCCCTTGAAAAATTTATAGATGCAGAATACACAAAGGCTCTTACACAGATAGTTACCTCAATATCTATTTTGTTAAAAATTAGTTCTAGAATCAGAAAATATTTTAATTGCCTAATGAACAATCATTTTTGGATGTGTTCATATTTGGGGTGATTTTCTATCTACTCATAAAATTTTTAAAACTGATTAAAAACCAACTGATTAGAACACCGAAAAATGTCTCTCTGAGACTGGGAGCACAAATACTTTGAAAGTGACTTTTTATTAATAATACATTCACATATACAAAGCATTCTAACATGCAAGGTCATCCAAGTAGAAGAGATCTCATTTAGAGACAGCATTGTAACAATGTTGACATTTAAGTGGCCATAGCTAAAGCTATGCAGAGAACATTTCAGTGCAATAAATGTGAAATCTACAACTTTCCCTTGTGTTCAGCTTAACAAGATCTAAGTGTGATTCCAGTTGACAGTTGGAAGACTTAAACAACCTTTATAAGTGGAAAGTTTACCTAATACTTTAAATCAAGGTATAATGGAAATATGGTAAGGACAAAGGCATAAGGACTCTACTCCAATGCTAACAGCATGAACCCACATTCCCTCAGTTAACACAGTATTTTCGTGTCTAAGTTAACCCACTTCATTCATTTTTTTCTCCAAAAAAATAAAAAGCAAATTCTCCTTTGCTTTCTGACACCCTTTCATACAAGTAGATGTGCTGAAAAAGCATAATTAGCTTTGGCTTTTTTACAGTGTCTCCCTGCACAGCCTTCTAACTAGAAAAGCAGTTATACAGTTTAGATTATAGCTTCATTCAAATTATTGATATCCATCTGAGAAGTTAGTCTGTCTCTTTAAACACAATTCAATTCTGAGAACCAATGATCAGCTGATCTCCCAGGACTTACTAAATTGGTGCCTCTTTTGCCACTTGCCTGTCACTTTGTACAATCTAAAGAACAGTGAGTCCATCAGACAGTTGACATCCCCCTTCTTACCACCAATGCCTGACTACACATGTTGTCTATTTTCTTCTGAAAATGGTTGGCCATTCCCAGTCTCATCTCCATGGGACACGGCTCTCTTCTTTCTCCTTCTCTTTGCCCTCCAATCTCTCTGGAGTATCAGGTCCCAGTACCCTCTTGCTAATTTTCCATTTTACTTTATACCCAAACCTTGTCAGAGGAGAAAGCATGAAACGCAGAGACTATTTCACTCGGGGATGTCACAGACAGAATTAATCACTATTATCAATCTGACAAAACCAATTTACATTGTTTTGTTTTTAAAAAGTGATGTTCAGGAAATTAACTAATTAATTCCTGTATCTATCATAAGATTAATTCTTACTGATTAAAGAAAGCTTGTAGAAAATTTTTTATAGAATTTCCATATGTCAGGATGCAATGGAAGCTGAGGCAGGAGGATCATATGAGCTTAATGTCAACAAGGCATATATAATGAATAGCCAGACAGCTAGGGTTTAATAAATAGACACTATCTCAAAAACCCTTTTAAGTTGTAATATTAATAATCACTCGAAGATATACTTATTTTGACAGGAACATAAATATTAGCATTATATCTTATAAAACTGCATCATAATTTATGATGCCCAGTTATTTTGTGATTTAATTAAGTTTTAGAGCTAAGCAAATATTTAACAGCATTATTTGTTATTTTGGTGTATGTGTGTGTGTGTGTGTGTGCCTGCATGTGTGTATGTATGTGTGTATATATGTATGTATGTGTGTGTGTATGTGTCTGTATATGTGTATGGGTGTATAAATGTGTGTGTGCTTGTGTGTGTGTGAATTTTTATGTGAGTATGTATCTGTGTGTATGTGTCTGCATGTGTGTGTATGTGTGTTTATATTTTATTAATTCTTTGAGAATTTCATACAGTGTATTTTTGTTACATTCACTCTTCTAATTCTTCTCCTAATATTTACAAGATCCACCCACAAATTCCTACATGCCCCCTACTCCATGTCTTCTTTTGTAAAAAGAATAACTCACTGAGTTCAATTTGTGCTGCCTATACACTACTCAGTATATGTCCATCCACTAGGGTGTGGTTGACCTACCATAGACCACAGTCTTAGACAAAACTGACTCTTCCTTTCCCAGAAGCTATCAATGGCTAATAGCTCCTCAGCATGGGCCAACACATCACTGTTGCTTCACTTTTCCAGGCTGGGATTTTGGTCTGGCCCGAGTTTGCATAAACTGAGTTTGTATATGAAACTGCCCTCTTCTGTCTAGAAAACAGTATTTTGATGCAGTCATCTACCACTTCTTAGAACCTTTCTACATTTTTTCCTGTTGGGTTCACTGAGTCTTGAGAGGAAGGGTATTACATAGATGTCCCACTTAGGGACATCCCACTCTACATTCCTATTTCTCTACACCTTGACCAGTCATGTATTTCTGTTAACCAAAATGCAATGTTAAAAGCTGCTTCTCTGATAAGGTTTGAGAGATGCACTAGTCTATGAGTATAAGGATAAATCATTTTAAATCTGTGTAATACTGTATCCATTTAACAGAGTAATAATAATAAGTTCTCCCTTAGCCACAGGTTCTTAGCCATGAAAATGGTCCTAGGTATGGATTCCATCTCATGCTGTGAGCCTTAAATTCAATCAGAAAGTGGTCAATGATTCCTATGACATCCATGCCACTACTATAGTATAAGATATGACTTACCAGGAAAGTAATAGTTGTATCTCACATGGCTCACACCTAGGTAATATTAATTATTATTTTTCTACTTCCTCACTGTACATAGCACCTTCAAGCTGTGCTAAAATTAGCCAATATGAATGAACTTCCAGGTTGGCATATGCTTGATTTCTACGTGTTCTACGACTGGAGTATGTAGTGTTCTTGAAAATGAGATCTTACTGTAAAGTCCTGGTAAAAGGCAACAAAGAACACTGTTAATAGCCTTTCTTTATAGCATAATTATGAACAATTAGTGATGAAATACAGATTTAATATTTCCAGTACTTTTGATAACAGTTTGTATAACTACTTGCAGATTTTTTCTTTTATATGCTCTGAAAATGTCATCAGTTTTATTAATGCATTCTTTGACTATCTCATACATGTATATAGTACTCTCAGACCACAGTCAATCCCCCATCCTCTCTTATCTTTCTGCCATCTCCTACTAGCTCTTCCCTCTACTGCCATCAGTTCCCAGGATGAATCTGGGCCCCATGAGCCCCTCTCTATCTATAACTAAATGTTGATATGCTTGTGTTCTGTGGTCTATGTGGACAACATTTACTCTGGGGAGTTGGTGACTGCAATGGCTATGTAACGTCCTTCAGAGAGTGTTGTGCACCCAACCTTTCTAATAATTTAGATCTCATATTTTCTTGGTCCCCTCTTCTTAGATGTTTCCTGAGCTTTGGAGAAGATAATATGGGTGTCACATTTAAGGCTTAGCACTCAACAGCAGTAACTCATTCTTAGCAGTTTGACCAGCCATTGGTTTCACTATCAGACTTCCATTTGTTTGTTTGTGTGTGCTGTGACAGGGTTCCATAAAGTAGCCCTGGCTCTCCGGGAACTCAGTCTAAGGACCAGGTTTGCTTTCAACTCATAGAGATCCAGCTGCCTCTGCCTCCTGAGTTTGGAATTAAATGTGTGCTTCACTATGTCCAGCCTTCGTACATTATTTTTCAGTTTAAATAATATTTTAGGTGTATGGTCATTTGCCTACATGTATATCTGTCTGTGCACCATGTGTGTGCCTTGTTCCAATAGAGGTCAGAGAAGAGCATTTTATCCCCTGATACTAGATATACAGACGGTTGTTAATCACCAAGTTAATGCTGAGAATCAAACATAGATCCTTTGAAATAGCAGCCATCAGTCTTTACCATTGAATAATCTCTTAAGTTCCCCTAGCCAATATTCTTAAAAGCTATTTTAGCTTTGTGGTGTTGGCACAGACTTTAATCCCAACATTTGGGAAATAGAGGAAAGTGGATCTCTGAATGTGAAGCCAGCCTGGTCTACAGAGAAAGTTCCAGGACAGCCAGGGCTACCTTGGCTTTAAATAGCAAAACAAAACAAAACAAAACAAAAAGACTATTTTAAAATATATTCTCTAAATAAGTTCTTATCATTGTGCAATGTACTCAGATACAAATTCACACATTTATGGACACTTAACTTTTGATAAACAAGCAAGAAATACACAACTGAAAAAAAGAACATTTCTTGAACTAATTGTGCTGGTTTAACTGGATGTCAATATGTAGAAGAATGTAAAAAAGATCCCTATCTATTACTCAGCAAAAAACCCAAGTTCAAGTGCATCAAAGACTAAACCTGACAGACAAGAAAGTGGAGAATAACTTGAACACATTGGCACTGGAAACAACTTCCTGAACAGAATGCCAAAATCTCAGGCACAACAACCAATCAGTGAAACTTCACGAAACTGAAATCTACTGTAAGGCAAAGGACACTCTCAATACCTCAAAATGGCAGCATTTGACACATCTGACAGAGGGGTAATATCCAAAAATATATAAAGAACTCAAAAAACTAGACATCAACAAACTTAATAATCTGATTTAAAAATGAGGCACACATCTCAACAGAGAATTTTCAAAGGAGAAATCTTAAATGGCTAGGAAACTCTCAAAAAAAATAACATATTTAGCATTTAGAGAAATGCAAATCAAAACAATTTTGAGATTCAATCTTACATCTGTCAAAATGGCTAATATCAGTAACACAAGTGACAGCTCATGCTGGTGAGGATGTGGAGGAAGGGGAACACTCCTCCATTGCTGATGGTGGTGAAAACTTGTACAGCAACTATGAAAATCAATATGGCGGTTCCTCAGAAAATTGAAAATTGATCTATCTAAAGACCCAGCCATACCAGAAGATACCCAGTGATAACTCCTGGGCATATATCTAAAGTACACGTACTCTACTATGTTCAAAACAGCTTTATTCATAATAACCAGAAAGTGGAAGCAACCTAGATATCTCCCAGCTAAAAAATGAATTTTTAAAAATGTTGTACAGCTACGCAATGGAGTACTACACTGCTGTTTTTAAAAAAATGGCATCGTGAAATTTGTTGACTAAAGGATGGAACAAGAAAGAATCAAGCTAAACATCACTAGGGACACAGACAGCTTGTATGCTCCCTGTACCCAATAGCTGGGCAGTTCTGTGATCACCTACATGCAGCTCTGCTGTGGGACATCTGCCCTGCAGAGGGACCTGCAGGAGAAAGCGCACCAGCAGAGGGCACACCAGGCTCCACTTAGCCACCTCTGCTCCAGATATTGACTACTCTGGGTCGCCAGGTACCCAGGGATCCCCAAGTATAATAACACTTGGAGCAAGGCACATCAGGGCTCCAAAGTCACTCAGAAGCAGGGCAGTCCATCAGCAATTAGTGCCAGAGGAATCCCGGTCATCCAGGGGTGTCAGAAATAGCCTTGCAGGCTTACAGGAGGTACAAGAAACAGCCAGTGACAGTAGGACCAACTAACACCAGAGATAACCAGATGGCAAAAGGCAAACTTGGAATGTTACTAACAGAAATCAAAGCAATATGGCACCATCCAAACCCAACTCTCTAACAGCAGCAAGTCCTGGATACCCCATCACACCCGAAAGGCAAGATCTGGATTTAAAATCACTTCTCATGATGCTATTAGAGGATTTCAAGAAGGACGAAAATAAATCTGATAAAGAAAAACAGGAGAACATGAATCAACGGGTAGAAGCCCTTACAAAGGAAACACAAAAATCGCTTACAGAAATGCAGGAGAATATGGGTCAACAGATGGCGCCTCATAAGGAGGCAACACAAAAAAACACTTAAAGAAATACAGGGGAACATGAATCAATGGGTATATGCCCTTACAAAGGAATCACAAATATAGCTTAAAGAAATGCAGGAGAATATGGGTCAACAGATGGAAACCCATAAGGAGGAAACACAAAAATTGCTTAGAGAAATATAGGAGAACTTGGGTCAACAGGCAGAAATCCTGAAAGAGTAAATGCAAAAATATCATAAAGAAATACAGGAAAACACAACCAAACAAGTGAAGGAACTGAGCAAATCCATCCAGGGTCTAAAAAAGGAAGTAGAAACAATTAAGAAATCACAAAGGGAGACAACGTTGGCGATAGAAAACCTTGGGAAGAAATCAGGAGTCATAGAAGCAAACATCAACAATAGAATACAAGATATGGAAGAAAGAATCTCAGATGCTGAAGATACCATAGAAAGCATTGATTAAACAGTCAAAGAAAATGCAAAATGCAAAAAATGTGTAACCCAAGACATCCAGGATATCTAGGACACAATGAGAAAACTGAACCTAAGGATTATAGGTATAGAAGAGAGTGAAGATTTGCAACTTAAAGGGCCAGGAAATATCTTCAAAAAAATTATGGAGGAAAACTTCCCTAACCTAAAGAGAGAGAAGCCGGTGAACATACAATGAGCCTACAGAACTCCAAACAGACTGGACCAGAACAGAAATACCTCCTGGCACATAATAATCAAAACACCAAATGTACTAAACAAAGAAAGAATATTAAAAGCAGTAAGAGAAAAAGGCCAAATAACATACAAAGGAAGACCTATCCGAATCACATCAGACTTCTCACCAGGGACTATGAAAGCTAAAAGATCCTGGGCAGATCTCCTGCAGACTTTAAGAGAACACGAATGCCAGCCTAGACTAGTATACCCAGCAAAACTCTCAATCACCATAGATGGAGAGACCAAGATATTCCATGATAAAACCAAATTTACTCAATATCTTTCCACAAACCCAGCCCTGCAAAGGAAAATAGGTGGAAATTGCCAATACAAGGGGAGAAAATACACCCTGGAAAAAACGAGATCGTAACCTTCTTTCATCAAACCCAAAAGTAGATAACCACTCAAACATAAAAATAGCATCAAGAATAGCAGGTGGCAATAATAACTATTCCTTAATCTCTCTTAATATCAATGGTCTCAATTCTCCAATAAAAAGACATAGACTAACAGACTGGAAACGTAAACAGGATCCAGCATTTTCCTGCGTGCAGGAAACGCACCTCAGTGTCAAAACCAAACACTACCTCAGAGTAAAAGGCTGGAAATCAATTTTACAAGGAAATGGTCCCAGGAAACGAGCAAGAGTAGTCATCCTAATATCAGATAAAATTAACTTTCAACCTAAAGTCATCAAAAAAGGCACAGAAGGACACTACATACTGGTCAAAGGAAAAATCCACCAAGAAGAACTCTCAATTCTGAACATCTATGCTCCAAATTCAAGGGCACCTTCATTCGTAAAAGAAACTATACTAAAGCTCAAAGCACACATCGCAACTCACACAATAATAGTGGTGACTTCAACACTCCACTCTCTGAAATGGATCATTCAGGAAAGCATAAACTAAACAGGGACACAGTGAATCTAATTGAAGCCTTGGAGCAAATGGAACTAACAGATATATATATATAGAACATTTCATCCTAAAGCAAAAGAATATACCTTTTTCTCAGTACCTCATGGTACCTTCTCCAAAATTGAGCATATAATTGGTCAGAAAACTGACCTCAACAGATATAAGAAGATTCAACCCATCCCATGTCTCCTATCAGATCACTATGGAATAAGGGTGGTCTTCAATAACAACAAAAACAACAGAAAGTCCACATATACGTGGAAGCTGAACAATGCTCTACTCAATGATACTTTGGTCAAGGAAGAAATAAAGAAATCAAAGACTTTTTAAAATTTAATGAAAATGAAGGCACAACATACCCTAATTTATGGCACACAATGACAGAGGTGATAAGAGGAAAATTCATAGCCCTGAGTGCCTCCAAAAAGAAATGGGAGAGAGCATACACTAGCAGCTTAATGGCACACCTGAAAGCCCTGGAACAAAAAGAAGCAAATACACCGAAGAGGAGTAGAAGGCAGGAAATCATCAAACTCAGGGCTGAAATAAATCAAGTAGAAAGAAATAAAACCATATAAAGAATCAACAAAAGGCACGTGCACAGGGCGGGAGCATACCAGCCTCCCCTTGGAGACCTCTGCTCTGGGGATCGACTGCACTGAGCATCCAGGTACCCAGGGACTCCCCAATATAACATCACTTGGGACACAGCCTGTTGGACTTCCATCTGCTTTTATTTTTAATTTTATTTTATTTTCTGAGTTTTTTATTTATATTCAAAATCATTTCCCCTTTCACGTTTCCTCCCTCCCCGAAAGTCCCATAAGTCCACTTCCCTCCCTGTTTTACCAATTCAACCCCCTCTCGCTTCTCTGTCTTAGCATTCCCCTACATCCAGTCTTTCCAGGACCAGGGGTCTCTCCTTCCATCTTCTTGGAAATCTATTGATATGTGAATTGTGTCTAGGGTATTCCTAGATTCTGGGTTAATATCCCCTTATCAGTGACTGCATACCATGTGTGTTCTTTTGTAATTGGGTTACCTAAAAAGGATGATATTTTCAAGTTCTGACCATTTGCCTAAGAATTTCGTGAATTCATTGTTTTTAATTGCAGAGTAGTAATCCACATCTTCTGAATACATTGCTCCATTGAGGGACATTTGGGTTCTTTCCAGCTTCTGGATATTATAAATAAGGCTGCTATGAACATAGTGGAGCATGTGTCCTTATTGCATGCAGGTAAAGCCTCTGGGTATATGCCCAAGAATGGTATAGCCGGATCCTCCGGGAGTGTCATGCCCAGTTTTCTGAGGAACCGCCAGACTGCTTTCCAGAGTGGTTGTACCAGCTTGCAATCCCACCAGCAGTGGAGAAGTGTTCCTCTTTCTCCACATCCTCGCCAACAACTGCTGTCTCCTGTGTTTTTGATCTTAGCCATTCTGACTGGTGTGAGATGGAATCTCAGGGTTGTTTTGATTTGCATTTCCCTAAAGACTAAGGATGATGAACATCTCTTCAGGTGCTTCTCAGCCATTAGATATTCTTCAGGTGAGAACTCTTTGTTTAGCTCTGTACCCCTTTTTTAACAGGGTTACTTGCCTTTCTGGAGTCTAACTTCTTGAGTTCTGTGTATATATTGGATATTAGCCCTCTGTCGGATGTAGGGTTGGTAAAGATCATTTCCCAGTTAGTTGGTTGCCGCTTTGTCTTTTTGACAGTGTCTTTTGCCTTGCAAAAACTTTGTAATTTAATGAGGTCCCATTTGTCAATTCTTGATCTTAGAGCATAAGCTATTGGAGTTCTATTCAGGAAATTCTCCCCTGTGCCCATATGTTCAAGGTTCTTCCCTAGTTTCCCTTCTATTAGTTTCAGTGTGTCTGGATTTATGTGGAGGTCCTTGATCCACTTGGAATTGAGCTTAATGCAAGGAGATAAGAATGGGTCAATTTGCATTCTTCTGCATGTTGACCTCCAGTTGAGTCAGGACCATTTGTTGAAAAGGCTATCTTTTTTCCACTGGATGGTATTAGCTCCTTTGTCAAAGATCAAGTGACCATAGGAGTGTGGATTCATTTCTGGGTCTTCAATTCTGTTCCATGATATACATGCCTGTCACTGTACCAATACCATGCGGTTTTTAACACTATTGCTCTGCTTGATGTCCGGGATACTGATTCCCCCAGAGGTTCTTTTACTCTTGAGAATAATTTTAGCTATCCTGGGTATTCTGTTATTCCAGATGAATTTTGGAATTGCTCTTTCTAACTCTATGAAAAATTGAGTTGGGATTTTGATGGGTATTGCATTGAATCTGCAGATTGCTTTTGGCAAGATGGTCATTTTTACTATATTAATCCTGCCAGTCCATGAGCATGGCAGATTTTTCCATCTTCTGAGGTCTTCTTCAATTTCTTTCTTCAGAGACTTGAAGTTCTTGTCATACAGATCTTTCACTTATTTGGTTAGAGTCACACCAAGATACTTTATATGGTTTGTGGCTATCGTGAAGGGTATCATTTCTCTTACTTCTTTCTCAGTCTGTTTATCCTTTGAGTATATGAAGGCTACTGACTTGCTAGAGTTGATTTTATATCCGGCCACTTTGCTGAAGTTGTTTATCAGCTGTAGGAGTTCTCTGGTGGAGTTCTTTGGGTCGCTTAAGTATGCTATCATATCGTCTGCAAATAGTGATAGTTTGACTTCTTCCTTGCCAACTTGTATCCCTTTGACCTCCTTTTGTTGTCTAAATGCTCTAGCTAGAACTTCAAGTACTATATTGTAAAGATATGGAGAGAGAGGGCAGCCTTGTCTAGTCCCTGATTTTAGTGGGATTGCTTCAAGTTTCTCTCCATTTAGATTGATGTTGGCTACTGGTTTTCTGTAAATTGCTTTTACTATGTTTAGATATGGGCCTCGAATTCCTGATCTTTCCAAGACTTTTAGCATGAAAGGATGCTGAGTTATGTCAAATGCTTTCTCAGCATCTAATGAGATGACCATGTGGTTTTTTTCTTTGAGATTTTAATATAGTGGATTACACTGATGGACTTCCTTATATTGAACCATCCCTGCATCCCTGGGATGAAGCCTACTTGATTGTGGTGAATGATCATTTTGATGTGTTCTTGGATTCGGGTGGCAAGAATTTTATTGAGTATTTTTTCATCGATATTCATAAGAGACATTGGCCTGAGATTCTCTTTCTTTGTCAGATCTTTGTGTGTTTTTGGTATTAGCATAATTGTGGCTTCATAGAATGAGTTGGGTAGTGTTCCTTCTGTTTCTATTTTGTGGAATAGTTTGAAGAGTATTGGTGTTAGGTCTTCTTTGAAGGTCTAATAGAATTCTGCACTAAAACCATCTGGACCTGTGCATTTTTTGGTTGGAAGACTTCCAATGACGACTTCTATTTCTTCAGGCGTTATAGGATGGTTTAGATGGTCTATTTGATCCTGATTTAATTTTGGTATTTGGTATCTCTCAAGGAAATTGTCCATTTCCTTGAGATTTTCTAGTTGTGTTGAATACAGGCTTTTGTAGTAGGATCTGATGATTTTTTGAATTTCCTCAGTTTCTGTTGTTATCTCTCCCTTTTCGTTTCTGATTTTGCTAATTTGGATACTGTCTCTGTGCCCTCTAGCTAGTCTGGCTAAGGGCTTATCTATCTTGTTGATTTTCTCAAAGAACCACCTCCTGGTTTTGTGGATTCTTTGTATGGTTTTATTTGTTTCTACTTGATTGATGTCAGCCCTGAGTTTGATGATTTCCCGCTTTCTAGTCCTCTTGGGTGTATTTGCTTCTTCTTGTTCCAGGGCTTTCAGGTGTGCCATTAAGCTGCTAGTGTATGCTGTCTCCCGTTTGTTTTTGGAGGAACTCAGGACTATGAATTTTCCTCTTAGCACTGCTTTCATTGTGTCCCATGAATTAGGGTATGTTGTGCCTTCATTTTCATTAAATTTCAAAAAGTCCTTGATTTCTTTCTTTATTTCCTCCTTGACCAAGTTATCATGGAGTAGAGCATTGTTCAGCCTCTATGTGTATGTGGGTTTTCTGTTGTTTTTGTTGCCATGGAAGACCGCCCTTATTTCATAGTGATCTGATAAGAGGCATGGGATAAGTTCTATCTTCTTATATATGTTGAGGGCTGATTTGTCACCATTTATATGGTCGATTTTTGAGAAGGTACCATGAGGTGCTGAGAAGAAGGTGTATTCTTTTCTCTAGGATGAAATGTTCTATATACATCTGTTAATTCCATTTGGTCTAAGGCTTCAATTAGATTCACTGTGTCCCTGTTTAGTTTCTGCTTTCCTGAACGATCCATTTCAGAGAGCGGGGTGTTGAAGTCACCCACTATTATTGTGTGAGGTGCGATGTGTGCTTTGAGCTTTAGTAAAGTTTGTTTTACGAATGAGGGTGCCCTTGCATTTGGAGCATAGATATTCAGAATTGAGAGTTATTTTTGGTGGATTTTCCCTTTGATCAATATGTAGTGTCCTTCTGTGTCTTTTTTGATGAATTTAGGTTGAAAGTCAATTTTATCTGATATTAGAATGGCTACTCTGGCTCGTTTCCTGGGACCATTTGCTTGTCAGATTGTTTTCCAGCCTTTTACTCTGAGGTAGTGTTTGTCTTTGACACTGAGGTGTGTTTCCTGCATGCAGCAAAATGCTGGGTCCTGTTTACGTATCCAGTCTGTTAGTCTATGTCTTTTTATTGGGGAATTGAGACCATTTATAATAAAAGAGATTAAGGAATAGTGATAAGTGCCACCTGCTATTCTTGACGCTATCTTTATGTTTGAGTGGTTATTTACTTTTGGGTTTGATGCAAGAAGGTTACTATCTCGTTTTTTCCAGGGTGTTGTTTCTCTCCTTGTATTGGCGGTTTCCACCTATTATCCTTTGCAGGGCTGGGTTTGTGGAAAGATATTGTGAAAATTTGGTTTTATCATGGAATATCTTTGTCTCTCCATCTATGGTGATTGAGAATTTTGCTGGTTCTAGTAATCTAGGCTGGCATTTGTGTTCTCTTAGTGTCTGCATGAGATCTGCTCAGGATCTTCTGGCTTTCATAGTCTCTGGTGAGAAGTCTGATATGATTCGAATAGGTCTTCCTTTTTATGTTACTTGGCCTTTTTCTCTTACTGCTTTTAATATTCTTTCTTGGTTTAGTACATTTGATGTTTTGATTATTATGTGAAGGGAGGTATTTCTGTTCTGGTCCAGTCTGTTTGGAGTTCTGTAGGCTTCTTGTACGTTCATCGGCATCTCTCTCTTTAGGTTAGGGAAGTTTTCCTCCATAATTTTGTTGAAGATATTTCCTGCCCCTTTAATTTGCAAATCTTCACTCTCTTCTATACCTATAATCCTTAGGTTTGGTCTTCTCAGTGTGTCCTGGATTTCCTGGATGTTTTGGGTTACACATTTTTTGCATTTTGCATTTTCTTTGACTGTTGAGTCGATGCTTTCAGCACCTGAAGACTCTTTCTTCCATCTCTTGTATTCTATTGTATTCTATTGTTAATGTTTGCATCTATAACTCCTGATTTCTTCCCAAGGTTTTCTATCTCCAAAGTTGTCTCCCTTTGTGATTTCTTAGTTTTTTCTCCTTCCTTTTTTAGATCCTGGATGGATTTGCTGAGATCCTTCACTTGCTTGTTTATATTTTCCTGTATTTTTTAAGGTATTTTTGCATTTCCTCTCTCAGGATTTCTGCCTGTTGACCCAAGTTCTCCTGTATTTCTCTAAGCGATTTTTGTGTTTCCTCCTCATGGGCTTCCATCTGTTGATACATTGTCTCTTGCATTTCTTTAAGCAATTCTCGTGTTTCCTTTGTAAGGGCATCTATCCATTGATTCATGTGTTTAAGCACTTTTTGTGTTGCCTCCCTATGGGCATGTCTGTTGACCCATATTCTTCTGCATTTCTTTATGCAATTTTTGTGATTCCTTTGAAAGTGCATCTACCCGTTGATTCATTTCTTTAAGCGATTTTTGTGTTGCCTCCTTGTGGGCCTCCATCTGTTGATCCATGTTCTCCTGCATTTCTCTAAGCAATTTTTGTGTTTCCTTTGTAAGGAAATCTAACCGTTGATTCATGATATCCTGTAATTCTTTATTCGATTTATTTGTGTCCTTCTTGAAATCCTCTAATAGCATCATGAGAAGTGATTTTAAATCCAGATCTTGTCTTTCGGGTGTGGTGGGGTATCCAGGACTTGCTGCTGTTAGAGAGTTGGGTTCGGATGGTGCCATATTACTTTGATTTCTGTTAGTAAAGTTCCTACATTTGCCTTTTGCCATCTGGTTACCTCTGGTGTTAGTTGTTCCTGCTGTCACTGGCTGTTGGTTGGACCTCCTGTGAGCCTGCAAAGCTATTTCTGACCCCCCTGGATTACTGGGATTCCCCTGGCACCGATTTCTGGGGCCTGCCCTGCTCCTGAGTGACTTTGGAGCCCTGATGTGCCTTGCCCCAACTGATGTTATATTGGGGAATCCCTGCACATCCAAGGGCTCAGTGTAGTGGATTCCTGGAGCAGAGGTCGCCAAAGGGAGGCTGGTAGGCTCCCACCCTGTGCAGGTTTGTGTGAACTCTCCCAGAGCGAGTGTGAGGGGGGTCCATCTGCAGGGCAGAAGTCCCACAGCTGAGCTGGCGCGTTGATTACTGCAGACCTGCCCAGCTCTTGGGAGCAGGGTACACACAAGCTGCCTGAGACCCAAGTGATATTATGCCTGAGTGTCTCTGAGCCTGGAGGTCCCAACTGCCCTGATGCTGGAGCAAAGATGGCGGAGTGCACTCTGCACTCTCTCGGGGAGGGTCACTCTGCTGGAGAGATGGCCCACAGCAGAGCTGGCACCCAGACGACCACAGTGCTGTCCCACTCTTGGGCGTAGATGGAAGCCCAACAGGCTGTGTCCCAAGTGATGTTATATTGGGGAGAATCTGGGTACCTGTCTCCTCAGTGCAGTCGATCCAGGAACAGAGGTCGCCAAAGGGAATCTCCCATACGAATATCTTAATGATACTAACATTTTGGTTGTGAGATTCATATATTCCAGAATATACTGCTTTGGTGTGATTCATCCTCAGAGATACTGAACTGACCTGCTTGGACCCCTGCTTCCAGTTGCTGCTCAAAACAGCTTTGGAGATTACTACAGACCATCCAGGTCATCTTACCTCATCCAACATTTCAGACGGATACAGTCAGAACTTCAGTCAGTCTCTGAATCTTCTAAATATATAGAGATGGGATAACAGATGCTAAAACTAGCTTTCTTAAGTCTAACAATATTTTCTAATTCTCATATCCCTCTCCACCCTTTTAAAGAATTTTTCATCAGCCCTACTCAGCAGGAAGAAGTTATGGAGAGTTGTCAGCCTAATTCCCTGGGTTTGGGTGTCTGGTAATGGTTATTTTACAAATTATAGATAAGTTGTCATTTTAAGGGATGATAATTTGGAACTGGTCATAATTTTGAACAGGAAGGAAATATATGGGACAGATTACTAAATTTTATCCTTGAATAGCCACAATTTTAATTGGTAGAAATCTTTATAATTGAAGCAAAATTGAAGTTTATAATTTCTTACATTGGTACAGAATTTATATATTGATATAGAATTAAGGTTTGAATTGGTGTGAATTTCTCATGTTGACAAAAAATTTAAGATTAATATTGTTTCTCTCAGTAGGGACTGTGCCTTTGCAAGTCATTTAAGAATACAAAGCTTAGACCCAGTCCTTCTAATAACTGCTTTAAAAACTGTTTAAGCTGGAGGGATGGTTCAGAGGTTAAGAGCACCGACTGCACTTCCCGAGGTCCTGAGTTCCCAGAAACCACATGGTGGCTCACAACCATCTGTAATAGGATCCAATGCCCTCTTCTGGTGTGTCTGAAGACAACTACAGTGTACTTATACACATAAAATAAAAACTGTTTAAGATGATTAAGCAACACAAGTTAAGGGCCAAATAGCAAATTCATGGTTATGTTAGATTCTGATTAATTATAAGGAATTTTCAATATTATTCAATTAGAAATATCTAAGAGTAGTCAAGGCTTAACAGTTCAAGATACTTTACTTAGACAGACTTCAGAAACATCAGAAATCCACAGAATGTGACATTTAATGTTACTGAATCTTTTGTCTAGAGACATGCTTGTTCCTCATAGCACCCACTTCTTGGTTCAAAGAAGAAATTGATCATCTTTACCTCCAGGAGAGGTTGCTTATCATGACAAGGTATCCAAGGGGCAGACATTGACATTTCATCTGCAGTCAAAAGGCTATAAGGGAAAAGAACACATTTTGCAGCATAGTCAACTGATAGCTCTACCAACACAGGGTAAGCATTCCTTCATAATCCTGCTTTGCAAAGGTCTGTCAGATGATCCTGGGCCAGAAGACTGAAGACAGATACTCCAATGTTATAAGAAATTAGGGGAGGTGTCCAGGAATCAGTTGTCTCTACAATTGTTTAAGTTTGAGAAGATGTGTTTGGTGCTTCCTCTATACCCAGGTAATGTTTATGTCATTCTTGGACTTCTGATGGTGTTGAAGACTAGTTATAGTCTCATAATCAAACTTAATTTGTTTAATATTGAGAAAGAGGTTATAGAGTGCAGACATCATTTTCAAATGGCTTTACAAGCTAAAATCTATGCATAACCCAGAGATAGAATTATAATTCTTTAAGGTAGAAATTATGGTAGAGTTCTTTATCTAATTAACAAATATGATGGCCTAGATATAAATTGCATATTATACTTTGTAATTTACATGATTGTTATGGTTTTGTTCAATTTATGTCTGGGAGAAAAGTTTTTTTAATTATTATTATTTTATTGGACAGACAAGGTGAGGTGTAAGGTCCCATTCCCCAATTGGTTCTTAATCTATCAGTAAAGAAGTCATGGGCCAATTGCTAGGTGGAAGGAATAAGCGGGACTTCCAGGTCCCCACAGGCAAGCAGATAGAAGCAAGGAGATGAGGAGAGAGGTATCGCCATGCTTTAGAGGGGGAAGTCCAACCAGCCATGTGAGACTTCAGGCAGAGCAGCCACACGCCGCTTCTACAGGTGGGTGGTTGGGGCTGTTGAGCTGGAACTAAAGGTAACTGAGTAACTAAAGTCAAGGACAGATTTAGGGTGCTGAGTTAAGAGTATTGGGGAGGGCACACTAGCCACAGGGATTTTCAAATGGCCAGCAATTGAGCAAATAAGGCAAGTTGAAATTGAGCAATGTGTGTGTATCTGGTTTTTCATCCACAGATCCAATATTCTCTGGGTGGGTGCTGATATCATGGCCTGTTCCTAGAGTTAAGGCAGGGTAGCAAAAGTTGTATGTAACACAAGTATATGCAAGTGAGTACACATGTGTGTATAGACACACAAACACAAAATTAAGAATGATAAAATTTTTTAATAATCCTAATAAATAATTAATACAAATCTAATCATAATTATGCTCAAAGGAAAACATGCAGCTCACATCCATTTGATTTTGCTCTTTAAATTTTTGTGTGGCACTATGTTTTTCACACATAAAACTTCCATGATACTAAATTGTGAACCTATCCAAATTTTGTCATTAAGAAACCCACACCAAATCATGAGGGGATTAGGATCCCCCCCAATCTTCTTCTTTAGGTCGCCAATCCCATAGGCTGTGCAGCTCAGATTCCTATGTTTATGCTGTGTTCCCACCTCAGTGCTGTCAGCCTTTGAGACAGTGGCTCTCAAAAGCCAAGAGCTCTTGGTTTATCTGCACAGTACAAGCTGCTGGTAGACTACACTAGCCCTCTGGTTTCCCAGCTCAACCTCTCATACAGTGGACTGACAGCCTGCGTTGTCTGTTTGGTCAGCCAACTTCGGTTATCTTCAGGGAAGGTATGGAGGCGTGGTTTGTTTTGGTTCATCTCCGGGATGTATACAGTGAAGACAAACCAAATACTTTTCACCATTGAACTATCTGTACATTATCTTTGGTAACACTAGAATACTGTAGTCTTGGGGAGACACACGGAGGAAACATGTAGCAAGAATCACATACAAGGCTTGGTGTTTCATAAACATGCCAGCTGACAGGTGTATGTGGTACTGTAGTGTTTACCATAAACAGGTACAGGTTTCATGAATTTTTTGTACTGAATTACAATTGAGTAGATACCAAAAACAGAGTGGCAAATGTATTTTAGTAGCAGTTGAAGCAATTAGTTTTAGGGTGAATTTTTCACTGTAGATTTTACTTTAAGATATAGCCAAGAGAAAGTTTTGTTTTTAGGCATTTTAAAGCTGTAGCAGGCGTATGCTTCATTTACTTCCAAAGAGGCAGAAACAGCTAGACTCGCTTACAGCACATGCTTTGCTCCATGGTATGGGTGACACCTACACTCTTTCAGTAGCAGTCTTCTTAAACTACTCACAGCCAGGCAGGGGTGGAGTTCTGTAGGAGTTAGTGCCTGAACGTCTCTTTTGGGAAGGGGCTGGAGTGAATGTACTGTGTATGGGAGGG
Source organism: Tokudaia tokunoshimensis (assembly GCA_036184795.1). Taxonomy (NCBI): domain Eukaryota; kingdom Metazoa; phylum Chordata; class Mammalia; order Rodentia; family Muridae; genus Tokudaia; species Tokudaia tokunoshimensis. The sequence goes on along the minus strand of BTHU01000009.1, from coordinate 11,549,588 downwards.
AAGCAGAAGGAAACAGGACTAAGAGTGAGTGTGCACGTGTGGAAATTTCATCATAACCCTCGAAGCTAGCAGGCGACCGCTGTTGGCCGTGCTTCGCTCATGACTGCAGTGTGCATGCATCTCTTCACCATGTTTGCTAACCTTCACTAAGGATTCATCAGATCACCGGGCGCAGACGGCTCAGGATGGTATTCCTTTGGCTTACCCCGTGCTCCTGGTTCTATGGTGTTTCTATAATTATGAATAGTGTTGCACTGTAATCTATCATATAGAGCTATATGTATGGAAATTTTTGATCAGTTTTTTAAGAGATGTATCCTGTTTGCAAAGGCACAATAAAATTGCATCTTCTAGATTATAGGCAATAAAGATAACAATAAACCTTATTTAACAAATCAGAATGATACTCTCTGCTTATTTGATTTGGTGGGGGAGGGAGGATGTCTAACATATCCAATAGTTTCAGGGATTTCATTTTAACTTAAAAACTCTGATATATTTAATTTATAAATTTCGGACTAATAAAATAGAGTTTTGGAAAACTATAAGAAATGCTTTGTTAATGTATGTATTCCTATGTAAAACACATGGCTTCTTCTGTGTATATTTTTTAAAATTAAAGACTTGCACATTTAAAAAGTGAAAAAAAAAAAGAACATATCATGGAAAAAGTAATTGCATTATCTTTTTTCCCCAACTATTTCAGGATGAGCCAGATTTTCAGAAACCATTTTCTGCTGCCTTACATTGAAAATATACACTACAGGTAGGTTATCATCAAAAGTTACAGTGAACTTCACATAAAGAAAAGGCCACCAGACTCCATCTGTGCCTCAGAGCTAAGGCTGTCCCACAGTCTTCTGCACCCAAATCCCACTGGAGAAAGCCAGTCTCCCAGGAGTGCTCTCACTCCTAAGCCCAGAGGTGAGATCACCACTGTCACTCCCAAAAACTGTCCAAAGGGGAACCCACCAGGAGCACACAGGGCACAGGAAGAGCAGAGCAGCCTGAGACAGGATCTTTCCAATCTTCACCTGTGCCCTAGAGCTAAGACTGTCCCACATCCCTTTGCACCCAAATCCCACTAGGAGAGAGCTGGTCTCCCAGGAGTGTTGAAACACCAAAGATCATAGACTCACAGGCTCACAGGCCCACAGGAGGGACAAGCTCCAGTCAGAGACAGCAAGACCAACTAACACCAGAGATAACCAGATAGTCAGAGGCTAGTGCAAAAACCTAAGCAACAGAAACCAAAGCTACATGGCATCATCAGAACCCATTTCATGCACCACAGTGAGTCCTGGATACCCCAATACATTGGAAAAGCAACATTCGGATTTAAAGTCACGTCTCATGATGATGATAGAGTACTTTAAGAGGGACATGAATAACTCCCTTAAAGAAATACAGGAGAACACAGTTAAACAAGTAGAAGCTATTAAAGGGAAAATAAAAATCCCTTAAAGAATTACAGGAAAACACAACCAAACAGGTAAAGGAATTGAACCAAACCATCCAGAATTCAAAACTGGAAATAGAAACAATAAAGAAATCACAAAGGGATACAACCCTGGAGATAGAAAACCTAGGAAAGAAATCAGGAGTCATAAATGCAAGCATCACTAACAGAATACAACAGATAGAAGAATATCAGGTGCAGAAGATACCATAGAAAACATTGACACAGCAGTGAAAGAAAACGCAAAATGCAAAAAGCTCCTAACCCAAAATATCCAGGAAGTTCAGGACACAATGAGAAGACCAAACCTAAAGACAATAGGTATAGAAGAGAGTGAAGATTCCCAAATTAAAGGACCAGTAAATATCTTCAACAAAATTGTAGAAGAAAATTTGCTTAAACTAAAGAGATGCCCATGAACATAGAAAAACCCTACAGAATTCCAAATAGATTGGACCAGAAAAGAAATTCCTCCTGTCACGTAATAGTCAAAACACCAAATGTACTAAACAAAGAAAGAATATTAAAAGCAGTAAGGGAAAGAGGTCAAATAACATATAAAGGTATACCTATCAGAATTACACCAGATTTCTCACCTTGGACTATGAAAGCTAGAAGACCCTGGATAGATGTCATACAGAACCTAAGAGAACAGACTACTATACCCAGCCAAACTCTCAATTACCATAGATGGAGAAATCAAGATATTCCAAGACAAAAACAAATTTACACAATATCTTTCCATAAATCCAGCCCTACAAGGGATAATGGATGGAAAACTCCAGCACAAGAAGGTAAACTATACCCTAGAAAAAGCAAGAAAGTAATCTTTCAACAAACCCTGAAGAAGATAGCACATAACCATAATTCCACCTCTAAAAACAAAAATAACAGGAAGCAATAATCACTATTCCTTAATATTTGTTAACATCAATGGATGTAATTACCTAACAAAAAGGCATAAACTAACAGATTGGATATGTAAATAGGACCCAGCATTTTGCTGCATACAGGAAATGCACCTCAGTTACAAAGACAGACACTATCTCAGAGTAAAAGACTGGAAAATTTTTTTCAAGCAAATGTTCTCAAGAAACCACCTTGAGTAGTCATTCTAATATCAAATAAAATGGACTTTCAGCCAAAAGTTATCAAAAAAGATAAGGAAGGACACTTAATACTTGTCAAAGGAAAAATCTACCAAGATGCAGTCTCAATTTTGAACTTCTATGCTCCAAATGCAAGGGCACCCACATTCAAAAAAGAAACTTTACTAAAACTCAAATACCACATTGCACCTCAAACAATAATAGTGGGTGACTTCAACACCACATTCTCATCAATGGAAAGATATGGAAACAGAAACTAAACAGAGACACAGAGAAACTAACAGAAGTTATGAACCAAATTGATTAAACAGATATCTATAGAACATTTTATACTAAAACAAAGGAATGCATCATCTTCTCAGCCCTCATAGTACCATCTCCAAAACTGACCATATAATTGGTCACAAAACAGGCCTCAACAAATACAAGAAGATTGAAATAAACCCGTGCATCATATCAGAACACCAGGGACTAAGGCTGGTCTTCAATTACAACAAAAACAACAGAAAGCCCACATACATGTGGAAGCTGAACAATGCTCTACTCAATGATAACTTGGTCAAGGAATAAAAACAGAAAGAAATTAAAGACTTTTTAGCATTTAATGAAAATGAAAACACGACATACCCAAACTTATGAGACACAATGAAAGCAGTGCTAAGAGGAAAACTCATAGCTCTGAGTGCCTCCAAAAAGAAACTGAAGAGATACACTAGCAGCTTAACAGCATACCTGAAAGCTCTAGAATAAAAAGAAGCAAATACACCCAAAAGGAATAGACAGCAAGAAATAATCAAACTCAGGATGGAAATGTACCACACAGAAACAAAAAGATATATACAAAGAATCAACAAAACTAGGAGCTAGTTCTTTGAGAAAATCAACAAGATAGATATACCCTTAGCCAGACTAACCAGACAGCACAGAAACAGTATCAGAATTAACAAAATCAGAAGTGAAAAGGGAGACATAACAACAGCAACCAAAGAAATTCAAAAGCTCATCAGATCCTACTACAAAAGCCTATACTCAACAAAACTGGAAAATCTGGATGAAGAGGACAATTTTCTAGACAGATATCAGGTAACAGTTAAATCAGGATCATATAAGTGATCTAAACATCTCCATGTCCCCTAAAGAAATAGACATAGTCATTAATAGTCTCCCAACCACAACAGCCCAGGACCAGATGGATTTAGTAGAGAATTCTATCAGATTTTCAAAGAAGACGTAATACCAAAACATTTCAAACTATTCCACAAAACAGAAACAGAAGGAACATTACCCAATTTGTTATATGAAGCCACAATCACGCTTAAACCTAAACCCACACAAAGGCTCAACCTTCAGACCAATTTCCCTTATGAATATCAATGCAAAAACATTCAATAAAATTCTTGCAAACTGAATACGAGAACACATTAAAATGATCATCCATGATGATAAAGTAGGCTTCATGCCAGGGATGCAGGGATGGCTCAATATATGGAAATCCTCCAATGTAATTCACTATATAAACAAACGCAAAAAAAAAAAAAATCCCACACAATCATCTTATTAGATTCTGGGAAAGCATTTGACAGAATTCAGCATCCTTTCATGTTAAAAGTCTTGGAAAGATTAGGAATTCAAGGCCCAAACAGTAATAAACATAGTAAAAGCAATATACAGCAAATCAGTAGCCAACATCAAACTAAATGGGAGAATGAGAGAAACCTGAAACAATACCAATAAAATCAGGGACTAGACAAGGCTGCCTACTCTCTCCCTACCTATTCAATATAGCACTCAATGTATTGTATAGTACTCAATATAGTACAGTAAGTCCTAGCCAGAACAATTAGACAATAAAGGTCAAAGGGATACAAATTGGAAAGGAAGAAGTCAAAATATCACTTTATGCACATGATATGATAGTATACTTAAGTAACCCCAAAAAATCCACTGGAGAACTCCTAAACCTGATAACTTCATCAAAGTTGCTGGATAAAAAATTAACTCAAACAAATCAGTAGCCTTCTTCTACTCAAAAAATATGCAGGCTCAGAAAGAAATTAGGAAACAACACCATTCACAATAGTTATGAATAATTTAAAAACCTTCCTGTGACACTAACCAAGCAAGTGAAAGATCTGTATGACAAGAACTTCAAGTCTCTGAAGAAAGATATTAAAGAAGATCTTAGAAGATGGAAATATCTCTCATTCTCATGGATTGGCAGGATTAATATAGTAAAAATGGCCATCTTGCCAAAAGCAATCTGCAGATTCAATGCAATTCCCGTCAATATTCCAACTCAATTCTTCATAGAGTTAAAAGGAGCAATTTGCCAATTCTTCTGGAATAACAACAACATAAAAAAAAAAAACAAGAGAGCAAAAACTATTTTCACCAATAAAAGAACTTTTGCAGGAATTACCATCCCTGACCTCAATCTGTATTACAGAGCAATAGTGCTAAAAACTTCATGTTATTGGTACAATGACATCCAGGTAGATCAATAGAATACAATTGAAGACCCAGAAATGAGCCCACACACCTATGCTCACTTGATCTTTGACAAAAGAGCTAAAACCATCCAGTGGAAAAAAGACAGCATTTTCTACAGATGGTGCTGGTTCAATTGGTGGTTAGCAGGTAGAAGAATGCAAATTAATTCATTCTTATTTCCTTGTACAAAGCTCAAGTCCAAGTAGATCAAGGACCTCCACATAAAAGCAGATACACTGGAACTAATACAAGAAAAAGTGGAGAAGAGCCTCAAACACATGGGCACAGGGAAAATTTTCCTGAACAGAACACCAGTAATTTACATTTTAAGATCAAGAATTGACAAATGGGATCTCATAAAATTTCAAAGCTTCTGTAAGGCTATACTGTCAATAGGACAAAACAGCAACCAACAGATTGGGAAAAGATCATTACCAACCCTACATCTGATAGAGGGCTAATATCCACTATATACAAAGAACTCAAGAAGTTAGACTCCAGAGAGCCAAATAATCCTATAAAAATGGGGTACAGAGCTAAACAAAGATTTCTCAACTGAGGAAACTCGAATGGCCGAGAAGAACCTAAAGAAGTGTTCAACATCCTTAGTCATTAGTGAAATGCAAATCAAAACAACCCTGAGATTCCACCTCACACCAGTCAGAATGGTTAAGATCAAAAACTCAGGTGACAGCAGATGCTAGCGAGGATTTGGAGAAAGAGGAACACTCCTCCATTGCTGTGGGGATTGCAAGCTGGTACAACCTGGAAATCAGTCTAGTGCTTCATCAGAAAACTGGACATAGTACACTACCTTAGGACTCAGCTATACTACTCCTGGGCATATACCCAGAAGATGCTCCAAAATGTAATAAGGACACATGCTCCACTATGTTCACAGCAGCCTTATTTATAATAGCCAGAAGCTGAAAAGAACTCAGACGTCCATCAACAGAGGAACGGATACAGAAAATGTGGTACATTGACACAATGGAGTACTGCTCACCCATTAAAAACAATGAATTCATGACATTCTTAGGCAAATGCATGGAAATGGGAAACTACCATCCTGAGTGAGGTAACCCAATCACAAAAGAACACACATAGTATTCACTCACTGATAAGTGTACATTAGCTCAAAAGTTCGGAATACCCAAGATACAATTCACAGACTACGTGGATCTCAAGGTTACCAAAGTGTGGGGTTTTCAGTCCTTCTTAGAAGGGGGTGCAAAATACTCATGGGAGCAAATATGGAAACAAAATAGAGAGCAAAGACTGAAGGAAAGGCCATCCCAACAATGCCCCACCTGGGAATCAATCCCATATACAGTCACCAAATGAAGATACTATTGTGGATTCCAAGAAGTGTATGCTGACAGGAGCCTGATATAGCTGTTTCTTGAGAGGCTCTGCCAGAACCTGTTAAATACAGAGATGGAAGCTTGCAGTCAACCATTGGACTGAGCACAGGATCCCTAATGGAGGAGTTAGAGAAAGACCTGGTGGAACTGAAGGTGTTTACAACCCCATAGGTAGAACAACAATATCAACCAACCAGACCCCCCAGAGTTCCCCGGGACTAAACTACCAACCAAAGAGTATACATGGAGGGACCCGCGGCTCCAGCTGCATATGAAGCAGAGGATGACCTTGTTGGGCATCAATGGGAGAAGAGGTCCTTGGTCCTATGAAGGGGAATGGGAGTGCGGGGAGGCAGGAGTGGGTGGGTGGGTGGGGGAGCACCCTCATGGAAGCAGGGGGAGGAGAGATGGGATAGGGTGTTTCTGGAGGGGAAACAGGGAAAGATTTGAAATGTAAATAAAAAAATCCAATAAAAAAAAGAAATGTAAATACATAAAATATCCAATTTAAAAAAAGAAAAGGCCACCTTTGTTCTGAATTAGTAGCAACATTAGTAGAAAGGAGAAAGAGTTGCTTTTACATGACACCAACTTTCTTGGTGAATAGTTTTAAATACAAGTAGATAGAATTATGTTTAAGTGCCTCTATCTCCAGTAAAATTTAAGTTATTATAGTAATCTCAGTGACAACAGCACATTGGAAATGTATGTACTTACAAGAAAATTGTAAGACGTGCTGCAACATCATTTTTCTGCTACTGTAACAAAATGCCTAAAAATTTAAAGATAGAAATATTTATTTTGTCCATGGTTTCAGAAGTTTCATCTGCGGGTGGGCTAGCTTCATCCCTCTGAGCCTGAAGCTAAGCAGAAAGCCTTGGTGCCAAGTCATCTCTCTGTGAACCTTCATGTACATGAGAATGTAGAGCCAACTCCGATACAAAATCTTGCAATTAAGAACTCATCAGGCTCCTTTAGAAGGAGTGGCACATAATGATTCAGTTTATTTCAGTGTCTAGACAAGTGAGACAAATTCAAACAGCTAAAGGGGAGAAGAGCCTGGAGCAAGAAGAATTCGCCCTAGCTCTTTCTACATCTCATTTACTAACATCTGCCTGCCCATCTCCTCTCTGTGACCTCATAGTGACACTTGATTCTCTTTGTTGTTGCTGTTTTGTTTCTGTGTTTTAATTCTTAGATACTGGGAAAATGACAGGACTTGAAAAGCCTGAAATAGTTTCAACGGTAATTACATAATTAAAGTTGGCAAATACAGTATTTTCTTTTAACATTTCAGCAGCCATAAGGTTGTTTGCATATGATAAGTAAAATCTTCCAAGTTGAAAATTTTATTTACTTCAAATTGGCCATTTTTCATGGTCTGTGACTTTCTGAATGGTTTGTGGCACTTGCTTTGGTTACTCCTTTGACTGTTTGCCCAAGGACTGCTTTCTCATTCATAGTAGATCTCAGTTGCCCTGTGCCCTCCAACCTTTACCATCCCTATACACTCAAGAGAGTCAGAACTTTTACCGTTTTTCTCCCCAAGGCATGAATTCGACAGCTTGAACAGAGCTACCTGGTGGAGAAAAGCCAGTAACCTATGACCCTCATTCAATACCTCATTAGCCATGTTCCATGTTTCCACTTCTTATAGGAAGTTTTTCCTCAATTGCCACCAAATACACTATTTAAACATGAATATGGGGCCTACTTATAGAGAAACTCAAGGAATATACAGTGTCAGCACACATGCATGAGTGGTGTATGCTCATGTGTGTGGTACACATGCCTGTGCACATTCGGGGAGGCCACTGGAGGATGTCAGGCACCCTTTCTTGTCACTCTGCCTTAGCTTCTTGAGATTGGCTCTTTCACTGAACCTCAATGTAGTAGCAGCCAGGGATCCTCTACCGTCCATCACTCTGGGGTTACAGGTCTATAAGCACAACCTTGCCTGATTTTTTTTCCACATAGTTGCTGATATTTGATCTCAGGCCTTCATAGTTGTGGAGCAAATACTCTTACCTACAGAGCCATCTTTTAGCCCCACAATTCACTAATTTTTAACTAGCACTACAGAAATATTTCAATGTTGTGTGATGCCGGAGAACACCTGGGGATTTTAGATGCATCTAGTTGCCCTACTAGACAACTTGAATCTCTTCTGGAAACATTTACTTCAGAGTGCAACTAGAACTGGGAGGTTTCTCTATTTAATTTTTATCTGGATAAAATTCGTACTGCTTAGCTTCAAGTACAATACCTTGGCAACCCCACTCTTGTGTTATCCTACCCTTGAATCCCATTGTTATACTAAGAGGAGACAGAGAGGCATGCTTATTGAGCACCTATTACTGGACACTGTTATGCCAATTGCATTGGTTTTTCCCTCCCAGTTATTGTACAAAGCCCCAAGGAATTGTTGATGTTTCAGATTAAAAGAGAAAATGGACATAAAATCAGCTGCTTAGCTGATGGCACAGTTCCTCTGCCTTTGATATGTAAGTTATTTTTTTTCAAACACAACTCTAAGTGATTCTTAAATATTCCAGCCTATGTCTTTTGAATGTGTATTGACCAAATACCCTGTTTATCTGAAGTATCATTTCACTTTTGAAAGGCCCTCTGGCTGTGTGTGATATCTCAGCACTCTGAGTTCACTGTGTTTGAAGCTGTTTATAGGTTATGTCATAACTCTTCACCATTCTGTTTGTTTCCCTAGTTGCTGCCTTCTGTACAGAATGTCCTTCCTTCTCTTGTCTCCTGAGACAGAGGTCCCCATTTATCTAGCATTGGTGGGGATTACACAATGCTCCTTTGTTCTTCCAATGTACCCTGCTTCCTCATATCCTCTTATAAATTCCAGAGTGCTTGGCTTTGTTCTCCATCAGAAAACAAATTCTTCAAATTTAGACTGTGCTTTATGTATCTACATATACCCAGGTATAATTTCCCATGCTTCTAAGCAAAGTCTATTCAACATTTGCTGAATAATTGCATCAATGAAATAAAGTTGGACATCTCTAGCCATCTTTTTTTTTTTTTTTTGGTTTTTCGAGACAGAGTTTCTCTGTGTAGCCCTGGCTGTCCTGGAACTCGCTCTGTAGACCAGGCTGGCCTCGAACTCAGAAATCCGCCTGCCTCTGCCTCCCAAGTGCTAGGATTAAAGGCGTGCGCCACCACCGCCCGGCTATCTCTAGCCATCTTAAGTAATTACAATTTAAAAATAAAGAAGCAATATCTTCCAGAGAGAGCAATCTCATACCAGATAGTTCTGACTTACTTTACATGGAGGCTGCCTTAATCTACACAATCATTCAGAGGCCCCTGTTCTCACATGAGAAGTCACACCTCATCCAGCCTTGTTTATTAAATGGTTTCCTATTTGGAATCTGAGATACTGTTCTCAGATCTCTGGATAGTTCTCTGGTTCTAACAAATGTCTCAGGCTCAATTTAAATATTTTCTGATATCTTCTTATTCTGTGGTTGAAAGTCAAACTACCTGGGCTTAGTTCTTAGAAGTACTCCATCTCTTAGTCAGGTGACTCTGGGCAATCCCTTAAGTTTCCTAAGACTCCATTCCTTCATCCCTAAATTAGTAAATTAACAATGTTTCATTCAAGAATAACTTGTAAACGTTTCCTGTCATATTAAAATTGTTAGAACTTCTCTCATTATGTCTCTGCTCTATCTGACTGTAAGACTTGTTTTCTCTGATGTTTACTCTTCTCATTTTTATCCCTTCAGGCTAATTTTAATTTTAGATATCTCAATATACATTGCATTGCTTTTGCAAGCCCCATAGACTGTAAATTACTCCAGATACCTCACACTCCTCTGTGTTCATCATCTCTCCTGCTCCAACACTAACGCTATGCCATGAAAACTGTTTAAACCTCTGTTTAACTGACATCAAATTAACTGGCTGTCTTTGTATCATTCCTCTGGAAGGTAGAGCCTCAGGCAGAGATTAAAGTGCTGACACTAGGGACATGTAAGCCCAGGGTAATGAAGATGCAGGGAGAGGGAGAAAGTGGGCAATAAAAGATACGGAGTCATTATGGCGATGACCACCCCTTCACACAGAGTTCAAGAGAGATAAGAACAATTCCCTGGGCAGACATGTTTACTCAGCACAAAGGGCTTTCTCTTAAAAGGTTGAAAAAGAAGCTTACCTTGTTGTCCATGGAGGGAAGAATAGAAGAGACTCCTGTCAGATCCTTCCCATTTCTCATTTCCTGTGATTCATGAGACAAGGTTTTCTTTCCAGCACTTTTAATGGCCTCACCTGGTCCCTTGGGAACCACTCTGGAAGCTGTACCCCATTGCCTAAAATAGGGTGTTTCATTAAAACCCACTTTGAGGAGGTGACTTAGTACACATAGATGTCACCCAAGAGAGAGGAGGAGAAACACCATCCATGAAACCTGAGAAGATACGTAGGATTTGTGTACATTATCCTGATTATATACGCTCCCAAGTTAATGGCTCAAAGCCTGAGAGCACAAGGCTATGCCCTAGACTGATTACTTAAACTTCTTTCACCACATTACAGTTATGTTTATTATTAAAGGGGAATTCTGTCATTCATTATTGTAATTTAATTACATACCACATAAGCTAATAAAATGTGAGGTGGAAAGAATTGGAGAAGAAAATATCAGTAAGATTCTTGGGGAAGTGTTACTTGATGCATGCTTGAAGAAGAACAATGGTAAATTATTTCCTAGAGGGAATGTTGAGACTCCAAAGGAATCTGCCATTGTTGCTTGTATCTATTTTTATCATTCATACTCAACATAAATTAAAAATACTATGAGTTTATGTGTATGAGTGTTTTGCATGTGTGCGTGGTTGTGAAACATGTGCATGCAATACTCATGGCATACCAGAAGAGGTATCAGACCCTGTGGAATTGGAGTTATAGACAGCTGTGAACCATTGAGTGCTAAGGATTGAACCCAGGTCCTCTAGAAAAGCATCAATTCAAGTCATTGCTCAATGTTTCTTACTCTCATTAAAAACCACAGATAAAACATGACTTGCTAAGGATGCAGAAACAGTGTGGAAGTCCAACAGTGAATTCAATGTTGAAGAAAAGTTCTTGTTAGTAACAATGAAAGTATTGGCTATTTTACATGTATTCACTTATCCTCGAATTTAAAGAATTAGACCTGTATCACATTTCTAAATTCCTTCCTGTAGACAGTCATGTTGGTGAGTCTTTCTGGGTATAACTTCTGATATTCTTAGGAGATAGTCTCACAGCAAATTCTGGGATCTTCTGCCTCATTTTCCTTTTGCCTTCTCTTTTACCATGATCCCCGAGCTTTAGGTGCGGGAGTTGTGTTGTTAATATATCAGTTGGGGCTGGTCTCCAGAACTCTTCATTCTGATCACTTGTGGTTTTCTGTAATGGTCTTTATCCACTGCATGGACATGTTCCCTTGATGAGAGGTGAGGACTACATTTACCTGTGGGTATAAACATAAACATTTAAAGTGTAGTTAGGGATTATGCTGGGTTAGTAAAATTTAACTTATATGTTCCTCTCCATGATCATTAACTTCAGCACCCCTGGATATTTGACTAGGTTTCCAGTACCAGACATGTTTTCCTTCTTGTTAAGTGGTTCTAAGTCTAATTAGAGAGCTGTCAGTTGCCAGAGGACACCAACAGACATGCTAACATGGAAGGGGGAAAATTCACTAGGCCTCAACCCTAGACAAAGAACTGCAGACAACTAAGAAATGCTGAGAGCAGGAGAAACAGTCTTCCCCAGGAAAAAGCATATCAATTAGTTATTCAATACCAAATTATCAGCCTTTAAACCACATACATAGGTGTAGTCTAATACATACTGAGAAGCTTGTACTAATATGTATACATACACACATACACACACACACACACACACACACTACCACCACCACCACCACCAACAACAACAACAACAACAACAATTAATTAAAAAAGGAGGGCATCAATTTTAAAGAGAGCAAGGAAAGTTATACGTGAGGATTTTGAGGAAAGAAAGGGAAGGGGAAAATTATATAATCTCAAAAAAATAATTATAGAAGTCCCTTCTTTTAGCCAGTTGTTGGGAGCTAAAGAGTGTTCACACACATGTTCGAAGACAGGTGGAGATCTGAGGTTATCAGCTATCAACTTTAGAATTTTTTTTGTTATCTATTGAAAACATTCTTTTGCAATATATTCTAATCATAGTTCTCCTCCATCTCCTCCCAGATCCTCCTTCCTCCAGACCCATTCAACTCTACACTTTCTTTCCCTTTCTCTAGAAAATAAGCAAAAAATTATCAATCAGAGTAAAACAAAAAAAAAAAAAAAAGAAAAGAAAAGAAAAATCGTGAGAAACACACAAAGCTTAGAAAAACAAAATCAGAAACCATAATGTAGAAGCAAAGACCAGTAAGGTCATGAATGACAAAACAAAGCAAAAGGAGACAAAAAAAAAAGCAAAAAATCCTCAAAAACACCACCAATTTCATTTTCTACTTGGTATTTACTGCTGGGCATGGACCCTGCCTTTAAGTGTCTCTTTATCTCTTGAGACAGTGTATCCTGTAACCCAGGCTGACCTTAAATGGCTTATGTCAATGAAGATACTCTTTAACACCGACAACCCTCACCTCCCATGTACAGGATTTAAGGTATGCATTATTATGCTCAGCTATACACTTTGGTTTTGAATACCGGGTCTCTCACTTGGTCTAGAACTATGCTGGCTAGCCAATGAGTATGAGACCCACCTGTCTCTTTATTCCCAGGGCTGGAATTATAAACTTTCACTGCAACATCCACATTTTCTCCCTCTGGATTCTGGAGATAAAGGTATGTATGGTCCACTTACATAGAAAACAAACATACATTTTTTTCGTGTGCATATGTTATAAGTATGTGATCATTTGTGTATGCATATTTGAATGTGGAAGAAGTTGAGCATGTTTTGAGGCCTGAAGGTGACATCTGGAAATTTCCTTACTTATTCTTTCACATATTTTGAGTAAGAATTTCTCAATCAAATCAAGAGTTCACCAGTGTGGCTAGCCTTTCTTTGAAAATATTTTAATTAGATATTTGTGAATTTCATAGCACATATTTTGATTGCACTTACTGCCAAATCTTCCCCTTAACCCCTTCTAAATTTACTCCTACCACTTACCCTATTTTGTGTCTTCCTCTTTTTTTTTAAAATTCAATAGCCCATCAACTCCAATTTGTGCTGTCCATATACTTCTGTATATGGTTCCATCCACCAGAACCATAGCCAACCTACCAGGAGTACCATTGTATCCTTAACTAGAAGACATAAAATGTCTGTGATTCTTCCGTTAGGGCTGGAGTTCATGACCTCTTCCCCATTCTGTATTAGAATGTCAACTGTCTTGATCTTATGCAGGTCTCATGCAGACAACCACAGCTGCTATGCATTCATGAGCACATAGCTTTGCCATGTGACATTGCTTGGCTCTGGTCCTCCTTAACATCTGGCTTTTACATTTATCACCATCATCCTTTTCCTTTCCCTTTAGTTTAAGCAGTAGTTAGTGGTATAGAACTTGGAAGAAGTGGTTGGGGAAGGAGACTGGGCAAAGAGCTCCAGATTCTGATTGGCTCTGCCTCTCTCAAGTGGATGGAGGGTCATTTGTTGAACCCAGATCAATACCTACCAACCTATAATAACCTGAAGCAAATTGTCTATGTATAATCTCACTTTCCCCCATCTAATAAGTCTTTTACTTCACAGCTTAGTTTTGAAGGTTAAATAACATATTAATTAATTTTTTAAAAAGTGTTAGCCATGTAGTGTTAGTCAAAATCATTTGTTACTCACAAATTGATTTAAAGTGTAAAGGGGATGTTTCTGTCAAACTCTTCAAAATATGATCAGCAATTAGGTTTGATGCTTAAATTGGGATGGTGGCATACCATTGTCATCCTGTTAATGGGGAAACTGAGACAAGAGGACTGTAAGTTGGAAACCAGTATGGGAATTATAATTATACCATAACTCAAAATAATATTTTTAAGAAGGACTGAAGACATATTTAGTAGTTTATTACTTCCCTCGAATGCTCTTGGATCCATTACTGAGTACTGATGAAAATAAATAATAAATAATTCTGTATATAACAAATATCTTCTGTGTGTTTACAATGCAGATTATTTTTTTTAATTTAATTTAATTTTATTTTTTTAATTTACATTCCAAATCACTTCCCCTTTCCCGTTTCCTCCCTCCCCGAAAGTCCCATAAGCCCCCTTCCCTCCCTCTTTTCTCTGTTCAACCCCCTCTCATTACTCTGTCCTGGCGTTCCCCTACATCCAGTCTTTCCAGGACCAGGGGTCTCTCCTTCCATCTTTTTAGAAATCTATTGATATGCTGATTGTGTCTAGGGTATTCTGAGATTCTGGGTCAATATCCCCTTATCAGTGACTTCATACCATGTGTGATCTTTTGTGATTGGGTTACCTCACTAAGGATGATATTTTCAAGTTCTGACCATTTGCCTAGGAATTTCGTGAATTCATTGTTTTTAATTGCAGAGTAGTATTCCATTGTGTAAATATACCACATCTTCTGAATCCATTCCTCCGTTGAGGGACATCTGGGTTCTTTCCAGCTTCTGGCTATTATAAATAAGGCTGCTATGAATATAGTGGAGCATGTGTCCTTATTGCATGCAGGTAAAGTCTCTGGGTATATGCCCAGGAGTGGTATAGCCGGATCCTCCGGAAGTGTCATGCCCAGTTTTCTGAGGAGCCGCCAGACTGCTTTCCAGAGTGGTTGTACCAGCCTGCAATTCCACCAGCAGTGGAGGAGTGTTCCTCTATGCAGATTATTAATAAGTGTTTATATCTTGCTTTCTATTAAATCTGATTGTTTTCACCTGATTTTTCTCAATAATCTAGAGAATCAGTTTTCAAGTAATGCGTTTACATGTTGGTGGGAAATGAAGTTTGTTGGTGAGGAGGTAAGCAGCATTTTTTTAATAGAATAAGCATAAAAGGACAAATTCTAAAACAGAGAAGTCAAATGATTTCTTTCTAAAAGATATGCGTATTGTAATAAATGGCTCATGGTGTAAATGCATATCTTTTTGTTTTTGAGGAAAAGATGACATTATGTAGCCCAGGCTGGCCTGAAACTCAAGAGCAATCTGGCTTAAGCTTAAAGGCCCCACCATACCTAACTTAAAATGTGTTTCTTACTATATATATTCTTTAAGTTGGTAAAAAACCTCTCTTAGAAAGAGTTCAGATGAAATCTGGCATAAATTTCTACCAAATAAAGTTGATTTTTACAACATTTTTAACAGAATCATAAACTATAAAGATTTTAGTTATCTGTGCATCCATATAATCCTTAAGAATGGCTTTTAAGAGATAAGAATGTAGCCCAGTGTATAAAGTGCTCAGAGAGTATGTGCAAGACCCTGGGCTGGGTTAAATTCTCAATACCATACAGTGATACATGTATACCTATAATCCTAAATTTCAGAAAACAGAGTGGGGGGGAATCATAAGTTGAGACTTTGCTATATACCATGTTTGGAGCCAGTGTGACCTACATACAATTCTATCTCAATAAAACTTAAGTTCTTTCACACTACAATATTTTATAAAATGAATGAAGAAATTATTTCTGAGTACAATACAGATATTGTAGCTTGGAAGAAGTTTAATGGTTTTGCACTAGCAATGCAATTACATGAGTGAGGTAGTGTTCAATTAGACTCACTCCACACAGAAATAACCTGCTCTGCTTAGATGATAGTTAAAGGTCTTTCTTCATCACACAAAAAACAGAAAACAACACCTTCATAGACAAAACAGCTTGTCACAAAGACCAGCAGAACAAGGACAAGAGGCATCAAGGGGTGAGGGCACTTAAGTCAACAAAATTTTCCTGGTTGTACCTGATGACATGGGATGCGGTCTTCAAGCCAGGGTACAGAAGAGTCAGTGTGGAGACACCAATGGAGGACATGGAAGTAGAAACCAGTTACAGTGCATTCTATATAAGCTGTGTAGGTCTTTATGCACAACTGACTAGAGTCAACCAGTTGTCATTCTAATCTTTAGTTATTGTGAATACATTTTAAAACATCATTTTTTTAAGACTTCCCCTAACTCTTCCATAGGGGTCCTGGACCTTAGTCCAATGGTTGGGTGTAAGCACCTGCATCTGTCTCAGTCAGCTGCTGGTAGAACTTCTCAGAGGACAGCCATGCTAGACTCCTGTCTTCAAGCAAAACATAACATCAGTAATAGTGTCAGGGTTTGGTGCCCACCCACGGGATGGATCCCAAATTGGACTGGTCACTGGATGGCCTTTCCTTCAGTCAATGATCCATTTTTTTTTGTCCCTGTAGTTCTTTTAGACAGGAACAATTCTAGGTCAAAAATTTTGAAGGTTGGTGTGTAGCCCCATCCCTCCACTGAGGGACCCTGTCTATCTACTGGAGGTGGTCTATTCCAGTTCCATCTTCCCACTGATTGGCCGTTTGGCTGAGGTCATCCCCATTTAGTCCTACAAGCCTCTTACATCCCAGGTGTCTGGGACTTTCTAGAGGTTTCCCCTGATCCCCACCCCTGGCAGGAGCATATTTCTATCCATTCTCCTGACCCTCTGGGTTTCTCTCCTGTCTCCTCCCAACCTCAGTCTGCCCCTCTTTTCCTCTTTCCATCCCTCTTCTTCCTAGGTCTCTCCCTCCCTCTGCCTCCTGTGATTATTTTGTTCTCCCTCAACTAACCAGAACCTCTGGTTCTGAGTCCCAGAGACTAAGCCACCAACCAAAGAGCTGTTCTGAGGCCCTAGCACAGATGTAGCAGAGGACTTCTTTGTCTGGTTTCAGTGGAAGAGGATGAACCTAAATCCTGGGGAGCAACATTTAGGATGTAAATAATAAATAATTAAAAATAAATAAAATTTATTTATTTACTTAAAAAAAAACATCATTTTTTTAAAGCTCTCAGTTTTTGTTTTGTTTGTTTAAAAAAAATCTCCCTCAAAAGAAAGAAAGAAAGATCTGAGAAATGCTATTTAAATGCTATGACAATTAATTAAGAATATTTTATGCCCTGTTTGGACTCAGCCAGGTAGGCTGCCCCCTCTCAAATCCCACTGTCATGAGGCTTCTGCCTGAGTGGGTGTGCTATTCATTGAATATGCATATAAAGGTCCCACCAGACAAGAAGGTTTTCTGGTTCATCACTGCACTGCAGGATGCCATGAAGGGGAAATCATAAGCTAGGGCTTCCACTAAGCCCGTGACCAATTTAATACCTTATTACTGGAGTCATCTGAGCTAGAAATACATTTGGTGACATCACTGGGTACAACTGAAGTCAAAATTTGTGTGACATTTTTTCCAAGAGTTACTTTTCACCAAAAGCGTTATTTTACAGAGTTTAGCCGCAGTGCAGTGCTTTCGATCTAGAACTAAACCTCAGGAAATATAATGAGGTTGAAAAGAGAGGGAAAGTTAACAGCCAGCGCTTTAACAAAGGCTCATCCTCCCTCAGGCTCTAAAGAAGCAGTAACTGAGTTCAGTAACTGAAAATTAAATTAGGAGAAAATGCCACCTCTGCAGCTAGGGCTTCCTTCATCATTAATGGTGATATTGGGGGGCGGGGTGGGGATTGTGCTGGGCAGAGCTATGGAGAACATTTCAGAGGACCCAGACAGCAGGAGTCTGCAGCCACCCACGCCATGATGGGAGCTATTCTCAGTTTGCTGTCTCACACAGCTTCCTTTTCTCTCCTAAACATTTCCCTCTGATATTTTTCTTATTTTCTTCTTTTTGTTGAGTTTTCCTTTCATCCAGCCTTTTTTCCTCTTGTCCTCCTCCACTGTCAAATATCTTTCCTTGCCTTTCATTTTCCCCTCGTTTCTCATATTTACATCCTTACAGGAATAACTTATCTGATGCATGGTTTTCCCTGACAGAGTTCAGGAGCAAACAGCTAAGGATTCTCCAGGGCTAGAGAAGCAGGAGGCTTTTGACTTTATCTGGTCACATCAAATGAACGGACCTGCTTCGGAGGATCATGTAAGCACAATAAGTGATAGGGATGAGCGGGAAGAAATCATGAGCAGTGGCCCGTTTATATTAAAGACTGGAGGGAAGGGAAGGCAAGAAAAGAAAGCAAATTAGAATTTATCAAACCTCTCCCACTCTTTTTATTTTTTACTAGATATATTCTTTATTTACATTTCAAATGTTATCCCCTTTCCTGTCCTCCCCCCTCCCACCCTGCGTGCACCCGAAAATGCCCTAACCCCATCCCCCCCTCCCTGCTCACCAGTCTACCCACTCTGGCTTCCCTGTCCTGGCATTCCCTATACTGGAGCATCTAACCTTCTCAGGACCAAGGACCTCTCCTCCCCTTGATGTACAACAAGGCCATCCTCTGCTGCCTATGCATCTGGAGCCATGGGTCCCTCGCTCGATGTGTACTCTTTGGTTGGTGGATTAGTCCCTGCGAGCTCTCGGGGTACTGAGTGGTTCATAGTGTTGGTCCTCCCATGGCACTGCAAACCTCTTCAGCTCCTTGGGTCCTTTCTCTAGCTCCTCCATTGGGGACCCTGTGCTCAGTTCAATGTTTGATTGAGAGTGTCCACCTCTGTATATGTCATGCATTGGCAGAGCCTCCCAGGTGACAAAGATATCAGGCTCCTGTCAGTAAGCACTTGTTGGCATCCACAATAGTGTCTGAGTTTGTAACTATATATGGAATGGATCCCTAGGAGGGATAGTCTCTGTATGGTCTTTCCCTCAGTCTCCCACTCTTGAAGTAAGCATTTCTACTCAGAACTCAAGGAGGTGATTGATTTGGTCAAAACTCAGTTGGTGCTTCAATAGATATAAGGTAGCACAGCTCCTTAATTCTAAATAGATTGCTAAAGAACCTAACAATATTATATAGCTACAGAGAAGTAAAAGCTGTTTCTATCATAATTTGACTATGCTACATCAGTTTTTGTGGATCTAGTTTTAGATGCAGTAATCTTTCGTCATGTTCTATAAATGGACAAACATCTTTCACAGGCTCCAGATAGAGACAGCCAGCGATGGAAACCAAGCAAAAGCCATGGTTCAGTTACTCTACAGTGATCTGCATTACAGTACATCATTCTGCCTTTGTACAAAAGCTGGTGTCTGCTGCAAAGTCAGAATCTTTGCCTGACAGTATGTGTGCTCTCTAGGAACTAGTGATTCAAATTAGAGGAAATTCCTCCAATTACAAAACAGAAGGGACCACCCAAAGTTCTGTTAAAATTTTCTCCTTTCATGCTCCAGACTCCCAATGTTTGACTGTGGCTATCCACTTCTGTTTCAGTCAGTTGCTGTACTGATCCTCTCAGGGGACAGTCAGGCTAGGCTCCTGTCTGCAAGCACAGCAGAGTATCATTAATAGTGTAAGCAATTGGTGCCTGACCATGGGAAGGGTCTCAAGTTGAGCTAGTTATTCCTTGGCCATTCCTTGAGTCTCTGATCCATCTTGTTCTCCATAGTCTCACCTCCTCCAGCATGGCCACATTTCTTTTTAGAGGATTCCCACTTAAGTCTGAACCATGGGGTTTATTCTTGCTTTTGGTTACCTCAAAACCAACTTATTTGGGACATTACCCCCTAAGAGAAGCATACAACTGTTGCTCTAATCCCTGGGTAAAAGCGAGTGCAGACTGCAAAGTACAGCTGCACCCGCCTGCACTCCAACTGGGGGCCATCCTTTGAAGCTCACCTTCACTGGAAACACACTTGAAAGGGAATTTTAGAGAATGCAGTTCACTATAACCAAGGTGACTAGTTACAAAGCCACCCTGGATACTAATAAAAAGTTTCTCTCTTTGATGACAAAATAAACAGCTTCTCAGACAAATGGTGAAGGTAGTCCAGGAACACTCTGTACTGTTCTCTTTCCCAGCACCTGCTCAATCTGGCAAGCATCATCCCTACATGGCTAATGTCTCCCTTGTATACACAGAAAAACTTTCCTCCTCCACACCTCTGAACCAGATCATGTACACCATCAGAAGGGCTAGTTATCAAGCTGTGACAAGGTTCTGAGAGAGAAGTATGCTGCCAACATTATTATTATTACCATAGTTGTACCTTTATTTTGGACAAAGGGTTCTTTTATTTTTGTCCTTTTGAATGCCATCCAGGTCCCTTCTGATTCCTTAGTGTCTCCCCACTGCCCCTCAGGCTATGGCTTTGGAGAACAGGAAAAGGTTATTTTTAAGAGCATCTTTTCCTCACTGTTTCTTCTTCTAAATTATACAACTTACAGATTCCACACAGGATGGCTACAACTTGTTAAGGAATTTGTTTTCTGTGTAGTCACAAAATAAATTCCCTAAATAGAGAATCTTCAGGTGTTTCTCAGTAACACAGTCACTAGTAAAGAAAGTTTTGATAAATTTCTTCAAATTCAAATACCTCAAATTTAATGAAACACATTTTATTAAGTTTAATAAATTTCTTTAAACAATGTAAGTTCCCAGAATCCAGACAGTTTAACATATGGTCCACCATCTTCCGAATGTTGAAGGTCATTTCACAAGTCCCAGCTCCCAGCCTTGACTGGTGGTTCCCAGCTCTGTACTGAAGGAGAATGGGGGGCTGCAGGAAGCCCATGGGCACCCTGGATCACCAGCCCACAGCGATGGTCTTGCTGCTACTCCCACACAGTTTAGTGTCCTCACCTCGAGAGAGCCACTGCCTTATTCTTATAACTTGCCTTCCCAACCTGTCATGGTAATCTTCTAGCTGACCCATTGTTTCAACTTTAATATCTATACAGATATAATTTTGACTCCCTCTTTGCCAGGCTAGCCATGAGTTATCCACATCTTCTGAATATAAACTGTCATGCTTAGTGTAGGTTTTTATGGATATGTCTCCTCCCAAATAGTCATCATTATTATGCCTCCTTAACTTTTTCTGCTCAAAAAAGCAGCCATATCCTACTCACTCGCTGATACACTTCTTATGCACTGCACTTGCAAATCAGTCTCACAGTGGCTGCCTGACTGTCTCAAGGGCCTGTGAATGCAACACACAGTAGAGATGTACTGGAGTTTACAGTGTAGGATTTACCAGGTAGGACTATGAAATATTTATATGTGATAATTATTAATGTGTGACCTTTCCTCTTATATCTTGATTTAAAAACCATAAAAACAATAGAATGAACTTCACAAAAGCTTAATGTTTCTGTGCTAACAAAACAAACATAGAGTTTCTGAAGCCTTAAACTCTTAATGAAACAATCATGGGTATTGAATAGAATATAATTGATATTGTACAAGAGGCTCCCATTTTCTTTTACTTTTCTTTTTTTTTGAGAAAAAGATAAAGAAGTGTGTGTGTGTTGTGTGTGTGTGTGTCTTTGTTCTTTTGCTCAAGATGACCCTCAATTTCATTACTGTTCTGCCTCAGTCCCACAAACAGGATAACAAGTGTACAGCACCCTACCTTGTTCTCTTGAACAATTTAAAACAGTTTGTGGTGATTTGAAGAAAAAATGTCCCCCATAGTCTCATGTATTTTGGACACCTTGTTCCCAGTTGGAAGCACCGTTTGGAGAGGACATGGAACCTTCTCAAGGAAATAGATCACTAGGGATGGACTTTGAGATTTTGTAGCTTACCCTACTTCCAGTTTGATCCGGACTCTCATTGGTGGTTGGGATATGATGTCTTAGCTTCCTGCCTGGGCCACCTGCTGCCATGTCACCCCCACCACTATGGACTTTCTTCTGAAACTGTATGTGAAAGTCAACTCTTTCTCCTATGGTGCCTTTTGTCATGGCATCTTTATCACAGCATAAAAAAGTAATCTAGGCACACTGTTGAATCAGAAATCGTTCTAAGATTAAGGAATGTAATATGAATTTGCATATCTGTAGTATACCTATACAGCCACATGTGAATGGTCCTTTTATGAAACAAGAAATAAGCAAATGATCACAGCTAATGATGAGAACCCACAGAAATAAGGGTGCTTCACTCTAGCCTGAAATGATAGAAAAATTGTAAGAACCAAACTCCAGATGCCACCTGCGGAACAGTCAGAATGAATTCAGCAGGTGGGTCAGGGGAGAGAAACCCTACTGGGTAAGCAGGGCACACACATAACAGCACAGAACACTGAGAAAATGTTAGCATGTAGGTTGTGTCAGGAAACAATGGTGAGCAGGCTTCCTGAAGAAGGTAAGGAGCACAGTTAGAAAACCTCTGGACTTCAAACAAAATATATTTAGAAATCTATAAAAAGCCATGATTGCAAAAGGAATAGAAAAGAAAATGTAACATGAGACATTTCTAACATTTCTGTCCCACATGGGACCCCTCCAAAGCCTAATTAGGTTTTAGGATGAAGGTAATAGTTCAGTGTCTCTGTTCAACCCCCATTCCTTCTGTCAATCCTGTTTTCTCCCCTTCTTTTCTACAGATGTTAATTTGCAACTGGATCTTTGTCCAAGAAAAGCCAGCCTGTAACATGGGAATCAAGAAGGACAGGAAGCAACAAACCACAGAAACGAGTTAGAATTGAAATCGAGATGAAGTAATCTCAGTTAAATGCTATAAAACTAGTCCAAATAAGCCACATCATAGATGTCATGTCTTAAGGATAAAACAGTGGGTTTCATTTATGCAAACATTCAGGATGCAATTGTCTAAAAGAGCACAGAGGAGTCAGGCTAGAATTTATTGTTCAGACTATAAGACTAGGAACTAATGAATTAGCAGATTATATAAGCATGTTAGGCAATAGAATAAAATTGAGTTTATTGGATTTCTAGACAAAAGCCTCAATTTCCAAGATACCATGTAATGTTGGTGCTTCACTGTTCTCTTGGTGATGATCTTTTCTTTGATATAAGCATCTCTGTTGGATTATAAAGTCACTAAATAGAAAAATCTAGGTTTACTCATCTTTTTACCTTTAAACACATGAAGAAAGTGATGAATAAAATAGTGTTGAGGAAATCAAATGGGTGGAGTTAGTATTCCAATTCCAATGTTGCTTAGGGCCTTCATTTCTATCAAATGGGATGTGGGTAGTCTGAGGACTTTAGGGCCTGGGAAGTACTAAGTATTCTGATACTTAGCTCTTTTTAGATGGGTTTTGAATTTTTAAATTAGATTTATTTACTTATTACTATTTGTGTGCTTGTGTGAAAAAGAGAGCATGGTCATTGGTTGTATCATGTGTGCAGAGGTCAAAAGAGATGTTTTAGGAGCCAGTGCTCTCCTTCTACCTTGTAGGTACCAAGGTCACACTTAGTCCATCAGTCTCAGTGACAAGCACCTGTATGTACAGTTATCAGATGACGGTAAGATTTGGTGTAAAGGCTTTTTTCCTTTATTTTACCATGGCTCTTTAGAAAGTCTTCTTTTTCTTTGAAAGGGACTACTGTTGAAAAGTAATTTCAAGTGACTCTTTCAGTGACGTTTAAGGATCCTCACAGGCAGAAAAACCTCTCAGAGGATAAGCAACAGAGTCCAATAGCAGCTTATAGATTTCTTTTTGTCCTTACTCATGCATAAAACAAGTTGGACCTCGTGTGAAGGTACTTCTTCCCATTGGTAACCAGTCTTTAAAAAGTCCTAGCAATCCCAAGCTCACCTTAGATGCCATTCTCTGAACGGCTGCCTTAGTGAGGCTGTGCCAACCATGCTGTACTCGTGTCCAAAACACCTTTGCAATTCTAGGGCTGCTCGCTATCTGATTCAGAATGCACTCGGGCCATGATCTCCCCAAAACGTATCAGTCAGGAGATTAACCAGCTTATGTTAACCCTAAGGGCAACCTTTGCCTCTTATCCAATAAGTCAACAGTTCTCAGGTTGGCCCCTGTCAGAGCAAGCCATCAACCATGTGCCTAATCCCACAATCGTAGCAGAATTACAGAATGGAACTTTTTCCAAGCAATTTTACACATTATTTTTTTTAAATATTATCATACAAAAAGGCATTTAAAAGACTAAATAGTGGTTAATGTTTTTAAAACAAATATTATGCCTTATAGAAACATCACAACATTTTTCAGATATAATGAAAATCTGTGTATATACAATAACTTCTGGAATCATGATTTACAAAAAGTTAACCTCTTCTTCAGCTGATGCAATGGCTCATCTGGGTAAAACATTTACTGTACAAAACTAGAGAACTTAGTTTGATCCCTGAAACATGTGTGAAGGTAGAAGTAAATTGTCTTCTCACTTCGTCATGTGTGTACTGGCTCTTGCGTACCCAAACTCAGGCACACACACACCACCACCACCACCATCAGCACCTCCACCACCACCACCAACAACAACAACAACAGCAACAATGATAACAATAATTTAAAGCTAATCTGTTCTAGAAAATCTTCCCTGTTTTCTAGAAAATAATTCCCTGTTCCGTCATTTATTACGACATTGTTCCTCAAGGTCATTTTTCTTTCTTGAGTGGGTTAACACGATTTTATTACCCCACAAAATGTTCAAAATATTAAACTGCAGAATTCAGTGCTGGAAACCTCTAACTTGCATCTACTCAGGAAAAGCAATTGTTTTCTTATGTGTTTTTGCTGTATAGCTCTGGCTGTGCTGAAATTCAATATCCTCCTGCCTCAGCCTCCTGAATGCTGGGATAATAGTGTGTACCCAACAGCCACCTCTGTTCAGAAATTCTTTAGCCATTTTGAAGAATTTCTATGAGCTAGAAAGTTTTAATTTTATCACTGCATAATGGCCGATTATGCACAAATCCACACTAGTACATATTCTCAGAACAACCTTACTTACATTAGAATACACTAATCCTTGTTTTAAGACCAGTAGAGAAAAGAAACTAAAATAAATGAAAAGAACCTAAAATAATTTTATGTTCTTTACAGTATTTCCAAGATTTGAAATTGGTCAGATAGGAACTCTGTCAGATAGCTCCACAAAAAGTCAGTCAGCTACAATGTGCCCCGGCTGCAATTCCAGCACTTAGGTGACTGAGATAGGTAAAGCACAAGTTGGAAGTCAATCTTGGCTACACAATGAGATGCCTTCTCAAAAACAAGTGGAAATCTAAGCACATATTTGAGTAACAGTCTGTTCTCTGTAAGATAGTTCTTGTTCAGACTGCTGTCACCTAGGAGACAAATATGAATGCAGGCTCTAGAAGACACTAAAATAGACGTGTGATGATTCCCAAATACAGATCTGAACACTAACCCAGTATCCACTGACCTAACAGCTCCATTATAAGCTAAACAGTGCTATGTACAGATGTTTTCCATGTGTGCACAATAATGCATATACAATAGAAAAGATTAATCTGGAATTTGCAGGATGTTATGTAACTAAACTTCTTAATTAAGATTATTTTGTCAAGTCTATTTTCCATTGCATCAATGGATCACAGAGATAGCTTTGGTCTTTAATATTTTGTATACAAATCAAAGATTGTATGATTGAAACCTCAGACATCATGTAGGAAAAAACAGCATATCAGGCCCAAGAAACATAGCAGACATAAATGCTGAGCCCTCTGCTTTTAAATCTGTGTAACATAAGGAAACAAGCATGCAAAGCTAAGCATAAACTCTAAGTTGAACTCGTGTGAGCAACAGCACAGTAGTAACAATGTTAAAATATTAACATTTAAGACCAAGAGGAAAAATGTTCTTATTTCACTGTGCCAAACATTTGCATGTCAGAAAATGTCAAAAGTATACATATTCTGCTTATTTTCATTTATTCCACAGCTTAGGAGAGGCTACAGGACAATCACAATGCTACTTAGTGGCTGGAGAGGCTCAGGCAGGAGGCTCAGGCAGAAGTCTGAGACTGGCTGGGGCAAAGCAGAAGAGTATCTGGAAACCCATGCATGACCCCAACATTTGAAAACTAGCCATGTGAAAAGACATGCGCTCAGCAAAGGCTTAGTCTTGCCAATCGGCAGAGACTGGACAGGTGGTCATGCATCTGCTTGGTGAATTTCACCTCCGCTTTAGCGAAGTAGTACTTCAAGAAGTCGTCGTGGGGAGGAGGGCGGGGTGACCAGTTCTTCAAAATCCAGAAGAATCTGACTCTGTTCCTTCTACAGGGCCAGCACGGTTTTCATGACATCCTAAATTTTGCCACAACCATCTTGAGAAAGCATCTGCATGTCTGGACAATGCAGGCATGGGGTTATTTTTGTGTCTTCAGTAGACACTGACTGCTCCCATGCTTCTCATTAGACAGCTTAGGAAACAAGTAGCCCACAGCAGAGCTATGTGGCTCAGGAAAATAGTAAATGTAGGAGGTCCACAGGTCCACCTTACCTAGGAAGTTGGCTGCAGCCTCTACCCAGCTAGAGTACTGAGAAGCCATAGCAGGTTAACAATGTGAGGCAAAGGGCAAAATGAGACTGGCTGGTCCTGAAGTCTGAGATTATAAGGAGATAATCTTGGAAACCATGACAGGAGAGACTGGAAGGAGGTTTAAAGTTTAAAAGGAGAAAGTTCTGGGATATGTTCCATTCAAACACTACTGAAGCAAAAAGGGTGGATTTAGGGGACCTTGTGCATGCTACTCAGAGATAACCTTTGATAAATATGCAGCATTACCTGATGTATGTATTCTATAAACCAAACTACTAAATCTAAATGTCAGTTCTGAATAAAAATGTTATGATGATGCTTAATTACAGTTAGTATGCTTTGACCCTTCACTCTTTACAGCTGTTGTACTAAGAGCTCAGATATACTATGTTTTTAATGGTCCTGACACATTCTCATTAGTGTTCTCAGTATAATTGCTATTATTTACATCCCCACTTTAAAGAGGAAAGAAAAATCTGTAACTTGTTCAAAATCATTCAGGAAAAAAAAAGAGAGAAATCCCATCTTAAATATGTTCCAGTCCCAAATGGTATTATCACTGTGATACTACTGATGTCCAATGTTACTAAATTCAAAAATTTATAAAATTATAGAATATGTCTCCTACTCAAACAGCTAGGAACCTATAATCCATCCATCAGCTTGTAATTCTACTTTATGGGACTGTTACTGGGGCTCGATATAGGGCTTTATGGACTCAAAAACTGAAAGCTGACTGCTGCAATTAGCTGCTCAGAATAAAAGCCAGGCTGGAAAGTCCTTCTTGGCATTGAATTTCAAATGTTCCACTTTGAATGAAACAGATGTTGAACTTCAGATTAGTTCAATCTCCCCTAGATTTATCCTGTGCACACAGTAAGATAACACTAACATGGGCACTTACGTTACTTTCTCTTTAGGGACACCTTTCCCCAGACCAGATTCATCTGCAATTTAAACGAGGTCTTTTCAAAGAAATAGGAGACTTTAGTTAAAAGCATAAGAATTAGTTCAGTGGGTTTGAGCAATGGTCCATCCAATATTCTGTCTATTCTAGGAGTATAAAGGGGCATGTCATGTGAATTTCAAAAGATTAGAGATGTTCTGAAGACTTCATGACATTTCCTGTCATCTGTGAATTTAGATTAACCTTTCTTTAGGTCTGTATTTTAGGTTTTCATGAAACAAAGTGCTACTAATGCACCACCCTTTGAGTAAACTAACGTAGGAAACACCATGGATTTGTAGATTCAAGAGCTGTCATCACAAATATCTATAGTATTATCTGAGATGGTTCAGATGTCTTTCTTTCGTTTATTCTTTCATTCTTTCTTTTTTTCTCATTTAGATTGTGTCCAACTCAACCAGCCCCACCCTACAACCCCTATTCTCAGTTAAAGGAGGTATTAGCAACTGATTACTAAATATATAAGTATCAAGTTAACTAACACTTTCTCTAGAAAAAGGACTGTTGAACATAATTTTCTTTTTAAAATGTGTCAGCTTTAAAGCCTGGTGGTAGTGTTGATTTGTAATTCTAGCACACAGGAAGCAGAGGCAGTAAGATTGCTGTAAGTACAAGGACAAGCTGGTGTACACAAAAGTTTCAAGCTAGATGGGACTCTATAGTGAAAACCTGCCTAAACTGGCAAAAATCAAATACATGATAAGCAAAACAAGTCTAAGAAGTCAGAAGCTCCAGGGTATGTTTTGTGTAGCATGCAATATCCTTAAGATGACAGAGTGTAATCTGAAGGTACATAGCTTCTGGGACGTGGATGCTCACTAAGAACAAATTCTAATCATGCAAATATATCACCTAAGCTACTTGACAACTCCAAGTCACAACTTCTGTTTGTTTTATGACCATTATATCAAACAAAACCTTTAAATCATTGTGGAAAATTGGAATATATCACTATGTCAAGAACTGTGGACATCTGAAAATATTTTACTCAAAGTCCTGCTTGGAGATCTGCTGTCTCACCACCTTACCCTCTCAGATGTAGCTGGCTCGGGGTCTAAGACGTTCAACCCGTTTCTGGAAAGGCTGGACAAGGGTTATTTTGTTTGTTTGTTTGTTTCTTTGTTTTGGGAGATTGTAGGAAGAGACCATTTGTTTTTCAAAAACTACAGTAGCAAGAAGGCATTTAAGTGTACTGTTCATTTTAACACACCTGAGAACAGCAATAGGTTTTTAAGTGCGTATGAACATTTAATGAAAGTTTAGAAAGTTAGACAGTGAGTCCTTGACTAGTGCTAATCTATTTTCACACAGAAATTTTATTACAGCCATTCTTTATGGTTCATAACAAAAATATTTAAGCAATACTCCAAAACATTTGAAACAACTCTG
This sequence comes from Tokudaia tokunoshimensis, assembly GCA_036184795.1. Classification (NCBI taxonomy): domain Eukaryota; kingdom Metazoa; phylum Chordata; class Mammalia; order Rodentia; family Muridae; genus Tokudaia; species Tokudaia tokunoshimensis. Next base: position 11,520,415 of record BTHU01000009.1, on the reverse strand, counting down.
TAAAGAATTCATGTGTATAGAGAAGCAAAACTTACTAATGAGAAAATTCTTTTTAAAAAGAAAACTCTTTTTTTAATTTAATTTAATTTAATTTTTTTACATATTCACTTTGCTTCTCACTCATTGCCTTGCATCCTACAATCCCCTCCCACAATATTTCCCCCATCACACCTTCCTTTCTCCTTTGAGTGGGTGGAGTCCCCCCTTTTAATTTACTCCTCCACCCAGGCACTTCAAGTCTTTGTAAGGTTAGGTGCTTCCTCTCCTACTGAGGCCTGACAAGGCAACCCAGCTAGCAGACCATATCCCACAGACAGGCAACAGCTTTAGGAATAGCCCCTGTTCCAGTTGTTCAGGACCCACATGAAGACCAAGTTGAGCATTTGCTACATATGAATGAGAAAGCCTAGATCTAGCCCTTGTATGATCTTTGGTTGGAGGTTCAGTCTCTGAGAGCCCAAGGGTCCAGGTTAGCTGACTCTGTTGGTCTTCCTGTGGGGTTCCTATCCCCATCAGGACCAGCAATCCTTCCTCCTATTCTTCCTTAAGAGTCTGCAAGCTCTAGCCACTGTTTGGCTGTGGGTGTCTGCATCTCTCTGAGTTAGCTTCTGGGCGGAGCCTCTCAGAGGACTACATGCTTCTGTCTGCAAGCAAAACAGAGTATCATTAATCGTGTTAGAAATTGGCAGATATGCACATCTTGTTTGGTGTCTGTCAATTGGCAGCACAAACTTTAACAGCAAATAACAATCGCACAGCTTTACTCTTAAGTATTCAATAGTTTGTTGGATGAATTTCTTTTTGTACTATACTCATTTAATATTTTCATTAATAACAGTCAACAAGACCATAGGAGCAGAAGGCAATACAACATCATTTCTTTTTATTTCAGTAATTAGCGGAAATAAGATAGATCATTGCATTTTAATTTAATGCTGATTTTTTAAATGCCAAAAATATCCCTGTAAAGATGCTAGAAGATGCTCTGACATTTGTAGCTTCATTAGTGTGACACTATACTTTTAAGTAATTAATAGTTCCAGTTGCTCCAAAAAGATAATATCCTTAATAGAGACTCATCAAACTGGACAGTAGTTTATCACTTACCATCCAGGAAACCTATACCTGTAACACATGCTGTTACACTATAGTTCTGATACTTCTGAAATTCCCTACTCAGTTCCTCTATGGCAGCATTTGGTTATTCTATGTTGACTTTGATAGTTCTAGAGGTAGTTTAATTTGTGATTTGAATACAAGGCACTGGGAAAGTGCTTGTCTTCTAGGGATCTGATTTTTTGGTTCAGAGGTGATGGCCTCTTCATCCTAACATGGTAGAAAGAATGAGACAGTTATCTAGTCAGTTTCATAAAGGCCATAATGTCATCCACAACCATTAATATCTTTAGTCAGTTTCCCTGAACATTTGTCATTTGTGTAAACAAACACAACACAAATTGGTACAGCTGAAATGGTAATATTAGAAATGCAAAAATTCAATCCTTATAATTTTAAGTGAATTAAAATAAGGGTCAGCACTACAGTGAGACTTTCACTTTGTAGGAACTGTATTCATAATAAGACAAGCTCCTTGTATATATTGTGTTTTAATCTAACTAGGGAGCTATAATGAAATTCCATAGACTTGCTGGTTTATAAATAAAAGAAATGTATTTCTCACTGCTCCAGAATACAAGACTAAATCACAGGTCAATTATGTATGTGTGTGGAGTGTCTGTGTGCTTATGGTTGTCATCTTGCTTTTCCTCACACAGTGGAATGGAAAAAGGTAAGGGAACACTCTGGGATGAGTTTTTTCTTCTTTTATTGAAAATAGATTCATCCTCACAGCACCAGGCAGACAGAAGACATATAGGCTGAACCTGCCCCACTAGTGGGCGCCACTATGGTGAATGAGTCTGAGATGGAGAGGGTCAGCAGGACAGTGTTCAGCAGAGTTTCTCTCTGCTTTATTTGATGTTGGCTAAAGGATAGATGGAAATTGCCTTTATCATATTTAGGTATGTCCTTTGTATTCCTAATCTTTTCAGGACTTTTATCATGAAAGGGTATTGGAATTGTCAAAAACCTATTCTACATCTAATGAGATGATTGTGGGGTTCTTCTCTCTGTTTATATGATGGATATATTTAGTGATTTTCGTGTATTGTACTATCCCTGCAACTCTGGAATAAAGTCTACATAATCATGGTGGATGATATTTTTGAATTTACTTTGAAAGTATTTTATTGGGCATTTTTTGCATCTATTCTCATAAGGGAAATTGGTCTGTAATTCTCTTTCTTTGTTGAATCTTTATGTGGTTTGCATAACAGAGTAACTGTTGTCTCATAAAATAAATTGAGCAATGTTCCTTCTGTTTTATTTTGTGGATTAATTTGAGGAACACTGGTATTAGCTTATCTTTAAAAGATGCTAAAACCATCTGGCCATTGCCTTTTTTAGATTGAGGGACTCTAAATGACAGCTTCTATTCCCTAAGTGGTTATAGGTCTATTTAAATTACTTACGTGATCTTGATTTAACTTTGGTAAGTTACACATATCAAAAAAGTTATTCATTGCTCTTAGATTTTCCAGTTTGGTGCAGTACAGGGTTTTAAATTATGCCCTTACAATTCTCTGGACTTCATTCGTGTCTCTTACTAAGACCCCTTTGGTGATTCTGATTTTGTTGAATATTCTCTCTGCCTTTTAGTCAATTTAGATGGTTTGTCTATCTTGTTGATTTTTTTCAAGGAACCAACTTCTCGTTTCACTGATTCTTTGCATTGTTCTCTTTGTTTTTATTTTATTGATTTCAGCCGTGAGTTTGATTATTTCTTGCCATCTAATCCTCTTGAGTGTGATTTCTTCTTTTCATTCTTTCTTTTGAGATTTCAGGTGTGTTATTGACTTGTATTTATAAACTTGCTCCAGTTTTTTTATAGAGGCACTTACTGTTACAAACTTTTCTCTTAGAACTGCTTTCATTGGGTACCATAAGGTAGGGTATGTTATATAGTCATTTTCATTGAATTCTAGGAAGTCTTTAATTTCTTTCTTCATCTCTGCCACTTTTTTACTTAGTAGAGTTGTTCAGTTTTTTTGAGTTTGTAAGCTGTCTGTTGTTTCTGTTATTGATGATATTCAGGTTTAATCTGTGGTGGTCTGATAGATTGCAAAGAGTTATTTCAATTTTTTTTTTTATTATTTGTTGAAACTTGCTTTGTGGCAGAGTATGTGGCCAGTTTTGGAGAATGTGCTGTGAGGTGCTGAGAAGATTTGTTTTTGTGTTTGTGTGTGTGTGTGTGTGTGTGTGTGTGTGTGTGTGTGTTATGTTTTTAACATATCTGTGAGGTCTATTGGTTTTATCACATCTATTGGCTCCAGTATTTCTGTGTTTAGTTTTTGTCTGTGTAACCTATCCATTGTTAAGAATATGGTATTGGAGTCTTCTACTGTCGGGGTATGACTGTCAATATGTGATTCAAGTTATAGCAGTGCTTCTTTGACAAACTTGGGGGCCAGGGAGTTTAGAGCATAGATGTTAAGAATTTAAGCTTGCTGCCATCATTGTTCCGGTGACAGAGCAGACAGGGACTCCAGGTTCACAGAGATATCCCGAATATAACATGTCTTGGGACAGAGCCAGCTAGGGTGCTGCCTATGCCCAAGAGCTGGGCAGCTCTCTGGTTGTCTGGGTACCAGCTCTGCTGTGGGACATTTGCCCTGCAGAGTGACCCACCTCTGGAGGGAGTGCCGCAACCTCTGCCATCTTTGCTCTGGTGATAGACCAGACAGGGACTCCAGCAAGCCATCTCCAAGTGGCGCAGGAAGCCAGTCATCTACCCAGTTGCCTGGAGGAGTCAGCTAGCACAAGTGAGATCTGCATTGCAGAGCAGAGGACCCCGTCCTGAATAGTCTGGCAGGAGATTTCTGGCTCTAGTCCCAGGTTTGGGACCATCCTCTGCCACAGTGCACCATCTCCAAGTGGTGCAGGAAGCCAGCTATCTATCCAGCTGCTCAGAGGAGTCAGCCAGCACAGGAGAGACCTGCATTGCAGAGCAGAGGAGCCCTCCTATGCCACTGGATACCATATCCAAGGGACACACAGGGGTAACTAACCACTCAGGAATGCAGAGAGGCCCAGTGGTACAGAAGGATGACCCCTGCTGCTAAGAGGAAACAGCCTGAACCTAGAGGACACAAGAGCCTAGGAACAGACTGGGACAGGAGTCTTCTGATTACCGCCTGCATCCAGAGTTGATCTGGGCCACAGAGGTACATACCCAAATACAACTATAAGAGAGCAGGTCTTGCAGAAGTACTTACATATCAGTGTACAGAGAGAAAACAGGTCTCCCAGAGGCACAGAGAAACCACATTCAGAGACAGTAACACCAGCTTACACCAAAGATAACCAACAAAACAAAGACAGCATGGCTCCATCAGAACCAAGCTCTCCAACAACAGCAAGTCCTGGATACACCAACACACCAGAAAAACAAGAACTGGATTTAAAATCACTGCTCATGATGCTGATGGAGGGCTTCAAGAAGGACATGAATAACTCCCTTAAAGAAACACCGGAGAGCACAAGTAAACAGGGAGATGCCCTTGAAGAACTAAGGGAAAACACAACAAAACAGGTGAAGGAATTGAACAAAGCCATTCAGGATCTAAAGACAGAGGTAGAAACAGTAAAGAAATCACAAAGGAAAACAACGTGGGACATAGAAAACCTAGGAAAGAAGTCAGGAGTCAGGAATTCAAGCATCAACAAGAGAATACAAGAGATAGAAGAGAGAATCTCAGGTGCAGAAGATACCATAGAAAACATTGACTCAACAGTCAAAGAAAATGAAAAAGGCAAAAAACTCCTGACCCAAAACATCCAGGAAATCCAGGACGAAATGAGAAGACCAAACCTAAGGATTATAGGTATAGAAGAGAGTGAAGATTTCCAACTTAAAGGGCCAGTAAATGTCTTCAACAAAATTATAGAAGAAAACTTTCCTAACCTAAAGAAAGAGATGCCTATGAACATATAGGAAGCCTATAGAATTCCAAATAGATTTGAACAGAAAAGAAATTCCTCCCATCACATAATAATTAAAACACCAAATGTACTAAGCAAAGAAAGAATATTAAAAGCAGTAAGGGAAAAAGGTCAAGTAACATATAAAGGCAGACCTATCAGAATTACACCAGACTTCTCACCAGAGACTATGAAAGTCTGAAGAGCCTAGGAAGATGTCATACAGACCCTAAGAGAACACAAATGCCAACCCAGACTGCTATATCCAGCAAATCTCTCAATTACCATAGATGGAGAAACCAAGGTATTTCATGACAAAAACAAATTCACACAGTATCTTTCCACAAATCCAGCCCTTCAAAGGATGATGAATAGAAAACACCAACAAACAGAAACTATACATTAAAAAAGCAATAAATTAATCATCTTCCAACAAACCCAAAAAACATAACCACATGAACATAAAAATTTCATCAAAAATAGCAGGAAGCAACAATCACTTTTCCTTAATATCTTTTAACATCAGTGGACTCAATTCCCCAATAAAAAGACATAGACTAACAGACTGGATACATATACAAGACCCAACATTTTGCTGCATACAGGAAATGCATCTCAGTGTCAAAGACAAACACTACCTCAGAGTAAAGGGCTGGAAAAGAGTTTTCCAAGCAAATGGTCCCAGGAAACAAACTGGAGTAGCCATTCTAATATCTGATAAAATACTTTCAACCAAAGTCATCAAAAAAGACAAGGAAGAACACTTTATACCCATCCTAGGAAAAATCTACCAGGAAGAACTCTCAATTCTGAACATCTATGCTCCAAATACAAGGAAGCCATCATTCATAAAAGAAACCTTACTAAAGCTTAAAGCACACATAGCACCCCAAACAATAATTGTGGGCGACTTCAACACCTCACTCTCCTTAATGGACAGATCAGGAAAACACAAACTAAACAGAGATACAGTAAAACTAACAGAAGTTTTGGACCAAATGGATTTAATAGATATCTATAGAACATTTCATCCTAAATCCAAAGAATATGCCTTCAACTCCGCACCTCATGGTACCTTCTCCAAAATTGACCATATAATTGGTCACAAAACAGACCTTAACAGATATAAAAAAAATTAAATTAATTCCATGCCTCCACTGTGGAGTAAGGGTGGACTTCAATAGCAACAAAAACAACAGAAAGCCCACATACACATGGAAGCTGAACAATGCTCTACTCAATGATTCCTTGGTCAAGGAAGAAATAAGGAAAGAAATCAAAACCTTTTTAGAGTTTAATGAAAATGAAGGCACAACATACCCAAATTTATGGGACACATTGAAAGCAGTGCTAAGAGGAAAACTCATAGCTCTGAGTGCCTCCAAAGAGAAGCTGGAGAGAGCATACACTAGAAGCTTAACAGAACAACTGAAAGCTTTGAAACAGAAAGAAGCTAATACACTCAAGAGGAGTACAAGGCAGGAAATCATCAAACTCAGGGCTGAAGTTAACCAAGTAGAAACAAAAAGAACTATACAAAGAATCAACAAAACCAGGAATTGGTTCTTTGAGAAAATGAGCAAGATAGATAAACCTTTAACCAGGCTAACCAGAGGGCATATAGACAGTATCCAAATTAACAAAATCAGAAATGAAAAGGGAGAGATAACAACAGAAACTGAGGAAATTAAAAAAAAATCATCAGATCCTACTACAAAAGCCTATATTCAACACAACTGGAAAATTTGGAGGAAAAGGACAATTTCCTAAACAGATACCAACTACCAAAGTTTAATCAAGATCACACAAACCATCTAAACGGTCCCATGACCTCTAAAGAAATAGAAGTTATCATTGAAAATCTTCCAACCAAAAAAAGCACAGAACCAGGTTTTAGTGCAGAATTCTATCAGACCTTCAAAGAAGACCTAACACCAGTACTCTTCAAACTATTCCACAAAATAGAAACAGAAGGAACACTACCCAACTCATTCTATGAAGTCACAATTTCGCTGATACCAAAACCACACAAAGATATGACAAAGAAAAAGTACTTCAGATCAATTTCCCTTATGAATATCGATGCTAAAATACTCAATAAAATTCTTGCCAACCGAATACAAGAACACATCAAAACGATCATTCACCATGATCAGGCAGCCTTCATCCCAGGGATGTAGGGAAAGTTCAATATAAGGAAGTCCATCAATGTAATCCACTTCATAAACAATCTCAAAGAAAAAAACCACATGGTCATTTCATTAGATGCTGAGAAAGCATTTGACAAAATTCAGCATCCTTTCATGTTAAAGGTCTTGGAAAGATCAGGAATTCGAGGTCCATATCTAAACATAGTAAAAGCAATTTACAGCAAACCAGTAGCCAACATCAGTCTAAATGGAGAGAAACTTGAAGCAATCCCACTAAAATGAGGGACTAGACAAGGCTGCCCTCTCTCTCCATATCTTTTCAACATAGTACTTGAAGTTCTAGCTAGAGCAACTAGACAACAAAAGGAGGTCAAAGGGATACAAATTGGAAAGGAAGAAGTCAAATTATCACTATTTGCAGATGCTATGATAGTATAATTAAGCGACCCAAAAAACTCCACCAGAAAACTCCTACAGCTGATAAACAACTTCAGCAAAGTGGCCCGGATATAAAATTAACTCAAACAAATCAGTAGCCTTCCTATACTCAAAGGATAAACAGGCTGAGAAAGAATTTGGGGAAATGGCACCCTTCACAATAGCCACAAACAATATAAAGTATCTTGGTGTGACTCTAACCAAACAAGGGAACGATCTGTATGAGAACTTCAAGTCTTTGAAGAAAGCAATCGAAGAAGACTTCAGAAGATGGAAAGATCTTCCATTCTCATGGATTGGCAGGATTAATATAGTAAAAATTGCTATCCTGCCAAAAGCAGTATACAGATTCAATGCAATCCCCATCAAAATCCCAACTCCATTCTTCATAGAGTTAGAAAGAGCAATTCTCAAATTCATCTGGAATAACAAAAAACCCAGAATAGCTAAAACTATTCTCAACAATAAAAAACTTCTGGAGGAATCAGTATCCCCAACCTCAAGTAGTACTACAGAGCAATAGTATTAAAAACTGCATGGTATTGGTACAGTGACAGGCAGGTAGATCAATGGAACAGAACTGAAGACCCAGAAATGAACCCACATACCTGTGGTCACTTGATCTTTGACAAAGGAGCTAAAACCATCCAGTGGAAAAAAGATAGCCTTTTCAATAGATGGTGCTGGTTCAACTGGAGGTCAGCATGCAGAAGAATGCAAATTGATCCATTCTTATCTCCTTGCACTAAGCTCAATTCCAAGTGGATCAAGGACCTCCACATAAAACCAGAAACACTGAAATTAATAGAAAGGAAACTGGGAATAGCCTTGAGCACCTGGGCACAGGGGAAAATTTCCTGAACAGAAAACCAATAGCTTATGCTCTAAGATCAAGAATTGACAAATGGGACCTAATAAAATTACAAAATTTCTTTAAGGCAAAGGACACTGTCAAAAGGACAAAATGACAACCAACAAATTGGGAAAAGATCTTTACCAACCCTACATCCTTCAGAGGGCTAATATCCAAGATATACCAACAACTCAAGAAGGTAGATTCCGGAGAGCAAATCACCCATTAAAAAATGGGGTACAGAGCTAAACAAAGAAATTTCACCTGAGGAATATCGAATGACTGAGAAAATCCTAAAGAAATGTTCAATATCCTTAGTCATCAGGGAAATGCAAATCAAAACAACCCTGAGATTCCACCTCACACCAGTCAGAATGGCTAAGATCAAAATCTCAGGAGACAGCCAGTGCTGGTGAGGATGTGGAGAAAAAAGGAACACTCCTCCACTGTTGGTGGGACTTCAAACTGGTAAAACCACTCTGGAAATCAGTTTGGCGGTTCCTCAGAAAACTTGGCATAATACTATCGGAGGACCGAGCTATACCACTCCTGGGCATATACCCAGAGGACTCTCCAACATGCAATAAGGACACATGCTCCACTATTTTCAAAGCAGCCTTATTTATAATAGCCAGAAGCTGGAAAGAACCCAGATATCCCTAAACAGAGTAATGGATACAGAAAATGTGGTACATTTACACTAGGAAATACGACTGAGCTATTAAAAATAATGAATTCATGAAATTCTTAGCCAAGTGGGTGGAACTGAAGAATGTCATCCTGAGTGAGGTGACCCATTCACAAAAGATCACACATGATATGCACTCACTGATAAGCAGATATTAGTTCAGAAGCTTTGAATACCCAAGAAACAATTCACATATCAAATGATACCCAAGAAGAAGGAAGGAGAGGCACCTGGTCCTAGAAGGGCTCAATGTATCAGTGTAGGGGAATACCAGGAAGAGGAGGTGGGAGTGGGTTGGTTGGGGAGGAGGGAGAGGGAAGAGTGCATATGGGACTTTTGGGGAGTGAGGGAACCAGTAAGAGAGAAATCATTTGAAATATAAATAAAGAATATATCTAATAAAAAATTATACAAAATGAAAAAAAAATACCAATCTTGAAATTCACACAGCTATGAAATATGTTAGTAGCCACTCATTAGCTTTATTGCAGAGAACACCTCTGATGTGGGGCTTATAGAATTTGACTTGGTTGTTATTCTAGAACTTGAAGACCAGTTTTGCTAAAAATTTTGAATCCTCACTTGAACCTACAGTCATTGAATAAGTGAATAAAACAGAATTAAAAAGTTTTAAAAAAATTTAAATGTCGCCTTGATAGATTTTTTCCTTTCATGTTAATCTGCTATAATGTTGACTCCTCAATGTAGTAGAGATCAACAATGTAATCCTCAGGCCTATCTCTTATTTGAGCATGCATTTGGATTTCATTGGTGGAAAAATACCAGTAAAGTATTCTTCAGACTTATCTCTATATGGGCATGCATTTGGATTTCATTGGTGGTAGAGACCAGTAAAGTATTCCTCAGATCTATCTCTTATTTGGCCATGCAGTTGGGCTTAATTGGTGTTGCCTTGAACTTAGATGTGATCACATCTCAAACTGTTGTAGCAAGTTGAATGAGAGGAAGTATGAGTTTCAACTGCGGCCAGAGAAACTTCTTTAGTAACGTTTTCCAAATTCTTTCGTGATGAGCTCATGTGTGTGTTTCCATGTTATGCATCCTCCCTCAGGATTTCCAGGCTCTGCTGCACACCAGTTGGGAAGGATGAAGTGAACCCAGAACAGGTGGGGTTACAGGATCCCCATCTGGTAGTAGGTGCAAGGGGCACAGGAGGAGCAGTTTCCCAGGGATTTTAGTGTTACAGCACTATTAGAAGGTACTCAATGAAGCAGCTCTCTTAATCGATATTCAGGGAAACAGTTTGTGTGCATACAGTTTATTCATGGTGGACAAGGGCTATATATGAACCTTGAAGAGTGGAAAGGAGTTTTCAAGGTAAAATTGTAAATCACTGGATGGAGGGTAATGCACTATGAATGCCTCATTTGCATGGAGAGTCTTTCCAGGAATCCCAGGTACTTGCTGGGCAGGTTCTTGGTGGGGTGGGGGGAGGGAAGTAAGGAGGGGGAGAAATTTAAATGTGTAGGTTTGCCAAGAACTGCATGACCTTCCCCAAGTAGAGGGTGTGATGGTCAAACTCCCCACATAAGTTTAGGCAGAGACAAGAAAGCACTGCTGGAGTCCATCATTTTGTGCTGAACCCAGAGGAGCTATCTGGACATGGTAGACTTCCACCTAAATTGGTTTTCCCCACATATGCATATTGCATAGCCAACAGTTAGTATGTGTGAGAATCTATTGATGTTTCTGGCAGGGGTTTTCTGTAAAGATTTCCATCTCTTGCTAAGAGAAGTATCTTTGATGGGGGTAAGAATTAGACTTACCTTTATGTATGGGATAAATATTTAGAATGTATTTGAGATTATGCTAGTTTAGTAAAGTGGTGAATATATGTTCTCCTCCAAGATCCATGAATTCACTAATCCCAGATTTCTACTACTAGCATGATTTGCCTCTTGTTGAGAAGGTCTCAAGTCAAATTAGAGAGCTATTGGTTATTGCCAATATACACATGCTACTATTGTACCTTGAGAATTATTGTACCTGGTAGTGCTTGGATTTCATAGACATCATAGCTGTGTGGGACTATTGACTGCTTCCCTCTTTTAGAAGCTTCCATATTTCTGATACCATGAAAGCTAGTCCTCAGGCAGGAGGCTTTGAGGTCAGATCCAACTTTGTCCTCTGAGTCCTATGTCAAATGTTGTCTTCTGCAATAGGGACTTCTGTTTCATCTCCAGAGCAGGGACAACCAAGGGTAGCAAGCAGTAACCCATAATATTTTGGGAGTTTCTTGGAGAACCCTGACTAACAACTCAAAAGAAAGATTGGATGTACATGCCTGCTGTTGGGGTTTTGTTACATGGTTTATCGATCTTGGGGGATGCACTTTCAGCCTAGATGGGAAAATTTTATTTAAACTATATTTGTGTATGTATACATAGATTTACTTGTATTATAGTTATTTTTAGACAGATAGATAATACTATGACTACTTATGACTTTTTAAGGCCTTTTGATGGTCATTTTCATCCTTCTGCATTTATCTCCCTCCTCATCCCTAAGTATAGAGCCCACCCATTTTCCTCATTTCCTCCTTCAGATAACTTGTACACTGCTATTCAAACTCTATTCCTCTTCTCCCCACCCCCAATAATGGTCCCATTTTACTTTCCTGGTTTCTGCAGTTTCATTCATTCTCCATTTTTAAAGAAACTGATTAATTCTAACTATCTACTAACATTTTAAAGATAGAGAGGATGTATTTTTGTGTATATTGAATAATAGTTCCTAAAATAATATTTTACTTTACAATAGGACATTTTTAGGAATGAATACTCTTATTTGTAAACCATATATACCAGAAGAGCCTACTATCCCCCAGCCTTCCTCTATTCTCCTACTATCCCTCCACCCACCTTCATCAGACCTGCAGATCCTGAGCCAAAACTGAAATCCCTTCCTGATTCATCTTCCCCCCCCCACTAAGTCCCATTGGGTACCCCAAGCTGCCCTGAGCAGTTTGCTAGGGTAGATCCTCAGTGGACCTCCATTCTCCTACCACCTCTCTGCCTACCTTCATAAGATCCACTGATCTGGAACCATGCAGCCCAAAGATATCCATAAGAGGCCAGCCACACCAGGACCATTGAGGTTAAGTCCCCTCTCAAAACCTACTACAACAAGAATATTCAGGGACCAAAGCCATTCAGACAGCTAAAGGCCTTCGAAAGAACATAATCAACAAAAGCCAGGGCAATATGACATCTTCAGAGTACAGCAAGCCCTGGATATCCTAACACATCCAAAGCTTAAGAACATGACCTTAAGCCCCATCTTATAACGATGATAGAGGTCTTTAGAGAACAAATGAATAAATCCCTTAAAGAAACACAGAAAATTTTATTTAAATAGGTAAAGGAAATAAATAAAACTGTTCAAGACCTGAAAATGGAAATAAAAGCAATAAAGAAAACTGAGAAAATTCTGAAGTTAGAAAACCTAGAGAAAAGAAGGGAAGCAACAGATGCAAGCATCACCAACATAATGCAGGAGATTGAAGAGAGAATCTCAGGCATAGATTTCTTCTATTGTGTAATATAAGAAATTGGAAAAGAGGGAGGGAAGGGGGCTTATGGGACTTTTGGGGAGGGAGAAAACAGGAAAGGGGAAATGATTTGGAATGTAAATAAAAAAACTTAGAAAAGAAAAAAAGAAATTGATATATCAGTGAAATAAAATGTTAAATCTAAAAAATTCTAGATATAAAACATCAAGGAAATCTTGGACACCATGAAAAGACATAACCAAAGAATAAGGGGAATAGAAGAAGGTGAAAAGCCCCAATACAAGGACCATAAAATATTTTCAACAAAATAATAGATGAAAACTTTTCAAACTTAAGAAAGATATGACTATAAACATATAAGAAGGTTTTAGAACACCAATTAGATTGGACTGAAAAAAATGTTCCTGTTGCATAATAATGAAAACACAAAACTTACAGAATAAAGAAAGAATATTAAAAGCAGCAAGAAAAAAAAAATAAAACCCAGGTAAATTGGAAAGGAAGAGGTCAAAGTACCACTATTTATGGATGATGATAGTACACATTGGAGACCCCCAAAATTCTAGCAGCTCCTACAGCTGATAAACACTATCAGCAAGGAGGCTGGACACAAAATTAACTAAAAAAAAATCAGTAACCATCCTTTAAACAAAGATAAATGGGCCTAGAAAGAAATTAAAGAAACACCATCCTTTACATAGCAACAAGTAATATAAAATATCTTGGTGTAAATGTAACGAAGCAAGTGAAAGAGTGATATGACAAGAACTTCAAGTCTCTGAAGGAAGGGCCAACCCAGGAACAGCCCCACCTGGGGATACATCATGTCTGTAGAACCAAACCCAACACTGTTGCCCAGGAGTCTGGCATGGCTGTCCTCTGAGATGTTCCATGCAGCAGTTGATTCATATGGATGCAGAAACCCATAGCCAAATAGTGGATGGAGCTCAGGGATTCTTATGGAAGAGTTGGAGGAAAAACTGAGGGCCATAAAGGGAATATCAACCCCACAAGAAGTCCTACAGAGTCAACTAACATTGACCCTTGGGACTCTGAGAGACTGAACCACTAGTCAAAAAGCATACATAGACTGGACCTAGGCCTCCCTTCACATATGTAGTAGATGTGAAGCTTGGTCTCATGTGGGTCTGAAACAATTGGAGGCTCTCCCAAAAGCTGCTGTCTGTCTGTGAAATATGTTATTCTATCTGTGTTCCTTTGTTTGGCCTCAGTGGGAGAAGATGTGCCTAGACCTGCAGAAATTTGATGTGTCAGAATGGGGGAATACTCAGTGGGTGGTCCACCCTAACATAGGAGAAAGGAAGGGGGAGGCATTATGGGATGGGGTGACTGGGAGGAGGGCAACATGGAGATAGTCCATAGATGTGTGGTGGTTTCACAGAACAATAATACCCATGTCCTGTCAAATCATTAGTGCTATTTAGAAAGATCTGGATGATTTTGCAAAATGAATATGGATGGAAACTTCTGTGGAAGATTACTGGTTATCAAGATGATCAACCCCAAATTGCTAACATTCTGATATTTTAGTCAAATATTCATCTATTTCTCTTTTGCTTGTTTCATTACTGTCACTTTAAGTCTGACTAGTTACTTAGTTTGTGATAAGAAAACTTATAAATTTGTTCCTGTGGCAGTGTGAGCATGGGATGGTTTCCACACACAAAGGAGAATTAGCACTGTGGTAGAAAAATCTCTACTCGCAGAAATGACGACCCATCCTGGGTTATTTCACATCTTTTGTCTACATCCACTTATTTGGGTATTCTCCTCTCACCTACCCTGGTTTCATGTCTTGGCACAGGGCTTTTCCTTCTTCTGCTCTGACCAGAGCCTTGGCTGAATTTCAGGCAAATATTTGACCACCAAGTTGACTCGGAGATGGTTGTTTGAATTCAGCCTGATCTGTCAGAACAGAGTCTGAGAATTTTGAAAGGATATGAAGCAACAGTTGCTTATGAATGAAGACAAATGAGGAGAATGCAAAGCTACAATCTCGGGGAAGAGAAATGGTACCCCACTGAAACTATTTTTATAGAGGTTAGTCTTGGGACCTCTAGACTTTTGGGTTATATTTAATTTTGATTCAAGTGAAGTAGGCTTTTCTATCCCATTAGATGGAAGTATCCTAACTCCATGGTTTATTTTCTTAATTTTTAAATAGAAATCACCAGAAATATCAAAGCTATCTTCCCTTATAAACACTCAGAAAAATGACGATAACAGTAGCAAGTTTACAGATCAGGCATAGGATTGTTGTCATTTGTTTATCCTTTCAGATTTGTGGTTGGTAGTTTCCCAAGAGTTAATGGCCTCTTTAGCAGAGCATGCCTGGTAGACTCTGGACATTTATTCCTTCAAGTTGGCAATTGATATGGTTGAAATGTGGTAAAACTGACTTTGCATGCAAGAATATAAGAAAAATGGTGATTTTACTATGAAACGACTACTTCTCTTTGCTTGCTTTCTTTCTTTGTTTTTCTTTCTTTCTTTCTTTCTTTCTTTCTTTCTTTTCTTTTCTTTTCCTTTCTTTTTAATGTTCTTCTAGACACTGAAGTCAGAGAATTATGCATGATACTCTGAGCTACACTTGGTAGCCAAAGCCCTCATTTCCATCTTGAATACAAGAATTAAAATTAAAACAAAAATGTACACAAAGGATGTCACTCAGCATATACGTAAAACTGTGGTGACTGAATAATACCCACGTGGTATATTACATGTAGAAAAATATAGACATCAGCTTTTATATTTTTCTGGGCTGAGAACTGAACTTAGACCTTGGCATTTACTAGGCAAGCAATCTACAATTGAGTTATAACTAGTCTTCCAAATTTTTTAGTTATTTTTTCTTTGAAGAGAAATTGGATGTTTTCTTTTCTTCTTCACCTTTTAAGTAAGTCAAGATAGCTGCCCTAATTACAATTTGCTGAAAGCCTGTGTTTATACTGACACACAGTCTGAAAGGTATCCTGTTTGTTTGTTTTAATTTAAAGGTAATTTACTGTCCATAAAAAGTAGGAGATTAATGGTCCTAGAAATTGAAATCAGTTCCCCACTCACCAACTAGAGACAGTCTAATCTAGGAAAGCCCATGTTTCCCTACCAATTTGTCTCACCAGCAACAATGCCTTCGTACTCCATAATAATTCGGCCATAAGCTTTCCTCTGGAGATTGCCCACAAGGATGCTAATCGAATTGATGACTTTTGTTATGTTCAAATGAAGAGTTAGTTCATATAATTCACCTGCTGGCACATGTGATGATTTTTGTTACTTCCAGTACTACCATTTTTGAACAGTGATACTTTATAACCCATCTCACAATCACTGATGGTCCCTTTCTCCTTATTTTCAACTTGAAAACAGAATTGTTTTACGTTTATTTCTAGAGACCATGTTCACTGATGCCACAGAGAGTTGTAGAGTGAAGAAGATCCCCATGCTGTTGAGTAATGCATCAAAGCCTCCAAGCTGGTTGATACTTGTATAACAGCTACACTTCTCATTTTAAAGCTGATAATATTTTTCCTAGCCAAAGACTCAGTTTTTCTTTTTCTTTCATTGTTTTTTTTGTCTGTTTGTTTGTTTGTTTTGGTTTTTGGAGACAGGGTTTCTCTTAATAGCCCTGGCTGTCCTAGAACTCACTCTGTAGATCAGGCTGGCCTCGGACTGAGAAATCTGCCTTCCTCTGCCTGCCAAGTGCTGGGATTAAAGGCATGCACCACCACTGCCCAGTGAGGAGTTTTTCACTTGTAAGGTGCATATAGCTGTTTTTAATGATGCAAAAACAGACACCTGAATGACAAGCCAAATATGCAAAAAAGCATGAACAGGCAATTCACAAAAGAAATCATACAAAAGCTTAGCAAGATGTGAGCAAGTAGTTACATCAGCCACAGTGAATGAAATGGCAAACACTGGCAAAACATTTCCCCTCAGATCGCTGAAGTCAAATACCAATGATACACAGTCATAACGTTAACAGCAGTGCAGTGTAGACAGGTGCCATGGTTTCTTTGGTAGAATGTAGTAGTGTTTATAAAAATCAATCTTCTAAGAATAGTTTTCATTTTCATAATTTATTCAAAGGAAGCAATTGAAAGCAGTGTAAAATAAAAAAAAAAAAGCTTTTGGGAAAAATTCCCAGCAATGATGAGCTATATATGGGAAACTGTATTCTTATTTGGTCTGTTTTCATCCTTGTATTTTCAGTATCAAAGAGCATGTCCTGCATACTACGTGGATTCAATATACATTTAATTAATTATTGTCACCATCAAAATGTACCTCATCTGGCTATCACTACAGCATCCAATAAAACAAACTATTTTATGGCTTTATAATAAAATTGTTTAGCACTTTATGAAATAATAATTCCTGTCTGTATTTTACTGGTATGGGATGACATTTACAATAACTTCAGTTAAAAATTTAGAAAACTGTGTGATTCTAATTTTGAAAAAAAAAATCACAAAAATGGTTCCAGACTATAATCTATCCTCTGTAGTTTCAAATGTGCTATATTTACATTAGATGAATTTTGGTGCTTTTTATATAGCTATACTTTGAAATCATGCTACAAAAGTTATATATATATGTAATATAATTAAAACAAAATATGTGGGTGCTATAACATTGTAAGATAAAGGTCATTTCCCTTAGGATAACAGTAACAGAAACCATGAAGAAAAAGCTAACTTTTCCTGTACATCCTACTGTCTTAGGGATTCTACTTCTGTGATAAAACACCATGACCAAAAACAACCTGGGGAGAAAGATTACTCTTCAGTTTACATCTTCCTATCGTGGTCTACCATGAAGGCTAGTCAGGGTGGAACTCAAGGCAGACACCTGAAGGCAGAAACTGAAATGACAGCCATGGAAGAAAGCTGGCTGCATAGCCTGTGTCAGGCTTGTTCTTCATAGTTTACTTAGTCTGATTTCTTCTAGGACTACCAAATGCAGGGGTGACACCACCCACATAAATCTTCAATCAAGAAAATACTTTCCCACAGGTCAATCAGCCAGGGTTACCTTCTAATTATGGTTCTTTCTTCCTAAATGATTCCAGTTTGTGTCAAGTAGACATAAAACTAACCATCATAAACACCATTAAGTATATTTTTAGTTTTGAGACTACAGAGAAAAAGGAGAGCCTTGCTAGGTGTGGCAAAACTTGCCTTTAATGCTAATAGAGACAGAGACAGACAGATCTCTGAGTTCAAGGCCAGTCTGATCTACAGAGAGAGTTCCAGGACAACCAGGGCTATAACAAGAAACCTTGTCTGGAAAAACAGAAACAAGACAAAAAGTGCAGAAAGGAAAAGACAAGCATTTGCCATTTATAACACAGCCATTATTATTTTTATAGTTTGAATTCCTAAAATTAAAATAATCGTGACTATGCCCAAGAACTTACTCAGAGAAGTGTATCAAATAATGTGAGAATAAAAAAAGTGGTCTAAATATCTCAATTTTGGAATATTATTCACTATCATGGATTTATTAAGGAAACTTTATGCAAAATTTGGTCCTTTGGAGTTGATGGTATGCCACAGAAATTAAAGTCATGGGACATGTTGGTTGGTTCCCTTGGCATGCTGACTTATTTGGGGATAGAAAAAAATGAATAAGGAAGTACAAAAATTGCATTGATTCTATTTTTAATTAAATTTTATGTGGATGTGTGTACATGGATGATTTAAGGATGTGTGACAGTGTGTAGATGCACGTGCAAGTGTGTTATGTCTGCTTCAGTTTCCACTTTATTTGCCAAGACAGGATCTCTCAGTTACCTAAGAGCTGAGCTACATAGATAGCCTGGCTATCCTGGCTACCAAGCTCACCCCAGAGATCCCTGTGTCCACCTGACAATCACTGATTGCAGGCGGCCCACCTCATAAACCCAGCTGTTATAGGAACTCTGGGGATTGCCACTGTGTTCTTCACAATTGCACCACAAGTGTTTTATCCATTGAGCCTTCTCCAGAGATCCTAATTTTATATTTATGGTAATAAATTAGCAAAAATTATTATGAAATGCGAAGCAATATTTGCATGTATACCTAAAACAAGAGGACTTTTAAAATACATTTCTTAGAAGAACTTAGAACCAGATTCTTAGAAAATCTGTTTTTTATTTGACTTCTCTAGATGAGAAAATATCTTGAAAACAGTGGTGTTTCAGATAACTGCCCATGTAATTGCCAGGAGCTCACTCTAAGATTGGTAGACAAGCAATGTGTGAATGGTTTCTACAGGAATTTCAAACAAGATTCTGGTTTATGAGCTGCAGGCTGTATTGCCAAGGAATTCTGTTAAAAAGTCAATGGTAGTCTGCAATAGAAAAAGGCTTTCTGCACCATGAAACAGGCATTAACTTTTACCATCAGTGAAAGACACATGTTAATTCTGTTAGTATTTGCATTGGTATCCATGGCATTTCTGAGCATCCAAAGAATGCTCAGACCTGCAGACACAGCAGTGAACCAATAGTCCAACACTCCCCAATTTAGAAAAGTTCCTGGTGAAGAAAAAATATTAAAGAAAGCTAATAAGACTGTTATTCACTCCAATGTTAGCATTTTAAGTGTTCTCAAAGGTGAAGCATTATGAAAGGAAAGCTGTATTCCCTTACATCCAGTTATATTGCCACATACTCAGTCTCTGAGGGACCACGTATGACAATAATCTCTTATATTAGAATGGAGGTGAGATTTTCTTACTAGTTCACTATGGAATAACTATCTCAGTGTCATAGTGTGATGTGGTACTCACAATTGTGGTAGTGCTGGTGCAAAGAAACTCTCTGTCTGCCAGTCACAGGAAAGTACAGTCAGTGCAGCCCATACAGACATTTGATAATGATGATGAATGTCTGTGTTGCTGATTTGTGTACTTTCTATACAGTGCTTTTGATTATTTATATTATTCATTAAATTATATTATATATTATTTATATTATCATATTATATTATTGTTATTTTGTCCTTATTAAAATCATTCACTGTAAAACAATATTGCAAATTTAGTGGCAGTACCCTCGTATATCTATTGGCTGACTTGATTGCCTCATATTAAGTGATTGCCCAGTACTATGTAGACTGTGAAACTATACTATGATGCTTGCACAATGACATAATTGTCTAATGTCATATTTCTCAGAATGTATTCCATGTTAAGTGATGCATAACTTGTATGGTAAAAGCTGGCTAAATTACTGAAGAAATTTTCCATCTTGCTGTAAAATGATAGTGCCAACCAGTCATATTAAATAAGAGGATAATAATAGTCTTTTGCTTTACACAAAGAAGGACATACAGAGAGGGAGAAAGAGAGAGGAGAAAAAGAGAAGAGAGGAAAGGAGAAGAGAGGAAAGAAGAGGAGAGGAGAGAGAGAGAGAGAGAGAGAGAGAGAGAGAGAGAGAGAGAGAGAGAGAGAGAGAGAGAGAAAGGGAATTGTAGTTGAAATCATACACTATGAATTAGTCCTTCTAGGGGCTACCAGATAAAGCAACTACTGAAGTTGACTGACCCACAGAAGGTGATCTGTGATAGATGCTGATGGGCAGAATAAGCCATGGTATATAATTTGTCCAAGTGGCAAGCAGCTTGAGCAATCTCTGATGTGATTTTGAGCTTAATTGTTTGGGGAAAGTGGTAAATGACACATGAATAACATTTGTGAAACAAACCTGGGAACTGTAAATGCCAAGGAGGGGAAGTAATAATGAGGAGGTTGGAGAAACAGCACACACTGGTGAAGTGAAGCTGATGCTCTGCTGGGGAAAGCATAGCAGACAAATTGACTGTCTACTGGGTCCATCAGTTGAAAAAGAAACAGATGTAGGGCTCTCTAATTGCATCCATACCTTTGCAGTCTTGTGAGTACATCATATTTATTTTCATGCTCAAATTATTACTTTTCTATATTGTTATTTAATAGTTATAGAGATTAATGGATTTCACCAGGGTAATACATTTATTGATTTAGTAAGAAATGGGGGAAAGCATAATCATTAATAGGGGATCAGTTCAGAGAGAGTTTGAGAGCAACACGATCCATGCCAGGTTTTACATCTTGAAAATCTGACCAGTCATTATTTGGGGAGGGGGGGTGGCACCATAGGCACCTAGAGAAAGCATCACATAGCTGCAGTTCTTCCAAATCTTTCACTTTCTTTCAGTGTAATTCTCTCACAAAATATTGTTTGCTCAAATAGTGATTTAAAATTTATAAGCAGGTCAACTTCATTTTCTTTATCATATGGGACTTAGTGTGGATTTGGCTTCATTGCTGGAGGCACTAGTCTCTTGAGACAATATTAGAATATCTATGGGTTATATGTTGCTTAATTAATTATCAGAGCATTCAGAGAGGAACATTATTTTCCAACATGAAACTTCTCTTTTAAAAATTGACTTTTTCTATAATAGTAATACATGGGTTTTAATGTTTGTCACTGAGCACAGTATAGTTTAAAGTAATATCAAATAGAACCTGCATTCATGCTATTTACAATTAATTTTTCCTCTGTACCTTTCAGCTCTTGAAGTGGAAATATCTATCTCATGTGATGCAGCCTCATGTGATGTTTTGCTGAAGCATACCCATGAGAGAACACATAATGTTTGGAGACAGTATAATTAGGACCAACAGACAGTGACAGTGTGCTTGAATAGCTAGCTTTGCAACACTTTGTTGGTCTCAAGTCATCTCTTCATTGAGAGAGGCAAGGCAGGAAATTTTTCCTGGTATTCTGGCTGGTTCTGGTTTCTCTCACTGACTTGTATGGATTTGGTGGATGCCTGGCTGTTTCTGCTGGATTCTGATGCCACTGCTGATTTGTGTTTGGTGACACTTTTGAACTGAACTGTTGATATCCTGACACTATTGATCTAGACTGCTAGTATCCTGACAACAGAAATTGGAATTGCCCTAAAGAAGTACCTCTAAACAGGTCCACATCCCATTGTCATATTTACCATCTTTTATCCCCTACCTTTGGATGGTAGGCTGGGGGGGGTTCAAAGCATTTGAGAATCCTTGTTAAATTAGGCTTTGAATAATATAGGCCTACAAACTCTCACCTTTACTATTTAGCATTTACCAGCTCTATATTCATGGAAATCTTCCTAAAGCTTCCTTTTAACTTTGAAGGTTCAAGCCTGGCCTTAGCATGTCACTTGCCACTCAGAACTCAACTTGCCTGTCTTGTACTCTGAAAGCTGGTAGAACAAAAATTCTCACCACCAAACTCTTTCTTTTACCTCTACTTCAGGAAAGCCCATTATTGTTCCATGTGAATTAGCAGAATCTGGAAACAAAGAAATATATGCTTGTGTGCAATACTCTATTAATAACTGATAACTTGTATATTTTCTTTTCTATATTAACTTGAACTCCTAGCATTTGGCATTACTCCTGATGAATTTTTGAATTGCTCTTTCTAACTCTGTGAAGAATTGAGTTGAGATTTTGATGGGGATTGCATTGAATCTGTATATTGCTTTTGTCAAGATGGTCATTTTTACTATATTAATCCTGCCAATCCATGAGCATGGAAGATTTTTCCATCTTCTGAGGTCTTCTTCAATTTCTTTCTTCAGAGACTTGAAGTTCTTGTCATACAGATCTTTCACTTGTTTGGTTAGAGTCACACCAAGATACTTTATATTGTTTGTGGCTATCGTGAAGGGTATCATTTCTCTTATTTCTTTCTCAGCCTGCTTATCCTTTGAGTATAGGAAGGCTACTGACTTGCTGGAGTTGATTTTATATCCGGTCACTTTGCTGAAGTTGTTTATCAGTTGTATGAATTCTCTGGTGGAATTCTTTGGGTCACTTAAGTATACTATCATATTGTCTGCAAATAGTGATAGTTTGATTTCTTCCTTTCCAATTTGTATCCCTTTGAATTTTCTAAACTCAAAGCTAGAGCTCAAGCAATAGAACATAGTTTTATTATGTACACACTTATTTTGTGGCAGGCTATAGTACTGCATCTGAAGCAAATGATTAGACTGGAGAGATGGCCCAGTGGGTAAGAGGCTTGCTGAGCAAGCTGGAAGACCTGCACTCATGAAAAAGCTACATGTAGCTGCACACATCTGGATTGTGGAGCACAATCCTGGAAAGCATGACTGTGGGAGCAGAGCAGAGGCAGGAGGATCATTGGGTTGGCCACCAGCCTGGCTTCAAGTTAGTAAGAGATTCTGTATCAAAATAGTAAGGGAGACAGAGAAGGAAGGACACCTAAAATCACACAAATACACAAACCACACATTCACATACATTTGCAATGGCATTTCCTGGCTCATTAACAAAACATCTCTTTTGAAAAGGTCAAATCATACTAAAAGCATGAAGAAAAGAGAGTAGGTGTCTTCCTGGTCACCTGTTGCTGAGCAATAAGTCATGGCAACATGTAAAAGTATGAAACAGCTACAATCAGATAACAGTCAGATATCAGCTCAGACTGTTGGCATCTGAATCTTTCCATGTGGTCTCTCTCCTAGATCTCTCCATCTTTCCAGAATAGCAGACCCAGGACAGCCATACTTTCAAACAACAGCTCAGAGCAGATCACTAGAAGTCAAGTGTTCTACAACAAAAAGAGAGATCAGAAATAATGGAAGTTTAAATCCTAGCTGAAGCAGCCACAAAGAGGAGGAAAATCAACCCAATCTCTATTCTTTAAAAATACTTTTAACTCAAAGAATGACTAACAGATAATAAAATGAAATGTCTGATTCCTGCTGAGAAATCACAAAAACAAAATAACAACTAACCTTTCCCAAACTGTTTACACATCCCTCTGCAACCCTTCCCTTGGTCTCCAACTCTAAATATCTACGGTCCTGCTTTCTATCTCCATTAACTGGCTTGCATTTTTGAAATTGTATAAATATCAAACCCTAAAAGATAGGTTCGTTTTTTTTCCTTTCTGCAAGATTACTTTTCAGATTATACACACACACACACACACACACACACACACACACAAACATGCTCACACGCAAACACACACTGGGGTTAATAGTTCTTTTATTCATTCTAGACTACTGGTGAAGTAGGTAACCTTTATGTAGACATCCCAAAACCTGTTTACTTTTTCAGATACTAGAGGCCTTTGGGCTATTGCTAGTCTAAAAATGGCATTAATAAGTGGTACAAGAACACAGGAACCCTCTGGTGGAAGCCCTCCAGTTTCTGTCTCCAGCTTGGGTCTATCCTCTGACAAAGTGCTCCATACCCAAGTGGCACAGGGAGGCAGCTAAACTACCCAGGAGTGCAAAGGGGCCTGACTGCACAGGTAGAACCATCCCTTCTGCTCAGAGGATCACACCTGGAACACTCTGGTAGAAGCCTTCCTGTTTCTGTCTCTGGCTTCGGACCAACCTCTGCCACCACACACCATATCCAAGTGTTACACGGAGGTAGCTAACCACTCAGGAGTGCAGAGACCAGACAGCACAGGTAGAGACACCCCTGCTGCTCAGAGGAAATGGCCAGAAACCCTGAGGACACAAGAGCCTAGGAACAGCCTGGCACAGGAAACTTATGATTTCTGCCTGCACCCAGAGTTGATCGGACCACTGAGGTACATACCCAAATACAACCACAAGAGAGTGTATCTCATAGGAGTGCCTACATACTGGTGTAAACAGAGAGAATGGCTCTCTGAAGAGCACAGATACAGAAGCTTGCAAGACAGATAAGCCACAGTCAGAGACAGCAACACCAACTAACACCAGAGATAACCAGATGGCAAAAGGCAAATGAAAGAACATTACCAACAGAAACCAAGGCAATATGGCACCATCTGAACCAAGTTCTCCCACAACATCAAGTCCTGGATACCCCAACACACCCAAAAAGCAAGATCTTGATTTAAAATCATATCTCATGATGCTGATAGAGGATTTCAAGAAGGACATTAATAACTCCTTTAAAGAAGTACAGGAGAACATGAGTCAACAGGTAGGAAACACAAAAATCATTCTGAGATAATTGTATATGCATAAGAAGGTGCAAAAGTAATAATGTTTTCATATAATCCATCCCCAACCAGTTTTTCTGGTGTGGTCCTTCATTTCAGTCATACCCATCACCTTTCCCATCACTCTCACCATCTGTCGCATGACAAAACCTTTTCTTCAGAGACATTATATACATGTCTGTTCATCCAGATAGGAAGCCCAAGACAGAAAAAGGTATAGATTCCACCAGAGTCCAACTTGGTGGGCCAATAAGTTTTACTAAGCTTACTTACAGCAATGGATGAGGAGTTACTTACAGGAGTAGAAATGATTCAAAGACAGCTGAATCACCAAGACCTACTCCACCCAGTACATCTCACAAAACTGGGAACCTGGTGCGCACCACACAGCATACAGGTAGCCTGACAGGCTGGACATTGCCCCTTCCTAGTGTCTCAGTTGGATTACATCTCTTTCAGGCAGCTCAGCGGGTTTCTGCTTCTTCTAGGCAGCTGCTCTGGGTTCATGGGAGAGCCTTCTTTGTAGTTGGTTTGCCAAGGGTGGCTTTCAGAAGTCCTAAGGAGGGGTTTAGTGAATCAGGTGTTTCCTGGATTCCTGAAGCTATTTTGAATTGTTTACTTCTCTGCTTCAAGAGCTTCCCTGTGGGATAGAATGTTTCAATCTTGGAGGAAGCTGTTACAAAACAATGTCCAACTTATGGAAAGCATTGACCTAGTCTCGGTGTCATAATTTTGTTCTTTTCATTTACCATAATTTTCTTGAGCCAATGAATTGTTACCTGTGTTTTGTTTCATAAAACGGGGACGTGAGAAGTACGGGGCTTGGCAGACCCTGCTGAAGTGTCTCCTTGAACAATCAAGCCATACCATAGGCCTAATATAAATAGTTTGTTTGGCATTGGAAGAGAGGGGTAGAGGCAAAAAAGGGGACCAGAGAAGAATTGAAAGAGAGAGAAGAGAAGAAGAGAGAAAGAGGGAAGGATGCAGACTGGGGACACAGGGTGAAAAGAGAGAGAGAGAGAGAGAGAGAGAGAGAGAGAGAGAGAGAGAGAGAGAGAGAGAGAGAGAGAGAATGAGAAGGCTAGGCTGATTTCATGACAGGTTTCAAATTGGCAGTTAAGGAGACTAGGCCTAAATCCCTCTTTCAAAAAACTGGGCAATTTCTGGCAAGTTCAGGCCTCAGAAACTGGCCTGAGGCAAGGACAATGGGTCAGCAGCAGTTTCCAGGCTTCCTCAGCTACTTCCTCAACGAGTTTCCAGACCTCCCCAGCAAGTTTCCAGCCCATACACCCCTGAAATGCAATGTCCATAGAGATAGACCCAATAGATTAATATAGAGGTCACACACCTAGCCAGGAATTCCCTAATGTGCTTTAAATCAGGCCTGCAAGCTCACTTGGTTGTCTATCTTGGTAATGGGGAGACCCCAGCATGCCAAACTTTTGCAGAATGCAACACTCTTTGTGTTTACATACTATTTGAGTCTTTGAGTCTGGGGTATCATTTTGTCCCCTATGAGAGAGGGGGTACTGGGGGGGAGAGGAGGAGGAGGAGGGAGATGGGGAGGGGAGAGGAGAAAGTGAGGGGGAGGGGAGAGGGTGGAGATGGAGAGTCCTATCTTACCATTGCTGGGTAAGTGTTGGGTGAAGTCTAGAGGAAATGCCAACAATATGTATGCAAACTAAATGTTTCATTGTTTAGTATTCTACAGTGGGGATGTGCCATCTTTATTTACCTGCTGACATTCTGAAGGGTGCTTTTGATGTTCCCAAACTGGAGTTATGAGCAAAAGCTGATATGGCAACTGGGTTCAGGTTTTGATGTAAATAATGCATCTAGTATGTTCATAGCAGCCTTATTTATAATAGCTAGAAGCTGGAAAGAACCCAGATGTCCCTCAACAGAGGAATGGATTCAGAAGATGTGGTATATTTACACAATGGAATACTACTCTGCAATTAAAAACAATGAATTCACGAAATTCCTAGGCAAATGGTCAGAACTTGAAAATATCCTTAGTGAGGTAACCCAATCACAAAAGAACACACATGGTATGCAGTCACTGATAAGGAGATATTAACCCAGAATCTTGGAATACCCTAGACACAATTCGCATATCAATAGATTCCAAGAAGATGGAAGGAGAGACTCCTGGTCCTGGAAAGACTGGATATAGGGGAATGCCAGGACAGAGAAGCCAGAGGGGGTTGAATGGGGAAAAGAGGGAGGGAAGGGGGCTTATGGGACTTTCGGTGAGGGAGAAAAGAGGAAAGGGGAAATGATTTTGAATGTAAATTAAAAAAAGCTTAGAAAATAAAATAAAATTAAAAAAATAATGCATCTAACTGTCCATAGTTTCATTGTTAATTGAATATTCAGGTTTTAATAAACTGAGATACTATTTTCTGAAGTGGTTAAACCATTTAATAGTTCTTTAATAAATGGATTTTAAGGTAGTTTTTCTATATTCTCATTGGCATTTGTTTTAATAACTTCTTTTTTCTTTCTTTTTTTTCTATATTTTTTTATTTACATTCCCAATGATTTCCCCTTTCCCAGTTCTTCCCTCCCCGAAAGTCCCATAAGCCCTCTTCCCTCCCCCTGTTCCACATTCAACCCCCTCTCGCTTTTCTGTCCTGGTATTTCCCTACATCCAGTCTTTCCCCGACCAGGGGTCTCTCCTTCCATCTTCTTGGAAATCAATTGATATGTGAAATGTGTCTTGGGTATTCTGAGTTTCTGGGTTAATATCCCCTTATCAGTGACTGCATACCATGTGTGTTCTTTTGTTATTGGGTTACCTCACTAAGGATGATATTTTCCAGTTCTGACCATTTTCCTAAGAATTTTGTGAATTCATTGTTTTTAATTGCAGAATAGTATTCCATTCTGTAAATATACCATGTCTTCTGAATCCATTCCTCCATTGAGGGGCATCTGGGTTCTTTCCAGCTTCTGACTATTATAAATAAGGCTGCTATGAACATAGTGGAGCATGTGTCCTTATTGCATGCAGGGGAAGCCTTTGGGTATATGCCCAGGAGTCGTATAACTCTGGGAGTGTCATGCCCAGTTTTCTGAAAAAAGCCAGACTGCTTTCCAGAGTGGTTGTACCAGCTTGCAATCCCACCAGCAGTGGAGGAGTGTTCCTCTTTCTGCCCATGCAGAAGAATACAAATCAATCCATTCTTATCTCCTTGTACTAAGCTCAATTCCAAGTGGATCAAGGACCTCCACATAAAACCAGACACACTGAAACTAATAAAAAAGAAACTAGGGAAGAGCCTTGAACATATGGGCACAGGGGAAAATTTCCTGAACAGAACACCAATAGCTTATGCTCTTAGATCAAGAATTGGCAAATGGGACCTCATAAAATTACAAAGTTTCTGTAAGGCAAAGGACACTGTCAAAAGGACAAAGCGGCACCCAACAAACTGGGAAAAGATCTTTACCAACCCTACATTCGACAGAGGGCTAATATCCAGTATATACAAAGAACTCAAGAAGTTAGACTCCAGAGAGCCAAATAACCCTATTAAAAACGGGGGTACAGAGCTAAACAAAGAGTTCTCACAATAGCTTATTTTCATTTTAGCCATTGTAATATGTTTCTTGGCATTTTAATTCCGTGCCTATCCCCTCATTGGTACTGATGAAACAGGTTTTACCTATACCCTCTTTATCAGCAAGTTTCATCGCTTTTGCATATTGTTTCATTTAATTTTTTAAGGCTGAGTTTCCAAATAATCTTACTGAAACATAATATTTGTATGTCATTAAGTATAAAGATGGTAATATATAAAATGTATAATGATGAATTCAGGGAATTAAGAAGTTCCACCTTTTCAATCATGAATCATATGTGATGGTATTCTCCCACCTTTTCTAAACTTACTGCTGAGTTTTGAGAGACCTTTACATAATATACAAGCAAATTTTCTAAATAATTGCATTAAGTGATGTTAGGTAATAGAATAATAATTAGTAATAACTTATTCAGGAAATAGTTATTTCTCATTCTTTTCATTCATTAAACAATTTCAAGATTTTTCTATTCGTGTTTGAAGTTTTAATTTCTTTTGTTGGTGACTTGGATTTGTTTGTTGTTTTGAGACAGTCTTACTAGTTCATGCAGGATAGTACTCCCAGTCCCTTGCTTTAGCATGCTTGCTTCAGCATCCTGAGTGCTAGAAACATAAGTGTGCACTACTACACACAACTTCTCTGTTTTCTCGGGTGCTGGTCTGTGAATGACAAAATTTTTAATTACTATGTTTGAAACATCTTTCTCTTTAAAAGCCATTTTTGCTGGATATAGAATTCTAGGTAATCTGTGTCACCTTTACTTTCCCCTCTGTAAAATGAATCATTTCCTTCCCACATTTATTTCAAAGAACAATTTTCTTGTTCACTGAGTTTGAGCAATTTAACCATTATATATGATACTCATGTTTCTTGTCCTTGGAATTCATTGATATTGTTGGATAATTATTGTTGAGTTTGGAAAATATCTTACCATTATTTCAACTATTTCTTTGATTCTTTTCTTGAGAAATGCTAAATTGAAGCTATTTGGACTTACAACTCAGATCCCACATCTTTTTATATTTCAGTTTATCTGTGTTGTCTCCTATGCTGTCGATACCATTAGTGCATTATCTATCCCAGTTGTAGCATTTTAAAATCATTAGAAATTTGGTTTTTCTTTATCTTCATTATCTCTACATACCACATCTCTGTCAGTTCCAGTTCAGGTTCAAGTGGCTACTTTTTCTCTATCATGGACTTTGTTTCTCAGACATCTGGTAGTTTTGAGTAACATACTGGACTCTGTTGTACGCTGACTGCCTGAGCTTCATTCTGGCTCATTACTTAGAAACAGTTTGATGTGGGAGATTGTTGCTTTAGGGTGTTGATATATAGAACCAGAGCAATGATTAATCTAAAGACTGCTGATTACTCTGCATGCCTACCTTGTGAATCTTCTATCCAGTGACCATTGAATCATGAGGTATTATAGTCAGCTTAGTGGGAATAGGCACCATGTTCTCTGATCCTGGTATTTTCTTATCAGGCCCTCTGACAGTTTCCTCACATATACTTACTGATCTGTGTTCCACGGAAAACTTAGAGGCTATTGCTATCATTTTAATATTAAATAGCTCTGAGGGTTCGTGTGTTTGAACACTTGGCCCCCAGAGAGAAGCCTTGTTTGAGAAGGTTATTATCTTCATCAGGACATAGAGCCTCACTGGAGCTCCCTTTTGCACTGAGCTCCCTGATTTTGGATCCAGTGTGGTCCTCTGCTCAACTTCCCGCCTTTAAGACCTTCTTTGCCATGTTGGATGGTACCCCTTCTTAAACTGTGATTTTAAAAACTCTTTCTCCCTTAAGTTGTTTCTTGACAGACAGTTGACAGCAATAAGAAAAATAACAAATTCTGGCACCTTCCAAAGAAGTCTGAACTTATTTATTCATGTGTCTCGAGAGTTCGGTACTCTGATCTATAGTGCATGTTTTCAGCTCTCCAGACACTAAACTACACAAGGCAATCTGGTGGACTCACAGTAGACTTAGCTCTCATGTGACATAGTTTAAAAAATGCAATGAATTTGAAACAATCATTCATTTGGTTCAGTTTATGTTTCTGCCTTCTTTTAGGAATACCCTTCTTTCATTACCTGAGGCTTTATGTCCTGAAGACCATTGTTTCAATTTTTTTACTTCTTTTTGTTTTTGATATTTCATATGAAATATTAGCCCTTTTTACTATGCCTTGATTTAGGCTCTAGAATTTTACTTCTTGGTGGGACAATATAATAGCATCTGTGGACTATTATTTAAGCAATATATACTCTCTAGAAATTATTTTTTAAACAAAGGGAAAGGAATCCATAGTTTGGGGGAAGGAATAACTTGCCATTATTGTCAAAAAGGGAAGCTTTTTTTTTCCCTTATAGGAATCTCAAGAAGCTGGCTTTGTTATGCAATCTCACTTACAAGTGACATATCACCATAACTTAAACTTCAAAGGAGTGGGATCCTTCTATCTGGCTAACTGTTCCGTCTTCATGGTCTGAAATAGTATTATTCAGAGGAATGAATCCATGGTAGAACAGAAATAAGATTTCAGCCAGTCAGTTAAATATTCAGTGTTGCTTCTAACAAGTGTTACATCTGGTACCTCAAACAGTGGTAGCGAACTAAAATCCCTTATCTGGCATCCCTAGGTTTCTCTGTGCTCAAGAAAATGAAGGAGATAGAACTATAAATGAACTTCTGTGTCTTTTTCACAATAGTTGTCAGGAAAACAGAATATCCAAATGCAAAAGAATGTTTTTACCACACTTGTACAACAATAATATAATCTAGTACCACTTATAAAAGTAATTCCATGTAGATCAAACATCTAAAACTCTAGAACACTGAGGAACAATAGAAGTAAAGCCTTGTGTTAGATTTAGCAGTGATTTCTAGGGAGTCACAACAGAGGCATAGAAGAACAATAACAACAGACATACAGCTAAATTGCATAGTACTGAGATGAAAACTTTCTATGTATCAGAGGACACTATGAACAGAAGAACAAAACACTTATACAGAATAATAGAAGGCATTTGCAATCTACAAGGTAGTATGTAGTTCACACTTAGACTCTGTAAAGAACTCCTATCACCTATCATTATTCAGAAAAAAACAGCCCTCTATCCAAAAACATGGCATGCACTTGAATAAACACACCTCCACAGAAGATGACAAATATCCAATAAGTTGATTTTCAGAAGCTGTATACTGCTCAATAGTAGGATTATGGTTATCATGAAGAGGGCCCTGGGTTTAATCTCTAGTGAAACAGAGAGAGAGAGAGAGAGAGAGAGAGAGAGAGAGAGAGAGAGAGAGAGAGAGGAGGGAGAGAGGGAGGGAGGAAGCAAGGAAGGAAGGAAGGAAGGAAGAAAGATATTTTCAATTTCAGTAGTTGTTAGAGTAATTTAAGTAAAAATCACAATGTAGTACTATTTAAAATTCATCAGAATCCCTTATTATTAAACAATGAAACAATGAGACAATAACAAATGTTGATGATAACATGGAAAAATTAGAATTCTTACATACTTCTGATAGGTTTATAAAGTCATTGATCTGCTGTAGTAAACAATGTGTTTCCCCATAAAGTTAAATAAAGATTTAATATGTAATTCAGGGACTGCACCTCTGATCATATACCCAAAATAACTGACAGCAGGCACACAAAGAGGCATTCATCTCTGTACTCTTAACACCATTATTTATAACTAAACAAGGACAGCAACCCAAATATTCATTGTTAAATGGATAGAAACCCAAATATAGTAATACATACAATGGAATGTCATTAAGACTTAAAAAAAAGAAATTCTAACATATGCTTAAATTTTTTGAATGAAATAAACTAGTAAGCAGAGAAGATAAAGATTGCATCATTCCCTTAATATTAGTACTCGGAAGAGTCAAATTCCAGAAGCAAAAGACAAAATGGTGGTTTCTAGACACTAGAAGAGGAATCTGCTTAACTCTGTTTTTAATGAGAGCAGTTTCTATTTCAAGAGATGAGTAATGTTCTATGGAATGTGGTGCCAATGGCTGAGTTTTACAAATGACTTAATTCCACCGAGCTATGTACTGAAAGAATAACTAAGCTTAGTGTCATGGTGCACATGTGTAATCCAAACACTTGAGAATGCAAAGCAGAAAGAACACCATGCATTCCAGGCATCACTGGGCAACCGAAGGAGATTAGACCAGGCAAGGGGATGCACTGAAAATAATAATAATAACATCAACAATAATAATAATAATAGACAATTTTAAAAATGGTAAACTTTATTTATATTTACCACAACTTAAAAAATATTTCATTTATACACATAAGGATTTCTTTGTAATAAAGAATAATTTTAAAACAAATGTGCAGTTTAAATGACATTTCAGATTGTTAATAAAACTGTCCATCTCACTTTTATCTGGCTTTTAGAAGAATTGTTACAAAATGTATCATTGCCTAATATCTCTTTCATTAAGAAAAATCAGTATTCTAGGACAATGAGCTGAGGTGATTTGGAGCCTGCCTGGTGCCAAGAGCAAGGACACAGACCTGTCTATCTCTTGCTCTCTGTCTGCCATACTTCTCCTTCCTTGTTCATCATACTGTGAAGCACTCAGAACTTGTGAATACTTACCATGTCTAGGAGTTAGAAGGTGTCTTCAAATTACAGTGAATAATGGGGATAGATTTGAACAGTCCAACTCATATATATCTTTCGTTTGTGTTAGGTTTGAATATGATCCCAGTTCTTTGTGCATACATTATATTTTTAAAATTAGCTCCTTACAAATTCAATATGCAAAATGCAATGAACAGATATGGAGATTACTAAACACCACTAATCACAGAAACGTTAGTTCTTAAGAAGTTACACTATAGAGATCTTCCTAGAAATCCATAAATATTTTCTGTGATATCTAATTTTCTTCGTCATATTAGGCGTATTTTAGCCTTATCCATCTTTGTGTGAATGCATGTGTGTCTATGTTCATGTGCATATGTGCATGTGTGAATGCATGTATGTATGTTCATGTGCATATGTGCATGTGTGTATGTTCATGTTTATGTGTATGTGCACATGCATGTGTGTATGTCCATGTGCATATGTGCATGTGTGCATGCATGTGTATGTTCATGTGCATATGTTCATATGTGCATGCATGTGTGTATGTACATGTGCATATGTGCATGTGTGCATGCATGTGTATATGTTATGTAATATCATGAATGGCTACAGGTGCATGAATATGCATGTGGAGGCCAGAATCAAAATAAGCAAAAAACTAATAAGCCAAAAAAATGCCTAAAATGTCAATATGAAACTAACGTTTACCAAAAAATGCCATTGTGTTTGTTTTGTGTTGGCCAACTACACCTGAGCATGGAGCTTACCCTCAGTTGTGGCTGGTACACCCAGTGATAATGCATCGGAGAACACTAATTTCTTTCTTGCCAGTGAACATCAATGCAGATAGCTTCTTAGTTAGGTATGGGGAGTCTCTGTTCAGCCTCCCCTCTAGCTTGAATCTTTGTAGGCCTTTGGCATGCTGCCACTGTCTCTGTGAGGTTATATGTGCAACAGTACTGTTGTGTCTGGAAGACACTTTTTCCTTTGAGTCATGCATAGCCTCTGGCTCTTGAAATATGCCCCCACTTCTGCATAGATCCCTGAGCCCTGAGGGGAAAGGTTTGCTGAAGACATCGTATTTAGGACTGAATACTCCAAAGTCTCCCACTGTCTTCATATGTCATAGATCTCCATGTTCTTATCTACTGAGAGAAGCTTCTCTCAAGTGACTTGAGTAAGGCTCTGATCTATGGATAGAACAGTATAAAAGTGCTAATTTTAAATTCCCTAGAGTTGAATTGTTAGAGTAAAAAGAAACAGAGGCAGTTTGGGGGAACATGTGAAAAACAGATGTCATTGGAATTCACACAACTAGAATTGTATACTGTTGTGTTCAGACTAGATTATGCAACCTTAAATTAGTTGTTTTATGAGTTTAAATTCCTTCACTCTATAATCATCCACAAATACTTAGTGAGGCTAAATGGATAATCTTATTGGGGTTCCAGCTTCTGTATTCTGAGTCCTATCATTCTACTTCATTAAATGGGAGAGACTAAAAAGATGCATATTCCAAGAAGAGAATAACGGGGAAAGAGTAGATGTGGAATTCATTTAGTAAGCTTCGGGTGACAATAACAGAGTTCCCAGCTGTAAGTAACTTGAATAATAGAGGTATCCTATTAAGAATGCTAGAATGGACCCAGTGGTGGTGGTGCACAGCTTTAATCCCCAGCAGAGGCAGGAGAATCTCTGTGAGTTCAAAGCCAGCCTGTAGACAGAGTGAGTTGCAGAACAGCCAAAGCTACAGAGAAAAATCCTGTTTCAAATAGATAGATAGATAGACAGACAGACAGACAGACAGATAAGTAAATAGATACCCAAGACAAAAAGAAAAGGATTCTAGAGTGGCAGTTTCTGTGTTGATTGGCTGATATCTCACTGATGTCACAGCTGTGGCTCAGCTTTGCCCATATTCTCATAGCACCTCTGTCTTATTGCCACTACTACAGGCTCTTGTCTTTGTAAATGATGCCTGCCATAGCAGAGAGGGAGCATTGCTTCCTACACAAACTTCTATCTGTCTATCAGCACTCCCATCCCTAGCATGGGTAAAAACAATTATAATGAAAACTTAAATCTATTAAATGGTTTTATAGACATGTGCTTGCCTTTTCTGAATCAAGTTCTGCAAGATACCTGGAGTGTAAACCAGAATTGTTACTGAGCAAAAGAGAAGAAAGAAAAATGTGAAAAAGCAGAGGAAAGCTCAGAAAAGTAGAGTATGTCAAGGAATACAGCAGAAGCCAAGGGGTTTTTAAGCTTTGTTTTTTTTCTACATATTTGCATGTTATTGACTTTTAAAATTATGCATATGTATATGTATATATATACACATGTAAAATGTGATGTATCTATACATGCATATAGTACATAATGGTAAGATCTAGGAAATAAGCCCATCTATCACCGTAGACATGTATCATATTTTATACATCAGGAACATAAAACAATCCCTTCACCTGGCTGTTTAAAGTATTTGATTAACTGCTATCAACTGTGGTTATCCTGCTGTACTATACCATAGAGCACTGAAACCTATCCCTTACCCAAATGAGTTTTCACAATTAAGAGGAATTCTAAATTTCTAAACATAAATGTTTCTAAACACATTATTTATGTAAATACAAATGTGAGAGTGAGTGACCTTGCCCTTGACTAGTCAGATGATTTAGGACTAGAGAAGAAAGAATATGAACATGAAATAAATTACTTGAGCATTGTGGCAGCACTAGGCTTTTGGTGAGAAGTACTTGACCCCAGTTCTATAAGTGTGAACCTCTCTCTGCATATATGCAAGAGTTATGAAGATGGGTCTTCATGCTGGACTTCTAAGAGAAGAAGCAGGGGCTGTATCTGACTCTATTGCCTTCCTTTGGATGTCTTTCACCTGCTGGGCTGCCTTGTCTAGTCTCAATAGGAGATATGCCTAGTCTTACTGAATCTTGATATGCCAAGGTGGTAGATCTCCATGGGAAGCTCCCCTTTCCTGAGGAGAAAGGGAGGATGCATGGATTGGTGACAGGTGAGAGGAAGGGACTGGGAAGAGAGGTAGGAAGGGAAGTTATGATTGGGATATAAAACAGTAAATTAGTGAGTGAATGTTAAAATAGTGAACCTCAGTTTGCATTCTCTTTTTTTATTATTTTCTATATTCTTTATTTACATTCCAAATGATTTCCCCTTTCCCGGTTCCCTCCTCCCCGAAAGTCCCATAAGCCCTCTTCCCTCACCCTGTTCCCCATTTGCCTAAGAATTTCATGAATTCATTGTTTTTAATTGCTGAGTAGTATTCCATTGTATAAATATACATGGAAAATATCTCTGATAAAATTGAAGAAATATATAGAAAAACATGTTAAGTTTGACTATTTCATGGAAAAAATATACAGATAAAATGGGAGGCATAAAAATATTCCTAAATTGATTGAAAGTGGATTTATAAGCATTTTCTGAAAAAATTGAAGATCTACAAGGAAAATATTTCTGATAAAACTCAAGAAATATATAGAAAAGCACATTAAAACTATTTCATGAAAAATTATACAGATAAGATGGTAGGCATAAAAATATTCCTAA
Source organism: Tokudaia tokunoshimensis (assembly GCA_036184795.1). NCBI lineage: Eukaryota > Metazoa > Chordata > Mammalia > Rodentia > Muridae > Tokudaia > Tokudaia tokunoshimensis. The sequence continues at coordinate 11,483,897 of BTHU01000009.1, read as the reverse complement.
ATTGATTGAAAGTAGAATTAAAAACATTTTCTGATAAAATTGAAGATTTACATGGAAACTATTTCTGATAAAATTGAAAAAATTTATGCAGATAGATTGGTAGGAATAAAAATATTACTAAGTTGATTGAAAGTAGAATTATAACCATTTTCTGATAAAACTGAAGATTTATATGGAAAATATTTCTAATAAAATTGAAAAATAAATATGGAAAACATTAAAATGGAAGATTATCATGGAAAATTGTACAGATAAAACGGTAGGCATAAAAATATTCGTAAGTTTTTTTAAAGTAGAATTATAAGCATTTTCTGATAAAATCAAAGATCTACAAGGAAAATATTTCTGATAAAATTCAAGAAATATATAGAAAAAACATGTTTAAACTGACTATTTCATGGAAAATTATACAGATAAAATGGAAGGTAAAAAAATGTTCCTAAGTTGATTGAAAGTAAAATTATAGCCATTGTCTGATAAAGTTGAAGATTTACATGGAAAATATTTCGGATAAAATTGAAGAAAAATATAGAAAACATTAAAATTGAAGATTATCATGAACAATTATATTGATAAAATTGTAGTCATAAAAGTATTCCTAAATTGATTGAAGGTGGAATTATAGACATTTTCTGACAAAATTGAGAATTTACATGGAAAATATTTCTGATAAAATTGAAGAAATATATAGAAAAAAATGTTAAAATTAAAGATTATCATAGAAAATACTACAGGTAAAATGGTAGACATAAAAAAAATTACTAAATTGAAAGAGGAATCACAAACATTTTCTGATAAAATTGAAGATTCACATAAAAAATATATCTGTTAGACTATGTTTTAGGTTGGGGAATTAAGTCCATTGATGTTATAAGGTATTAAGGAATAGTGATTGTTGCTTCCTGTTATTTTTGATGTTCTTTTTATGTTTGTGTGGTTACTTTCTTTTGGGATTGTTGGAAAAAGATTACTTTCTTGCTTTTTCTAGGGTGTAGTTTCCCTCCTCATGTTGGCGTTTTCCATTATCCTTTGTAGGGCTGGATTTGTGGAAAGATATTGTGTAATTTGGTTTTATCATGGAATATCTTGGTTTCTCCATCTATGGTAATTGAGAGTTTTGCTGGGTATATTAGTTTGGGCTAGCATTTGTGTTCTTTTAGGGTCTGTATGAAATCTGCCCAAGATCTTCTGGCTTTCATCATCTCAGGTGAGAAGTCTGGTGTAATTCTGATAGGCCTGCCTTTATAAGTTGCTTGACCTTTTTCCCTTACAGCTTTTAATATTCTTTCTTTGTTTAGTGCATTTGGTGTTTTGATTTTTATATGCTGGGAGGACTTTCTGGTTTGGTCTAGTCTGTTTGGAGTTCTGGAGGCTTCTTGTATGTTCATGGACATCTCTTTCTTTAGGTTAGGGAAGTTTTCTTCTATGATTTTGTTGAAGATATTTACTGGCCCTTTAAGTTGGAAATCTTCACTCTCTTCTATACCTATAATCCTTAGGTTTGGTTTTCTCATTGTGTCCTGGATATCCTGGATGTTTTGGCTCAGGAGCTTTTTGCATTTTTGCATTTTCTTTATTGTTTCTACTTCCATTTTTAGATCCTGGATGGTTTTGTTCAGTTCCTTCACTTGTTTGTTTGTGCTCCCCTGTATTTCTTTCAGGAATTTTTGTGTTTCCTCTTTAAGGGCTTTTACCATTTGTCCCATGTTTTCCTGTATTTCCTTAAGGAAGGTATTATGTCCTTCTTGATGTCCTCTAACAGCATGGTGAAATGAGATTTTAAATCCAGTTCTTGCTTTTCTGGTGTGTTGGGGTATCTGGGACTTGTTGTGGTGGGAGAACTGGACTCTGATGTTGCCAAGTAACCTTGGTTTCTGTTGGTAAGGTTCTTGCACTTGCCTTTCCCCTTCTGGTTATCTCTGGAGTCAGTTGGTCTTGTTGTCTCTGGCTGGAGCTTGCCCCTCCTGTGGGCCTCTAAGCCTGTGTTTATACTCCTGGGAGACTAACTCTCTTCTGGCAGGGTCTGTGCACAGAAGGCTGTGGAGCTGTCTGGTTCCCTCCTGCAAATGGCGGCCAGAAGGGAAGACTCCTGTCCCAGCTGCTCCACTGATAGTATGCCTTGTGTGCTCCTAGCTGTACCCCTTCAGAGAGAAGGTGGAGATCTCACCTCAGCACTCAGAAGTAAATCGCTGCTGAGAGATTATACTCTCCTGGTAGGCTAAGCACAGAAGACTTTGGAGCTGCCTGGTTCCCTGCTGCAAATGGAGTCCAGAAGGGAAGACTCCTGTCCCAGCAAATGGCGTCTGGAAGGGAGGACTCCTGTCCCAGCTGCTCCACTGATCATATGCCCAGAGTGCTCCTAGCTGTACCCCTCCAGAGAGAAGGTTGAGATCTCACCTCTGTGCTCAGAAGTGAAATTGCTGCTGGGATATCACTCTCTCCTGGTGGGCTAAGCACAGAAGGTTTTGGAGCTGCCTGGTTTCCTGCTGCAGATGGCGGCTGGAAGGGAAGACTCCTGTCCCAGCTGCTCCACTGATCTTATGCCCTGTGTGCTCCTAGCTGTTCCCCTCCAGAGAGAAGGTGGAGATCTCACTTCTGCATTCAAAAGTGAAATGCACTTCTCCTTGGTTCCCTGCTGCAGATAGCAGCGGGAAGAGCTGCATTCTTTGTATAGAAGTTTTTCTCCCTCTCCTGTAAGGAAGAAATCCTGTGGGATTCAAATGACTGCCTTGAGGAATGGAGCTGCCAGAGTGAGCAGGAGCGTACACACAAGGTACCATAACAATCTCAACCCAACACCTAAGGCAGCACTCTGACCTTCAGTTCCTCACACAGTGTCAGAAAGCAAGGTCAGCACGGGACTCATGAATCCTTCTCTATGTGTCCCTAGAAGTCCTTCTAAGAACCTCAGGTTTTGGGAAAGAAACAACTCATCTCAGTGAATTTAGACTTGTGCTCAGAAGTAATAGCAAACATTTTCTCCTGAATGTAGGGTATTCTTGACCACACCTACCATTGTAATATAATAAACCAACATTATCCACTCAGTCTGCACACTGTGATGCCTCACACTACTATATCAGTTCCATTTTCCATGGATATAATAGTTTGTAAAAATTATGCCAGATCAGGTCAGAAAAAGTTGTAACTGATAAGTTTAGGTCATATGAAGCACAGCTCAGACTGTGATTCAAGAACGGACAACCACTCTCTTTGGTCTTATTTTGGTAAGCGTCTGCATCATGGTGAAGACACAACAAGGTCAGCTGAATGTTTTGGGAATGGATGCAGCCCAGTCAACTTTTCTTTTTAGGTTTCCAGAGATGTCCAAAAATGTGGAACTTATAGCTGGGAACTTCCTCAAGTTGGATTTGGTGACAACCCATTCTATGACCCTACTGAAGAGGGCAGGTTGCACCACAAAGGACAAAATGGTAGGATTCCTATCAAAATTATTCATTCACTTCATGAGTAAAATCTCAATAAAAAATTATTTTTTATAATTTTGAGATTAATGAGATAACATCTGTGCTGTACTCTACACGGTTCATATCTGAAAGAATGATCTATGGAAGGAACAATACATCTGTACTTATAGAACAGCCCCAGGTTAGTCTGCAGAAGGTGGTTACAGAACCCTGAGATTCCACCTCACACCAGTCAGAATGGCTAAGATCAAAAACACAGGAGACAGCAGTTGTTGGTGAGGATGTGGAGAAAGAGGAATACTCCTCCACTGCTGGTGGGATTGAAAGCTGGTACAACCACTCTGGAAAGCAGTCTGGCAGTTCTTCAGAAAACTTGGCGTGACACTCCCAGAGAATCCTGTTATACCACTCCTGGGCATATACCCAGAGGCTTCCCCTGCATGCAATAACGACACATGCTCCACTATGTTCATAGCAGCCTTATTTATAATAGCCAGAAGCTGGAAAGAACCCAGATGTCCCTCAACGGAGGAATGGGTTCAGAAGATGTGATATATTTATACAATGGAATACTACTCTGCAATTAAAAACAATGAATTCACGAAATTCTTAGGCAAATGCTCAGAACTGGAAAATATCATCCTTAGTGAGGTAACCCAATCACAAAAGAACACACATGGTATGCAGTCACTGATAAGGGGATATTAACCCTGAAACTTGGAATACCCAAGACACAATTCACATATCAATAGATTTCCAAGAAGAGGGAAGGAGAGACCCCTGGTCCTGGCAAGACTGGATGTAGGAGAATACCAGGACAGAAAAGCGAGAGGGGGTTGAATGTGGAACAGGGGGAGGGAAGAGGGCTTATGAGACTTTTGGGGAAGGAGGAACCAGGAAAGGGGAAATCATTCAGAATGTAAATTAAAAAAAATAAAGAAAATAAAAAAAAGAAGAAGAAGGTGGTTGCAGGACACAACTGTGGTCCTCCAAGGAAGTGCTTGGGCGATCATAATTCTTTGAATCCCATCTGTGTCAAAGTCCTCAAATATAGAATGCGTTTTGAGAGAAGAAAAGAAATTTGGGGGTTGTAGTTGTTCTGAACGTACCATATCAGGAGTCTATTTATTTCATAATTTTGTAGACTTGACTAGCATACAAGCCTCTGTAGTGACCCTGTTACAGGAGTCTCTGTGACAACACAGGATATTACTCTTCCCATAACCTGTATCCAAAGTGCAATGACCAGGGACATTGCTGTATGGATGTGTCACACTCTCTGAGAAATGTTGATTCTATATACCAATACTGGACTGCTAGCCCTTATTTAAGATTTGGAGTGAAAACTACAATGGCCATACAGTATTAGAAACTCCTGTCACTTGTGACTTTTTAATTTGGGGTGAAGATGATGAGCACAGCTTCTTCCAATTGTTTTACATATTCTTCACTTACTTTTGGAGATACTAAGCCATAGGAAAGGCCACTGTTCTGCAATATGGCAGTGTATTTTTATCTGGCCACTCAAGTATTTGTGCTGATTCACAGTGAGAACTGTAACCCAGCCACAGGACAATGTCACATTTAAAATGTGACTTATAATATTTCTTTCAAAAAAGTATCATTTTTGCCACAAATCAAAGATGTAGGTTCAACCATTTTTTGAACCATGAAAGACACAAACATTGGTGCCTCCACCAGCCGCAGGGTCTCTAAAGTTGAGTCATTCTTCTTAAACTTTGAAAATAAAAGATAATTCACAGCTTCTCAGATATGACATAGCCTGTGTGTGTGTGTGTGTGTGTGTGTGTGTGTGTGTGTAAGTCATTCAGGGCCATTTCCAGAGCAAAGGCATATAGGATATTTACATTGTTTAGATCAGGACCCTAAGTGGGGAGAGAGTTCATACTTATGTAAAGATAATAGGCATAAATGAGATGGGTCCCCAGAAAATAGGGACACACTCACAATATGGAGAAAAGTGAGGACAGAGTGTGTGAAGTCTAAACAAATATTCAAACTTATCGACTAATGCCCTGTGTTAAGTGTCCGCTGTGTCGTCACAGAGGCACAAATGAGTTCAGTTTGGCAATCCCTTCACCACTGGCTGAGGTTATGTGTGTTGCTATCGCAGGGGTGGAAATTGGATGAGGGAGCACTTCTTCAGAGCGCACAGGGACTTTTGCTAGTAATTATGATGTGAGGGTGCCTGAGAGTGAAAGGATATTTAATAAGACTTCCATGGGTGGGAGCTTTTACTTTTGCCTTCAGTCTTGGTGACTTGTGCCTTCTTTCATAGCTACCAGCACAGGGATAAAATAAAAGTGTATGTCTGGAGGCAGGGGGTTTTCCCCAGCGGACGGATCCCTGCAGGGTCTTTACCTTTGACATTTCAGTTCTTACTTTCTCATAACTAAAACTCATGCTGGAGACATCCAGAACTTAATTTTTGTCATAACTCCTTTAAATACAAAGCACACACTAGTCCTAACTGAGAAATCTATTTAGCAAAATTTTTTTGTAAGGGAAAAATAAAAGGCCACAGATTTCTGTTGTTGCTGCTGGTGCTGTTGTTGAATATTCTGTACTCTTCGTTCCCTCAAAAAAAGAGGGGTAATGGTGTGGGGACAGAGCAGAGCAAAGGAGAAAAGTGGCTTCAGCTCAGTGGAACCCTAAAAAATGCACATGAATCAATTATGAAAAAGAGAAGGTCCCTTTGAATGGGGAAAAGCTGATTGGAATTAGATAGGCTTTGTTCCTATCTGCAAGGTACAAGGAGGGGACTTTTCAGTGGAACAGAAAAGGGGGATTTGGGACTGTTTGGCTGCTTAATGCCATAGTGCTTCAGAGTCCATGTGAAAATTTGCTGCTGGCTATTAATCATCATTGTGCCCTGCAAAGAAGCTGTTACAATGATGACTATATGTCATTATATTCCCACTGTAAGTAACGAATCAGAGAGCTGGGAAAGTTGGATAAGAGCGGCTGAAAAACTTTTAAGCGGTCGAATCTATTTAAATAAATTTACATCACATTTGCTACTTTCTCTGGTATGGGAATCATACTTTAAAATGAAACAATATGCTGTGTTCATGGGGCCTGGTCTTTTATTCCCTGTCCCTGAGCCTACTTTCCAGGTCAGCCTTTGCCAGCGCTGACAGCACGCTTTTCTCATAGCCTCTCCTTCTCATAGCCTTTGGTTGCTTTCAAGTTCAATTTAGCACAATAAAGTTGTTATGCATGACAGTTTGGAGAGCAGAATAGGTGATGCCTGGGCCCGCTGTGTCGCTACAAAGTGGGCCCATTCTCTGTGGGCCAGCTCAGTTACTGGAGCCTTACTGGTGGGACACAGCCATGGACTTTCAGACGTTCCCATCCTGACGAAAACAATTAGCTTCAAACTGCACGAAGCCTCGGGGTCAGCCTCTCTTTCACTGAGACTGCACCATTAAATATGCTGCGGTGGATTTCAAATTTATGTTGATTTGTTCTGTTGTGCTCCTCTTTTATGTGCTTTATTTACAGATGTGTAAAGAACAGGGAAAGTTGGAGTTCCTTGTGCTTCAAGAGTTTTATTAGAAATCTAAGCCATTGTTTTATGTTTATTTTATAAAGAAATAGAGTTGAAACATGTCAGGCTTAATTCCATTAGGCTGAACTGCCCAGAACAGAGCCCTGGGGTTTGGAAGACAGAATCTGAAAGGAAGTGTCTCCTTGGCTAAGCATCATGAACAAGGCAAACAACAAACAACTCTCTCATACCACCATGGCCAAGACAGCTTTCGACTGGGAGATGGTACCCTCCAAAATCTGACTCCGACCTAAAAGTGACACATTTCCTAATAGAACAAATAGGTGGTTTCTCCACCATTCCATACCACCATGTGAATGTGTGTGTGTGCATATGGGTCGATCACATCAATTAGTGTTAGTATTCATCGACATCTTCCCAAGGACTTACTGCCTGTGACATAAAATCCTTTTGCCATGAAGTAAAGATTACTCAATTTTGACACTGCAAAAATATTCTCATGAATGACCTATATGCTCTTGTCTCCCTGAAAAGAACCACACAACACAGTGAATTTAGGTTCATTTATATTTGACCATTTCAGTCATCTGAGACAGATGTCCTCACTCTCTTAGTTCTTGTAGGAAAATACATCACAGCTGTCTGGATTACTGATCTCACTAATTATAGGCTGCAACCATCAAACACAGCTCCTCCCACAGTAGATCAACTGAGAAGCACAGTCCACTCTTCTAAAAGTCTAGAGCTTTGGTAAATTATTTGTAAGATTTATGTATTTTACCAAATGGTGAGATACTAAGTCATGGTGTCATGTAATATTTATTTTAACTGTGTTTTAATAAATAACAGTGAAAATGGTAATTGTATGATGGAAGAAATATCCCTCAGAACAATCTATATTGTAATGTAAAATTAAACATAATCCTAAATCCTTTTAATCAAGTTATAGCAGAAAAAAAGAGATATGTACTTATCTTCAGCAAATATGTGAGTTGTTTGCTTTGGTCACCCTTCTCCTTTTGCTATTATTTTAATACTATTTGGTGTCAGTTTCCAGAAGGCATTTTTTCCAAGTCAACATTTTAAATAGCTTTTGAAACTACAGACAGACAAAAACAAATTGTATTATAAGAGACAATAAATACACATGTAATAAAAGCACTTTTCTAATTTTCAAGTAGGATAATCTCTTTGACATTCTAATAAATAAGTATACAAAAATTTACAAAACTCTTTAATAATATGTGCTTAAAACAGACTCATTTTCTTTAACAAATATATGAGAACCATATAAAATTTTATTTATACAATGGCAGTGTGAAGAAAGAATGATTAGATGTTAGAAAGAGGGCACTAGAAGTTCACATGTACACAGAAACACCCAAGTGCAGACAGCAATGTAAAACTTGGTACATGCTGATTCATCTGGGCTCTCCAGTGAAAACATGGGGTGATTTACCATAAAAGATTGTCTCCTAAATAATAAGAAATAAGATGGAATATTGACAAAGAGCTCTGAGGATTATTTGTGATATAATTACATAAAAGTTTTAGGTTTTTACAGAAACTGCTAAGATAAGGGTAAAACACAATGTGAACAAGTCTGAGTAAATAGATATCGTCAGCAGAACTAACAGCTGTCCTGGACGATGACTGATATGAAAGGCATCAGTATAGAAGATGACCAATCACCAGTGTTCTCTAGAGGGAAAGGAAAGGAAGGAAGAGAAAGGCAAAATGCAAAGCCTAATATAGGACTCTGAAAGAAAATAGGGCTAGAAAAGAGAAAGAAGGCAGCATTTGCCATAAACATCACCAGCAACCCCAGTCAAGTCTTATCCAGGTTCTCTACATGTTTTTGTTTATTTGTTTGCTTGTTTGTTTTTCTGGAATAGGTTTTCTGTATGGTATAAGTTTCAGAAGAGTGTTGTCCTTGCCTTAAGCTGAAGCTTTTCCTTTTTCCTTTGTATACTAAGGTAGGTTGGTAGAAGCTCTCATCTGTGAAAATAAATAACATTTGTAGTGATACCAGGATTGTTACAGAGACCAATAACACAGATAAAGTGTGCAATCATATTTCTTGCATGTAGAAGTTACACTATGAATTTTGATTCCCTTTAGCTCTTGAGTATTTTGTATGTTTTGCAATTCTCAACCAAAAATCTCTCACTGAATAAGTCAAGTTTTCTGACTTAAAATCTTGTGCAGAAGGAATGGTTGGGAAACAACAAAATGATTCAGTGGATTCTATCCAAGCCAAATGACCTGAGTTTGCTTTCTGTAACCCACATAGTGGAAGGAGAAAGGCATCCCATGCGAGCTTTCTCTAAATTCCACAGGTGTGTATGCATACACATGCACACACACACATACACACATGCACACACAAAGTAAATACTTTTAAATGTGATTTCAAAAATATAATGAAAGAAAAGCAGTTGGTAACAAATCTTGCCAATAATTTCCACAAAAGGCTCCTAGGAACTCAGAAATTTTAGATAACAGAGTGACAAAGAGACCTTTGGTATTGTCAGAAAAGACTATGATAACTTAGTGATTGGTCTTGACACCCTGAAATAGTATATTTTGAAGGAACAGTGCTTGTATGTCCATAAAAATATGAGCAAATCTATTGGCACATTTAAGTTCTTAGAGAGGATTATGGGAAGGATTATACATCCCAACTATCAAACTTCATTTTTGTTCAAAAGTCAAGCAATCTTTGTAGATGGAGTGCTGTGAGGTATGAGGAATTTTTTTATTAGTGTTATTTTGCTTTACCAATATAATACTTAAGTATTTAGCAAAATTTCAGAATAGAACTTTCAGAAGAATATGTTATTACACAGCTCATATTTTCTAGTACTAGTAATGATCTTGATCAAGTAATTGACTAGAGTTAATTTTTCTTCTATTCTAATTGCCAATTGAATTCTAACAGTATCAATAGCCTTGTTTTAGAATATAATATAGTTTGTGCATTAAATATACTCCTATAATTGAATATTATATCAGACTGAAAAATAAATTCAATTTTATTAAAAACATCATATACAATTAAGAACAGCAAGCATATGTTTTACTATGCGCAATATATGGTCATATTGACCACTTTTCCCAAGTCTGTGACTTTTAAAGGCATTTGATTACATTCCTTAATAAAATATTTTTGCATGTTTAAGATATACAAAATGCTAAACAACTTTTCACCTTAACTTTAAAACTTGCTTTTCTTTTTGCAAAGAATGATAGGAGACCAACAAGCCATTCTGCATGTGGCATTTCTCTGACTTCCTAATCTGTAATTATAAAATAGGACATATTATCTTACATATAATCATCAAGATTTTCAATACCTGAGAATATTAACTCAAACATATGACGGTAAATAGGCCAGTTGTGCAACATACAATCTTTAAACAACTTTTTTTGTTGTTTTTACAGCCAAGCTGTTAATAAAGAGACATATGTGCTGTTTTATGTATCCACATGCCTTACTACCATTTTTCTTTTTAGATCAACACCATAACTTACATTGTCTTCCACACAAAGTTTTGGCAAGCTCAATAGATTCATTAGTGGGTTTTTCTTTACACCAACGAAGCTCAAAGGGGTCCTAACAATGGAGGTAATCACAGCGTCTTCCCCGACCCAAGCTTGGGTTTCTGTCCTTTCACTCCAGACTCCTATTTCATTTCTAAGCAAATGGATTTCTGTGGCATTCCCAGAACAAATAAATATCTCCCTTTTCCCCTGCTTACATCTTTTGTGTATATTTTTCTATACAACTGCCTGTATTTAAACTAGTGTGGTAATGGCAGGGTTCTTCAGGTAATCTTTCATTGGACATAAATGGTGTAGCATTAAAATGCAGATAATGTTACCTCAATTAGAGAATGCTGTGCAAAACTTGAAAAAGACGAAGCTAAATGTTTGGACTAAACAAGTAAGTCTATGTTGTTAAGATTGGGGCTGGGTAAGTTGCATTTTCAATAGATGCCTTAATGAATAAATGTTAGACTGTATCAACAGTCCTGAGAAGACTTGTGGTTTGTGTGTGCATGAAGTGTAATGGTATCAATTGACTAGCTCTTTGTGGTTGCTGTAAAGTACTCTTGAATGTGTCAATGGAGAGAAGGCCAGCAGACAATGAAGCCATGACAGCTGAATGTCAGCAGTGACCTTGAACCTAAACTGGTTTCACCAATCCAGTGACTCCAGCTACAGTGAAGACATGCAGTGGGGCCGGACCTTCGGCATTGCCTGTCATTTTCTGTGTTAAGATTCCAAACACTTCAGTGACAATTTCACCACATTGCTGGAGCCTGCTAATATGCATCAGTGAACGTTCATTTATTAGCAATGGGGCTAACGATATGTTTAGCATTTTAAACAGGCTTACATGGGCATTTAAAAATATGAAACAAAAAACAGAAGAAAGCATTATTCTATACTGAATATTTCATATAAGCAACTACACCCAGCGAACATACTTGAACATGTCTTTTCTTCAGAATTGGATTCTTTGATATGGATCTTGCAGTGCATAGTATTACTGTACATACATTACTACATTCTCTATTGCTGCAAATAGCCCATGATTGGCTAATTAAAATACTGCATCAAGGAATAATTATTATCTGTAATGCAGTGTTTCTTTAATGAAAAACAAGAGAAATTTTCTAAAGGTCACATTTACAGATTAAATATGTCTTTAACATAAATGGAATGTTATTAAGCTAGGCTCAACATTCAGGAGAGAACTACAAAGCCTTTTGTGGCAAAACACTGTTAATGAATTGAAGAAACAGAATCCCTTTGCAAACGCTAAAGTTGAGCAAGGTTAGAAGCCTAACTGTAGCTGAGTGTTCTGATGTTCACTATGCCAGGCATGGAGGAACCCAGGGCAGGGAAGGGAGGGAAGTCCATGGTAGATGAAAGGCTGAGAAAAATACAGAAGAAAAGAAAGACAGAGGACAGAGAAAGAGATGTACATAATAAAGAGAAAAGGAAACTCAGTGATTCAGTAAGACATATAGGACCATGTGCATGCAGTAAAGAGCAAAACCAAAACAGCATTCAAGCATAGCAGGAGGTGTGTCTAGCACCTCCTATATTATTAACATAGTAGTCATAAAGATTGCAATTCCTTTTAAGAAAAATGTAATATTTTCTAAAATAAAATAAAATTTAAAAATTAAAATTTGGAACATCGAGATTTAAAATTGTAAATTCACTGTTGTGAAGCCATTGTTAGTGGATATGAGAGATGATATAGGGACTTCATTTCATTACTACATCTTTTAATCCCAGTACTAGTAAAAGACATCTATGTGATGTGTTACTTTTCAAAATAAAACATGAGCATAAGTGTCTACTTGTCCATCTGCAGCTGTCTCATGTTCTTTTTATTGTATTTTTAAACATTTTTATTGAAAAATAATCCCATACAATATATTCTGATCACAGTTTCTTCTCTCTCACCTCCTCCCAGATCCTCCACATATAGCCTCCCCACTCTTGCAACTCCATGCCTTCTTTCTCTCTCTTTAGAAAACAAAGAGGCAAAAATAAATAAATAACAGCACAAAACAAAAAATAAAACAAAAATTCCTAGAACAAAAATTAAACAGGAAAAAATAAAACAAAGTAAAAGCATGAAAAACTCACAAAACCCATGAAAGCACATAGCCATAAACCATAATATTTAAGAAAAAGACATCTAATGTTAAAAAAAGTCCAAACAAAGCATTATGAGACAAAGCATCTCAAAAAGAACCATTGAGTTCATGTTGTGTTGGCCATTGACTACTGGGCATGAGACCTGCCCTATAGAGTGGATTGTAAAAGCAGTATGTCTCTGTTCTTATATAATATAAAATCAAATCATTTTTTCACTAGGTTTTTTAAAAGACACAGAGAAGAAAATTGTCTTGATGGAGATATTTGTGTTTTTACTTGAAAATTTTAAATATTTGCAAATAGTTTTAAAATTTTCAAAAGATATAAGGTCACATGTGTCTTAACATAATGAAAAAATATAATTATCAGACAACTCTGAGAAATAGTTATTGCCCAAAAAGCTTTCCATAAAAGTTTACTATTTGTTTATTTATTGAGGTAATACTATCTAGAAGTGAACTTTATCAACTCTGATAATAGAGAAACAAAGGTTAATATACCTTCATGACCTCATATTTCAACTAAAAAGCTCATTCTGTAAAAATCACATTAAGATTATTAAATTATCAAAAATAACAAACTGAGCACTAAAACATGCTTAAATAATGACCTAAAATAATTATCAACTTCCAGATTTGAAAAAAGAAACAAAACAAAACAAAACAAAAAAAAAAAAAAAAAACCTCCACTTCGTATACTACATAGAGGTTTTAGAGACTTAAAGACAGTGTACAATGAAAACGATATAGATTAAGTAGAATTATTTTGTCTCGTTAGATTTTATTTATGTTTCCTAGAGGCAGGAACTCTTTGAATAATAGTCATGAAGGTTAATTTCTTTATAATCTTTGTAGATACATTTTCAAAGTAGAACATTCATGTATATTCTTTTACAAAAATATTTTCATTTACAAATGGGCAGACACCACCAGTGTGCAGCTGAGAAGAATTAACTCATATGTTCTTTTTAGCTTCAGATTGCTCTTATTTTTCAAAAATTTTCTAATATAATTTTTATGTCTTAAAAATATTAGCTATATCAATCTTAGTTTCATCAATCGATACTTGTCAGTTATTCTCATGAGGAAACTATTTATAATGTTTTTTATAAATGTATTAGCACTTAAAATGTAAGGAAGCATGAAATAATTTTCACAAATGCCAAAGAATAAACGGCCTCTGTTGATGTTCCCATACATCCCAGAACCATCTCCACAGAGCCTTACATTACTCTTTTTTTTTTTTTTTGGATCTTTTATTTTCTACATGGTTTATTTACATTCCCAATGATTTCCCCTTTCCAGGTTCCCCTCTCCCCGAAAGTCCCATAAGCCCCCTTCCCTCCCTCTTTTCCCCATTCAACCCCCTCTCGCTTCTCTGTCCTGGAATTCCCCTACATCCAGTCTTTCCAGGACCAGGGTTCTCTCCTTCCTTCTTCTTGGAAATCAATTGGCATGTGAATTGTGTCTAGGGTATTCCGAGCTTCTGGGTTAATATCCACTTATCAGTGACTGCATACCATGTGTGTTCTTTTGTGATTGGGTTACCTCACTAAGGATGATATTTTCCAGTTCTGACCATTTGCCTAAGAATTTCATGAATTCATTGTTTTAATTGCAGAGTAGTATTCCATATTTACTTACATTACTCCTTTACTCTACTGTGAAGCAGGACTTTTAATCACACAAGCTCTGAGTCCTTAGAGAAAACTGGTGAGGGCTCTGGGAAGAGTTGCAATGGTGTTTCTGGTTGACATGATCAAAGTACATTGTATCCATGCATAAAATTACCACAAAATGGATGAGTTGATGTTGGATGGAGTGAACACCTACTTTTGCAACTACAGTTATTTTTAAAAAGTGGTTTAGAAAAAAAAAAAAAAAAAAAAAAAAGTGGTTTAGTTTTCAGGTGAAACTCAAACACCTACACATACACATACAGAATTTAGTTTAAATACAAAAGTAGTCAGAATGAAATTTAGGTTAACAGGTCAATATACTGCCTACTATACAACCACTGTTTGTTGTTGTTGCTGTTGTTGTTGTTCTTTGCATACATGCATCAGCTCGCTTGACTAAATCCAAATATAGACAAATGACACATAAAACCATATCCTTCTTCATGAAGTAATTGACAGCATATTTAAGAAAACACCAGTACATTCTATCTAAGAAAACATTCTGCATAAGTTTTGTACTGTGGAGAAATGATAGACGATTCTGTAATAAGTATCATGAATACGATAGAATTTGTGGCTAAAAAATAAAAGAAATAAGGCACCTAAGAGTGTCCATAACTAGGTGACGAGATATTGTTACTTCAAAGTCCATTTCCTAAATATGGGTGACAAGCAGTTCCACACTATATATGAATATAAAGATAATACTATACTCTCTTAAAATCCCCTCAACATTTTGTTTCAAGAAAAAACATTTGAAAGTGAGTCTAAAATAATTTATATACAAATCTCTGAGGCTCAAAGATTGAACATTCACTTCAACTATTCTGAAAATTACCTAGTTTATTGTGAGCGGTTTCCACACTGAATGGAAAAGAAAAAACACACGGTTTCTGTGTTGATTTCGTTCTCTTCAATTGTGTTTAAGAACCAGAGTTTCCAAATGTTGCCTGCATTGGGACAAAATGCTAGGTAAATTGTGAAAGCTTGCCAGAAGAGTGAGACAGTGATCCCGCAAGGCACCATCAGTTCTTACAGGTGATGAGAAGCCCTGTTACTCCCTCAGTCCTGCTCACACCACTTAGGAGGAAATATCCATTCTGAAGTAACCACTCAGCTCTTGTTTTGTTTTGGACTCTCCTTGATCAGTAAGCTGAGGGGACATCCCTTGTGCTCCAAGCCAAATGGAAGAAAGTTTGGAACATAATCTTTTCTGTAATCTTTAAAGTCACAACAGAAGGTATTAATCCTGAACCTCGATAAGAGCAAGCCTTTGGTTCTCTGTGATGAGAAACTGCAATTCTGATACGGTCTCCTCCTAAATAAGAGCTCTTAGGCTATCACTCCAACAGAAAACAACTGACTCACAAAAGACAAGCAGTTTCCATGGACAGTGAGATAATGTCCAACTATGGATTAGTGGACACTATTTTATAGATCCCAATAGTTGTTTTGAAAAAGGAGTGAAAAGGATGAACATATGCAGGGCATATGAGCCAGGGCTGAGGTTAAAATAAGTTTGACAGTCCACACCGTCAAGTCAGTCATTTCCCACAAACAAATTAACAAAAAACTCTTCTTTCTGCGTCTTTTCCAGGATCCCAGAAGAGAATTTCTGTTCTCATCTTAGCAAAGTTTTAGGTTAGGATGCTCTTACTGAGAAGCTACTTGCTGATGTGGTTCCTCTATTACTCCACAACCTCCCTCCCGCTGAGCAGCAGTCCATAACTGTTGGAGACCATGTGGCAGGCAAGATCAATGGAGCAAGTGCCTTCTTACCAGGACTCTGGTATTAAAAACCATGAAAGTGGAGAGAGGTATATCCATTGCCCAGACATAAAGCTTTACTTACTACACATTAGGTTTTTGGTTCATATTTGAATTGTCTTTACTAGACAAGATTTTCAGTACTTTGAAAAAAATTGATTCTTCACATGCTTCACATAAAAATCAACTTTCTTAAGGGAAACTTTAATTAAATTCACAGAGAATATTTGGAGATATAAATTAAGTTATATTTTATCTTTTGTTTTTAAAAAGATTAAGCTTTGCATAAAAAAATATTCCTATTCATACTGTCTTGTAAAACAGGGCCAGATGACTACTCATTAAGCACATATATCATTGCTACCCAGAGCAATAGTTACCTTCAAAGGACTCCAGTGACAGTCCAGCAATACATTTCACACACAAAGATCACTAGTGTTCACAGTTGTCTGGCAAATATTTAAATACATGTAATACTGACATGCAGTGATTATGTTTATGCTGTTCTTCAGGTGAACTTACTTTTTTCTGTTACTGTGTCTTTTGAAATGTTATTATATATATTACCCTAATGCATATATTAAATAAATGATGTATTATACATGTTCCTTGCATCTTATAATCCTCTACTTAAAATTCAATGTATTACAGAGGCAGAAATGATCTTCTAAATACTCTCTAGGCATAATACTTTCTCTACTTAGCTTGAGTGACAGATGCTGAAGTTGGTAGTCAGTGTGAGAAATTATTGCTGAAGTAATTATTAATAAAATTAATAAAATATTTAAAGGAGTGCTACTGTTCAGAAAAAAAACATCCCATTTATTTGTTATCACAAAGTTGTATTAACAGTGCAACACTACCAAACATATTTGGAGACACCATATGTATCTGCTTGTCAAATTTAATTATAAACTACTATGGTGACCACTAATAAAGTTAATAAGTAAAAAAGCAGTAATATTCAGGATGCAACAGTCCTTGGTCTGAAAACACAGGAGAATTAATGTTAAAAAATACCAAGCATAATTTAAATAATGAATTCATTGTAACAATTTTCTCTGAGAAGTGTTTTTGATGAGGTCAGCTCCCTACAACATGACCCAGGTTTTAAGAAGCAGCCATGTTAGGATGGTGACATCCATGATATTAGAGTACAGAGAAGTATGTGGACTATGAAAATTATAGTACAAATTATAACAATGCATTATTTCACATGTATATACCACAGACAAAATCATGTCATGCAAATAATATGACCCCAAACAACAAAACTGAGGTAAGTCTAGATACATGGCATTTATTTTATGGTATCATCAGATACCAACAGAACAGAATAAATTATTTCTGTCTTATGGAAATACTGTTTTTTCTTTTAGTTATATAAGTAAAAAAAAGAACATATTTATAATAGACCAATGAAAATTCAAGGGATTTCCCTCAAAAATGGGGACATAATTTGGTAGTTATGTATGAGCTGTAACATCCTACTACATACAAAGCTGAGCTTTCTTTCTATAGCAAAACCTACACACCTTTTGTTGCTATCATTATGTAAGAGTAGGTGTGAATTCACTTGGATTGATACAGTGTGTATGTGAAATGACTTCTCTTTCAGGTTTTTTTTGTAGTGTATTTTAGGTATTTTTCTTATAAAATAAACTTATTGAGCAATAAGTTTGCGTTGTGTTTAGATCTATAGCTGTATATGACTACGGAAAGTACTACCATGAAGTTACGTCCTGAAATAATTCCTAGATCTCCATATTTCTACTTTTTCCTCAGATCAAGCAAAGGTTGACATACATACAAGGTTATCTCATTGAACTTGTGACTCAGACATAGAAGAATTTTTAAAAATCAGGTATTTCACTTCTAATCCAGCAACATGCATCCTCTCAGATCCCTTTGCAAATAATCGGCCTCCCTTCAAGATGTCCCACAATTTAAGAACCACAGATGTGTCTTTTCTGAGAAGACCCTGTGCACAAAGTGTGAACGTATGGAGTAGAAAGTACGTTATTCCCCTTTAGGGCAGTAAGTGTTCCCTTTAGGGCAGTATCATTTAAAATGCACCTTAGCATAGTAAGCGGTAGACAGCATAAACAAAAACAGGTTTTGCATTACAGCTGTACACAATACGTCTTTGTGTAGTTGACTGACTGCTTACAACAATAAAAATAATAATTGTAGCATTCTGCTGTCAAACTTTCTGGATACTTTATAGAGAACTTCAAATATATGATTTCTTTTTCTCAAATACAACTAAGTTGAAAAGTAATGTAGTGCCACAAAATATGAATGTTTTGTGCCATTGAGGAGGCTGTTATCTCTTAACAATGGACAGAATTTCATAGCCTAGTCTTTCAAAGAAATGTATTGGTACCACATATACATGTAAGGAAATGTCTTACATGGCAGTAAGTCAAATATTATTAATATAAAAATTTCAAAAGTTTTTATTTACCAATTTTGACAGTTGTCATGGACATCACTGTTTCATATGGCATTTTTGACAAAACAATTTGCTAGCTGATAGTTACAGGAGTACTGAAAGATTCCTTCCCCGCCCTACCAGTTTACAATATAAAAATGCATCCTTAATGTAACTTCTCTGCTGAAGAGAAGACTGGGCTCTATAAGACAACCTTCCCAGTGCAATTTCGATACAAGGAAATGAATGCAAGTGTTAACAAGGTCTAATCTTCCCTTTTGTATTTGTTTCTTCATTAAGCTCTAACTATGCTCTGGCTCTTGCGCCCTGAAGATTTGATGTGAAGATGGTATGACAAGCTTGGCTTCTCCTGATGCAGCTGGCACTCCTGATGCCAAAAGCCAGAGCCTGTGGTAGTGGGATGAGGAGAGTTGTTCCCAGCACAGTTTGCCTGTCAGTTTCCCACCCGCCTCGCGGTGCCGTACCCCCTCCTCAAGGTCCCTAATGAGAAGTGGAGGACAATACCAGTATTGTTGTTCCTACTGGCAATCGTGTGGAAAGAACAGTCGCTGTTTACCCAAGCATTTGTATTACCCAAACTCAGTCGATAATTACTTCTAGAGTCCCCGATTAACTCTGCTCTTTGCCTCAGCACAAAATATCTATTGAGATAGAGACCAAACAACTTTTCTGGCTCTTAGAGCATTTTAGCAGTTTACTGGATATGACTCACATTTATCAGAAGAAAAGAAACAAATTTAGATATTTTGCACTCAGGACATCAAGAGCTTGTCGATCATATAAGAAATTCACATATTTAAGTGAGCTTGAATGTCACCCTCATCCCATCTGCCCCCTCCCCAACCCACAAAAAAAAAAAAGTTATAAAGCACACTCCTCCTTCAATCGGTACAGCCTTATACCTAGGAGCTTATGGCAAATACAAGCATATTTCAGTAAGAATGACATTTCTGGTCAGTTTATCCCTGTCAATGTCTTATGGAAAAACATGTAAAAGAAAGATTGTCTACTTATTTAATTACCATGCAATTTCATGATATGCTTTTGTTTACTAAGCCTTAGCAAAATGGTACTATTGCTATGTCTATTTCCATGATACTGGTAATAATTTTAATCTGTCACATCATTCTTACCCCCTTCATGTCCCACCCCACATACATTTTGCTGTTAGCAGTATGCAAAACACCATCATGAATATGCGTAATTATGGAGATTCATGGTAATTTTTCAGGGTTATCTGATGTGACGTTTATAGGACAGCAGCATACATCAATTTAAACGAGAGTGACAAATATCTTATCCTTTATATTTCTATAGTATTTTTAATATTTCCTCAGTCCCTCTCCAGGGAGTAGTATGAAATGGTAAGAACTTGAATAATAAAAACGTTAAACAATCAAACGATTTGCTAGATGTTTTCTTAAAGCAAGTTTTACAATGATTCTCTACCTGTTGAAGTTTATAAAGCATACTGTAAGGATTTTTTTATTGAACAATACTTTCATCAAGTATCATATACATTTCAAACCAACAAAAGCATGGGCTATTGCATATGGCATTTTAAGATGAGGACAAAATTGCTTAATTACTTTTAAACTGTGGTTGCTTGCCTGACAGAACTATTTGGCAAACTTGGTTCACCAGTTTTATTTTGCATAGGAACTTGAAACACTAATCTCTTTGGAGCATATTTGAATTTTGTTCTAAGTGAGTTGCACCTCTTAGAGACTTGCACATTATCTTCATCTCGGTGACTAATTAGGACTCGCTTGACAATTTCATATTTACAATGATTATCAAGTAGGAATCCTTTTTTTTGTTCAGACTGTTTGTCATGAATACTGTACAGTACTAATTACATTGAAGATATAGAGACTCCCACAATATGATTGAGAGGCATCTTAAGTTCAAAGTGAGTGAATGTGAATGGTATCAAGAATTTTAAATAATGAGGTAATTATTACCCATATCTTATGCCATCACTAAAAATAGCAAAATAACTGGTCATTCAAATCATTATATCAGCCATATTTTTAAATGTGTTAACAATAAAGTCACTAAAAGTTGGCTTGGTTGAAAATGGCACTCATTCCAATCAAACAGATTCAGAATTCTCTTTTTCTCAGGCATACACTTTCATAATTCCAAGTTGAGGATCAAACCTTTATAATTTAATATAGTATAGTATTATGTTACTAAAGCAACACCAGAATAGTCTCTGAAGAATCAGCAGAACCTATTGTTTGAGTGTATTGCTAATAAAAATGACAAGAGTAGGGCATTGATCTAGAGTTGGTTGGAGGAAGCTACTTTGTATGACATATGTGCAATTGTATGTTAAATCACTAAATATCACTGTTTGTTGCTTAGAAATAATTCCTTGTGAAGATATAAAACTTCTGCCCCTTGTTAAGGTCGTAGTTTGATTAATAAACAAATCTTCTGGTATAATAAACCCAAAAGGTAACAATGTTCTTGATCGATTCACCTATATAGTAGGATGTTTCCTAAAGTGCCACTTTCAGCAGACACACAATTTCTGTCTATAAACATGTATAATGCAAACTGAAGAATTGATGCAATCATCCAAATAATTCAAGGGTAAAATACATGTGCCTCAATTATTTATTGCAAGGACAAGTGAAGAATTTAGCTTGAACTGTTCAAATGACTGTCTTGATTTTCCTCACTTTTCATGTAGACATAGTTTACAATAATACTTATGTCAACAGTTGAAACTTATATATTGATGAAGTATTTCTCCACAGAAGATGACCAAAACTCTTCACATAGCAATAATTTATACTATTTGGTTGTACTAATGTTTTAGTTGAGTTAGATTGTGTGTGTGTGTGTGTGTGTGTGTGTGTGTGTGTGTGTATGTGTGCATGTACATGTGTATGAATGCAAATTAAATTAAGGTAAAACTAAATAGACTCATGTTCATTTATTAACTACTTGGTTAATAAATAGATTCATATAAATGATGCATTAAGTTCCGAAAAAGAGATTCTTTAATTAGTCTTTCTAAAACGTTAATAATAAATATTTCTGAATATAGTCATATATTGATTTGTATGCATTTATAATAAACCAGAAAAATTTTGAAAGATGTTATATATTGTACACATTTAAGACTTTTATACACTTAGTAGACCATCCATAAAGAAATTAAATATCAAAATCCATTTTCAAAAGTTTCATTGACACATTAAAAATTCAAATATGGGTCAGATTTTACAGTTTCTATCACATTCTCTGGCAGACACAATAGTATTATTTAATTGCTGACATTTGTGTTATTCTACCTTATGCTTATTAAATGTGCAAAGTACATTTTCAACCCATTTGAAAACTCTATTCTGTTTATTAACACATGAGTACTCTTAGCTCTCTTCTGGGCTTATTTAATCTCAACTTGCAGTCTTTATTTTAGCCACATAGAAAAGCATTCCAGAAAGAAGAAAGCAGCTTGCCATGTTTTTTCATCCTGGTACTGTGTCAAACATGTTTTGTTCAATATAAGAAATTAAATCTTGATTCGGTTAAAATATCACTAGCAAGTTGGACTATAAGTGCTTTTCTGGACAAAAAAATGTTTAAATATTAAAAGACATCCAAATATTGTTTAAATTTATTTACCCACGAAAATGAACTATCTGAGTTTTATATATTTAACAGATAGGCTCATGTGAAGCATTCATTTGTAATTTTATTGTTTTGTAAAACAGTATGCAATTGAGGTTTACAGTATGACCGAAATTCACTATATCCTCATAGAAACACATGAAACAGATGCAGAATTAAGCATCTCAGAGTATTTTACGTCCCCAATGTTGTTTTAATTCGTTCTGAAAAAATCAAATGTCTGTCTTTAAATTTATTTATGAAAACTCAACTTCCAGAGTTAAGTGAATATATTTTATATAA
The DNA here is from genome assembly GCA_036184795.1 of Tokudaia tokunoshimensis. Classification (NCBI taxonomy): domain Eukaryota; kingdom Metazoa; phylum Chordata; class Mammalia; order Rodentia; family Muridae; genus Tokudaia; species Tokudaia tokunoshimensis. The sequence goes on along the minus strand of BTHU01000009.1, from coordinate 11,461,425 downwards.
ACACTGAGCGAGGCCTTGATAGATATTTTCCTTTGGAAATGCTAAGGAGCAAAATATAATAATTTGGTAGCAAACATCTGTCTGTTAATCATATAAGATAAATTCATAAGAAATACAGGAAGGATATTTATTTACTGTTACTGCTAAGCCAGTCTTTATTTATCTTGGAAGATTTTTCATCTATGAGTGGAAAACAAACTTTCCTTCAAGAGGTCTGTGAACCGAATAATAAATGTCAGGTCTAAATCCTGTATGAAAATCAGTCCGGTTTAATCCTGGATATTCTTCAGCATGCAAATGAAGACTAGAGGTTTCCCTGGGCCCACTGTCATACAGGCAGCCAATTTACAGACCCTGGCACAGTGTATGTGTTATGGGCTCAGCTGCCCCTCCCCCATCCTAAGACTTGGTCTCAGCTGCCTGCCTTTCACAGAAAACCACAAACCAAGGAAACATATCAGTAATAGCGCCCTGTAAATTAACTTGACATTTGATGCAGAAAAAACCCTAAAAGCTTACAAAAGACATTGAAAACAAAAGCCACTCAGGACTCACACTACATATATTGTGGATTTAAGAGATCTGGAAGGTGGTTATTCTATTGTAACCAACATATACAGCCTTCATCTTCTTTGTTAAGACAATTCAGTCATTCTTTGTTACAAGCAGACTATCCATCAAACAAGAAAACAATGTTTTCCTCAAAACCTACTTAAAAGTCCAACTAGTATTATAATCATTATTCAATCAATGACTGAATTTACATTAAAATTAAAGTTATACATTCCTACTGCTTAATAAGAAGATAAAATGTGGGTATATGTTTCCTCAAGAAATAGGACATATTGATGCTTCTAACATGTAAATAACATAAAATTCATTGGAAAATGGTGTGAATCTTCCTGAATGTGGGATATTTACAAATATAGTGTGTCTTAAAATTTTGCCATTCAAGGGATTTCATTCTCCTCATGCTTGAAAAACTCTGAATGCATTCTATAACTGATATAGATATATACATATACAGAGATACATAGATACACACAAATAAATACACACACATATACGCATGTATATATGTGGTTCAAAGAAGGATTGTTGATAAAATATTAAGTGGTTCTTTGACATCAGCTGTGGCATGAGGCTAGAGCAAGGCACAGAACATATTTAAGCCATTAGACATGCAGGAATGTTACCATTATTATGCAGTACTGTGTCTGGCTATGCCTCTCTCTCTCTCTCTCTCTCTCTCTCTCTCTCCCTCCCTCCCTCCCTCCCTCCCCTCCTCTCCCCTTCCCCTCCCCTCCCCTTCCCCTACTCTCCTCTCTTCTCCTCTCCCCCTCTCTCTTTCTCTCTCCTTGCCTCCCTCCCTCTTTTTTTCCTATACCCTCCTCCCAACCTTCTATGACTTTCTCTGTACTCTCCCTCCCTCAGCAGGGTTTGCTACACCGAACGTTACAAATTCTGGTCTTAGAATCTACAAGCAAGGAACCACACTAGTGAAAATGCATAATCTTAGCATCTGTGCTTTTTGATATTCATGGATTTATTTACAAGTCCCTGTGTTCTACTCTTTTCGCCTGTTTCTATGGTTTATATTACTGTCATGCCTATATTCTTGTGGGAATTTCAAATAAGAATCAAAATATACTTGGCAAATGTTCTGTAATGCTCTGTGTGCATCTCTATTATTTAGCTTTTTCTTAAATAGGAAAAATTTAAAAAGCTTTATGGACTTATGGATATATGAAGAGTATTTTGATTGTCTTTTTTAGTACTTTAACTGCCCAAGGTTTGGTTTGTACCAAATGGATGTAATAAAATAAATTTATGTACATATATATGCTTGTGTATATGTAAATACACTTAAAATAAAAAACTTCATAAATCTGAGTTAAATTTACTGATTAAGTGCACTATATTCACATTTGGTAACATTTAAGATATATTTCACAGAAAGGTTCAAAGGTAAAAGTTTATCATTTTATCCCTCATCTAGATATAACACTTAAATATTTACAAAGCAAGGAATATTCCAGCTCCTGTTACCCTCACCCTCAGCATTCAGATGAGACACATCCCTGCATGCAGCTCATTTAACAGAAGCCCTCTAGTGCACATTACAAGTGTCAAGAAGATTTGTTTTCTTTTCTTTTTGATATGATAAAAATTAGTTTGAATAATCTAATTAGCACCATAACCAGAAATTTCACTTAATTTGCAATAATTTTCCTCCAATAGATACACTCCTCTAACAAAAAAGAATTCCACCTTGAAATTATCAATGCATCCGTTTTTTAGAGATTAATATTCACTACTATAATATAAAATTGAAATCATAGAAGTCCATGTGTATGCTTTACTGTTTATAGCTCCAATTTAATTACTATGTGTTAAGCCTCCTGGACAGCAAAATGAATTTATGGATATGTTTTGAGACAGTAATATTTTGGAATGGCGTAAGAGAAAAAAATGATATTGTGAGGACATTGCATTCAATGGTCTCAATGCTAATATTCTTGGCAATTCATACTCTAGGGAGAGAAAATGTTAAATATGAGAACATTATGATAAAGGCTTGTTATAGTCCTAAAGTGTGGGGTATATAAAACACTCACATTTTCACGTGTATAGTTATAACACTTGCTAAGCAGCATAGATTATTAAGAAGATTCATTCCTTTTTTGGAGAAGGAGGGGAGAAATTTACAGACAACCACTGAGCTATTCTGTTTAACACAACTCTGTCTAGTTGATTGTAAAGCATATGAGTAGTGTTTTTCCAAAGCCCATCATCAACAGCAAAGTAATTTACAGCTCAAGATATTTTTTAGCAGATACTCATTTTATTAAGAGTCAATACGGTAGGTTGTACGGAAAGATATACATGCATTTGCAATTCATATTGTTGCTGTGTTTCTATTGTGTTCTGAGCTTCCATCATGGCTGGGCGATAGGAAGCTGGCATGCAGTACAGAAGCATTAAGACAGAACGCTCCAAATAGATACTTAGAGCATTTTCCCTAATTGTGTCTAATTATGACCACCTTTCTTACCGTGCCTACCACACTGGGGCACAGAAGTGGAAAGTGATAGGAAAAGGATTATTATAAGTGCAGATCATATCCATACTGAGTAACATTAGTAATTATTTTGGTCTAGAGGCTGATATTTTGCGCTGGACTGCCAAGCGCCTCAGTCTACCCATTCAAAGAGATGACAGAAAATGAATCTGAATGTGCAGGCATTAAACATTTAAATTCTCTACTCCCTGGACATTATACGACTGTCATATTTTACACCTTCCCCTCCCCCTCTCGGCTTTTGCTGATTTGACTTCATTTACATTGGCTCATTATGCATCTGGTCTTTGTTCTACTGAACGGGATACAGTACAGTGACAAAGCAAAACTAGAGTGCCGGCTGCAATAATTTTTCTGATTTAAAAATTAGGTTTCAATACTTAAATTTACATTTAATTTCCCAACACTGTTTAAACTGGAGGTGAGATTTTTTTTTCATATGTGATAATTATAAAATATATGCAGTGATTTTAAAAGTAGTTCAAATTACCTGAAAATGTCATTAAGAAATGACATTTAAGACCTTTTATAACAAATATTCTACCGCTCTGTAGCCAATATTACCACATTATAAGCATTGCGTTGTTCGTCCCAAGCTCACCTGGATCACTTTGTAGGCCCAAGAAGCAAATTTTTATCTATTTTATATTAACTTCATTATTTAGATCAGTCCCTTGTGGACCTTATTTTAATATATCAAACAACAAAGGTAATGTCAATCCTTTAAAAACAAATTCCTGCTTTGCATACCTTGCAATTAAAAGGAGTTTCTGATTTACAAACCAAATTTTCATTAAAGGGAAGTCCTAGCTGACCGATCACACAGAAAAATATGAAGGTTACATTGAGCTTTAAATGTCTATCCCCATGACAGTGCCTACTATCTTTTCATTTGTTACAACCAATGGAGACATGGGATTAATCTAATACAGCCTAATTAAACACCCATTCACACATGAGGGTTTTTAATGGGATAGTGGTAAGAATGCTACTTTGTATCTCAGTTATATTCGCATTTATTTGTGCTTGGATAACAGATGTTTTTAAATGCAAAGAAAAATTAAATATCAGTGAGCATGTTTTTTTTTTTTTTTTTTTTTTTTTTGTCATTCCCAACCAAGGTAATTGCCATAAGTAAAACCTTATTTTGTTCCCTTTTGGGTTTTGACCTAGTTGTTTTTTTCTAAATTTTGCTATAGTTACGAATGTGTAATCACAATCACAACACCTACACATCTGGGGCACCATCTTAGAAGAAAAGACCATCATTATATCATCTTGGCTCAGTTAATGACTCATTTTCTGACCTCTGGCTTCTCCCCTAACCTGTTTATGCTTTTATTTTTTTTAATCTATGGAAAAGGAATATTTGTCCATTATATACCACTACTGAGAATTTGCAAAGCTTAATTAGAATAAAAGATTTCTCTAAGGAAGATAGTATCTTATAAAGACAAGATTCTTTTCCATTGATTAATTTTTACTTCACTGTAAGAAAATGCATTGTTGCATATTTGTCCATGTTCAGCCAATCTCTCTCTCTCTCTTATTTTTTTAAATTTGGGACTTTAATCCTAAAATTAATAAAAATAAACTACAAATTCTTGGGTTTCTTGGAGGTAGGAGTAATCACCCACATCTTGGCAATTTATATCACATAATCTCGTTATCATCTGCAAGATGTTTCTGTAAGCTTAATTGGTTTTGGAAAATGGCTTTTGCAGTAAAAGTAGTCAATATAGTAGCATTTAGAAGAAGTGCAGATGCAGGAAGATTAGAAATTCAGCAAAGAGTTTTTACCAGAGTTGAATCCCAAGGGAAAAAATAAATAGAGGTTTCATGTATATAGTTATTTAAGAATAGCTTGATTTTTTGAATACTAGACATTTTATTAATTAGCTAACATGTACCTCTAATATAAAAAATGTATAAAATGTTATCAGTTGTTGAGTGTTTAACTAAGCTAGTTTAAAAGATGGCATCTCAATGCCATTTCCAAAATATCTAGACATATTCAACTTTGTTGCCATTTTATGATTAAGATGAATATCGATGCAAAAATACTCAATAAAATTCTTGCCAACCGAATCCAAGAACACATCAAAACGATCATCCACCACGATCAAGTAGGCTTCATCCCAGGGATGCAGGGATGGTTCAATATAAGGAAATCCATCAATGTAATCCACTACATAAACAATCTCAAAGAAAAAAATCACATGGTCATCTCATTAGATGCTGAGAAAGCATTTGACAAAATTCAGCATCCTTTCATGCTAAAGGTCTTGGAAAGATCAGGAATTCAAGGCCCATATCTAAACATAGTAAAAGCAATTTACAGCAAACCGGTAGCCAGCATCAATCTAAATGGAGAGAAACTTGAAGCAATCCCACTAAAATCAGGGACTAGACAAGGCTGCCCTCTCTCTCCATATCTTTTAAATATAGTACTTGAAGTTCTAGCTAGAGCAATTAGACAACAAAAAGAGGTCAAAGGGATACAAATTGGAAAGGAAAAAGTCAAACTATCACTATTTGCAGACGATATGATAGTATACATAAGCGACCCAAAGAACTCCACCAGAGAACTCCTACAGCTGATAAACGACTTCAGCAAAGTGGCCGGATATAAAATCAACTCAAGCAAGTCAGTAGCCTTCCTATACTCAAAGGATAAGCAGGCTGAGAAAGAAGTAAGAGAAATAATACCCTTCACGATAGCCACAAACCATATTAAGTATCTTGGCGTGACTCTAACCAAACAAGTGAAAGATCTGTATGACAAGAACTTCAAGTCTCTGAAGAAAGAAATTGAAGAAGACCTCAGAAGATGGAAAAATCTGCCATGCTCATGGATTGGCAGGATTAATATAGTAAAAATGAGCATCTTACCAAAAGTAATACACAGATTCAATGCAATCCCCATCAAAATCCTAACTCAATTCTTCATAGAGTTAGAAAGAGCAATTCAAAAATTCATCTGGAATAACAGAAAACCCAGAATAGCTTAAACTATTCTCAAGAGTAAAAGAACCTCTGGGGGAATCAGTATCCCGGACCTCAAGCTGTACTACAGAGCAATAGTGTTAAAAACTGCATGGTATTGGTACAGTAACAGACATGTAGATCAATGGAACAGAATTGAAGACCCAGAAATGAATCCACACTCCTATGGTCACTTGATCTTTGACAAAGGAGCTAAAACCATCCAGTGGAAAAAAGATAGCCTTTTCAACAAATGGTGCTGGCTCAGCTGGAGGTCAACATGCAGAAGAATGCAAATTGACCCATCCTTATCTCCTTGCACTAAGCTCAATTCTAAGTGGATCAAAGATCTCCACATAAAACCAGACACACTGAAACTAATAGAAGGGAAACTAGGGAAGAACCTTGAACATATGGGCACAGGGGAGAATTTCCTGAACAGAACTCCAATAGCTTATGCTCTAAGATCAATAATAGACAAATGGGACCTCATTAAATTACAAAGTTTTTGCAAGGCAAAAGACACTGTCAAAAAGACAAAGCGGCAACCAACTAACTGGGAAATGATCTTTACCAACCTTACATCCGACAGAGGGCTAATATCCAATATATACAAAGAACTCAAGAAGTTAAACTCCAGAGAGGCAAGTAACCCTATTAAAAAATGGGGTACAGAGCTACACAAAGAGTTCTCACCTGAAGAATATCTAATGGCTGAGAAGCACCTAAAGAGATGTTCATCATCCTTAGTCATTAGGGAAATGCAAATCAAAACAACCCTGAGATTCCATCTCACACCAGTCAGGATGGCTAAGATAAAAAACACAGGAGACAGCAGTTGTTGGCGAGGATGTGGAGAAAGAGGAACACTCCTCCACTGCTGGTGGAATTGCAGGCTGGTACAACCACTCTGGAAAGCAGTCTGGCGGTTCCTCAGAAAACTGGGCATGACACTCCTGGAGGATCCGGCTATACCACTCCTGGGCATATACCCAGAGACTTTACCTGCATGCAATAAGGACACATGCTCCACTATGTTCATAGCAGCCTTATTTATAATAGCCAGAAGCTGGAAAGAACCCAGATGTCCCTCAACGGAGGAATGGATTCAGAAGATGTGGTATATCTACACAATGGAATACTACTCTGCAATTAAAAACAATGAATTCACGAAATTCCTAGGCAAATGGTCAGAACTTGAAAATATCATCCTTAGTGAGGTAACCCAATCACAAAAGAACACACATGGTATGCAGTCACTGATAAGGGGATATTGACCCAGAATCTCGGAATACCCTAGACACAATCCGCATATCAATAGATTTCTAAAAAGATGGAAGGAGAGACCCCTGGTCCTGGAAAGACTGGATGTAGGGGAATGCCAGGACAGAGTAACGAGAGGGGGTTGAATGGAGAAAAGAGGGAGGGAAGGGGGCTTATGGGACTTTCGGGGAGGGAGGAAACGGGAAAGGGGAAGTGATTTGGAATGTAAATTAAAAAAATAAAAAAAAATGATATTATTTAATGTATTTGTACTTTGGTTGGATAATCTAAAATGAGTCTTCCTTGGTCCAAATTTAGCCTGACAGCATTTGATCACAGTTTCTTGGAATCTGTGACACATCAGCATCATGCACAAATCTTAAAATGTCTTTTATCTATTACTCCTCATGTGTCCTTTAATGAATGTTCATTTATTACAGAATATGTAACATCATCATCTTATCTAATTCCTGAAGCCAAAAAGCAAGCAGGTTTATAGTTAACTACAGTGGTAACTTTATGAACCTCTGGCTAGGATCAGCAACTTTGGTGATTTAACACAAAAGAATTAGATACAAGTATCAATGACTGTTGGAATGGCGGACAACACTACTGTTAACTAATATTGCATGGTCCTCCCTAAAGAGAATTAAAATTATGCTCTCATGAACTCAGGCTGAGATATATGTATGAGTGCTTGATTCATAAAGTGTAAGAGCCATAATAGGTCCTTTGTAGATTGAGGGGAAGATTGGAGGTTCGGTCCATGCTGCCATGTTTTCTTCTCACTCTGTTATAGTTACCAGTATTCTAGATAATATCCAATCCACCAAACTGAGTCTCAACAGAATTGCTGCAATGAGTTGAAGAAAATGTTCCAATTGACTCACAGTGTAAGTTGAATGAGAAACAAACAAAAATGCTTTACTGTTAAGCCACAGGACTTGAAGATTTTGTGTTTTTCTAAAAACCCCCTACTGTGGATCCCTGGCTTTCTTAAACCTGTTGACTGGAGGCCACAGAATCAAAATTACATTCATCCGATGAAGGCTGTTATTTCTCCTTTTGCTTTCATTTCTTTGCAACTGCCAGGTTGCATGTACATTCTGTTGTAATAAATAAACTACAAAAACCAAGTAGTACGATAAATTGGATGTTAATGTCCATACAGCCATATGTTAAAGTCATAATCCCTAGAGTTTTAGTATTTGAAGACAAATACAGTGACAACCCCTCTTCCAAAATGCAACAATAGCCAACATAGTTCTGCAAGAAGTTGGCTCCCCTAAGCCCTTCCTTATCCACAAGTGTTCACTGATGCATCCGGTAGTCCATGTATCCACTATGGTAATCACAGCTGCTGTTATATCCTAACTGCATTGGCTATTTGGTGGCCAGAAGACAACATCTCACAGCCTTCTTCTGGGCTCACACTCCTCCCACCCTCTCTTTTGGGATGATCCTTGAGAATTTGAAGGAGTTTAAAACTCATTTTTTAGGGCTAAGCACTTGATTAGTATTTATTCCAAAGCACTTCAGCTGCCACTCATTGCAAAAGCATGTGTCTCTGATGAAGATTGGAAATAGCATTTATCTAGGTATATAAAAATAAATATTTAGAAGGAAGTCAAGCAACATGTAAATTGGAGCCACTGTGTTCTCCATATTATCCTTCATTGGCTTTGGAAAATAATAATTATATTTATAAAGATGTATTGTTTATTCCTCTCAATTTTAAATTAATGTTATGTTCTTAATTTTAATTTCTGGCTTAAAAATCAACTGCCATGACTTACATTGACAAAAACTCCTGAAGAGTTCTCAACTTATCATATACATAGATATTATATATACATATATTTATTTCTTTATATATATGATATATCCTCTGAGAATTTTTTTACAGTGTATTTTGATTATATTCATTTGCCTCTCCAACTCCATTCAGATCCACACCCCCTATCCTATCCACCTAACTTACAGTACTTTTAAACCTTTTTATTTGTTAATAATTTTTTTGTGTGTATGCATTAATGTTCGCTTATATGTATATGTACCACATGAATGCCTGGTGCCTGAAGATGGCATAAGATGTCTTAGAACTGATATTAGGTGCATATGAGCCACCAGCTATGGTTATGTGGAACTGAACCCAGGTCCTCTGCAAGAGCAACAAGTACTCTTAATTGCTGCCATTTTCAGTCCTTGAATTTTTAACCTGTATTATCTAATTTGTTCTACCCATGTATCCTTGGAAGTGCAGTCTTCCACTAGAGTGAGGTCAAAGTACCAAGGGTTAAACTCTTAGAAAAACCTAATTCTTCCCTCTCCCAGGAACTATACAGGCTACCTTTAATGCTGTTCATTGCCGTCAAGGACTTCATGGTGATGTTCTTGCTGAAGACATCACATACTTGAATCCTAGAATGTGGAGAAATCAATCTGATTCTGACCTATCAGTATGATACCTATTCCAACTGTCTAGCTTTCATAGTGCTAGAGGAGCTGTTCACACTGTTGGGGGAGAAAGTTAGCATCAATCTTACCAAGCTGTGAACTCTGCAAGGTACAGAGTGACTGGCCTAGAAATACATGCCCACCTGTGGCACAAACATTATGTGAGTAACCAACCACTTTCTGGTTTGATTTAAGGTCTGCTCCACAAAATGAAACTCATACTTGGTACAATTATCAGGCCAAGATTCTATGACTAGAGAGGTCATAGACCATAGAGGAGAACTTAATATTATTAATAGTAGTATGACTACTCTCTACTAAATGGACATTGTATTAAACCAATTATATATGGCATATCATTATACACAGAGAAGCATGCATCCCCTAACCGTTATCAGAGAAATTTCTATATTCTGTAGATGATAACAAAAACCTACAACTAGCCAAGGTATGGAGAATAATAATAGCCTACAGAAATCTCATCCCTGAATGGAACATCTATATCAAAGCTCCTTCACCCAGAGCTCAGAGACCAAGATGACTCAGAAATAGTTTTAGAGTTAGGAATGTCTGCAAGGAAATGGCATCCCCTGAACACAGTAGGACAGCTACACATATGAACTCGTAGTAATTATGACAGCAGTCATAGGACCTGTGCAAGATCAAACCCCAGTTAGAAGAGGGGAGTGGGCACCAAGCTTCTCCCGCAGTCAGTTGTTAAAGTTCAGAAGTCCAATGGCAAATGGATGTAGCTCAGTGGCAGAATGCTGGACAAGCATACACAAGGGCCTAGATGTAATCCCTAGTAGAAACAAAGAACAGACAAAAAAAACCCAAAAAAACAAACAAACAAAAAAAACTAACAATAACAAAAATAGAGAAGGAAACCACTAAAGCTTAAAAATTGTTATTTTGTCTTATCCTGACCTTGTCCACAAGGAATAACTAATTAGCACTAATTTAACTTGATCTTGTGTGGAACTATCTGGAAAGAAATTCTAAGCATAGAACTATCTTTATACACATTCACATTATTTAGTTATTTAACAGAATCAAATACAAATGTTCTTATTGTATAACAAAAGCAGAGTTACTGCCTAATGAAACTCCAGTGATAATTAATGTCAACATAACACACTGGCTCTTTGGCAGGAAATGACCAAGTGGGTTCTACTTATGTATTTTTGAAGAATAAATGATCTTTCTTACAATAAGTTTGAAAATACATGAGGTTTCACATAAGTTGCTATATATGTAAAATCTGTTCAATTTAGAAGGCTTAACTAATAACAGAATATAGAATGGAGTTTGATTTTGAGTCAAGAAAGTTTTAAATCACACTCTGACAACTGTTCAGGCCTCACCTACTTGGCCAAACATGTGGAGAACAATCTGTATTGAAAGTCTTCAGTTCTGTCTTTATTTGAGGCCAGCAGAATCTTCATCCCTTTTCCTTCTCTCTTGGTCCATAAATGAGTCTGTCATTGCTAATAGTGTGGATTCTCCCAACTGATTCACAGCTTCTTAAAACTAAGAATGACTTCTTTTGAATTTACTGACATGGAAGAAACATCCCTGCCATCCAGCACAGCTGCTGTGTGGACTGTGTCCTGTTTCAGATGCACTAAAGAAGAAAGTTTATAACATGTTTGCACTTCTGATGCACATTATAGAAACTCCCATAAAGTAGGTTATTTTAAAGAATAAGGTATGTGTTAAAATTAGTAACTCATTAGCTTATCCCTATAAATTCAGTTAAACATCTAAAATAAAGTTTTAAGACTATTTTAATAAAGGCTTTGCTGGTTTCTGTATATTATCTACCTTGTATACTTATCTTACTTTATTTGTACAAATTAGTAAGATGAGTGTTATATTTAATTATTAGCTTAGAAAATTTGTCCAAAACCATATTTCTACTTATTAATAAAAGAAAAATTAAACTCAGAATCAAATTCTAGAATCAATGCTTTAAAAACTCTTAGAATATGAACCTATTACAAAATTTAATTTTTATTCTAAGACATACAATGATATGGCTTCCCTCAAATGATTGTTAAATTGTATTATTCAGACAAACTAATTGGTTTTCCACAGCATGAGTGAATAAGGGCATAGGTGAGTATCTCTGCTGTAAATATAGATGATTGGAATTTTGCATATATTCATGAGAAAATTTCTAAACTTCAAAATGTTTATTTTTCATTTAATTCTTTATCTTTGCCCTTAATTGAATTTTCTTCTTTTAAAAATAGCTCCATTTATAAATTTGAATAAAGTATAAGTGCTAAATAACTTAAATGGGTTTCCTTGAAAATAACCTAGGCACACTTCTTAAAATTGAAACGAAAGAATATTATAGTAACAATTATCTTAAGATTTTCAGTATGTTGGCTGACAATGATTGTTAACACAATAATTAATCCATTTGCATCTCTAAGCTTAAAGAAAATAAGGTCCGTAGATGACTTAGGAGAGTGATAAATGTGGAGACAAAACAATAAAAATATTAATAAGCTTTTCTATTTAAATTTTCTAGTAAATTATTAAAATTAGTTTTCCTTCTATGAAAATTATTTGAGAAGCCATTTCAAAACTCCTACCACAGATGATGGTCAGAGAGTAATTTAAAGTTAGAAACAAAAAAATAAAAGCTTTATATCGTGATTAATAAAAGCAATAGAATAGGAAATTATTTTTGCCTGTTTTATTTTATCTGACATGAATATACAAAACAAAGAACCCAGTCATGGTTTTAATACCTACACCTCAAAATCCATAGCATGGTATTTCCCTGATACTTCTTTATCTCCACTTAACTCTTCTTCTGATCTTGGCCAGCTGAGGAAGTCACTCTGAGGGCTCTTCAGACTTGTTCTCTGTGTTCTGTGACATATTGTTAACCTCTTCTAATTCTCTACTCTATAGTAATACTTTTTAAAAATGTCATTAACATGTACTCATTTTATGGAGTGCTAAGTTTCATCCAGACAGCTTCTTCAAGAATATCATGTACTTCAACCAAATCCACTCCCCTTTCCTCCCTCCCTCCTCCAACCTTCAATCCTTCCTTACCAGTCTCCTTCTTTAACTAGTGACACCTCTATTTCCTAAATATTTTAAGACTGCCACAGCATGAGTGTGGAAGTCAGAGGACAACTTGTAGTCCTCTACTTCCACCGTACATTGTTATCGAGTTGTGTCCATTTGCCAGCAAAAACATCATTTTATTTATTTTTTGTTTTATGGCTGACTCAGTCTCCATCATGAATATAAACCATCTTCTCTTTATCCATTCACCTGTGGGTAGGCATCTAGTTTGGTTCTATATCTTGCTTAATGAAAACATTGCTGTAAAGAGCAAGAACATAGAAAAATCCCCACCATATAATAGTTTAGGGTATTTATCCAGAAATGATAGATCTGTGTCATATGGTAGTTTATTTTTAGTGTGTGTGTGTGTGTGTGTGTGTGTGTGTGTGTGTAATCTCCTTAATGATTTCCATAACGACAGAGCTATTTGCATTTTTATTAGATATATTCTTTATTTACTTTTCAAATGTCCCTTTTCCTTGTTCCTGCCCCCCGAAAATCCCCTAACGCATCCCCCTCCCCCAGCTCACTAATCCACCCACTCCTGCTTCCCTGTCCTGGAATTCAGCTATACTGGGGCATCTAACCTTCTCAGGACCCAGGACCTCTCCTCCCTTTGATGACCAACAAGGCCATCCTCTGCTGCATATGCATCTGGAGCCACAGGTCCCTCAATGTGTACTCTTTGGATAATGGTTTACTCTCTGGGAATTCTAGGGGGTTCTGGGTAGTTCATATTGTTGTTCCTACTATGGCACAACAAATCTCTTCACCTCCTTGGATCCTTTCTCTAGCTCCTCCAATGGAGACCCTGTGCACATGAGATTGGCCCCCTCTGCATTTGTCATGCACTGGCAGAGTCTCCCAGGTGAAGAGCTATATCAGGTTCCTGTCAGCAAACACTTGTTGGCATCCACAGTAGTGTCTAGATTTTATAAAAGTATATGGGATGGATCCTTAGGTGGGGAAGTCTTTGTATGGTCTTTCCTTCAGTCTCTGCTCCACATCTTGTCTCTGTATCTCCTCCTGTGGGTATTTTGTTGCCCATTCTAAGGAGCAGATTACTGATACTTTGCTCTTCTTTCTCCTTGAGCTTCACTTGATCTGTGAATTGTATCTTCAGTATTCCAAGCTTCTGCACTAATAATATCCACTTATCAGTGAGTAGACACCATGTGTGTTCTTTTGTGATTGGTTTATCTCACTCAGGATGATATTTTTTTAGTTTCATTCATTTGCCTAAGAATTTCATGAATTCATCATTTTTAATAGCTGAGTAGTATTCCATTGTGTAAGTGTACCAAATTTTCTGTATCCATTCCTCTGTTGAGGGACATCTGGGTTCTTTCCAACTTCGGGATATTATAAATAAGGCTGCTATGAACATAGTGGAGCATGTGTCCTTATTACATGCTGGAGAATCTTCTGGGTATGTGCCTAGGGATAGCAGGGTTCTCCAGTAGCATTATGCCCAATTTTCTGAGGAACTGCCAAACTGATCTCCAGTTTGCAATCCCACCAGCAGTAGAGGAGTGTTCCTCTTTCTCCACATCCTCAGCAGCACTTGCTGTCTCCTGAGGTTTTGATTTTAGCCAATCTGACTGGTGTGAGGCTAAATCTCAGGATGGTTTTGATTTGCATTTCCCTAATGACTAAGGATGCTGAACATTTCTTTAGGTGCTTCTCAGCTGTTAGATATCCTTAGCTCTACCCCACTTTTACAAGGGATATTTGGTTCTTTGGAGTTTAACTTCTTGAGTTCTTCATATATATTGGATATCAGCCCTTTGTCAGATGTAGTGTTGGTAAAGGTCTTTTCCCAATTTGTTGGTTGCCATTTTACCTATTGACAGTGTCCTGTGACTTACAGAAACTTTGTAATTTTATGAGGTCCCATTTGTCAATTCTTGATCTTAGAGCATAAGGTATTGGTCTGTTCAGGAAATTTTCCCTTGTGCCCATGTGCTTAAGGCTCTTCCCCAGTTTCTTTTCTATTAGTTTCAGTGTTTCTGGTTTTATATGGAGGTCCTTCATCCACTTGGAATTGAGCTTTGTACAAGGAGATAAGAATGGATCGATTTGCATTCTTCTGCATGCTGACCTCCAGTTGAACCAGCACAATTTGTGGAAAAGGCTATCTTTTATCCACTGGATGGTTTTAGCTAGTTTGTCAAAGATCAAGTGACCATAGGTATGTGGGTCCATTTCTGGGTCTTCAATTCTATTCCATCGATCTACCTGCTTGTCACTGTACAAATATCATGCAGTTTTTAACACTATTGCTCTTTAGTACTGCTTGAGGTCCGGGATACTGATTCCACCAGAAGATCTTTTACTGCTGAGAACAGTTTTAGCTATCCTGGATGATTTGTTATTCCTGATGAATTTTTGAATTGCTCTTTCTAACTCTATGAAAAATTGAGTTTGAATTTTGATGGGGATTGCATTGAATATATATTGCTTTTGGCAAGATGGCCATTTTTACTATATTAATTCTGCCAATCCACAAGCATGGGAGATCTTTCCATCTTCTGAAGTAATCTATTTCTTTCTTCAGAGGTTTGAAGTTCTTATACAAATCTTTCACTTGTTTGTTTAGAGTCACACCAAGATACTGTATATTGTTTCTGACTATTGTGAAGGCTGTCTTTTCCCTAATTTCTTTCTCAGCCTGTTTATCCTTTGAGTATAGGAACACTACTGATTTGTTTGAGTTAATTTTATATCCGGCCACTTTGCTGAAGTTGTTTATCAGCTATAGTTCTCTGGTGGAGTTTGTGAGGTCACTTAAGTATATTATCGTATCATCTGCAAATATTGATAATTTGACTTCTTTCTTTCCAATGTGTATACCTTTGACATCCTTTTGTTTCCTAATTGCTCTAGCTAGAACTTCAAGTACTATATTGAATAGATATGGAGAGAGGATAGCTTTGTCTAGTCCCTGATTTTACTGGGATTGCTTCAAGTTTCTCTCCATCTAATTTGATGTTGGCTACTGGATTGCTGTATATTGCTTTTACTATGCTTATGTATGGGCCTTGAATTCCTGATTATTCTAAAACTTTTAAAATGAAAGGGTGCTGAATTTTGGCAAATGCTTTTTCAGCATCTAATAAAATGACCATGTGATTTTTTTCTTTGAATATGTTTGTGTAGTGAATTACATTGATGGATTTCTGTATGTTGAACCATCCCTGCATTCCTGGGATGAAGCCTACTTGATCGTGGTGAATGATCATTTTGATGTGTTCTTAAATTCGGTTGGCAAGAATTTTATTGAGTATTTTTGCATTAATATTCATAAGGGAAATTGGTCTGAAGTTTTCATTCTTTTTTAAATCTTTGTGTGGTTTTGGTATCAGCGTAGTTGGGGCTTCATAGAATGAGTTGGGTAGTGTTTCTTCTGTTTCTATTTTGTGGAATAGTCTGAAGAGTATTAGTATTAGGTCTTCTTTGAAGGTCTGATAGAATTCTGCACTAAAACCAATTGGTCATGTGCTTTTTAGTTGGGAGACTTTCAATGACCACTTCTATTTCTTTAGGGGTTATGGGATTGTTTAGATGGTCTATCTGATCCCTATTTAATTTTGGTATTTGACATCTACCTAGAAACTTGTCCATTTCATCCAGATTTTCCAGTTGAGTATAGTTTTTTGTAGTAGGATCTGATTTTTTGAATTTCCTCAGTTTCTCTTGTTATAATCTCCCTTTTCATTTCTTATTTTTGTTAATTTGCATACTATCTCTCTGCCTTCTGGTTAGTCTGGCTAAGGGTTTATCTATCTTGTTGATTTTCTCAAAGAACCAACTCCTGGTTTTGTTGATTCTTTGTGTGGTTCTTTTTGTTTCCACTTGGTTGATTTCAGCCCTGAATTTGATGATTTCCTGCCATCTCCTCCTCTTTGGTGTATGAGCTTCTTTCTGTTCTAGAGCTTTCAGATATGCTGTTAAGCTGCTAGTGTATGCTCTCTCCAATTTCTTTTTGGAGGCACTCAGAGCTGTGAGTTTTCCTCTTAGGACTGCTTTCATTGTGTCCGAAAATTTTGGGTATGTTGTGCCTTCATTTTCATTAAATTCTAAAACGTTTTTTATTTCTTTCCTTATTTCTTCATTGACCAAAGTATCATTGAGTAGAGCATTGCTCAGTTTCCATGTGTATGTGGGCTTTCTGTTGTTTTTGTTGCCATTGAAGACCACCCTTACTCCATAGTGATCTGATAGGAGTCATGGGATTATTTCAATCTTCTTATGTCTATAAAGATCTGTTTTGTAACCAATTATGTGGTCAGTTTTGGAGAAGGTACCATGAGGTGCTGAGAAGAAGATATTTTCTTTTTATTTAGGATGATATGTTCTGTAGATATCTGTGAAATCCATTTGGTCCATAATTTCTGTTAGTTTCACTGTGTCTCTGTTTATTTGTGTTTCCCTGATCTGTCCTGGATGAGATTGGGGTATTGAAGTTCCCACAATTATTTTGTGAGATGAAATGTGTGCTTTGAGCTTTAATAAAGTTTCTTTTACGAATGTGGTTGCCCTTGTATTTGGAGCATATGTTCAAAATTGAGAGGTCTTCTTGGAAGATTTTTCTTTTGATGTGTATGAAGTGTCCTTCCGAGTCTTATTTTTTTTTTTTGATGATTTACGTTGAAAGTCGATTTTTTCTGATATTACAATGGCTACTCCAGCTTGTTTCCTGGGACCATTTGCGTGGAAAATTGTTTTCCAGACTTTTACTCTGAGGTAATATTTGTCTTTGACATGGAAGTGCATTTTCTGTATGCAGCAAAATGCTGGGTCCTGTTTATATATCCAGTCTGTTAGTTTATGTCTTTTTATTGGGGAATTGAGTCCATTGATGTTAAGAGATATTAGGGAATAGTGATTGTTGCTTCCTGTTATTTTTGATGTTATTTTTATGTTTGTGTGGTGACTTTCTTTTGTGTTTGTTGGAAGAAGATTACTTTCTTGCTTTTCCTAGGGAGTAGTTTCCCTCCTTATATTGGCGTTTTCCATCTATTATCCTTTGTAGGGCTGGATTTGTGGAAAGACATTGTGTAAATTTGGTTTTATCATGGAATATCTTGGTTTCTCCATCTATGGTGATTGAGAGTTTTGCTGTGTATAGGAGTCTGGGTAGGCATTTGTGTTCTCTTAGAGTTTGTATGAGATCTGCCCAGGATCTTCTAGCTTTCATGGTCTCTAGTGAGAGGTCTGGTGTAATTCTGATAGGTCTGCCTTTGTATGTTACTTGTCCTTTTTCCCTTACTGCTTTTAATATTCTTTTTTTTTTTTTAGTGTATTTGGTGTTTTTATTATTATGTGTTGGGTGGAATTTCTGTTCTGGTCCAGTCTTTTTGGAGTTCTGTAGGCTTCTTGTGTTTTCATGGGCATCTCTTTCTTTAGATTTTGGAAGTATTCTTCTATACTTTTGTTTAAGATATTTACTGGCCCTTTAAGTTGTAAATCTTCGCTCTCTTCTATATCTGTCATCCTTAGGTTTGATCTTCTCATTGTGTCCTGGATTTCCTGGATGTTTTGAGTTACAAACGTTTTGCATTTTGCATTTACTTTGACTATTGAATCAATGTAAATCTCTGGTATCTTCTGCACCTGAGATTCTCTCTTCTATCTCTTGTATTCTGTTGTTGATTCTTGCATCTATGACTCCTGGGTTTTCTAGTGGTGGCCAATATAACAGCATGTGATACAGGATCAGCTCACATGTGCAGACAGAAACCATAAGGATCCTGTCCCTAGCTGATCCTCGGTTCCTGTGTCCTGATGGCTCTGGGCAGGTCCCTCTTGGGCCAGGAATTTGAAGAGAGGTGGTGGTCTTACCTGTGCACACAGGTATGTATGCACTCCTGGAAGACCAGCTCTTTTGTGGTGGTATTTGTGTATGTAGCTCTGTGGCCCAAGATCAGCTCTGGGTGTGGACAGAAATCGGAAGACTCCTCTCCCAGGCTGCTCCTGGGCTCTTGTGTCCTCAGGATTTCGGGCCAGTGCCTCTGAGCAACAGGAGTGGTCCTATCTGAGCTGTCAGGCCTCTCCGCACTCCTGGATGGTCAGCTATCTCCCTGTGCCACCTGGATATGGCAAGCTGTGGCAGAAGATGGTCCACAACAGGAGACAGGAACCGGAAGGCTCCTGCCTGAGGGTTCTCGACGGGTTCCTCTAAGCAGCAGGGCTGGTCCTTCCTATGATCTCTGGACTTTCTGCACTCCTGGGTGGTTAGCTACCTCTCTGAGCAAACCTGGATGTGGTGCACTGTGGCAGAGGACGGCAATTTGTATTTGTATTAGTGTGTAGAGACTACATTTATCTTGCATCATTGTGAACTTTTATCTTAATTTGTTTTCTTTATGAGAATCACTTTTACTGTGTTAAGATAGAATCCAGTGTATGCAATCTTAAACACATTTATCTTGCATCATTGCGAACTTTTATCTTAATTTGTTTTCTTTATGAGAATCACTTTTACTGTGTTAAGATAGAATCCAGTGTATGCAATCTTAAAATTACCTCCCATTTCTCTGGCTGCTTTTTCTCATTTTTACATATTCCTGCCCTAAAACTCCATCTGAAACCTCTTCTCTGTTCTTAAATTACTCCAAGCAAAATTAGGAGGCCTTTTGTAACAACAACAACAAAACATATTTAATGGAAATTTTCAAGCCTCTAATTTTTAGGTTTGTTTCTCTTCTCCTAAAATTTCAAGAAATAGAGAATAAATTATTTTCCATGAAGTCATTCTGAATTTAAAAGTTAAAAAACCCTTTATCATAAGTTTTCAGAAAATCTTAGGATTTATTTTATATGATGTTTATATCTGAGGCATCAAGAAGCAAAAAAAAAGGACAGAGATTTAAGAGCTAGTGTTCAAATCCCAATTTCAGCTTTTAACAGCAACATCACTTGGGCAATATAAATTAACTTTCCAAAGTCATGAGATTTAATAGATAATTTATATGAGATAAATCATATACTGTGTATAGTGGGAATTTTTTTCATGTGTGATTCTCATGCTGAGCAAAGTTTCAGGATTCTGATGACATCATCTATCACTAATGTCTTAGCTACTTTTTTATTGTTGGGAAGAGAAACCATGACCATGGCAACCTATAGAAGAAAGCAGTTGATTTGGAAACTGCTTGCAGTTTCAGAGGATGAGTTCCTGACCATCAAGGAGGGGGGCATGGGAGCAGGCAGGGAGGCCTGGGACTAGAACAGTTCCTGAGCACTTAGATATTGAGACAACCGCCAGGCAGAGAGACAGGAGAGTGAAAGAGAGCGAGGGAGGGAGAAGGAAGGAGGGAGGGAGGGAGGGAGAGAGAGAGAGAGAGAGAGAGAGAGAGAGAGAGAGAGAGAGAGAGAGTACACATGTTTGAGAATGGCAGTGCTTCTACAACAAAGCCACACCCACTTCCCTTCCCAAAACTGTTCCACCAACTTGCATTCAACTATATGAGCCTATGAGGACCATCTTCATTCACACCACTACAAGCAATTTAAAATCTTCTTTGAGGATGATTATTTAAAGTCCCCATGTATAAGGCCTTATACTACCTCATCCTTGCTTGCCTTCTCAGCCTCCTCTCTTGAATTCCTTTCTACCAGAAACTAGAAATACATTCCAAGCAGTGTTTTCTTTTTACTCTCAGCCTTCCTAGTCACTCTTCATTCTTTTTAAATAACTTCTCTCTCTCGAGGCTCCATGGCAGGCTCACCCGATTCATTCTTAAATTGTAGCCTAAATGTCAATTTCTCCCTTGATCATCTAGCTTTTGAATTGCTTACCCTCCTATGAGTTCTCACGACACTCCAGATGTCACCTATCATTGTACTTACCATGGTTTATCATACCTGTTTCTGTCCTTTATAAGATATTTTCATTATCATGTCCTGACACACATTTACAAGGTGCTTCATAAAAGCAAATTGATGAATGAATCAATAATTGAATGGTTCACAGAGGGAGGCTTCCAGATCAGAGTTCTTCCCTTGGATTTTATAGAACTGGACATGGAAAAAAAGTAAATGAATTATCTTGTCCTAGCAAACTGGTTTCTTCCCTCTCAATTCTCCTTTTCAGTGCAACACATAGAAATTTGCCCAATTTATAAGGCCAGTCAGTTGAGGATTATCCTAGACTATCCTCTCTCCCTTATCCCTATATCCAATCTGTCATGTTGCACATTACCAATCACATAACACATGAAAAGAGTTTTTCAAAGCATAATGATTGAGGTTTAATTCAAGGGAGTACTTCAAGTATACATGTGTACCTTGTTCCTTTATTATGACAATTGTGTGAGGACAGCAAAGAAGTATAAAAGGGAAGATTCATGACAATTTTTAGAATAGGGAGTCAGAGAGTTTGGTAGCTTTCCAGAACTTGAGAAACAGACAGAAGCATTTATATTAATGAGCGAAAAAAAAAAAAGTAGAAGCCTCCATGTTATTCAGAATTAAGAATGCTGTCTAGCATGTTCCTGTTTGTGAAGTCAAAGAGACTAAAGGAGCAAAGCTCAAAAGAGTGAATGTAAACAAGAAGATGACTAACGACTGTGTTATCAATCTTGGCAAATTTTTTATTAGATATTTGCTTTATTTACATTTCAAATGGTATCCCCTTTCCGCGTTACCCCTCCCAAAACCTCATATCCCATCCCCCTCCCCCTGTTCACTCCCCCTCCCAGTTTTCTGACCCACATTCCCCTATTCTGGGGAATCAAGCCTTCACAGGACCAATGGCTTCTTCTCTCATTGATGTCTGAAATGGTCATCTTCTGCTACATATGTAACTGGAGCTGTTGGTCCCTCCATGCATACTCTTTGGTTGGTGGTTTAGTCCCTGGGAGCTCTGGGGGTACTGGTTGGTACATATTATTGTTCCTCCTACAGGGCTGCAAACCTCCTCAGCTCCTTGGGTCCTCTTTCTAGCTGCTCCATAGGGGACCCTATGCTAATTCTATTGGTTGGCTGTGCCACAAAACGAAACATATTGTATGCACTCTCTGATAAGTGGATATTAGGCCAAAAGCTCAGAAGACCCAAGACACAACTGACAGATCACATGAAGCTCAAGATGAAGGAAGACCAAAGTGTGGATACCTTGACCCTTATTGAAAAGTAGATCAGATCTTGGCAAATTTAAAGGATTTCCATATATATATATCAGGGAGCCAGGCAGCTCCAGTGTGTTCTGTGCACAGCCCAACAGGAGAGAGTGATCTACCAACAGTGCTTTCAGTTCTGAGTGCAGAGGTGAGATCTCCACCTTCTCTCTGGAGGGGAACAGCTAGGAACCCACAGGGCATAAGATCAATGGAGCTGTTTGGACAGGAGTCTTCCCTCCTGGACTCCATTTGCAGCAGGGAACCAGGCAGTTCCAAAGTCTTCTGTGCTTAGCCTACCAGGAGAGAATAATCTCTCAGCAGCAATTTACTTCTGAGTGCTGAGGTGAGATCTCCACCTTCTCTCTGAAGGGGTACAGCTAGGAGCACACAAGGCATACTATCAGTGGAGCAGCTGGGACAGGAGTCTTCCCTTCTGGCCACCATTTGCAGGAGGGAACCAGACAGCTCCACAGCCTTCTGTGCACAAACCCTGCCAGAAGAAAGTTGGTCTCCAAGGAGTACAGACACAGGTTTACAGGCCCATAGGAGGGGCAAGCTCCAGCCAGAGACAACAAGACCAACTAACACCAGAGATAACCAGATGGCAAAAGGCAAGCGCAAGAACCCTACCAACAGAAACCAAGGCTACGTGGCAACATCAGAGCCCAGTTCTCCCACCACAGCAAGTCCTGGATGCCCCAACACACCACAAAAGCAAGAGTTGGATTTAAAGTCTCTTCTCACGATGCTGTCAGAGAACATCAAGAAGGACATAAATAACTCCCTTTAAGAAATACAGGAGAATATGGGTCAAATAGTAAAGGCCCTTAAAGAGGAAACACAAAAATCCCTGAAAGACTTACAGGAGAACACAACAAACAAGTGAAGGAACTGAACAAAACCATCCAGGATCTAAAAATGGAAGACTTCCAAAGAACACTTCTATTTCTTCAGGGGTTATAGGATGGTTCAGATGGTCTATTTGATCCTGATTTAATTTTGGTATTTGGTATCTGTCAAGGAAATTGTCCATTTCCTCCAGATTTTCTAGTTGTGTTGAATACAGGCTTTTGTAGTAGGATCTGATGATTTTTTTAATTACCTCAGTTTCTGTTGTTATCTCTCCCTTTTCGTTTCAAATTTTGGTAATTTGAATACTGTCTCTGTGCCCTCTGGCTAGTCTGAATAAGGGGTTATCTATCTTGTTGATTTTCTCAAAGAACCAACTCCTAGTTTTGTTGATTCCTTGTATGATTTTATTTGTTTCTACTTGATTGTTTCAGCCATGAGTTTGATGATTTCCTGCCTTCTACCCATCTTGAGTGTATTTGCTTCTTTCTGTTCCAGGGCTTTCAGGTGTTCCATTAAGGTCCTAGTGTGTGCCGTCTCCCGTTTCTTTTTGGAGGCACTCAGGGCTATGAATTTTCCTCTTAGCACAACTTTCGTTGTGTCCCATAAATTAAGGTATGTTGTGCCTTCATTTTCATTAAATTTTAAAAAGTCTTTGATTTCTTTCTTTATTTCCTTCTTGACCAAGTTATCATTGAGTGCATCATTGTTCAGCTTCCACCTTTATTTGGGCTTTCTGTTGTGTTTGTTTTTATTGAAGACCACCCTTATTCCATAGTGATCTGATAGGAGGCATGGGATTAGTTCAATCTTGTTATATCTGTTGAGGTCTGTTTTGTGACCAATTATACAGTCGATTTTGGAGAAGGTACCATGAGGTGCTGAGAAGAAGGTATATTGTTTTGTTCTAGTATGAAATGTTCTATATATATCTGTTAGTTCCATTTGGTCCAAGGCTTCATTAGATTCACTGTGTCCCTGTTTAGTTTCTGCTTTGCTGAATGATCCATTTCAGAGAGCAGGGTGTTGAAGTCACCCACTATTATTGTGTGAGGTGCAATGTGTGCTTTGAGCTTTAGTAAAGTTTCTTTTACAAATGAGGGTGTCCTTGCATTTGGAACATAGATATTCAGAATTGAGAGTTCTTCTTGGTGGATTTTTCCTTTGATCAGTATGTAGTGTCCTTCTGTGTCTTTTCTGATGACTTTAGGTTAAAAGTCAATTTTATCTGATATTAGGATGGCTACTCTGGCTTGTTTCCTGGGACCATTTGCTTGTAAAATTGTTTTCCAGCCTTTTACTCTGAGGTAGTGTTTGTCTTTTACACTGAGGTGAGTTTCTTGCATGCAGCAAAATGCTGAGTCTTGTTTATGTATCTAGTCAGTTAGTCTATGTCTTTTTTATGGGGAATTGAAACCGTTGATATTAAGAGAGATTAAGGAATAGTGATTATTGCCACCTGCTATTCTTGACCCTCTCCTTATGTTTGAGTGGTTATCTACTTTTGGGTTTGATGCAAGAAAGTTATTATCTCATTTTTTCCAGGGTGTTGTTTCTCTCCCTGTATGGGAGGTTTCCACCTATTATCCGTTGCAGGGCTGGATTTGTGGAAAGATACTGTGTAAATTTGGTATTATCATGGAATATCTTGGTCTCTCCATCTATAGTGATTGAGAGTTTTGCTGGTTCTAGTAATCTAGGCTGGCATTTGTGTTCTCTTAGAGTCTGCATGAGATCTGCCCAGGATCTTCTGGCTTTCATAGGCTCTGGTGATAAGTCAGATGTGATTCAGACAGGTCTCCCTTCATATGATATTTGGCCTTTTTCTCTTACTGCTTTTAATATTCTTTCTTTGTTTAGTGCATTTGGTGTTTTGATTATTATGTGTCAGGAGGTATTTCTGTTCTGGTCCAGTCTGTTTGGAGTTCTGTAGGCTTCTTATAAGTTCATCGGCAGCTCTCTCTTTAGGTTAGGGAAGTTTTCCTCCATAATTTTGCTGAAGATATTTCCTGGTTCTTTAAATTGCAAATCTTCACTCTCATCTATACCTATAATCCTTAGGTTTGGTCTTCTCATTGTGTCCTGGATTTCCTGGATGTTTTGTGTTACCCATTTTTTTGCATTTTGCATTTTCTTTGACTATTGAGTAGATGCTTTCTATGGTATCTTCAGCACCTTAAATTCTTTCTTCCATCTCTTGTAGTCTATTGTTGATGTTTGCATCTATGACTCCTGATTTCTTCCCAGGGTTTTCTATCTCCAAGTTGTCTCCCTTTGTGATTTCTTAGTTGTTTCTACTTCCTTTTTTAGATCCTGGATGGATTTGCTCAGATCCTTCACTTGTTTGTTTGTGTTTTCCTCTATTTCTTTAATATATTTTTGCATTTCCTCTTTCAGGATTTCTGCCTGTTGACCCAAGTTCTCCTGTATGTCTCTAAGCAATTTTTGTGTTTCCTCCTCATGGGCTTCCATCTATTGATCCATATTCTCCTGCATTTCTTTAAGCAATTCTTGTGTTTCCTTTGTAAGGGCATCTACCCATTGATTCATGTTCTCCTGTATTTCTTTATGAGATTTATTTGTGTCATTCTTGAAATCCTCTAATAGCATTATGAGAAGTGATTTTAAATCCAGATCTTGCCTTTCGGGTGTGATGGGTTATCCAGGACTTGCTGCTGTTGGAGAGTTGGGTTCGGATGGTGCCATATTGCCTTGATTTCAGTTAATAACGTTCCTACGTTTTCCTTTTGACATCTGGTTACCTCTGGTGTTAGTTGATCCTGCTGTCACTGGCTGTTGGTTGGACCTCCTGTGAGCCTGCAAGGCTATTTCTGACACACACACCCCGGATTACCGGGATTCCCCTGGCACCGATTGCTGGGGCCTACCCTGCTCTTGCTTGAGTTTGGAGCCCTGATGTGCCTTGCCCTAAGTGATGTTATATTGGGGAATCCCTGCTCATCCAAAAGCTCAGCATAGTCGATCCCCAGAGCAGAGGTCGCCAAGGGGAGGCTGGTGTGCTCCCGCCCTGTGCGGATGCACTCTCTCCCAGTGCGATGGTCCCTCTGCAGAGCAGATGTCTCACAGCAGAGCTGGTGACTGCAGAGTAGGTGACTGCAGAACTGCCCAGCTCTTGGGAGCAGGGAGCACACAAGCTGGCTGAGACCAAAGCGATATTATGCTTGATTGTACCTGCGTCTGGAGGTCCCAGTTGCCCTGTTGCTGGAGCAAAGATGGCTGGCTGAGTGCACTCTGCACTCTCTAGGTGCATATCACTCTGCAGGGCAGATGGCCAACAGCAGAGCAGAGTTGCCCCGCTCTTGGGCGCAGATGGAATCCCAACAGACTGTGTCCCAAGCAATGTTATATTGGGGAGTCCCTGGGTACCTGGGTGCTCAGTGCAGTCAATCCCGGAGCAGAGGTCGCCAAGCGCTAAGGAATATTTTAATTCCTACCAATTTATCTGTTTAAATTTTTTCAATTTTATCAGAGATATTTTCCATGTAAATCTTCAATTTTATCTGAAAATGTTTTTACCTCTACTTTCAATCAATTTAGGAATATTTTTATATCTACTATTTTATCTGTATAATTTTTCCATGAAATAGTCAATCTTAATGTGTTTTTCTATATATTTCTTCAATTTTATCAGAGATATTTTCCATGTATATTTACACAATGGAGTACTACTCAGCAATTAAAAACAATGAATTCATGAAATTCTTAGGCAAATAGGGAACAGGGTGAGGGAAGAGGGCTTATGGGACTTTCGGGGAGGGGGGAACTGGGAAATGGGAAATCATTTGGAATGTAAATAAAGAATATAGAAAATAAAATAAAATAAAAGACGGACATAAATAACTCCCTTTAAGAAATACAGGAGAACATGGCTCAAAGGGTAAAGGCCCTTAAAGAGGAAACACAAAAATCCCTTAAAGAAATACAGGAGAATATGGGTGAACAGGTAGAGGCCCTTAAAGAGGAAACACAAAAATCCCTTAAAGAAATACAGGAGAATATGGGTGAACAGGTAGAGGCCCTTAAAGAGGAAACACAAAAATCCCTTAAAGAATTATGGGAAAACACAAACAAACAAGTGAAGGAACTGAACAAAACCATCCAGGATCTAAAAAGGGAAGAAGAAACAATAAAGAAATCACAAAGTGAGACATCTCTGGAGATAGAAAATCTTGGAAAGTATTCAGGAGTCATAGATGCAAATAAACATCAACAACAGAATACAAGAGATAGAAGAAAGAATCTCAGGGGCTGAACATACCATAAAAAACAGTCAAAAAATGCAAAATGCAAAAAACTCCTGAGCCAAAACATCCAGGAAATCCAGGACACAATGAGAAGACCAAACCTAAGGATTATAGGTATAGAAGAGAGTGAAGATTTCCAACTTAAAGGGGCAGTAAATATCTTCAACAAAATCATAGAAGAAAAGTTCCCTAAGCTAAAGAAAGATATATCCATGAACACACAAGAAACCTACAGAACTCCAAACAGACTGGACCAGACCAGAAAGTCCTTCCAGCACATAATAATCAAAACACCAAATGTACTAAACAAAGAAAGAATATTAAAAGCAGTAAGGGAAAAAGTCAAGTAACCTATAAAGGCAGGCCTATCAGAATTACACCAGACTTCTCACCTGAGATGATGAAAGCTAGAGAATATCCTGGGCAGATCTCATACAGACCCTAAGAGAACACGCATGCCAGCCCAAACTTCTATACCCAGCAAAACTCTCAATTACTATAGAAGGATGAAACAAGATATTCCATGATAAAACCAAATGTATTCAATATCTTTCCACAAATCCAGCCCTACAAAGGACAATAGATGGGAAACCCCAACACGAGGAAGGAAACTACACCCTAGAAAAAACAAGAAAGTAATCTTTTTCCAACAAACCCAAAAGAAAGTAACCACACAAACATAAAAAGTACATCAAAAATAACAGGAAGCAACAATCACTATTCCTTAATATCTCTTAACATCAATGGACTCAATTCCCCTACACAAAACATAGTCTAACAGAAATATTTTTCATGTAAATCTTCAGTTTTATCAGAAAATATTTGTGATTCCTCTTTCAATCAATTTAGTAATGTTTTTATGTCTACCATTTTGTCTGTATTATTTTCCATGATGATCTTTAATTTTAACATTTTTCTATATATTTCTTCAATTTTATCAGAAATATTTTCTTTGTAGATCTTCAATTTTATCAGAAAATGTTTAAAATTCCACTTTCAAACAACTTTGACATATTTTTATGTCCACCATTTTATCTGTATAATTTTTCTATGAAATAGTCAATCTTAACGTGTTTTTCTATATATTTCTTCAATTTTATATGAGATATTTTCCATGTAAATCTTCAGTTTTATCAGAAAATGTTTATAATTTTGCTTTCAATCAACTTAGGAATATTTTTATTTCTGCCATTTTATCTGTATAATTTTCCATGAAGTAGTCAATTTTAATGTTTTTCTATATATTTCTTGAATTTTATCAGAAATATTTTCCTTGTAGATCTTCAGTTTTATCAGAAAATGTTTATAATTCCACTTGCAATCAACTTAGAGATATTTTTATGCCTACCATTTTATCTGTAATTTTCCATGATAATCTTCAATTTTAATGCTGTTTTATATTTTCCTACAATTTTATTAGAAATATTTCCCATGTAAATCTTCAATTCTATTATAAAATGTTTCTACTTCCTTTTTCAATTAATTTAGCAATATTTTTTATGTCTACCATTTTACGCTTTAATTTTCCATGAAAAATTGTCAATCTTAATGAGTTTT
This sequence comes from Tokudaia tokunoshimensis, assembly GCA_036184795.1. Classification (NCBI taxonomy): domain Eukaryota; kingdom Metazoa; phylum Chordata; class Mammalia; order Rodentia; family Muridae; genus Tokudaia; species Tokudaia tokunoshimensis. The sequence goes on along the minus strand of BTHU01000009.1, from coordinate 11,432,749 downwards.
TCTATATGTTTCTTCAATTTTGTAAGAAACATTTTCCATGTAAATCTTTAATTTATCATAAAATGTTTTTACTTCCTTTTTAATACAAAATAAAATAAAAAGAAACCTCAGGGCTCCTTGACTGTGACAGTATAAGCAAACATGTATACACTTTGAACAAGGATCCCGTTTTTCTGGTAAACCAGTTCAGGCAGCAGTAGAACATAAAGAGCTCTTTGTGCAGAAATGCACTCAGATCCATGTAGTGTACAGGATTAGCACATAAACCCAGAATCTTGGTTTTATATCAGATGACTATATCCTAGAGAAATCTTCAGCCTTAACCAGCAAGCAGAATGAGATCTCAGATCAAGACTGTCATTACACAGACATTTGCATTTACAAGTTCCAGTTTTCTGCCTGAACATTTAATGACAAGTCTTCTCTAGGTTTGTGCTCCAGCCACACACACACAGCTGCCTATGAGTTGTCCTCAAGCCTCCAACATTCTATTTTATGTTTAATAACTCTTAGAGGGGTGTGGAGAACAGGTACAGCTCAGTGATTAAAATGTTTAGCATGGAAGTGTGAGGGCCCAAGTTCAGATCCACAGAATATAGATGCAGGTGGTGAAACTCAGCTTGCCTTTTATTCTGACTTCTGAAGATAGAGATCCTAAGAATGAACTGACAGGGAAGAGGAGTCACATAAGTGAGCACAGAGTGTGATTGAGAGACTCAGCCTTAATGATTAAGGTCAAGAGCAATGGAGGATGAATCTAGGCATCAGCTTCAGCTCTCTTACATGTATACCTCTGTGCTCAGAAATATGCAAAGCATGCACACGTATGCGCAGCACAAGAAACACAGAGGCACTAACGTGAAAATGGAGAAGAAATGAACAAGGGATGATAAAAAACAAAATAAAATATCTAGGACTGAAGAATAAAAAGTCATCTTAATGAAAGTCATGGAGAAATTAGGGATACAAAGGATATACTTAAACATAATAAGGGCAATTTACAGCAAGCCCATAGCCAGCATTAATTTAAATGAAGAGAAACCCAAAGAGAAACCCACTAAAATCAGAAATAAAGTTGTCCACTCTCTCCATAACTTTTTAAATATAGGGCCTGAATTTTTATCTAGAGCAGTAAGACAGCTGAAAGCGAGCTACGGAATACAAATTAGAAAGGAAGAAGTCAAAGTATCCTTATTTGAATATGATGCGATAGTGTACATAAGTGACCCTAAAATTTCCATCAGGGAATTCCTACAGCTAGCAAACACTTTCAGCAAAGCAGATGGATGTATGATTAACATACAAAAATCAGTAGTCATCCTATGTAGAAATAACAAATGGTCTGAGAAAGAAATGAGGAAAACAAAACTTCACAGTAGCCTCAAATAATATAAAATATCTTGGGGTAACTCTAACTAAGCAGGTAAAAGACTTGCGTGATTAAAAAGTTCAAATCTGCTGGGCGGTGGTGGCGCACGCCTTTAATCCCAGCACTTGGGAGGCAGAGGCAGGAGGATTTCTGAGTTCGAGGCCAGCCTGGTCTACAGAGTGAGTTCCAGGACAGCCAAGGCTACACAGAGAAACCCTGTCTCGAAAAACCACAAAAAAAAAAAAAAGTTCAAATCTTTGAAGAAGGAAATTGGAGAAGATATCAGAAGCTGGAAAGTTTTTCCAAACTTACACTGAGGGAGATTAACATAGTAAAAATGGCCATCCTACCAAAAGCAATTTACAGATTCAATGCCATCCTCATCAAAATCCCAACACAACTCACAGACTTTAAAAGGACAATTCTCAACTTCATATGGAAATACAAAAATCCCACAAATAACTAAAACAATCCTGAACAATAAAAGAACTGCTGGAGGTCTCTTTCTTTTCAATTTCAAGTTGTACTACAGACCTATAGTAATAAAAATGGTGTATTGTGGGCTTGAAAACGGGTATGTTGATCAATGGAATTGAATTGAAGACCCAGACATAAATTCAAACACCCATAGACACCTGAATTTTTATTTAAAAAAAAAAAACACTAGAAAACATCTTCTTCAACAAATGGTACTGGACAAACTGGATGTCTGCATGTAGTAAAATGCAAACAGACTCATACTTATCATTCTGCACCAAGCCCAACTAAAAGTGGATCACAGGCCTCAACATAAAACCAGATACACAGAACCTAATAGAAGAGAAAGTGAGGAATAGCACTAAATGCGTTAACACATGAGAAGACTTTTTGATCAGAACATCATTAGCACAAGCATTAAGATCAATGTTTAACAAATAGGACTTTATGAAACTGAAAAGTTATGTAAGGCAAAGAACACCATCATTTTGACAAAGAAGCATTCTACAAAATGGGAAGGCATTTTTACCAACTCCCTATCATGTAGAGGAGTAATATTCAAAATATAAAAAGAACTCAAGAAACTAGATATCAAAAATTCAGATAATCCAATTTTAAAATGGGGTACATATATACAGAGAATGCTCAACAGAGGAAACTAAAGTGGCTGAGAAACACTCAAGGAAATATTCAACTTCCTTAGCCACCATGGAAATGTGAATTAAAACTACTTTGAAATTCCATCTTACATCTGTCAGAATAGCTAAGATCAATAAATCTAGTGACAATTCATGCTGATGAGAATATAGAACAAGAAGAACACTCCATTGCTGGTGGCAGTAGAAACTTGTACAGCTACTATGGAAATCAGTATGGCAGTTCCTCAGAAAAATACAAAATCATCTACCAGGAGATCCAGTTATACCACTCTTGGGCATATACCCAAAGGATGTATCATTCTACCACAAGGACACTTACACAACTATGTTCATTGCTGCTCTAGTCATAATAAACAAAAATTGGAAGCAATTTAGATGTTTCTCAACAGAAGAATGGATAAAGAAAATTTGGTACATTTACACGACTGGAGTGTTACTCAACAGTTAAAAAAAAAAGCACTTTGCAGGGAAATTAATGGACCTTTAAAGAAATTGTCCTGACCCAGACTCAAATAGATGAATATAGTGTGTCTTTGCTTATTTGTGGGTATTAATTGTTAAATAAGTGATAACCAATTTATAATTTGTAGAACCACAAATGTTAGGCATAGAGAAAGGAACTAAAAGGAAACACATGGATGTATCTGGAGGGGAAAATAGAATAGATTTTGTGGGTGGACTGGGGTGGGGCTTGGTAAGAATGGGAAGATCAGGTGGGGGGAATTGGGTTCCTGGTGGGAATGCAAAAATATATCTAGAATTGAGGGGCATTTGAGGAGTGGTAGGGAAACCTAGGGCAGTGGAGACTTCCTAAAATATATGAAGGCAATCTAAATTAAGTCTCCAAATAGTGAGAGATATGGAGCCCCAATTGGCCATCAGTTGTCACTAAATGAAGCTTCCAGAATAGAGACTGGGTTATATCCATTTGAGTTGTTGGCCAAAGGTGTCCTATGGAAATCCAAGAACAACCCAGGTTGTTGTCAAGACAATAGAAACTTCGCCCTATGTTCTAGCTGACCTTGGTACAGGAAGGTATTCTGCAAGCTATAAAAAGAAAAACATTAACAGCAGCCCAGCCACAAGCTCTTTGATCTAAAATTTATCCCAGCTGCAAAATATGCTAGTGCAATGGTGCCGAATATTGGACAATGGTGGCTTGTGGGAGGAGCAAACCAATATCTGATTTGACTTACAGTCCACTCCACAAGAAGGAACCCGTACCTGGCAATGTTGGGTGACCAAGAACCAGAGACTAGATAGCCCAGAAATCTAAGGTCTACTGATCTACTATAATAATAATAATAATAATGATAACAGTAACAATAATAACAATAAAATGACCCTTTATAATATTCTGCTATACTCACAAACTCATAGGGTGGTGCCTTATTCAGTCATCATCAGAAAGACTTCATCCTATAGCAGATGGCAGCAAATACAAGAGACCCACAGCCAAGCATTATGTAGAAAACGAGACCTTGGAACACACAATTCTAAATGAGATATCTCCAACAAATTCCTCCCTCCATAGTTTAGAGGAGACAAATGGAGTGTGGGAGAAGAGGATAGGGAGTCTCACAGGAGAACAAGGCCCCCTAAGTCAACTCACAGAGACTGAAGCAGCAAGTACAAGGTCTACACAGGTCTGCATCAGGTCCTCTGTGTATATATTATAACTTTCAGTTTAGTATCTTTATGGGACTTCTGCGTGTGTGTACAAATAGGTCTCTGATTCTTGTGCCTTCTTTGGTGGTTCTTTTCCTTCTGATGATATTCCTCACCAAACTTCAATGTGATGGGGTTTTTTTTTTTATCTTATATTTTATATTGCTAGGTTTGTTGTTATCTTTTAGAAGCCTGCTCTTTTCTAATGAGAGATAGAAATGGAATGTATACAGAGGGTAGAGGAGGTAGGAAGGAACTGGGAGGAATAGAGAAACTGAAAATCAATATTATTATGTTGATATATTGTATGAAAAAATCATCTATTTTTTAATTTAAAAGGGGGGAGGAGAAAAGTATTGCCATAAGTGTTGAATTAAAAATTGTCTCTGACCCTGCCATGAATAGAAGCTGTAGATGCCAGAAAGGGGAGTCTGGCATTTTCTTATCTCTTTTACCCTAGGGAGCACCCCTTTCCAGGACACCTTGCTGAGGACATGAAAAAACCCAGAAGCATGCCACATCAGGATGGGACTACACTGGCAAGGTCATTACCTACTTCCCTTCCTCCATCCAATAAAATCATATTAACCCCAATGCACGGAGGTTTCTTGGTGTTCCCCTGCCAGGGACCCCTCCTTCTGTAGAGAGATACTGGTCTCTCTGAAGACCCCTTCAATGAAAACGCTATTAAAAATGGGAAAAAAGAATGTCATACCGGTGATGCTAGTGGGGGGGAACAACAAAAAGTCCATAGGGATGTGTCCCTTATTCATGCTTTGTAAGAGACTTGGCCTCACATTTCACCAGAGCTTCCAGAGCTTCGTGTTTCTCAGCTTCCAGAGGCAATCCACAATTCTTAGCTCAGGATGACTTGGTCACATCACCTTACCTTGCTACTCTTTTATCGTGTCTCTATGCTGTCTCATCTTGGCCTTTACTCTCTTCCAAGGACTCTTGATATCATTCTGGACCTACCTCCATAAATCAGGATAACATCTCTTCCTCAAAAAGGGATCAACAAAGGCCCCTTTGCCATCAAAGCAACCTATCCACAGGTTTTAGAGTTTGGGATGTAGATTTTGGAGTCATTATTTAGCCCACCACAGCTCCATTTCAACACTCCAGTTTTAATGATTGGTTTTTTTTTTTAATTTCCATTCCAAATCACTTCCCCTTTCCCGTTTCCTCCCTCCCCGAAAGTCCCATAAGCCCCCTTCCCTCCCTCTTTTCTCCATTCAACCCCCTCTCGTTACTCTGTCCTGGTGTTCCCCTACATCCAGTCTTTCCAGGACCAAGGGTCTCTCCTTCCATCTTCTTAGAAATCTATTGATATGCGGATTGTGTCTAGGGTATTCCAAGATTCTGGGTCAATATTCCCTTATCAGTGACTGCATACCATGTGTGTTCTTTTGTGATTGGGTTACCTCACTAAGGATGATATTTTCAAGATCTGACCATTTGCCTAGGAATTTCGTGAATTCATTGTTTTTAATTGCAGAGTAGTATTCCATCGTGTAAATATACCACTTCTGAATCCATTCCTCTGTTGAGGGACATCTGGGTTCTTTCTAGCTTCTGGCTATTATAAATAAGGCTGCTATGAACATAGTGGAGCATGTGTCCTTATTGCATGCAGGTAAAGCCTCTGGGTATATGCCCAGGAGTGGTATAGCTGGATGAAAATTATCATGACTTTTGTATCTTTGTACTGAACTTGTTTCATTCTACTCTCCGAAATACCTCAGTCTACTAATTCATTCCTTGGCATTCTGCCCTTAGTTGAGTCTTTAATCATCTTTGCCTGGGATACAGCAGCAGTAAACTGTTCTGTTCTTCCTTCCCCAAAGGTTACTGGAGTAGATTTTCAAAAAAAGCAGCTCTATCTGTTCCTGCCCTATAGAAAATAAAGTGTATCCCTATGTTCTTTATAATGAATTATAAACCCACACATATTTGGCCTTGGCCACCTGAATACTCATTCATTTTCTACTGGTTCCCCAAATGAATTCTCAAATGCAGTGATATGAGCATCACGCCGCTTTCTCAGTGTGCTATGCACACCCGCTTCTCCTCCTGCTTTCTATCTGCCTGCAGGACCCATACCCTTTCTCCATCTGACCTACTTCCACGTGCCCCTCAAGACTCAGTCCATTCATACTTTATATCTTCTCTGATGCCTAACTTGACCACATTCTTATAGTCTATATTGCTGTCCTGCAAGAGTTCTGTGGAATGTTAAAAAAGAAAAAAAGAATAAAGAAAAGAAAGAAAACTCTGCAATGCCATGTATTATAAATTGTTCTTCTTGTCTCTCTGTGTCAGTTCCTAGTTATCCCTTTAGGTATTAGCAATATCTCCTATTTATATGTTGCCAGAAGCCTGGCACAAATTTATCCCCCAAATGAGCTTTGTGGTTTTTATTAAGGATAAACAAGCCATAATTTGTGTTGGTTTGTTACCCTTTTATTTAGCTGCTGATACCTTCACGTATGTAGTATATGTGTGGGGGGATGTGCACACACATGTGTGTGAAGGGCCAAGTGTACATGGGCAGAGGTGTAAGGAGGTAGTTGGTTATCCTTCTTCTCTCTCTGCTTTATTCCTTTGACACAGGGTCTCTTGCTAAATAAGAAATTTGTGTTTTGGCTTGGCTATCAGTCTGCAAGATCCAGCAATCTTTCTATTTCTACTTTACTAAATGCTAGGTTTGCAGGCCTATGGAAGAACTTTCCTGGATTATACATGGGTGGTGTATTTCAAACTCCTATTCTCATGCTTCGGCAGCAAGTGCTCCCAACCACTGAGCAATTTCTCCAGCCCTTACCATCTGTATTTTATTTAAAGCTCATCATATTTTTCCAGTGTACAGTTGAACTTTCAAACACTGGAAAAAGAAGCCAAGTCCTATGACTTTACTTCAATGATCTTTTGGTTTTTTACACTGCATAATGCTATCTCATAGGTGATCTATACTACTGTGTGACATGACCAGGATTGACATTGACTTATTCTTATTACCATGCCTTGGAGGAAATAGTAAAAATTTGTATTTGGATTTACTGATATAACTAAGATTTTCTGATGGCTTTTTATCCTTTTATTTAGCAGCTAATACCTTCACATATGTAATATATGTGTGGGGGGATGTTATACACATGTGTGTGAAGGATTTGTACACCTTAGGAGGAAGAAGACAGACAGCGACCTGCAGACTTCCAGACCACCCACAGAACAGACCTGCTCTCAAGCACATGACACAGGTGGGCCACTTGCCTCCCTAGCGTGCAGCAGGGATAGAGGAAGTTGCCCAGGGGCCCAGTCTGCAGTGTGTGGTGGTCAGATGGGAGATAAAGAAGTGGAGCAGCTTGAGTAGTATAAAGAGAGGTGGAACTGGAATCTCGAGGCAGAGGGAGGAGCCTGTTATGATTGCTCAACCCCTCCACCTGAGGCCATGGTGAAGTTCCAGCCCCAGCTGTCACTGAGGGACCATGTCGAAGTCCATGGCTATGCAGTGGCAGGGAGTGGTGTCGATGTAAAGTGGCTCATATTGCCACTTGAGAACATGGGGCAGCCACTGGGGAGCACATGGATGTCCAGGAGCTGTGCATAACTGGCTCTGCCCCTCACTGGATGTGGCATTCAGGAGAACTGGCTCTCTTCTCTCACCAACAGCAGCAGGCAACACTGTGGAGAGTAGGCCCCCTGCACCTTGCACATTGCCTAGGCAGTACAGTGGAGCTGGTCCTGTTGGCAGGGTGTGGGTGAATCAGCCCCAAGAATGTGAGTGTGAGAACTCACCCTGCCATGTGTCTGCTGTGGAGTGGCATGGGCAAAAAGGTGATCTTCCCCACAATGTTCTCGCTACCTCTAGCAGTTAGGAAAGCTGCTCACAAGGTAATGAGCTCAAATGGGCTAGCCCTGCCTCTCACTATGGGAGCAGGATCTACACCTCGTCTAGACAGCACAGCACATCTAACCCTGATTGGGGGTGGGGGAACAAGTGAGTCCACCCCAAGGACGAGAGCTCAAGAGAACTGACCCCGCCATTAGTACCATGAAGTGGTATGAATATGGGAGGGATGCCCTTCCCCCGTTCCCCCTTACCACCTGCAGCAATCAAGACACCTGTATACAGGGTCATGAAAGCAGGAGAGCAGGCCCTGCCCCTCACCAGCTGAGCACTTGGAAGAGCAGGCCCTGCCCCTTGCCTGGGCAGCAGAATAGTGCTAGTTCTGGCCAAGGGGAAATGTATCCCCAAGACAGAGCAAGAGAAAAGTGTCCCTGACACTCATCTGTCATTAGGTGGTGTGGGTGCTGGAGTGGCACCCTCCCCCTTGTTCCTCACCACCTGTGACAAAACCGACCCTAGAATTATGAGAGTGGGTGAGTTGCCCGTGGCCCTAATTGGCTTCAGCACTCAAGAGAGAAAGGGCCCTGAACCTCCTGAGCAGCAAAGTTATGTTGGTCCTAGTGAAGGGAGCACAGGTAAACTGGTTCTAAGGAAGAGAGTGTGGAAGAACTGAGGGAGGAAGAGCTCCTCTGCCACTTGAGGCAGTTTTGAGAGCTGTCTCTGGGATCATGATAGTGGGAGAGCTCTCACTGCCCCCTCACTGGCTATTGCACTTGAAAGAGAGGGCCCTGCGCCTTGCCTGACAACGCAGTATAATTGGTCCTAATGTCAAAGGCACAGGTGAGCCAGCCCTGAGGGCTGAGGGGAGGAGGAGCTGACCCAGGCCCCCAGAGCTGTGGCATTTAAGAGAGCTGGCTTGCAGTCTGACTGGGCAGCACAGTGAAGGAGGAGTCCTAGTAAGCTGGCCCTGAGGGCATCCTACAGATGGCAGCACTGGGTGGCCCAGCACAAGCAGCCCTGAAAAGCTCACCCTGGTAGTACAAGTAGGGAAGAGTCAGTGGGCTGATCAGTTCAGCTACTACCCAAACCCAGATTCATGGCTCTGAACTGGCCCAACCCAAATTCTATGTCATCTGTGAATGGTTGGGACCTTGAAAAGGTCAGTCCTGCTAATCCTAACCTGTATGATCTTCTTGATCCAGGTCCCCATGAAGATTCAATATTGAGGGTGTCACAGAAGCCAGAGATCTCGAACCAGACTAATTACTCATTGCAATGATCATTTGCAAGTAAAGATGTGGACAGAGGGAGACACTGACACTACAGCTTCCATGATGAGATGGACTCTACCTTTGTTGTTATGGTGGCGGTGGTTTGTTTGCTTATGTGCTTTACTCTAGGGTGAGATGAGGCTGCAATGGCGAAAGGTGGATAAGAGGGGAATGGGAGATGAGTGAACTGGGGTGCATGATGGGAAATTCATAAAGAATAAAAAGTTTTTAAAAAAGAGAAAATATAAAGTAGCACTTATAAAGAATGTGAGCAAACATGGGGGAGGGGGTCACACCCATTTATTCTTCCCTTGGGCATTAAAACCATAAGAATTTTCACAAAAAATAACTTTTAAAATATACAGTTACCCTCTTATTGACCCCTTAAGCCAGCTCCTTACTACTGCAGGGCATTTTAAATTGTTCTAAATTTGGAGACTGTAGGTACATTTTTTCCTCTGCACGCAGGCACAACTCCCATTAATGTTCATGGGGATCATATCTACCTACATCAAAGTGAAAATAGGCTCATGCATGTTTAAATCATGATTAAAATCTATTTATGATAAAATAAAAAACAAGAACTAAAATCCAAAGGAAACTGTGTGGAAAACCATGTTGTGTTTAATTAAAAGAGTTCACATCTGGGGATGGCTAAACTGCTTTAGCCGCCCCGGCATTGTTTCCAATAGGTACTCTATCTCCGGTTATTTACTGCAAAGCACCCACTTTATAAAAGGAAATGTGTGTGACTTAGAGCTGTCTCGCAAAATGATGCTTAGCCCTGTGCTTCTTGATTCTGTTATAAACAGAGTAGAAAAGCCACTGCTTGGATTCACAGTAAGTTACCTGTGAGTAGAATTTGATCTTACCTATTTATTGCCATATTTTAAAATTATGTCATAAACAGTTGAAAATTTTGCATCTAGAAGACTGCTTACATCTATGCCCATGAAAATTGAGTAATGGAATTCCAAATGGTCCAATTTTTCTTATAAAGGCATGTGTGTAGTGCCTACCCTCTCTAAGAACATCACTAGGAGGCAAATACAAACTTTACATACATATTTCTATGATCCTTTGAAATGTTTGCTTTGAAATACAGATATATCATAAATGCAAATAAATACACTAATTCACCCATGCATTTAATGAGATGAAGTCAACTCTACAGCCCACAGCAGTAAGTGCAATACTACAATTCATTTCCATTTCACAAGTAAACATCGTGCACTTCTCAGATAAAATGAGAGAAAATATGTATCTAGGTGATTTTCAAACACAGTTTAAAGTAAATAGGTCTTAACAGAAATACAGTTGTCCCTTCATATACACAGAGGATTGGTTCCAAGACCCCCTGATGATACCAAAATCCACAGATGTTCGAGTCCCTTCTATAAAATGCTGCAATGCTTGCATGTATCTTATAACCATCCTCCCATATATTCTAAATCCATCTGTAGATTGCTTTTGATACCTAAAACACTGTCAATACATTGTTCAGGAAATATATCCATATACATTCTATACAGACGTAGCCAATTGCATGGAACATAATGCAACAGAATGACGCTCTGTTCCTATTAACAACCTGTGCTCTGAAGCATCAGGAAGCTATAGCAGGGTATGCCTGCACAACACACATGGCAGCGGTACTCAGCTCATATAAAATTCAAGTTTGATATTTAGAACTTCAAGAAATTTTTATACATATCTCCTTCCACAGTTGGTTGAATCAGATGATCTGGAACACCAGGATTTACAGAAGGCCAACTGCATGCGATTTCTGTAGGAAAGACTAGGAAAGGAACTGTCCTTGATCTTTATCTAAAACAATAGTGCATGAAAGAAAATTTCTGTGAAGAGAATGCAGAAAATGCGGCTTCCAAAAGCACCCAAGACACACCTAGGAATATTTTTCTTTAACACATGAAACCAACAGGTATGTAAGATAATCTCCATAATATTTTTTCTTTTTTATTGAAAAAGAAAGCAAAAATATTTTATGATAAAATTGAAGATTTACATGGAAAATATTTCTGACAACATTGAAAAAATATAAAGAAAGACACATTAAAGTAGAAAATTTTCCATCTTCTGAGGTCTTCTTCAATTTCTTTAGTCAGAGACTTGAAGTTCTTGTCATACAGATCTTTCACTTATTTGGTTAGAGTCACACGAAGATATAATATGCCATGCTCATGGATTGGCAGGATTAATATAGTAAAAATGACCATCTTGCCAAAAGCAATATACAGATTCAATGCAAACCCCATCAAAATCCCAACTCAATTCTTCATAGAGTTAGAAAGAGCAATTCAAAAATTCATCTGGAATAACAGAAAACCCAGGATAGCTAAAACTATTCTCAAGAGTAAAAGAATTTCTGGAGGAATCAGTATCCTGGACCTCAGGCTGTACTACAGAGCAATAGTGTTAAAAACCGCATGGTATTGATACAGTGACAGGCATCTAGATCAATGGAACAGAAATGAAGACCCAGAAATGAATCCACACTGCTATGGTCACTTGATCTTTGACAAAGGAGCTAAAACCATCCAGTGGAAAAAAGATAGCCTTTTCAACAAATGGTGCTGGCTCAACTGGAGGTCAATATGCAGAAAAATGCAAATTGACCCATTCTTATCTCCTTGCACTAAGCTCAATTCCAAGTGGATCAAGGACCTCCACATAAAACCAGACACACTGAAACTAATAGAAAAGAAACTAGGGAAGAATCTTGAACATATGGGCACAGGGGAGAATTTCCTGAATAGAATTCCAAAAGCTTATGTTCTAAGATCAAGAATTGACAAATGGGACCTCATAAAATTACAAAGTTTTTGCAAGGCAAAAGACACTGTCAAAATGACAAAGCGGCAACCAACTAACTGGGAAATGATCTTTACCAACCCTACATCCTACAGAGGGCTAATATCCAATATATACGAAGAACTCAAGAAGTTAAATTCCAGAGAGGCAAGTAACCCTATTAAAAAATGGGGTACAGAGCTAAACAAAGACTTCTCACCTGAAGAATATCTAATGACTGAGAAGCACCTAAAGAGATGTTCATCATCCTTAGTCCTTAGGGAAATGCAAACCAAAACAACCCTGAGATTTCCATCTCACACCAGTCAGAATGGCTAAGATCAAAAACACAGGAGACAGCAGTTGTTGGCAAGGATGTGGAGAAAGAGGAACACTCCTCCACTGCTGGTGGAATTGCAAGCTGGTACAACCACTCTGGAAAGCAGTCTGGCTGTTCCTCAGAAAACTGGGCATGACACTCCCGGAGGATCTGGCTATACCACTCCTGGGTATATACCCAGAGGCTTTACCTGCATGCAATAAGGACACATGCTCCACTATGTTCATAGCAGCCTTATTTATAATAGCCAAAAGCTGGAAAGAACTCAGATGTCCCTCAACGGAGGAATGGATTCAGAAGATGTGGTATATTTACACAATGGAATACTACTCTGCAATTAAAAACAATGAATTCACGAAATTCCTAGGCAAATGGTCAGAACTTGAAAATATCATCCTTAGTGAGGTAACCCAATCACAAAAGAACACACATGGTATGCAGTCACTGATAATGGGATATTAACCCAAAATCTTGGAATACCCTAGACACAATTCGCATATCAATAGATTTCCAAGAAGATGGAAGGAGAGACCCCTAGTCTTGGAAAGACTGGATGTAGGGAAATGCCAGTACAGAGAAGTGAGAGGGGGTTGAATGGGAAAAAGAGGGAGGGAAGGGGGCTTATGGGACTTTCAGGGAGGGAGGAAATGGAGAAGGGGAAATGATTTTGAACGTAAATAAAAAAAAACTTAGAAAATAAAATTTAAAAAAAAGTTGACAATTTTCATTGAAAATTAAAGAGTAAAATGGTAGACATAAAGAACATTGATAAATTAATTGAAAAAGGAAGCAGAAATATTTTATGATATATTTTTTAAGCAAAACCTTATTTATTAAAATATTCTTCAGCCCTGCACTAAGAATTACCTAAATACTATATACTTAACAGTAAGCACTATTTGAAAGCCAAATAGTACTGCAAAACAGCAGGGCCACAGACAGCACTGTATTGCATGCTTTTTTTTAATATTCTAAGGTTTTTTTTTTATTTACATTCCAAGATTCTGGGTTAATATCCCCTTATCAGTGACTGCATACCATGTGTGTTCTTTTGTGATTGGGTTACCTCATTAAGGATGATATTTTCAAGTTCTGACCATTTGCATAGGAATTTCGTGAATTCATTGTTTTTAATTGCAGAGTAGTATTCTATTGTGTAGATACACCACATCTTCTGAATCCATTCCTCCGTTGAGGGACATCTGGATTCTTACCAGCTTCTGGCTATTATAAATAAGGCTGCTATGAACATAGTGGATATTCCAAATGATTTCCCCTTTCCCATTTCCTCCCTCCCCGAAAGTTCCATAAGCCCCCTTCCCTCCCTCTATTCCCCATTCAACCCCCTCTCACTTCTCTGTCCTGGCATTCTGCTGTATCCAGGCTTTCCAGGACCAGGGGTCTCTCCATCCATCTTCTTGGAAATATATTGATATGTGAATTGTATCTTGGGTATTCCGAGACTCTGTGTTAATATCCCCTTATCAGTTACTATATACCATATGTGTTCATTTGTGATTGGGTTACCTCACTGAGGATGATATTCTCAAGTTCTGACCATTTGCCTAGGAATTTCGTGAATTAATTTTTTTTAATTGCAGAATAGTATTCCATTGAGTCAATATGCCACATCTTCTGAATCCATTCCTCCGTTGAGGGACATCTCGGTTTTTTCCAGCTTCTGGCTATTATAAATAAAGCTGCTATGAACAGAGTGGAGCATGTGTCCTTTTTCCAGGCAGGTAAAGCCTCTGGGTATATGCCCAGGAGTGGTATAGCCGGATCCTCTGGGAGTGTCATGCCCAGTTTTCTGAGGAACAGCCAGACTGCTTTCCAGAGTGGTTGTACCAGCTTGCTATTCCACCAGCAGTGGAGGAGTGTTCCTCTTTCTCCACATCCTTGCCAACAACTGCTGTCTCCTGTGTGTCTGATCTTAGCCAGTCTGAGAGGTGTGAGAAGGAATCTCAGGGTTGTTTTGATTTGCATTTCCCTAAGGACTAAGGATGATGAACATCTCTTTAGGTGCTTCTCAGTCATTAGATATTCTTCAGGTGAGAACTCTTTGTTTAGCTCTGTACCCCATTTTTTAATAGGGTTACTTGCCTCTCTGGAATTTAACTTCTTGAGTTCTTCGTATATATTGGATATTAGCCCTCTGTAGGATGTAGGGTTGGTAAAGATCATTTCCCAGTTAGTTGGTTGCCGCTTTGTCTTTTTGACAGTGTCTTTTGCCTTGCAAAAACTTTGTAATTTTATGAGGTCCCATTTGTCAATTCTTGATCTTAGAGCATAAGCTATTGGAGTTCTATTCAAGAAATTCTCCCCTGGGCCCATATGTTCAAGGTTCTTCCCTAGTTTCTTTTCTATTAGTTTCAGTGTGTCTGGTTTTATGTGGAAGTCCTTGATCCACTTAGAATTGAGCTTGCTTAGTGCAAGGAGATAAGAATGGATCAATTTGCATTCTTCTGCATGTTGACCTCCAGTTGAGCCAGCACCATTTGTTGAAAAGGCTATCTTTTTTCCACTGGATAGTTTTAGCTCCTTTGTCAAAGATCAAGTGACCATAGGAGTGTGGATTCATTTCTGGGTCTTCAATTCTGTCCCAATGATCTACCTGCCTGTCACTTTACCAATATCATGCGGTTTTTAACACTATTGCTCTGTAGTACAGCTTGAGGTCCGGGATACTGATTCCCCCAGAAGTTCTTTTACTCTTGAGAATAGTTTTAGCTATCCTGGGTTTTCTGTTATTCCAGATGAATTTCTGAATTGCTCTTTCTAACTCTATAAGGAATTGAGTTGGAATTTTGATGGGGATTGCATTAAATCTGTATATTGCTTTTGGCAAGATGGTCATTTTGACTATATTAATCCTGTCAATCTATCAGCATGGCAGATTTTTCCATCTTCTGAGGTCTTCTTCAATTTCTTTCTTCAGAGACTTGAAGTTCTTGTCATACAGATCTTTCACTTGTTTGGTTAGAGTCACACCAAGATATTTTATATGGTTTGTGGCTATCGTGAAGGGTATCATTTCTCTTACTTCTTTCTCAGCCTGCTTATCCTTTGAGTATAGGAAGACTACTGACTTGCTTGCGTTGATTTTATATCCGACCACTTTGCTGAAGTTGTTTATTAGCTGTAGGAGTTCTCTGGTGGAGTTCTTTGGGTTGCTTAAGTATATTATCATATCGTCTGCAAATAGTGATAGTTTGACTTCTTCCTTTCCAATTTGTATCCCTTTGACATCTTTTTGTTGTCTAATTTGCTCTAGCTAGAACTTCAAGTACTATATATATTTTCTTTGACTGTTTAGTCGATGCTTTCTATGGTATCTTCAGCATCTGAGATTCTTTCTTCCATATCTTGTATTCTATTGTTGATGTTTGCATCTATGACTCCTGATTTCTTCCCAAGGTTTTCTATCTCCAAAATTGTCTCCCTTTGTGATTTCTTAGTTGTTTCTACTTCCTTTTTTAAGTCCTGGATGGATTTGCACAAATCCTTCACTTGTTTGTTTGTATTTTCCTGTATTTCTTTAATTTTTTTTTTTTTGCATTTCCTCTTTCAGGATTTCTGCCTGTTGACCCAATTCTCCTGTATTTCTCTTAGCAATTTTTGTGTTTTCTTTTCATGGGCTTCCATCTGTTGATCCATATTCTCCTGCATTTCTTTAAGCAATTCTTGTGTTTCCTTTGTAAGGGCATCTACCCGTTGATTCATTTCTTTAAGCAATTTTTTGTGCTGCCTCCCTATTGACCTTCATCAGCTGACCCATATTCTCCTGCATTTGTCTAAGCGATTTTTGGTTTTTCTTTGTAAGGGCATCTACCCATTGATTCATGTTCTCCTGTATTTCTTTATGAGATTTATTTGTGTCATTCTTGAAATCCTCTAATAGCATCATGAGAAGTGATTTTAAATCCAGATCTTTCCTTTCGGGTGTGATGGGGTATCCAGGACTTGCTGCTGTTTGAGAGTTGGGTTCGGATGGTGCCATATTGCCTTGATTTCTTTTTTTTTTTTTTTTTTTTTTTTTTTGGAGAAAGGAAAGTGATGGAGGATATTTATTTAAATTAGAAGAAAGTTTTAGGTTTTGAAAACAACTCCTCAAGGACAAAAGGGAAATTAACATATCGTCATGTGAAAAATAGCTAAAAAAGTACTTATTTCCAATCTTCTGAATTACACAAAATATTGCTCTTTTTCACTTCCCCTTTCCCGTTTCCTCCCTCCCCGAAAGTCCCATAAGCCCCCTTCCCTCCCTCTTTTCTCCGTTCAACCCCCTCTCATTACTCTGTCCTGGCGTTCCCCTACATCCAGTCTTTCCAGGACCAGGGGTCTCTCCTTCCATCTTTTTAGAAATCTATTGATATGCTGATTGTGTCTAGGGTATTCTGAGATTCTGGGTCAATATCCCCTTATCAGTGACTTCATACCATGTGTGATCTTTTGTGATTGGGTTACCTCACTAAGGATGATATTTTCAAGTTCTGACCATTTGCCTAGGAATTTCGTGAATTCATTGTTTTTAATTGCAGAGTAGTATTCCATTGTGTAAATATACCACATCTTCTGAATCCATTCCTCCGTTGAGGGACATCTGGGTTCTTTCCAGCTTCTGGCTATTATAAATAAGGCTGCTATGAATATAGTGGAGCATGTGTCCTTATTGCATGCAGGTAAAGTCTCTGGGTATATGCCCAGGAGTGGTATAGCCGGATCCTCCGGAAGTGTCATGCCCAGTTTTCTGAGGAGCCGCCAGACTGCTTTCCAGAGTGGTTGTACCAGCCTGCAATTCCACCAGCAGTGGAGGAGTGTTCCTCTTTCTCCACATCCTCGCCAACAACTGCTGTCTCCTGTGTTTTTGATCTTAGCCATCCTGACTGGTGTGAGATGGAATCTCAGGGTTGTTTTGATTTGCATTTCCCTAATGACTAAGGATGATGAACATCTCTTTAGGTGCTTCTCAGCCATTAGATATTCTTCAGGTGAGAACTCTTTGTGGAGCTCTGTACCCCATTTTTTAATAGGGTTACTTGCCTCTCTGGAGTTTAACTTCTTGAGTTCTTTGTATATCTTGGATATTAGCCCTCTGTCGGATGTAAGGTTGGTAAAGATCATTTCCCAGTTAGTTGGTTGCCGCTTTGTCTTTTTGACGGTGTCTTTTGCCTTGCAAAAACTTTGTAATTTAATGAGGTCCCATTTGTCTATTCTTGATCTTAGAGTATAAGCTATTGGAGTTCTGTTCAGGAAATTCTCCCCTGTGCCCATATGTTCAAGGTTCTTCCCTAGTTTCCCTTCTATTAGTTTCAGTGTGTCTGGTTTTATGTGGAGATCTTTGATCCACTTAGAATTGAGCTTAGTGCAAGGAGATAAGGATGGGTCAATTTGCATTCTTCTGCATGTTGACCTCCAGCTGAGCCAGCACCATTTGTTGAAAAGGCTATCTTTTTTCCACTGGATGGTTTTAGCTCCTTTGTCAAAGATCAAGTGACCATAGGAGTGTGGATTCATTTCTGGGTCTTCAATTCTGTTCCATTGATCTACATGTCTGTTACTGTACCAATACCATGCAGTTTTTAACACTATTGCTCTGTAGTACAGCTTGAGGTCCGGGATACTGATTCCCCCAGAGGTTCTTTTACTCTTGAGAATAGTTTTAGCTATTCTGGGTTTTCTGTTATTCCAGATGAATTTTTGAATTGCTCTTTCTAACTCTATGAAGAATTGAGTTGGGATTTTGATGGGGATTGCATTGAATCTGTGTATTACTTTTGGTAAGATGCTCATTTTTACTATATTAATCCTGCCAATCCATGAGCATGGCAGATTTTTCCATCTTCCGAGGTCTTCTTCAATTTCTTTCTTCAGAGACTTGAAGTTCTTGTCATACAGATCTTTCACTTGTTTGGTTAGCGTCACGCCAAGATACTTAATATGGTTTGTGGCTATCGTAAAGGGTATTATTTCTCTTACTTCTTTCTCAGCCTGCTTATCCTTTGAGTATAGGAAGGCTTCTGACTTGCTTGAGTTGATTTTATATCCATTGCCTTGATTTCTATTAGTAACGTTCCTACATTTGCCTTTTGCCATCTGGTTACCTCTGGTGTTAGTTGGTCCTGCTGTCACTGGCTGTTGGTTGGACCTCCTGTGAGTCTGCAAGGCTATTTCTGACACGCCCCCCCGCCCCCCCCCCGGATTACTGAGATTCCCCTGGCACTGATTGCTGGGGCCTACCCTGCCCCTGAGTGATTTTGGAGCCCTGATGTGCCTTGCCCTAAGTGGTGTTGTATTGGGGAATCCCTGCACATCGAAAAGCTCAGCAGAGTGAATCCCCAGAGCAGAGGTTGCCAAGGGGAGGCTGTTGTGCTCCAGCCCTGTGAGGGTGCACTCTCTCCCAGGGTTGTGGTGGGTCCCTCTGCAGGGCAGATGTTCCACAGCAGAACTGCCCAGCTCTTGGGAGCAGGGAGCACACAAGCTGGCTGAGACCCAAGCGATATTATGCTTGATTGTCCATGCTTCTGGAGGTCCCAGTTGCCCTGTCGCTGGAGCAAAGATGGTGGAGTGAGTGCACTCTGCACTCTCTCGGTGCACATCACCTGCAGGGCAGGTGGCCCACAGCAGAGCTGGTGCCCAGTCGACTGCAGAGCTGCCCCGCAGATGGAAGCCCTTTCTCCTTCCCTCCCTCCCACCCTCTCTCCCTTCTTCCATCCTTTCTTTCTTTCTTTCTTTCTTTCTTTCTTTCTTTCTTTCTTTCTTTCTTTCTTTCTTTCTGTGTGGTTTTCCCTTTTGTTTATTTGTTTTGCTTTTATTTTATATTTTATTTTATTCTTTTTCAGATGCCTCTTTATTTTCTAGTGAGAGAAAGGATGAAATGGTGTGATAGAAAGAATTGGCTGTGTTCCAAGCGATGTTATACTGGGGAGTCCCTGGGTACCTGGATGCTCAGTGCAGTCAATCCCCGAAGCAGAGGTCGCCAAGGGGAGGCTGGTGTGCTCCCTCGCTGTTATGATATATTTTTAATATTCTATTTTTAGCATACTTCCTTACTAGTCCCTAAACACATTTAAGTATGACAGAATTGGGCTATTAAAAATCCTGAAGATCTTCACCATTCCTAATTCTTTTGGATCTCTGCCTTGCTTTCTCCTCTGAAGCAGTTGCACTGTGCATCCCCAAATGTTCCTACCTTCCCACATTTTCTCCAGACAATGAAGTAAGTGGCCACATAAAGGCAACTGTTTGTAGACATCTAAATAGATTTTTAATAGAACATATTACGATTCTAGTTTTCTCATTCCCAACTTCTCCCAGAGCATCCCTACCCAGCCAATTCTTTCTTTTTTTAAAATATTTATTTCTTTATTATATGTAAGTACATTGTAGCTGTTTTCAGGTACCAGAAGAGGGTGTCAGATCTCTTTAGGGATCCTTGTGAGCCACCAAGTGGGTGCTGGTATTTGAACTCGTGACCTTTGGAAGAGCAGTCAGTGCTCTTACCTGCTGATCCATCTCACCAGCCCCCAGCCAATTCTTTCTATCACACCATTTCTTCCTCTGTCTCACTAGAAAATAAAGAGGCATCTGGAAAAGAATAAAATAAAATATAAAATAAAAGCAAAGCAAACAAACAAAAGGGAAAACCACAGAGAAAGAAAGAAAGAAAGAAAGAAAGAAAGAAAGAAAGAAAGAAAGAAAGAAAGGAGGGAGGGTTGAAGGGAGGGAGGGAGAAAGGTAGGAAGGGAGGAAGGAAGGAAGGGAGAGAGGGAGGGAGGGACAGAGGGAGGAATGGAAGGAAGGAAGGAAGGAAAGAAGGGAGGAAGGGAGGAAGGAAAGAAGGAAGGAAGGAAGAGTCAAAGAAAAATATAAGAAAAACATACAGACACACATTCAGACCACCTACAGACCACAGCTCTGCTGTGGGTTACCCCCCTGCAGGGTGACCTGTGCCGCCGAGAGACTGCAGAATGCACTCCTCCATCTTTGTTCCAGTGTCCAGGTAGTTGGGACAGCCAGGCTCTGAGACAGACAGGCATATTGCTTCAGTCTCAGGCAGCTTGGGTGTAAACTGCTCCAAGAGCTGGGAAGATCTGCAGTAACCAGCATGCCAGCTCTGCTGTGGGACTTCTGCCTTGCAGAGGGATTCCCCCCCCCCCCCCCGCACTGGGCAGAAGCCTACCAGCTTCCCTTTGGCGACCTCTGCTCTGGGATCTACCGCACTGAGGAAACAGGTACCAGGTTCTCCCCAATATAACATCGCTTGGGACATGGCCTGTTGGGGGTTACATCTGCTCCCAAGAACGGGACAGCACTGAGGGCGACAGCTCTGCTGTGGGCCATCCCCCCTGCAGGGTGAACTGCTCTGCCAAGAGAGTGCAGAGTGTACTCCGCCATCCTTGCTCCAGTGTCCAGGTAGTTGGGACAGCCAGGCTCGGAAACAGTAAGGCATAATATTGCTTCAGTCTCAGGCAGCTTGTGTGTAACCTGCTCCAAGAGCTGAGCAGGTCTGCAGTAATCGACGTGCCAGCACTGCTGTGGGACTTCTGCCCTGCAGAGGAACGCCCCCTCGCCCCCCCACCCCGGAGAGATCACACACCCATGCACAGGGCAGGAGCCTACCAGCCTCCCTTTGGTGACATCTGCTCCGGGAATCCACTAAGCTGAGCCTTTGGATGTGCAGGAACTCCCCAATAAAACATCATATGGGGCAAGGCACATCAGGGCTCCAAAGTCACTCAGGAGCAGGGCAGGCCCCAGAAATTGGTGCCAGGGGAATCCTGGTAATCCAGGGGGGCCAGAAATAGATTTGCAGTCTCACAGGAGGTCCAAACAACACCCAGTGACAGCAGGACCAATTAACACCAGAGGTAACCAGATGGCAAAAGGCAAACATAGGAAAGTTATTACCAGAAATCAAAGTAATATGGCACCATCCGAACCCAACTCTCCAACAGCAGCAAGTCCTGGATACCCCACCATTCCCGAAAGACAAGACCTCGATTTAAAATCACTTCTCATGATGCTATTAGAGGATCACAAGAAGGACACAAATAAATCTAATAAAGAATTACAGGAGACCATGAATCAAGGGTTAGAAGCCCTTACAAAGGAAACACAAAAATCGCTTAGAGAAATGCAAGAGAACATGGATAAAAAGATGGAGGCCCACATGGAGACAACACAAAAATCGCTTAAAGAAATGAATCAACGGTTAGATGCACTTTCAAATGACTCACAAAAATTGCATAAGGAAATGCAGAAGAATATGTGTCAACAGATGGATGCCCATAGGGAGGCAACACAAAAATTGCTTAAAGAAATGAATCAACGGATAGATGCCCTTACAAAGGAAACACGAGAACTGCTTAAAGAAATGCAGGAGGCGATGGATCAACAGATGGAAGCCCATGAGGAAGAAACAAAAAAATGGCTTAGAGATATACAGGAGAACTTGGGTCAACAGACAGAAATCATGAAAGAGGAAATGCAAAAATACCTTAAAGAAATACAGGAAAATACAAATAAACAAGTGAAGGATCTCAGCAAATCCATCCAGTCTTAAAAAGGAAGTAGAAACAACTAAGAAATCACAGAGGGAGACAACTTTGGAGATAGAAAACCTAGGGAAGAAATCAGGAGTCATAGATACAAATATCAACAGTAGAATACAAGAGATGGAAGAAAGAATCTCAGATGCTGAAGATACCATAGAAAGAATCAACTCAACAGTCAAAGAAAATGCAAAATGCAAAAAACATGTAACCCAAAACATCCAGGAAATCCAGGACACAATGAGAAGACCAAATCTAAGGATTATAGGTATAGATGAGAGGGAAGATTTGCAACTTAAAGGGCCAGTAAACATCTTCAACAAAATTATGGAGGAAAACTTCCCTAACCTAAAGAGAGAGATGCCAATGAATGTACAAGAAGCCTACATAACTCCAAACAGACTGGACCAGAACACAAATACCTCCTTTCACATAATAATCAAAACATCAAATGTATTAAACAAAGAAAGAATATTAAAAGCAGTAAGAGAAAAGGGCCAAGTAACATACAAAGGAAGACCTATCCGAATCACATGAGACTTCTCTCCAGAGACTATGAAAGCCAGAAGACCCTGGACAGATATCATCCAGAAGCTAAAAGAGCAAAATGCCAGCCTAGACTACTCTACCCAACAAAACTCTCCATTACCATAGATGGAGAGACCAAGATATTCCATGATAAAACCAAATTTTCACAATATCTTTCCACAAACCCAGCCCTGCAAAGGATAATAGGTGGAAACCGCCAATACAGGGAGAGAAACAACACCCTGGAAAAAAAGAGATAGTAACCTTCTTGCATCAAACCCAAAGTAGATAACCACTCAAACATAAAGATATCGTCAAGAAGGGCAGGTGGCAATAATCACTATTCCTTAATCTCTCTTAATATCAATGGTCTCAATTCCCCAATAAAAAGAAATAGACTAACAGACTGGATATGTAAACAGGACCCAGCATTTTGCTGCATGCAGGAAATGCGCCTCAGTGTCAAAGACAAACACTACCTCAGAGTAAAAGGCTGGAAAACAATTTTACAAGCAAATGGTCCCAGGAAACGAGCCGGAGTAGCCATCCTAATATCAGATAAAATTGACTTTCAGCCTAAAGTCATCAAAAAAGACACAGAAGGACACTACATACTGATCAAAGGAAAAATCCTCCAAGAAGAACTCTCAATTCTGAATATCTATGCTCCAAATGCAAGGGCACCCTCATTCATAAAACAAACTTTACTAAAGCTCAAAGCACACATCGCACCGCACACAATAACAGTGCATGACTTCAACACCCCGCTCTCTGAAATGGATCGTTCAGGAAAGCAGAAACTAAACAGGGTCACAGTGAATCTAATTGAAGCCTTGGACCAAATGGAACTAACAGATATATATAGAACATTTCATCCTAGAGCTAAAGAATACACCTTCTTCTCAGCACCACATGGTACTTTCTCCAAAATCGACCATATAATGTGGTCACAAATCAGACCTCAACAGATATAGGAAGAGCGAACTAATCCCATGCTTCCTATCAGATCACTATGGAATAAGGGTGGTCTTCAATGGCAACAAAAACAACAGAAATCCCACATACACATGGAGGCTGAACAATGCTCTACTCAATGATAACTTGGTCAAGGTGGAAATAAAGACAGAAATCAAAAACTTTTTGAAAGTTAATGAAAATGAAGGCACAACATGCCCTAATT
Source organism: Tokudaia tokunoshimensis (assembly GCA_036184795.1). Lineage (NCBI taxonomy): Eukaryota > Metazoa > Chordata > Mammalia > Rodentia > Muridae > Tokudaia > Tokudaia tokunoshimensis. The sequence goes on along the minus strand of BTHU01000009.1, from coordinate 11,409,042 downwards.
TATGGGACACAATGAAAGCAGTGCTAAGAGGAAAATTCATAGCCCTGAGTGCCGCCAAAAAGAAACGGGAGACAGCATACACTAAGAGCTTAATGGCACACCTGAAAGCCCTGGAACAAAAAGAAGCAAATACACCAAAGAGGAGTAGAAGGCAAGAAATCATCAAACTCAGGACTGAAATCAAACAAGTAGAAACAAATAAAACCATACAAAGAATCAACAAAACGAGGAGTTGGTTCTTTGAGAAAATCAACAAGATAGATAAGCCTTTAGCCAGACTAACCAGAGGGCACAGAGATAGTATCCAAATCAATAAAATCAGAAACGAAAAGGGAGAGATAACAACAGAAACTGAGGAAATTCAAAAAATCATCAGATCCTACTACGAAAGCCTGTATTCAACACAACTAGAAAATCTCGAGGAAGTGGACAATTTCCTTGACAGATACCAAATACCAAAATTAAATCAGGATCAAATAGACCATCTAAACCGTCCTATAACCCCTGAAGAAAGAGAAGTTGTCATTGGAAGTCTTCCAACCAAAAAAAGCACAGGTCCAGATGGTTTTAGTGCAGAAATCTATCAGACCTTCAAAGAAGACCTAACAACAATACTCTTCAAACTGTTCCACAAAATAGAAACAAAAGGAACACTACCCAACTCGTTCTATGAAGCCACAATTACACTAATACCAAAAGCACACAAAGATCCGACAAAGAAAGAGAATCTCAGGCCAATCTCTCTTATGAATATCGATGCAAAAATACTCAATAAAATTCTTGCCAACCGAATCCAAGAACACATCAAAACGATCATTCACCACGATCAAGTAGGCTTCATCCCAGGGATGCAGGGATGGTTAAATATAAGGAAATCCATCAATGTAATCCACTACATAAACAATCTCAAAGAAAAAAACCACATGGTCATCTCATTAGATGCTGAGAAAACATTTGACAAAATTCAGCATCCTTTCATGCTAAAAGTCTTGGAAAGATCAGGAGTTCAAGGCCCATATCTAAGCATAGTAAAAGCAATTTACAGCAAACCGGTAGCCAGCATCAGTCTAAATGGAGAGAAACTTGAAGCAATCCCACTAAAATCAGGGACTAGACAAGGCTGCCCTCTCTCTCCATATCTTTTCAATATAGTACTTGAAGTTCTAGCTAGAGCAATTAGACAACAAAAAGAGGTCCAAGGGATACAAATTGGAAAGGAAGAAGTCAAACTATCACTATTTGCAGACGATATGATAGTATACTTAAGCGACCCAAAGAACTCCACCAGAGAACTCCTACAGCTGATAAATGACTTCAGCAAAGTGGCCGGATATAAAATCAACTCAAGCAAGTCAGTAGCCTTCCTATACTCAAAGGATAAGCAGGCTGAGAAAGAAGTAAGAGAAATGATACCCTTCACGATAGCCACAAACCATATAAAGTATCTTGGTGTGACTCTAACCAAACAAGTGAAAGATCTGTATGACAAGAACTTCAAGTCTCTGAAGAAAGAAATTGAAGAAGACCTCAGAAGATGGAAAAATCTGCCATGCTCATGGATTGGCAGGATTAATATAGTAAAAATGAGCATCTTACCAAAAGTAACACACAGATTCAGTGCAATCCCCATCAAAATCCCAAATCAATTCTTCATAGAGTTAGAAAGAGTAATTCAAAAATTCATCTGGAATAAAAGAAAACCCAGAATAGCTAAAACTATTCTCAAGAGTAAAAGAACCTATGGGGGAATCAGTATCCTGGACCTCAAGCTGTACTACAGAGCAATAGTGTTAAAAACCGCATGGTATTGGTACAGTAACAGACATGTAGATCAACGGAACAGAATTGAAGACCCAGAAATGAATCCACACTCCTATGGCCACTTGATCTTTGACAAAGGAGCTAAAACCAAACAGTGGAAAAAAGATAGCCTTTTCAACAAATGGTGCTGGCTCAGCTGGAGGTCAACATGCAGAAGAATGCAAATTGACCCATTCTTATCTCCTTGCACTAAGCTCAATTCTAAGTGGATTAACGATCTCCACATAAAACCAGACACACTGAAACTAATAGAAGGGAAACTAGGGAAGAACCTTGAACATATGGGCACAGGGGAGAATTTCCTGAACAGAACTCCAATAGCTTATGCTCTAAGATCAAGAATAGACAAATGGGACCTCATTAAATTACAAAGTTTTTGCAAGGCAAAAGACACTGTCAAAAAGACAAATAGGCAACCAACTAACTGGGAAATGATCTTTACCAACCTTACATCCGACAGAGGGCTAATATCCAATATATACAAAGAACTCAAGAAGTTAAACTCCAGAGAGGCAAGTAACCCTATTAAAAATGGGGTACAGAGCTAAACAAAGAGTTCTCACCTGAAGAATATCTAATGGCTGAGAAGCACCTAAAGAGATGTTCATCATCCTTAGTCATTAGGGAAATGCAAATCAAAACAACCCTGAGATTCCATCTCACACCAATCAGGATGGCTAAGATCAAAAACACAGGAGACAGCAGTTGTTGGCAAGGATGTGGAGAAAGAGGAACACTCCTCCACTGCTGGTGAAATTGCAAGCTGGTACAACCACTGTGGAAAGCAGTCTGGCGTTTCCTCAGAAAACTGGGCATGACACTCCCGGAGGATCCGGCTATACCACTCCTGGGCATATACCCAGAGGCTTTACCTGCATGCAATAAGGACACATGCTCCACTATGTTCATAGCAGCCTTATTTATAATAGCCAGAAGCTGGAAAGAACACAGATGTCCCTCAACGGAAGAATGTGTTCAGAAGATGTGGTATATCTACACAATGGAATACTACTCTGCAATTAAAAACAATGAATTCACGAAATTCCTAGGCAAATGGTCAGAACTTGAAAATATCATCCTTAGTGAGGTAACCCAATCACAAAAGAACACACATGGTATGCAGTCACTGATAAAGGGATATTGACCCAGAATCTCGGAATACCCTGGACACAATCCGCATATAAATAGATTTCTAAGAAGATGGAAGGAGAGACCCCTGGTCCTGGAAAGACTGGATGTAGGGGAACGCCAGGACAGAGAAACGAGAGGGGGTTGAATGGAGAAAAGAGGGAGGGAAGGGGGCTTATGGGACTTTCGGGGAGGGAGGAAACGGGAAAGGGGAAGTGATTTGGAATGTAAATTAAAAAAATAAAATAAAATAAATAATAAAAAAATTCATCTGGAATAACAGAAAACCCAAAATAGGTAAAACTATTCTCAAGAGTAAAAGAACCTCTGGGGGAATCAGTATTCCGGACCTCAAGTTGTACTACAGAGCAATAGTGTTAAAAACCGCCTGGTATTGGTACAGTGACAGGCATGTAGATCAATGGAACAGAATTGAAGACCCAGAAATGAATCCACACTCCTATGGTCACTTGATTTTGACAAAGGAGCTAAAACCATCCAGTGGAAAAAAGATAGCCTTTTCAACCATTGGTACTGGCTCAGCTGGAGGTCAACATGCAGAAGAATGCAAATTGACCCATTCTTATCTCCTTGCACTAAGCTCAATTCCAAGTGGATCAAGGACCTCCACATAAAACCAGACACACTAAAACTAATAGAAAGGAAACTAGGGAAGATCCTTGAACATATGGGCACAGGGGAGAATTTCCTGAACAGAACTCCAATAACTTATGCTCTAAGATAAAGAATAGACAAATGGGACCTCATTAAATTACAAAGTTTTTGCAAGGCAAAAGACACTGTCAAAAAGACAAAGCAGCAACCAACAAACTGGGAAATGATCTTTACCAACTCTACATCCAACAGAGGGCTAATATCCAATATATACAAAGAACTCAAGAAGTTAAACTCCAGAGAGGCAAGTAACCCTATTAAAAAATAGGGTTCAGAGCTAAACAAAGAGTTCTCACCTGAAGAATATCTAATGGCTGAGAAGAACCTAAAGAGATGTTCATCATCCTTAGTCATTAAGGAAATGCAAATCAAAACAACCCTGAGATTCCATCTCACACCAGTAAGGATGGCTATGATCAAAAACACAGGAGACAGCAGTTATTGGCGAGGATGTGGAGAAAGAGGAACACTCCTCCACTGCTGGTGAAATTGCAAGCTGGTACAACCACTGTGGAAAGCAGTCTGGCGTTTCCTCAGAAAACTGGGCATGACACTCCCGGAGGATCCGGCTATACCACTCCTGGGCATATACCCAGAGGCTTTACCTGCATGCAATAAGGACACATGCTCCACTATGTTCATAGCAGCCTTATTTATAATAGCCAGAAGCTGGAAAGAACCCAGATGTCCCTCAATGAAAGAATGGGTTCAGAAGATGTGGTATATCTACACAATGGAATACTACTCTGCAATTAAAAACAATGAATTCACGAAATTCCTAGGCAAATGGTCAGAACTTGAAAATATCATCCTTAGTGAGGTAACCCAATCACAAAAGAACACACATGGTATGCAGTCACTGATAAGGGAATATTAACCCAGAATCTTGGAATACCCTAGAAACAATTCGCATATCAATAGATTTCTAAGAAGATGGAAGGAGAGACCCCGGTCCTGGAAAGACTGGATGTAGGGGAGTGCCAGGACAGAAAAAGGAAAGGGGGTTGAATGGAGAAAAGAGGGAGGGATGGGGGCTTATGGGACTTTCGGGGAGGGAAGAATCGTGAAAGGGGAAATGATTTGGAGGGTAAATTAAAAAAAAATAAAAGAAAAGAATAAAAAAAAAAAGAAAGCAGTGCTAAGAGGAAAATTCATAGCCCTGGGTGCCTCCAAAAAGTAACGGGAGACAGCATACACTAGCAGCTTAATGGCACACCTGAAAGCCCTGGAACAAAAAGAAGCAAACACACCCAAGTGTAGTAGAAGGCAGGAAATCATCAAACTCAGGGCTGAAATCAATCAAGTAGAAACAAATAAAACCATACAAAGAATCAACAAGACTAGGAGTTGGTTCTTTGAGAAAATCAACAAGATAGATAAGCCCTTAGCCAGACTAGCCAGAGGGCACAGAGACAGTATCCAAATTACTAAAATCAGAAACGAAAAGGGAGAGATAACAACAGAAACTAAGGAAATTCAAAAAATCATCAGATCCTACTACAAAAGCCTGTATTCAACACAACTAGAAAATCTCGAGGAAATGGACAATTTCCTTGACAGATACCAAATACCAAAATAAAATCAGGATCAAATAGACCATCTAAACTGTCCTATAACCCCTGAAGTAATAGAAGTCGACATTGGAAGTCTTCCAACCAAAAAAAGCACAAGTCCAGATGGTTTTAGTGCAGAAATCTATCAGACCTTCAAAGAAGACCTAACAACAATACTCTTCAAACTGTTCCACAAAACAGAAACAGAAGGAACACTACCCAACTCGTTCTATGAAGCCACAATTACACTAATACCAAAAGCACACAAAGATCCGACAAAGAAAGAGAATCTCAGGCCAATCTCTCTTATGAGTATCGATGCAAAAATACTCAATAAAATTCTTGCCAACTGAATCCAAGAACACATCAAAACGATCATTCACCACAATCAAGTAGGCTTCATCCCAGGGATGCAGGGATGGTTCAATATAAGGAAATCCATCAATGTAATCCACTATATAAAAAATCTCAAAGAAATAAACCACATGGTCATCTCATTAGATGCTGAGAAAGCATTTGACAAAATTCAGCATCCTTTCATGCTAAAGGTCTTGGAAGATCAGGAACTCGAGGCCCATATCTAAACATAGTAAAAGCAATTTACAGCAAACCGGTAGCCAGCATCAATCTGAATGGAGAGAAACTTGAAGCAATCCCACTGAAATCACGGACTAGACAAGGCTGCCCTCTCTCTCCATATCTTTTCAATATAGTACTTGAAGTTCTAGCTAGAGCAATTAGACAACAAAAGGAGGTCAAAGGGATACAAATTGGAAAGGAAGAATTCAAACTATCACTATTTGCAGACGATATGATAGTATAATTAAGCGACCCAAAGAACTCCACCAGATAACCCCTACAGATGATAAACAACTTCAGCAAGGTGGCCGCATATAAAATCAACTCAAGCAAGTCAGTAGCCTTCCTATACTCAAAGGATAAGCAGGCGGAGAAAGAAGCAAGAGAAATGATACCCTTCACGATAGCCACAAACCATATAAAGTTTCTTGTTGTGACTCTAACCAAACAAGTGAAAGATCTGTATAACAAGAACTTCAAGTCTCTGAAGAAAGAAATTGAAGAAGACCTCAGAAGATGGAAAAATCTGCCATGCTCATGGATTGGCAGGATTAATATAGTCAAAATGACCATCTTGCCAAAAGCAATATACAGATTCAATGCAATCTCCATCAAAATCCCAACTCAATTCTTCATAGAGTTAGAAAGAGCAATTCAAAAATTCATCTGGAATAACAGAAAACCCAGGATAGCTAAAACTATTCTCAAGAGTAAAAGAACCTCTGGGGGAATCAGTATCCCGGACCTCAAGCTGTACTACAGAGCAATAGTGTTAAAAATCGCATGGTATTGGTACAGTGACTGGCATGTAGATCAATGGAACAGAATTGAAGACCCAGAAATGAATCCACACTCCTATAGTCACTTGATCTTTGACAAAGGAGCTAAATCCATCCAGTGGAAAAAAGATAGCCTTTTCAACAAATGGTGCTGGCTCAACAGGAGGTCAATATGCAGAAGAATGCAAATTGACCCATTCTTATCTCCTTGCACTAAGCTCAATTCCAAGTGGATCAAGGACCTCCACATAAAACCAGACACACTGAAACTAATAGAAAGGAAACTAGGGAAGAACCTTGAACATATGGGCACAGGGGAGAATTTCCTGAATAGAACTCCAATAGCTTATGCTCTAAGATCAAGAATTGACAAATGGGACCTCATTAAATTACAAAGTTTTTGCAAAGCAAAAGACACTGTCAAAAAGACAAAGCAGCAACCAACCCCCTGGGAAATGATCTTTACCAACCCTACATCTGACAGAGGGCTAATATCCAATATATACAAAAAACTCAGGAAGTTAAACTCCAGAGAGGCAAGTAACCCTATTAAAAATGGGGTACAGAGCTAAACAAAGAGTTCTCACCTGAAGAATACCTAATGGCTGGGAAGCACCTAAAGAGATGTTCATCATCCTTAGTCATTAGGGAAATGCAAATCAAAACAACCCTGAGATTCCATCTCACTCCAGTCATACTGGCTAAGATCAAAAACACAGGAGACAGCAGTTGTTGGCAAGGATGTGGAGAAAGAGGAACACTCCTCCACTGCTGGTGGGATTCCAAGCTGGTATAACCACTCTGGAAAGCAGTCTGGCGTTTCTTCAGAAAACTGGGCATGACACTCCCTGACTATCCGGCTATACCACTCCTGGACATATACCCAGAGGCTTTACCTGCATGCAATAAGGACACTTGCTCCACTATGTTCATAGCAGCCTTATTTATAATAGCCAGAAGCTGGAAAGAACCCAGATGTCCCTCAACGGAGGAATGGATTCAGAAGATGTGGTATATTTACACAATGGAATACTACTCTGCAATTTTTTTTTTTTTTTTTTTTTTTTTTTTTTTTAATTTAATTTTATTTTATTTTTTTAATTTACATTCCAAATCACTTCCCCTTTCCCGTTTCCTCCCTCCCCGAAAGTCCCATAAGCCCCCTTCCCTCCCTCTTTTCTCCGTTCAACCCCCTCTCATTACTCTGTCCTGGCGTTCCCCTACATCCAGTCTTTCCAGGACCAGGGGTCTCTCCTTCCATCTTTTTAGAAATCTATTGATATGCTGATTGTGTCTAGGGTATTCTGAGATTCTGGGTCAATATCCCCTTATCAGTGACTTCATACCATGTGTGATCTTTTGTGATTGGGTTACCTCACTAAGGATGATATTTTCAAGTTCTGACCATTTGCCTAGGAATTTCGTGAATTCATTGTTTTTAATTGCAGAGTAGTATTCCATTGTGTAAATATACCACATCTTCTGAATCCATTCCTCCGTTGAGGGACATCTGGGTTCTTTCCAGCTTCTGGCTATTATAAATAAGGCTGCTATGAATATAGTGGAGCATGTGTCCTTATTGCATGCAGGTAAAGTCTCTGGGTATATGCCCAGGAGTGGTATAGCCGGATCCTCCGGAAGTGTCATGCCCAGTTTTCTGAGGAGCCGCCAGACTGCTTTCCAGAGTGGTTGTACCAGCCTGCAATTCCACCAGCAGTGGAGGAGTGTTCCTCTTTCTCCACATCCTCGCCAACAACTGCTGTCTCCTGTGTTTTTGATCTTAGCCATCCTGACTGGTGTGAGATGGAATCTCAGGGTTGTTTTGATTTGCATTTCCCTAATGACTAAGGATGATGAACATCTCTTTAGGTGCTTCTCAGCCATTAGATATTCTTCAGGTGAGAACTCTTTGTGGAGCTCTGTACCCCATTTTTTAATAGGGTTACTTGCCTCTCTGGAGTTTAACTTCTTGAGTTCTTTGTATATCTTGGATATTAGCCCTCTGTCGGATGTAAGGTTGGTAAAGATCATTTCCCAGTTAGTTGGTTGCCGCTTTGTCTTTTTGACGGTGTCTTTTGCCTTGCAAAAACTTTGTAATTTAATGAGGTCCCATTTGTCTATTCTTGATCTTAGAGTATAAGCTATTGGAGTTCTGTTCAGGAAATTCTCCCCTGTGCCCATATGTTCAAGGTTCTTCCCTAGTTTCCCTTCTATTAGTTTCAGTGTGTCTGGTTTTATGTGGAGATCTTTGATCCACTTAGAATTGAGCTTAGTGCAAGGAGATAAGGATGGGTCAATTTGCATTCTTCTGCATGTTGACCTCCAGCTGAGCCAGCACCATTTGTTGAAAAGGCTATCTTTTTTCCACTGGATGGTTTTAGCTCCTTTGTCAAAGATCAAGTGACCATAGGAGTGTGGATTCATTTCTGGGTCTTCAATTCTGTTCCATTGATCTACATGTCTGTTACTGTACCAATACCATGCAGTTTTTAACACTATTGCTCTGTAGTACAGCTTGAGGTCCGGGATACTGATTCCCCCAGAGGTTCTTTTACTCTTGAGAATAGTTTTAGCTATTCTGGGTTTTCTGTTATTCCAGATGAATTTTTGAATTGCTCTTTCTAACTCTATGAAGAATTGAGTTGGGATTTTGATGGGGATTGCATTGAATCTGTGTATTACTTTTGGTAAGATGCTCATTTTTACTATATTAATCCTGCCAATCCATGAGCATGGCAGATTTTTCCATCTTCCGAGGTCTTCTTCAATTTCTTTCTTCAGAGACTTGAAGTTCTTGTCATACAGATCTTTCACTTGTTTGGTTAGCGTCACGCCAAGATACTTAATATGGTTTGTGGCTATCGTAAAGGGTATTATTTCTCTTACTTCTTTCTCAGCCTGCTTATCCTTTGAGTATAGGAAGGCTTCTGACTTGCTTGAGTTGATTTTATATCCGGCCACTTTGCTGAAGTCGTTTATCAGCTGTAGGAGTTCTCTGGTGGAGTTCTTTGGGTCGCTTATGTATACTATCATATCGTCTGCAAATAGTGATAGTTTGACTTCTTCCTTTCCAATTTGTATCCCTTTGACCTCTTTTTCTTGTCTAATTGCTCTAGCTAGAACTTCAAGTACTATATTGAAAAGATATGGAGAGAGAGGGCAGCCTTGTCTAGTCCCTGATTTTAGTGGGATTGCTTCAAGTTTCTCTCCGTTTAGATTGATGCTGGCTACTGGTTTGCTGTAAATTGCTTTTACTATGTTTAGATATGGGCCTTGAATTCCTGATCTTTCCAAGACCTTTAGCATGAAAGGATGCTGAATTTTGTCAAATGCTTTCTCAGCATCTAATGAGATGACCATGTGGTTTTTTTCTTTGAGATTGTTTATGTAGTGGATTACATTGATGGATTTCCTTATATTGAACCATCCCTGCATCCCTGGGATGAAGCCTACTTGATCGTGGTGAATGATCGTTTTGATGTGTTCTTGGATTCGGTTGGCAAGAATTTTATTGAGTATTTTTGCATCGATATTCATAAGAGAGATTGGCCTGAGATTCTCTTTCTTTGTCGGATCTTTGTGTGCTTTTGGTATTAGTGTAATTGTGGCTTCATAGAACGAGTTGGGTAGTGTTCCTTCTGTTTCTATTTTGTGGAACAGTTTGAAGAGTATTGGTGTTAGGACTTCTTTGAAGGTCTGATAGAATTCTGCACTAAAACCATCTGGACCTGTGCTTTTTTTGGTTGGAAGACTTCCAATGACAACTTCTATTTCTTCAGGGGTTATAGGACGGTTTAGATGGTCTATTTGATCCTGATTTAATTTTGGTACTTGGTATCTGTCAAGGAAATTGTCCATTTCCTCAAGATTTTCTAGTTGTGTTGAATACAGGTTTTTGTAGTAGGATCTGATGATTTTTTGAATTTCCTCAGTTTCTGTTGTTATCTCTCCCTTTTCGTTTCTGATTTTATTAATTTGGATACTATCTCTGTGCCCTCTGGTTAGTCTGGCTAAGGGCTTATCTATCTTGTTGATTTTCTCAAAGAACCAACTCCTCGTTTTGTTGATTCTTTGTATGGTTTTATTTGTTTCTACTTGATTGATTTCAGCCCTGAGTTTGATGATTTCCTGCCTTCTACTCCTCTTTGGTGTATTTGCTTCTTTTTGTTCCAGGGCTTTCAGGTGTGCCATTAAGCTGTTAGTGTATGCTGTCTCCCGTTTCTTTTTGGCGGCACTCAGGGCTATGAATTTTCCTCTTAGCACTGCTTTCATTGTGTCCCATAAGTTAGGGTATGTTGTGCCTTCATTTTCATTAACTTTCAAAAAGTCTTTGATTTCTTTCTTTATTTCCACCTTGACCAAGTTATCATTGAGTAGAGCATTGTTCAGCCTCCATGTGTACGTGGGTTTTCTTTTGTTTTTGTTGCCATTGAAGACCACCCTTATTCCATAGTGATCTGATAGGAGGCATGGGATTATTTCTATCTTCTTGTATCTGTTGAGGTCTGATTTGTGACCAATTATATGGTCAATTTTGGAGAAGGTACCATGAGGAGCTGAGAAGAAGGTGTATTCTTTAGCTCTAGGATGAAATGTTCTATATATATCAGTTAGTTCCATTTGGTCCAAGGCTTCAATTAGATTCACTGTGTCCCTGTTTAGTTTCTGCTTTCCTGAACGATCCATTTCAGAGAGCGGGGTGTTGAAGTCACCCACTATTATTGTGTGCGGTGCGATGTGTGCTTTGAGTTTTAGTAAAGTTTCTTTTACGAATGAGGGTGCCCTTGCATTTGGAGCATAGATATTCAGGATTGAGAGTTCTTGATGGTGGATTTTTCCCTTGATCAGTATGTAGTGTCCTTCTGTGTCTTTTTTGATGACTTTGGGTTGAAAATCAATTTTATCCGATATTAGGATGGCTACTCCACCTCGTTTCTTGGGGCCATTTGCTTGTAAAATTGTTTTCCAGCCTTTTACTCTGAGGTAGTGTTTGTCTTTGACACTGAGGTGCGTTTCCTGCATGCAGCAAAAAGCTGGGTCCTGTTTACGTATCCAGTCTGCTAGTCTATGTCTTTTAATTGGGGAATTGAGACCATTGATATTAAGAGAGATTAAGGCATAGTGATTATTGCCATCTGCCATTCTTGACGCTATCTTTATGTTTGAGTGGTTATCTACTTTTGGGTTTGATTCAAGAAGGTTATTATCTCATTTTTTCCAGGGTGTTGTTTCTCTCCCTGTATTGGAGGTTTCCACCTATTATCCGTTGCAGGGCTGGATTTGTGGAAAGATATTGTGAAAATTTGGTTTTATCATGGAATATCTTGGTCTCTCCATCTATGGTGATTGAGAGTTTTGCTGGGTATAGTAGTCTAGGCTGGCATTTGTGCTGTCTTAGTGTCTGCATGAGATCTGCCCAGGATCTTCTGGCTTTCATAGTCTCTGGTGAGAAGTCTGATGTGATTCGGATAGGTCTTCCTTTGTATGTTACTTGGCCCTTTTCTCTTACTGCATTTAGTATTCTTTCTTTGTTTAGAACATTCGGTGTTTTGATTATTATGTGACGGGAGGTATTTCTGTTCTGGTCCAGTCTGTTTGGAGTTCTGTAGGCTTCTTGTATGTTCATCGGCATCTCTCTCTTTAAGTTAGGGAAGTTTTCCTCCATAATTTTGTTGAAGATGTTTACTGGCCCTTTAAGTTGCAAATCTTCACTCTCATCTATACCTATAATCCTTAGGTTTGGTCTTCTCATTGTGTCCTGGATTTCCTGGATGTTTTGGGTTACGCGTTTTTTGCATTTTGCATTTTCTTTGACTGTTGAGTCGATGCTTTCTATGGAATCTTCAGCACCTGAGATTCTTTCTTCCATCTCTTGTATTCTATTGTTGATGTTTGCATCTATGACTCCTGATTTCTTCCCAAGGTTTTCTATCTCCAAAGTTGTCTCCCTTTGTGATTTCTTAGTTGTTTCTACTTCCTTTTTTAGTTCCTGGATGGATTTGCTGAGATCCTTCACTTGTTTGTTTGTATTTTCCTGTATTTCTTTAAGGTAATTTTGCATTACCTCTTTCAGGATTTCTTCCTGATGACCCACGTTCTCCTGCATTTCTCTGAGCGATTTTTGTGTTTCCTCCTCATGGGATTCCATCTGTTGATCCATCGTCTCCTGCATTTCTTTAAGCAGTTCTCGTGTTTCCTTTGTAAGGGCATCTAACCGTTGATTCATTTCTTTAAGCAATTTTTGTGTTGCCTCCTTATGGGCATCCGTCTGTTGACCCATATTCTTCTGCATTTCTTTATGCAAATTTTGTGATTCCTTTGTGAGTGCATCTACCCGTTGATTCATCTCGTTAAGCGATTTTTGTGTTGTCTCCTTGTGCGCCTCCATCTTTTGATCCATGTTCTCCCGCATTTCTCTAAGCGATTTTTGTGTTTCCTTTGTAAGGGCTTCTAACCGTTGATTCATGGTCTCCTGTAACTCTTTATGAGATTTATTTGTGTCCTTCTTGTGATCCTCTAATAGCATCATGAGAAGTGATTTTAAATCCAGATCTTGTCTTTCGGGTGTGGTGGGGTATCCAGGACTTGCTGCTGTTGGAGAGTTGGGTTCGGATGGTCCTACATTACTTTGATTACTGTTAGTAACATTCCTACGTTTGCCTTTTGCCATCTGGATACCTCTGGTGTTAGTTGGTCCTGCTGCCACTGGCTGTTGGTTGGACCTCCTGTGAGCCTGCAAAGCTATTTCTGCCCCCCCCTGGATTACCAGGATTCCCCTGGCACCGATTTCTGGGGCCTGCCTGCTCCTGAGTGACTTTGGAGCCCTAATGTGCTTTGCCCCAAGTGATCTTATATTGGGGAGGCCTTGCACATCTAAAGGCTCAGCCTAGTGGATTCCTGGAGCAGAGGTCGCCAAAGGGAGGCTGGCAGGCTCCTGCCCTGTGCAGGGGTGTGTGATCTCTCCTGGGGGGGGGGAGGGGGCGTCCCTCTGCCAGGCAGAAGTCCCACAGCAGATCTGGCGCGCTGGTCACTGCAGATCAGCCCAGCACCTGGGAGCAGGTTACACACAAGCTGCCTGAACCCGAAGCGATATTATGCCTGTCTGTCTCTGAGCCTGGTGGTCCCAACTACCTGGTCACTGGAGCAAAGATGGCGGAGGGCACTCTCCGTGGCGCTGCTCACCCTGTGGTCACGATGGCCCGCCGATCTGGCACCCAGACGACCACAGCGCCAACCCGCCCTCGGGCACAGAAGGAAGCCCCAACAGGTCGTGTCCCAAGTGATGTTATATTGGGGGGAGAGCCTGGGTACCGGTCTCTCCAGCGCAGTCCGCGGGAACAGAGGTCGCGGAAGGGAGGCTGGCGGGCTCCCTCCCTGCGCAGGGTCCCTCCACCAGGCAGAAGGTCCCACCGCGGAACTGGCGCGCTGGTTACTGCAGATCAGCCCAGCACCTGGGAGCAGGTTACACCCAAGCTGCCTGAAACCGAAGCGATATTATGCCTGTCTGTCTCTGAGCCTGGCGGTCCCAACTACCTGGTCACTGGAGCAAAGATGGCGGAGGGCAGTCTCCGTGGCGCCGCTCACCCTGTGGTCACGATGGCCCGCCGATCTGGCGCCCAGACGACTACAGCGCCAACCCGCCCTCGGGCACAGACGGAAGCCCCAACAGGCCGTGTCCCAAGTGATGTTATATCGGGGGGAGAGCCTGGGTACCGGTCTCTCCAGCGCAGTCCGCGGGAACAGAGGTCGCGGAAGGGAAGCTGGCGGGCTCCCTCCCTGCGCGGGGTCCCTCCAGCAGGCAGAAGGTCCCACCGCGGAACTGGCGCGCTGGTTACTGCAGATCAGCCCAGCACCTGGGAGCAGGTTACACCCAAGCTGCCTGAAACCGAAGCGATATTATGCCTGTCTGTCTCTGAGCCTGGCGGTCCCAACTACCTGGTCACTGGAGCAAAGATGGCGGAGGGCAGTCTCCGTGGCGCCGCTCACCCTGTGGTCACCCTACTCTGCAATTAAAAACAATGAATTCACGAAATTCCTAGGCAAATGGTCAGATCTTGAAAATATCATCCTTAGTGAGGTAACCCAATCACAAAAGAACACACATGGTATGCAGTCATTGATAAGGGGTTATTAACCCAGAATCTCGGAATACCCTAGACACAATTCGCATATCAATAGTTTTCTAAGAAAATGGAAGGAGAGACCCCTGGTCCTGGAAAGACTGGATGTAGGGGAATGCCAGGACAGAGAAGGGAGAGGGGGTTGAATGGGGAAAAGAGGGAGGGAAGGGGGCTTATGGGACTTTCGGGGAGGGAGAAAATGGGAAAGGGGAAATGATTTTGAATGTAAATAAAAAAACTTAGAAAATAAAACAAAATTTAAAAAAAAAAGAAACACAGACACACATTCCGCCATACAGGAAGTCACTAAAAACAAAAACAGAAAGCATAAAATATGAGCAAAATACTTATCAAGTTAAAAAAAATACTCAAAGAATTATGAAACAAAAATACACTGCAAAAATACCATTGAGTTTGTTTTATATTTGCCATCTATTGCTGGGTGTGGTACCTCCCTTATTATTATGATTTGTATACCTAGTGAAATTCCACTGGACAATACTAGTTTTTCCTTTGCAAGTGGCTATTGTTGAAGAAAGATTCTGGCTTAGTGATAGGTCTTGTGTCCACTTCCCCTCTCAGCACTGGGAACCCATCTGGCTCAGATTTTACATGTGGTCACTGTCACTGTGAGCCTATATGTGTGCCAGTCCTGCTGTGTCTAGAAAGCGTAAAACCATTGAAAGACCATAATAATAGATTTCATTTATTCAGCTCCTAGTGTATCTAAGAAATGCATTACATACTATTAATATTTATATATGTAGTGGTGTGTGTGTGTGTGTGTGTGTGTGTGTGTGTGTGTGTGTGTATGTGTGTGTGTGTGTGTGTGTGTGTTTAGGTTTGTGCCTGCTACAGCATAGCCGCAGAGGTCACAGAACAACCTTTTGAAGGCTGTTCTTGCCTTCCACCTTGTTCAGCCTTCCACCTTGTCCAGCCTTCAACCTTGTTCAGGCAGAGATTCTGTTGGTTGATGGCTTATGGTCTTCTTTTGACTGCTTCTCTTGTCTCTCCCTCCCATCGTGCAGTTGGAGACCTGGTATTACAGATATGTGTACTGCACATTTACCCTCTGAGTTGTCTTCCTAGCCCTGTGCTACATACTTGATAAACAGATTTTTCAGTCTTCAAAGTTAGTTTACAAAACAGAAGCAAAACATTTTTTAAGTATGTTTACAGTGGTGTGGGAGGAGTGGATCACGGTTCACACCCACAACCATTACCACATGTGAATTGTGGACAATAATGGATTTGCCATGTCATGTTCATGCATATTTAGAGTATCCCTTGGTGATGTTCATGGCTGTATTATGTTCTTTTGCTTCACCTCTCTCTTCTATGGGTTTCTTTCCTAATACAAATAGTTCCCCTTTTACTTTCATGGTTTGTTGTTTTAATCTAATATTCTTCTTGTGACAAAAACCACATGTGTGGTATTTCCCTTTCTTAGTCTGGTTTACTTTGCTTAACATGATGATGTTTGAGTCTACCCATTTTCAAACAACATCATTTCATTCACCATGGTTGAGTAATATTCAAACACTTACTTCCTCTTAAAGGTCATTATTCACAAATGACTATCATATGGGAGAAAACAAGAAATTATCAGCCAAAAGGAAGTGTAATGAATCAGGTTGTCTAGTCCCCTCATTTAAAAGAAAGAAGGAATAGTCTTTGCTGTTCTGTATACAAATGAATGTTACCACAACATCTAAACTGTATATGTCTCATCCCTAGAGAAGACCATTGGAATTTTCCCTTTCATAAAGCCATTATATTGAAAGAATATCTGCTTATCTGTACACTCTTCTTGATCAACCATCTCAAATAAATTTGGTATAATGATTTATGATCCAACATAAAGTAAGACAATGACCTTAGTAACCTAATAAGATTTCCTCTTTGGTTGTACACACATTTTCATGAATAATAACTTGTCCCTACTTCCCTCCTACCCCATAATCTGTAGATGGGCATGATTCTCTCCCTTCAGTCTTCGCCATCAGCAGGACTTAACAAACAGCTAGAAACACAGTAGTCAAGAAATAATTCTTAGGGCTTTCATAGTATTGATGCCTGTAATCCTAGCATCCAGGGAGCCGAAATGGTAGTGTCATTGCATGTCTGAACCACCTGCTCTACATTGGGTGTTTCAGGTCAGATGGGGCTATACAATAACACTGTCTTAAAAAGCAAAAATTCAAACAAAGAAAGATTGAAGCTTACTGGTGACCTAAAAGTCACTAAATGTTTTATCTATGGTCTATCTGTATGTTACTCTCCTCTTCTCTTCTGAACTCCTTCAAATCTGCCACCCTTCAAATTTTCCATCTCTTTCTCTTTCCTGGGGCTTTTGAGTATCCCCTCATACTGCGTTTTATCCAGACCTCGTCAGAGCCTACCTTCTCCCTAGACAATGTTTGAGTGCTTTCCAAAAGATGATAACTTTAATTCCAATTTGATTAGTGAAGTGCTGTAATTAATGCTTGCTTCCTCTTTAAGTCTAAATCTTCATAAGAGCAAGGATCAAATATATGTGTTTATTTAACTTTTTATATTGTTTTAATTTATCAATGTGTTTTAAAAAGAAAACTACAGTGCCTATTTCATTCCAAAAAAGCAACCAAGGTTTGCTGAATGGATAACTGAAAGAATGGAGAAATGGATAAATTAGTAGATTTACAATATTATTCTACAAACATTTGGTGTCCTCTAAAATGAGACTGCTACCAATGGAATATTGCTATAAATTTAACAAAGAAACAAGATTATGCATGTGCTAGCTTTGTATACTACCTTAAGTGTAGACTGAATCATTAAAAAAGAATAAAACTACTGTAATATTGATAAAATATGCAAATAGCTATGTTGATATTTTTCCAGTGTAGGTGCAACTCATGTCTCATGTCTACCATCAGCCTTTCCAAACATCCCTAGTGACTAAACTTGAGTTGATACCATCTAATGGCTCCTACCCTCTTGGATTTGCTATGAAATGCAAAACCTTTCCTCCATTGTTGGAATGTTCAGTAACAATTCTTATAAAATGCAGGCCTCATCATTTGTGATTTTGTTGGAACCCCATTCTAACAGTAGTGTTAGCTGAGAGAAGCTTGGTTCATGTTAAACCCAAAGCCAGGCAATAGCTGTGCTATAGCAGGGTACATTGTATTTTATGACTTAAATAAAAAATATTTCTAAAAGCACATATTCTGTGATAACAAGCTTCAACAAAAAGAAGCCTAGGGTTATTGAAACACATGAAATTTGAGCTTGAAGAGAATTTAGATGGCTTAAAATTGTTTGAAGACCACATGAAATAAGGAATCTCCCTCTAGCTGCAGTTTAATACCTGCTATTGCTATGGGGATATAAGAAGCTAGCTGAAAAATCTTCCTGCTTCAGGATTCATATTCCTACACAGAATATTCCTTAAATTCAATGCTCACTGAAAGAAAGTCTGTGACTAAAGGATATTTAGTTATTCATCAGTTCATGCATAACAAAAATACCAGAGAATCCTCAAAGTTATGATGTTAAAGCCCCACGCATCACTACTCTTCTCAAAATAAAAAGATACACTAGTGTTGTATATCTATAGCTATTTACACACTCTGAATTATGAAAATTGCATACCTAGTTATTATGTGTCAATACTACCAGTTATTCTACATTTTGTAATTCTGGGTATTCTTAAAATACAAGTAATTTACTTGAAATGCTTATTTTTAAAGTAATAGTTAAGGACTGTTGTTACATTTCACTATATTTCAGGTCCTGTAGATTTAAAAAATGTTACAGTGATGTTTTTAGATGATTTCACATGTAGATGTCAAATTTACTGATAACTGACATGTTATAAGAATTAGATTTGTTTGGATGGAAATAAAATAAATAATTAATTAAAAATAAAATTATTGAAAATCAAGACTCAAGTCATAGCAAATGCAAAAGATATAATCCATAGCATAGTATTATAGGTATGAACTTCATTTTGAGGCTTATCTTATTAATTTTAATTAATTAACTTTAATGTATTTTAACTCTAATTAATAAACTATGTGTGTTTTATATCTATGAATATGTGCATGAGAGTGCAGGTCGCAAAGGAATCCAGAGACATCAGACTCCTCTGGAGGCAGAGTTTCAGTCAACTGTTAGCTTCCCCACATGTGTGCGGTGAATCTACTTTGAGCCTTCTAAAGAATGCAACAGGCTTTTAATCAACTGAGTCATCTCTTCAGCTCCTTTTGTTATTTTTTTTTTGTAAAATAGGTGACAGCTTTTACATTTTAGTTTTAGCATTCAAGAAAACTTAAAGTGTGATGACTTCATAGGCAATCCTCCATAATTCTGTTTCTTATGGGTAGTCAAGAGGGAGATCATGAGCTTTATATTCTCACTACAATTTATTTAGAAATTCTTAAATTAAAAAAAATCCTAATAGAGAAATTGAGAAAGATAATTACACTGCTTGGTAAAGAATGACAAGTGCAGTCTGAAGTGTTGTCTGACCCAGGATTTTGGAACTTTTCCTGGGTAGACAAGATCAACATGGAAACATCCTAGGCATGTTCCATGATTTTTTTTCCTTCAACAATATCACTGGACCTTGTAAAGGGGGATACCTCTTCATACTCCAGAGAAAATTTTGATAATACTTTTATGGAGTAAAAGTCAATGAAGGTCCTGTTCTCTAAAATGCATAGCTTTGATTTGTTGTGAAATGGTTGGTAGTTTCCTATGCATGGTTCATTTGTGAGTATGAAAGAATTGTACAAGTGAAAGTGTGTCTACCAGTCCACACAGCAACTCTCTAACACAGAATGGCATAGAAAAGGAAAGGGTAACTATGTTTTTATAATAATAAATGAGATGGTACATGGAATACTCTAATTGTAGTATTGTTTTCAAGTAAGATCGAGAGAATATTTTGTTTAAATGATATTTAGGATAAGTTCAAATACTTTTCTGCTCAGGTAATGAGTAAGGATTCTCAACTTGAAGGAAGTTGATTAAATATGAAGACACACATTAAGTCAACTGATTTTATAAGGGGCAAGAAAAACTGCAAAAATTAAGCAATATGAAGAAGGCAAAGCTCTTTAAATAAAATAAAATAAAACCTGTAAAGGTGAGACATATGAAGTTCAGGACAGACTGCTGAAATCTTTACCAAAACACTCTCGGTTATCTTGAGAATGGCACTTAACCTGTTCATATAGTTTTATGTGCAAGAGGAAGATAGCAAGAGTGTCTATCTCACAGGGATGCAATGACAATTAATTACCTAAAACAGGAAACACACTTCAAAGAATAGGACAGATATACAGTCACCTGATCCTTAAACAAATGATTCTTGGAAAATTAAATTTCCACATTTAAAACAATGAAAATTTACTCCCCCAATCTCTTATACTTCATAAAAAAATCAATTCCAAATAGTTCAAAGACCCTCATATAAGACCTGAAATTTTGAAACTATTGAATAAACTAAGGGTAAAGTAGGAGAAAGGCTTCATGATTTAGTCACAGGCAAGGATTTTCTGAACAGGACTTTATTCAGCTACTTATCTTACACAGATATATCTCCCTAAGGGTGGTACTTCCCACAACAAACTGTGCTATCCTTCACTGAATGGAAATAAAATATAATGTTCCACAGACATATCTAAAGATCCACCTGATAGAGGCAATTATTCAGTTGCAGTTTCCTCTTCCCAATGTTTCAAGTAAACAACCCAAATTAACTAAAAGTAAACAACCCAAACTAACCAGCACAGACAGATTCACAAAATCCACAAATGTATACTGACATGAGAGTATATGTGAAACTATCTAAGGGACAGAAGGTGATTGATGGGAGCAGAGAGGGACAAGAGGAGGCAGAAGAGTAAGTGAGGAAAATGTTCAATGTCCTCATATAAAATGTTTTAAATAAAATAATTAAAATTTTAAATATTGACCTACAGTATTTATTTATTAATAGTAATATTAATAACTATTAATAGTAAATATCACTTGAAAATACATGTGGTCCCTTTTTATATGTTGAGAAAACAGCAGTAAGATATCATATAATAGCAAATGCCCTTTCTCCATTGGCAAATTTGTCTCCAAATTTCACAGCTCAAAGTTGCCCTGCTGAAGCAAGACACATGGAGGACACATGGTGCTTGGAGGGTATAAATAGGACAACATGGAGTGACAGAGACAGAGCTTGGCTTGCATATAGAGTTAGCTGTTTAACACCTGTAGATCTCTTTGCTGATCTTCGCTTCCCTGAAATAAACTAAGTGGATCAAAGATCTCCACATAAAACCAGACACACTGAAACTAATAGAAGGGAAACTAGGGAAGAACCTTGAACATATGGGCACAGGGGAGAATTTCCTGAACAGAACTCCAATAGCTTATGCTCTAAGATCAAGAATAGACAAAAGGGACCTCATTAAATTACAAAGTTTTTGCAAGGCAAAAGACACTGTCAAAAAGACAAAGCGGCAACCAACTAACTGGGAAATGATCTTTACCAACCTTACATCCGACAGAGGGCTAATATCCAATATATACAAAGAACTCAAGAAGTTAAACTCCAGAGAGGCAAGTAACCCTATTAAAAAATGGGGTACAGAGCTACACAAAGAGTTCTCACCTGAAGAATATCTAATGGCTGAGAAGCACCTAAAGAGATGTTCATCATCCTTAGTCATTAGGGAAATGCAAATCAAAACAACCCTGAGATTCCATCTCACACCAGTCAGGATGGCTAAGATCAAAAACACAGGAGACAGCAGTTGTTGGCGAGGATGTGGAGAAAGAGGAACACTCCTCCACTGCTGGTGGAATTGCAAGCTGGTACAACCACTCTGGAAAGCAGTCTGGCTGTTCCTCAGAAAACTGGGCATGACACTCCTGGAGGATCCGGCTATACCACTCCTGGGCATATACCCAGAGGCTTTACCTGCATGCAATAAGGACACATGCTCCACTATGTTCATAGCAGCCTTATTTATAATAGCCAGAAGCTGGAAAGAACCCAGATGTCCCTCAACGGAGGAATGGATTCAGAAGATGTGGTATATCTACACAATGGAATACTACTCTGCAATTAAAAACAATGAATTCACGAAATTCCTAGGCAAATGGTCAGAACTTGAAAATATCATCCTTAGTGAGGTAACTCAATCACAAAAGAACACACATGGTATGCAGTCACTGATAAGGGGATATTGACCCAGAATCTCGGAATACCCTAGACACAATCCGCATATCAATAGATTTCTAAAAAGATGGTAGGAGAGACCCCTGGTCCTGGAAAGACTGGATGTAGGGGAACGCCAGGACAGAGTAACGAGAGGGGGTTGAATGGAGAAAAGAGGGAGGGAAGGGGGCTTATGGGACTTTCGGGGAGGGAGGAAACGGGAAAGGGGAAGTGATTTGGAATGTAAATTAAAAAAATAAAATAAAATAAATAATTAAAAAAAGAAATATTGGGATAAAATTTATCATTGTAATTTGGCATTATGTAATTGGGAGTTTCATATACATAAATATATTTGGTTAACTACTCAAAAAAAAAAAAAAAGAAAAAGCTGAGAATTTTTCCTGGTGTTCTTTTGGTCCCTACTGCTGACTCGAACTGAGCCTGAGACCTGGCTGTCTCTGCTAGGTTTCACAGCTGTTGCTAACTGGACTTTATCAGACTGGACTTCTGGCGTATCCTTGAAGTGTTTACAAGTGGATTGAGCTGCCACTGCCTGCTAACCTGTGAACTCAACTGACGATTTTCAGACAACACAGACAGGAATTGCTCCAAAGAGTCTTTCTAAATAGGTCCATTTCTCCCATATCCTTTCTTTTCCACTACATGTGGGTGGTAGGCTACAAGGGAGGTTAGAGCTTTTACAAACCATCATTAAAAATAATGTTTGAAAAAATTAAATTACACTGCAGATTCTCAAATGCCTCTTACATTCTGTTGTGTTGTCTTGTATAGGGTATATAAGCTTTCTGTGTATCCAAAGAAAGCATAACAATATTTCCTAACTCAAAACTTCAGTGAGTACCATTAATATAGTACACTTAAAATACTCATCAGAAAGCAGGAACTTGTGATGGTTTGTATATGCTTGTCCCAGAGAATGGCACTATTAGAAGGTGTGGCCTTGTTGGAGGAAGTGTGTCACTGTAGGGTTGGGCTTAGAGATCTTCCTCTTAGATGCCTGAAGATGCCCAGTCTGTTCGTGGTTTCCTTTGGATAAAGGTATAGAACCCTCAGCTCCTCCTGCACCATACCTGCTTGGATGTTGCCATGCTTCTGCCTTGATGACAATGGACTAAACCTCTGAACCTGTAAGCCAGCTCCAAGTAAATGTCTTTTATAAAACTTGCATTGGTCATTGGTGTCTGTTCACAGCAGTAAAACCCAAACTAAAACAGAAGTCAATAAACATCAACTGTGTTTATCTTCACGTGTACCATGTTCGAGAGCACATGACCTACATGACAATTCTTTTTAAAAGGGAAGCACACAACCAACAGAATCAACTAACCTGGACCCTTAGGACTGTCAAAGTCTGAACCACCAATCAAAAGGCATAGCCAGACTGGATCTAGGCCTCCTCACGTGTAACAGATGTGCAGCATGGTCTTCATCTGGAGCAAGGGCTATCCCAAAGCTGTTGCCTGTCTGTGGGATGTGTTCTTCTAGCTGGGCTGCCTTGTCTAGCTTCAGTAGGAAAGGAAGTGCCTAACCTCATAGAGACTTAAATGCCAGGGTGCGGGCAACACCCAGGGGCCCCTAACCTCTCAGAGGAAAAGGAAGGATGAGGGAAGGATTGTGGGAGGGGGGGTGACGAGGAGGGGGCAGTGAGCAGAATATAAAGTAAATAAATTTAAAAATTTAATTTAAAAAAGTGAAGCACAGGGGTTGGAGAGGTGGCTCAGCGGTTAAGAGCACCGACTGCTCTTCTGGACGTCCCGAGTTCAAATCCCAGCAACCACATGGTGGCTTACAACCATCCATAATGAGATCTGACGCCCTCTTCTGGTGTGTCTGAAGACAGCTACAGCGTACTCACATGTAATATGTAATAATAAATAAATCTTAAAAAAAAAAGTGAAGCACACCAAGTTGCATACTTAATAATTTATTATAGTGTGTGTATAAATTTAGAGCCACAGTATGATCATCTCATCATTCTTTAAGATAAGTGAGCATGTGTTTGCCATACCTTTGTCTGCAATCAACTAAAAGTCAAAGAGAATCAACCAGTGGCACTGTAGACTCCGTAGGATATTATGGCTTCATTTCATTTTTGAGTGGATTCTTTTTTTTTAATTAGATATTTTCTTTATTTACATTTCAAATGTTATCCCCTTTCCTGGATTCTTAACTTCCACATTTTCCCCTCAAAGCAGCCATCTAGATAGATATAATGTACTCCGTTTCTTTGGTACATCCTGTTCCCTCTCATGCTTTCCAGGCTTCCCTTGATTGCTAGAATCTGAGTGTCACATTGACTGGAGCATCCAGGTGACTCGAAAAGCTGAGGCCATGATTGTACAAGTTTATACATTCAAAGCTCCCTGACAACCCTTCACAGAATTTCTGCAGGCACTTCCGCAACCAATCTCTTTCAGTGTGCAGTGGGTTCTTAGAAAACTACTCATTTCCTCTGTAAACTGTCTTCACTGTGCCAGTGGATACCAAGAAAAGGTCTGCACTAAATTGTTAATTTCATGGGCTTGTCTGATCCAGCCTAACATTAAAGAAGAAGCATTTCAAAGAAGAAAACTGACTCATGGTGGAAACTGAGATTTTGTACAAATTTGTTGTCTCTGGAAACAGGACAGCATGCAACAGTATTAATAGTAGGCATAGTAAAATCTCATTCAGCTATACTGCATCGTGAACGTATGCTTCCTTGCAGAGATTTTGCTCTGCTTGAGGACCACGAGAACACCTCACACTATTGTCAGGAAGCACACATTTTAAAGTCGGTAACTTCTAGGTGCTGGTCAATGTCCACAGTGAAAGTTTCTCAAATAAAATTGAATTCTCACTCATGCTCCATCGTGTATGTGCTGAAGTGAGAGCTGAATTCAATTAGAGATGCTAAAAAATTCTAACACTCTCACAAATTATGAAAGCAATGTGTGGGATCTTTGTCCTCCAATCTGGCCTGAAATGCTTGAAATCGTTTACTGGTGCACTCCTTCTGCTTCTTCAGATCTTATGTACTCACTCTGTGAGCCATTTGACTAGTTGTTAATTGTTTATTTTGTTTTTAAAATTTTCTATGAATTAAAATACAATTATGTCATTCACTCCCTCTTCTCCTTCCCTCCCTTTCCACAACTTCCCCTGTTCCCTCTCTCCTAAATTTGTGACCGCCTTTTCTCTAATTGTGTGCATTCATATATGTATATGTATGTGTGTGTGCATGCAAATAGATATATGAATAGAACATGCTGAGTCTATATGGCAATTGTCTATATGTGTATGTTTTCAGAACTGATTCTCCCTCTCTCTAATCCTTAATTGTCTGTATCTCTTGATTTAGGGGTGGAACCTGATAAAACTTCCCTTGTCCATGTTGGAATACCAATTGGTATCGTCACTGTTCAGGTCTTGCTAAGGCTTCCATGTTGTCCAGATTTCGTGGGTACAGCTTCCCCATGATATCTAGAAGACATAGGCTAACAGCTGACAGACTTCCAGATCCTCTGACAATCTTTTAGTCCCATCTTCCAGCATTTAATTCTTCAGGCTTCACTTATGCTCTATCCTTCTTCTATACTTTCTGTGTAATCTGCCTAGAGAACATCTTCATTTCACACTTCTCATAGAAGCAAGGTCCCTCACACAGCCTCTTCCACTGTAACCATATGGTCTCACAGGTTTTCTTAACATTGCAGCCCAAACATTCCATATCTGACTTTACTTTCTGAGTGCTTCATTTGCATTGGTGCTTCCCAGTGACCCAGGCCTGGCACAATTCACAACTCCCATGCTGACTTATTTTGCCTGTGGGATCTAGTCAAGAGAGACAGTAGCCCTGGAAAGAGCCTGCATACCAGGACTCAGGCTCTTGACATGCTCTCACTCGGGGCTTGGATCACTCATCCAGAGTGCTCCATAGGTAGTGTCCAGGAGAGGAAAGGACAGTGGAGAGGGCCAGCTGCCACCTATTTCAGATATCTAAGGTGATACATACACATAAAATGTATACCTATAAACAATTACTACACAGATTCAGCATGTTCTAAGCACACATTTATTTGTACACACAGACAAACAATTAGAGAAAAGGAGGACACAAATTTGGGAGGGAGTGGGATATGTGTGAGAGAAGAACCTATTCTGGATACCCCAACCCAAGTAGATGGCAGAGAAATCAGAAGATAGCCCAGCCCAGCCCAGATGGTATAATTATGACAAAGCATAGTTCAGTATTACTAAGTCACTACCATTTGAGATAGTCATCAAACAGCAAGAAATATCTAAAGTTTCTTTGATAAGGAGATCATAACAATGATAACTCCCTGGGAACTCTGTCCCAACTGAGTGCTTGTGACCTCTAGTCTATTATTCTTTTGCTCTTTTTAGTGAGGCAGCATTCTGAACTGTGAGCTCATTCATGTTGCACATGTCTGATTTTCTCTTATTGACTTAGTATCTTACTTTCCAAATCTAGAACTTTATGGACATAATAATTGTTGCTGGGGAAAAAAAAAGAATCAATGAGAGAGAAGAAAGAAGGTAAATTAGAGTAGAGTTAAACTAAACAGACACCAGGCAGTGGTGGTGCACACCTTTAATTCCAGCACTTGGGAGACAGAGGCAGGTGGATCTCTGAGTTCAAGTTCAGCCTGGTCTACAGAGTGAGTTTCAGGATAGCCAGGGCTACACAGAGAAATCCTGTCTTGAAAAACCAAAAAAAAAAAAAAACTAAACATACATAGCAGCTTGAGGTAAGTGGTAGAGGGTTTGCTTCGCATGCATGAAGCCCTAGGTTCAGTCCACAGTTCAGAGGGTGGGATGTTGAACATAAGACCACAGGCAAAGGGGGTACATAAGCATTTCTGCATATGTGACAAAGACAAAAGAAATGTTCAGCATCACTAACTATGTCTGTGAAATATAGGCCAAGGTGAACACTTAGAACATTTTCTATTTTGCCTATAAAATGATAGGCAATAAAACAGAAATGGCTGTCCATAGAAATCTGCTGTTATATGCTGACATCACATCTTTTTCAACACAAGCTTTTATAAGTGGAGAGAATGCTATCAATGTGAGCACTATCAATATATTTCCATCCACGTTCCATAGACAGACTGGATGAAAGGAGATAGAGCCCCTGTGAAAGAAGTCACCAACAAAGTCTCATATTGGAGAGATGCTGGGCGATTATAATTGATGGCAGTTTTAGCACTGTGGTAATGAGGACAGGGTAGGGGCTACATTTTCGCACTCCTGTCTTTATCACTAAAATAGATCCAGGGTGTGCTGTTTTCTCTTATTAGTCTTTGTCGTATGAATACAGCGTTGGAATGTTAATACTGGACAAGACCTGGAAAAACACAGTTCAGTGGCTAATACAGTTGCTGTACAAGAAACAAATTCAAGTGTTCTTCATATGTCTTCGTGAAAATTGTCTTAATCACAATTTTTTAATTTAGTTTAATACAAATTTTAAAAATCATTTTAGAGCAATTGTCTTATTTACAAAAGGATTAAGTAATAAATAGTAAAGATCTATACATTTTAATAAGTGTTCCTGAATTTCTTTTCTTTAAGGAAGTTTCTTTATGATACCAGTAATAGTCAGAGACCTCTCATGTACAATCTATCAGAAACTCAGGACACATGGAACACAAAGGAAAGGTGTGGGACCCAACGTATGGAATGTCTAAATTAGACAGAAAATAATTTGCAAGTCAACTTACATGAAACCATCTTCATCACTCAAATTAAATTACAAAAACAAAAACAAAAAAAAACAGAAGAAAATACGCAAATTTCCTGTTTCCATGAGACTCCTCTGTTCATAATATCTTTACAACTTATCTGCTACAGCATCATTATTTAAAATGCAATACCACATGGAGACAAAGTAAAGATGACTTGATTTAGATCCAACAATCGTGTCCAAGCAACTTTTCCATTTATTGCCTCTGCAGTTCATGGAAGGTCAAGATGTTCCCAGGAGTCTTGATTCCTTCTGCCACACAGAGAGTATCACGATACAATATGGGAATGTGGATATTCATATGGATAACAGGAGACATAATTCTATGTTCTTTTGACTGATTCTGAAAGTGTGGTGTAGAAATTCTCAGAATCCACACCACACCTACTAAAGAAAATGCCACAGTGAGGGCCAGCAACCTGCACTGTCATTAGTGCCTGGGTGATGGCAGTGGCACTAGAGTGGGAGAAATGCTTGTCTAAAGCATCACCACCCAGTGATTTGGGCAAGAGTCTTAATTTCCTATGAGTTATAACTAAATATTAAATGAGTAAATATCAGTAATCTAGGTATCCAACTTGAGGACTGAAAAAAGTGAAGGTGACATACATCCACAATGAAATTTTTTAAGGGAAAAAGAAGACTGAACTTAGGGTGTTTTCAAGTAAATGGATACAGTCAGATAAATCAAGTCAGCCTCAGAAGAAGATTCTGCTATGTTTCATATTATTTGTGGTTCCTAGTTTGTTATATAATTCCTTAAGGCCAGAGTATTATATAAATACATAAAATCAAGCATGTACACATGACATGAAAGTAGAAGTGAAATTGTGTTGGGGAGAACAGAGAGCTTGGGGAAGTGTGATGAGAAGAGAGAGAGGGACGAATGAGGGAACAGAGAGAGTAGGGAGGGTGAAAAAAGGCCATAGAAAGGATATGGATGGTTGGTCTCAACTTACAATACATATATATGGAAACTTCAACAAATATTTTTAGCCTACAAAACAATGCTACATATGTGGCAAAAACAAAGGGCAGCTACTTTTGAACCTAAGCACTCTTCTAAACTCTGAGAATGCCAAATGGAACAAGTGATACAACACCCAAAGATGGAAGGCATGAGTAAACAAATAGATGATATAGTTCAAAGACTGATATAACAAGCTCTGTCAACACTGGCAATGAAAGCTGAATGGGACGCCCTTTTGTTAGATGGGAAAGGAAGATCTTCCTGAAGAGGTGGCTTTTGAGCTAATAGTGGAAAGAGGAGGAAGGGCCAGACAAATGAAAATTGTTGGAAAGAACATCCAGGAAGAAATCACGGGGTCAAGTCCACAATATACGGACTTATAAAAGGGCAAGGACAGTCCATGCAATGAGAATGGAGCAGACCATAGAGAATGGCAAGATCAGAAATGTGGACAGCAATCTCAGTATGTGAGACGTAGTAAGTCCTCACTGTTATGGGACATGATTTTAATGGCATGATCTGATTTCCAAAGAGAATGAAAGCCACACGGTCAAAGATGAACTGGAGTTGAGCATAACAGAAGCACTGAGGTGAATTAGGAGACACTGCAGGAAGAGGGGAAGCAAGTAGTGGCTGCATGATACGATGAGGGAACCGGAAGTACTGGAAAGAAGGTAACAAAGAAGAGCAAGCAGAATCTTTCAGCAGTCAGCAGGGGAAGGGAAGAAAGGACGAGGATCTTTTCTCATCCAGTAGGTAAGGCTTCAGGGAGACTTTCAAATGCCTAAAACCTTGGTCTTCACACAAGGGGTGAACAAAACTTGAAGAGGACACTGTGCTGAACTCTGCCTTGAATATTTTGTGTAGTACTATGGAAGTTACTCTGGGATCCTTCATTTCTCACACATTTCACTGTGGTCATTGACACAGGATTCAATGATTTCCTTATATTATGGTAAATAAAGTCAAGTTTGAAAAGTACTCTCTCAAGGATGTTCCTGATGACCAAGTGAAATCCAGTGGATGCTTTCGAACTTCTTGATGTTCATGCAAACATTTGACATGGGTCCCAGGTATTTTCTTCTCTTAGCCTCCAGAAGTAAGTCCTCTTGCTCTCTGACAGCAGCTACTGCAGTCTTCCGGTAGTGATGTGCCTGTGTGCCCACTCTTTCCCATGCCTTACCTAGATAGTGGACCAGCCATAAAAGTCTGAGAGAACAAGGGAGTTATTGTGTTCATCATTGTACTGTGGACCCACAGCACTAAATGGTGATTAAGATTCACATGTAAATATTTACAAAAATTCTTCTGTTACCCCAATTTAACAAAACAGAATTGCTGACCAGAGTTGCATCCCAGTGTCGGAGAGAAGGTATGATGAGAAGGAACATAGAAAACAAATGCTGCAAGCAAATGGTGTGTCTGGGTAGACAGTGGTTGAGTATAACAAAAGTCACGTAGGCTAAAGCAAAAGAGAAAAGCCATGGGTGAGAGCGGAGGGGAGGTTCAGCACAGTGCAGTAACACGTGGGCATGGTCTGTGCATGTACCTAGCTTATCCTGCAGAAATTAATGACATCCAAGCCTCTGCAATTGCTCTTAAATAACAAATGCTTGCCTCTACTCCACATTAGACTGGCAGACACTGCATATGAAATCATCTCTCAGAGGCCTGCCACCACCACGTGGTCATATCTAACTCAAAGGAAAAAAATGTGGCTTGTCCAGTTGTAGAAAAATGAATTTATATTAAGGGAGATGAGAAGGCTAAAGAGGTAAATCAGCAGTTAAGAGAACCCACTGTTCTTCCAGAGGACCAGAGTTCACTTCCCAAGGCCCATGTGCAGTGACTCAAAACTTCCTATAAGTCAAGTTCCAGGAGATCCAATACCGTACTCTGTCCTCTACTGATACCAGCACAGACACAAACACACATAAATACCAGTAAATCTTTTTATAAAAAGACAACAGAGCTGAATAAGGAGATATGTATGGAAAGACTATTCCAGGCAGGAGAAAGTACTTATGAGAAAGCCTGGGTGCATAGTGCTCCTGAAGTGTTTAAGGAAGTCAGGAAGCTGGTATAAACAGGAGGACTTAGATGAGAGGGAAGTAAGATCAGCAGGAGCAGAGCTAAGAATCACCAAGAGGAAGGAAGGGAGAAAGGGAAGGAGGAACGGAGGGAAGGAAGGAGGGAGGAAGGGAGGGAGGGAGGGGGGCTGAGTCCACCACAGCAGTTATGTCTGCCTCCTCTATAACTAAGTGACTAACATACCCTGGGCTTAATTTGAACTAATTTTATTATAACTCACCTTAAAACAGCATACTCTAGAAAAGCAAAAAGTTAATGTTTATCATTGTAAAAGTGATTATCATCCAATAACCACATATACAGAATGAGGAGAGAGAAACCGACACAATCAATGTGTATGAAAAACATAAGCATACATAGCATGATATAAAATGTCTATGTCCTGGTGCAGCCAAGACGACTCTGGAAGGAAAGGTGCCTAGTTCAAAGCCTGAGGATCTGAGTTCAATCCTTGGCACTCAATAATAGAACAAAAGCAAGTCCTCTGACCTTCAAAGGAGGGCACAAGACATGTACACACACACACACACACACACACACACACACACACACAGAGAGAGAGAGAGAGAGAGAGAGAGAGAGAGAGAGAGAGAGAGAGAGAGAAGAGAGAATAAATAAATAAATAAATAAATAAATAAATAAATAAGATGTTAAATCAATAAAACGTCCTTACTCATTTAAGATCCATTTAAGGACAGTCTACTCACATAACAAAGTGAACTACCAAGGATAGATAATGAACATACTCCATAAATATGGGGAAACTGTGGCTTACAAGAGTGAGGCCATTTGTAGGCCACACTATCTGTTAAATATAAGCAAGAGTCTTTGAATTTAGGGGAAGAACGTGGGAGGCTAGATGAAGCATAGCTAAGCAGCCAGAAGGAAGACAGGCAAAGGTCAGTTCTCCACACTTGTCTTCAAATGGCACTACTCTCAACATGGTGGAAGCCACTTCAAAGTTTATATTGCCTTACAAGATACTGCATGCTCTCTGATTACCAACCATTTGCTAAGAGAAGAAAAGCAGCTGCCAATAAAGTAGCAAATGCTTATGTTCAGAGGAAACTCCAATAAAACAATCAAATTATTTGACCTTTCCCTCCACAACCCTAATCTTTACCTTTTTAGAATGGCTCCTTCATTCTTTTATGGTGTAGGCAAATATAAAAGAATGTCCCATAGTGCTTCAATGATGCATAGGGCATTAGAGTTAAACTTAATGGGAAATTAACTTTAAGATTGGAATGCAAATATTTCCTTAATATAAATGCATAGCATCTATGGAAACAACTAAACAAAAAGTTTCATAAGCAAAAGCATGGAAAGGGTAGAGTGACCATGAAGGTACACAGGACCCTACATCCACCTACCGACTCATTAACCCTTGCTCTTTTTTTTTTTTAAATTACATTCCAAATCACTTCCCCTTTCCCGTTTCCTCCCTCCCCGAAAGTCCCATAAGCCCCCTTCCCTCCCTCTTTTCTCCATTCAACCCCCTCTCCTTACTCTGTCCTGGCGTTCCCATACATCCAGTCTTTCCAGGACCAGGGGTCTCTCCTTCCATCTTTTTAGAAAACCCTTGCTCTTTTAATGTTTACTGAATGATTTCAAAGGATCAGGAATTGGGTTAGAAAATAAATAAATTAGTCAAGGCTTCTAAAAAAATTCACATCCAGCGAGATGCACTCCGTGTAGTGAGCAAACAGCTGAGAAGCTCAGGAAAAGCTCTGTAAAGCTTCATGTCGGCCCAGAATAGTCAAGCTGTGGCTTCGTCTTTGGACCTGGAGGAAGACAGAAACATTTAGCTGCATCTTAATGTTTGCCGCAGTGAATGCATTCAGTGGGTATATTTGTTCAAATGAGTGAATGTGTGTACAGCCAGGGACAGTAGAATGGTATTGTCTGGTCTTTGCAGAGAAAGGAATGTGTCCTAGAAGAGATTTGTTCTAGAATCCCTATTGATATAAGAGTTCAAGCTTGCAAAAAAGAACAGTGGGAGGGGGTCTTGGAGGAAGTTTAGGCAGTGAGGAGAATTAGGGAAGGGAAGTGCTTTGAATCTGGATTCATCACAGGACAGACTTGATCTTGAGAAAGAAGCATCATTCATCCCCTGACTTAAGACAAGAGAAAGTACAGAGCAATGATCAAAAGTAAGACAACTTGGAGCTATACCATTAATGCCTCAGAGTATGGTGTAAGCGTCAGTCAAATGCGTGCCTCCATGAAATACTGAGGAATCCCTGAGATATCCTGAGTCAGCCTCTGAAGTGAAGGCTGCCACTGAAGGGAAGTGTCAGACAAACCTTGGCTCTCTCATTTGGTGTGATGATTTGATCCACTAATGCTATTAATACTTAAAGGTTTAGAGAAAACACCTCAAAAACTGAGAGTTTCTCTCACTTGATAGAGTATTTGCCTAGCATGAAACAAAACAACCAGTCAACCAAACAAAACTGGATACAATCTCCAGCAGCAAATGTTTAGTCTTTCTTTCTTGCTTACCTCAGGAGTTCAAGGACAGGCTGAACTACATAGTGTCCTGAGGGGGGACAGGGAGGAGCAAAGATAAGAGAAGGAAAGAAAAAAAAATGGGAGAAAGGGAAGGAGAAGAAAAATATCTTCACTGGTTCATTTAAATATCGTCATGGCTTCTATTATTGAAGTGTATCACTGACAAAAATTATGCTCACTAAGTCTTTAAATATACCAAAATTGATCTTGTAAAGTCCAGCATGGTACAACTGTAGTAGACATAAAACACAGTTGGAATTTTTTTAATGTCGGAAATTCTACAACAATTTATTGTCTTCAGTTTTCAGAATAATGACTTCACTTCTGAGGGTTACCAAATAAATATCCTTTGAAATAACATTAATAGTTCAGCTTCAAACATAAGTTTTAATACATTTATGAATGTTTGCATATTATTATACTTATACTGGTTCTTATTGCTATAACAATATTTTTTCAAAGTATTTTGTAATTAATCATCCTTTGACCTAACAGTTTTTTTTAATTTTGTTTATTTTCTCCTATAATCATAGCTTTCAAAAACTTGCCACAATTTGGAATATTTTGATGATTTTAATGCTAAAAAAAATAGATGCTGAACATGTTCCTTGAAAGAGGAAGCTGGTAACCTGCTGATACAGTATATCAGGAGAAGACAGAGTACCTTGGTAGAATCAAAACTGAGGAGCAAGGCCTGAAGAATGGGCCAAGGCCCATACAGGAAACTCAGCTAGCTTAAAAGCTAGTTCTTTACAGTGGTTATGTTTTAATACTTGGAAATGGATCAAAAGCCAATGTCATAGTTGAAAGATCAAAGGTGAAGTAACATGGAAACACAATGGTGAGCTGTTACATTAATCACTGAATACACAATTTCAGGCTGATTTTCTTTAAACAAAGGGTCATTATTTGAAGATCACCAAAAGACCATGCAAAAAGATTATTTGAAGTTTAAGTTCTAAATCTTTTAAGGGTGTGAGGTATTGTGGGGGACCCTTAGAACACACTATCACTGTTGGGAACTCCACAAGAGACAAGTAAGAAATCTATTTGAAGTGTCTTTGAAAGGGAGATTCTGTCTTCAGAAGATTTCTCCCAGTTCACTAGTTGGAACACCAACCTATTATAAGCAGTTTTGCATTTGGCGATGTTAATTAATACTCCTTAGGGTACAACAGTATTCTAGGCCGCCAACATAGTGTGACAGACACACAAAAGCCCTCCAACTTCAACTTGTAACATAGCTTCATTCTCAAAGCTGACTTCCTTTTTTTTTCCTGAGTGTAGTACAGTTAAAATTTCAAATAGCTCCTTGACACTGCTTTTCATGTCCAAACCAGCCATTTTGTTGTACTTTGGTAAAGTACCTCTTCCGCTTCATCCCCTGCACATACACACCTCCACACACAGTTGGATTCACTTTCTCTCATACCCTAAGGTTATGAGTGAATAATGATTATTAGCTACTTGTAAAGGAAATTCTTGGGAGGGAGAAGGGGGTAGGCAGCAAGAGGATTAAACAAACAAAAAACACAAAAACTTTGTATATGACTTTTAAAACAAGAGGACAACACAGTATTTTTCAAAATTGTATATAGCGCATATGCATAGATAAAGCAAGTATGGCACGTGTTTGCATACTGTTTAATTACAAAAATATTTATTCTTTAAAAAGCTTCAAGATTACAAAAAAATACTCCTTAGGGAAGCAGGATGAACTTAATGACTCCTGATGGCACACAGACCTACATGCATCTAACTTCCTTTTCAAAATCAATCCTAGACGTACCAAAAGGTATATCATTCTTTATCAATGTGGTGATAATGTAAGTTGAATTTCTGGAAGTGACTGAGACAAATATATATTAATCTTCCTACAATACTGAAATAGTTCTTAGGTAGTCTCTTGTGTAATTATAAAATATTCATTTCCACTTTGATCTTTTCAAAATAGAGCTGACCTCTTCCCTTCCAGCCGCCATTTGCAGCAGGGAACCAAGCAGCTCCACAGCCTTCTGTGCTTAGACCACCAAGAGATAATGGTCTCCCAGCAGCAGTTTCACTTCTGAGCGCAGAGGTGAGATCTCCACCTTCTCTCTGGAGGGGTACAGCTAGAAGCACACTGGGCACAAGATCAGTGGAGCAGCTGGGAAAAGAGGCTTCCCTTCCAGACTCCATTTGCAGCACTGAGCCAGACAGCTCCACAGCCTTCTGTGCACAGACCCTGCCAGAAGAGAGTTGGTTTCCCAGGAGCACAGACACAGGTTTACAGGACCATAGGAGGGGCAATCTCCAGTCAGAGACAACAAAACCAATTAACACCAGAGATAACCAGATGGCAAAAGGCAAGCACAAGTACACTACCAACAGAAACAAAGGCTATTTGGCAAAATCAGAGTCCAGTTCTCCCACCACAGCAAGTCCCAGATGCCCCAGCACACCGGAAAAGCAAGAGTTGGATTTAAAGTCTTATCTCACGATGCTGTTAGAGGACATCAAGAAGGACATAAATAACTCCCTTAAAGAAATACAGGAGAACATGGGTCAAATCGTAAAGGCCCTTAAAGAGGAAACACAAAAATCCCTGAAAGAAATACAGGGGAGCATGGGTGAACAGGTAGAGGCCCATCCAGTATCTAAAAAGGGAAGAAGAAACAATAAAGAAATCACAAAGTGAGACATCTCTGGAGATAGAAAATCTTGGAAAGAATTCAGGAGTCATAGATACAAGCATCAACAACAGAATACAAGAGATAGAAGAAAGAATCTCAGGGGCTGAAGATACCATAGAAAACATTGACACAACAGTTAAAGAAAATGCAAAATGCAAAAAGCTCCTGAGCCAAAACATCCAGGAAATCCAGGACACAATGAGAAGACCAAACCTAAGGATTATAGGTATAGAAGAGAGTGAAGATTTCCAACTTAAAGGGCCAGTAAATATCTTCAACAAAATTATAGAAGAAAACTTCCCTAACCTAAAGAAAGAGATGTACATGCAAGAAGCCTACAGAACTCCAAACAGACTGGACCAGACCAGAAAGTCCTCCCAGCTCATAATAATCAAAACACCAAATGCACTAAACAAGGAAAGAATATTAAAAGCAGTAAGAGAAAAAGGTCAAGTAACCTATAAAGGCAGGCCTATCAGAATTACATCAGACGTCATGCCAGAGACCATGAAAGCTAGAAGATCCTGGGCAGATCTTATACAGACCCTAAGAGAATACAAATAGAGCAAAACTCTCAATTACCATAGATGGAGAAACAAGATATTCCATGAAACAACCAAATTTACACAATATCTTTCCCTACAAAGGATCAAATCCAGCCCTACAAAGGATATTAGATGGAAAACGCCAAAATGAGGAGGGAAATTACACCCTAGAAAAAGCAAGAAAGTAATCTTTTTCCAACAAACCCAAAAGAGAGTAACCGTACAAACATAAAAAGAACATCAAAAATAACAGGAAGCAACAATCACTATTCCTTAATATCTTATAATGTCAATAGACTCAATTCCCCAACAAAAAACATAGTCTAGCAGAGACGTCTTTCATGTAAATCTTCGATTTTATCAGAAAATGTTTGTGACTCCTCTTCCAATTCAGTAATGATTTTTGTGTCTACCATTTTGACTGTATTATTTTCCATGATAATCTTTAATTTTAACATTTTTTCTGTGTATTTCTTCGATTTTGTTGGAGGTATTTTTCATGTAGATCCTTGGTTTCATGGGAGGAGGGGTGTTTGTAGTTTCACTTTCAATCAATTTAGGAATGCTTTTGTGCTTACCATTTTGTCGGTATAATTGTCCATGATAATCTTCAATTTTAATGTTTCTCTGTATTTTTTTTCAATTTTGTCAGAAGTATTTTCCATGTGGATCTTCAGTTTTATCAGACAATGTCTATTATTTTACTTTCAATCAACTTAGGAATATTTTTATACCTTCTATTTTATCTGTATAATTTTCCATGTAACAGTTTTGACATGTCTCTATATATTTCTTGAATTTTTTTCAGGAATATTTTCCTTGTAGATCTTCAATTTTATCAGAAAGTGTTTATAATTCACTTTCAAAAAACAGGAATATTTTTATGCCTACCATTTTATCTGTAAAATTTTTCCATGAAATACTCAATCTTAACGTGTTATTTTTAATTATTTTTTATTTTTTTTAATTTACATTCCAAATCATTTCCCCTTTCCCTCCCTCCCTCCCCGAAAGTCCCATAAGCCCCCTTCCCTCCCTCTTTTCTCCATTCAACCCCCTCCCCTTTCTCTGTCCTGGCATTCCCCTACATCCAGACTTTCCAGGACCAGGGGTGTCTCCTTCCATCTTCTTAGAAATCTATTGATATGCGAATTGTGTCTAGGGTATTCCGAGATTCTGGGTCAATATCCCCTTATCAGTGACTACATACCATGTGTGTTCTTTTGTGATTGGGTTACCTCACTAAGGATGATATTTTCAAGATCTGGCCATTTGCCTAGGAATTTCGTGAATTCATTGTTTTTAATTGCAGAGTAGTATTCCATTGTGTAGATATACCACATCTTCTGAATCCATTCCTCCGTTGAGGGACATCTGGCTTCTTTCCAGCTTCTGGCTATTATAAATAAGGCTGCTATGAACATAGTGGAGCATGTGTCCTTATTGCATGCAGGTAAAGCCTCTGGGTATATGCCCAGGAGTGGTATAGCCGGATCCTCCAGGAGTGTCATGCCCAGTTTTCTGAGGAACAGCCAGACTGCTTTCCAGAGTGGTTGTACCAGCTTGCAATTCCACCAGCAGTGGAGGAGTGTTCCTCTTTCTCCACATCCTTGCCAACAACTGCTGTCTCCTTTGTTTTTGATCTTAGCCATCCTGACTGGTGTGAGATGGAATCTCAGGGTTGTTTTGATTTGCATTTCCCTAATGACTAAGGATGATGAACATCTCTTTAGGTGCTTCTCAGCCATTAGATATTCTTCAGGTGAGAACACTTTGTTTAGCTCTGTACCCCATTTTTTAATAGGGTTACTTGCCTCTCTGGAGATTAACTTCTTGAGTTCTTTGTATATATTGGATATTAGCCCTCTGTCGGATGTAAGGTTGGTAAAGATCATTTCCCAGTTAGTTGGTTGCCGCTTTGTCTTTTTTTTTTTTAATTTTATTTTATTTTATTTTTTTAATTTACATTCCAAATCACTTCCCCTTTCCCGTTTCCTCCCTCCCCGAAAGTCCCATAAGCCCCCTTCCCTCCCTCTTTTCTCCATTCAACCCCCTCTCATTACTCTGTCCTGGCGTTCCCCTACATCCAGTCTTTCCAGGACCAGGGGTCTCTCCTTCCATCTTTTTAGAAATCTATTGATATGCTGATTGTGTCTAGGGTATTCTGAGATTCTGGGTCAATATCCCCTTATCAGTGACTTCATACCATGTGTGATCTTTTGTGATTGGGTTACCTCACTAAGGATGATATTTTCAAGTTCTGACCATTTGCCTAGGAATTTCGTGAATTCATTGTTTTTAATTGCAGAGTAGTATTCCATTGTGTAAATATACCACATCTTCTGAATCCATTCCTCCGTTGAGGGACATCTGGGTTCTTTCCAGCTTCTGGCTATTATAAATAAGGCTGCTATGAATATAGTGGAGCATGTGTCCTTATTGCATGCAGGTAAAGTCTCTGGGTATATGCCCAGGAGTGGTATAGCCGGATCCTCCGGAAGTGTCATGCCCAGTTTTCTGAGGAGCCGCCAGACTGCTTTCCAGAGTGGTTGTACCAGCCTGCAATTCCACCAGCAGTGGAGGAGTGTTCCTCTTTCTCCACATCCTCGCCAACAACTGCTGTCTCCTGTGTTTTTGATCTTAGCCATCCTGACTGGTGTGAGATGGAATCTCAGGGTTGTTTTGATTTGCATTTCCCTAATGACTAAGGATGATGAACATCTCTTTAGGTGCTTCTCAGCCATTAGATATTCTTCAGGTGAGAACTCTTTGTGGAGCTCTGTACCCCATTTTTTAATAGGGTTACTTGCCTCTCTGGAGTTTAACTTCTTGAGTTCTTTGTATATCTTGGATATTAGCCCTCTGTCGGATGTAAGGTTGGTAAAGATCATTTCCCAGTTAGTTGGTTGCCGCTTTGTCTTTTTGACGGTGTCTTTTGCCTTGCAAAAACTTTGTAATTTAATGAGGTCCCATTTGTCTATTCTTGATCTTAGAGTATAAGCTATTGGAGTTCTGTTCAGAAAATTCTCCCCTGTGCCCATATGTTCAAGGTTCTTCCCTAGTTTCCCTTCTATTAGTTTCAGTGTGTCTGGTTTTATGTGGAGATCTTTGATCCACTTAGAATTGAGCTTAGTGCAAGGAAATAACAATGGGTCAATTTGCATTCTTCTGCATGTTGACCTCCAGCTGAGCCAGCACCATTTGTTGAAAAGGCTATCTTTTTTCCACTGGATGGTTTTAGCTCCTTTGTCAAAGATCAAGTGACCATAGGAGTGTGGATTCATTTGTGGGTCTTCAATTCTGTTCCATTGATCTACATGTCTGTTACTGTACCAATACCATGCGGTTTTTAACACTATTGCTCTGTAGTACAGCTTGAGGTCCGGGATACTGATTCCCCCAGAGATTCTTTACTCTTGAGAATAGTTTTAGCTATTCTAGGTTTTCTGTTATTCCAGATGAATTTTTGAATTGCTCTTTCGAATTCTATGAAGAATTGAGTTGGGATTTTGATGGGGATTGCATTGAATCTGTGTATTACTTTTGGTAAGATGCTCATTTTTACTATATTAATCCTGCCAATCCATGAGCATGGCAGATTTTTCCATCTTCTGAGGTCTTCTTCAATTTCTTTCTTCAGAGACTTGAAGTCCTTGTCATACAGATCTTTCACTTGTTTGGTTAAAGTCACGCCAAGATACTCAATATGGTTTGTGGCTATTGTGAAGGGTATTATTTCTCTTACTTCTTTCTCAGCCTGCTTATCCTTTGAGTACAGGAAGGCTTCTGACTTGCTTGAGTTGATTTTATATCCGGCCACTTTGCTGAAGTCATTTATCAGCTGTAGGAGTTCTCTGGTGGAGTTCTTTAGGTCGCTTAAGTATACTATTATATCGTCTGCAAATAGTGATAGTTTGACTTCTTCCTTTCCAATTTGTATCTCTTTGACCTCTTTTTGTTGTCTAATTGCTCTAGCTAGAACTTCAAGTACTATATTGAAAAGATATGGAGAGAGAGGGCAGCCTTGTCTAGTCCCTGATTTTAGTGGGATTGCTTCAAGTTTCTCTCCATTTAGATTGATGCTGGCTACCGGTTTGCTGTAAATTGCTTTTACTATGTTTAGATATGGGCCTTGAATTCCTGATCTTTCCAAGACCTTTAGCATGAAAGGATGCTGAATTTTGTCAAATGCTTTCTCAGCATCTAATGAGATGACCATGTGGGTTTTTTCTTTGAGATTGTTTATGTAGTGGATTACATTGATGGATTTCCTTATATTGAACCATCCCTGCATCCCTGGGATGAAGCCTACTTGATCGTGGTGAATGATCGTTTTGATGTGTTCTTGGATTCGGTTGGCAAGAATTTTATTGAGTATATTTGCATCAATATTCATAAGAGAGATTGGCCTGAGATTCTCTTTCTTTGTCGGATCTTTGTGTGCTTTTGGTATTAGTGTAATTGTGGCTTCATAGAATGAGTTGGGTAGTGTTCCTTCTGTTTCTATTTTGTGGAACCGCTTGAAGAGTATTGGTGTTAGATCTTTAAAGGTCTGGTAGAATTCTGCACTAAAACCATCTGGACCTGTGCTTTTTTTGGTTGGAAGACTTCCAATGACAACTTCTCTTTCTTCAGGGGTTATAGGACGGTTTAGATGGTCTATTTGATCCTGATTTAATTTTAGTACTTGGTATCTGTCAAGGAAATTGTCCATTTCCTCAAGATTTTCTAGTTGTGTTGAATACAGGTTTTTGTAGTAGGATCTGATGATTTTTTGAATTTCCTCAGTTTCTGTTGTTATCTCTCCCTTTTCGTTTCTGATTTTATTAATTTGGATACTATCTCTGTGCCCTCTGGTTAGTCTGGCTAAGGGCTTATCTATCTTGTTGATTTTCTCAAAGAACCAACTCCTCGTTTTGTTGATTCTTTGTATGGTTTTATTTGTTTCTACTTGATTGATTTCAGCCCTGAGTTTGATGATTTCCTGCCTTCTACTCCTCTTTGGTGTATTTGCTTCTTTTTGTTCCAGGGCTTTCAGGTGTGCCATTAAGCTGTTAGTGTATGCTGTCTCCCGTTTCTTTTTGGCGGCACTCAGGGCTATGAATTTTCCTCTTAGCACTGCTTTCATTGTGTCCCATAAGTTAGGGTATGTTGTGCCTTCATTTTCATTAACTTTCAAAAAGTCTTTGATTTCTTTCTTTATTTCCACCTTGACCAAGTTATCATTGAGTAGAGCATTGTTCAGCCTCCATGTGTACGTGGGTTTTCTTTTGTTTTTGTTGCCATTGAAGACCACCCTTATTCCATAGTGATCTGATAGGAGGCATGGGATTATTTCTATCTTCTTGTATCTGTTGAGGTCTGATTTGTGACCAATTATATGGTCAATTTTGGAGAAGGTACCATGAGGAGCTGAGAAGAAGGTGTATTCTTTAGCTCTAGGATGAAATGTTCTATATATATCAGTTAGTTCCATTTGGTCCAAGGCTTCAATTAGATTCACTGTGTCCCTGTTTAGTTTCTGCTTTCCTGAACGATTCATTTCAGAGAGCGGGGTGTTGAAGTCACCCACTATTATTGTGTGCGGTGCAATGTGTGCTTTGAGTTTTAGTGAAGTTTCTTTTACGAATGAGGGTGCCCTTGCATTTGGAGCATAGATATTCAGAATTGAGAGTTCTTGATGGTGGATTTTTCCCTTGATCAGTATGTAGTGTCCTTCTGTGTCTTTTTTGAAGACTTTAGGTTGAAAGTCAATTTTATCTGATATTAGGATGGCTACTCCACCTCTTTTCTTGGGGCCATTTGCTTGTAAAATTGTTTTCCAGCCTTTTACTCTGAGATAGTGTTTGTCTTTGACACTGAGGTGCGTTTCCTGCATGCAGCAAAATGCTGGGTCCTGTTTTCGTATCCAGTCTGCTAGTCTATGTCTTTTAATTGGGGAATTGAGACCTATGATATTAAGAGAGATTAAGGCATAGTGATTATTGCCATCTGCCATTCTTGACGCTATCTTTATGTTTGAGTGGTTATCTACTTTTGGGTTTGATTCAAGAAGGTTATTAGCTCATTTTTTCCAGGGTGTTGTTTCTCTCCCTGTATTGGAGATTTCCACCTATTATCCGTTGCAGGGCTGGGTTTGTGGAAAGATATTGTGAAAATTTGGTTTTACCATGGAATATCTTGGTCTCTCCATCTATGGTGATTGAGAGTTTTGCTGGGTATAGTAGTCTAGGCTGGCATTTGTGCTCTCTTAGTGTCTGTATGAGATCTGCCCAGGATCTTCTGGCTTTCATAGTCTCTGGTGAGAAGTCTGATGTGATTCGGATAGGTCTTCCTTTGTATGTTACTTGGCCCTTTT
Organism: Tokudaia tokunoshimensis; assembly: GCA_036184795.1. Taxonomy (NCBI): domain Eukaryota; kingdom Metazoa; phylum Chordata; class Mammalia; order Rodentia; family Muridae; genus Tokudaia; species Tokudaia tokunoshimensis. The sequence continues at coordinate 11,366,257 of BTHU01000009.1, read as the reverse complement.
CTCTTACTGCTTTTAGTATTCTTTCTTTATTTAGAACATTCGGTGTTTTGATTATTATGTGACGGGAGGTATTTCTGTTCTGGTTCAGTCTGTTTGGAGTTCTGTAGGCTTCTTGTACGTTCATCAGCATCTCTCTCTTTAGGTTAGGGAAGTATTCCTCCATAATTTTGTTGAAGATGTTTACTGGCCCTTTAAGTTGCAAATCTTCACTCTCATCTATACCTATAATCCTTAGGTTTGATCTTCTCATTGTGTCCTGGATTTCCTGGATTTTTTGGGTTACACGTTTTTTGCATTTTGCATTTTCTTTGACTGTTGAGTCGATGCTTTCTATGGAATCTTCAGCACCTGAGATTCTTTCCTCCATCTCTTGTATTCTATTGTTGATATTTGTATCTATGACTCCTGATTTCTTCCCAAGGTTTTCTATCTCCAAAGTTGTCTCCCTTTGTGATTTCTTAGTTGTTTCTACTTCATTTTTTAGTTCCTGGATGGATTTGTGAGATCCTTCACTTGTTTGTTTGTATTTTCCTGTATTTCTTTAAGGTATTTTTGCATTACCTCTTTCAGGATTTCTTCCTGATGACCCACGTTCTCCTGCATTTCTCTGAGCGATTTTTGTGTTTCCTCCTCATGGGAATCCATCTGTTGATCCATTGTCTCCTGCATTTCTTTAAGCAGTTCTCGTGTTTCCTTTGTAAGGGCATCTAACCGTTGATTCATTTCTTTAAGCAATTTTTGTGTTGCCTCCTTATGGGCATCCGTCTGTTGACCCATATTCTTCTGCATTTCTTTATGCAATTTTTGTGATTCCTTTGTGAGTGCATCTACTCGTTGATTCATCTCGTTAAGCGATTTTTGTGTTGTCTCCTTGTGCGCCTCCATATTTTGATCCATGTTCTCTTGCATTTCTCTAAGCGATTTTTGTGTTTCCTTTGTAAGGGCTTCTAACCGTTGATTCATGGTCTCCTGTAATTCTTTATGAGATTTATTTGTGTCCTTCTTGTGATCCTCTAATAGCATCATGAGAAGTGATTTTAAATCCAGATCTTGTCTTTCGGGTGTGGTGGGGTATCCAGAACTTGCTGCTGTTGGAGAGTTGGGTTCGGATGGTCCCATATTACTTTGATTTCTGTTAGTAACATTCCTACATTTGCCTTTTGCCATCTGGATATCTCTGATGTTAGTTGGTCCTGCTGCCACTGGCTCTTGGTTGGACCTCCTGTGAGCCTGCAAAGCTATTTCTGCCCCCCCCCCGGATTACCAGGATTCCCCTGGCACCGATTTCTGGGGCCTTCCTGCTCCTGAGTGACTTTGGATCCCTGATGTGCCTTGCCCCAAGTGATCTTATATTGGGGAGTCCTTGCACATCCAAAGGCTCAGCCTAGTGGATTCCTGGAGCAGAGGTCGCCAAAGGGAGGCTGGTAGGCTCCTGCCCTGTGCAGGGGTGTGTGATCTCTCCTAGGGAGGGAGGGGGCGTCCCTCTGCCAGGCAGAAGTCCCACAGCAGAGCTAGCAGGCTGGTTACTGCAGGTCCGCCCAGCTCTTTGGAGCCACGTGCACACAATCCGCCCGAGACCCAAGCAATATTATGCCTGTCTGCCTCAGAACCTGGCAGTCCCAACTTCCCAGCCACTGGAGCAAAGATGGCGGAGTGCACTCTGCACACTCTCTGTGGCGCCGCCCACCCTGCAGATGTGATGGCCTGCAGATCTGGCACCCAGACAACCACAGCGCTGACCCGTTCTTGGGTGCAGAGGGAAGCCCCAACAGGCCGTGTCCCAAGTGATGTTATATTGCCTGAGAGCCTGGGTACCTGTCTCCTCAGTGCAGTCTGTGGGAACAGAGGTCGCGGAAGGAAAGCTGGTAGGCTCCCGCCCAGTGCGGGGGGTGGGGGGGTGGGGGTCACTCTGCCAGGCAGAAGTCCCACAGCAGAGCTGGCGCGCTGGTTACTGCAGATCAGCCCAGCACTTGGGAGCTGCACACACACAAGCCGCCCGAGACCCCCTTAACGTGTTTTTTATATATTTATTCAATTTTATCAGAGATATTTTCCAGGTAAATCTTCAGTTTTATCAGAAAAGGTTTATATTTTCACTTTCAATCAACTTAGAAATATTTTTATGCCTACCATTTTATCTGTATAATTTTTCCATGAAATACTCAATCTTAACGTGTTTTTTATATATTTTTTTCAATTTTATCAGAAATATCCTCCATGTAAATGATTAATTTTATCAGAAAATGTTTATAATTCTACTTTCAATCAACTTAGGAATATTTTAATTCCTACCAATTTATCTGTATAAATTTCTTCAATTTTATCAAAGATATTTTCCGTGTAAATCTTCAATTTTATCAGAAAATGTTTTTACCTCTACTTTCAATTAATTTAGGAATATTTTTATGCCTACTATCTTATCTGTATAATTTTTCATGAAATAGTCAGTTTTAACATGTTTTTCTATATATTTCTTGAGTTTTATCAGAAATATTTTCCTTGTAGATTTTCAATTTTATCAGAAAATGTTTATGATTCCACTTTCAATCAACTTAGGAATATTTTTATGCCTACCATTTTATCTGTATAATTTTTCCATGAAATAGTCAATCTTAACATGTTTTTCTATTTATTTCTTCAATTTTATCAGAGATATTTTCCATGTATATTTACACAATGGAATACTACTCAGCAATTAAAAACAATGAATTCATGAAATTCTTAGGCAAATGGGGAACAGTGGGAGGGAAGAGGGCTTATGGGACTTTTGGGGAGGGGGGAACTAGGAAAGGGGAAATCGTTTGGAGAGTAAATAAAGAATATAGAAAATAAAAAAAAAACAAAATATAGCTGACCTAGAGACTTCTATTTGGATCAGTTAAAATCTCTTGTTTTCTTAAACAGAATATCAAAATATTTTAATCTCCCCAGAAAGTCCTCAATTGAGTTTATTTGCAGACCTTGGCTGAGCTGCATTTCAAGTAGGTGTGTGGTTGCTGCACCTCGTCTGAGGTATAGAACTTATGTTTTTACAAACATTGAGATAAAATCCAGACACTTCACAAGATAGTGAACAGGGAAAAGCAAATGTTTTGTTTAATTAGAATGAAGAATGTCATCTATATAATTGTCATTTAAAGGACCTCTTAGGAGTGGCTCAAAAGAGCTGTTAGACCAGCAACATAGACAGCCAAGGCCTCCATATAGTACTGTTTGGGTTGTCCTTGGAAGCTGAAACTAGATAAATAAGCTGGTCAGGCATACTCTTCAGATAAAAACATTTTCTTACAGAGCATTTATGAATAAGGAAGTTACTTCTTGGATTTTTCTATATTATTAAAATACTACAATAAAAATGATCTATTATTATTTTATTACTAACATTTCTTTGAAGGTATTACTGCCATCTTTAGCAAAGATGTATTTTATTTCATCCTGGCATTAAAAAATAACACTACATTCTTGAATTATGTAAAGTATGCCTCTTTCCAATCAAATGTAAATATTAACTATAGCAAATAAACATTGACCAAATCCTTTGTACATTTCTTCAAATATAAAATAAAGTTTTTGATGCCTTAAACTAAAAATGAAGTCAACCTCCAGAGTTGTTAAGATTGCTTAACTTAACCATACACACAAAGAAAAAAAAATTCAACCCACACTAACAACCATAGCAGTTAATCATGATTAAAGCCAAACTTCTGTTCTTTCATCTTCCTAAATTCCTCCTGTCATAGCAAATGGCAGCTCCTATATATAGGATATACATATTATAGCTGCTGAAGGTAAAGGTTTCAGACTCATTCTATTTATGCACTTTCCTTGTCTGATCTAGTAATAAGACAGGTCAGATGTATTCACAGAGGGCATCTGGATCCTTATAAGCATCTCAGGTGTTACCAGTGGCTTCAAACCACCCTTACCTGGCTTCATGCCCTATCCTCTTACCTGGTATCCCATTTCTTCACAGATACCTACAGTACATTTTCAATATTGTAGCTGTAGTTGTCTTTTATAAATGTGTCTGCCAGACCATAACCCTGTCCTGTTCAAAACCTTCCAATGATTTCTTATGTCAATTTAAGTACAAATGATAAGAAAGGCATATCAGCAGCAAAATGTGATCCTGGGATGAAGTGTCTTGGGGTCTTGTCTCTCAGATCTCTCACCTCATAGACCATGCCAAATAAACAAAAAACCACATCAAATATAAAAAAACATCCAGCAGGTCACCAGCTAACCTTAGGTTTTTCTAGATGTCTCCTCTTGAAGAATGTATGTCCACACATTTAATTCTCAAATTCATAATGAAAATTTATTCCAAATATTTGTTTTTTGAAATAGAGTGACTTTAAGAACTTAAAACACTTTAATTTTTTTATAATCTAGATATCTTATTCTTTTACTACTATACAGTAATTTAGAAAACTATAACTAAATGCCTCAACAACAATTGTAACATGAATCATGCCTGATTTAAATCAAGTTTGAAACTGTTTATAAATCTGGTATTATATGACAGGAACAAATGGATAAATTAGATGTGAAACAAACCAGGAAGAAGCCCACATACATCCCATTGTCATTCACCGGGAAATAATACCTAATAATAAACACTAAAGACCTTAACTATTCTGAACTTCAATCAGATGTTAGCTTATCGAATTGCTTATATAAACATTTGGAACAAATATCACTTTATCAATTTTATAGGTGAGATTAAGATTCAAGACTGGAAAATAACTTGCCCAGATTTACACGAAAATTAAATGTGCCAGATTCAAACCTAAGTAGTTAAACATCAGAACACCTCACTCAATCCACATTAAAACCTTGACAGTCAAGTTGCCACTTTCTTTCCTCAGATATAATTGTTTTCTTGCATGTGAATATGGTGGAAGCAGATAAAGACAGGAGACATGAGCTATTCCAACTGCCAGTGCCTATGAACAACCAGAAGAAAATTTAAGGCAATTCAACTTACTTCTCTCACCAATAATAACTTGATTTCAATGTGTTGTGCTACAGGAGAAAATTACATTTAAAGATTCTGGTTAAAATGAAAATTAGTTTCTTATCTATGAAATATAAGTGTCAACATTGAGAAACAGTTAATTCTACAGTTGGTTTTCAAGCAAAACTTGCAAGAATTATCATGTAAGGGAGAAAGGAAGTGTTCCCAAGCTTAGCAGAAAACCAAGAAAATCAAAACCAAAGATTTTTAAAATAAAATTTTGTTATGTGTATTGCAAATATTATATTGTGTCTTATAAGTTACAGATTTCAATTTTTCAAGAAGTCACTCTGTAAAGAAGTCAGGTGGGGTGGAAGAGGGTAGGTGGTGGGGGAGCACCCTCATAGAAGCAAAGGGGAGGGGGGAGAGGATGGATGTGGGATGGGAGTTTGTGGAAGGGTAACCAGAAAGTGGGATATCATTAGAAAAAAATTAAAATTAGAAAGAGAGAGAGAGAGAGAGAGAGAGAGAGAGAGAGAGAGAGAGAGAAGAAGAAGAAGAAGAAGAAGAAGAAGAAGAAGAAGAAGAAGAAGAAGAAGAAGAAGAAGAAGGGAAGGAAGGAAGGAAGGAAGGAAGGAAGGAAGGAAGGAAGGAAGGAAGGAAGGAAGGAAGGAGTCAAAATAGGTCAACTGATATTTACTGAATGAACTTGGTCACACATAGTCTACTACTATTTACTGAGTGATGGTTCTCTTCTCAAGACATTTTCTCATTCCTAATTCCAAGCTCCTAAGTATATTGCTTATATCTACTTCTTAGGTTAGTTTTAAACATGCTTATGTTGTTATACTGAAATTGACATTTATTTCCCATATTATCAAGAAACTAAAGAAATGTTCTGGGCTGGAGATATGGCTCAGCAGTTAAGAGCATTGACTGCTGTTCCAGAGGTCCTGAGTTCAATTCCCAGCAACTACATGGTCTCTCATAGTCATCTGTAATGGGACCTGATGCCCTCTTCTGGAGTGTCTGAAGAAAGTGATGGTGTACTTACATGTAATAATAAAATCTTTTTTAAAAAAGAAAAAGAGATGGTCTAAATGCTTGGAATTTAAAGACTTCTAATAACCTCAAATTCCAAGAATGGGTTGCATCTAATCAAATTATCAGCCAAAAGGTCCCATGGGAACTCTCAAACTACTCAAGCTAGTGCCAAAGCTATTGTTTACTCTCCACAAACTGGAATAAGACCCTATTGCATGAGACAACAACTATACATCACAATTCATTGTACATGGAAAAGTTGACCTGGTTCCAATCTAGAGCTTTCACCCCTGCCTATTAGTTTTCATGGTACTGAATATATAGTACTATGCACACTACCAAAGGAGAAAGGCAAACACTAAATCAGATACAAAATCTACTCTCCTTCTCTCTACAATGATGAACTACTTAGAACATCTACTAGTGCAATAGTGGCAAAAAGATGCTGTCCAAAACCAATGAACATCTGATTGGATGAAAGGCCCACTCTAAAAGGAGCCTATCCCAACACTGCTTGTGCAGACAAAAGCATGAGACTATATAGGCCAGGAAACTAGGGGAAAAGCAAATACTACTGTTCTGCTAAACTAACATAGCAATAAAATGAATTCTAATGGCATTCTGCTGTACTCAGATATCAGTGCCTTGCTCAGCCACCATGTGAGAAGCTTTCTCCTGCAGTTAATGGGGACAAAAGGAGAAACCCACAGCCCGACCATGTGAAGAGAGTGAAACATCTTGGAATATTCAATCCTAGATGGACTCCATCAAATCCCCCATCACCACCCAGGGTTCAGGAAACACTAGGAAAGAGGAGGCAGAAATATTATTAAGAGTCAGAAAGAATGGAAGGCACAGGAGATACAAGGCCTTCTAAGCACATAAGGACTCACATTAGAATTCATGGAGACTGTGTCAGTATGAAACGTGCCAGCACAGGTCTAGGCCATGTAGGGTCCCATCACTGAAAAGGGAAGTGAACATAAGCCCACACCTCTAAGTATAAAGCTATCTCCAATTAAAAATACCTTACAAAGAAAGATTTATCTTTCTCCAGTTTTTCCCTATCAAAAAAACAATACGAGGGTGACCAGCGCCACGGAGAGAGTACAGACTGCACTCCGCCATCTTTGCTCCACTGGCCAGGAAGTTGGGACTGCCAGGCTCTGAGACAGACAGGCATAATATCGCTTGGGACTCGGGCAGCTTGTGTGTACGTGGCTCCCAAGAGCTGGGCAGATCTGCAGTAACCAGCATGCCAGCTCTGCTATGGGACTTCTGCCTGGCAGAGGGATGCCCCCTTCCCCCCCCCACTCTAGGAGAGATCACACACCCCTGCACAGGGCCTCCCTTTGGCGACCTCTGCTCCAGGAATCCACTACGCTGAGCCTTTGGATATGCAAGGACTCCCCAATATAACATCACTTGGGGCAAGGTACATCAGGGCTCCAAAGTCACTCAGGAGCAGGGCAGGCCCCAGAAATCTGTGCCAGGGGAATCCTGATAAAACGGGGGGGGGGGCAGAAACAGCTTTGCAGGCTCACAGGAGGTCCAACCAAGAGCCAGTGATAGCAGGACCAACGAACATCAGAGGTAACCAGATGGCAAAAGGCAAACGTAGGAACCTTACTAACAGAAATCAAAGTAATATGGCACCATCCGAACCCAGCTCTCCAACAGAAGCAAGTCCTGGATACCCCACCACACCCAAAAGACAAGATCTGGATTTAAAATCACTTCTCATGATGCTATTAGAGGATCACAAGAAGGACACAAATAAATCTAATAAAGAATTACAGGAGACCATAAATCAACAGTTAGAAGCCCTTACAAAGGAAACACAAAAATCGCTTAGAGAAATGCAGGAGAACATGGATCAAAAGATGGAGGCGCTCAAGGAGACAACACAAAAATCGCTTAACGAGATGAATCAACAAGTAGATGCACTCACAAAGGAATCACAAAAATTGCATAAAGAAATGCAGAAGAATATGGGTCAACAGACGGATGCCCATAAGGAGGCAACACAAAAATTGCTTAAAGAAATGAATCAACGGTTAGATGCCCTTACAAAGGAAACACGAGAACTGCTTAAAGAAATGCAGGAGACGATGGATCAACAGATGGAATCCCATGAGGAGGAAACACAAAAATCGCTCAGAGAAATGCAGGAGAACGTGGGACAACAGGCAGAAATCCTGAAAGAGGTAATGCAAAAATACCTTAAAGAAATACAGGAAAATACAAGCAAACAAGTGAAGGATCTCAGTAAATCCATCCAGGAACTAAAAAAGGAAGTAGAAACAACTAAGAAATCACAAAGGGAGACAACTTTGGAGATAGAAAACCTTGGGAAGAAATCAGGAGTCACAGATGCAAACATGAACAATAGAATACAAGAGATGGAAGAAAGAATATCAGGTGCTGAAGATTCCATAGAAAGCATCGACTCAACAGTCAAAGAAAATGCAAAATGCAAAAAACGTGCAACCCAAAACATCCAGGAAATCCAGGACACAATGAGAAGACCAAACCTACGGATTATAGGTATAGATGAGAGTGAAAATTTGCAACTTAATGGGCCAGTAAACATCTTCAACAAAATTATGGAGGAAAACTTCCCTAACCTAAAGAAAGAGATGCCGATGAAAGTACAAGAAGCCTATAGAACTCCAAACTGACTGGACCAGAACAGAAATACCTCCCGTCACATAATAATCAAAACACCGAATGTTCTAAACAAAGAAAGAATATTAAAAGCAGTAAGAGAAAAGGGCCAAGTAACATACAAAGGAAGACCTATACGAATCACATCAGACTTCTCACCAGAGACTAGGAAAGCCAGAAGACCCTGGGCAGATCTCATGCAGACATAAAGGGAGGACAAATGCCAGCCTTGACTACTATACCCAGCAAAACTCTTAATCACCATAGATGGAGAGACCAAGATATTCCATGATAAAACCAAATTTTCACAATATCTTTCCACAAATCCAGTCCTGCAACGGATAATAGGTGGAAACCTCCAATACAGGGAGAGAAACAACACCCTGGAAAAAATGAGATAATAACTTTCTTGCATCAAACCCAAAAGTAGATAACCACTCAAACATAAAGATAGCGTCAAGAATGTCAGGTGGCAATAATCACTATGCCTTAATCTCTCTTAATATCAAAGGTCTCAATTCCCCAATTAAAAGACACAGACTAGCAGACTGGATACGTAAACAGGACCCAGCATTTTGCTGTATGCAGGAAACGCACCTCAGTGTCAAAGACAAACACTACCTCAGAGTAAAAGGCTGGAAAATAATTTTACAAGCAAATTGCCCCAAGAAAAGAGGTGGAGTAGCCATTCTAATATCAGATAAAATTGATTTTCAACCTAAAGTCATCAAAAAAGACATGGAAGGACACTACATACTGATCAAGGGAAAAGTCCACCATCAAGAACTCTCAATACTGAATATCTATGCTCCAAATGCAAAGGCACCCTCATTCATAAAAGAAACTTTTCTAAAGCTCAAAGCACACATCGCACCGCACACAATAATAGTGCATGACTTCAACACCCACTCTCTGAAATGGATCGTTCAGGAAAGCAGAAACTAAACAGGGACACAGTGAATCTAATTGAAGCCTTGGACCAAATGGAACTAACTGATATATATAGAACATTTCATCCTAGAGCTAAAGAATACACCTTCTTCTCAGCTCCTCATGGTACCTTCTCCAAAATTGACCATATAATTGGTCACAAATCAGACCTCAACAGATATAAGAAAATAGAACTAATCCCATGCCTCCTATCAGATCACTATGGAATAAGGGTGATCTTCAATGGCAACAAAAACAAAAGAAAACCAACATACACATGGAGGCTGAACAATGCTCTAATCAATGATAACTTGGTCAAGGTTGAAATAAAGAAAGAAATCAAAAACTTTTTGAAAGTTAATGAAAATGAAGGCACAACATACCCTAATTTATGGGACACAATGAAAGCAGTGCTAAGAGGAAAATTCATAGCCCTGAGTGCCGCCAAAAAGAAACGGGAGACAGCATACACTAACAGCTTAATGGCACACCTGAAAGCCCTGGAACAAAAAGAAGCAAATACACCAAAGAGGAGTAGAAGGCAGGAAATCATCAAACTCAGGGCTGAAATCAATCAAGTAGAAACAAATAAAACCATACAAAGAATCAACAAAACGAGGAGTTGGTTCTTTGAGAAAATCAACAAGATAGATAAGCCCTTAGCCAGACTAACCAGAGGGCACAGAGATAGTATCCAAATTAATAAAATCAGAAACGAAAAGGGAGAGATAACAACAGAAACTAAGGAAATTCAAAAAATCATCGGATCCTACTACAAAAACCTGTATTCAACACAACTAGATAATCTTGAGGAAATGGACAATTTCCTTGACAGATACCAAATACCAAAATTAAATCAGGATCAAATAGACCACCTAAACCGTCCTATAATCCCTGAAGAAATAGAAGTTGTCATTGAAAGTCTTCCAACCAAAAAAAGCACAGGTCCAGATGGTTTTAGTGCAGAATTCTATCAGACCTTCAAAGAAGACCTAACACCAATACTCTTCAAACTGTTCCGCAAAATAGAAACAGAAGGAACAGTACCCAACTCGTTCTATGAAGCCACAATTACACTAATACCAAAAGCACACAAAGATCCGACAAAGAAAGAGAATCTCAGGCCAATCTCTCTTATGAATATCGATGCAAATATACTCAATAAAATTCTTGCCAACCGAATCCAAGAACACATCAAAACGATCATTCACTACGATCAAGTAGGCTTCATCCCAGGGATGCAGGGATGGTTCAATATAAGGAAATCCATCAATGTAATCCACTATATAAACAATCTCAAAGAAAAAAACCACATGGTCATCTCATTAGATGCTGAGAAAGCATTAGACAAAATTCAGCATCCTTTCATGCTTAAGGTCTTAGAAAGATCAGGAATTCAAGGTCCATATCTAAACATAGTAAAAGCAATTTACAGCAAACCGGTAGCCAACATCAATCTAAATGGAGAGAAACTTGAAGCAATCCCACTAAAATCAGGGACTAGACAAGGCTGCCCTCTCTCTCCATATCTTTTCAATATAGTACTTGAAGTTCTAGCTAGAGCAATTAGACAACAAAAAGAGGTCAAAGGGATACAAATTGGAAAGGAAGAAGTCAAACTATCACTATTTGCAGACGATATGATAGTATACTTAAGCGACCCAAAGAACTCCACCAGAGAACTCCTACAGCTGATAAACGACTTTAGCCAAGTGGCCGGATATAAAATCAACTCAAGCAAGTCAGTAGCCTTCATATACTCAAAGGATAAGCAGGCTGAGAAAGAAGTAAGAGAAATGATACCCTTCACGATAGCCACAAACCATATAAAGTATCTTGACATGACTCTAACCAAACAAGTGAAAGATCTGTATGACAAGAACTTCAAGTCTCTGAAGAAAGAAATTGAAGAAGACCTCAGAAGATGGAAAAATCTGCCATGCTCATGGATTGGCAGGATTAATATAAAATGAGCATCTTACCAAAAGTAATATACAGATTGAATGCAAACCCCATCAAAATCCCAACTCAATTCTTCATAGAGTTAGAAAGAGCAATTCAAAAATTCATCTGGAATAACAGAAAACCCAGAATAGCTAAAACTATTCTCAAGAGTAAAAGAACCTCTGGGGGAATCAGTATCCCGGACCTCAAGCTGTACTACAGAGCAATAGTGTTAAAAACTGCATGGTATTGGTACAGTAACAGACATGTAGATCAATGGAACAGAATTGAAGACCCAGAAATGAATCCACACTCCTATGGTCACTTGATCTTTGACAAAGGAGCTAAAACCATCCAGTGGAAAAAAGATAGCCTTTTCAACAAATGGTGCTGGCTCAGCTGGAGGTCAACATGCAGAAGAATGCAAATTGACCCATCCTTATCTCCTTGCACTAAGCTCAATTCTAAGTGGATCAAAGATCTCCACATAAAACCAGACACACTGAAACTAATAGAAGGGAAACTAGGGAAGAACCTTGAACATATGGGCACAGGGGAGAATTTCCTGAACAGAACTCCAATAGCTTATACTCTAAGATCAAGAATAGACAAATGGGACCTCATTAAATTACAAAGTTTTTGCAAGGCAAAAGACACCGTCAAAAAGACAAAGCGGCAACCAACTAACTGGGAAATGATCTTTACCAACCTTACATCCGACAGAGGGCTAATATCCAAGATATACAAAGAACTCAAGAAGTTAAACTCCAGAGAGGCAAGTAACCCTATTAAAAAATGGGGTACAGAGCTCCACAAAGAGTTCTCACCTGAAGAATATCTAATGGCTGAGAAGCACCTAAAGAGATGTTCATCATCCTTAGTCATTAGGGAAATGCAAATCAAAACAACCCTGAGATTCCATCTCACACCAGTCAGGATGGCTAAGATCAAAAACACAGGAGACAGCAGTTGTTGGCGAGGATGTGGAGAAAGAGGAACACTCCTCCACTGCTGGTGGAATTGCAGGCTGGTACAACCACTCTGGAAAGCAGTCTGGCGGCTCCTCAGAAAACTGGGCATGACACTTCCGGAGGATCCGGCTATACCACTCCTGGGCATATACCCAGAGACTTTACCTGCATGCAATAAGGACACATGCTCCACTATATTCATAGCAGCCTTATTTATAATAGCCAGAAGCTGGAAAGAACCCAGATGTCCCTCAACGGAGGAATGGATTCAGAAGATGTGGTATATTTACACAATGGAATACTACTCTGCAATTAAAAACAATGAATTCACGAAATTCCTAGGCAAATGGTCAGAACTTGAAAATATCATCCTTAGTGAGGTAACCCAATCACAAAAGATCACACATGGTATGAAGTCACTGATAAGGGGATATTGACCCAGAATCTCAGAATACCCTAGACACAATCAGCATATCAATAGATTTCTAAAAAGATGGAAGGAGAGACCCCTGGTCCTGGAAAGACTGGATGTAGGGGAACGCCAGGACAGAGTAATGAGAGGGGGTTGAACGGAGAAAAGAGGGAGGGAAGGGGGCTTATGGGACTTTCGGGGAGGGAGGAAACGGGAAAGGGGAAGTGATTTGGAATGTAAATTAAAAAAATAAAATTAAATTAAATTAAAAAAAAAAAGAAGACATATAAAAAAAAATGGTGTACAGAACTAAACAAAGAGTTCTCACCTGAAGAATATCTAATGGCTGAGAAGCACCTAAAGAGATGTTCATCATCCTTAGTCGTTAGGGAAATGAAAATCAAAACAACCCTGAGATTCCATCTCACACCAGTCAGAATGGCTAAGATCAAAAACACAGGAGACAGCAGTTGTTGGCGAGGATGTGGAGAAAGAGGAACACTCCTCCACTGCTGGTGGAATTGCAGGCTGGTACAACCACTCTGGAAAGCAGTCTGGCGGTTCCTCAGAAAACTGGGCATGACACTCCCGGAGGATCCGGCTATACCACTCCTGGGCATATACCCAGAGGCTTTACCTGCATGCAATAAGGACACATGCTCCGCTATGTTCATAGCAGCCATATTTATAATAGCCAGAAGCTGGAAAGAACCCAGATGTCCCTCAACGGAGGAATGGATTCAGAAGATGTGGTATATCTACACAATGGAATACTACTCTGCAATTAAAAACAATGAATTCACGAAATTCCTAGGCAAATGGTTAGAACTTGAAAATATCATCCTTAGTGAGGTAACCCAATCACAAAAGAACACACATGGTATGCAGTCATTGATAAGGGGTTATTAACCCAGAATCTCGGAATACCCTAGACACAATTCGCATATCAATAGATTTCTAAGAAGATGGAAGGAGAGAACCCTGGCCCTGGAAAGACTGGACGTAGGGGAATGCCAAGACAGAGAAAGGAGAGGGGGTTGAACGGAGAAAAGAGGGAGGGAATGGGGCTTATGGGACTTTCGGGGAGGGAGGAACCGGGAAAGGGGAAATGATTTGGAATGTAAATAAAAAAAAACTTAGAAAATAAAAAAAAATAAAAACAATACAATGCTACATTTGGAAGTTCATTCTCTCATAATGCTTTGTCTGAGATTTGTGTTTTTCTTTCTTTTCTATATAACCTTACAGGTCCTTTCCATATATATTACAGTCACAGTTGTGTGTGTTTTAAGGAATATCTGTGAGTGTGGATGTGTGTGTTCCTGTTTCTACAGATATTTCTTGAGGTTTTTCTTAGGCTCTTAAATTTTTCTCTGTGTGTTTGTTTGTTTTGTTCAATTCTGTACTTTTTTTTTGTTTTCATTTTATGTTATTTTATTGTCATTTTTTCATCTTTGTATTGTAAGGAGAGAGTAAAAAAGGGAATTGATTTGGGTTGGTAGATAAGTGAGCAGGGTAATCAGAATATAGTATTATTGCAAGCTGGTAAAACCACTCTGGAAATCAGTTCCTCAGAAAATTGAACATAGTACTTGAGGAGGACCCAGCTATACCACTCCTGGGCATATACTCAGAAGATGCTCCAACATGTAATAAGAACACATGATCCACTATGTTCATAGCAGCATTATTTATAATTGCTAGAAGCTGGAAAGAACACAGATGTCCCTCAACAGAGGAATGGAAACAAAAAATGTGGTATATTTACATAATGGATTGCTACTCAGCTATTAAAAACAGTGAATTCATGAAATTCTTAGGCAAATGGATGGGACTAGAAAATATCATCCTGAGTGAGGTAACTCAATTACAATAGAACACACATGATATGTACTCACTGATAAGTGAATATTAGCACAGAAGCTCAGAATACTCAAGATACAATTCACAGACCACCTGGAGCTCAAAAAGCAAGACAAAAGTATGAATACTTTGGTCCTTCTTAGAAGTGGTTCAAAATACATGTGGGAGGAAATACAGAGAAAAAAGTGTAGAGCAGAGACTGAAGGAAAGACCATTCAGAGACTGTACAACCTGAGAATCCATCCCATATAGAGTTACCAAACCCAGACACTATTGTGTATGCCAACAAGTGCTAGCTGAGAGGAGGCTGATATAGCAGTCTCCTGAGATGCCTGCCAGTGCTTGACAACTATAAAAGGGGATGCTCTCAGCCAACCATTGAACTGAGCACAGGATCCTCAATGGAGAAGCTGGAGAAAGGACCCAAGGAGTTGAAGGGATTTGCAGTCCCATAGGAGGAACAACAATATGAACAAACCAGTACCCCCAAAGACTTAACCACCAACTAAAAGAGTACACATAGAGGGACCCGTGGCTCCAGCCACATGGGTAGCAGAAGATGGCCTCTTCAGACATCAATGAGAGGAGAGGCCATTGGTCCTGTGAAGGCTCGATGCCCCAGTGTAGGGGAATGCCAGGTGAAGAAAGCAGGAATGGGTGGATTAGAGAGCAGGGGGAGGGGGGATGGGATAGTGGATTTGAAGGGGAAATGTGGAAAGGGGATAACATTTGAAATGTAAATAAAGAAAGTATCTAATAAAAAAAAAGGAAAGCTGCTGCTGAAGACCACCCTCAGACACAGGGCTGTATACTCAGGTGGCACTAGGAGATAGTTTGTCTTCCAGGAGTGTGGACGGGCTGAGAGTGCAGGTAGGACCACCCCTATGGCTCAGAGTAACCTACCCACCTGGGACACTCAGGTGGGAGCCTTCCAGGTTCTATCTGCTGCTAGAGACCATCCTTGGCCACAGGGCTACATACCCAGGTGGTGCAGAGAGATAGATAGCCTTCCAGGAGTGCAGGACTGAGAGTGCAGGTAGGGCCACCTCTGCTACTCAGAGGAACCTGCCCGAAATCCTCAGGACAAAAGAACCAAGGTGCAGCCAGGGACAGGAAACTTCTGATTTCCATCTGTGCCCAGAGCTGATCCTGGGCCACAGAGCTACATACACAAATATCACGATGAAAGAGCTGGTCTTGCAGGAGTGCCTACACACCTGCTTATACAGGAACAACTGGTATCCCAGGAATACTGATACACAGGCTTGCAGGACATGAACAAGCCACAGTCAGAGAAAAAAAGACCAGCAAAGACCAGAGATAACCAGATGGTGAAAGGAAAGCTTAAGAACATTATTACTAGAAACCAAGGTAACATGGGATCATACAAATCCAATTCTCCCACAACATCAAGTCCTGGATACCCAAATACACAGGAAAAGCAAGATTTGGATTTAAGATCACGTCTCATGACGCTAATAGAGGACTGTAAGAAGGACATAAATAATTCCCTTAAAGAAATACAGGAGAACACAAACAAACAAGTGAAGAAACTGAACAGAATCACACAGGACCTAAAAATGGAAGGAGAGACAATAAAGAATTCACAAATTGAAACAACTCTGGACATAGAAAACCTAGGAAAGAATTCAGAAATTATTGATGCAAGCATCAACAACAGAATACAAGAAATAGAAAAGAGAATCTCAGATGTGGAAGATATCATAGAAAACATTGATATAACATTCAAAGAAAATACAAAATGCAAAAAGCTTCTAACCCAAATCTTCCAGGAAATCCAGGACACAATGAGAAGACGAAACCTAAGGATTATAGGTATAAAAGAGAGTGAAGATTTCAAACTTAAAGGGTCAGTAAATATCTTCAACAAAATTATAGAAGTAACTTCCATAACCTAAAGAAAGAGATGCCCATGAATATACAAGAAACCTACAGAACCCCAAATAGATTGGACCAGAAAAGAAATTCTTCCCCTCACATAATAACTAAAACACCAAGTGCACTAAACAAAGAAAGAATATTAAAAGCAGTAAGAGGAAAAGGTCAAGTAACATATAAAGGCAGACCTATCAGAATTACACCATAATTCTCACCAGAGACTATGAAAGCCAGAAGATCCTGGGCAGATGTCATACAGAACCTAAGGGAACACAAACGCCAACCCAGGCTAATATACCCAGCAAAACTCTCAATTACCATAGATGGAAAAACCAAGATATTCATGACAAAAACAAATTTACACAATGTCTTTCCACAATCCAGCCCTTCAAAAGATAATGAATGGAAAACACCAACAAAAGGAGGGAAAATACACACTAGAAAAAGCAAGAAATTAATCTTTTTTTTTAACAAATCAAAAAGAAGAAAGCCACAAAAACATAACTCCACCTCTAATAACAAAATAACAGGAAGGAACAATCACTTCTCCTTATTATCTCTTAAAATCAATAAACTCAATTCTCCAATAAAAAGACATAGACTAAGAGACTGGATACATAAACAGGACCCAACATTTTGCAGCATACAGGAAACTCACCTCAGTCACAAAGACAGACACCACCTAAGAATAAAAGGCTGGAAAACAATTTTCCAAACAAATGGTTCCAAGAAACAACCTGGTGTAGCCATTCTAATATCAAATAAAATTGACTTTCAGCCTAAAGTAATCAAAAAAGATAAGGAAGGACACTGCATACTCATCAAAGGAAAAATCTGCCAAGATGATCTCTCAGTTCTGAACATTATATGCTCCAAATGCAAGGGCACCCACGTTCATAAAAGAAACTTTACTAAGCTCAAAGCACACATTGCATCTCACACAATAACAGTGGGAGATTTCAACATCCCACTCTCATCAATGGTCAGATCAAGGAAACACAAAATAAAAAAAGAAACAGTGAAACTAACAGAAGTTATGAACCAAATGGATTTAACAGATATCTATAGAACATTTTATCCTAAAACAAAAGAATATATCTTCCTCTCAGCACTTCACAATACCTTCTCCAAAATTGACTATATGCTTGGTCACAAAACAGAACTCAGTAGTATGAGAAGATTGAAATAATTCCATGCACTGTGTCAGATTACCATGGACTAAAGCTGGTCTTCAATAACAACAACAACAAAAGAAAGACCATGTACACATGGAAACTGAACAACATTCTACTCAATGATAACTTGGTCAAGAAAGAAATTAAAGATTTTTTAGAATTTAATGAAAACGAAGCCACAAAATACCCAAAATTATGGGATACAATGAAAGCAGAGCTAAGAAGAAAACTCATAGCTCTGAGTGCCTCCAAAAAGAAACTGGAGAGAGCATACACTAACAGCTTAACAGCTGTAGTCTCTAGAATAAAAAGAAGCAAATATACCCAAGAGGAGTAGACAGCAGGAAATAAACTCAGGGCTGAAATCAACCAAGTAGAAATGAAAAGAACTATACAAAGAATCAACTAAACTAGGAGCTGGTTCTTTGAAAAAAAATCAAGATAGATAAACCCTTAGCCAAACTAACCAGAGGGCACAGAGACAGTATCCAAATCAGCAAAATCAGAAATGAAAGGGGAGACATAACAAAAGATACTGAGGAAATCCAAAAAATCATCAGATCCACTACAAAAACCTATACTCAAAAAAAGTGGAAAATCTAGATGAAATGGACAACTTTCTAGACAGATACCAGATACCAAAGTTAAATAAATAGGATCAGATGAATGATTTAAACAATCCCATAACCCCTAAAGAAATAGAAGCAGTCATTAATAGTCTCCCAACCAAAATAATTCCAAGGACCAGATGGGTTCAATGCAGAGTTCTATCAGACCTTCAAAAGAAGACCTAATACCAATGCTCTTCAAACTATTCCACAAAAATAGAAACAGATGGTACACTTGCCAATTCATTTTATGAAGCAGAGCACTGGGAAAAGAAGGCAGACTCATTAGAGGGTTCAGGTCTTAAAGAATGACACAAGCTTTGACTTGGTTTCTGTCATATATACCCTATTCAAAACAGCAGCAAGCACACGCAGACACATAGACAGAGGCACACACACACACACACAGAAAGAGAGAGAGAGACAGAGACAGAGAGACAAAGACAAAGACAGAACAGAGAAACAGATGCTCAGAGAAAGAAAGGAAAGACAGACAGAGATATACAAACATACACACACACACAGAGAAATACTACAGTGAAACCCATTACTTCACATGCTAACTAAAAATGATTAATAATTTTATTAGAAAATACATCAGTGCAGAAAGGTAGAATCAGTACATTTGAAGATCTGTGAATAGAAATTATCTGATTTCAACAATAGAAAGAAAAGAGATTGGAAAATGAGTAGAGCTCAGAGACCTACAGAAAAAATAACAAAAAGATGTTTGCATCATCTGTGTTCTAGAGAGGAGAAAGAATCTGAGACTCTGTGTGTGTGTGTGTGTGTGTGTGTGTGTAATGATGTGTGCACCTGTGTGTGACCATGTGTGCGCCTGTGTGTGCCTTTGTGTTCATGTGTGTTTGTGTGTTTCTCTATGTGTACATCTCTGTGTGTGCCTGTGTGTATATGTGTGTGTGTTTGTGTGAAATCTGTGTGTGTACATCTTTGTGTGTGTCTGTGTATGTGTGTATGTACATCTGTACCCACACATAGGTAGACTAAAATTCTCCAAATAACATAAAGTAACCTATAAATTCAAAAAACCTGATCAGAGTCCTAACACAATAAATGCAAGGAATTCTTACCCCAACCCCACAATAACATTGTTTTGGACTAAAAGCTAAGAAGTAGTAGAAATCCTAATAACAACTAGTGGGAAAAGATAGAACAACTAGCAGAAAAGGTATATATTGACGAAGTACTTATTCATCAGAAACTACAGAGGTCAAAAAGGAGTGATAAAATGTTCTTTTTTTACATGTGAAATAAAAACCATCAATCCAGAAATATGTATCCAGGAAAAGTTTTCTTTAGAAATGAAGTTTCAATTTGGGGTCTATAGTCAAGTGATAGATTGCTTATCTGGGAAGTGTTATGTTCCAGGGTCGATCCCAATGCCACAACAACACAAGAAGAAAATAACAAAAAAGAAAATGAAGAAGGAAATAAAAGGGAGAGAGAGGCTGGAGGAGGGATTAAAGGAAGGGAGAAAGTGGGAAGAATCAGAAAGAAGAATGACTATAGACATTATCAGAAGAATAAAAACTATGATTTTTTTACTGTAATACCTAGTATAAAAAATGAGAAAAAGGAGGAATGGAAAAGGAAAATACAAAGCTCTAGGAATGCTGTGAAGGGATTCGCACCTTCTCATTCTCCCACCCTTCCTCATTCTAGCTGTAGTAGAGCTTCCCTACTGCTCTTCAGCTCCCCAGAATCTCCAAGACTGGCACAGTGCAGTAGCTGCCTGCCCTTCTCCAGTCCCACCTAAACCTCCCCTGCTGGGAGATATAAAGTTTTTAACATTGCACATTACCTTTTTCATAACTCAATTTTGATTTTGTTCATAAAATTATTTGCTATTGTAATCTGTCCATTTGCATTGTCTTTTTCACTAGAATTGTCTCTTACTTTTTCACCAATATATCTCTAGCATCAGAAACAGTGTTTGACTCATAGTGAGTAGTCAAACTGTACCTTTAAAGACTTCTAAAAATACCACATTTTCTGTATCCATTCCTCTGTTGAGGGATATCAGGGTTCTTTCCAGATTCTGACTATTATAAATAGGGCTCCTATGAACATAGTGGAGCATGTGTCCTTATTACATGCTGGGGAATCCTCTGGCTATATGCCCAGGAGTGGTATAATAGGGTCCTCTGGTAGTACCATGTCCAGTTTTCTGAAGAACTGCCAGACTGCTTTCCAGAGTGGTTGTACCAGCTTGCAATTCCACCAGCAGTGGAGGAGTGTTCCTCTTTCTCCACATCCTCGCCAACACCTGCTGTCTCCTGAGTGTTTGATATTAGCCATTCTGACTGGTGTGAGGTGAAATCTCAGGGTTGTTTTGATTTGCATTTCCCTAATGACTAAGGATGTTGAACATTTCTCTATGTGCTTCTCAGCCATTCGATAGTTCACAGGTGAAAATTCTTTGTTTAGCTCTGTACCTCATTTTTAATAGGGTTATTTGGCTTTCAGGAGTCTAACTTCTTGAGTTCTTTGTATATATTGGATACTTAGCCCTCTGTCAGATGTAGGGTTGATAAAGATCTTTTCCCAATTTGTTAGTTGCCATTTTGTCCTATTGACAGTGTCCTTTGCCTTACAGAAACTTTGCAATTTAATGAGGTCCCATTTGTCAATTCTTTATCTTAGAGCATAGGCTATTCAGGAAATTTTCCCCTGAGCCCATGTGTTCAAGGTTCTTCCCCAGTTTCTTTTCTATTAGTTTTAGTGTATCTGGTTTTATGTGGAGGCCTTTGATCCACTTGGACTTGAGCTTAGTACAAGGAGATAAGAATAGATAGATTTGCATTCTTCTGCATGCTAGCTGCCAGTTGAGCCAGCACCATTTGTTGAAAAGGCTATCTTTTTTCTACTAGGTAATACCTTTCTTTTTTGATAAAAATAAATGAAACTCTGCTTCTGTTGCCATTGTGGAATAATCTGGTGTTAAATTAACATATTATTGACTAAATTAGGAAAGAAAATAAAATGCAATTAGATTTGCCTATTTACAGGGAAAAGGATATAGAGAAAAATATAAGCAATAGAACTTTAGAAATGAAAGGAAATTCAATCAAAGAAAAGTTCAGAGAAATGAAAAAAAAATGTTGGCCAAATAATACAAACTTACCCAAGACGGAAACACACTGTATAAAATGATGACCACATACTGTATGCTTGAATGTTGTTGAAAGCGTAGATCTTATGTATACTTATCACAGAAAGATAAATTCATGAGGGAATAAATATGTTATTTAGCTTGATTATGGTAATCTGTTATACATAATAAAGCATCACCCCTTACAATGTGGATGTAAACAATTTTTGTCAGTTATGCCCCAATAAAACAAACCAGGAATGAAATAATACCAATCCAAGAAGTGCAAAGAAGCAAACTGAACAGAAGACAGTTAGAGCTTCTAGGGAGGAAAGCACAAGTATTTGAAAGAGAGCAACACAGCTTGAGGTTGAAGGTATTGATAAAGAACAGTATTCCTAATTTAAAAAAATTCTGAATGTGCAGAGAAGGTAGATTTCAAGGGACATCAGTTAAAACATAAAGTTGAGAGATCCTAAAACATTTTAAACACAGACAAAATTAAAATTTCCAAAACAAGAGAAAGGGAAAATGTCACCGTGAACTTGGGCACACATTCCTTTTGTGTTTTTGTCCTTTAATTCCCTGAACCAGAAGCAGCATCTGTATAGTTTTTAAGAAAAAATTAATTTGTGGTGCACGTAATTTATACTCAATTGTACCACCCTTTGGGCTGGGCAGTGGTGGAACGTGCCTTTGATCCCAGCACTTGGGAGGCAGAGGCAGGTGATTTCTGAGTTCGAGTCCAGCCTGGTCTACAGAGTGAGTTCCAGGACAGCCAGGGCTTTACAGAGAAACCCTGCCTCAAAAAACCAAAAAAAAAAATTATACCACCTTTCATTTGCTAGCATGAAGATACACTTTACAGGAAGATGCCTGAATTTCTCTGCCAGTTTTATTTGAAGACATTGTCTAAATGATTAAAAGTTATATGAAATCTGGGATCTAAAGAAGTGTATCAAATACTTATAGGAGAAATTTGTAGATGCAAGAACTCTGATGCAGAATAACCTGTACAAGACATAAAGATAATAGTTTGAGCCAGTCATGAGGTCATGCCCACTTTGTCAGACAGACTCAAAGCTAGACAATCAGATCTGAAAAAGTATCACCAGGGACTTCTCAGAAGTACCTTTGAATGATTAAAAATAGGGACCAGTGAGGGTCTCTGCATTTGGATACACTTGCTGTGCAAGTCTGATAAATTGAGCTCTACCTGGATCCATGCAAAGGCAGAGGACTGCAAAACTCTGCCCTCTGACCTACGCAGGCACACGGTGGCACAAATGGCCTCACATTTCGTGCATTCAAACATATATATTCACACACATAGTAATGATAAAAACGATGGTAATAATAAATAATAATAGCTTCTTAAACTGACAAGTAAGAGAACTCAGGTCCTGTGGTAGCCCTAGGTAAAGGCATGTCTGCCTAGAACAACAGCAGCAAATTGCAGCCAGTGAGGAAACAAGTCTGACAGCAAGCACAGCAAGACTGCAAAACCCCAAAGAGGACATTGAGTTAAACAGTTCCCAATTCTAACTCTGGGCTTCTTTCTGTATGATATAAAAATTTAGTTTTTTTACAGATGAAATTATCTCTAATAGATACAAGATTTGAACTTTATTTCTCATCTAAGAGTGTCTCTGAAGAAAATTAATTAAAATATGTAGAAAATTTTGTTTACAAAGTGATTATTAAAATATTATATAATTTTTTCGATAGGAAATATCAATATATAGAAGCATCTGATAATTATTTAGCTGTTAAATTTTAAAACTTGCTTGTAAAGAATCTGAACATAAAATATTAAAATGATACATAAAATTAAAAGCATAAAGTTTTAGAAGTCATTCAAAGGCTGATAGAAGATATACCTAAATTTTTTTCTTTACATATGAGTAATGAAATTATGACTGACAGGTTCAATTTTAAAAGAAAAAATAAACAAAAAGCATGAAATATAATTTTGAAGACTGTATGAAAACATAAGAAATGTGTCAGTAACATGAGTAAATCTTTTTTTTTATTATTTATTTTTTTTT
The DNA here is from genome assembly GCA_036184795.1 of Tokudaia tokunoshimensis. NCBI lineage: Eukaryota > Metazoa > Chordata > Mammalia > Rodentia > Muridae > Tokudaia > Tokudaia tokunoshimensis. The sequence goes on along the minus strand of BTHU01000009.1, from coordinate 11,342,627 downwards.
ATTTTTTAATTTACATTCCAAATCACTTCCCCTTTCCCGTTTCCTCCCTCCCCGAAAGTCCCATAAGCCCCCTTCCCTCCCTCTTTTCTCCATTCAACCCCCTCTCGTTACTCTGTCCTGGTGTTCCCCTACATCCAGTCTTTCCAGGACCAGGGGTCTCTCCTACCATCTTTTTAGAAATCTATTGATATGCGGATTGTGTCTAGGGTATTCCGAGATTCTGGGTCAATATCCCCTTATCAGTGACTGCATACCATGTGTGTTCTTTTGTGATTGGGTTACCTCACTAAGGATGATATTTTCAAGATCTGACCATTTGCCTAGGAATTTCGTGAATTCATTGTTTTTAATTGCAGAGTAGTATTCCATTGTGTAGATATACCACATCTTCTGAATCCATTCCTCCGTTGAGGGACATCTGGGTTCTTTCCAGCTTCTGGCTATTATAAATAAGGCTGCTATGAACATAGTGGAGCATGTGTCCTTATTGCATGCAGGTAAAGTCTCTGGGTATATGCCCAGGAGTGGTATAGCCGGATCCTCCGGGAGTGTCATGCCCAGTTTTCTGAGGAACCACCAGACTGCTTTCCAGAGTGGTTGTACCAGCTTGCAATTCCACCAGCAGTGGAGGAGTGTTCCTCTTTCTCCACATCCTCGCCAACAACTGCTGTCTCCTGTGTTTTTGATCTTAGCCATCCTGACTGGTGTGAGATGGAATCTCAGGGTTGTTTTGATTTGCATTTCCCTAATGACTAAGGATGATGAACATCTCTTTAGGTGCTTCTCAGCCATTAGATATTCTTCAGATGAGAACTCTTTGTGTAGCTCTGTACCCCATTTTTAATAGGGTTACTTGCCTCTCTGGAGTTTAACTTCTTGAGTTCTTTGTATATCTTGGATATTAGCCCTCTGTCGGATGTAAGGTTGGTAAAGATCATTTCCCAGTTAGTTGGTTGCCACTTTGTCTTTTTGACAGTGTCTTTTGCCTTGCAAAAACTTTGTAATTTAATGAGGTCCCATTTGTCTATTCTTGATCTTAGAGCATAAGCTATTGGAGTTCTGTTCAGGAAATTCTCCCCTGTGCCCATATGTTCAAGGTTCTTCCCTAGTTTCCCTTCTATTAGTTTCAGTGTGTCTGGTTTTATGTGGAGATCTTTGATCCACTTAGAATTGAGCTTAGTGCAAGGAGATAAGGATGGGTCAATTTGCATTCTTCTGCATGTTGACCCCCAGCTGAGCCAGCACCATTTGTTGAAAAGGCTATCTTTTTTCCACTGGATGGTTTTAGCTCCTTTGTCAAAGATCAAGTGACCATAGGAGTGTGGATTCATTTCTGGGTCTTCAATTCTGTTCCATTGATCTACATATCTGTTACTGTACCAATACCATGCAGTTTTTAACACTATTGCTCTGTAGTACAGCTTGAGGTCCGGGATACTGATTCCCCCAGAGGTTCTTTTACTCTTGAGAATAGTTTTAGCTATTCTGGGTTTTCTGTTATTCCAGATGAATTTTTGAATTGCTCTTTCTAACTCTATGAAGAATTGAGTTGGGATTTTGATGGGGATTGCATTGAATCTGTGTATTACTTTTGGTAAGATGCTCATTTTTACTATATTAATCCTGCCAATCCATGAGCATGGCAGATTTTTACATCTTCTGAGGTCTTCTTCAATTTCTTTCTTCAGAGACTTGAAGTTCTTGTCATACAGATCTTTCACTTGTTTGGTTAGAGTCACGCCAAGATACTTAATATGGTTTGTGGCTATCGTAAAGGGTATTATTTCTCTTACTTCTTTCTCAGCCTGCTTATCCTTTGAGTATAGGAAGGCTTCTGACTTGCTTGAGTTGATTTTATATCCGGACACTTTGCTGAAGTCGTTTATCAGCTGTAGGAGTTCTCGGTTGGAGTTCTTTGGGTCGCTTAAGTATACTATCATATCGTCTGCAAATAGTGATAGTTTGACTTCTTCCTTTCCAATTTGTATCCCTTTGACCTCTTTTTGTTGTCTAATTGCTCTAGCTAGAACTTCAAGTACTATATTGAAAAGATATGGAGAGAGAGGGCAGCCCTCTCTCTCCCTGATTTTAGTGGGATTGCTTCAATTTTCTCTCCATTTAGATTGATGCTGGCTACCGGTTTGCTGTAAATTGTTTTTACTATGTTTAGATATGGGCCTTGAATTCCTGATCTTTCCAAGACCTTTAGCATGAAAGGATGCTGAGTTTTGTCAAATGCTTTCTCAGCATCTAATGAGATGACCATGTGGTTTTTTTCTTTGAGATTGTTTATGTAGTGGATTACATTGATGGATTTCCTTATATTGAACCATCCCTGCATCCCTGGGATGAAGCCTACTTGATCGTAGTGAATGATTGTTTTGATGTGTTCTTGGATTCGGTTGGCAAGAATTTTATTGAGTATTTTTGCATCGATATTCATAAGAGAGATTGGTCTGAGATTCTCTTTCTTTGTCGGATCTTTGTGTGCTTTTGGTATTAGTGTAATTGTGGCTTCATAGAACGAGTTGGGTAGTGTTCCTTCTGTTTCTATTTTGTGGAACAGTTTGAAGAGTATTGGTGTTAGGTCTTCTTTGAAGGTCTGATAGAATTCTGCACTAAAACCATCTGGACCTGTGCTTTTTTTGGTTGGAAGACTTCCAATGACAACTTCTATTTCTTCAGGGGTTATAGGACGGTTTAGATGGTCTATTTGATCCTGATTTAATTTTGGTACTTGGTATCTGTCAAGGAAATTGTCCATTTCCTCAAGATTTTCTAGTTGTGTTGAATACATGTTTTTGTAGTAGGATCTGATGAGTTTTTGAATTTCCTCAGTTTCTGTTGTTATCTCTCCCTTTTCGTTTCTGATTTTATTAATTTGGATACTATCTCTGTGCTCTCTGGTTAGTCTGGCTAAGGGCTTATCTATCTTGTTGATTTTCTCAAAGAACCAACTCCTCGTTTTGTTGATTCTTTGTATGGTTTTATTTGTTTCTACTTGATTGATTTCAGCCCTGAGTTTGATGATTTCCTGCCTTCTACTCCTCTTTGGTGTATTTGCTTCTTTTTGTTCCAGGGCTTTCAGGTGTGCCATTAAGCTGTTAGTGTATGCTGTCTCCCGTTTCCTTTTGGCGGCACTCAGGGCTATGAATTTTCCTCTTAGCACTGCTTTCATTGTGTCCCATAAATTAGGATATGTTGTGCCTTCATTTTCATTAACTTTCAAAAAGTCTTTGATTTCTTTCTTTATTTCCACCTTGACCAAGTTATCATTGAGTAGAGCATTGTTCAGCCTCCATATTTACGTGGGTTTTCTTTTGTTTTTGTTGCCATTGAAGACCACCCTTATTCCATAGTGATCTGATAGGAGGCATGGGATTATTTCTATCTTCTTGTATCTGTTTAGGTCTGATTTGTGACCAATTATATGGTCAATTTTGGAGAAGGTACCATGAGGAGCTGAGAAGAAGGTGTATTCTTTAGCTCTAGGATGAAATGTTCTATATATATCTGTTAGTTCCATTTGGTCCAAGGCTTCAATTAGATTCACTGTGTCCGTTTAGTTTCTGCTTTCCTGAATGATCCATTTCAGAGAGCGGGGTGTTAAAGTCACCCACTATTATTGTGTGCGGGGCGATGTGTGCTTTGAGTTTTAGTAAAGTTTCTTTTACGAATGAGGGTGCCCTTGCATTTGGAGCATAGATATTCAGAATTGAGAGTTCTTGGTGGTGGATTTTTCCCTTGATCAGTATGTAGTGTCCTTCTGTGTCTTTTTTGATGACTTTAGGTTGAAAATCAATTTTATCTGATATTAGGATGGCTACTCCACCTCGTTTCTTGGGGCCATTTGCTTGTAAAATTGTTTTCCAGCCTTTTACTCTGAGGTAGTGTTTGTCTTTGACACTGAGGTGCGTTTCCTGCATGCAGCAAAATGCTGGGTCCTGTTTACGTATCCAGTCTGCTAGTCTATGTCTTTTAATTGGGGAATTGAGACCATTGATATTAAGAGAGATTAAGGCATAGTGATTATTGCCATCTGCCATTCTTGATGCTATCTTTATGTTTGAGTGGTTATCTACTTTTGGGTTTGATTCAAGAAGGTTATTATCTCATTTTTTCCAGGGTGTTGTTTCTCTCCCTGTATTGGAGGTTTCCACCTATTATCCGTTGCAGGGCTGGATTTGTGGAAAGATATTGTGAAAATTTGGTTTTATCATGGAATATCTTGGTCTCTCCATCTATGGTGATTGAGAGTTTTGCTGGGTATAGTAGTCTAGGCTGGCATTTGTGCTGTCTTAGTGTCTGCATGAGATCTGCCCAGGATCTTCTGGCTTTCATAGTCTCTGGTGAGAAGTCTGATGTGATTCGGATAGGTCTTCCTTTGTATGTTACTTGGCCCTTTTCTCTTACTGCTTTTAGTATTCTTTCTTTGTTTAGAACATTCGGTGTTTTGATTATTATGTGACGGGAGGTATTTCTGTTCCGGTCCAGTCTGTTTGGAGTTCTGTAGGCTTCTTGTACGTTCATCGGCATCTCTCTCTTTAAGTTAGGGAAGTTTTCCTCCATAATTTTGTTGAAGATGTTTACTGGCCCTTTAAGTTGCAAATCTTCACTCTCATCTATACCTATAATCCTTAGATTTGGTCTTCTCATTAAGTCCTGGATTTCCTGGATGTTTTGGGTTACACGTTTTTTGCATTTTGCATTTTCTTTGACTGTTGAGTCGATGCTTTCTATGGAGTCTTCAGCACCTGAGATTCTTTCTTCCATCTCTTGTATTCTATTGTTGATGTTTGCATCTATGACTCCTGATTTCTTCCCAAGGTTTTCTATCACCAAAGTTGTCTCCCTTTGTGATTTCTTAGTTGTTTCTACTTCCTTTTTTAGTTCCTGGATGGATTTGCTGAGATCCTTCACTTGTTTGTTTGTATTTTCCTGTATTTCTTTAAGGTATTTTTGCATTGCCTCTTTCAGGATTTCTTCCTGATGACCCACGTTCTCCTGCATTTCTCTGAGTGATTTTTGTGTTTCCTCCTCATGGGAATCCATCTGTTGATCCATTGTCTCCTGCATTTCTTTAAGCAGTTCTCGTGTTTCCTTTGTAAGGGCATCTAACCGTTGATTCATTTCTTTAAGCAATTTTTGTGTTGCCTCCTTATGGGCATCCATCTGTTGACCCATATTCTTCTGCATTTCTTTATGCAAATTTTGTGATTCCTTTGTGAGTGCATCTACCCGTTGATTCATCTCATTAAGCGATTTTTGTGTTGTCTCCTTGTGCGCCTCCATCTTTTGATCCATGTTCTCCTGCATTTCTCTAAGCGATTTTTGTGTTTCCTTTGTAAGGGCTTCTAACCGTTGATTCATGGTCTCCTGTAACTCTTTATGAGATTTATTTGTGTCCTTCTTGTGATCCTCTAATAGCATCATGAGAATTGATTTTAAATCCAGATCTTGTCTTTCAGGTGTGATGGGGTATCCAGGACTTGCTGCTGTTGGAGAGTTGGGTTCGGATGGTCCCACATTACTTTGATTTCTGTTAGTAACATTCCTACATTTGCCTTTTGCCATCTGGATACCTCTGGTGTTAGTTGGTCCTGCTGCCACTGGCTGTTGGTTGGACCTCCTGTGAGCCTGCAAAGCTATTTCTGCCCCCCCTGGATTGCCAGGATTCCCCTGGCACTGATTTCTGGGGCCTGCCTGCTCCTGAGTGACTTTGGAGCCCTAATGGGCCTTGCCCCAAGTGATCTTATATTGGGGAGGCCTTGCACCTACAAAGGCTCAGCCTAGTGGATTCCTGGAGCAGAGGTCGCCAAAGGGAGGCTGGTAGGCTCCTGCCCTGTGCAGGGGTGAGTGATCTCTCCTGGGGGGGAGGGGGCGTCCCTCTGCCAGGCAGAAGTCCCACAGCAGAGTTGGCGCGCTGGTTACTGCAGATCAGCCCCGCACTTGGGAGTGGCATACACACAAGCTGCCTGAGACCCAAGCGATATTATGCCTGTCTGTCTCAGAACCTGGCTGTCCCAACTTCCCAGTCACTGGAGCAAAGATGGCGGAGTGCAATCTGCACTCTCTCCGTGGCGCCGCTCACCTGCAGGCGCGATGGCCTGCAGACCTGGCACCCAGACGACCACAGCGCTGAGCCCCAACAGGCTGTGTCCCAAGTGATGTTATATTGGGGATAGGGAGCTTGGGGTACCTGACTCTTCAGCACAGTCTGCGGGAACAGAGGTCGCGGAAGGAAAGCTGGTAGGCTCCCACCCAGTGCGGGGTCCCTCTGCCAGACAGAAGTCCCACAGAGGAGCTGGCGCGCTGGTTACTGCAGATCAGCCCCGCACTTGGGAGCCGCATACACACAATCCGCCCGAGACCCAAGCGATATTATGCCTGTCTGTCTCAGAACCTGGTTGTCCCAACTTCCCAATCACTGGAGCAAAGATGGCCGAGTAAATCTTAAAATAGGTGAATTTGTAAAAATACTTCCAAATATTTATTTATTTATTTATTTATTTATTTATTTATTTATTTATTTATAATGAAATCTATATCTTTTTTTGGTAAAGTAATAAGATTATTTGTCTTTGTGTTTCATATTTCTCTCAGAAAGAACACTTTTAAAATAAAAATGCTGATATGCATTCTTCTTCAGAAGGGTTATCAATTACCTACTAGTATTCTGTTCTTTGTGGCTATTTATACAATTAGCTTTATACAGTAATTCCATCTCAAATAAAACCACAGTAAAATACATTTTAATAACTTATGTAATTAAAAACTAATACTGTAAAAAGAAATGAATAGATCTTAAATGCAAAGTGAAAGAAGCCAGTCTGCATGAGCTACTACACTGTTACTCCATTAATATTGACTCATAGAAAAAGAAAAACTATGAGAAACAAGCTGTTGTCTGGAACTTCAGCCCTGACAGGAGGGCTTATCAGATGGAGACATGAAATTTAGAGTATAGCTGCTATTGTAATAGTGAATTCATGATATTGTTCAGTTGTCAAAATTCATAGAATATTGAAATACAAGGAGGGATACATATACAGATTTAAAAATATATTAGGAGTGTGGAAATATAATTGTCAATTTTATTTCCTCAGATGAAGGAATGCGATGAGAGTAGTACCCAAGCAGTGCTGAACGTAGAACTTTTCTTTCTCTGTACTATCCCTAGGCCCAGAACTAGAAGCTTCTAGCCTCTGCACAATCTCATCTTCTACTGACCTAGGCATAGAACGTTTCAGCTTCTGAGACTGCTGAATACACTCACTCCTTCTAGCTTTTTCTGAACTCTAGCTAATTAAACTTTTCTGTTCTCTAACTCCTCTCCAAACTGACCAATTCACACTGGATTCTCTAGGATTCTTACTGAATTGCTCTACTTGGAAAAACTGTCTCTGAACTCCATGAATGAACTGTACTGACTGTATGAACTGAATGGAACTGCACAAATGGACGTGAACTCAATTTCTTTCAAATTAACTGCAAAGAAACTCAAATGAACTCCAATCAACCGCTTTCCCTGCACAAATCTTAAGTAGCCTCACTTTGCTTTCCCTTCTCATGAAAGAGACCTATCTCTGACTCATTCTGTCAATACTGAATCATTAATACATTTTCAAAAATGTGCAAAATACTAAAAAGGTAGTAAATAAACAGGGAGCACAAAGCCATAATCCATGTAAATTCCAAATAAGTTCGGTAGCCTTTTCACTTTTTTTTTATTTTTTAAGTTTTTTTTATTTACACTCCAAATCATTTCCCCATTCCGTTTCCTCACTCCCCGAAAGTCCCATAAGCCCCTTTCCCTCCCTCTTTACCACATTCAACCCCCTCTCCCTTCTCTGTCCTAGCATTCCCCTACATCCAGTCTTTCCAGGACCAGGGGTCTCTCCTCCCATCTTCTTGGATATCTATTCATATGCGAATTGTGTCTAGGGTATTCCGAGATTCTGGGTTAATATCCCCTTATCAGTGACTGCATACCATGTGTGTTCTTTTGTGATTGGGTTACCTCACTAAGGATATTTTCAAGTTCTGACCATTTACATAAGAATTTCGTGAGTTCATTGTTTTTAATTGCAGAGTAGTATTCCATTGTGTAAATATACCACATCTTCTAAATCCATTCCCCGTTGAGGACATCTGGGCTCTTCCCAGCTTCTGGCTATTATAAATAAGGCTTCTATGAACATAGTGGAGCATGTGTCCTTTTTGCATGCAGGTAAAGCCTCTGGGTATATGCCCAGGAGTGGTATAACCGGATCCTCCGGGAAAGTCATGCCCAGTTTTCTGAGGAACCGCCAGACTGCTTTCCAGAGTGGTTGTATCAGCTTGCAATCCCACCAGCAGTGGAGGAGTGTTCCTCTTTCTCCACATCCTTGCCAACAACTGCTGTCTCCTGTGTTTTTGATCTTAGCCATTCTGACTAGAGTGAGATGGAAACTCAGGGTTGTTTTGATTTGCATTTCCCTAATGACTAAGGATGATGAACATCTCTTTAGGTGCTTCTCAGCCATTAGATATTCTTCAGTTGAGACCTCTTTGTTTAGCTCTGTACCCCATTTTTTAATAGGGTTACTTGCCTCTCTGGAATTTAACTTCTTGAGTTCTTTGTATATATTGGATATTAGCCCTCTGTCAGATGTAGGGTTGGTAAAGATCATTTCCCAGTTAGTTGGTTGCTGCTTTGTCTTTTTGACAGTGTCTTTTGCTTTGCAAAAACTTTGTAATTTAATGAGGTCCCATTTGTCAATTCTTGATCTTAGAGCATAAGCTATTGGAGTTCTATTCAGGAAATTCTCCCCTGTGCCCATATGTTCAAGGTTCTTCCCTAGTTTCCTTTCTATTAGTTTCAGTGTGTCTGGTTTTATGTGAAGGTCCTTGATCCACTTGGAATTGAGCTTAGTGCAAGGAGATAAGAATGGGTCAATTTGCATTCTTCTGCATGTTGACCTCCAGTTGAGCCAGCACCATTTGTTAAAAAGGCTATCTTTTTTCCACTGGATGGTTTTAGCTCCTTTGTCAAAGATCAAGTGACCATAGGAGTGTGGATTCATTTCTGGGTCTTCAATTCTGCTCCTTTGATCTACATGCCTGTCACTGTACCAATACCATGCGGTTTTTAACACTATTGCTCTGTAGTACAGCTTGAGGTCCGGGATACTGATTTCCCCAGAAGTTCTTTTACTTTTGAGAATAGTTTTAACTATCCTGGGTTTACTGTTATTCCAGATGAATTTTTGAATTACTTGAAGTTCTTGTCATACAGATCTTTCACTTGTTTGGCTAGAGTGACACCAAGATACTTTATATTGTTTGTGGTTATCATGAAGGGTATCATTTCTCTTACTTTTTTCTCAGCCTGCTTATCCTTTGAGTATAGGAAGACTACTGACTTGCTTGAGTTAATTTTATATCCGGCCACTTTCCTGAAGTTGTTTATCAGCTGTAGGAGTTCTCTTAATTATACTATCATATCGTCTGCAAATAGTGATAGTTTGACTTCTTCCTTTCCAATTTGTATCCCTTTGACCTCCTTTTGTTGTCTAATTGCTCTAGCTAGACCTTCAAGTACTATATTGAAGAGATATGGAGAAAGAGGTAAGCCTTGTCTAGTCCCTGATTTTAGTGGGATTGCTTCTAGTTTCTCTCCATTTATATTGATGTTGGCTACCGGGTTGCTGCAAATTGCTTTTAGTATGTTTAGAAGACCTTTAACATGAAAGGATGCTGAATTTTGTCAAATGCTTTCTCAACATCTAATGAAAAGACCATGAGGTTTTTTTCTTTCAGATTGTTTATATAGTGGATTATATTGATGGCCTTCCTTATATTGAACCATCCCTGCATAACTGGGATGAAGCCTACTTGATCATGGTGAATGATCATTTTGATGTGTTCTTGGATTCGGTTGGAAGACATTCAATGGCTTCTATTTCTTCAGGGGTTATAGGACGGTTTTAGGTGGTCTTTTTGATCCTGATTTAATTTTGGTATTTGTTATCTGTCTAGGAAATTGTCCATTTCCTCGAGATTTTCTAGTTGTGTTGAATACAGGCTTTTGTAGAAGGATCTGATGATTTTTTGAATTTCCTCAGTTTCTGTTGTTATCTCTCCCTTTTCGTTTCTGATTTTGGAATTTGGATACAGTTTCTGTGCCCTCTGACTAGTCTGCCTAAGGGCTTATCTATCTTGTTGATTTTTTCAAAGAACCAACTCCTAGTTTTGTTGATTCTTTGTATGGTTTTATTTGTTTCTACTTGATTGATTTCAGCCCTGAGTTTGATGATTTCCTGCCTTCTACTACTCTTGGGTGTATTTGCTTCTTCTTGTTCCAGGGCTTTCAGGTGTACCATTAAGCTGCTAGTGTATGCTCTCTCCCGTTTCTTTTTGGCGGCACTCAGGGCTATGAATTTTCCTCTTAGCACTGCTTTCATTGTGTCCCATAAATTAGGTTATGTTGTGCCTTCACTTTCATTAAATTTTAAAAAGTCTTTGATTTCTTTCTTTATTTCCACCTTGACCAAGTTATCATTGAGTAGAGCATTGTTCAGCCTCCATGTGTATGTTGGTGTTCTGTTGTTTTTGTTGCCATTGAAAACCACCCTTATTCTATAGTGATCTGATAGGAGGCATGGGATTAGTTCTATCTTCTTATATCTGTTGAGGTCTGATTTATGACCAATTATATGGTCGATTTTGGAGAAAGTACCATGAGGTGCTGAGAAGAAAGTGCATTCTTTTGCTCTAGGATGAAATGTTATATATATATATATATATATATATATATATATATATATATATATATATATATATCTGTTAATTACATTTGGTCCAAGGCTTCAATTAGATTCACTGTGTCCCTGTTTAGTTTCTTCTTTCCTGAACGATCCATTTCAGAGAGCGGGGTGTTGAAGTCACCCACTATTATTGTGTGCAGTGCGATGTGTGCTTTGAGCTTTAGTAAAGTTTCTTTTACGAATGAGGGTGCCCTTGCATTTGGAGCATAGATATTCAGAATTGAGAGTTCTTCTTGGTGGATTTTTCCTTTGATCAGTATGTAGTGTTCTTCTGTGTCTTTTTTGATGACTTTAGGTTGAAAGTCAATTTTATCTGATATTAGGATGGCTACTCTCGCTCGTTTCCTGGGACCATTTGCTTGTAAAATTGTTTTCCAGCCTTTTACCTTAGGTAGTGTTTGTCTTTGACACTGAGGTGCGTTTCCTGCACGCAGCAAAATGCTGGATCCTGTTTACGTATCCAGTCTGTTAGTCTATGTCTTTTTATTGGGGAATTGAGACCATTGATATTAAGAGAGATTAAGGAATTGTGATTATTGCCACCTGCTATTCTTGACGCTATCTTTATGTTTGGGTTTGAAGCAAGAAGGTTACTATCACATTTTTTCCAGGGTGTTGTTTCTCTCCTTGTATTGGTGGTTTCCACCTATTGTCCTTTTCAGGGCTGGGTTTGTGGAAAGATATTGTGTAAATTTGGTTTTATCATGGAATATCTTGGTCTCTCCATCTATGGTGATTGAGAGTTTTGCTGGGTATAGTAGTCTAGGCTGGCATTTGTGTTCTCTTAGTGTCTGCATGAGATCTGCCCAGGATCTTCTGGCTTTCATAGTCTCTGGTGAGAAGTCTGATGTGATTCAGATAGGTCTTCCTTTATATGTTACTTGGCCTTTTTCTCTTACTGCTCTTAATATTCTTTCTTTGTTTAGTACATTTGTTGTTTTCATTATTATGTGACAGGAGGTATTTCTGTTCTGGTCCAATCTGTTTGGAGTTCTCTAGGCTTCTTGTACGTTCATCGGCAGCTCTCTCTTTAGGTTAGGGAAGTTTTCGTCCATAATTTTGTTGAAGATTTTTCCTGGCCCTTTAAGTTGCAAATCTTCACTCTCATCTATAACTATAATCCTTAGGTTTGGTCTTCTCATTGTGTCCTGGATTTCCTGGATGTTTTGTGTTACACATTTTTTGCATTTTGCATTTTCTTTGACTGGTAGTAAGAGATGGGAGAAATCAAACTAAATTATCACAAGGAATAAAATGTCATTAATACATTTATACAGTTGTGAACCCTTTGAGCTACAATCACACCTACTAGACAAGATATAATCTGTAAGGAAAAAGTGGTGTCATTGTTACAGGGGTAATTATCTGCTTTCTAATTGGATTTCAGGCATACTGCATGAAAGGGAACTTATGATGGTCAAAGAAAACTATTCAAACATCCATGGCTGTGGAGGTTATTGGCTCAATGATGAACTTATGATGATTTCTGTGCTTCTAAATGCTTATGTTCATAGCCATAGATTAGTGCTACTCTCCACCTTTGAATGAGAAGTTGTTGTTGTTGTTGTTGTTGTTGTTACTGATGATGCTGCTGCAGTGGATAGCAAATGATAAGAAGAATGAGTGACATTGGAATACTGGGACCTAAATCTATATCAAGCCATGTTGGGAGTGGAGGAAGTTCTAAGTGTATGAGATACTGAGTGAATGGTGTTGTGTGATAAGACTTTTTCTGGGAAAACACAACACACATTTATATTCTCCCCAGATAGGAAACCCATGACAGACTAATGTACAGATCCCACCAAGATCCACCTTGGTGAACCATTCAGCTTTATTGGCATTACTTGAAGGAATACAGGTGAAGGTTTACATACAGGTATAGAAGTAACTCAAAGATGGCAATATCACCAAAATCACTCTAGGCATGGGTGACAACTCTCCAAAACTAGAAAAGCTGCAGCACACCACACAGCCTAGAGGCAGCTCAAAAGTTTGAAGATGGTCCCTTCCAGGTAGCTCAGCTGCTCTGTACGTCTTCCAGGAATCTCAGCTGGACTCTGCTTCTTCTTTCCAAGGTGCTTGTCTTGTTTCATAGTCTTCTTTGCAACTTGTCTTGTCTAAGATTGATTTTCATCAGCCTTACTGGTTTATACTTGACCATGTGCCCAAAGGTTATTTCATCATACCACAGAGACACATATTTAACCACGCTGATTGATGCTCTATTCATAATAGTGGGCAATTAGAAATCAAAACAACCCTGAGATTCCATCTCACACCAGTCAGAATGGCTAAGATCAAAAACACAGGAGACAGCAGTTGTTGGCAAGGATGTGGAGAACGAGGAACACTCCTCCACTGCTGGTGGGATTGCAAGCTGATACAACCACTCTGGAAAGCAGTCTGGTGGTTCCTCAGAAAACTGGGCATGACACTCCCGGCTATACCACTCCTTGGCATATACCCAGAGGCTTTACCTGCATGCAATAAGGACACATGCTCCACTATGTTCATAGCAGCCTTATTTATAATAGCCAGAAGCTGGAAAGATCCCAGATGTCCCTCAACGGGGAATGGATTCAGAAGATGTGGTATATTTACACAATGGAATACTACTCTGCAATTAAAAACAATGAACTCACGAAATTCTTAGGCAAATGGTCAGAACTTGAAAATATCCTTAGTGAGGTAACCCAATCACAAAAGAACACACATGGTATGCAGTCACTGATAAGGGGATATTAACCCAGAATCTCGGAATACCCTAGACACAATTCACATATCAATAGATTTCCAAGAAGATGGAAGGAGAGACCCCTGGTCCTGGAAAGACTGGATGTAGGGGAACGCCAGGACAGAGAAGCAAGACGGGGTTGAATGGAGAAAAGAGGGAGGGAAGGGGGCTTATGGGACTTTTGGGGAGTGATGAAACAGAAAGGGGAAATGATTTGGAATGTAAATAAAAAAAACTTAGAAAATATAAAAAATAAGATGAAAAAAAAAAAAAAGAAATGACCTGGATGTCCATCAAGAGAAGAATGAATAAAGTGTTATGTTTACACAATGGACTATTAATTGACCATTTATAAAATGAAATCATGAAATTCACAAGTAAATGGCTGGAACTAGAAAATGTCATCCTGAGTGAGGTGATCAGACCGTGCAGGACAAATATGGTATGTATTCACTTATACGTGGACATTACATGTGATCAATGACTACCAAGCTACAATGCATAGAACCAAAGAAGATAGTTATAAAGTAAGGTGAAGGGAGCATAGCTAGATCTCCCTAGGGAAGGGAAATAGAATATATTGTTATGGGTAGATTGGGGTGGGGATCAAGTTGGGCAAGGGAGAGAAGAGGGGAGCAAGGGAGTGAATAGAGGGAGAAACAACTAATTTAAGTACCATTTGAGGTTTGATATGGAAACCTAATACAGTAGAATATTATTAAAATGTACACATATTTGAAGGTGATTTAAATGAAATTTCCAAATAATGGGGAAACAGAGCCCCAACTAACCATCTCTGGGCACCAAATGAAGCTTTAAATACTGGGATTGGGTTACATTTAGTTGAGTTTTTGACCATGAAACCCCTAAAACAACCCAGATTGTTGCCAAGACTTCAAGTCTCCACAAACTAACAGCAAGACCACTATTTACTGAAGACAACTTCTTCATTCGAAATGAAGAAGTCATGCTTGCGCCTACATAGAGCCTTTATGTCTAAATGCTGAAATCTTTGGTACAGAAAAGTACTGTATATACTATCACAGGAGAAACAAACACCAACTCAGTTATAAACCCTTTGATTTACAATGGCGTCCTACCTCCAAATATGCTAATGTAAAGTTTGTGGGAGTAACTAACCAACATCTGATTTGATTGAAGGTCCATGCCAAAAAATAGAACCCATACCCAGTACTGCATGGGGTAATGAAGAACCTGTGACTAGATTTCCCATATCGAGGGACCTATAAGAAAGTCAAATGCTACTGTTTAAAAAAAAAAGTAGTAATAAAATGTCTCTAATGACTTACTGCTATACTCTTAGACCAGTACCTTTCTCAGACTTTATCATCACAGATGCTTCATCATTCACCAAGTGGGAACAAATTCAGCAACCTTACTTTAGGTCAGACATTACTTAGAGAGTGAAAAGCCTTGAAATATATAGCCTTAAATGGGATATTTCTTTTTTTTAAAAAAAAGATTTATTTATTTATTATATCTAAGTACACTGTAGCTGTCTTCAGACACACCAGAAGAGGGAGTCAGATCTCATTACGGATGGTTGTGAGCCACCATATGGTTGCTGGGATTTGAACTCAGGACCTTCAGAAGAGCAGTCAGTGCTCTTAACCGCTGAGCCATCTCTCCAGCCCAAATGGGATATTTCTATTAAATATTTTTCCTTAGAATTTAGGGAACCATGTAGAAGAGGAAGGAAAAAAGGTAAGACCCAGAGGGGATGGGGGACACCAAGGAATCAAGGAAGGACCTTTAAATCAACAGCACCTAAGCACATATGAAGTCAAAGTGACTGAGGCAGCATGCACAAGGCCTCTACCTGTCTATACCGGATGGGGTCCTAGATCTATAAGGAGAGGTATCCATATGCCCCCATCCCTAACCAAGGAGCTATCTACAAAAGAAGACCACCTGCAATTGAAAACTTGATTCTCTCCAGTACAGTCATACTGGGTAAATAAACTATTGGGTAGGCTCTATGCTCAGAAGTAGGTAGCCAACAGGAGATCAAGGAGAAGGCATCTTTGAAGGACCATTGACATGTCCTTGTTTGCTTATCTGTTTGTTTAATTTTTAATTTTTATTTTTGCTTTACTTCATTTTTTTCTCTCTTTTTACCCTTGGTCCTTAGTGGCTTCCAGTTTTAGTGTTTTTATGGAATTCCTGAGTATGCAAAAAAATGAATCTCTGAGTCTGTATTTATTTCTTGTGCCTTTTCTTGGACTCTTTTCTTTCTGTTTTCTTGTCTTATTCTGTTGCAATGTGTTTTTTGTTTGTTTGTTTGTTTGTTTGTTTTGCTTGATTTTATTTTTATCCCTTAAAAGCCTGTTTTTTTTTTTATTTTCTAATAAAAGACTCATCCCTAAACCCCTCTCCTTCAAACCCACTCACTTGCTGTCTTTTATTAGGGATGAGTAGAACTGGAAATGGAATCTGTTTTCAATAAAGGGTGAAAAGAAAGTGTTAATAAAACTAATAAACTGAATCTTGATAAGTATCCATTATGTGAAACTTAAAATCTTTCAATGTAAACTTGATTCCAATCATAGTGAACATACTAGAAAAGAAGTTACAATCTTAACTGGAAAACAAGCCATGAAAGTGTAGTTTCAGACAGGAGGACAACTTTTGAGATTAGCTGATATTTTATTCATCTTATAGAAAAATAATTTTAACCCACAATTTGCCTGGCAAAGATATATTATATGGTTTAATCTTGTTAGAAGTATGCCTTATTCATCTACCTAACTCAGAATTGAATACACAAAAGTGCTCAATATTTCATTAACTTTTTTTCTGCTATTTCCTTCTCACATGGATTTTTAAAGAATATTTTATCCCAAATCATATATAATGTTACATCATGAATTAAACTGATCCTGACCCAAAGTTCTGTTCTCTGAACCCTGAAATCAAATCACACATTTATCTTACAAATCTGTTTAATTCAAGGAAAAGTTCTTGTGTTACAATGATGATAACACCTTGCTCTCTGTTCTCTGCCAAACTTTCTTCCTCTCAGCCCCAGCACATACCAAGATCCTTGCTCTTAAAGGACTACTTCAAATCTCACCCCTTTAATGAAGTCATCAACCAACTGTAAGTAATTCTCTATACTCCTACTTCTGAGCTGAAACCCTTCCTTTATAGCTCTCTGCTTTATTGTCTTTTAAGCCTTTATCAATTACCTGAATTCACACTAATTTTTTCATTTCCATTTGTTTGAACTACCCTCATCTTCTTCTTTAAGTAGACATATATTCTATAACTGGAAGTGTGTTTCTGGTAGCATTCCCTTTTGAGTCTTCCATGCCTAGAAAAGTTCTCTACTCAAGGAAGGGATTCAAAACACTTGGGGACACAAACAGGAAATATGGCATAGTGTATATTTGTAAAGGCTCCTTTCTCAATCCTTTAGATTAGTACTCCATCTGTTTTAGTCAGTGTTCTATTTCTGTGAAGACACACCATGACCATTACTCTTACAAAAGAAAGCATTTAATTGAGGCTGGCTAACAGGTTCAGAGATTTAATCTATTCTCCTCAAGGCAGAAAGCATGACTGCATGCAGATAGACATGGTGCTGGAGAGGTAACTGAGAGTTTTATATCTAGATTGATAGACAGCAGGAAGAAATTTACCACTAGGCCTAGCTTGAGCAATTGAAAATTCCCAAAGCCCACCCACAGTGATGATTCCTCCAACAAGGCCACACCTACTAATCCCGTCAAGTATCACCAATCCCCAGTGACCAAACATTCAAACATGTGAGGGGCCATTCCTATTCAAACCACAACACCATCATAACAGATGTTTGATATTTCCGAGGAATTTACCCAGACTCCTTCAAATCATTGAGTTAACAATGAAATCATTGTATGCAACTTCAACAGCTTCTTTTTATAACACTGATAAACTGCTATAGACTTACCACAGAAGGTTGTGAGAATAAATTATGAGTAGCAAGCCCATGGTGATGATTTAAATAACAAACTGTTTCTTTGTTGGGAGAAGGGGAGGGGGAGGGTGGCTGATATCTTGGTATCAAGAGATAAAGGACAAAATAAGAGATAAGATTTTTGGAAGACATGGCCTCATGTACCTGGCCTGCTGGTCAGTGCATACTGGAGGGGCAAGTTGAGTTCTTCTCAACTTGAAGTGTTTCATGAAGAAGGATATTGGAATGACACAAAATCACATAAGTAATTTACTTCTAACTGTGAGAGCCTGTCATTTCCTAACACATGAAAACAGTGACTATGGAAGAGAGGCAGTATGATTGTTTTAGTAACCTAACTTTCCTAGGTAATTCAAATGAAGGTTGGTTTAGACGGAAATGGTGGACAAAGTTAAAATCGCAGTTTGGTACCGCATGCTCTGGGAAAGATGAAATGTCCAATAGCATGTTCTGGTAGTGTCGCATAGTCATAGGAAAACACATACCCATGCTCAGAAGGCTTCCCAGCCAAAATAGAGTGGTCCATTTTAATTTTCAGAGGAATTTGGTGAACAAATGACTAGATATCCACCAAACCTTGGTACTAATGAAAAACACAGTGCATTCTGAGGAAATCAATATATAGCTTGCCTGAAGGTATCCCAAAGGAAACATTCAGTTATTGAGGTTTAAAATACGTTAGCCCCAGAATAATAAAATTCTTGAAATGCAGGCGTTTGCAAGAACAGCAAAGGGGTTAAAGACATTTTATATTTCATCAAAGCTCTAAACCTGCCGTGAAGAGTCTTTATGCATTTTGTATTTTCCTTGCAGCTTCTTCATGCTGAAGACATGGCCAGTATCTCAGCACACTGCTTTCTGTTCAGGCCATGTTAATTTACCCTTCACAAAAAATGCCCGTGCTCCTACCTGTCTCCTAAAAATCTACTGGATCACTGAAGATCAGGATGGGAGAACTGGGGTCCTATCTTAAGGAGCAAGTATGTCAGTATTTCTGTACTATTTGTTTTGGGAAAATAAATACTTTCTTCCAAAGATATGTTTGACTTTGATTTTAATTGCAGATCTTATTTAGTTCAATGGGATGAAGAAGTGAGAAGTCATTTTTTTTAAACACCAGTAGCAAATATAAAGTCTAAAGTTACTTCTATGAGGAAACAAATTCAAAATACCCTTAAAGTATAAATTGGAAAATTGGTACTTCCATTTGGACCAAATCATGAGATTAATTCAAAAAATAATCTAATTTGACTTGAATGATCTATATTTATCAGCTAGTTCTTCAGTATCAATTTAAAAATTATGACCTGAAATCCTCCCAAGGAAAGAAAACAAATTTTCTTGAAAATAAGACATGATCAGTTGTCTGCATCATATATTGTACTTTCTTAGTTTTACCAAGTAAAAAAAAAATATCTGTAATCAAAGGGATGGCTGAAGGTGAGCTTGTCAAAAGACTAACTTTGTAAAATTAATTGTAAATTCAATACAAGTACTTTAAAGAATTATTTAGGAGAAGACTTTTTCTTCTAATAAAAATAATTACTTGTGGATACTGACAAGTATGTTTGTGCTTTTCTGAAAATGTATACACATCTACCTTCACCTAGGGGACAACCCTTGAGAACATATTCATAAAAGTATCTTCACAATCATGCTAATAGCCATAGTCTCATGGACCTTAAATTCACAAGCAGAAATGTTAGGACTGTTTTATCCAGAACATACCAACAAAAAACAAGTGCTTATAACTGTGCCAGTTTAGCCCTAAGTTATCCATTCTGATCTTTTTTTTTGAACTCTTCAATGCCCTACAAACTGAGACGATATTATGAAATTCTCAATATGCCAAAGGAATTTTATTTCATGTTCAAAAAACAAAACCAAACCAAACACTACAGCACATGCTATTGAATCCTGACTGTAACCACAAAGATGGTGTCATAACTCCAGAGAAGTTGAGTTCTACTCTTCCAGGCTCTTCCAGTGTTATTTGAACTAAATTGACCTGAATGGATATAATTTATGACTGCCAATCCACAGCACTGTTCACTTAACACTAATTTTAAACATTGAAAACACAATCATTCCTTAAATAATATACTAGCACCTATTTATATATGATCCACATTGCATTGTGTATTACATAGAGCCTAGAGATTATTAATGTATATGGGAAGATGTGTATAGGTTAAAAATAGTACATCATTTTATTGACAAGATGTAAACTGTGAATTTGGTATCAATGATGGGTATGGAGCCCATAATCGACTCCCTAAAGGTATCAAAGTTCATCTATAGCTCTAGTCACCTGTTCATGAAACTTTACAGAAATTGAAAATGGCTCATGCTGGTGAGGATGTGGAGAAAGAGGAACACTCCTCCACTGCTGGTGGATTGTAAGCTGGTACAACCACTATGGAAATCAGTCTGGCGGTTCCTCAGAAAACTGGGAATGATACTACCAGAGGACCCCATTATACAACTCCTGGGCATATACCCAGAGGATTCCAAGCATGTAATAAGGACACATGCGCCACTATGTTCAAAGCAGCCCTATTTATAATAGCCAGAAGCTGGAAAGAACCCAGATGTCCCTCAACAGAGGAATGAATACAGAAAATGTGGTATATTTACACAATGGAATACTACTCCGCTATTAAAAACAATGAATTCATGAAATTCTTAGGCAAATGGGTGGAACTGAAAAATATCATCCTAAGTGAGGTAACCAACCACAAAACAACACACATGGTATGCACTCACTGATAAGTAGATATTAGCTCAGAAGCTCAAAATATCCAAGACACAATTCACATATCAAATGATGCCCAAGAAGAAGGAAGAAAAAAGTATGGATACACTGGTGCTTCTTAGAAGGGGGAACAAAATACCCACAGAAGGAAATACAGAGACAAAATGTGGAGCAGAGACTGAGGGAAAGACCATCCAGAGACTACCCCACCTAGTGATCCATCCTATATACAGTTACAAAGCCCAGACACTATTATTGATGCCCACAAGTACTTGCTGACCGGAATTCAGCCAGCCATTGAACTGGGCACAGGGTCCCCAGTGAGGGAGCTAGAGAAAGGACCCAAGGAGCTGAAGGGGTTTGCTGCACCATAGGAGAAACAATGATATGAGCCACCCAGTACTCCCAGAACTCCCAAGGACAAAAACATCAACCAGATAGTACATATGGAGTTACCCATGGCTCCAGACGCATAAGCAGGAGAGGATAGGCTTGTTGGACATCAAAGGGAGGAGAGGCCCCTGGTCCTGGAAGGGCTCAATGCTGCAGTGTAGGGGAATACCTGGACAGGGAAGTGGGAGGGAGTTGATTTGGGAACAGGGTGAGGGGAGAGGGCTTATGGGACTTTCAAGGAAAGGGAACCAAGAAAGGGGAAATCATTTGAAATGTAAATAAAGAATGTATCTTAAAAAAAAAGAATATCTTTAAAACCAAACAAAAGAAAGAAAGAAAGAAAGAAAGAAAGAAAGAAAGAAAGAAAGAAAGAAAGAAAGAAAGAAAGAAAGTGGCTCTTTAACTTGTTGCTTCCATGAAATCATGAAATCATAGTGGAAAAACTGATCTACTCTCTAGGGTTTTCATAGCACAAGAGATTTTACAAATAAGATTTCAATAGTGTACTATGACTAGACTGAAGTAGAAGTACTCTAATACAAATAGCAGAACAATACATGCTGAAATCTGCTAGTTTTGTCCACTACCTATTACCAGGAAGTAATGGGAGCAGTACACTGCTAAGTCACACATCCCTCAGCAATGTGCAGCTGAAACCATACTAAGATTTTGCCTCTGAAATTTGTATGGGAATTCTTCAGGAATAATGATAGTTGAACACACACACACACACACACACACACATATGCAGGCACACACAGGCACAAAACCCTACCACTTCCCATTTGAAAGTTTTGTTTGAATTTAACTCTATCTAACATGACTTAATGTATTGTTATTACTGAATTAAATTTAAAGCCTTCCAATTTCTTTTGCATTTCAAAGACCCTCACTAAAGAGGCTAAAAAAACTGATCTAACCAGAGACTCTAATTGTTACCCATGTATGAATTTACAGATGATTCAGCTCCTGGATGCTTTTACTTCATAAAAACTCCTTGTACTAGTTATTTGACCCCATCAATTCACTTTTGTTTAAAAATAATGACAAATTGAAGATTATAGATTTTATATGATAAAATGAAAATCACAAAATCTCTGTAACACAGAAATATGCATTTTTAACTAGCTGTGTTAGCAAATGCCTTACAACCCTATTACTTAGTGTTCGTATAAATTCTAAGTCAAGCTGGGCCATGTAGTGAGTTAAACTAGGATTACACAGTAAAGCCCTCTTTCTCAAAAAACAAAAAAAACAAAAAAAATTGAATTTTAAACTAATACTGACATATTAAGAATCAGTGAAAAATTCTTGTTTTGAAATGCATTAAAAATAATTACAGAGGTATGAGCAATCGAGAGACTACCACACAAACAAGAGGACCTGAGTTCAAATCCCTGGCACCCATAGCTGCAGATGGCCACCTGAGTCTGTAATCCTAGAATCACAAGAGTGATACATATAAACAATAATGTAATCATTTGATTCACAGAAGAATGGAGGGAAGTGGGCTTTATTATGTTAAGTAAATTAAGTAAGATTCAAAAGGACAAATACCACATTTTCTTGTGTAAACAGAATGCAAATTTTAAATTACAGATGTGTGAGTTTGTATAGAGGTTATGTGTGAAACTAGAAAGGGTGTTAAGAGAGTGGATTTGAATGTCTTAAGGGAGAGAAAGAGATGATGATGGAATCATGTGCAAAAAAACGCAGAAGTAGGAACTATCTTGGGTGAAGGAACAGAAACAAGGCTGAGTGGGACATAGGGCAGTAACACCAGAACAAATCACATCACAACAAAGCATAATGCCTCTTCTATGTGAAAATGTCAGAATGAAATGCATTACCCTGTATGCCAACCTAAGCTAATTAACAACATAATGTAAATGTATTTTAAAAGATATGTAGCTTTCCCTGCATACTCAATACATTCCATGGTGTTAGAACTCGATTTGGACAAAGCTACTTTTCATGTGGCTAATGACTATTAGCTGGCACATGCTTAAGAGAGAGCTCCACTGAGTAGGGATGAAGGTGTCTGGATATCAAACACATCCACATCAGTGAGGCCATGTTTCAGCTCTGTGGCAAAGGATAAACTGTTTCTGAGAATTAAATGAGGCTATACATTGAAAATATTTGTGTCTACTTCAGCTCAACTGTTTCCTTTTTGCAATTCTATTTGTGTGATAGAGATATTTACTGCAATTTTCCACATTGACAACTGGCCAACCTGACTGACGACTATGGAAACAACAAGGATTTTAAGGACAAGATCTTGTGGTACCGCTTAAATGGCACAGTCCATGGTGCATTTATATCAATAATAAACTTTTTTTTCTCACAGCATGTCTATCTGCTCCTTAGACAGATAAAAGGATTTGGAAATGAACTCTCTAGTAGTTTTTGGAGCTGATGTTTTGATTCCTGTCTTTTCATTATGAGCTGTTAATTCATTTGTTCTGTGATTATATGAGCAAAGTTAATGAGAAAAGTAATAAAATGTAGATATTTTATAATTTTGAAAAAATATCTTCATATAATTCACAGTATGTTCTAGATGTTATGAAAGAATATATAAATAAAATATATTGAATTATTCAACTGTCTAAATTAAAATCATTCTAGAATAAAGTGTTTTACTTAAAATAGAGATGTTAAATTATAGAAAAGTAGATAAAGTTTCAAGTTACAATATTAATAAAGAAACACTCAGATTCAAAAAATACAATGAACTGTAGGTCAGTCTTATTTTTTTATTATAAAAGTCCCTGTCTACAACACTGAATTCAGAATAGCTTTTTAGATGAAGTTTTCACTATCTGCTTATTTTTAAAAAGGAATAATAGCATTCTTCTGATCTTTTCAAAGCCTCAGATCATTTTTGCCTTGTGATATTTTTCCTGTTTTTATGGAACACAGAGTAAAGTTAATGGCAACAATCTGCCTTCCTTGGGCAGAAGTAGTACAAAATTGTTAGTTTTCTATATTATGGCCTGGAGAAAGACTAACTGACAAAGCCTTTAGCATAGTTTCCCTTTCTGAGTAGTCTGCTGGCCGACACCTCCTTGAGTCATTGTCTAATCTGTGGTTTGGTAATCACTCTCAGCACTGTACAACTATCCTGGCTCTTTGAAGCATCATTAGAAAGTCCACATTAGGGGGTGGGATGGGGGATTTCAGAGAGGAAACTGGGAAGGGAGATAACATTTGAAATGTAAATAAACAAAATAACCAATAAAAATTTTATAAAAAGAAAGTCCATATTAATAGCTTTTTCTCCCCTTGGCTTAAGACTCCAAATCAATGTTAGATAAGTTGCAAGAGAAACAGCTCAACTGGCTATTTCATATGTGTTGAAAACTTAGAATAGCTTTGAGTGTTTGCATCTTTGAACTATTGATTTGTTGTTTTTCATAACTAAGTGTAGAATCATTAACTCATATGTTCTAACATGGGATTACTCAATTCTCATGACTAAGTGTGGAATCATTAATTCACGTTTTCTAACATGGGATTACTCAAAGGGAGAAGACTAGAGTAGTTTAGAAGCAGAAAATTTCACACATTATTATCTCTACATTCACAATATCAAGACAAGATCTCTTTTTAAGATTGAAACTCAAGACAGAAAATTACCGAACAGGGCTGGAGGGAATACTCAACTTTTAAGAGCACTGACTGTTCTTCCAGAGGTCTTGAGTTCAATTCCCAGCAAACATATGATGGCTCACAACCATCTGTAATGGAGATGCGATGCCCTTTTCTGGGGTGTCGGAAGACAGCAACAGTGTACTCACATACATGAAATATATATATATATATGTATATATATATATGTATATATATATATGTATATATATATATGTATATATATATGTATATATATATATATGTATATATATATGTATATATATATATACATATATATATATTGTTTTGAGTTTGGGTTTCTTCACTAATGTGTTTGTCATATTCTTGGTTGTTTTCATCCGGTCTAAATTATCTATCACTCTAGCCTCTATACCTACAGCTACTTAGAAGGACACAAATTGGGGTTGGAGAGATGACTCAATGATTAAGAGCACGTACTGCTCTGTCATAGATAGAGGACCAGGGTTTGGTCCCCAACACAAACATGGTGGTTTACAATTTGTAGGACATCTAATGGCCTCTTTTGGCTTCTTTAGGCACCAGACACACATTGAGTGCACATACAAATATATGCAGGCAAAAGTTATGCACATGTACTGAAAGAAATAAAATTTTAAAAAGAGCACAAGGTTATAGCAAATATATAGTACATAAAATATATAATAATATATTTATGTATATATTATTTAGTATAATATTAAGCAGCTCTGCTCTCAAAAAATATAATTCATACTCTTGAATATACTTAGAATGAAATATTTACTATGCAAGAATATCGAATGAGGAAAACTTATTTTCTTCTAAAATATTTCATTTTCTGATGTTGAGTAAACAAAATTTTCATTTCTTTCTACAAAAATAATATTATTACTAATGTGTTTGTTTTGGTGAGCCCATTTGAACACAATTTATTCAATAAAGTGTGAATGTCTTGGCAAAAATATTAACAAATTTTGTATATTCGGATCATAATTCAAGAAGCAATCAGGTTATCCCATCAACAAACAGAAAACATGTCATTTATTTTGAAAGGTAAAATTCAATATGAAGAAGTGTTTAATATTAACAAATAGTGCTGGGAATATTGATCCTAAATACAAAAAAAGCTTTGATTCATACCTTATACCTCATATAAATTTTAAGAAAATCAAGCTTACACAAACCTGAATATAAGATTAAAGCTATAAAAATTTTTAAGAACTATACTAGTAAAAATGAGTTACACAAGATATTTCATATGCAAAATCAAAATCCACTAATGAAAACTTTGACTTTTCTCTGGAGGGGTACAAGTTAGGAGCACACAGGGCATACGATCAGTGGAGCAGCTGGGACAGGAGTCTTTCCTTCCAGCCACCATCTGCAGCAGGGAACCAGGCAGCTCCACAGTCTACTGTGCACAGACCCTGACAAAAGAGAGTTGGTCTGCCAGGAGTACAGACACAAGTTTACAGGCCCATAGGAGGGGCAAACTCCAGCCAGAGATAACAAGACCAACTAACACCAGAGATAACCAGATGGCGAAAGGCAAGCGCAAGAATCCTGCCAACAGAAACCAAGGTTACTTGGCAATATCAGAGCCCAGTTCTCCCACCACAGCAAATCCCGGATACCCCAACACACTGGAAAAGCAAGAGTTGGTTATAAAGTCTCTTCTCAAAATGCTGTTAGAGGACATCAAGAAGGACTTAAATAACTCCCTTAAAGAAATACAGAACATGAGTCAAATGGTAAAAGCCCTTAAAGAGGAAACACAAAAATCCCTGAAAGTAATACAGGGGAGCATGGGTGAACAGGTAGAGGCCCGTAAATAGGAAACAAAAAAATCCCTGAAAGAATTACAGGAGAACACAAACAAACAAGTGAAGGAACTGAACAAAACCATCCAGGATCTAAAAATGGAAGTAGAAACAATAAAGAAATCACAAAGTGAGACATCTCTGGAGATAGAAAATCTTGGAAAGAATTCAGAAGTCATAGATGCAAGCATCAACAACAGAATACAAGAGATAGAAGAAAGAATCTCAGGGGCTGAACATACCATAGAAAACATTGACTCAACAGTTAAAGAAAATGCAAAATGCAAAAAATTCCTGAGCCAAAACATCCAGGAAATTCATGACACAATGAGAAGACCAAACCTAAGGATTATAGGTATAGAAGAGAGTGAAGATTTTCAACTTAGAGGGCCAGTAAATATCTTCAACAAAATTATAGAAGAAAACTTCCCTAACCTAAAGAAAGAGATGTACATGTACATACAAGAAGCCTACGGAACTCCAAACAGACTGGACCAGACCAGAAATTCCTCCCGGCTCGTAATAATCAAAACACCAAATGCACTAAACAAAGAAAGAATATTAAAAGCAGTAAGAGAAAAAGGTCAAGTAACCTATAAAGGCAGGCCTATCAGAATTCCTCCAGATTTCTCACCTGAGATGATGAAAGCCAGAAGATCCTGGGCAGATCTCATACAGACCCTAAGAGAACACAAATACCAGTCCAAACTACTATACCCAGCAAAACTCTCAATTACCATAGATGGAGAAACCAAGATATTCCATGATAAAACCAAATTTACACAATATCTTCCCACAAATCCAGCCCTACAAAGGATAATAGATGGAAAATGCCAACATGAGGAGGGAAACTACACCCTAGAAAAAGCAAGAAAGTAATCTTTTTCCAACAAACCCAAAAGAAAGTAACCACACAAACATAAAAAGAACATCAAAAATAACAGGAAGCAACAATCACTATTCCTTAATATCTTATAATGTCAATAGACTTAATTCCCCAACAAAAAAACATAGTCTAACAGAGATGTTTTCCATGTGGATCTTCGATTTTATCAGAAAATGTTTGTGACTCCTCTTTCAATTCAGTAATGTTTTTTGTGTCTACCATTTTGACTGTATTATTTTCCATGATAATCTTTAATTTTGACATTTTTTCTGTGTATTCCTTCTATTTTGTTGGAGGTGTTTTTCATGTAGATCTTTTTTTCTTTGGGAGTGTGTTTGTAGTTTCACTTTCAATCAATTTAGGAATGTATTTGTCCCTACCATTTTGTCGGTATAATTGTCCATGATAATATTCAATTTCAATGTTTTTCTGTATTTTTCTTCAATTTTGTCAGAAGTATTTTCCATGTGGATCTTCAGTTTTATCAGACAATGTCTATAATTTTACTTTCAATCAACTTAGAAACATTTTTATACCTTCCATTTTATCTGTATAATTTTCCCTATAATAGTTTTGACATGTTTTTCTATATATTTCTTGAATTTTTTCAGGAATATTTTCCTTGTAGATCTTCAATTTTATCAGAAAGTGTTTATAATTCTACTTTCAAAAAACATAGGAACATTTTTAAGCCTACCATTTTATCTGTATAATTTTTCCATGAAATACTCAATCTTAACGTGTTTTTTATATATGTCTTCAATTTTTTCAGAGATATTTTCCATGTAAATCTTCAATTTTATCAGAAAATGTTTATAATTCCACTTTCAATCAACTTAGAAATATTTTTATGCCTAACATTTTATCTGTATAATTTTCCATGATAATCTTCAACTTTAATGTTTTTCCATATAATTTTTTCAATTTTATCAGAAATATTTTCCATGTAAATCTTTAATTTTATCAGAAATGTTTATAATTCTACTTTCAACCAACCTAGAAATATTTTTATTCCTATCAATTTATCTGTATAAATTTCTTCAATTTTATCAGAGATATTTTCCATGTAAATCTTCAATTTTGTCAGAAAATGTTTTTACCTCTACTTTCAATCAATTTAGGAATATTTTTATGCCTACCATCTTATTTGTATAATTTCTCATGAAATAGTCCATTTTAACATGTTTTTCTATATATTTCTTGAGTTTTATCAGAAATATTTTCCTTGTAGATCTTCAATTTTATCAGAAAATGTTTATAATTCCACTTTCAATCAACTTAGGAATATTTTTATGCCTACCATTTTATCTGTATAATTTTTCCATGAAATAGTCTTAACGTGTTTTTCTATATATTTCTTCAATTTTTTCAGAGATATTTTCTGTGTATAATTACACATGGAATACTACTCAGCAATTAAAAGCAATGAATTCATGGAATTCTTAGGCAAATGCGGAACAGTGGGAGGGAAGAGGGCTTATGGGACTTTGGGGGAGGGGGGAACCAGGAACGGGGAAATCATTTGGAATGTAAATAAAGAATATAGAAAATAAAAATAATTTTAAAAAAAAGAAAAAAGAAAAATTCGATGATCTAGGTTTCTCCATAGTTGAATTTCATTCTTCAAAAGACGTTATGCTTGAGGGGCTGGAGAGAAGGCACAGAGATCAAGAGTATTTGTTGCTCTTGCAGAAGACCAACGTTTGGTTTTCAGTACCCATATTGTGGCTTACAGCCTTCTATAACTCCCATTTCAGCAGATAGAACACCCTCTTCTGGCCTCCAGAAGCACTGTGCACACATGATATACATACACACTCGTACTGAAAGTACAAACAACTAAATGTAAACAAACACTAAGCTGAGGTTGAAATGATGATTTAAAAAAAAAAAAGCCAAAAGCTAGGAGAAAATCATACCCCTGGTTAAGAACTTGAATTCAGGATATACAATTCAAAAGTCCTTTAACAATAAAAACAATCTAATTATTTTTTTAGTAATGTTTAACTTTTTTTTAATTTTAATTTATTTACATTTCCCCAGAGCTCCCAGAGACTAAACCACCACCCAAAGAGTACACATGGAGGGACCCATGACTCCAGCTACATATATAGCAGAAGATGACCATTTCAGACATCAATGAGAGGAGAGGCCATTGGTCCTGTGAAGGCTTGATTTCCTAGAATAGGGGAATATAAATCAGGAAATTGGGGGAGGGGTGAGCAGGGGGAAGGGGGATGGGTGAGACTTTTCTGAGGGGTAACGCAGAAAGGGGATACCATTTGAAATGGAAACTAAGCATAATAATAATAATAATATAGAAAAATGTATTTACATTTCAAGTGTTATCAGCTTTCCCAGTTTCCCCCTCTCCCGGAAACCCCCTCTCCTATCCCCCGCCCCCGTCCATTGCTTCTATAAGGGTGTTTCTCCACCTACCCACCCCCACTCCCATCTCCGGGCCCTCAATTTCCCTACATTGGGGCATTTATCAAACCTACATAGGACCAAGTACCTCTCCTCCCATTGATGCCTGACAAGGCTGTCCTCTGCTACATGTGCAGCCAGAGCCATGTGTACTCCTTGGTTGGTGGCTTAGTCCCTGGGAAGCAAAAGGTTTTAATAATCACTTTCCCAAAGAAAATATATCAATGGAAAAGAAGTACAAACAAAGGAAATTCTCTGAAGTGTAAAATGAATCATTAACTTGATTGTGCTTATGGTCTCATTAATCATTAAAAAAATGCAAGTGGAAGCCACAATGAGATATGACTACACAGTCACCAGAGTGACTAAAAATGAAGGGCTCTAGTGCATTCATAAACTTGAAGCAGCTATGGCTCCCTGCACAAGACCTGTACAACAAGCCAATCAGCATTCTAGCGCAGAATGGGGAGGGTCTCATGAGCCTCTACCTGTAACTGAGGAGCTCTGGGCAGGTGATAGCTTCTGGGAGAGGAAGAGTGTGGCTCCTGGTAGGTTGACCACGAATGCCTGTATGGACCCAGACATGAGTGTGTTGGGTCGGAGAGAACGGAAAATCCGAAAGTGTGAAAAAAAGGGATGGAATTGGGTTGGGACATGAGGGAGAATGGGAAGTAAATATGATCAATATGCTGTATGAAAGCCTCAAAATTAATAGAAATACTTAATTTTTAAAAAGAGAAGATTCGGCACTCCGCCATCTTTGCTCCAGTGGCCGGGAAGTTGGGACTGCCAGGCTGGGAGACAGACAGGCATTATATCGCTTGGGTCTCGGGTAGCTTGTGTGTACGCTGCTCCCAAGAGCTGGGAAGATCTGCAGTAACCAGCTCGCCAGCTCTGCTGTGGGACTTCTGCCTGGCAGAGGGACCCCGCACTGGGCGGGAGCCTACCAGCTTTCCTTCTGCGACCTCTGTTCCGGTAGACTGCACTGAAGAGACAGGTACCCAGGTTCTCCCCAATATATCATCGCTTGGGACACGGCCTGTTGGGGCTTCCGCCTTCTCCCAAAAACAGGACAGCACTGTGGTCATCTGGGTGACAGATCTGCTGTAGGCCATCGCCTCTGCAGGGTGGCCAGCGCCACCAAGAGAGTGCAGAGTGCACTTCGCCATGTTTGCTCCAGTGGCCGGGAAGTTGGGACTGCCAGGCTCGGAGACAGACAAGCATAATATCGCTTGGGTCTCGGCCAGCTTGTGTGTACGCGGCTCACAAGAGCAGGGCAGATCTGCAGTAACCAGCGTGCCAGCTCTACTGTGGGACTTCTGCCAGGCAGAGGGACGCCTCCTCCCCCCCAACTCTAGGAGAGATCACACACCCCTGCACAGGGCAGGAGCCTACCAGCCTCCCTTTGGTGACCTCTGCTCCAGGAATCCACTACGTTGAGCCTTTGGATGTGCAAGAATTCCCCAATATAACATCACTTGGGGCAAGGCACATCAGGGCTCCAAAGTCACTCAGGAGCAGGGCAGGGCCCAGAAATCTGTGCCAGAGGAATCCTGGTAATCCGGGGGGGGGGGGCAGAAATAGCTTTGCCATCTCACAGGAGGTCCAACCAAGAGACAGTGACAGCAGGACCAACTAACATCAGAGGTAACCAGATGGCAAAAGGCAAACGTAGGAAGGTTACTAACAGAAATCAAAGTAATATAGCACCATCCGAACCCAACTCTCAAACAGCAGCAAGTCCTGGATACCCCACCACACCCGAAAAAAAGATCTGGATTTAAAATCACTTCTCATGATGCTATTAGAGGATCACAAGAAGGACACAAATAAATCAAATAAAGAATTACAGGACACCATGAATCAACGGTTAGAAGCCCTAACAAAGGAAACACAAAAATCGCTTAGAGAAATGCAAGAGAACATGGATCAAAAGATGGAGGCACACAAGGAGACAACACAAAAATCACTTAACGAGATGAATCAACGGGTAGATGCACTCACAAAGGAATCAAAAAAATTGCATAAAGAAATGCAGAAGAATATGGGTCAACAGACGGATGCCCATAAGGAGACAACACGAAAATTGCTTAAAGAAATGAATCAATGGATAGATACCCTTACAAAGGAAGCACGAGAACTGCTTAAAGAAATGCAGGTGATGATGGATCAACACATGGAATCCCATGAGGAGGAAACACAAAAATCGCTCAGAGAAATGCAGGAGAAATGGGGTCAACAGGCAGATATCCTGAAAGAGGTAATGCAAAAATACCTTAAAGAAATACAGGAAAATACAAACAAACAAGTGAAGGATCTCAGCAAATTCATCCAGGAACTAAAAAATGAAGTAGAAACAACTAAGAAATCACAAAGGGAGACAACTTTGGAGATAGAAACCCTTGGGAAGAAATCAGGAGTCATAGATACAAATATCAACAATAGAATACAAGAGATGGAAGAAAGAATCTCAAGTGCTGAAGATACAATAGAAAGTCAAAGAAAATGCAAAATGCAAAAAACGTGTAACCCAAAACATCCAGGAAATCCAGGACACAATGAGAAGACCAAACCTAAGGATTATAGGTATAAATGAGAGTGAAGATTTGCAACTTAGAGGGCCAATAAACATCTTCAACAAAATTATGGAGGAAAACTTCCCTAACCTAAAGAGAGAGATGCTGATGAACGCACAAGAAGCCGACAGAACACCAAACAGACTGGACCAGAACAGAAATACCTCCCGTCACATAATAATCAAAACACCAAATGTTCTAAACAAAGAAAGAATATTAAAAGTAGTAAGAGAAAAGGGTCAAGTAACAAACAAAGGAAGACCTATCCGAGTCACATCAGACTTCTCACCAGAGACTATGAAAGCCAGAAGATCATGGGCAGATCTCATGCAGACACTAAGAGAGCACAAATGCCAGCCTAGACTATTATACCCAGCAAAATTCTCAATCACCATAGATAGAGAGACAAAGATATTCCATGATAAAACCAAATTTTCACAGTATCTTTCCACAAATCCAGCCCTGCAAAGGATAATAGGTCGAAACCGCCAATACAGGAAGAGAAAAACACCCTGGAATAAATGAGATAATAACCTTCTTGAATCAAACCCAAAAGTAGATAACCACTCAAACATAAAGAGAGCGTCAAGAATGGCAGGTGGCAAAAATCACTATGCCTTAATCTCTCTTAATATCAATGGTCTCAATTCCGCAATAAAAAGACATAGACTAGCAGAGCAAACTGGATACGTAAACAGTACCCAGCATTTTGCTGCATGCAGGAAACGCATCTCACTGTCAAAGAAAAACACTACCTCAGAGTAAAAGGCTGAAAAACAATTTTACAAACAAATAGCCCCAAGAAACGAGCTGGAGTAGCCATCCTAATATAAAATATAGAAGTCGACATTGGAAGACTTCCAACCAAAAAAAGCACAAGTCCAGATGGTTTTAGTGCAGAATTCTATCAGACCTTCAAAGAAGACCTAACACCAATACTCTTCAAACTGTTCCACAAAATAGAAACAGAAGGAACACTACCCAACTCGTTCTATGAAGCCACAATTACACTAATACCAAAAGCACACAAAGATCCAACAAAGAAAGAGAATCTCAGGCCAATCTCTCTTATGAATATCGATGCAAAAATACTCAATAAAATTCGTGCCAACTGAATCCAAGAACACATCAAAACGATCATTCACCACGATCAAGTAGGCTTCATCCCAGGGATGCAGGGATGGTTCAATATAAGGAAATCCATCAATGTAATCCACTATATAAACAATCTCAAAGAAATAAACCACATGGTCATCTCATTAGATGATGAGAAAGCATCTGACAAAATTCAGCATCCTTTCATGCTAAAGGTCTTGGAAAGATCAGGAATTCGAGGCCCATATCTAAACATTGTAAAAGCAATCTACAGCAACCCGGTAGCCAACACCAATCTAAATGGAGAGAAACTTGAAGCAATCCCACTGAAATCAGGGACTAGACAAGGCTGCCCTCTCTCTCCATATCTTTTCAATATAGTACTTGAAGTTCTAGCTAGAGCAATTAGACAACAAAAAGAGGTCAAAGGGATACAAATTGGAAAGGAAGAAGTCAAACTATCACTATTTGCAGATGATATGATAGTATACTTAAGCGACCCAAAGAACTCCACCAGAGAACTCCTACAGCTGATAAACAACTTCTGCAAAGTGGCCGGATATAAAATCAACACAAGGAAGTCAGTAGCCTTCCGATACTCAAAGAATAAGCAGGCTGAGAAAGAAGTAAGAGAAATGATACCCTTCACGATAGCCACAAACCATATAAAGTATCTTGGTGTGACTCTAACCAAAGTGAAAGATCTGTATGACAAGAACTTCAAGTCTCTGAAGAAAGAAATTGAAGAAGACCTCAGAAGATGGAAAAATCTGCCATGCTCATGGATTGGCAGGATTAATATAATAAAAATGAGCATCTTTCCAAAAGCAATATACAGATTCAATGCAATCCCCATCAAAATCCCAACTCAATTCTTCATAGAGTTCGAAAGAGCAATTCAAAAATTCATCTGGAATAACAGAAAACCCAGAATAGCTAAAACTATTCTCAAGAGTAAAAGAACCTCTGGGGGAATCAGTATCCCGAACCTCAAGCTGTACTACAGAGCAATAGTGTTAAAAACCAAATGGTATTGGTACAGTGACAGGCATGTATATCAATGGAACAGAATTGAAGACCCAGAAATGAATTCACACTCCTATGGTCACTTGATCTTTGACAAAGGAGCTAAAACCATCCAGTGGAAAAAAAGATAGCCTTTTCAACAAATGGTGCTGGCTCAACTGGAGGTCAACATGCAGAAGAATGCAAATTGACCCATTCTTATCTCCATGCACTAAGCTCAATTCCAAGTGGATCAAGGACCTCCACATAAAACCAGACACACTGAAACTAATATAAAGGAAACTATGGAAGAACCTTGAACATATGGGCACAGGGGAGAATTTCCTGAACAGAACTCCAATAGCTTATGCTCTAAGATCAAGAATTGACAAATGGGACCTCATTAAATTAAAGTTTTTGCAAGGCAAAAGACACTGTCAAAAAGACAAAGCAGCAACCAACTAACTGGGAAATGACCTTTACCAACCCTACATCCGACAGAGGGCTAATATTCAATATATACAAAGAAGTCAAGAAATGAAACTCCAGAGAGGCAAGTAACCCTATTAAAAATGGGGTACAGAGCTAAACAAAGAGTTCTCACCTGAAGAATATCTAATGGCTGAGAAGCACCTAAAGAGATGTTCATCATCCTTAGTCATTAGGGAAATGCAAATCAAAACATCCCTGAGATTCCATCTCACACCAGTCAGAATGGCTAAGATCAAAAACTCAGGAGACAGCAGTTGTTGGTGAGGATGTGGAGAAAGAGGAACACTCCTCCCCTGCTGGTGGAATTGCAAGCTGGTACAACCACTCTGGAAAGCAGTCTGGCTGTTCCTCAGAAAACTGGGCATGACACTCCCGGAGGATCCGGCTACACCACTCCTGGTCATATACCCAGAGGCTTTACCTGCATGCAATAAGGACACATGCTCCGCTATGTTCATAGCAGCCTTATTTATAATAGCCAGAAGCTGGAAAGAACCCAGATGTCCCTCAACGGAGGAATGGATTCAGAAGATGTGGTATATCTACACAATGGAATACTACTCTGCAATTAAAAACAATGAATTCACGAAATTCCTAGGCAAAAGGTCAGAACTTGAGAATATCATCCTTAGTGAGGTAACCCAATCACAAAAGAACACACATGGTATGCAGTCACTGATAAGGGAATATTAACCCAGAATCTCGGAATACCCTAGACACAATTTGCATATCAATAGATTTCTAAGAAGATGGAAGGAGAGACCCCTGGTCCTGGAAAGACTGGATGTAGGGGAATGCCAGGACAGAGAAATGAGAGGGGGTTGAATGGAGAAAAGAGGGAGGGAAGGGGCCTTATGGGACTTTCGGGGAGGGAGGAAACAGGAAAGTGGAAATGATTTGGAAAGTAAATAAAAAAAAAAAACTTAGAATAAAAAAAAGAGTTTACTGCCAGGACAGAGAAGCGAGAGGGTGTTGAATGGGGGAAAAGAGGGAGGGAAGGGGGCTTATGGGAATTTCGGAGAGGGAGGAAACGGTAAAGGAGAAATGATTTTGAATGTAAATAAAAAAACCTTAGAAAATAAAATAAAATAAAAAAAGAGAAGATTCACTCCTCTGCCTCTGGAAGTTATATAATTTGTTACACAAAATATAGCATTTTGTTTTGAGTGAAATTGTGTACTACATCCCCTCCAAGGAAAATGTCATCCCGACAGGATATTTGTTTTTATTAAGGTCTGAGATATGTTGGTTTTTCTTTTTGTCGTTTGGTTTTTGTTTTCATTGTTTGTTTGTTTGTTTTTGAAATGGATTCTTACTATGTAACGCTGGCTGGCTTTCTACTCACTATGTAGATGAGTCTGGCCTTAAACTCACAAAGATCCATTTGCCTCGCCTCTCAAGTGCTGTGGTTAATAGCATGTACCAACATACCAGGCCTGAGCTGAGTCTTTTGGAGGCCAGTTATTTTCTAGATAATAGCATACATTAGAAGACCACTGAATTCCTGGAAATAAGCCTCTCTCTAAAATTCATTTGCATAGACTGAAATATATAAGAGCTGGAGAGATGATTCTGTGGTTGACCACTTTGTTACTCTTGCAGAGGACCTGGGTTCAATTCTGAGCACCCACGTCGTACCTCTCAACCATTCTGATATTCCAGTTCAAGAGAATCTGATGCCCTCTTCTCACCCTCTAAAATATTGGTATGCACATGGTGCACATTCATGCAGACAAAGCACTAATTCACTTAAAATAAAATAATCTTAAAAAGTGAAATAAGAGTTGGGTCTGCCAGACTCGGAGACAGACAGGCATAATATTGCTTGGGTCTCGGGCGGCTTGGCAGATCTGCAGTAACCAGCGCGCCAGATCTGCTGTGAGACTTCTGCCTTGAAGAGGGACGCTCACTCCCCGCAACTCTGGGAGAGATCACACAACCCTGCACAGGGCAGGAGCCTACCAGGCTCCCTTTGGCGACCTCTGCTCCAGGAATCCACTAAGCTGAGCCTTTGGATGTGCAGGGACTCCCCAATATAAAGTCACTTGGGGCAAGGCACATCAGGGCTCCAAAGTCACTCAGGAGCAGGGCAGGGCCCAGAAATCGGTGCCAGGGGAATCCTGATAATCCAGGGGGGCCAGAAATAGCTTTGATGGCTCAAAGGAAGTCCAACCAACAGCCAGTGACAGCAGGAACAACTAACATCAGAGGTAACCAGATGGCAAAAAGCAAACGTAGGAAGGTTACTAACAGAAATCAAAGTAATATGGCACCATCCGAACCCAACTCTCCAACAGCAGCAAGTCCTGGATACTCCACCACACCCGAAAGACAAGATCTGGATTTAAAATCACTTCTCATGATGCTATTAGAGGATCACAAGAAGGACACAAATAAATCTAAAAAAGAATTACAGGAGACCATGAATCAAAAATTAGAAGCCCTTACAAAGGAAACACAAAAATCGCTTAGAGAAATGAAGGAGAACATGGATCAAAAGATGGAGGCCCACAAGGAGACAACACAAAAATCGCGTAAAGAAATGAATCAACGGGTAGATGCACTTTCAAAGGAATCACAAAAATTGCACAAAGAAATGAAGAAGAATATGGGTCAACAGACAGATGCCCATAGAGAAGGAACACAAAAATTGCTTAAAGAAATGAATCAACGGATAGATGCCCTTACAAAGGAAACACGAGAACTGCTTAAAGAAATGCAGGAGACGATGGATCAACAGATGGAATCCCATGAGGAGGAAATACAAAAATCGCTCAGAGAAATGCAGGAGAAATTGGATCAACAGGGAGAAATCTTGAAAGAGGTAATGCAAAAATACCTTAAAGAAATACAGGAAAACACAAACAAACAAGTGAAGGATCTCAGCAACTCAATCCAGGAATTAAAAAAGGAAGTAGAAACAACTAAGAAATCACAAAGGGAGACAAAGTTGGAGATAGAAAACCTTGGGAAGAAATCAGGAGTCATAGATGCAAACATCAACAATAGAATACAAGAGATGGAAGAAAGAATCTCAGGTGCTGAAGATACAATATAAAGTCAAAGGAAATGCAAAATGCAAAAAACGTGTAACCCAAAACATCCAGGAAATCCAGGACACAATGAGAAGACCAAACCTAAGGATTATAGGTATAGATGAGAATGAAGATTTGCACCTTAAAGGGCCAGTAAACATCTTCAACAAAATTATGGAGGAAAGCTTCCCTAACCTAAAGAGAGAGATGCCGATGAACGTACAAGAAGCCTACATAACTCCAAACAGACTGGACCAGAACAGAAATACCTCCCGTCACATAATAATCAAAACACCAAATGTACTAAACAAAGAAAGAATATTAAAAGCAATAAGAGAAGAGGGTCAAGTAACATACAAAGGAAGA
This sequence comes from Tokudaia tokunoshimensis, assembly GCA_036184795.1. Classification (NCBI taxonomy): domain Eukaryota; kingdom Metazoa; phylum Chordata; class Mammalia; order Rodentia; family Muridae; genus Tokudaia; species Tokudaia tokunoshimensis. The sequence goes on along the minus strand of BTHU01000009.1, from coordinate 11,304,617 downwards.
CCTATCCAAATCATATCAGACTTCTCACCAGAGACTATGAAAGCCAGAAGATACTGGGCAGATCTCATGCAGACACTAAGAGAGCACAAATGCCAGCCTAGACTATGATACCCAGCAAAACTCTCAATCACCATAGATGGAGAGACCAAGATATTCCATGATAAAACCAAATTTTCACAATATCTATCCACAAATCCAGCCGTGCAAAGAATAATAGGTCGAAACCGCCAATACAGGGAGAGAAACAACACCCTGGAAAAAATGAGATAGTAACCTTCTTGCTTCAAACCCAAAAGTAGATAACCACTCAAATATAAAGATAGCATCAAGAATGTCAGGTGGCAATAATCACTATGCCTTAATCTCTCTTAATATCAATGGTCTCAGTTCCCGAATAAAAAGACATAGACTAGCAGACTGGATACGTAAACAGGACCCAGCATTTTGCTGCATGCAGGAAACGCACCTCACTGACAAAGACAAACACTACCTCAGAGTAAAAGGCTGAAAAACAATTTAACAAGCAAATGTCCCCAAGAAACGAGCCGGAGTAGCCATCCTAATATCAGATAAAATTGATTTTCAACCTAAAGTCATCAAAAAAGACGCAGATGGACACTACATAATGATTAAGGGAAAAATCCACCAAGAAGAACTCTCAATTCTGAATATCTATGCTCCAAATGCAAGGGCACCCTCATTCATAAAAGAAACTTTACTAAAGCTCAAAGCACACATCGCACCTCACACAATAATAGTGGGTGACTTCAACACCCCGCTCTCTGAAATGGATCGTTCAGGAAAGCAGAAACTAAACAGGGACACAGTGAATCTAATTGAAGCCTTGGACCAAATGGAACTAACAGATATATATATATATATATATATATATATATATATATATATATATATATATATATATATATATATATATATAGAACATTTCGTCCTAGAGCTAAAGAATACACCTTCTTCTCAGCACATCATGGTACCTTCTCCAAAATTGACCAAATAATTGGTCACAAATCAGACCTCAACAGATATAAGAAGATAGAAATAATCCCATGCCTCCTATCAGATCACTATGGAATAAGGGTGGTCTTCAATGGCAACAAAAACAAAAGAAAACCAACATACACATGGAGGCTGAACAATGCTCTACTCAATGATAACTTGGTCAAGGTGGAAATAAAGAAAGAAATCAAAAACTTTTTGAAAGTTAATGAAAATGAAGGCACAACATACCCTAATTTATGGGACACAATGAAAGCAGTGCTAAGAGGAAAATTCATAGCCCTGAGTGCCGCCAAAAAGAAACGGGAGACAGCATACACTAACAGCTTAAGGGCACACCTGAAAGCCCTGGAACAAAAAGAAGCAAATACACCAAAGAGGAGTAGAAGGCAGGAAATCATCAAACTCAGGGCTGAAATCAATCAAGTAGAAACAAATAAAACCATACAAAGAATCAACAAAACGAGGAGTTGGTTCTTTAAAAAATTCAACAAGATAGATAAGCCCTTAGGCAGACTAGTCAGAGGGCACAGAAACTGTATCCAAATTCCAAAATCAGAAACGAAAAGGGAGAGATAACAACAGAGGAAATTCAATTCAACAGAGGAAATTTTGAGGAGATTCAAAAAATCATCAGCTCCTACTACAAAAACCTGTATTCAACACAACTAGAAAATCTCGAGGAAATGGACAATTTCCTTGACAGATACCAAATACCAAAATTAAATCAGGATCAAATAGACCATCTAAACCGTCCTATAACCCCTGAAGAAAGAGAAGTCATCATTGGAAGTCTTCCAACCAAAAAAAGCACAGGTCCAGATGGTTTTAGTGCAGAATTCTATCAGACCTTCAAAGAAGACCTAACACCAATACTCTTCAAACTGTTCCACAAAATAGAAACAGAAGGAACACTACCCAACTCATTCTATGAAGCCACAATTACACTAATACCAAAAGCACACAAAGATCCGACAAAGAAAGAGAATCTCAGGCCAATCTCTCTTATGAATATCGATGCAAAAATACTCAATAAAATTCTTGCCAACCGAATCCAAGAACACATCAAAACAATCATTCATCACGATCAAGTAGGCTTCATCCCAGGGATGCAGGGATGGTTCAATATAAGGAAAACCATCAATGTAATCCACTATAAAAACAATCTCAAAAAAAAAAAAACCACAGGGTCATCTCATTAGATGCTGAGAAAGCATTTGACAAAATTCAGCATCCTTTCATGCTAAAGGTCTTGGAAAGATCAGGAATTCGAGGCCCATTTCTAAACATAGTAAAAACAATTTACAGCAAACTGGTAGCTAGCATCAATCTAAATGGAGAGAAACATGAAGCAATCCCACTAAAATCAGGGACTAGACAAGGCTGCCCTCTCTCTCCATATCTTTTCAATATAGTACTTGAAGTTCTAGCTAGAGCAATTAGACAACAAAAAGAGGTCAAAGGGATACAAATTGGAAAGGAAGAAGTCAAACTATCACTATTGGCAGACGATATGATAGTATACTTAAGCGACCCAAAGAAATCCACCAGAGAACTCCTACAGCTGATAAACAACTTCTGCAAAGTGGCCGGATATAAAATCAACTCTAGCAAGTCAGTAGCCTTCCTATACTCAAAGGATAAGCAGGATGAGAAAGAAGTAAGAGAAATGATACCCTTCACGATAGCCACAAACCATATAAAGTATCTTGGCATGACTCTAACCAAACAAATGAAAGATCTGTATGACTAGAACTTCAAGTCTCTGAAGAAAGAAATTGAAGAAGACCTCAGAAGATGGAAAAATCTGCCATGCTCATGGATTGGCAGGATTAATATAGTAAAAATGAGCATCTTTCCAAAAGCAATATACAGATTCAATGCAATCCCCATCAAAATCCCAACTCAATTCTTCATAGAGTTCGAAAGAGCAATTCAAAAATTCATCTGGAATAACAGAAAACCCAGAATAGCTAAAACTATTCTCAAGAGTAAAAGAACCTCTGGGGGAATCAGTATCCCGGACCTCAAGCTGTACTACAGAGCAATAGTGTTTAAAACCAAATGGTATTGGTACAGTGACAGGCATGTATATCAATGGAACAGAATTGAAGACCCAGAAATGAATCCACACTCCTATGGTCACTTGATCTTTGACAAAGGAGCTAAAACCATCCAGTGGAAAAAAGATAGCCTTTTTAACAAATGGTGCTGGCTCAACTGGAGGTCAACATGCAGAAGAATGCAAATTGACCCATTCTTATCTCCATGCACTAAGCTCAATTCCAAGTGGATCAAGGACCTCCACATAAAACCAGACACACTGAAACTAATATAAAGGAAACTATGGAAGAACTTTGAACATATGGGCACAGAGGAGAATTTCCTGAACAGAACTCCAATAGCTTATGCTCTAAGATCAAGAATTGACAAATGGGACCTCATTAAATTACAAAATTTTTGCAAGGCAAAAGACACTGTCAAAAAGACAAAGCAGCAACCAACTAACTGGGAAATGATCTTTACCAACTCTACATCCGACAGAGGGCTAATATCCAATATATACAATGAACTCAAGAAGTGAAACTCCAGAGAGGCAAGTAACCCTATTAAAAAATGGGGTACAGAGCTAAACAAAGAGTTCTCATCTGAAGAATATCTAATGACTGAGAAGGACCTAAAGAGATGTTCATCATCCTTAGTCATTAGGGAAATGCAAATCAAAACAACCCTGAGATTCCATCTCACTCCAGTCAGAATGGCTAAGATCAAAAACACAAGAGACAGCAGTTGTTGGTGAGGATGTGGAGAAAGAGGAACACTCCTCCACTGCTGGTGGAATTGCAAGCTGGTACAACCACTCTGGAAAGCAGTCTGGCGGTTCCTCAGAAAACTGGGCATGACACTCCCGGAGGATCCGGCTCTACCACTCCTGGGCATATACCCAGAGACTTTACCTGCATGCAATAAGGACACATGCTCCACTATGTTCATAGCAGCCTTATTTATAATAGCCAGAAGCTGGAAAGAACCCAGATGTCCCTCAACGGAGGAATGGATTCAGATCATATGGTATATTTACACAGTGGAATACTACTCTGCAATTAGAAACAATGAATTCACGAAATTCCTAGGCAAATGGTCAGAACTTGAAAATATCATCCTTAGTGAGATAACCCAATCACAAAAGAACACACATGGTATGCAGTCACTGATAAGGGGATATTAACCCAGAATCTCGGAATACCCTAGACACAATTTGCATATCAATAGATTTCTAAGAAGATGGAAGGAGAGACCCCTGGTCCTGGAAAGACTGGATGTAGGGGAATGCCAGGACAGAGAAGCGAGATGGGGTTGAATGGGGAAAAGTGGGAGGGAGGGGGCTTATGGGACTTTTGGGGAGCAAGGAAACGGGAAAGGGGAAATGATTTTGAATGTAAATAAAAAAAAATCTTAGAAAATAAAATTTTAAAAAAGTGAAATAAACAGAATAGTACAATCATGAACACCATGAAGGCAATCAATGAAGTGAAGAACACTGGTGTTAACAATTAAAGTAATTTTATTTCTAGAGCACATTTCCTGTCTGTGGTAGAAGTATTCAGTCATTTGCCAATAGAACCCGGTTTGATGGTTCTCCATAGGGTCCCAGTGTTATCTGATCTTGACCCATGAAGCAGTAGATAGTGTTGATCACCAACTCGATCTCTAAATAAAGAAGTTATTGCCTTTCTGGCCTCCATCTACAGCAGGGAACCAGGCAGCTCCACAGCATTCCGTGCTTAGCCCACCAGGAGAGAGTGATCTCAAAGCAGCAATTTCACTTCTGAGTGCAGTGGTGAGATCTCCACCTTCTTTCTCGAGGGGTACAGCTAGGGGCACACAGGGCATACCATAAGTAGAGCTTCTAGGACAGGAGTCTTCCAATCTGGCTGCCATTTGCCGCAGGGAACCAGACAGCTCCACAGCCTTCTGTGCACAGACCCTGCCAGAAAAGAGTTGGTCTCCCAGGAGTACAGACACAGGCTTACAGGCCCATAGGAGGGACAAGCTCCAGCCAGAGACAGCAAGACCAACTAACACCAGAGATTACCACATGGCAAAAGGCAAGCACAAGAACCCTACCAACAGAAACCAAGGCTACTTGGCAACATCAGAGCCCAGTTTCTCTACCACAGCAAGTCCCGGATACCCCAACACACTGGAAAAGCAAGAGTTGGATTTAAAGTCTCATCTCACGATGCTGTTAGAGGACATCAAGAAGGACATAAATAACTCCCTTAAAGAAATACAGGAGAACGTAGGTCAGATGGTAAAAGCCCTTAAAGAGGAAACACAAAAATCCCTGAAAGAAATATAGGAGAGCATGGGTGAACAGGTGGAGGCCCTTAAAAAGGAAACACAAAAATCACTTAAAGAATTGCGGGAAAACACAAACAAGTGCAGGAACTGAACAAAACCATCCAGGATCTAAAAAGGGAAGAAGAAACAATAAAGAAATCACAAAGTGAGACATCTCTGGAGACAGAAAATCTTGAAAAGACTTCAGGAGTCATAAATGCAAGCATCAACAACAGAATACAAAAGATAGAAGAAAGAATCTCAGATGCTGAAGATACCAGAGAAAACATTGACTCAACAGTCAAAGAAAATGCAAAATGCAAAAAGCTCCTGAGCCAAAACATCCAGGAAATCCAGGACACAATGAGAAGACCAAACCTAAGGATTATAGGTATAGAAGAGAGTGAAGATTTCCAACTTAAAGGGCCAGTAAATATCTTCAACAAAATTATAGAAGAAAACTTCCCTAACCTAAAGAAAGAGATGCCCATGAGTATACAAGAAGCCTATGGAACTCCAAACAGACTGGACCAGATCAGAAAGTCCTTCCGGCACATAATAATCAAAACACCAAATGCACTAAAAAAAGAAAGAATATTAAATGCAGTAAGGGAAAAAGATCTAGTAACCTATAAAGGCAGGCCTATCAGAATTACACCAGACTTCTCACCTGAGATGATGAAAGCTAGAAGATCCTGGACAGATCTCATGCAGACCCTAAGAGAACACAAATGCCAGCCCAAACTACTATACCCAGCAAAACTCTCAATTACCATAGATGGAGAAACAAGATATTCCATGAAACAACCAAATTTACACAATATCTTTCCACAAATCCAGCCCTACAAAGGATAATAGATGGAAAATGCCAACATGAGGAGGGAAACTACACCCTAGAAAAAGCAAGAAAGTAATCTTTTTCCAACAAACCCAAAAGAAAGTAGCCACACAAACATAAAAAGAACATCAAAAATAACAGGAAGCAACAATCACTATTCTTTAATATCTTATAACGTCAGTGGACTCAATTCCCCAACAAAAAACATAGTCTAACAGAAATATTTTTCATGTAAATCTTCAGTTTTATCAGAAAATATTTGTGATTCCTCTTTCACTTAATTTAGTAATGTTTTTATGTCTACCATTTTAAATTTATTATTTTCCATGATACTCTTTAATTTTAACATTTTTCTATATATTTCTTCAATTTTATCAGAAATATTTTCCATGTAAATCTTCAATTTTGTCAGAAAATGTTTATAATTCCACTTTCAAACAACTTAGGAATATTTTTATGCCTACCATTTTATCCATATAATTTTTCCAGGAAGTAGTCAATCTTAACGTGTTTTTCTTTATATTTCTTCAACTTTATCAGATATATTTTCCATGTTAATCTTCAATTTTATCAGAAAATGTTTATAATTCTACTTTCAATCAATTTAGGAATATTTTTTGCCTACCATTTTATCTGTATAATTTTCCATGAAATAGTCAATTTTAGCGTCTTTTTCTATATATTTCTTGAATTTTATCAGAAATATTTTCCTTGTAGATTTTCAATTTTATCAGAAAATGTTTATAATTTCACTTTCAATCAACTTAGAAATATTTTTATGCCTACCATTTTATCTGTAATTTTCTATGATAATCTTCAATTCTAATGTTATTTTATATTTTTCTACAATTTTATTAGAAATATTTACCATGTAAATCTTCAATTCTATCATAAAATGTTTCAACTTCTTTTTTCAATTAATTTAATAATATTTTTATATTTACCATCTTACTCTTTAATTTTCCATGAAAATTGTCAATCTTAATGTGTTTTTCTATATTCTTCAATTTTGTCAGAAACATTTTCATGTAAATCTTTAATTTTATCATAAAATGTTCTTACTTCCTTTTTCATTAAAAAAGAAGTTGTTAAGCTCATTAAGAGCGTATTTCTTTGCTCTCATATCCCTTTTTAACGGGAATAACTATGGGAGGAGGTCTTCTGGCATCCACACAAGGACTATGTAAGCTTACCGACCTAGTTACTCAATGTCCTCTGCACCAAACATTTTTCCATGAATATTTAGGAGGGGCATACTATCTTAAATTCTTGTTACTATTATGAAATTGACATACATACACCTCTCCCTTGTCTTCCAATTCTAATTTATCCCAAGTCTTTCCTCATTTGATAAAACCATTATCAACTTCTCCTAAACCAGTGTAAATATTACAATCTAGTGCTACCTCAAGCTCATATATGACATCCTAGTACTTCACAATACCTGTATTTTAAAATAAAGTTTTTCAAAATGGTGATTGGGACCACACATGAACCTTAATCCAGTATAATCCAGTCCTTGTAAAATGAAAATAAAGCAGTCCCACAGAGGTGAAATGTTTGTATGAAGGAAGACGGAGAGATGGACCTAGATAAGCTAAAGAGAGGAACTTCAAAAGATGGCAACCCTCCTACACTTTACTATACTATAATCCTATAACTCCTATTCTATAATCCAGTCCTTGTAAAATGAAAATAAAGCAGTCCCACAGAGGTGAAATGTTTGTATGAAGGAAGAGGGAGAGATGGGTCTAGATAAGCTAAAGAGAGGAACTTCAAAAGAAGTCAACCCTCCTACACTTTGATTTTGAACTTCTATTTCTCAGAACTGAGAAGAAATAATAAATATCTTCTTATCCAGTCACCAGTCTTTTATTATGTTAGCCCTAATGATCTAGAACAACAAAATCCTACTCATCTCTCAAATCAGAAAAAAAGAAAAAAGAAAAAAGGAATAGACAGTCAAACACATATTGTTTAAATACATACAAAGATTGAAATTTTGTACAGGATATGGATTGTTTAGAAGGATTGCCTTTCATCAAACATCCTTGTAGATCAAAACATTTCAATTAATACTATGGCACTGCTGTGTGTGTAAATGTGCCTCTCTGTTTTGAAAGAATAAGTGCTGTCATTTGGCCTAAAGAGGGCAGTCAGAACATAACTCTTCAAGAATTCTGATGCTCACCTTACTATCGGGTGTCTGGACTGGGGCAGGAGATATGGTTAGCAAGTGGCCTGCCACACATGACACATATGATAAATATACTCAAATACCCCAACCCCAAAGCTTCAGGCTTCTATTATTCCAAGAAGCGCTGGCATTTCTACTCAGTATATTATAGACTATCACTGAATCTAGCCTTCATTCCGTCCAATAAGAAAACTGTTATGATCCCTTTTAGCTGTACTACTGATGCATTAAATCTAGACTCTCTGGTAAGAGCTCCCATATCAGTAACTACGGCCTGATCTGATGTTATATGACTTCCTCCATGGTTCAATATCCATAGAATTCATTCTGTCATGCATTGTCAAGATTCAGGTGCTTGGCACACAAGTTATGTATTCTAGTGAGACTTAGTATTTAAACTTATGTAGCACAATGATAGGACCCTATTATTGGGACTACTTACAAAAAACAGTGATTGTGGTGAACCATAAGAAGCATGTTTCTTCCTAAGCAAGAACCTATACTTGGAAAAGGTATTAGAGGGTTTTTAGGCACAAGCAGGAATAGTTTCCTGAGACAGGAGAAGATAATGTGTATCCATCAACAGTCCCTACATTACAATCTTCACAGTCCTACATCTTCTAAATGATACTCATCCACATGAGACAGATTTGGATAGCCTGTGAATGAAATTCATGCTAGAATTTCATAATCTCCACAATTAAATTTGATGTTTAATCTCCATAGTACTAATATTATCACTATGAGAACTTAAGGCTACTATAGAAGTTCTTGGCTTCTTTAAGTTATATTTTAAACTAAAAGTTAGAAACTTATGCTTCTTATTTGTTTTCTGTATATGCTCTGGTTTTTTGGGGCAAAATCAACCCCTGTAACAAAACCTTTTAAGTCATTAACACAGCTATAAGTTATGGTGGTCAAATGTCGGCAATGTTCAAGTTCATTCATTCATTTAGGTTTCTTTGTTTCTCTGTCTGTTTGAAACAACAGTTCTTTGTAATTCTGGATGTCCTTGAGTTAGCTATGTATTATGTAGACTAGGCTGACCTTGAACTCAGAGGTCAGCCTGCCACAGCCTCCCAAGTGCTGGGATTAAAGGCATGTACCATCACATCTGGCTACGTTCAATTCTGAAAGCATGCATTTCAGAAAACAGTTTACAGCAAGTGATACAGTAGATATTTTACTTCTAATGCTGTTCTGTTACGGGTTACTCCCATCTCATATTCTGTTGGCACAGAGCTCAGCATTTCATTGTAGTTCAAGAACACGCCCAAATCAACACCTAAATTGCACATTTGTCAAATATGTCAGTGATCATTCATTTCTCTCTATATTTTATTTGATATGTATCAAAATTATTTCAAGATCTTTAAAATGTAATTAATCACATAACCATATAGGGAAGAATATAAATAAATAAATAAATAAATAAATAAATAAATAAATAAATAAATAGTAAAAATAGTGTGGATTGTTATAAACTTTTTGGTCAATCACTTGAAAAGTTACTTCCTTGTATTGTAATAAATCTATCATAGTGATTGAGTGCTTACCTCTCTAGTTGGTTACATGAACTTGGGAGAGTAGGGCCTGAAAATAAGGTAGACTAAAGTTTCATGCCATGGGCAACTTTATTCAGAGCATCAGACAACTTATACTCTGTGTGTTAAGTAGAGTCATATGAGTAAGATGTTCAATCACACAGACAAGCCACAGATAACAAAAACATGTTTTTCCATTGAGGTATATGAATAACAGCAAGTGAAGCCAACTCACTCCTATCTGCTACTCCTGGAAGGAAGACAAAGATTGCATTCCAAAGGAACGAAGGGGTTTGCAACCCATAGGAAGAACAACAATATCAACTAACCAGACCCCCAAGAGCTCCTAGGGACATGACTCCAGCTGCATATGTAACAGAGGATGGCCTTGTTAGGCATCAATGGGAGGAAAGGTCCTTGGTCCTATGAAGGCTCAATAGATACGCCAGTGTAGGGGAATTGAGGGCGGGGAGGTGGGAGTGGGTGGGTGAGTGGAAGAACACCCTCATAGAAGCAGGGGGATGGGATAAGGGGTTTCTGGGAGTGGGAAAAATTGGGAAAGGGGATAACACTTGAAACGTAAATAAAGAAATATCCAATCATTTAAAAAAACTGCATTCTAAGAACTTCTGTGTTTTGAAGAAACTGAGGTCACAGGACTCACCTTTCCTTGGGGTTTTCTTACAAGCAGTCAGAATTGTCAAACAAATCCATTCTTTGACTGTATCCCAACAAATGGGTACTGACCTATAGTCGTAATAAAATGTTCATTTAAAACCAAGAGTCGAATGCTGCCTCATGAGAAATTTTTATGTAGTAAAGCTCCAGACCAGCTTATTCTGCATTTTAGGTAAGTGAAAGGCAGCATCAGACCTGTTTTCTTATTTCTTTGGAAAAAGAGAATGTAATTTCAAGCTTGATTTTGTATGAATTATTTTAAATTCTCTAAATTTATAGCATGTATGCATGTGTGTGGTATATTCATGTGTGCAGCAAATGTATTGAGGTATGGGTGCACCACTATGTGCACATGTGGAGGACAGAAGTTAACATTCTCTTCAGTCAGTCTTCACAGAGTTTTTTGAGGCAAGGCCTTTCATTGAGCCTAGAGCTCACCATCATGGCTAGACTTTACCTGGTCAGTGAACCTCAGGGATCCTCTTTTATTCATCCTCCATCTCCCAGCCCTGGAGTAAAAGATGTATGATACTGGGCCCCAGAACATAAGTTCTGGGGATCTGAACTGAAGTCCTCATGCAGGAATAATCTCTGATCCATCTCCTTGGCCTCCAGTTTGGAGCAACTTTAGACACAATAAATAGGTCATTAGGCTTTTCCTAGCTGCTACCTTACAGTAACAAGCTTTTGTTTTTGCTTTTCTTCTCCATAATGTTTCATGCTAAGTGGGGTTAAAAGGGGGAGATATATAGAATTCAACTCTTGTTAAGTAGTAAGCTGACAAGCATCATAGGAGGAAGCTTGAGAGTTAAAAGACCTATGAAGGCAAAGCGAGGGAGCAAGACAGACCAAGGTAGCTCTGATTTCAACCATTTTCAGGGGAAAAGCTGACATCACTTGTGCATAGAACTTGTTTGGGAATCTAAAACTGCTGTAGGTCCAGTTGGCTATCAGGCATTAATGTCATAATATTAACAAATTAAACAAATGTCCCTTCTATATGATTCAGCTTTTAAATGAAGGATGACAAGTTGAGTTACACAAGTTTTTAAGTGTGACTTATTTCAATTATTACTAAAATAGAGAGCAGTGGCTAACCTCTACTCTATAAATTCACTTTTTATTGTATAAAGTTACATGTTTTAACAAGTTTAGTGTAACACATTGCATGAAACATTTTAAATAGGTTGACCCTAGTCCCGATTGAACACAGTGCCCATACTTAAACTTTATGACATTAAACTTTTGATGTCTAAAGGCAGAAAAACCAACACAGAAAAACAGAATTCTGTGGTAGAGATCGTAGTGTGAACATTTTTATAAGGGAAAGGTGGGTCGCCTTGGCTGCTGGTTGAAGTCTGCCTGTGCAGATGTTTTACTGCACTTCTATTGCCCAGGCCCCATCTAAATCAGACACTGTGGGAAATGAACTCAAACACTGATTGTCTTTAGAAGGCTCTTAATTGATTCTAATGTACAGCCAGAGTTTACATTTGGTATCTTAGGCCTGTCTCTATTGTTCATGGTGTAGGAAAGACAGTAGTACTGTTTGCTTGGACTTCTTTGAGAAATCTATTGACAGTTGGAGTTCTTGTATAATAATAAGTTTCAGAGTTGCCATATTTCCTGTCAGCCAATTTGTCGTGTGAGATTTGAGAAACATAAACAATTGTTGCAATTTACATTCACATTTGAAATTTCCTAATTAAAATTAGTCTATTCTTACTAGCACTTTCCTCCAGTTGCTTTTGCTATTTGCATTTTTCTATGTAGCAATTCTCCTACATGCTGTAAGAAAGTTTGATATAAATTTTATTATATTACATGCTATGTCAATTGTAATCTTCTAATTATTTTATGTGTTTCCAAGTGTTTTTGATAATCTGATAGAGCATTACTCAGTAGTCACAAGGAATATATTCCATGTCTAAGTATTGTTGCACATTTTAAAATTAGATAAATATAAAATAAAAACAAGTCATGACATCCTTAAAATAGATTCTCACAGCTGTATAGCACCATCCAAAAGAAGGATCACAATTCCTTTTTATTTTTAGAAAGAAGCACTTCTCTAAAAAATATTTTTTAATGGAAAGGAACATTCTGTAAAGGAAGATTTAAAAGTAGAATCACACTGTGTTATTTCAGAAGTAAGAAAATTTAATTTCAATATATTAGAATGCTATATAAAATGCTTGACATTACTAATAGCAAAAATGATATTTCAACTATAGCAATACTTATAAAAACTCAAAATTTCCACTTACCTTCATTAAAAGTTTTGTGCTTGGATGTAAACATTTCTACTTGAATATGACAGCCAAACCCTGTTATGAGGTTCTAATTGAATCTTGCCATTGATTCTCACAATTGCCTCCTGTAGACTGAATGGAAGGTATGGGCTGTATTGACCTGGGCTCAGGATTTCCATCACTTAAGTAACAGGTAGAGCTGGCCACATGATGTTTTTGTGTTGTGATATGCTTTCAAAGAAAAAGTATATCAAATGCTTTTTAACCTTTTCCTTAATAATCACCTGAAATTTTACAGTTATAAACCTACCTCATAGATTACTGAGGATTAAACTAGTAAATGTCTATAAAATATACATAACAGGGTGTAGAAACTTGTTAAATGAAACAATTTCATTCTTTGAAGCTTTATTATGTTTTAAGAAATAAGATACTGGTTAAAATGTGCATCACCATAAGATTCTGGTTGGGATTTAATCCCTAATGCAGTTTAAGAAGAGCATTGAGGAAAATGATAAAGCTATAAGGGTTCTGCCATCATGAATGAGAAAAGGCATCCTGGGGCATACAATCAGTGGAGCAGCTGGGACAGGAGTCTTCCCTTCCAGTCGCCATTTGCAGCAGGGAACCAGACAGCTCCACAGCCTTCTGTGCTTAGCCCACCAGGAGAGAATGATCTCCCAGCAGCTATTTCACTTCTGAGCACGGAGCTGAGATCTCCACCTTCTCTCTGGAGAGGTACAGCTAGGAGCACACAGGGCATACAATCAGTGGAGCAGCTAGGACAGGAGTCTTCCCTTATGGCCGCCATTTGCAACAGGGAACCAGACAGCTCCACAGCCTTCTGTGCACAGACCCTGACAGAAGAGAGTTGGTCTCCCAGAATTACAGACAGGTTTACAGGCCCATAGGAGGGGCAAGCTCTAGCCAGAGACAACAAGACCAACTAACACCAGAGTTTACCACATGGCAAAAGGCAAGCACAAGAACCCTACCAACAGAAACCAAGGCTACTTGGCAATATCAGAACCCAGTTCTCCCAGCACAGCAAGTCCCGGATGCCCCAGCACACCGGAAAAGCAAGAGTTGGATTTAAAGTCTCTTCTCACGATGCTGTTAGAGGACATCAAGAAGGACATAAATAACTTCCTTAAAGAAATACAGGAGAACATGTGTCAAATCGTAAAGACACTTAAAGAGGAAACACAAAATCCCTGAAGGAAATACAGGGGAGCATGGGGGAACAGGTAGAGGCCCTTAGAGGAAACACAAAATCCCTGAAAGAATTACAGGAGAACACAAACAAACAAGTGAAGGAACTGAACAAAACCATCCAGGATCTAAAAATGGAAGTAGAAACAAAAAAGAAATCACAAAGTGAGACATCTCTGGAGATAGAAAATCTTGGAAAGAATTCAGGAGTCAGAGATGCAAGCATCAACAACAGAATACAAGAGATAGAAAAAAGAATCTCAGGGGCTGAACATACCATAGAAAACATTGACTCAACAGTTAAAGAAAATACAAAATGCAAAAAATTCCTGAGCCAAAACATCCAGGAAATTCAGGACACAATGAGAAGACCAAACCTAAGGATTATAGGTATAGAAGAGAGTGAAGATTTTCAACTTAGAGGGCCAGTAAATATCTTCAACAAAATTATAGAAGAAAACTTCCCTAACCTAAAGAAAGAGATGTACATGTACATGCAAGAAGCCTACGGAACTCCAAACAGACTGGACCAGACCAGAAATTCCTCCCGGCTCATAATAATCAAAACACCAAATGCACTAAACAAAGAAAGAATATTAAAAGCAGTAAGAGAAAAAGGTCAAGTAACCTATAAAGGCAGGCCTATCAGAATTCCTCCAGATTTCTCACCTGAGATGATGAAAGCCAGAAGATCCTGGGCAGATCTTATACAAACCCTAAGAGAACACAAATGCCAGCCCAAACTACTATACCCAGCAAAACTCTCAATTACCATAGATGGAGAAACCAAGATATTCCATGATAAAACCAAATTTACACAATATCTTTCCGCAAATCCAGCCCTACAAAGGTTAATAGATGGAAAATGCCAACATGAGGAGGGAAACTACACACTAGAAAAAGCAAGAAAGTAATCTTTTTCCAACAAACCCAAAAGAAAGTAACCACACAAACATAAAAAGAACATCAAAAATAACAGGAAGCAACAATCACTATTCCTTAATATCTTATAATGTCAATAGACTTAATTCCCCAACAAAAAAACATAGTCTAACAGAGATGTTTTCCATGTGGATCTTCGATTTTATCAGAAAATGTTTGTGACTCCTCTTTCAGTTCAGTAATGTTTTTTGTGTCTACCATTTTGACTGTATTATTTTCCATGATAATCTTTAATTTTGACATTTTTTTCTGTGTATTCCTTCAATTTTGTTGGAGGTGTTTTTCATGTAGATCTTTTTTTCTTTGGGGGTGTGTTTGTAGTTCCACTTTCAATCAATTTAGGACTTTTTTTTTTGCCTACCATTTTGTTGGTATATTTGTCCATGATAATCTTCAATTTTAACATTTCTCTGTATTTTTCTTCAATTTTGTCAGAAGTATTTTCCATGTGGATCTTCAGTTTTATCAGACAATATCTATAATTTTACTTTCAATCAACATAGGAACATTTTTATACCTTCCATTTTATCTGTATAATTTTTCCATGTAATAGTTTTAACATGTTTCTCTATATATTTCTTGAATTTTTTCAGGAATATTTTCCTTGTAGATTTTCAATTTTATCAGAAAGTGTTTATAATTCCACTTTCAAAAAACTTAGGAATATTTTTATGCCTACCATTTTATCTGTATAATTTTTCCATGAAATAGTCAATCTTAACGTGTTTTTCTATATATTCCTTCAATTTTATCGGAGATATTTTCCATGTATATTTACACAATGGAATACTACTCAGCAATTGAAAATAATGAATTCATGAAATTCTTAGGCAAATGGGGAACAGGGGAAGGGAAGTGGTCTTATGGGACTTTCGGGGAGATGGGAACTGTGAAAGGGGAAACCATTTAGAATGTAAACAAAGAATATAGAAAATAAAATAATAATAATAATAAAAATAAGAAGAAGAGGCATCCTAGAGGTGCCTGTCCCTTCTGTGTCATCTGTCTTTCAATGTGTTGTCCTCCACCAGGACAACATAGGCAACACCACACTTGGAATAGGCCTTCATCACACAGTGAATCTGATGGCCCGTTGGCCTTGGACTTTTCATCCTCAGAGATATGAGGGAAAAAAAACAGTACTTATAATCCAAAATAAAGTATTTGATAACAGCAATGAGAATGAATTGAGACAGACAGTAAACTGTAGAGCCATTTTCCCCTTGGGGTTGGTAATGTTCAATCTGTCCCCAGAACCAGGATCAACAGAGTCAAGGAGGACAGGACCAGAAGAAATTGCTCAGGAAAGAATGGATGTGGCAGGAGAAATGACTGTGAAGGTAGAAAGCTCAGAGGGCAGAGGGCGACAGATTCATTACCTAGATCCAAAATAGAAGCATCCCTTCATTCACAATTCTTCCCAGAGTCAATTTGCCTTCCATGCAATTAGCCATGTCAAGCTGCAGCAGCACAGCCCACTCAGTGGTTCTGCACAGCGCACAGAACCAATAATTTATTTTTGTGCTTAAATTTAGAGGCTTAAAGGGGGAAAATGGTAATGTATATTAGATTGAAGCAATGCTTGCATACCCAATATGGGTTATGTTAATTTTAACTTTCTTTTTTATCATCAAAGACACTTCTCCACACACACACTTAAACAGAAGGTAAAGAAAATAGTCACTTATTTACACTAGAATTAATATGTTTAGATAACCCTAATAACAGACAGGAAACATTATTTCAATGTATTTTCCTTTCCATGCAGCCAAAGATAAAGCTTGACATATAAAAATGATTCTTTTTGTTAAAAAATTCAAGTGAGCATTAAAATAGTTATAGATGTAGATGTAATTTTGAATTACATAAGTTTAAAATATCAAACATATGCCTATAAGCTATACCTAAATATACCACAGCATGTGATCCTAAACGAAATAAGATGTTTACTTTACAGACTTTAATTTCTCTTCAGACTTCACCATTCAATGATATCCTATGATTTTCCATTAAATAGTCTGCTAATTAGAAAATGTTACATTTAGTACAAGGAGATAAGAATGGATCGATTTGCATTCTTCTGCATGCTAGCCACCAGTTGAACCAGCACCATTTGTTGAAAAGGCTATCTTTTTTCCACTGGATGGTTTTAGCTCTTTTGTCAAAGATGAAGTGACTATAGGTGTGTGGGTTCATTTCTGGGTCTTCAATTCTATTCCATTGATCTACCTGTCTGTCACTGTACCAATACCATGCAGTTTTTAACACTATTGCTCTGTAGAACTGCTTGAGGTCCAGTATACTGATTCCCCCAGAAGTTCTTATATTGTTGAGAATAGTTTTAGCTATCCTGGGTTTTTTGTTATTCCAGATGAATTTGAAAATTGCTCTTTCTAACTCTATGAAGAATTGAGTTAGAATTTTTGTGGGGATTGCATTGAATCTGGATATTGCTTTTGGCAAAATGACCATTTTTACTATATTAATCCTGCCAATCCACAAGTATTGAAGCTCAAGTCCAAGTGGATCATGGACCTCCACATAAAACCAGATGCACTGAAACTAATAGAAAAGAAACTGGGGAAGAGCCTTGAGCACATGGGCACAGGAGTAAATTTCCTGAACAGAACACCAATAGCTTATGCTCTAAGATCAAGAATTGACAAATGGGACCTCATAAAATTACAAAGTTTCTGTAAGGCAAAGGACACTGTCAATAGGACAAAACGGCAACCAACAAATTGGGAAAAAATCTTTACCAACCCTACATCAGACAGAGGGCTAATATCCAATATATACAAAGAACTCAAGAAGGTAAACTCCAGAGAATGAAATAACCCTATCAATATTGCATAAGTGTAGGAAAGAATAATCACTGTCAATTTCTATAGCTAAATATAAACTGTTGTCACTAATAATAATCCTAATCTTTTGCTGACTTATTACTTTCATAATGGTTAACCTAAAATTCTATTTCTGGTATCAATCAGTGTTTGTGAATAACTTTATCCCCTATCAGTATCTACACTAGTGTTCCAAAAATTAATCTTCTGGAGTCAACAAGATGTCACTGTGAAAAAGTACTTGCTTTACAAGCATAGTTGTATGAGTTTAATATGCAGAGCCACATAAAAATGAAAGAGTAGAACAAACTCCACAAAGATGTCTTCTGTCCTCCACATTTACATGTGGTATGTGCACACCCATCCACACTTCTCATGCATACACAATAATTTAATTTTTTAAATATGCAAATATAAATCTCTAAATAGGTACCTAACATTAGTGATAGCATTGCCTTCCTAAATATTTTCTCATGGTGCAACAGAAAAACATTCACCAAAATATCATCTTGTTTTTAAAATCCTTTGGGGAAAAAACTGGATGCTAATATTCATAAGCAGGCAAGATAAGATAAGCAGGCAAGAGATTGATTCCTGTATTTTCCATTGAACTTAAATGCATAATTACAGAAGTGAAGTACGCACTTAAGAAGTCACATGTGTTGTGCTTTCCTCTGCATCCTTCTGTCTCATATGACCCCTACCAGGGAACCAAAAGTAGAAATTTCTGTTCCCATTAAACACCGTAGGTTTATTACGCTTATATGAGTGCATATATATATATATATATATATATATATATATATATATATATTATACATTTTAAACATGTAGGTAGTAGCAGGCCATAGTGATAAATGTTAGGAATCCTTGGACTTAGGAAGCTGAGGCAGGAGGATATTCCTTTGAGGCCACCATGAGCTTCACAGAGAAACAAACAAAGGGAGCAGCAAAAGTGATAGGTTCGACTTCCTGCGTTAAGGAGTCTATAATTCCACTTTTAATCAACTTAGGAATATTTTTATGCCTACCATTTTATCTGTATAATTTTTCCATGAAATAGTCAATCTTAATGTGTTTTTCTATATATTTCTTCAATTTTATCAGAGATAGTTTCCATGTATAATTTACACAATGGAATACTACTCAGCAATTAAAAACAATGAATTCATGAAATTCTTAGGCAAATGGGGAACGGGGGGGAGGGAAAAGGGCTTATGGGACTTTCGGGGAGGGGAAAATCGGGAAAGGGGAAATCATTTGGAATGTAAATAAAGAATATAGAAAATAAAAACAATAAAAAAATAATTTAAAAAAATGGAGTCTCTTTGAACCTCACTTCCTCGAGCAACTGTTGTCTGGCCATTCTCCTGTGTCATAACTTCCATTTGCATCTTATTAGTCCTAACAATCTTAATCCTTCTTTTAGCTGTTTGTCTAGTGACAAGTTTTTCTCTTTGCAATATAAGTTCCTAATCAGAACTAAAATTTATAGACCCAAACCATTGCCAAGTGTGTATTCTAGAAAAATACTTGACTATTCACTGAATCCAAAAATCAGTTTCTTTTTTCTGAGAGAAATTTCCATGCCCTTGAGCATATTTGGATAACTTTATAATTGTTGTGTTAATATTCATGGGACATTGTTTAATTTCTAATTGTTTTTAGAATTATATGAACATGTGTCTAATCTTTTCTCCCTTTCTATTTTTGGAGACATTATCATACCATGTAGTTTAGGTTGTCCTCAATCTTGCCATCTTCCTGACTTGGCTATGAGTGCTAGGTGTATTGGATTGCTACATGGTGTTCAATGCATTCATGTTCTTAGGGAAGAATTAACCATGTTTTACAGGACTTTACTTGTTTCAATAAGTGAAAGAAAGCTGCTAAAAGTTAAATTGCCTTCAAGAGGGAGTTACTGAGAGTGAGTGGGTTTTCAAATGCAAGCAAGTCCATGGTGACACTTGCTATTCCTTCTAAAGTGTCCAGAATAAGGCCTTTGCTGTTTGCTTACCTATACTGCATCCCTGGCAAAATCCCCATATTTTATTACATAAATCCAATCATTAACTTCTCTTTATACTCACCCAAACAGCCACTTCCTTATTAGCTTTTTGTCTTCACATGCATGTGTTTTGTGTGGTTTGTGTGTCATATGTGCATACATATTCACATGTGCATGTGTTTACACAAATGCATGTGTATTTGTATACATGTGTGAGGAGGCTGAGGGCTAACTTGGATGGCTTTCACAGTTGTTTCTTCACATGTGGAGGAGTATATGTGTATGATACATGTATATGAGTATGAGAATACATGTGTGTGGTCCATATGTGTGATAGAAGTGCATGGATGTGTGTTCAGAGGCCAGAGATGGTCATCTGATATATCTTGTTGCCTCATGACAAAGTTTCTTACTTATCAAAATAACAGATTTGGCTAGACTGTCAGGCCACTAAGTACTAGGATTCTCCAGTTTCCTGCATACTATGGGCTATAATTAAAATCATGTATGTTCTGAGGATCTGAACTCAGTTCCTCAAGCTTGTACAGCAAACCTTTGACTCACAGAACTATCTTCTTATATCTCTTATTATCTTTCATAACACTGCAAACTCAAGACTTTTGAAATGAGTCAGTTTTCCTCTCTAGTCTACTTATAACCACTAAAGCCACTAAAGTTAATTACCAAGTGCTGTGATTTGGATTTGAAGTGTCTTCTCAAGACCCATGAGCTGGAGGCATATCTGGTCTTTAGTGTGGTACCATTATAAGGCAGTGGAAATCTTACAATGTAGAAATCATAGAAAATGTGGAATATTGACAGGCTTTAGGTCTGTGGAATATTGACAGGCTTTAGGTCATGGGGGAATGTTTCAAGGGGGTTGTGATACATCACTCTTTAAGATCTGAACCATCAAGAGGTAAGAGTTTGCTCTACCACACAATCTCAAATGCTGCCTTGTTACAGACCTAAAGGAAGCGAGTCCCCCTTGATACAGACTGAACCCTCCAAAGGTGTGAACCAACCAAACCTTCCTGTTTCTAAGCTCATGATTCTCAAGTGTCTGTTACAATACTGGAATTCTAACACAATAAGGCAAAACATTATTCGTAGCTCTTTAAATTAGCACATAAAGTAATTGGGTCTCGTTCTGGCATTTTCATATGTATTTTGGTTTTGTTGATCCTCTTCCCCATTCCTCTGTTCTGTGCCCCTGTTCCCTCCTGCTACACCCTTCACCCCTTCAGGAGCTTCCTTTTGTGTCACTGACATATGTATTCTATTTACCTTTACCCCCACAACCTTCTTTTTCAGCTTTTTTTTTTTTGCCCTCTCATGGAGTACTCCATTGTAGTTTTATTATAAATGAAAGTACATAAATACATATACATGCATTAAAATCTAAAATTTTCCTAACATACAAATCATGCTCTGTTTGCATTTAAATGTTTAGCCAAAAACCAGTCAGTGTGTTCCTCTTTGAGTGTATTTAACACATATCTTGCCTTCTTTCTTTCCACTTTCAGGATCCATCACTTAGTCAGAATGTTCTAAGTCTCAAAATTGTAGCTCACTGTGATCCATTTGAAAGGTGGCAAGAGAAGCCTCATTTAAACAATGTACTTTGCTGCATTAAACTACGCTCAGATATATCTGTCTTTTTCCATTCTCACACAAACTACTCTAGTTCAAACCATAATCCCCTCTTAATTGTACAACAGCTTCATGAGTTTTGCCTCACCCAGTCGTAAAGGTCGAATTTCTTAGATGTGAGAATTCACGTGTGCCTGTCTTAGTTTAAACCCACTCAACGCTGTTCTACCACACTCACGTCAAAGACAAAGACTATCAACAGTATCTGTCTTTGACGCCAAGCCTTTCTTAGAGCACCTCTCCTTGATTTCTGTCTATTTCTTTACCTTCTTCACAATAACCTTGAACTGTCTCAAAGTAGGATTTCTCCTACCTAAGGACCCTGACATGTGTTGTTTCCCCGTCTAAACATTCTGTCTGACCTCTCTTGCACTGAGTCATGCTTCTCTTTAACTTTCCAAGCATATTTTTGAAGGGCAGCTTTCTGATCATGCCTCTCATGCCAGACATTTCTCTGTCCTTATCCATGGCAGAACTTACCTATACAGTTAGCCAGTTACACAATTATTTGGGTTTTTTGTTTGCTTGAGTTTGTTTTCCAAGACAGGATTTCTCTGAGAAGCCTAGGCTGTCTTAGAACTCACTCTGAGTCTTATGCTGGTCTCGAACTCATAGAGATCCTCCTGCCTCTGCTTCTCAAGTGAAGGGATTAAAGACTTGCACTGCCACTGCCCAGATACAATTACTTAAGTTTAACTTCCCTACTGTGATACACATCTCATAATGTTAACTATTAATTAATTTGGTCTCACTGTATTTCCAGTGGTCTCCAAATATTTTAGATATAGTCTATCCTCAATAAACATTTGTTGACTATATAAAAAAAAACACTAGGAATAGGTATAGAGAAAAACAGTAGAATAATTGTCTAGCATAAATGAGACCATGGGTTCAGTCACTAGCACTGAATAAAATAAAAAATAATTCAAAATAACAAAACATAATTTCCATCATCATATCTATCTCCAGTGAGATGTTACAAGAATTAAGTAATTTTGCTTCTCCCACCTGTCTACAAATATTAATCACCATTACTGAGCATGAAGCCATTCACTCTTCTCACTCTCTGAAATCAAGCCTTGCTTGTTCAGGCATCCAGGTCATCATCAATCACTGTTTTTCTGGCCTATAATGCTCCTCTTCCTATCTCTCTTAATTCCATAACTCTTTGCCTACTCCAACCCAAAGCTGCTGACATTACACTTCTATATTGATTTATATTTACTATGGATTTCCATAGTATCAGTAATAAACGCTTACCAATTTTATGTGTTCACTATTTTTTTTGTGTTTATTAATCTACTTTCTTCACCCAGAGCCTAATGGGTATTTTTTTACAATTCATTTATTCTATTCACTTCTTGTACTTTTTCAGTGGTTCTCATTCAAAGCTTTCTGTCTCCCAACCCTACATTCACAATCAAATAAACCTCCTCTAGCATTCTGTCTTCTTATAAGTTCCTCCGTAAATACGTGCCAGATAAAAGACTTCATTGAATTTGTTTTGTCATTAAAAGCCAAAAGCATCAAGAAGCAGAAGATGGTAGACCTCTGTGAGTTGGAGACCAGCCTAATCTACATAGTGAGTTTTAGGCTGGCAAGGGCTATATGGTGACACTCTGTCTAAAAATAAATAAGTATAATTTAAAAACAAACCCAAATCATGAAATTGATGCAGACAGAACACTTCATTTGAATTTTCTGCTTTTCTGTAAAGCAGATAAAGTCTGTTGACAATATCAGTCCAAATTTTACCAGAATTCAAAGTAAGTCATAATGGTCAAATTAGATGAATTGGAAATTTCATTATGTCCCCCAAGTTATCATTTGTTCTCTCTTAACACACTAGCAGAAATAATTGCATCAAAAAATGTTATTCCTGGCTAAAGTAGTATGTTAAAAACATTGGAAAATTAAAAGTCAGATATTTAACCTAAATTCAGAATATTCTTTATTAATGATACATTAGTACAAATGGGTTGTATTTTCTGATGACTTATCTACTATTTAGTCTGGTGAACACATATGGGTGTTGCTTCTTTTTAATTATTTTATTATTTTATGTAGGTTGGTATTTTGCTTTCATGTATATCTATGTGAGAGTGTCAAATGCCCTGGAACTGGAGTTGTAAGATGCCTTAGAGGTGCTGGGAATTGAACTCTGGTCCTCGGGAAGAGCAGCCAGTGCTCTTACACACTGAGCCATCTCTCCTCTAGGTTGTGAATGCAAAAGTTCACTTCTTGTTTTCTAAGAGCCATAGAATCTTCTTTAATGGAACATAAGCCTAAGAAACATTTATTCACATTAAGTTTCACATCTTTCTCTTGGATTTTTTTCAATTATTGAAAAATAATTTTATTGTATGGGTGTTTTACTTGATATGACCGTGTACAATATCCTATGTGCCCGATTCCCTTGAGGACCAGAAGAGGGCATAAAATCTCCTGGAACCTGAATTACAACTGGATTTGAGCCATCAACTGGGCACTAGGAATTGAATCTACTTCCTCTTCAAGAACAGCCATAGCTCTAAACTGCTGAGCCATCTCTCTCTGTGGCTCCCCTCTTGTTATTTTAAACCTGTGCTCTATAAAACTGTGAGAAGTCAGCCTTTTTCTGTCTGTATATGAAATATTTCTGGATGAAATATAATCAATGACTTAAATTCTCCACATAACTCTTTGACTGCAGGTTAGGTATTCAGAAAGACTAATTGTTAATTCATAGGGGTACCATTTCATAACGTATCTTTAATCATAATTCCTAGTATTCTAAGGTAACCAATGAAGCTTTCAAAACTGGTCCTAGGGGCTCAAGACACAGCTCAGTGGGCAAAGCATTTGTCACAAAACTATGAGGGCTAGAGTTCACATCAGATCTCCTGAGCTAATGGAAAAGCTGGGCAGGCTTAGAATGAGAGACCTTGTTTCAGTATGAGGTGAAGAGGGACAGAGGAAGAAACCCAGTGTCAGATTCTGGCTCTACATGTACCTCACACACCTGCAACCTGCACCCCACACAAGACAGCACACCCCACAAACACATGCACACACACGTACCCTCACATACCTGCACACACACATGAGAACACACCACACAAACACATGCATACACACAAACACATGCATACACACAAACATGCACCTTCACATATCTGTACACATACATAAAAACACACCACACAAGCACATGCACACACACACGCACCCTCATACACACACACACACATGCACCCTCACACACTTGCAACCACACAAACACATGCACACACATAAGCACCCTTATGTTTTTGTACACACACATGAGAACATATCACACACACACATGTGCACACACACATGCACCCTCACACATATGAACCCACACATGATAACACACCACACAAACACATGCATACACACATTTACCCTCACACACCTGCACCCAAACATAGGAACACATGCCACATACAAGCACCTGACACACAAGTGCACACGCACACACATAGATACATACACACATATGCATACACACATACTCAAACACAGTGGGATGGCCTTTGCCAAGTATGCTAAAGGCCCTGAATTTGATGGCAGCACTACTAAATAAAATGTTAATTTAGTCAAGAAGGTTAGATCTAAAAGATACTGACCTTCATTAATTTCTTCAGTCAGAAATTAAATTTGTAAACATTTCAGTTATTTTCATAAGCAGTGTACTTCAGTGAATTAGATATTTTAATCAAGGTAAAATAATACTGAAAATTACCTCCAAATATTTCATTTGAAATGTGTTTTTGCAATTGTTTTATGATATTGAGGATTCAGTCCCAAGGTGTCCAGATAACTTGGCTAACACCAGTATGTGTCTACTAATGACTCCTCATCTGCAACACCAGATCTCAAAGCATATCCTACAAACACATTTGAAAGCTTGCTTAGAAGCTCTGTCCAGTCACTCATTCTCAAAGAACTATTTTCTCTCGGAAATACAATCTCAACAGCTTGGCATCTTCAAGAGAACTCTCCTGTTGAAAGAACCAGTCTCTCCAAATCAACCCCTTAGCCAATATGGCAAGAGCTACTTCAGAAAAAGCAGTCCTTTATTAAAACTAAATTCATTCAATCATCAACATATAACACATATTGATTTTCATTGCTGTTCCAGCTACAAAGTATTCTGTAATGTACAATAGGTTCCATACCTTTAAAAGCTTACATTTATCCTGAGTGCTTGTGTTTGGGGAAGGAATGTGGGGTATGACCGGTAAGTAAAAGATATGGCTGGTTTAAGCTGGGTGTGGTGGTACATACCTAGAATCCCAGCACTTAAGGGACTAAGGTGGACAATTGCAAGCTTAAGGCCACTTTGGAATACATACTGAAACCCAACCTAGTCTGGGAGACCCTGTCTTGGAAAAGGGGGGTGCTGGCTTTGAGGAGAATATAATAGGTAATTGAAGTGAAATCAAATTAAACAGCTCTATACCAGGCAGTGGTGATGCGTGCCTTTAATCCCAGCACTTGGGAGGCAGAGGGAGGCAAATCTATGAGTTCAAACCCAGCATGGTTTATAGAGAGAGTTCCAGTATCCAGGGCTACACAAAGAAACCTTACCTTGGAAAATCAATTGGATAAATAAATAAATAACATGCTATATAAATGGCACATAAGGAATACTTGCCACAAGAAATACATAAATAATATACAAATATCTATATATACCTATGCACATATATATTCCATTGCCTAAAGTGTATATATTTATATATATATATGTGTGTGTGTGTACATATAAATGTGTGTATATGTACATATATATGTATATATTTATTTAGATATCTGGCTATATATGTATATATGTGTATATGAGTACATACATGTATATGTGTAAATATATATAAAATCTAGCTAACTAGCAAGATCAGCTAAATTGAATTCATACCGATATAGTTAATCTAAGCAATCATGCAATCTTTGTATGTTCATACATCTCATGATATTTATTGGTCCATAAATGACCAGAAGAAATTATGTCACATTGGCAAAATAACAAGTTACGCATAATATTAAAATTTTGTTTGCATAATAAACAAATTATTTTTAAATTATAGATGTGTTTACAATCCAATTATGAAGGATAATTAGCAAATAGAATCAGTGAAACATACACTCAAAATTCAAGTAATAATGTATATACAAGGTCAGGCATAGTAGCATAGCCCTCAATTCCAGTACTCAGAAGTCAGAGGCAGGTGGATCTCTTCAAGGTCAGTGTGCTATACACAGTAACATTAAGGCAAGGCTACATGGTGGAATCCTGTCTTAAAACGAAGCAAAACAAAACAAAACAAACAAAAACTAAACTCATTCATCATCCCTGAATTGTATCTATGAAAATTCAACTGAATTCCTCATACAAATAGATATACAAAAGGCTAAGTAGTCCAATAAGTATAAGCACAAATACTTACAATATATTTAAATTTTACACTAATATGTATTCTATTATATATATGGTTCATTTAGAATCATCTGTTGTTTTTCTGGCTAATTGCCTGGGTTCTGACAAAAATGCAGTAAATAATTCAAAAATCTAAAGCAAATAATTTATTATGGTGATATTAAATATCAATTTGCATTCAAAGCAGAATGTCATCTTCCAAAACAGTTGAAGAAAACCCGTCTCACTATCACTGCGTCCCTGCATGTTTGTATGTGTGCCTTTGTAAGCACTCCTCAGTATTAGAAATGCACGCCTTCATAAAGGCATTTAAGTTGGCAGAAATGATTTTAAAGAAGCATACAATTAATTTGTGATAATGACAGGTATATGTACTCAAAAATTAATGAAAAGCAAAAGCATCTTAAGCCAATAGACTTTTAATGCTATCAGTTTGATTTTTGCTGGAAATGTAAGTCACTTATTTTCAAATGAAATGATTAAAAATATTTTTAGAGTATATCAGTAATATTTGAAATAAGATACTCACAACTTCCAAATACTGCTTTAGTAGTCATTATTTGTCATTAAACATAACTGTATATTTGAGAGCTTCCCAATAATAGCCTTTAATTAAACCAAGGACTGACTGTTAGAGGGCTTCCGCTGCCCTTTGAAGTTCTTAATTATTACTTGTATCCAGCCTTTTATGGTACACTTAAGGTTAAGCAATTTAAATAAATCTTGAAAAGAAATATGAAGACTTTTGCCTTTTTAAATTAAATATCTAAATTTCAGGATTCTAAAATAATAACATATGTTTTGATTTTTTTTCATGGCCGAATGGTAAAATGCTCACAATATTAAACAACAACAAAAAAATGGTGGCTTTTTATGGGACTAATCGCTAAGCAGATGCATGTAAATGAGCTATTTTCTATGCATGGCTTCCAAAAGTGCTAATTAAATAGTTGGTATTCAAGGCTATGCTCGCTCATTGTTTAGTGACACACAAATCCAGCCATGTGTACCAGCAGACATTTTAAGTTGAATGTTTTCTCCTCTGCGGCCTTTGTCAGGAAATGGTGGGCACCATGATGAGAACGCTAGTGCAAGCAAAACATTGAAATATGCTTTAATAATGTTTTAACCATGTAGTGACACTAGTCTAGTTTTCTAATGAATTTTTAATTTCTTTTTTCTTATAAGGGTGGTATGAGTTATCGCTGATGCATATTAAATCATATACATGAGTCGTTTTCTCTAAATTTGCATAAAATGGCTAAATGCTAATGCACCAAATGGAGCTTTCTATATGTGCTACAGCAAATATTCCCTTGAAGATTTTCTGCAATCAATCTCCTGTATTTCATTAGCAGCTAGATAAGGTGTGGTCTGCAGAATAAAAAGGGAAAGTGTGCAGCTCATGAACTTGAGGCTTCGGATGATTTCTACATGGTGATTAGAGTGGATTCTGCAATTAGGATTTATGTAGGTAAAACACACACACACATGCTTCCTTTAAAGGCACAGCACAACCACAGTTCTGAGAACAGCCTTGCTATGCTGAACAATGTAAAGACACCATTCAACTACTGTGATTTTTCTATAACCAAAATTAAATGTAAGAACATCATTCGTGAATTTTGGTACCATTTAATTGATAGAACCCTTACTCAAATTTTGCAGTTTTTTTCATTATAATTATAAAAGAACTTTCAAAAATAACCATGGGTGGAGGGACATTTTCTTTCCTAATTCCCCCCTTTTCCTTTGTCATATAATGATTAGGAAATATTTTTTTCTTTTACCACCAAAATACCCTTTATTAAAGGTGCATTAAGATCACTTGCTATACAAATAGCATTAAGGTGATAGTGTTACTGGACAAGGAAAACATCTCCTTGAAGAATACACTTTCCACTTAATACACTTACCAAGCTTTTTCCTTATCCCCCATATTTTCACCATCTGGAATACTTTCTAATCTGAAAAAATTGAGGAAGCGGATGGCTATTTAAAAATAAATGTATGCTTTGCCCTACAGTTATTTTGAATTAGTCTTGCTAAATAATTAAGGAATGCATAATATATTATTTAGAGTCCATGGTCTTAAGAATTTGAGTGGTATTTCAAGTACAATTATAGTCATTTATTTATCAGTAGAAAATTTACATAATCACACTTCAAAATCCAGTGGACTGGAGAGATATCAGAAAGACACCCATGAATGTGGTAATGACTCTGAGAACTACATTAGTTAATAATGTAGTGGCGCTCAGGAGAGTCTAATATCTAGCACGGCCGCATTTGATCACTTGTAACAATAAAAGCATAAATATTTTCCCAGTTCAAGTTGCATTTTCTGCAGAAGAGCTTTTCATTGTATTAAATGCAATTTGAAAATTCAAAATTGAATTAGACAATCTGTAATGAAATAGATCTAGTTGAGTATTAACTTTTAATAAACAAAGTCAAATTTCTATTTCTAGCAGTAAGAAAACCATTTAGTCAATAGTAATTGGTTAACATGAATAATTATCAGTTTGTATATTCTAATGTGACAATATATCGTAAGACTAAAGTCTAGAAGGGCAGAAATTTAAGTTATTTTTTTGTCAATGAGCATAGCATACTAATGGAGATAGGGTTCCCTGTTACAGAGGAAGCATACTTTCAGTTAACTCTGTCCTGGTATGGATTTTTCCTTAGCAGCTAGTTCATCTGAGACAAATTGGTAGAAACAGATACAGTATTTGTACCCTGCTGTTTGAGTCACTGGAATTCCATGTTATATCTGCAAACTGAGACTTCAGGCTATAATTGAGCATGAGTCTTCAGTAGAAAACCTTCAGCTACCTAGCAATTTCTAGTTTGGTTCTGGAATAACTGAGTATTTCTTGTATTAACCTAATGGTGTATGAGTTGTCTAGTCATTTTATAAAGCAAGGCAAATGTTAATTTGTTAATTCCTACTTCCTTGCTGTGTAGCTATTTCCATGATTAAAGTCATTCATGGGGCATCCACTGTAAACTCCAAAGAGCAAGATATGTTTGCTTATTTGTTTGTTTGTTTGTTTTATTTGGGAATGATGTCTTACACATGTAATCCCTTCACTTCAGAGGCTGAGACAGGAGGATTTCTGTTAGAAGCCAAATTAGGCTCCATATTGAATTCCAGGCCATCATGGATTACAAAGTAAGATCTTGGTTCAAAATAATTTTTCCCTATTCTTTTCAGACCCACTTATCACTAGTCATGGCCATAGTTTTGTATTTAAAGCCCTTAAACAGTTTTCAAGCTATCCCACATATTGGTGTACACTGTTAAATTCACGTACCTAGTGCTAGCCAGTGAGAATTTAACATTGTATGGACAGCATGTATTTTAAGGATAATGCAATAGGTTAAAATAATTTTAAACAACTAATGTCTATAAAATGTCTGCTTTTGAAAATGTAAGGTCTAAAATCTATCGAGTGGGTTCTTCCTCAATACTCATATTAATGTGTCTGTATCAGGTTCCTTCATAATACTCACTGAATTAAAAATAAGAACTAAGTACACTTTTATTATTATTATACAAGAAATTTAGTCTTCACAGGAAGCTAGTTGGTAGAATCTGAATTTCAATGATATTGAATCTGTTATTGTCTTCATGGAGATATTAATTCCAAATAGATTATAGAAGATTTTTTTCATTAGATGAACTTGATAAATATATAAACTGTTTGAAATGTTTATTCAGTGAAAATACTTCTTATCATATATGTCATTAATTTGTAAAGTCTAATAAATTTTATTCTATATGTTGATAGATTTTTTTCTCTAAAAGACAAAGATTTAAAAGACACTATGATTAATATTTCACAATTTGTTTCTTGTAACATAATTAGGAAAGCATTGATGTTTTACCGTCTTGTTACTTTTCCATACAACCTTCATTTCCAGTGATTCCTTAGCCATCTATTTGCAGGCTTACACCAGTTTTTACAGTGATCAGTAGCTACAGTTATTTTCAATCTCACACTATCAATTAATGATAAAAGACAAATATTTTAACCTTGTCAAGTATGGGTTTAAATTTTTTAAATGCCCCAAATTAATCTTCAGTTAAAATTATCCTGATAACTTGTTTTCCCAAGCAAATAACTACTAAAAGAAACTCATAAACACAAGAAATCTGCCAGATAGCTACTAAGTGATAGAACCAGATGGGTATTCTTAGCTGTTTTAATAATGCAGCCTTTTTTGAAGCATTTTCCCAAGGTTATTTTTAATTTGCCCTGTCATATAAAAGTTACAAACTCCTCTAAAACAGTAATCAGTTTGAAACTCATGAAAAGAAGTTGTTAGTAATACTCTGAGAAATTTACCTTTGAAATACTACTCTGGACTATTTTTTCCAAGTAGCTGAGCTTGGCAATACAAACAGACTGGTGACCAGAAAGCCACCGCCTTTGAGGATCTGAAGGACTTCCCTGAGCATACAACAATCTTCACACCTGTAGATAATAAAATGAAAACTGCTCTACATGTTGGCCAATGCCCTTCGATGTGTGTCATTATTGTCACATGAACATGCACACCAGCGTGGCTAGGACTTCTCTTGGTGTTCATGCCCATTTTCCAACAAGACCCACCACAGCCTCCCAGAATTATTGACTGTCACCTAAAGGAACAACTAAAGATGCTCCCATTTTCTGCCCAGTTCACTCATCCAAGTCTCCCCTCTTTTTTAAGATCATGAAAGGGCCTAAGACCCAGACTTGAGCCAGGGGAGGTGGATTTAGGCCAGTTAGAGTTAAGATGATATCATTAGCTGCGCACAGCGTGACTTCCCCTTAATCCTGTCTGAAACTTACAACAAGTTTAAATGTCCATGCATGATGTTATTAACTGGCTTTAGAAAGTGCTTAAGACACAGATTTTTGTAAGTAATCTCTGAGCAAGTTCTACTGTATCCACCCAACAAAGAAATAAATAATTGCAGCAAATCTAATGGAGTGAAGTCGCCCCAAGTTCCCCTTGGTGCGCTGCTGCGACTCCTGGAGAGGATCTAAGTGGGTGCTTCCTGAACCCAAGTCCAGGACCACCCTGAACCAATTTTTCTGATGGGGGTTGGGGAATTCTTTTCTGTTAGCAGCAACTCACTAACTTAAAAAATAAAGTATGAGAAGGTAGAGGGGACACAATCATTAAACCTGAACTATTGGATGCAGGGGTAAGCAGAGATAAGAGAGCTCAGTAGAGAAACCCCTAAACCAGACAAGTAAGGGGCTCTGAGGCAGAAAACACCTGCCTGCCAGAAACCCTTGTCCAAAATAGACCCTCAACGCCACCCTATCCGCAAACGCAACTCAGGGATTCCTAAGCAAAAGCAGACTGGAGAGATACAGGCAGGGCCATGTCCCTGGTAACCTGCCAAGGGACAAGCAAATCACATTCAGCATCCCCTATGGATGCCTCAGCCTGCCGGCCGGCCAGAGGAGGTGCGACCTGGACGACACAGCCGGGCAGAGTCCTCAACTTCCCTGCGGCGGGGTGCGAGCACGTGAGCTCCGCTAACCAGGGAGGCCTCCCACTCTGCTACCCGCGCCTCAGCGCGCCCCTCACCTCTCCCGCGCACCAGCCGGGAGCGCGCGCGCCGGCGCACTAGCTCCAGCAGCTAGGCAGCCGGTCTCCCGGGAAACACCAATCAGACGCTCGCTTTCTGTCGCCCGCCGCGAGTAGCGGCAGCTCCGGGAGGACTCAGGCTGTTGGCCGGAGCTGATGGGCCTTGTGATGCCCAGCGGCGGACCTGCAGCCACAGCCATTGCCACTGCCTGGCCTAGGCAATTCTGTAGCCAGTCACAGCCTGCTGTCTGCTCTGCACACTGCCCACACCAAGCACTTTGAGAGGCGAAGCCTGGCTATTTTTAGATCTCTAGGCTGCGCTGTGCAGTCTCTGAGCTAAAATCAAGTCAAACCATCAAGCCCAGTGATGGGCTTTGAACCGATATGGTTCAGAACTCCCTATTTCTCTGAATAAAGTCGATTATCTATACTTTTTAAACTCTACCCCTTGTGGTCTGGCAGTTGGCTGTAAAGCAGAAAGCCACATACTTCTACCTCAAAAGATGACCATCACCTTTCTCAGGGAGTTTACTAACTCCGGTCTGCAGAGAGCAAGCAAATATTCCTTAGTAGCAATCACAACTATATGCTTTCCATTTCTACTCACTATTTTGGGTTAATTCCACAGGAAAGTCGAACAATTTCCAGAGAGGATGAAATAGGTTCTCCAGGCAAATAGGAATGGATGCCTCGGCAGTGACTTGTTTAACTTGGAAATGGGGGGGGGGGTCAGGGAGTGTACAGGATAACAAAGCCATTCATTAATCCGGAGACACTGAAGAACTGCCCTACATGCTCCATTGTTGTAAGATCTAAACAGTATCAAAGTACTGGTAAGACAATTGACCTAGTATTACAAATATCTTTTACTCAACAACTTTAATTCTAGTTTTTAATTTCAAGGGACATTTATTCTTTGTCGTCCATTTCTCTGCCACCAATCAGAATCCAACATAACATGGTGTGTTTTATTTTAGCCAATTTAGGAAAATGTAAATCACAGGAAGATATAAAATGACCTCCAGGAATAATTGCACATGCCTTTAATGCCAGCACTTAAGAAACAGGCAGATCTCTGAGTTCAAGGACAGCCTGGTCTATAGAGGGAGTTACAGGGCAGCAAGAGCTACACAGAGAAACCCTGTCTCAAAAGAAGAAGAAGAAGAAGAAGAAGAAGAAGAAGAAGAAGAAGAAGAAGAAGAAGAAGAAGAAGAAGAAGAAGAAGAAGAAGAAAAAGAAGAAGAAGAAGAAAAAGAAGAAGAAGAAGAAGAAGAAGAAGAAGAAGAAGAAGAAGAAGAAGAAGAAGAAGAAGAAGAAGAAGAAGAAGAAGTAGAGGAAGAGGAGGAGGAGGGGGGAATGGGGAGGAGGGGGAAGAGGGGAGGAGTAGGGAGAAGAAGGAGAGGGAGGAGGGGGAGGAAGAGGAGGAAATAAGTATCAACAATCTGAAGCCACAATGATATTTCCACAGGTTACCCATAGGAAAACAGATACACACATCATTTTCATTCATTATCTAGCCACTTTGTTTATTTTTATTTTATTTTATGTATATGGCCATTTTACTTGCAAGTTTGTCTGTGCACCACATCTGTGCCTGGTGCCCAAAGAAGCCAGAAGAAAGCATCAGATGTCCTGGAACTGGAGTTACAGATGTTTGTGAGCTGCCATGTTGGTGCTAGGAATTGAACCTGGGTCATCTAGAAGAGTAACAAGTACTCTTAATCAGTGAGTCATCTCTCCAGTTCCCTATTTAGTCACTTAAAAATATAACACCTTTTTAAAAATAAAAATTCTTAAAATGATGAACTACCTTAAAATGTTTATGTGGTCTGTGAATAGAAAGTGGTTTTCAATTTGAAATGTAAGCATTCTCATCTCATTATTGAAATGATTTTTATATTTTCATCAAACAACACGAAATCACATTAAAATTTTACATATTTTCAAGTAAGAAAATCATATTAATTATTAAAATAGAAATAATGAGCACTACTAATAGAAAATGTAATGCTTTCAGAAGACCTGGAGAAAAGTTATTGTGAAGAAAAGCATTACATTCTTAATATAAACAGTTTAGTAATTTTATTATTAAGCATAATCATAGCAACTTCTGAGAAGGAAAGGCACTGAGAAACATACTGATGCCTATTTTGCCAAGATACTATAGAAGCCTTCTATGTATCTGTGTTTTAACTTCTATTCAATTTCTACCTTTGTTGCTGGGTTGGATTTTTATCTGTGTTTAGTGTTATATGCCTTATAATTTCATTATTGAGTGGCTTTTCATTGTTAATTTGTAGCATCACAAAATAAATCAAGGGAAATAAGTCACCTATAGCTATACATTTCCTTTTAAAGGTATCATTTGATCATCCTCAGTTTAAATATTTCACAAAAATATTCTAATGTCAAAGACTGCAGTTGATGTTCCTATTTAGGAATACACAAAATAATACTTTTGACATTGGCAACTCAAATGTATTAGTCAGCAAAATGGCAATTACAGTTTTGCACTTACACATGAAAAACTATGTGGCACTTGGTGATACAATAGCAAAACTGCAAAGTCAATTAAAATAGACATCTCAATAAAACATAAACCATCAACTTCTTTTACTCTTTTTGAACTGTTTTGTTCCTCTTTTCTAACTGTTTATAGTCAAATAGATCATGTCAACATTAACCTGAAGGATAACTGACTGATACACGTGTGTAAAAACACTTAGAAACTATAAAAAGGAAGCGTACAGGCCACTAGAATACACCAGTATGCTCTTGTGTGTTTGGAGAAATATACTTCTATGTTGTTCATTTACAGTGTCCATCACAGTGTCAAACTTGGAAAGAGTAGTACAATGAAACTCAAAGCATAATTTAAGTTGGAGTCACACAACACCTTTTAAGCAGAACTACCACAATAAAATTCAATTGGAGTCTACTTATGCTCAGAGTTTCAGATTGAATAAGCATTTGTTTTTAATTTATTTAAATTGCACAAGAAACATTTTTGGAACTTCAACATCCAAGGAATGAACTCTACTATTCAACTAGACCTTCGTCCTGAATGTGTCTCATCTGCAAATTAAAATGTTTGTCTAGATAAAATAACTTCATAATGAATTCTCTTATTTCTTCTCATTTCTTTTTGTATTTTCTGCAATGTAACCCCTTGCAATGATATTAGTTCTAGTGTGGGAAAATATTATAATTGAGATCTGGTAAGTTATTTGCAGACTTCAAGTTTTTCTTTACACTGTGCTGACATTTAGTACAGCCCTGGTGAGGAAAACAATACAGCCATTCATAGCTCTAGACGTAGATTTCAATCGACTTAGACGGGCACAATGGAACTTGGTCATTCACTGGTTACCCATATTGTGTTCTCAAATTTTCTCTCAGCAAAAGTATAATGACTCAGTATTGTATGGCTGCATAGACAAGGGCTAGGAACAAGAGACACTAGTTTTGTCTGACGGTGTGAGAAAGTCGTGAAGGGATCTTTTCTTCCAGATGGTGTTAAATTCAGCTGCCTTTTTAACATTGGCCTTGCACAGCAATCAGCTGCTCCCCTTTCACAAAGACTGCCTCGGTTCCCACTAGTTAACATGCATGCTCACGCAACCCGCAACTTCACTCCAACTGCTTTACAATGCAGTGGTATGCTAAATAAACTTGATCCGGTTTCTGCCAATGTTAAAACTAGCTTTCAAAGAACTACTTAACCGATATTTACACTTCTTTTGACTTAAATGTGCATGCCTTCAGAATATTTCTAATTTCAAAGAAATATCACCTTATGATATGGTCACTGTAGAGATTGTCTTGGACACCATTAGACTCATGCTTAGATATGGTGCCTCCTTCAACACACACAAATAAAACAAAATGTCAGAAGTTTGATGTGTAATAGAAAAAAAAGAAAATCTGGGACATGTTGCAGCAGGAGCAGTGGAACAGCAAAAAGTAAAATGAAAATAACATTGAAATGTATTTTTATTGGTCAAAAAGTTATGTAACATTAGTATGATACAAAGCAAGTTGGATATGACAATGGCAAACACATAATTTTAATATTGTTTATTTTCCTTAGATGTTATAGTTAACATATTTACATAAACGATCCAAGATGTAGGCAAAAAAAAAAAATCAGTAATTTGACTCCATTGAGTGCTTTGAGTAAACAATAGGTTTCCCCAGCAAACATCTTATTGCCTTAATTGAACCTCCTTGAGAAAGAAAAGCACACACTTTGTAATGTAAATGTTAATTGTAGTAGACAATGGTTCTAGGTAAATAGCACCCCTGGACATGAAGCAAATGAAAGGAATACAGGCACTTAACAAAGAAAGCTTGTTTGCACAAACAGTGCTTCAAAGGTAAATAAACAAGAGTCTTCTCAACGGTCTCTGCGGCAGTAAAACTTTGGCACGCGTTCAGCAGCCAAACAGGGAAATTATGTTACTAAAGTCTCATGGCTTTTCTAAATGAAACTACCAGTGACTTTACAGGTGTCTCTGGTCTCAATCTTATAAGAAGTTGAAGCTATAAAGAAAAATGTACTGTCCCTGAAGAAAACTTATGCATTTGAGAGTGTCAGTAATTTAGGCCTTGTGAAAGATGACAAGAAATGTTGGCATTTTTTTTCATTGCAATGTTTGTATTTATGTGCAAATGTCTATACAAATGTTTGCCTGATAAAATATAACAGAATACAAGGAATTTCAAAAAAGAGCTACAATGGTTTCTCCAAAGTCTCAAAGTTTATGCTGGGACTAGTTAATTTTATATGAAGAGGGAAGAGGAAGAGGAGGAAGAGGAAGAGGTGAAGGAAGAGGAGGAGGAAAAGAAAACAAAATACATCCTGCTAGGACTACTATAAAACAAATTCTTTAACAAATTGTGATTGTAATCAACTTTCTAGAGACGATGACTTTATAGCTTTATTTCCAGAATGTAGATTAGCAAAAGTAGGCCAAGTTCCTGTGTGTCACACAAGGAAGTAAAGAACCCGATGAAGTAAGTCATAATAATGGATGCTATGAAACATGACTTTAAAATATAACACAGCCAAAACAAAAGCCAAAGGTAATCACAAGGCCCTAACCACATACTGAGGACTTCTCTGAGGAGAAGGGCATGCAGTTGTGGGACGGTCTTGGCATCCTTTCCACTTGCTTTCCTTAAATAATGAAAATTTCAACCAAAGGAGAAAACCAAATTTAATCATGGCCAGTTTAAACAGAGGTTTAAAAATTAGCAGAGACAGTACGTAGCAGCTACCAACCAGTTGGTGTTGCCATTTGGGAGGCTGCAGATGGCTGTGGGTGGGAAATGCCTTTACTTTCTTAAGCGATGGAGATGAGTATGGTGTGTGTGTGCTTGATGTTTTTTTCATACCCCTACCCCCCAACAGGGCTGTCTGTCATAGGCTGCCGGCCAGGCTTTACCACTTGCCCCCGAGCGTGGGAATCAGAGCGTCCTGCCGTTCACATCTCCTGCTTTCCGTTTAGCGGAATCAATTAGGCAAGACAGACCCTCAGATTCCCCACCCCCTTTCCATTTTTGTCAGGTCTATATACGTCCTAATTATTTCAGTTTGGGATGCCAGAGCTGTTTCCTGGATAGACCTGATCATCCTTAAACAAAAAGAGAGGAGGCGCACACGTGGGTTGTGGCGTAAATGTCACTTTCATTTCCAATGCTAGGCGCAGAGTAAGACAGAACATTTTTTTAACACTTTGACAAGAGGGGAGGCGATCTCGTCTCCATCATGTCTTTCTGCTTCAGTAGCTTCCTCAAGGAAACCCTCTTGGAACAGAGAAGCATCTGTCCTTGTATTTTGAATAGAAGAATAAAAATCAGTCTTTGCCCCCACCCCTTTTCCCTGCTAGCTCTAAGTCCTCGGTAGATATAAATTATTAACCTTCGAGTATAAGCTTTACTGAAAGTCTAACTTCACAGAATTTGATGTACACACGCAAATACATAGAAAGTTTCCAGGCACAAGCTTCAAACTTGAGGGAAGGGCCTCAGATGGGAACAGCCCAAATCTACATAATTATAGAATCATTTTTTTAAAACGAGGTACCAAGCATCGCTATAACAGCTTTCTAAGAAAAAAAAAATCTCATATGTAAACGTTTGCTTCAAAATAGAATAATATAGAAAATACGTGCATCTTCACCCATTTAAAAAAAAAAAACCCTACACAATTCTCTCCAATTGTACAGCCCCTTCAAAATCTGGCCCCCTTAGATTTTAATATGTGTGTCACTTAATTTCCTTGCATCCCACTTTCAATCATAAGAAAAAAAGTTAGATTCAATAAGCATTCCTGACCTTTCTGGTTTTTATTGTCTCTTGGTTGCAGTCTTTCTTTCCGGAACGCTCCTCGGTGATCTTGAAGGAGTTTTTACTTTCGGTTATCTAGCTTTATGAAGACCAATAC
This sequence comes from Tokudaia tokunoshimensis, assembly GCA_036184795.1. Classification (NCBI taxonomy): domain Eukaryota; kingdom Metazoa; phylum Chordata; class Mammalia; order Rodentia; family Muridae; genus Tokudaia; species Tokudaia tokunoshimensis. The sequence continues at coordinate 11,265,606 of BTHU01000009.1, read as the reverse complement.
ACTCATACAGCTAGATAACCAAAGATAACAACTCGCTTCCCTCACAAGGCTGTCTTCCTCTGGCTGGACTCCAGATCCGGATCCTCTTTGGCTTTAAGGAAAGCGAAGTCCTCCGGGATACTTGCCGCGTTTAAGATTCTCCTTTCACATAAACGTGACCTGTTTTCTGTCTGAGTGTGTGCGGCTAGAACATCCAAATGAGATCTGTTGCATTCAGAGTTTATTCCAAACTTTTTGTCCCCTTCCAGCAAGTAATCTCCAACATCGTTAGCCAACAATTCATCTATTAGCATCAAAAAATAAGACCAGCGACTAAGGTGCAGCAAGCTATTGGGGGTGAGCAGCGGCGTCCAGCTCTTCACAGGCCTCTATTTGCATTGTAAATTGCTTCATTCTCACGTAAGATTCTTTAGCCTTCCTCTACTGTGAAGTATAAAGCCATCGGCAGTTTCCAATGCAGGTTAAAGGGGAAGAAGGGGAAATCCCATTCTATAGAAGTGACAGCTGATTCAAAGATCTGCTCCGGATCATTGGGTTAGGCATCGTGATCTTTTTACCAAGTGCTGGCAGCTTGATTGCACATATCTTGTATGTGAATGTTTTAGGGGAGATCCTCGATTTCTTGGGACTTCTAGGCGGGGAGAACATGCCATCTTGCTTGTGAACTGCTGTCCTGGTCTGAAAGAAGGAGAAAAGGGCCATCATTGGAAGGGCTTTCACCACCAAATTGTGGACCAGTCCGGCAAGGTCAAAGGTTTGAGACCACGGGAGACCAAGGTAATGATGATGTCATGAGAAATCTCAAGTACATGGTTATTGATATGCATCAGTGGTCAGCCAACAGCCCCACGCCTGCTGCCAGGAGTAGCACTGGCGGCGGCGGCGGCGACAGCGGTGGTGACGAGGGCAGTCGCAGCTTTCCAACAATCCCTATATTCTCAATCCTCATTTCATCCACTAGCCCTACCGACTGCTCCTTGAAAAGCAACCCGCAGCCTTTTACCTCCTTGGCGCTAGTGTAGATCGCTCTAACATCCAAAGACTGGAGAAAATCTCTCTCTAAGGACAGATAAAAGCATTTCAGGTCTGGGGAACTTCTTTGCCTGCATTTCTCTTCTGGCAGATTGCATAGGCAGGCAGATGGAAGGCACTTTGCTATTGCTTAAAGCAGGGCCTAGCTTTCTGGGGCTGAGAATCAGCTCTGTTATTATGCAGTGAGTCGATGTGTGGTTACATTGACAATTTGCTTTGGTGTTATGTTTTTAATGGCTTCACAGATCAGTCATGTTCTGTATCTGTGTACCGCGGCGACAGGCCCCGAATTTTGTTCTGTAAATTCACACTGTACGATCTGAGCAGTGAAGCTTCTTTTTCTTTAATGATTTGCATATATAGTGTGTGTGGGTTTGCATGCAGCACAGGTAAACATTGCAGCAATAGTTTCAATGTTGTACACAACTCTGCTGAAGCAAAAATGCTGAGCCTTTGTCTACTGTTTTAAACATCCATTTCATACTATACAATAATGCACTAGACTTGCTTATAAAATTAAGACCAAAGTCTTGTCTCCTGAACATGCAGATCCAACACCTGGGTGGGAAGGGAGGGGAACTACCACATTTCCCTGGCCCCACCCACTCATATCCTATCTAGAAGCGGGTCATTTCATTAATTAATTAGCTTCATTCATTGTCTTAGAAGTTTTTAAAGTGTGACTTTAAAATCACTTCAAAGCGTTCTTTATCATACTTTATAATAGATAATCTGTCTAGCACATCTAACATCTAATATCTCACATTCAAATACCTCTCAACAAAACATTCATGGTAATCTACATAAGAAGCATTTTCTCTGTGGGTAAACATTATGGATTATTGTTCAAATTACTAATTATTTTTAGTGATGTTGTTTTTCTTTAAGTTACATGCTAAAGGAGAATTAATAATTCTAAACGTGCATTGCACATCCCCAGTGCCTCATAATGGTCTCAATTCCATACTGTGTCTATTTTACCCAGTGGCTAAAACACTTTTAGATGTACATTTTTTGGAACATACTTTTTTCTCAGTAATTCACAAATTTATTCATTGTGAATAATTGCCCTGCTTTAAGACATGAATAAGAATCTGCTTATTTAATCACATACAGATTCCAAAAATATAAACCCTGTAAAGAAGAAACTGACAAGTTATTTTTTTAAATGCTAGGAACAATCTCCAGTGAAGAATTTAAACATAATATCACACCAATTAAGATATGGATTAGTAACAGAGATGTCAACTTGTCCTTATATTAATTTGTTTGCTTTCGTTGTAAGCATTCTTTTACTGGTTACTGAGAAAAAGCTAAGATGTGGAAAGAGCTCGTCTATATTTCTTATCAAATTATGAACGAGAAGTCAGAAATAAAATGCACATGGACACTACAACCCAATCCTAAAAGCGTGTTCCTAGAGTTTGTGTTCATTCTTAAACCATATGGTCACAGCATAAACAATTCTCTGAAGCGCATGCCACTTCTGACATCACATAAAAATCCTAATGAGCTTTGCAGCTTGCGAGATTAAAGAGCACCATGGCCTTGCTTTCCAAGAGCTAGCAGCAGAATAATTAACGATTTGGCTTGTATTACATAAAGTAAGCACGTGATCAGGTATAGTCAACTGTGTAAGCCAAAGCCCAAGAACTCAAAAATGGTTTCAGAATATCTCTTTGCTTCAAGTGTATCTAGGGGTGAGAGGGCAATCTACATATATATCTCTATGTATTCAGAGGGTATTATCCTAATAGTTTCTGACTTAGAAAATTATTATGACTCTATTCCCATACTTAAAACTAAAATGTGTTTTTACAAAGTGTCTACAAGGAGTTAACACTGCATATCTGAGCACTTCTCCCACTAGAATCTGTCGAAGAGACTGTAATAAATACCACAATCTTAGGGCAACACTAGTCATGCCAACTTACTACAAGACCCATCTCCATGGTTGGTATTCATCATGGGAACTCCAATGAGTGAAATGAGCCAACATCAGGATTATGGGTCGTGTGCTCATTAGCCATGTAGTCAATGAAATATTTTACTTCTCTATCAACCTCTCAGGCACACAAAAGAAAACTAAATGTACTAAGATTTAACATAGAATGCCACCTTATTTATAACATTCCAAGGTTTATAACATGGTTTATTGTATGTATTATTATATACACCCCACAATGCATTACAATTACCTGTCTCCAAGGAGCCCTAGTGATGTCACCTGTGAAGAGCGGCTCTTGGCAACTGCACTTTAAACTTGGACTTTTTGCTTTTAAAAGATTATCAAGCTGAGCTGCAGAATATCTACTTGGAAATCACATAGTGAAGGACAACTGGATTCAAGCAGCCTGTCTGCTTACTCTTGAATTAACTCTCACTAGTATCTAGTAGGTTAGAGCGCGGTTGTTGTGCTTGCTTTTGGGTCTTTTATTGGTCTCCAAATTGCTGAAACGTGACCTGAAACACCCTGGCTTAATTGGGAATAAAACTCCTGATTTAAAGTAAAAAGTTATAGTTTTCCTCATATTTGGGTCAGAAGTATGCTATTTAATTAATTCATATACACTTGGTTTATGACCAATATTTAGAACATTTTTGAATCCTATATACAATAATGCAGAATGCCTAAAGAACTGGCCCAGCATCAACTCATTTTAAATATTTGGTTTGTAAGAATTACAAGTGTGCAAATTGTAGTCTACAGTCCATACTACTATTGTCTTATTTTTTAAGCCATTTTATTTATATCAATGTCCATGGTCCAAGGGATGAACTCAACTGGCTTTCATTATAATAAAAGTATATAACTCTTTCTTCTAAATATGAGCTTCTTTCTTATAGGCTATTGTCAGGCTTTATTTATGTTATGCTTTATGAATATACATATATGTATGTATTACATACATACAACAGCTCCTACAGGAGAAATAACTGTGCATACTGAAACTTAGATGTTTCTGGAATTCTATCTGCTGCAAGAGAAGATGTGTGAGAGACTGTAGACCTGTCTACCAGTAAACAATATTCTATTTTCGCTCTGTACATCAGTCAGATTTTACCAAATAAAAAATTTAAATTACCTTTGTTTGATTGAATAGTCTGTTCATTTTATGTTTCTTTGAAGTCTCATCTGAAAAATAGACAATAAAACAAATGATCACAGGATATATATATATATATACATATATATATATATAATTATATGGGGATATGACTTAATTTAAAGGGTCACAATTACTGTGCTTTAAAAAAAATGCCAACAGATTATATAAAACACCAGTACTGTGTATCTTGGGCCTTAGCACCTACAGGGTTAAATATGCTAATTTGCATTTAAATGGAGACATGCATGATAATAGGAATGCAAAATATGCAGGATCTAGAGGGGTTTGGGAAATTAATTTTTCTTTCTCCTTTTATTTTTAGCTTGGAAAGAAGAGAGACTTAAGAAACATTAGGGATTTGAACCTTGTAACCTCCCATACAAAAGAGAAGAGAGTCCCACCATGCAAGGATTTGAAGTCTGGAACAAAGTCTTGTTTTCTAAATGTTTGAGAGACTGAATTTCTTGGCCTTTCAAACAATGAGAATCCCAGGATAAATGTCTAATCCATTAGAAAGATGCAAATAGTTTACTGTAAGGCTACAGCACAGTGAGATGTGCATTCATATCTATGGCTCCTGATTGGCTCTTTCCTTCAGTAAATCAATGAATAATGTAAAACCTGATTGCTGTAAAGTGGTGGATTTTTAAACCCTTCCCCCATACTCCACGATCCAATATTTTCGGAAGTACTCCCGAAAATAGGTTGAGTTTTTTAAAAATGATTTTTCGATGCTTACTATTATTTTGGACTGGAGGGGTGGAGCTGTTGTTTTGCAAAATGAAAGTATTGCACCGGTTCAATTATGCAGACTACAGTGGCTTGTTCCTACCAGCGCCCTAGTTACTGGTGCCAAGGTGGAGATGAAGGGTGGTGGGCAGGTGTGGGCGCCAGGAGAGAGAGAAAAAACGATCTGACTCCATCCTTGTGGGCCCAAGACAGTCACAGCTTTATCCCCCCACCCCCACCCCACGACCGTGGCCGTGACATGACAGGGCCTGGGGTCTAACTTCTGATCAGTTCCACTGAATTGCTCTGACCCCTCCAGACAGTGTTCTCTTCAAGCACCGCCTGCACATTTGCAAGAGAAAAAAGCTGCACAGCCTAATGTAAAAAAGAAAAAGAAAAAAAGAAAAAAAGCTAGGTACTCCTTGCTCAGGATTTTCTGTAGATAGTTCCTAACCACCGAAAGAGGTCTTGCCTTCAGCTGGTTGGCTCTTAAGCAAAGAGAACACTCTTCGCTCTGATTCCAGAGGCCTCTGAAATTGAATAGCTCCAATTCCCAATAACTAACCACGAAGGTCGCATCTCGGTTAAAGCTAAACTTGGAGTAACCCTATAAAGCAGTCTCTCACCTCCAAAATCCAAAAAGCAGAAGAAAAAAGGGTTGGTAAAGGAGAATCTACCAGATGCAGTGAGCTATTTTATGCAAGTTTTCCACCCGGATCTAATCAGACCATGGCTTCAGTGCCAGGTAACTGAAACTTTGTGGCGATTCAAAATTAGCACATTATTCAAAATGAGAATACAGAATTCAAAAACCCAAAATCCAATTTCACTTTCATCTAAGAGAAGAAAGTCCTGCCACCAATACCATAAATTTACGTACAATTTTTGTTTCCCTGTGCGATTTTTTTCCTGGCATCTTTCTACGATTAAGGGTCAGTCCAAAGGATAATTAACAGTCTTGGCTCGGACAATTCAACAGGTTTGGCATTGGGGACATACAATCAATTAGCTGAAGCAAAGCCCCGGACTGGCCCTCGGAGCGGCCCTCGCCAGGCTCTTGGTGTGGGTGCCGGACAACTACAGGCACTGCGGGCCTGGCGCAGCCGGGGGAGCTTGCAGCCTTCCTGCCGCCAAGATACTCACTTGATCTGTCTGAACCAGGCAGTGTTGTCCCCAAATCCAGCCACCGAAATCGAGGAGCCAGGAAGAAGACAAGATCCAGTCACAGCAGAACGTGGCCACAGCACACAAACAGGCTCCCTTAGGCGTCTCCAAAAAAGAAGGGAAAAAAATTTTTTTTCGAGACCAGTCTTCTCTTAGTACATTTAAAACTGCCGCTCAATTCCACATGATGGGTGATTCTTCCTTGATTGCGTCTAAAATAGTTTATGCCGCTCTTCTCTTCTGAGGGAGAGAAAAGGGCGCTAAAGACCAAGGTGGGGGAAAAAAGCCAACTTTCCCCCCCCACTCCAAGCACTTGCTCCCTGAGCCTCAGAGTGCAGAGTGAAGTGGTGTGTGAGCCTCGGCAAGTTTTTGGGGGGGCTGTCCAAGGTCTAGTCCAGCCCCCTCTGCCGAGGAGGACGTGCTCTGAAACTCAACCATTTCCCCACTGCTTTTGTTACTGATGAACTGAAGCCCTATTGTTCATCCATTGCCACGGTCTTTTTCAGTCCCCATACTACGTTCTGCGTTGCCAGAGATAATGAATTTGCACCCAAACCTCTCATAGTCCCCTCCTGACAGACGGAACAAATTAGAAATGTCTCCTCTGAAGAAGGGCAATGGCTACATTTTTCAATTGTAGGATGCAAAGCACACATTTCTTTGGAAACTTATTTTGTCTCTTTTACCTTTTATTTTCTTCTTTTTTTTTTCTTACCTCAGCTTTTCTACTCTAGGTTTCTCAAAAAATATTTTTTAAAAAAAATTCTGTCTTTTTCCCCAGTGATCATTTTATTAACTTGTGGGTTTTTCTTCCTTCCTTCCTTTCTTCCTTCCTTTCTTTTCCTTTTCTTTAGGGGGTCCCTTTGCAATATTATTTACAAACTTGAAGAATGACCTTTTGACTTGCAGACTTTTTTTTAAAAGAAAGGTCCTTCGGTTCAAGTCCCCTCCCCCTTCCGATTGTTAATGTGTTTGGCTGAAGACAAGGAATACATTATAAGGATTTTTCTTCTCTGAACTCGTTTTATTCAAAAGGTATCAGACACGCATGATAAAGGTTGAGAAGGAAGAAAAAGCTCGTGTGAGTGTGTGTGTGTGTGTGTGTGTGTGTGTTTGTGCGCGCGCGCACGCGCACGCGCAAGCCAAAAAGACTAAGATGTGGGAGGAGGGGCCGAAGCGTGTAGAGGGGAAGGTGGAGGGAAGGTGGGTATCCTGCAACAGCAGCAGGAGACTGTCAGGGGTGCGGGCGCGTAGGGGGAGGGGGAGGCGGTGCAGGAATCTGTCCCGAGGAGGACTGTCTGATCCCTCGGGCCTATTTGCGCGCCAGGAGCTGGAGAGAGCCTTCGCAGGCTACCTTGGAGCCTGGGGCTCTAGTTGCAGCCTGCGTGCGGGTGCGACCCAGGCCGAGGAGGGGGTGACGCTGTGCAAAAATTCGAGGACTCCCAATATGTAAATGCAGCCCAAGGAGGAGAAGGGAGGCCATCCTGAGAGCGGTGACGCGCGGCCCCGCCGCCGGCCTCCGGCTTTCCCGCCAAGTGCAGTCGGAGGACAGCCAGCCAAGCCTGTCCTTGGCCGGAGGGTCCCCGCCCGCCGCGCGCGCCCCGGGCCTCGGCGCACACGCTCGACTCCCGCGCACGCGCACGGACACCCGCACACATCCCCCTCCTAGGCGTGCGGCCCAGTCACCGCGAGCAGGTCGGGAAAACAAAGCTGGGGCTGCGAAGTGGGAGCAGCGCGGCCGCCTGGGGACGTGGGCACCGCGGCCCCTGACGCCCCTTCTAGCCGGCGAGCGGCTTCGAGCCTCTAACTCTGCGGCGGCCGAGGACCAAACCCCTCGAGGCCGCGAGCCAGTGGCAATGGCAGGCGGGGACGGCTCGGCTCTGGGAGGTGCCAGCGGCCCCCGCCCGGTGCGCGGGCACAGGAGAGAGCGCGCAGGGAGAGGGGAGCCTGAAGGCCTCCCCGCTGAGTCTCCCAGCGCCGCTCCCCGCACACCCAGGCGGTTGAGCCCTTAGAGAAAAACACCAGGCCCCTGAGTCAAGCGGCTGCCAAGGGGACGGCTCCCACCTCAAGTCCCTTTTCTCAGACAATGCGATCGGAAGGGCCTAGCAGTTTGAGGGAAGCCTTTTCAGGTTTATCTCTTCAAAGGGGGAAACTCGAGCCCCAGCAAGGCTGTCTTGACCGAATAAGTCCCCAGACTTGGTCAGGCAAAGACTGGTCACAGTCTCAAGTTACCTCCTTCTGTGCTGACTAATCTAAGCACCCTCCAACCCAAACACACACACACACACACACACACACACACACACACACACACACACACGTCACTACTGCAGTAAAATTTACGCCCCTGGCACTGCTGCTAATGAAGCTGAGACGCATAATTAGCTCATAGGTAAACAGGTACCAAAAAGAGAAGCCCTCGCTCGCCGTTTGGTTGGGCAATTTACCTGTCCCTACTAGGAACTTGTAACATGTTTTAGGAATGCTTTGCTGGTGTCTGTTGTCTCCCTCTCCTCTTCTTGTGAAGACAAGAAAATAAAAGTCCCATTGCCAATCTTTTTACTGACTAGCGACCCAAGCGTTGTTCTAAATCTCTTGGGATTCTTTTTCCTTTTTCTTTTTCTTTCTTTCTTTTTTTTTTTTATCTGTTGTTTTCGGTTTGTTGTTTCAGGTCTGTGTTTGTTTTGTTTTGTTTTGAGTTTTCTATTTTCTTTCTTTCTCCCCAACCCCCGGGAGAGAAAAAAGAACCTGTATTTGGTAGGGCTGGAGGAGCAGAACCAGAGTCTGCGAACGTGCTGGGAAGGCTGGCGAGGCTGGCAACTGCTGCGGGGCAGAAACCAGAAAGCGGCTTGTCCTCCCCTGGGGCTGGTAGGGGAGCCCTTGGCAGCTTCGGCTGGGGCTCGGCCACCGAAAATACTGCCACACACGCTTTCGGGCTCCACCGGCTGCCGCTCCGTGTTTTCCCCCATCCCGGCTTCACGTTCAAGGTTTAGCTGCGAGGTCACGTCCATTGACGTCAGCTCCCTGTCTCCCTCTACGTCCGGCTACATTTACATACATCAAGGAAATTAGGGCATTAAAAAAATATGCAAATCCTGCACGAAGAGGAGCCGGTGCATTCCTGGAGCGATCGCCTTTTATTGAAGCTTTTAATTAAAGGGGCCAGTTGGCTAGCCCCTGAAACAACCGCCAAAATTCCCCAAAAGAGAAAAATAAACGCTGTAGCCTTCGGAAACGGTTGTTTCGGCTCCTGTTCTGTGGGCGGCTGAGGACCGCGGGCTGCCCTGCTCCGAGAACAGGTTAGAAGAGGCAGCTCCAGCCCATGCATAATAAGGGCTCCGCGGCGCCTCCATTCTTTCCTCCTCCTCCTCCTCCTCCTCCTCCTCCTCCTCCTCCTCCTCCTCCTCCACCACCACCACCACCGGCACCGCCAATACCATCACCTTTCCTCCTCCTCCTGCTCCAATTCCCCTTGGGTCCACCGTGTATTATTTTTAATACTGATGCATATGTAAAGATCTATTTGCATTTTTTAAACATTCCTTGAAATTTTCTGGCTCTACAGTTTTGTTGATTCCCCTCCCCCTCCTTTTTTCTTGCTGTTTTATTATGTCAGTCACTGTTGTCCGTTCTGTCTTTTTCTTTTCTGTTTTCTTTTTGGCTAGTGTCTGCTGCTATCTCTAACTAGATTATCACACAGCTGCCTCCCTTCTGTTTACTTAAGATTACAAATATGTATATGTGTTATGTAGCCATTGCCTACTGGGGAACATTCTAGTTTGATCATAAAAGAAACACATTCCTTTTTGTCTTTCTTTACATATCCCTCCATTGACTATAATGCCTACTATTTTGAGGCTCAAAGTTTGATTGTCTGATTAACTTCATATAAGTAGAAACACAGGTTGGAGCCAAAATATTTGAGAAAAGTATGTGTGAGTGAAGGGATTCCAAAGATTGCTGAAGAATAGTGCTCATTAACTGAGAGAACGTAGTATTCACCACCTATTGCTTTCTAACATTTCTTGCAAAACAAAAATCTATTTTAAAATGTGTAGACACAGCAATGGATAGCCATCTGCAAGGAAGACATTTTCAACCATGCTGTATGTTTTATCGTGTCTGCAGCATTTGAAATGTACTTTTTATTTTGACTGTACATAGATGGAAGCACATTATCTCGATTGCAAAGCATCCTGAATTCTAGACTTTGAAGTGAAACCACACAGACAAAACAGCTAACTATATTAAAGCAGGCAATGTACCTTAAAATATCCAGGCCTTGAACTGGATTTCAAGCAATAGTAATCTTGTTTACAGGATATGATTTTTCCTTCTTGGCAATATAAGCTATTCAGCACAAGAACTATTGAATATATGTATATTTAAATTACATATTAACATTCCCTAAAGCTATCATGTAAAAAAGACAATCCATAATTGCATAACCACAAAGAACAGAAAGTGTGCACACATGCAGCTTTTTCAATTAAACAAGTCCGAGTACATGCACAGGTAATTAGTTTTCTTATGAATGACTTACCTGCACAGATACTCAAGTCAAGACTCAATCTTCCTCAACGGCTTTTGTGTATAAATATTCACATATATTTCCGCTCATTTACAATCTACAGCTGTATGCCATCTTTCCTGTTGGCCTCTCTAGCATCCATTTTCAGCACTCTGAATTCCTATGGCATTTTCCAGTCTTACCTCTGGCTATAGTTTTTCCAAGCCTACACGAAAGTGCTCATATGATATGTCACCCAATAAAAAGTGGTCAGATGGCTATGCGTAAAACATTAAAAAATGGAAACACATCCACCCTTCAGGTTCACCCTTACCTTGCCATATATAGCAAGATTACGTTTCTTGAGGTGAAATTTTATGAATAATTGCAGAATACCTCAACTGATTACAGAATTCCGGTTGGGGTCGGGGGAACCTGACTGAATGAATCAATTCAGCTGGCTAGATGTCTGAGTTTGGCTGCAATTCAATTGTGCGTGGCTGTTTATTCTTGCCTGGGCTCTGACACGTACCTGCCCGCTTTTATGCAGGATCAGGACAAGCACACTGGCCACGTTGCAGGGCATAGAGTGTTGGTGCATGTATTTAGATGGAAGTAGCAAAGAATGTGGAACGTATTGCTGTATGAGCATGCATATTTGTACAAATGCATGTGCACACGCTCTGTGTGACAAGGGACAGAGAGAGGTACACCTCTTATCTCTGATCTCTCTGTAATCTTTTCCGTTTCTAATCTCCCTCATTTGGAGTCACCAACGCTGCGGTGTGCACACTGTGGCTTACCCCGAGGGCCCATGGCTTGGTGGCTTCCTGGCTCGATGGGTGCTGCGGTGGAGGGTGGGTAGCGCCGCTGCCGCCGCTGCCGCGGGTCCCGGTGCTCTGTCCCAGCACAGCAGCAGAGCGAGCGGTGTCAGAGCCCCCTCCCTCCCGCCCTCAACCCCATCCTTCCCTCCCCTCCCCTCCCCTCTGTGCCTCCCTCCACCACCACCCCCCCGCCCCGCATTACCATATGGAGGCCGAGTCCCTGCGAATCACAGGAGCAGCGGGCGGTATTTGAATAAGCCCCGCAACCCTAGGAGGACCCCAACTCGTCCACCCACCAGGAGCATGCTCTGCACCTAGGGCCACCGCGCTGGTCTGTAACCTGGTAGCTACCGACACCTCCCTAAAGTCCCTAATGCGTAGGGGAGAAGACGAGATTAAGGTGCCTTGCTATTTTCATATTAACTTGAATGATAGAATCAGACAATAAATTATACAAGAAAGAGAGCGGGAGAGAGAAAGAAGCGAGAAACAGAAGAAGAGAGAGAAAGTGGGAGAGGCGCTATAGAGGGAGGAAGGAGACGGAGCCAAGAAAGAGCAGAAAATGAAAGAGTTGAGTGAAACGGAAAACGGACAGGATGAGACGGGGAAATATAAAAATATATGAATCTGAGAGTTTCAAGCTAAAAATACCATCTCCGATTTACAACCTCCAATTAGAAACGTGTCCGTCCTACCCCCACCCCAGAGATGAATCTGCTGCCTCGATCAGAAATGATTTTTTAGAATTGTGTAAAAGACATAAGACTTTTTAAAAAGGAGCCGATTTTATGAAGCATAGCAAAGGGTGTGACTTTTAATGAAGATATTTACGAACTCTTGCTAAAAACTCAGCCTCTGAATATGCAGCCTCTTGCGCTGCGGGTCCTGAAATGATAAGGCCTCAGTCTTGACACCAGAACAAAATTATTCCAACATACTTGGGACTTAAATGAGATTTTTTTTCCCTGTCTGCTAGTTTTATATTTGCTAGGGTTTTCCTCTCTATGAATGTTTAAGTTTTACACAAAAACACAGCAGTATAAGTCTTTTTTAAATCACATAGCAACCTCTTGATTGAAGACATTATTTTAGAGTCAAATATTTCCACACTACCTCTTGCGACTGCCCAAGGTTGTGAATTTAGGGTGTTTCTTGCCATCTTCCCTTTCTACCTTTTAACAGAGGAGTTCCCTATGCAAAGAAATCCTGATCTCAATAAAACCTCCAGTCATCTATAGGATGTAACCATTGAAAATGGGTCTCCTGGAATCTGCAAGCCAAATGCTCCCCCACCCCCACCCCTCCTCAAGACACGAAAAGAACGCCTCTGATTAATAATCGCTTACAGGGCATATTGAGCCAAAGACAGGGGGCCCGCAGGACGGCAGAGAAAGGAACAGAATTTTCAATACCTCGAATTTTAGTACAGATTCCAAAGATGAGCTAACCCTATCCAATGAAGACTAATACTTAGTAAGTAATGCTTTGGGGAGGACAGCGGAGGAGACTAGTGTACTTCAAATTTTCCTTTTTGGGCCCGAGTAAAGGGAGGCCAACTCAATCACCCGAAATTCTGCATACAGCCCTGTGGGTAAGACCATGAGACTCAAAGTCCAGGCCTAGAGCTCTCTCCCGCTCTCTCTCTCTCTCTCTCTCTCTCTCTCTCTCTCTCTCTCTCTCTCTCTCTCTCCCTCCCTCCCTCCCTCCCTCCCCCTTCCTCCTCCCTCCCTCCCTCCCTCTTTCCTTGTCTTTTGAGATAAGGGTATTAATTAAAACTCTTCTTGTGAGCGGTCCCCTCGAAGCTAGATTTTGAACCTCTTGTTTATTTATATTTTCAAAGTTGAAGTACGACCATGTCTGAATTCCTTAATTTAGGGTTTTATCAGGGTGCTCCCGATAGCCCCGATGCCACCCTAGCCTTGTGAAGAGAAGGGAGGGAGCAGGTGAAGCGGGTTTTCAGCTGATTCCATCAGGGTAGCCTTTGGGCCCCACCAAATTCCTCGCTCCTTTCTCTAATAGGCCGACCAAAGTTGCTGTGGTCGCAACCAGGAGGACTTAGGGCAGGGGTTCTAAAAGCAAAATAAGGGAGATGCCGCATCCCCGGAGCTCAAAGGAGTCTAGGAAATCACCCTGGCCAGAAAACTGAGTGGTGCTAGGGGCCAACTTCGGGCTCCAGGCTCCTGGCAGCAGGGAAACAGCGACACCTACTGGCCCCTTAAGCTCCTCGCTTGGGTCGTCGGGGCGGCCCTGAACTGGGAGAACCTGCGTTCTCTGGACTTGGGGAGGGAGCTTCAAGAGTTTTAAGTTCAAGACACTGGGGACTTCTATAGCCATTACGAACAAAGATAGAAAAAGCTATAGCTTCAAGGTGACCCTAGGGGGGCTGAGGAAGGGACCTGATAGCACTGGCAATACATACAACCTCTAGTCGAAGATCCTTTCTTTTGGAACCTGCAAATGTTGTTGACCACAGCCAAAGCGAGACCCAAGCGAATGTCGAAATCCTAATTTACTTGGGTTTATATTACAGACCTCTTCACTATCGTACCAATTTCAGCGCCAAATGAAGATTCCATCTTTTACAAATGCCTGGTACCATAGGCCTGTCAATTGGTTAAGCCCTTCTGGATGCCATTTGCACCTTTGTTGTACAGCACTTCATCCAGAAATTGACAGCTTTTCTCTCTTTAAGTAATATAATATTATTAATTCCTCGGTTTAGGGCAAACTTAGAGAGAGGGTGATGTTGTGTTTGAGATCTACATTCGTGCACGCGCGCGCGCGCACACACACACACACACACATACCACACAAAGCATACATAGCAAAGCAGATATGTTAAAGAATATGTACTTTATATAACATATATCTAGTGCAATGTGTGTATTCCAGACTTTGTTTTATGAGTTTTTCCCATAAACCAAATGGTCATTCCTATGAGAAGATGTGGGGCAGGTGGTCCGGGCACTGAGTGGAGGAGGGAGGGGACCCAGCATCCCCTCCCACTTTGTGCTTCCTTTCATGTGCCAGGTTCTGAGCAGACAGGGGCCTCTGAAACCTTACTGTGGTTCAGATACTAATCTGTTCAAATGTTAGGGCAGATGCCTTCCTCGTAGAACACTGGAGCATTTGAACTACGTGAAGTCTTTGAGATTTCAATTTAAAATGTCACTTATTAACAAATCCCAGTTTTTAAAACAATAAATGCACCTGTTAATCAAAGGTTAAGACTTCCTACTGAATATTCTTAGCTGTAGAGTACTGAGAGGAACAAGGGACTAACATATCTCACACGTGGGGAAGAAGCTTTGGTATAGACAAATTATTGTCTTCATATTGAATAATTGCAAAAGTTTGTTAACTACATTTTTCTTTAAATAAAGCAGGAAGCTATTAGTTTTCATAAAAGCAGAAATTATAGTTTTCTATGTTCTTTTTTATTTAAAAAATCTCTCAAATGTTCAAGAAGCCTCAGCTTATTTTTATAAATGCAGTTTTTGTTGTAATTTTCTTGAAAGTGGATAGGAATATGTTCAGTAACATATGCACTCAAGCCTTAAGACAGACACTTAGTAATTTGTGTGCTGTGTGAGTAAACTCACATTGCTAATACTGAATAAAACAGAGCTTTATTCTTATGGCATTCCTTCTCAATGAACCTTAAATCTTGTTAGTATGAAAGTTTCTTCTTGAAAAATGAAAGCCTTCATAGGAGAGAGGTGGCGAGGAAAAGACTGCAGAACAATTAGACTACACTGGGCAGACAAACACCAGTCAGCCAAGCCACAGGGTTCTTTAGGTCTTGCAAGCACCTTGGGAAATGGCAGTGTTTCTTTTCCTTTCTCTGTGTGGGACTTTAGAATGTATCTTATTTGTGACCCCCAAATCATAGCTAGAATGGATTCTGGTTTCATCATCTTTGGTATAATTCTAAACATTGTTGAGTCTTGATGTGAAAAATACAGAAAACTGGAACGTGTGTGCTTTAAAATGGTGGAATTTTTCTGGGTTTGCATGCCAACCAGTCCCAACAAATCAGCATATGATACCCTGGGCAAAGGAAATTTGCTTGATTTAGAATAGAAAATTAGGTCAGCATAATAATTTACTTCATAAGAAACATGAAAATATTTGCTATAAAACATAGATGTGAGTGGTCATTGTGACTTGTGTGAAGGGTAGAGACAGAGTCCTGGTGTGTTTTTATCTCCCTTGCTATAGCTCTCTCTTTAGTACAGAATTAAACAAATGAAAACAGACTGGACTACTAGATTGGGTCTGTGCTCTTTGTCACATCTGCTCTGTCTACTGTCGCCAGGGAAGGTGAGCGTATTCCATTCCCTGCTTGTTGAATAACACGAAGGAATGGATGCAAGGGTGGCAATATTGATCAGAAAACATTACTCTATGTGAAAGTGAGATGGGTACATTTGAAGTCTGCTTAAATCCATAGTTGGTTGTCTAGGGAGTGTTTATTATGTTTATAAGTTGGCAGTCTGAGTGAATGAAGCTCTTGGGAGAAGCTTCCTAAATCAGTTCCATGGAGAGGTACTCCAAGAACACCTGTGTGCATCTACTTGGAGGTGTGTGTGTGTGTGTGTGTGTGTGTGTGTGTGTGTAAAACATTTGATCAAAAAATACATTCGTAAAATTCTGCCATGCTATCTGTTGGAACCAGGTATCAAGGTCACTAACTACCCAGGATAGCCCAAGGGAGGACGCAGCATTGTTGGTTTTGATGACTTCTTTCATTTTTCTGGCTCTTTACAGTACTCCTTTTGAGTAGGGCGAGGCTGAATTTTTTTCCTCCTCCCTTCTGGATTCTGGCAAACAAAACCATTCTACCACTTGAGCCATCTGCCTCAGGTGTAATGGATGGCAGGGGGCCGACCTAACTACACTCCAGCCTCTTCCAGGTCCTCACCGCTCAGCACCAAACAAATGAGTCCTGATCCACCGCTAGGGTGCCGAGGTGGATGGTGGATGCTGGCTCCAGCCTTGGGCAACACTCGATGCTTAGAAACTAGAACCAGCTGACATCACACGCAACACACAGGCGCCCCCCCCCCGCCACAATCTGCACACAAATGGAACATACATACATAACACTTAAAAGCCCTTTTGATTCCCTCTTAATTCTTGGTAACTTCGAGCTGTCTTACTCATTATCCCCCCCCCCCAGCGTGTTTGCGTGTAGGGGGGCACGCATGAATGTGCGTGTGTATTTAAAAAAAAACGCTTATTGGTAGGTCAGCAGCAGCTGATCAGTCATGGTGATCCAATAATCTTTTTGACTACATACGAATTTTCGTTAAAGTCATTCTTTGTAAAAGGAAAATAACAATATTCTGTACAATCTAGAGATCCTAGGTTAGGATCGAGGGGATGGTAGAACCAAAGAACTCCTACCTTGCCAAACTTTCCCTTTTAAAGGTCTGAGAGAAGAGTACTTTCTCACTTCCTGACGCTAAAGCATCCCTTGAACGAGGGTATGTAAGGAAGGGAGCTGCAAGGTCGGTGTTGGGAGAGGGCTCTAGAAGTCACAGCCGTCGCGGATTTCCTACGCAAGTTGGGAAGCAGCCCGGGCGGGAGCCTGAGCTACAAGGCGAACAGCCACATTTGTTCCGGGACCCTTATGCTGTAGCCCTTCCCAACCTTCACTCCATCCCAGTTTTAACCGCTGTTTGACTACCACTGGACTCTCAGATTTGGGCGGGGTCTGGACCCTTCCAAGTGAGAGCTCCTCGGGCCCCCAGAGTACTCACCTTTGGCGAGGCCTTGGCAAATCACGGCCCAGAAGCATCAAGTTTCCACTCCCAGATGTACCAGAGTCCCTCCTGTCTTCCAGTCACCGCAGGCCTCTCTCTCTCTCTCTCTCTCTCTCTCTCTCTCTCTCTCTCTCTCTCTCTCTCTCTCTCTCTCTCGCGTAGGCAAAACAGCTTGTTTATTTAGAGGAGGGGGAGGAACACGAAAGAGTGGGGGAGGGGAAAAGAGAGAGGAAAAGAAGGGAGAGAGGGAGAATGGAGGTTGAAGAAGAGAAGAACCAGAAGATAGTGCGGGCGTTGGTAGAAGAGGAGGAGGAAGAGGTGGAGGGATGGGAGGGGTAGGGTGGAGTAACAGAAGATGGGGTGGGATGTGACCGCCAGGAATAAATTGCTCCCCACCCAGCTGCAGTGCGACGCCCCCAGCGTCTCAGGGGAGCTGGTGCGTCAGCTCGGGACTGGCCTAGGCGGGGCAGTACAAAAGCTAGCACCGCACCGCAGGACCCCCTGCGAGGGCTTCCACCCAGTTTAGCCAGTCTTAGAGACCGCTTATCCAGCCAGCCTCCTTGCTCCGGCAAGGTGGCTATCCACCGCCTTCAAGCCATCGGGAACTTTTACTTCACCACGGGAGCCTAGCCATCTTATTTGGTGTTAGAGAAGTGCGGAAGTCCGCAGGGCATCCTCACCCTCTCATCCTGGCGGCCTATCGCCCTGGCTGGAGCGGCCGCTGTCTGTTGAGTCACTTTCCACCTCCAGTCCCCATTCCCCAATACCCGGGTTAATCCCGAGACCCGACTTTCCACTTTTCACCGGGCATCTCTGCCTCTTTTGTGCCCCTTCCTCTTCTTTTTCCTTTCTTACAGACTCTCTTTCTCTCTCTCTCTCTCTCTCTCTCTCTCTCTCTCTCTCTCTCTCTCTCTCTGTGTGTGTGTGTGTGTGTGTGTGTGTTCGTGTGTTTGTGCTCACGCATGAGCGCGTTTGTGTATATACGCGCGCAGCGCACGTTCTGGGTAAGAAAGAAGGTAAAATGGTAAAATCTAGCACAAAAGTAGCTTTGGTCTCCTTCATCTTGGAGACGCGAGCAAGTTAAACGTATTTGATATTACATTTCGAAGTAGAAAAAAACAAGGCAGGAGCTCACTGGATCGTTTAAACTGAGGTTTTACACTGCAAGGATCATTTATTATTGTTAAGTAAGACGAAAATAAGCTGAAAATGAAAAGCAATCAATAGTGCAGAAAGCAAGATATTTTGTCAACCGTCCGAAGCTGGGAGCATTTGGAAAGGTTTTCCTGAGTAGGAACATCCAAGATGGATAAAGGTGGAAGCCACAGATTCGCACAAAACCGCTTCAGTACGTGATGGGATTAGAAATGGGACCATGCTTTCCGACACAGACAACCCATTAAACGCATTAAACCAGCCCCATACAATGATTTCATGGACGCCTTTAATGCACAGACACGGGGGTACCACGGAGGGTGCACGCGGTCGATTTGAAAAATTGCGACGCATTCATAAAGAGAAAAAGTTTTAAAACATTGATGTTTAAACACGGAGTGCGTTTTCTCAAACAACCATACCTAAATACAAGTGAGCTCCCCTATCTTCATTTACTTGCTGATCTCTAGATGCGACCTTGTACAGTAGGCCGTTAGGTCCCACATAATTCTACTTACATTCATCTGAATGGCACGTCATAAAATGTCAGGCGGGGGGAGCAAACCCTTGAGGGGCAGGGAGAAGAAGCCTTTTATTAGCAATTATATTTTCCCAAAGCTGTTTAATTTCAATAATAGCAATGGTGTAGCGGTAACCATCTCCTTTCTGCCATTACAGTGAGACTACCAAATGGATCGCAATACTATGGCGTTCGTACTTAGTTGAGAGACTACTGTTGCTGTGCTTTACGGGCACCTATCCTAGGGCAGGAGGAATTTCCCAGACATTACTTTGCTCAGCATCTGGTATAAGGACTCATTTACCTCCAAATTTTATTTCGGGATAACAATGATAAGGTGTCGCTAGTTTATGCCTACCATGGGCTTAAAGTAAAAATGGAAGCTGTTCTTTGAAAAATGATGTTAGTTGAAGGCAAATAAAAATACTTCCCTTGAGCAGAACGAGCTGGCTATGAACTATATAAAGTGAAGGTCATATTTCACCACCCTGACTGGGATTTTCAAGATTCTTTTGGAGAGCAGCAACAGGAAAACAAACGAAGAGCAGAGAGCCAGTGCCCAGCCTGTTCTGTGCATCTCGGTGCCAAGAACAAACATCCTGGCCACAGCGGTGCTCTCCCAGACTCACAAAGGTGCTGATATGGATCTGGTGTCTAAGGACAAACGTTCTCCATCCCAAGGCATCTCTCAAACATTGTGAAGTGAGTGTTTGTATAAGGACAACATTCAGATTATAGTGCAATGACAGGCCAGAGATAGAGCCTTTATTATGTGTCATCATTAAACAGTCGAACAATAATTAACCACCTTTGCTTGTTGAATCCTAATTGTAGATGTTTAGCTGTCTTTGTTTGAAATTATGAGACACTGCCAGAGGAGGCAGAAGGGTGTGACAATCACAGGTTTAGGTTATAGATGTTTAAGACATAGAAAAAGCCCAAAGATAGTTGTGGCTGGCTTTAAGAAGGTCTCCACAAAACTTCTCTTTGTAAAACTTCTCTTTGTACCTGAGATAGACAACTTTATAAATTGTACTCCAGTTTTTCCTTTTAACTTGTATACACTGTCAGATTTGCTCATATGCACTCACCAAATGGGTCAGACACCTTAAAGTAGACACCAGATAGCCACTGATATCCCAGAGACAGGAAACCTGCCTGTTGGCAAGCTGTGGAACTTTTTATGAGGTAGTCAGTAAAGCCCCAAGGTATGTCTGGCAGTGTTTGCTGGCACTGGGAGTGTGGCTTCCATGAGAGACTTGGAAATATGACCTGATTCTGTAAGGAAGAAGAGGAAAAGGGTTTCTCTCTCCAAATCCTGTCACTTAGGAGACAGTTTTTTGTTAGACTGCTCTCCACTGTTGCTACCAGATATTCAGTTGGCCTTAAAGACCTACAATTGAGAGAGTTAAGCGTGCCCCCCTTAAATAGGGGTGACTACAGAGTGTTGTTCGATTGTTTTCACTGATCACTCCTGCAAACAAACAAACAAAACAAAACAAACAAGCAAAAAGAACAATGGCTTCTGCAACTGCTAGGAAGGCCAGAACATTCACTATCAAGCAACATTGATTATGACATATTAATGACTCCAGATGAACCTTCACCACCAGAAGACACATTTTTCCTGCCTATCTCTCAGAGAATTGCAAAAAAAAAAAAATTACAGGTAGTCATTGCTGATAGTTCATACAATAATTAACACAGAGCTCAAGGGCATTCTGAGGTCATATAAATATCAATAGAGAGAGACTGACAGTTTTCTAGCAGCAACCTGTAAGTGGGTAAACACTTTGTTTGTATGATGGACCCAAGTCTTTCTGACCTGTATGTGTTTGTCTAAATTCACTGACGTGAGTTAAGGAGCTAGGATTCACAGTCCATCTGGGAGCTACCACTGCATACCCAGCTCTGTGCCCTGTGTGCCCTATGGTCACCATGTGGAGCTTCTGCTACAATTCTCTCAGTGTTCGTTTAACCTGCCTTTTGTAGTCACCTTGAATGAAGATTCCTTTCAGAAATCAATGGGGAAGTTCAAATTTAGGCTTCCTATTTACCTGTTAAAAGCTATTTTGTTTTATCATCAAAAATTAAGGTCACTCCCCAAATTCAGCATGTGACTTTTAAAGCCTCAAATAATTCCTTTGGTTATCAAAGGTTTCAAGTATTTGTGGGCATCAAATTTCAGAATGGCAACAAAGTGGTGTCAGCAAGGACGTTGAAGATTGTTGAGTGGGGTCATTATTCCTCAAGTCTCTTACCTTCCTGCCTAATGAAATGCAGCCTGGCCCTGATTAAAATCCTCTTCTACAGATACCAAAGTTGGTAAAATGAATTCCACTCAGGTATTGCTCCTGTGACTTTACCTCTTAGAAAAGGTCTTGACTGGACCCTTGCATTTAAATTTATAGACTTGCCTCTGCACAGATTGCCCAGATTGTCAAAGTTATCATTACTCTTAAAGGAGGGGCTCCCTGTCACTTTGTATGTTTATATATATATATATATATATATATATATATATATATATATATATATATATATATATATATGATTTTGTATCTATACTCATATTCATGCTCATGAGAAGAGGGGATCAGTAAGCTAACAAATGCATCAGGATAGAACCCGCACAGCTTCTAACAAGGAGAGCAGCACTCCCCCCCCCCCCCCCATTGGCTTATCCTGCTTGGAATCCAGGGCACCTGCAAGGTCCTCGGGTGAGCCGCTGAGGAGGAGATGCCAGGCTCTCTGGCAGCTTTCCTGAGCACTTTGAGCTTGGCCACCATTTCGCTTGTTCTTTTCCTTCAAATCACACCTGCTGCCACAAATCCGGTACACCTGACACCAGATGTAGTCAAAAGGAAAAGAAAAGGGAAAGCCTCGCCCTCCCTAATTCCCTTTGGTAGGAGCCCAGGCCGTCAAATCTATTACATAATTCCAGCTCTCGGGCAGACACCTGTGCCCGCACTGGAGCGGAGTCGGGTTGCCTGTGCTGGGACCCTGTCTGGCCACAACGTTGCCAAAAGCAAGCCATGGTTGACCCAAATTTGGGGTATATAGGTAGACTCTCTTTTATGATTTAGGTTGGGCTGGATCCTGAAGGGATGTTTCAAGGATCCCTTCCCTCATCCCCCAGTTTAGGGTTATGAAACACAAAATGATGTTTCAAAACCTCGGAATTCAGTCGGGCGGTGTCAGAAGTCCCTCGGGGTTCCACCTTCGGCAAACTTCGAGATCTCCCCCTCCCACCTCAAGGAAAGTGCACTTTTCATCTGCTGCGGGGACTTCTCCCTCGTTCCCTAATCTGCCCCTCTTCCACACTATCGATGTACACTTTGTTGGTGCTCGCGGCCTAGTACATAAATGTAGTTAGTAGCCCTTTCCGCTGAAGGCGGACAATCCTTCATTAAGTATCTGCGATTATTAACCAGTCCAAGAGAAGCCTTATTCCGACCTCAAATCCACATCGTTACCCTGCCCCCCCCCCCCGCCCCGAGCCTAAACAGTTTGTGGGAAAGGCAGTTTAGTGACCACTGGCGTGCCCATTCTCTCACAAGTCTAATACCCAGGTTTTTGGGGACCAGATAACGAAAGTCCGGTTCCCAAGCTACTAGGAAGTTCGCAGTCCGCCTCCCCATGCCTTCTAATCTTCACCGCAAAAGATCTCAAGTGAGGTATATAGAATTAAAATTTCCAATATCCCCTTCCCCCCAGGAAATTAAGAATACTTGCAATGACCCACCTACAGAACACTACATCAAAGGACTTATTATGGCAATTTATGGTTTACGACCAAGTTGGACAGTTATGCTGGAATACATTCAGACTTCGTTTTACACAGTTTTCAAGAATTTCGTTGAGGCCTGGAGCCAAGGCTCAGTCTCTCCCCAGTTCATAAGAGGAAATCTTTTGGGGACTTTGGTTGAAAGTATAAGATTAAAGGTAGACCCCAGATTTTCTGGGGGATCTTAAAAAGTAAAAATACGCATGCAGCAAGAGTCAGAGAACTTCCCAGGACACCTCAGGCCATCTCATGCACACACTGAAACCAGGGTCGATTCTCTGGTGTGCATCCCTCATCATTACCCGCTTCTTTTCTGTTCCGTATCAAAAGACACGAGAAACGCTGTCGCGTATACCTTTTTCTTCTAGCAATTTCAAAGGCCTCTGGGAATGTCCTTGTCCTCAACGCCCTTTAATAAGTAATCTGCCTGTACATTTGTGTGCGCCTAGAAGAGGGTAGACCAGCGACCTTCTTGTATAGCAACAGACACTGATGAAATTCTCTCTAAGGACCGGAATGCTGGCGGGGCCAGAAAGCACGATGCCCAGCCTGGGAGAGCTAAGAAGTAAAGCCGGCCCCGCAGAACCTGCGTTCTCGAAGAAGCTGTCTTCACAGCAATTTTGCAAGCCCCACCCAACAAAAGTTAAAGCATGATGGCACTATACCTTGCCCCGTGTTACTCTGACGCCTGTTTCCCAGTTTGAACATGCTGGAAGTGTTGTTGGGTTTGGGGAGGTTTGCTTTGGCTGGGTGTGTGAGTTGTCTATATAAGCCCTGCTGCAAGTACTGTAAGGAGGAACCCGCCTTGATGGACTCGGGTGTTAATTAACGCAAAGCTAATTTGAGCTCCAGGAGCTGGAGGCAGCGGGTCGAGAGACGAGTCGCGAGGGGCCAGTGACCTCTAGTGGACAAGAGAGGATATGCAGCGCGAGTGAGTCAGCGCGCCAGCCTGGATGGAAGAGAAGAGCAAACTGCTCATCCGAATTTCTCCCAATCTAACGTCGGCGGGCCACACAAGTGCACGATTTAAGGGGACAAAGAGAAAACAGCAAGAGATGTAAAACAAGGATTTTACCGCTTCTGAAGCACACACACACACACACACACACACACACACACACACGCCCTCACCATTCTTTAAGGCAAACGACAGCATGTATGCAGAAAGGGTTTCGAAAGTGAGTATTAAAAAAACTTTGATTTCTGGACATAGCGGAAAACAATTTTTAAGGCTTCTGTGAGACAAAGTGAATAGAGTTCGCCACACCTGTTCTCGCTTTCAGAAAATGTTCCGGAAAGCTTAACTGGTTCTATAAAAGGAAAGCAAAAGACGCATGTTTTTTTTTCTAGCTTCATATTCCCCGATCAAGCAAGGCTGGACAAGACGGGAGCAACTGAAGCACAAAAAGCCTCTTGGCTTAAAAATAATTTAGACAACGACCCTCCATCCATCCACATGCTCCGTCAATTAGTTAATTAGTGTCCTTAGTTATTTTGCTAAAGATTGTCCTGAAACCACACTTTAAAAGCAAACCATAAACCTTGATAATTTAGGCTGAATTCTTGCAAAAACAAAAATAAAAACAAAATGAGCTTTTCATTTTGGCTTTCCCATCCTTCAGATTGCATCAGAACTCTCTGGAGGTGGATTGCACTCTGTATCCCATCTCAGATCTCAAAGGCCCCCAGTCAGACTGATGTTCTCACTTTCCTCGTGTCTTGCGTTTGAGCCCCCCTCCCCACTTATGGAGCTTTCGAGCTTGTTTCAGTTTTTCCTTCCTTGAGCATTCTTCACAATCCCTAAGCTGAAGTATGAATCGGTGGCCATTCCAAGGCACTAGGAGCCTGGGAAGTCCTGTGGATAACCAAGTTCGTGATCAATAGGACAAGGACACCATGGTCTGAGGCGTTTCCTCTTCCAAGCCAATGACACACGTTCACTGACTAAGAGGGTCTGGAGAGCAATCTCCTTGCTGTTTTTGAATTTACCGCCAGAATATTGTTTGGAGTCCTGTCTGTGAACAACCTTGAGTGGGGACATCTTTGGTGGAGAGTACAGAGTTTGGTCTCTGGAGAAGAAAGAGTAACCGGCAGCTGAGGCTGGACAGCATTGATTTTTCTCAGAACTTCTCTTTGCTTTGACTTAGTTGCATAGGCCAAAGGTCTCGCGGGACTTTGTTGCTGTTAGGAACATCTCTAAGAAAAAGAGTCGGGGAAGGGCTGAATTTGGGAGATTAGGCGCTCCCACACCCGGATGGATGGGAACTCCAGCGAAAGTCCAGAGTGTAGCCTACCCTAGGGGCTGGGTGTCAGATCTTAGGGCAAAACTGAGAGAGGCGGGATAAAGATGAGCCCACAGAATGCTTTAAAAAGCTGTATTTCTTTGTGGACCAAAGAAGACAGATTGAAAGCTGTTGAAACAAAACATCGCGTGAAAGTCCCACCGTTAAATCTGTGTCACAACAAAACATAGTGTTAACAGATTAAATTGAATTGTTTAAAAAGAAATCACCAATAAATTAACCAATAAACAACTCAATTTCAACACACACATGTGCTTTGATGTATGTGCTAGTGCCAACAGTACCCAGAAATACTATGTAGCACTAGAGTTAGACAAACAATGGTGATAACAGAAAACCTGAGGTAGAAACAGATTGTAAGGAGTTCCCGCTTCCTGTTTTAACCTTTGTGCTTAGAGGAGAAAAGGTACTGAGTTGCCCTTGGCACCATTTAGGGGCGCATAGGGTGGGTCTCTCTGTATTGGCAACAGCACACCTAAGTCCAGGGGACTAGAGATAGAGAATCAACTATCCCAACATCCTCCTTAATAGCCTGTAAAATGGAGTCCACGGGGTTGGGCTCTCAAGACTTTAGGGTTTTATCATTTATCGTGGCTGTCAGGATGCCCTTTCTACCCCCTCTGACCGAGGCTCAGTGAGTGTACTTTTCTGTATAAACTAGAACTGGGCAAGGTCAAACCTAATTCAACAGACACCAAAGAACCCTCCTCTCAGACCGGAACACACCATGAGTGATGACTGCACTTACAGCCTTCCGTGGTTCTGACTGACAGTGGCCCATGCAGTCAGCTCTGAGAGTTCCTTTACAGCAACCCTTTTACTTGATTGCTATCCCTGGCACTGGTGGCCTGAGCTGGAGTAAAGGTCATAGAGTTTACCTTTCAATTTGCAACACTTAGGAACACCATTTAGGCTGCTTTCTCAAACAGTTGTGCTGAGAACATCCCCAGCCTACAAAGATTTAGAAAGGCTTGTATATTTAACTCCCCCAAACTCAAAACAGTGGCAACTGTCCTTCCTACCTATTCTCCAGAGTTTCTTCATCTGTGAACAGAAACCAATAATTCCAAAATATGTTCCCTGGAAAATTAGCCGGAAAAAAAATATCTGAAGTCCGGTATAGTAAGACCTGGGGCAGTCACAGGACCACCAAACCTTGGTGAGCCTGGGGCCAGGTAAGGGTGAAGGCTAATCCCAGCTAGGTACTTCAAAGGGTGGCACTGCCTTATTCTGGCTCTCAGCTATTGGGTTTTTTTCTTTCTTTCCTTTTTAGGGGACTTGAGTACAGATTTCATGTGTGGGGAGATTTAGAAAAACACATTTGGAATATATATATATATATATATATTGTGTGTGTGTATGCTGAAAAGTCTTGAGCTCTATTTTCTCGGGGACTTGTACTCACAACCCTACTTCGACACTCTCCAACACTCTCCAAGTGTCTCAAATTGCAACATTTTAGCATCAGGATGGGAGGCAGTCCTCTACTCAAAGCTGGGAAAGTAAAATTTGCAGTCAGTTTTACCCTTTACTCTTCTTCCACCTTAAATGAAGAAGGAGGTCTGAGCACAATAGTTTCTTTGATTGCTTCCTAAATGCAACTTGGAGTTAAATCTAAGCTTCAGTTGGCTTAGATTCTGGTTTCCAAGATTTTGATAGAGGGAGAGAATGTCAAGTGCTTCACACAGTCTTTGAGAACAGGAATTTAGTAAGCAGATTGAAGGAGAGAGAAAGGGGGTAGAGAAAGGGAGCTGGGAGAGGATGGGGAGTGGAGAGAGAGGGAGGAATGGGAGGGAGAGGAAGATAGAGGGGTGCAGAGAAACTGCCCTAGACTGTGGCCTGTGCTGTGCTTCCTGTGCCCCCTGCCGTGTGCTCCCTTTGCTCCCTGCTGTGTGCTCTTTCCCACTTCCTTGGGCTGCATTGCCTCTCTGATTGCAGGCCCATCTCTGGGTTGCTCGGAGGAGAACATGTAGTGGTGCTCCACAGTGAGGTTCCAAGACATATTTAGGATTCTGAGCTTTGGGCTAGGACTCTAGAAAGACTCACCAGCCAGGATGCCTGGGTTTTTGCTCTTTTCCACCAAGGGCCCTGAGAAGGTATTCAGCAAAGTCAAGGACCTGAGACCACTGGCCACCACTCTTGTGAGCTAAGAGATTGGCAATGTCCTGCTGGCCCTCTACTCTAAGTGATTTCTCCCTCACATATCCTCCCCACTAATCTCCAAAACACACTGTAATCTTTTTCATTTAGGGATTAATTTTAAAGAACCACAAACCATGCATAAGACAGAGTTTACCTGCCTGTTTATACTCCTGCTGTTAGGAAAAACTGCTTTGACTTTAATTTCTATTTCATTTAATTTAAAGAAATCAGAAAGGTATTTGGCTTATAAACTAAGCAATCTATTTGTCATTTTTTAAATAACTTTTTAGCACTAGTCATTGAGCTAAATGCTTTGTTTTCTTCACCAAGTTTCACACTATTTTAAGTCTCTCCTTCTCTGCCAGTTAGTCCAGACTATCCTCATTTCTTTATGTAGCAGCTGGTCTTGAACTCTTGATCTTCCTGTATCCAATTCCCAAGTGGTAGGATTACAGGTGTACACTGCCGTAGTCCCCTACATTCTTGCCAACTTTAAACCTGAGGCACAGAACATGGAATCCTTACAAGTAGAGAGCTAGTCAGTGAACACATCTATAGCACCCTTAAGTGGACACTCATGTGAGGACAGATACTTGTAAACCCTGAAACTCATAGTTACCTTTTAAAAAAGAAAGTTTCAGTTAATAAACTAGGTCAGATACTGAGTAGATTAGATAGAGCTAACCACCAACACAGAAACTTTGGCACAGATTTGTATGTGTGTGGAAGTTAAAGGTCTTAAGAGCAGCCAAGTGATTTCCTGAGGTACTGTTAACAAAGTCTAGTTATCCATGCCTTCATGCCTTTAGAAGAAATCCAAGCTGGGTGTGGTGACACACCTTTAATCCCAGCACTCACAATGCAGAAGCTTGTGGAATTCTAGTTCAGCCTTGTCTACATAGGGAGTTCCATGTCACCCAGTGCTACACAGTGAGACTCCACATAGCCCCCCAAAGAAAAGATAGCCAAACCATTACTTGCTATGGTTAGTGTTTTTTGTTTTGTTTTCTACTTGTTTATTTAAAATCAGACTTTAGGACATTAGGATTTAGGAAAACAGTACAGTGGTGTTAAGGACACTGTCAATAGGACAAAATGGCCACCAGTAGATTGGAAAAGAAAAAAAACTTTAGCAATCCTACATCTGATAGAGGGCTAATATTCAATATGTACAAAGAACTCACGAAGTTAGACTCCAGAGAACCAAATAACCCTATTAAAAATGGGGTACAGAGATAAACAAAGAATTATCAACTGAAGAATATTGAATGGCCAAGAAGCATCTAAAGAAATGTTTAACATCCTTAGTCATCAGGGAAATGCAAATCAAAACAACCCTGAAATTCTACCATCAGTCAGAATAGCTAAGATCAAAACTCAGGTGACAGCAGATGCTGGAGAGGATGTGGAGAAAGAGGAACACTCCTCCACTGCTGGTGGGATTGCGAGCTGGTACAACCACTTTGGAAATCAGTCTGGAGGTTCCTCAGAAAATTGGACATAGTACTACTACCTGAGGTTCTAGCTATACCACTCCTGGGCATATACCCAGAAGATGATCCAGCATATAATAAGGACACATGCTCCACTATGTTCATAACAGCCTTATTTATAATAGCCAGAAACTGGAAAGAACCCAGATGCCATTCAACAGAGGAATGGATACATTCAGAAAACGTGATACATTTGCACAATGGAGTATTACTCAGCTATTAAAAACAATGGCTTTATGAAATTAGCAGGCAAATGGATAGAACTAGAAAATATCATCCTGAATGAGGCAACCCATTCACAAAAGAACACACATGGTATGCACTCACTGATAAGAGGTTATTATCCCAAAAGCTCAGATAAAATTCACAGACCATATGAAGCTCAATAAGAAGGAAGACCAAAGTGTGGGTGCTTCAGTCCTTCTTAGAAGGGGGAACAAATTACTCATGGGAGGAAGGTAGAGGGTGGCAGGGACTTTGGAGGAAGAGAAGAGGGGGAGGGGACAAAAGGGGAAGGATCAGGTATTCCTGGAGATAGATGAGGATGATATACAGAGGGTCAGGAATTTGAACGGAGGTGTGTAGCAATGGGGGATGGGGAACTGAGGGTAGCTACCAGCAAGTCTCAGATGCCAGGAAAGCAAGAGGCTCCTAGGACCCATCGGGGATGACATTAGTTGAAATGTCCAACATAGGGGAGGGAGAACCTGTAAAGATCATATTCAAAGGTTAGGTAGGGCCCCTGCTTGGGGATGGGGCCACCCATTCATTTCCAAATTTTTAACCCAGAATTGCTCCTATCTAAGGGAAACACTAAGACAAAAATGTGGGGCAGAGACTTAAAGAAAGATCATACAGAGACCACCCCACCTGGTAATCCATTCTAGACACCAAACCCAGACACTACTGTAGATGCCAAGAAGTGCTTGCTGACAGGAGCCTGATACAGCTGTCTCCTGAAAGGCTCTGCCACAGCCTGACAAATACAGAGCCAACCATTAGACTGAGCATGAGGTCCCCAATGGAGGAGTCAGAGAAAGAGCTGAAGGGGTTTGCAACCCCATAGGAAGAACAACAATATTGGAGAGATGACTCAGAGGTTAAGAGCACTGGCTGTTCATCCATAGGTTCTGAGTTCAATTCCTAGCAACCATATGGTAGCTCATAACCATCTATAATGAGATAAGTAATAACATCTATAATAGTCTTCTAGCCTGCAAGCATACATGCAGACAGACTGTTGTATACATAATAAGAACTACAATATCACTCAACTAGACACCCCCAGAACTCCCTGGGACTAAACCACCAACTAATGTATACACATGGAGTGACCCAAGGCTCCAGCTGCATATGTAGCAGAGGATGGCCTTGTTGGGCATCAGTGGAAGGAGAGGTCCTTGGTTCTGTGAAGACTCAATGCCCCAGTGTAGGGTAATGTCAGGGCTGGGAGGCTGGAGTGGGTGGTTGGGTGGGGAAGCACCCTCATAGAAGCTGGGGAGGGGGGATGGGATAGGGGTTTTTTTTGGGGGGGGACTGGGAAAGGGAATAACATTTGAAATGCAAATAAATAAAATATCCAATAAAAGTGAAATCAAATACCAGGACTAAAGATAATAAGGGAATTTTTTTCTAAAATTATTGATACCAATAATAAAAACCAATGATGCCAACACATATTCACAGAAGAGGAAGAAGGAGAAGTGAAGGAAAAGGAAGAAGAGGAAGAGGAAGGAGAGGAAGGAGAAGAAGAGGAAGGAGGTGAAGAAGAGGAAGAGGGAGAGGAAGAAGAGGAGGAGAGGAGGAGGAAGAAGAAGAGGAAGAAGAAGAAGAAGAGGAGGAGGAGGAGGAAGAGGAAGAAGAAGAAGAGGAAGGAGGAGGAGGAGAAGAGGAAGAGGGAGAGGAAGAAGAGGAAGAGGAGGAGAAGGAGGAAGAAGAAGGAGAAGAAGAAGAAGAAGAAGAAGAAGAAGAAGAAGAAGAAGAAGAAGAAGAAGAAGAAGAAGAAGAAGAAGAGGAGGAGGAGGAGGAGGAGGAGGAGGAAGAGGAAGAAGAAGAGGAGGAAGAAGAAAAGGAGGAGGAAGAGGAGGAGGAGGAGGAAGAGGAAGAAGAAGAAGAGGAGGAGGAGGAGGAAGAGGAAGAGGAAGAAGAAGAAGAGGAAGAAGAAGAGGAGGAGGAGGAAGTGGAGGAGGAGGAGGAGGAGGAAGAAGAAGAAGAAGAAGAAGAAGAAGAAGAAGAAGAAGAAGAAGAAGAAGAAGAAGAAGAAGAAGAAGAAGAAGAAGAAGAAGAAGAAGAAGAAGAAGAAGCGGCAG
Source organism: Tokudaia tokunoshimensis (assembly GCA_036184795.1). NCBI lineage: Eukaryota > Metazoa > Chordata > Mammalia > Rodentia > Muridae > Tokudaia > Tokudaia tokunoshimensis. The sequence continues at coordinate 11,234,760 of BTHU01000009.1, read as the reverse complement.
AAGCAGCAGCAGAAGCAGAAGCAACAGCAGCAGCAGCAGCAGAAGCATCTTGGGATCTTGGAGTATACTTACAAGCCACAGTCAGGAGGCTGCAGAGACTAAATAGGACAGCCTAAAGTCAAAGGATAGCCTAGTTAGATGGGTAAATTCTAAACCAGGATGAGCTAAGAGTGAGATTTGTCTTTAAAATTAGTGTAATAAGATTTTATTCTGAAAATAAATCTGGTTAGGCTTTATAAGGAGAGATTTTTTTTTTATTTAAGACAAAAGACATAACATTAAAAAGAAAAATCTATCCTCCAGTTATACATCATGAAATGATAATAAAGTAAAAATTTAAATTTTAAATAAACGTGTTGAAATATGCAAAGTATTCATCTGGACAACTATGAGCTTATTTGAATAAAGTCATTTCCAACAATATTTTTGGATTCTTTTTCTATGCCATTCTCTTTTTTCTCTTTCCCATGGTCTTCTTTTGTCATCTGCTTCCTGTTCACTTCTGTTCCTCTCACTCATTTTGTTCTTATGATATATTTATTTCTGAGACAGAGGAACATGAACTTCATTTGTCTATTTTCCTCACATAATCGTATTTTTGAAAAACAAAACAAAACCACAGAGACATATTTTTTCTTTTTCCATTTTTTTTTTCTAGACAGGCTTTCTCTGTGTAGTCCTGGCTGTCCTGGAACGCACTCTGTAGGCCAGGATGGTCTTGATATCACAGAGTTCTGCCTGCCTCTGTGTCCCAAGTGCTGAGATCAAAGTACTGTGCCACCACTGCCCAGCAAGGGATATTTTCTTTCTTTCTCTTTCTTTCTTTCTTTCTTTCTTTCTTTCTTTCTTTCTCTCTCTCTTTCTTTCTTTCTTTCTTTCTTTCTTTCTTTCTTTCTTTCTTTGGATTATTTATTTTTTATTGAAAAAGAAAGTAAAAACATTTTATGATAAAATTAAAAATTTACATGGAAAATGTTTCTGACAAAATTGAAGAAGTATATAAAAAAACATTAAGATTGACAATTTTCATAGAAAATTAAAGAGTAAAATAGAAGACTTAAAAAACATTGCTAAATTATTTGAAAAAGGAAGTAGAAATATTTTATGATAGAATTGAAGATTTACATGGAAATATTCCTAATAAAATTGTAGAAAAATATAAAATAACATTAAAATTGAAGATTGTCATGGAAAATCACAGATAAAATGGTAGGCATAAAAATATTTCTAAGTTGATTGAAAGTGGAATTATAAACATTTTCTGATAAAATTGAATATCTACAAGGAAAATATTTCTGATAAAATTCAAGAAATATATAGAAAAACACCTTAAAATTGACTATTTCATGGAAAATTGTACAGATAAAATGGTAGGCATAAAAATAATCCTAAGTTGATTGAAAGTAGAATTTTAAACATTTTCTGATAAAATTGAAGACTTACATGGAAAATATCTCTGATAAAATTGAAGAAATATATAGAAAAACACGTTAAGATTGAGTATTTCATGGAAAAATTATACAGATAAAATGGTAGGCATAAAAATATTCCTAGGTTGATTGAAAGTTAATTATAAACATTTTCTGATAAAATTCAAGAAATATATAGAAAAACACATTAAAATTGACTATTTCATGGAAAATTATACAGATAAAATGGTAGACACAAAAAGCATTACTAAATTGAAAGAGGAGTCACAAACATTTTCTGATAAAATCGAAGATCCACATGAAAAACATTTCTGTTAGACTATGTTTTTTGTTGGGGAATTGAGTCTATTGACATTATAAGATATTAAGGAATAGTGATTGTTGCTTCCTGTTATTTTTGATGTTATTTTTATGTTTGTGTGGTTACTTTCTTTTGGATTTTCTGGAAGAAGATTACTTTCTTGCTTTTCCTAGGGTGTAGTTTCCCTCCTGGTGTTGGTGTTTTCAATCTATTATCCTTTGTAGGGCTGGATTTGTGGAAAGATATTGTGTAAATTTGGTTTTATCATGGAATATCTTGGTTTCTCCATCTATAATAATTGAGAGTTTTTCTGGGTATAGTAGTTTGGGCTGGCATTTGTGTTTTCTTAGGGTCTGCATGAGATCTGTCCAGGATCTCCTAGCTTTCATCATATCTGGTGTAATTCTGATAGGTCTACCTTTATAGGTTACTTGACATTTTTCCCTTTTAATATTCTTTTAATTAAATATTTAATAACTGCTTTTAATATTCTTTCTTTGTTTAGTGCATTTGGTGTTTTGATTATTATGTGCCAGGAGGACTTTCTGGTCTGGTCCAGTCTATTTGGAGTTCTGTAGGCTTCTTGTATGCTCATGGGCATCTCTTTCTTTAGGTGAGGGAAGTTTTTTTCTATAATTTTGTTGAAGATATTTACTGGCCCTTTAAGTTGGAAATCTTCACTCTCTTCTATACCTATATTCCTTAGGTTTGGTTTTCTCATTGTGTCCTGGATATCCTGGATGTTCTGGCTCAGGGTCTTTTTGCATTTTGCATTTTCTTTGACTGTTGAGTCAATGTTTTCTATGGTATCTTCAGCACCTGAGATTCTTTCTTCTACCTCTTGTATTCTGTTGTTGATTCTTTCCAAGATTTTCTATCTCCAGAGATGTCTCACTTTGTGATTTCTTTATTGTTTCTACTTCCATTTTTAGATCCTGGATGGTTTTGTTCAGTTCCTTCACTTGTTTGTTTGTGTTTTCCTGTAATTCTTTAAGGGCCTCTACCTGTTGACCCATGCTCCCCTGTATTTCTTTAAGGGATTTTTGTGTTTCCCCTTTAAGGGCTTTTACCTTTTCACCCATGTTCTCCTATATTTCTTTAAGGGAGTTATTTATGTCCTTCTTGATTTCCTCTAACAGCATCATGAGATGAGACTTTAAATCCAACTCTTGCTTTTCTGGTGTGTTGGGGCATCCGGGACTTGCTGTGGTGGGGAAACTGGGCTCTGATGTTGCCAAGTAGCCTTGCTTTCTGTTGGTAAGGTTCTTCCTCTTGCCTTTTGCCATGTGGTAATCTCATGGTCTTGCTGTCTCTGGCTGGAGATTGCCCCTCCTATGGGCCTATAAGCCTGTGTCTGTACTCCTGGGAGACCAACTCTCTTCTGGCAGGGTCTGTGCACAGAAGGCTGTGGATCTGCCTGGTTCCCCACTGCAAATGGCATCAAGAAGGGAAGACACCTGTCCCAGCAGTTCTACTGATCCTATGCCCTATGTGGATATTTTCAATTGATAACAATGTATCAACTTGAGCACTACTTCCCCTGACTGTCAGACATTCATTACAATGAAGGTCTTCCTTGAAACTTTTTGTTTTTTATTTTATTTTTACTTTTTTATTTTCTTTTTTAATTAGATATTTGCTTTATTTACATTTCAAATGTTCTCTCCTTTCCATACAGTAACAGCAGGTTTACTATTAAGTTAAAGTAGATGATCGCATATTATTCAAAATCAACATTCTAAAATTACTTCTGTGACGTGTTTACCATGGCATCCACTTGTGTGTGTGTGTGTGTGTGTGTGTGTGTGTGTGTGTGTCTGTGAACCTAGGTCCTTTGCAAGAGCAGCCAATGCTTATTGCTGAGACATCTCTCCAACCACTCTGCAATCACTTTTAAACAGAACAAAACACAATCTAATAAGACGTAATCCACAATGTCACATAATTACAATGCACACACAAAGAAAATGTAACATAATTTTAAACAGGAGCATATAATTGTTTACTATCTCATATTCTACTGTAGTATGGAAACAACTATTCCTGTGTGAGAACACCAGAACCACGATTTAAGATGGTCGGATGTAAGCTGGGCATAGTGGCTCATGCCTTAACCTCAACAATGGGAGACAGAAGCAGGTGGGTCTCAACCAGTTTGAGGCCAGTCTGATCTATGTAGTCAGTTCCAGGACAGTCAAGGCTAACAAACAAACAAAACAGACATTAAAGGATGGTCAGACATTAAGAACAAAAGCAAAATTAGCTTTTAAACTAGTGCAGTTTCATAAGACTTCTTTATAGATCTTTACTTATGGTTAACAAATCCCCACCTCTCCTTTCTGGCATCCCACTAAGCTCATCATTGTGTAAACCTTTAGTTCCTGGCATCCCTACCTCATTCCTTCATATCATGCATTCTACTGTCTCCTCCTCTTCCTTCCTCCTCCTTATTTCCTTCCTTCCTTCCTGTTTGTCTGCCTTTTCTTTCTTCTCTCTCTCTCTCTCTCTCTTTCTTTCTTTCTTTCTTTCTTTCTTTCTTTCTTTCTATCTTCCTTTCTCCTTCCTTCCTCTCTGCCTTTCTCTCTCTCTCTTTCTTTCTTTCTTTCTTTCTTTCTTTCTTTCTTTCTTTCTTTCTTTCTTTCTTTCTTTCTTTCTTTCTTTCTCCTTCCTTCCTTCCTTCCTTGCTACCTGCCTACTTGCCTGCCTTCCTGTCTGCCTGCCTTATCTCTTTCTTTCTTTCTTTCTTTCTTTCTTTCTTTCTTTCTTTCTTTCTCCTTCCTTCCTTCCTTCCTTCCTTCCTTCCTTTCTTCCTTCCTGCCTGCCTGCCTGCCTGCCTGCCTGCCTGCCTGCCTTCCTGTCTGCCTGCTTTATCTCTTTCTTTCTTTCTTTCTTTCTTTCTTTCTTTCTTTCTTTCTTTCTCCTTCCTTCCTTCCTTCCTTCCTTCCTTCCTTCCTTCCTTCCTGCCTGCCTGCCTGCCTGCCTGCCTGCCTTCCTGTCTGCCTGCTTTATCTCTTTCTTTCTTTCTTTCTTTCTTTCTTTCTTTCTTTCTTTCTTTCTTTCTTTCTTTCTCCTTCCTTCCTTCCTGACTGCCTGCCTGCCTTTCTCTCTCTCTCTCTCTTTCTTTCTTTCTTTTTCCTTCCTTCCTTCCTTGCTACCTGCCTACTTGCCTGCCTTCCTGTCTGCCTGCCTTATCTCTTTCTTTCTTTCTTTCTTTCTTTCTTTCTTTCTTTCTTTCTTTCTTTCTCCTTCCTTCCTTCCTGACTGCCTGCCTGCCTTTCTCTCTCTCTCTCTCTTTCTTTCTTTTTTCCTTCCTTCCTTCCTGTCTGCCTTTCTCTCTCTTTCTTTCTTTCTTTCTTTCTTTTTCCTTCCTTCCTTCCTTCCTGTCTGCCTGTCTTTCTCTTTCTTTCTTTCTTTCTTTCTTTCTTTCTTTCTTTCTTTCTTCCTTTTTCCTTCCTTCCTTCCTTCCTTCCTTCCTTCCTTCCTTCCTTCCTTCCTTCCTGTCTGCCTGCCTGCCTCTCTCTCTCTCTCTCTCTCTCTCTCTCTCTCTCTCTCTCTCTCTCTCTCTCTCTCTTTCTTTCTTTCATAAAATCATCATGGTTCACATGTGGCTTCTCCATACACACTTCATTTTGGTTCAACCAGTCTACCCAGATGCCCCAGGACTCCCAGGGATCCAGCCAAAAGTGTGGCAGAGGAATGCCTTGTCAGGTATTAGTGGGAGGAGAGGTCCTTGGTCCTGTGAAGGTTCAATAGAGGACACAGCATAGGGAAATCGAGGGGGAGGTAGGTGGGAGTGGGTCACGTGGAGGGGCATATACTTGGAGGCGGGGTGGGGGGGGAACCAGAAAAGATTTTAGCATTTGAAATGTAAATGAAGAATATATTCAATAAAAAATTATTTAGAAAATAAAAAAGAATTCTACCCCTTTTCTGATCTCCATGATCTCTTGCACATATGTGCACATATATACACTCAGGGAAACACATACTGAAGTAGAAACTTCAGGGTTCTTTGGAAAGTAAGTAATGGTGTTTTGTTGGGGCAAACATATAAAGGAATGTTTTCTTAAAGCGGACATAAAGGAAAAGACCTTTTATTAAAGCAGACACGTGAAGGAACATTTTGTTGAAGTAGACACAGGTGAAAGGATGTTCTATTAAAACAGACATGTAAAAGGACACATGATGGAGGATTTTGCTAACAATATACATGTATTGGTCCGCTTTACATTGTGTGGTTGAGCTCCAATTGTTGCGACTCCCTAGAAAGAAACACAGCAAAAAACTTCCTGATGGTGTGTTGTGGCTTCTTGTAGCTTTCTCAGACTTGGGGTGATTGGCAGAGTGATGTCAGCTGAGACAGACTCACATGTTGAGAGAAGACACATGATGAGGCAAGACCCATGGAGGACACGTGGTGTTTGGAAGGTATAAATAGGACTCCATGGACTGTGAGATGGACTTGGGGCTTGTTGGTCTCATGTCTTTGCTAATCTTTACTTTGTTGAGAGAGGCACAGCTAAGGGTGTTTCCATTTCCTGGCATTCCTGACGGCCACAGACCCTCTTACTGATTCGTATCCATTCTGCTGAGGCCTGGCTGTTGCTGTTAGACCATGTCACCACTGTTAGGACTCTACTGAACTGGGCTACTGATATATCCATAAAATTACTGTGGGTGCATCAAGCTTTTGTTAACCTATGAACTGAACTTCTGATTTCCTGACAATAGAGAGGAGATATAAGATTTACTCCCAAAAAAATTTTTTAAACCAGTCCACTTCTCCCATATCCTTTCTTTTTCAAGACCTCTGGTGGGTGGTGGTCTAAAAGGGAGGTTAAAGTGTTTAAGAACCGTCATTAAAAACAAGTTTAAAAAATTAAAGTTACACATACACATCAAAATTAAATTAAAGCTGATACTCTTTCTGAAGGCAATGCACCTTTAATCCCATTGTGTAAACATCACTTCACAGTGCTCCTTAATTTCACAGACATTGAGAACTTCACACTGAACAACTGGGAAGGATTTCCCTATGATGTAATTGGTGAGACTCCAACGTCACTTCTAAAATTGAGTAAAAGTTTCCTTAAGGTTTTTACCATTGCAGGGAGGAGACTTTCTTCCCTGTCACCATTTTTTCTTTATTCTTTTTCAACTTTTTCTTCCTTTCTGTTGTCCTGACACCCACTCCTTTATTTGCTCATTCTTCCTATTTCCTGTTTTGCTAGAAATCAAGACGATATCAAGAAATGTAAGCAAAAGGAAGAGAAGGAGACTGCCTTTCAGGCTTCAATCTGACACTAGAGAAATAGCTTGGGAGGGGCAGGCCAGCCTGGGGCTCTGTTCAGTTGCTAAGCTCTCTTTATTCTGACTAAGGAAATAGTGACAACAGGGTTGGCACTAAGGTTATGAATTTGAATATTCATTAGTCACTAGAACTAAATTATTATTCAGAGGTAAATGACACACATGTTTTCTTGAACAATTATTATCACTAATCATCCTTCCCTACAGTAATTTATATGTTCTCATTATTAACCCTTGATTTCAATGTGAATCCTCTTCAGAAAACTACCATAAGATGAAAGTTTTTGTTTTTTTGCTTTTAAATTGAACTTCTTTATCTTTTGATACATTTCTTGGCATTTTTTGACTCTTCATCTGGCACTTGGAGGTTGGGCTTTCAGATTGGGCTGACTGTTGACATGCCACACAAAACACCCTGCCCCGAGCATATGCATTCAGAGTGGACTGCCTTCTCCCACCTTCTGCCACATTGTATCTATATTTTTTTTATATCAATTGTCTAAACATTGACTCTCATGCTTTCCCCTTCTTAGTTTTTATCCTGTACTACAGTTGACACTTTAGATACTTTGATTGGTTGTTTGTGCCTTGTCACAGGGACTGAAATTAACAGATTTTGCCTATTAGTAGCCTGGAACACATCCATCTGTGGTATGGATCCTCTCTCCAGACTCCGTAGACACCTTGACTATTTTACTGCTAATATTTTATTATAACTATATGGGTTCCAGGACTTTGTTACTTGAAGAATGCTATTATTCTTCCAGGAGGTTATTTCTTAAAGATATTGCTTATTTGTATGAGCATTGGTGTTTTGCCCACATGTATGTTGGTGTGAGGGTGCCAGAGTCAGAGGAGCTGGAGTTACAGACAGCTGTGAGCAGTCATATGGGTTCTGGGAATTGAATCCAGGTCCTCTGGAAGAGCAGCTGGTGCTGTTAACTGCTGAGCTATCTCTCCAACCCAACACAGTTATTTTTTATAAAGTCAGTTTTTAAGAAAACTTCACAAAGAGTTCTTGACATTAGCTAGTTTGTGGTAGCATGCATTTATGGGAGATGCAGTTTGGTTGGAGATTTACTGGTAATTCTACTAGTTTGAAATAGTCCTACCCAGATCTAACAGCTCTTCCTCTTATAGTTCTATGGAACTGTGTCACATGATGAGGACAGACAGAGAGAAAGGTACTTTCGAAGACCAGCACTCACAGGTGAGTGGTTATACACTGAACCACTTCATTGAAATTCTGGCTCTCTCCTTTACCAACAGCAGATTTCATGGCAAGTTATTTTACTCATCCATTGCCTCAGTTTCCTCTCACTTTAAAGTGGGTATAATGATTGTGACTATCTCACAAGATTGTTGTGGAGATTCCATAGTTAATACAGGAAAAGTACTTGCAAAGAGGAGGACCAGTGTCAGCAGCTATAATGATGATGGCATACACTTATTAGAGCACCAGAGTCTTGATGCTGTTGGCCTAAAACGGAGGGCTTTAACAGAACTATTTTTCATTAACTCAATGATTAGACATTATATCCAGACATCTGCAGTTGTTCTTCTACATTTATAAAACAGCTTCTTTATGTTGTGTTTGTGTCAATTCTGATTATACCAGGCTCCTGCTATGCTTTTAATGTGTCAAGTCTGCATTTTGATTCTGCTCAGAAAAGGTAATGGTAGCAGTTGTCCTGAGTCTTCAACAAGCAAGAAATGCAGGTTCAGGGTTAATCTTTATCAAGATGATAAAGTCAGTGATTGAACACCAACAAAGACATCACGGTTTATGCCAGCATGCACATAGAGAAGCAATGGCAGAAAAAACCACAGGGCATTTTTCTACATTGTTATGAGTTCCAGAAACCTGAAGCCAAGGGATTTGCTATTGCATCATTGGAGAGTGAGTCACAACATTACACCTTCTCTTCTTCCTTTCGACATTTTTGCAGGAAAGGAGACCCAGATATTGACTCTGAGCTGTGGGAAATAAGGGTATACCAGGAGTCCCAAGTGGTCTCATACTCAAAGCTGGGTTTTAGATAACAAACAGACCTCCACTTGATATTTTTTTTTAATTTTTTGGTCAGGTGAGGTGTGGTAGCACATGCCTTTAACCCCAGAGGGCAGAGGCAGGGGCAGGGGCAGGGGCAGGGGCAGGGGCAGAGGCAGACAAACTTTTGTGGGTTCAAGGTCAGTCTGGTACACATAGCAAGTTCTAGGACAATCAGAGCAAATGGCTTAACTGTAATCTCCAAAACAAGTTAGGAAACCAGCTGGGCAAACTCTAAACTCTGCATCTCCATGTGTGATGTCAAAGTGGTCTTTAGATCTGTACTCCCTTTTCAGCTTTGTTGACTGCAGTAAAACTCTTTCTCCTGTGTTGGTTCCACTCCCTGTTAGCAGTTTTCCTTGGTAGGCATCCAGAGCACTGGCATCTTTAGCATCTTTGAATCTCCAAGACAACTTCAGGATCCTAGCATCTTTTTCCAGTGTCTGGGATTCACACATAATCTTCTGGGCTCCTCCAAAGAGCTTGGGTCTTTTCTCCAACTCTGCTCTCTGTAAGTAAGCTCAGGTTGATTCACTCCACTGCCGCTGCTGTTCTTGGTGATTATCCCATGGCACTGGCATCTCCAATATGCTGGGGTCTTCTGCTGCAACTTGGCTTCACCAATAGCCTCTCATAGGCTCTCTTCATGGGGCCAAGCCTCAACTTCCTTGCATGACCCTTCCAATCCTGGGTCATCAATTGCAACTGAGACTGCACCTTCATGAATGGTCTTCCACGGCCTCTCACAGTGCCAAAACTCATTTCTCTTCATGACTCCTTCATGCCTTCAAAACCAGTACCATCTGGGTGAAGTTTACAAATTACCATCTGTAGCTGCAGCACGAGGTACAACCTTGGCTATTTCTGGAACACAACTTTTTTGTGCTCTCAGCAAACACTTCCCAGAAGATTTCACTTCAGTGATGTTGGTCTTTTCTTAATCACTGATAATTTCTTAGCTCTAGATAACCAGCATCAATTGTCCCAGCAGTGTCTACTATTCTGGACTGTAAAGCCAGAGCCACGTCGCCAAAGCTACCAAGTTCTGCTGCTTGCTGGAGCTAGAACATGGTCCACCTTTTCTATTCCATTATCACTTTCTGTTTTCCAATTGCTTCACTGCCAAAGCTTGGTTGTCCTGGTACTTTGCCTTGATATCAGAGATCTTCATGGCTCTGTCTCCTTAATGCTATGATTAAAGGTGTGTACCACCATACCTGGATTTAAGCTTTTCCTCACCAATAATCTGCTCTTTCCTAGACTGTTCTTGAACTCAAAGTGCTTGCCTTTGTGTCCTGAGATTCAAGGCTTGTACTACCATGCCTGGAGCAAAATTTAGTTAGGTGGGATCTTACCCCAAGGTCACCACTCCCTTAATTCAACTAAATATCCGTGAACACAGGATTCAGCTCCATTTCACTTCCTGGTGCCCCTTTAATCTTAGAGCTATATATTTTATACTTTTTCCTTTCTCAGCTTGCTATGCTTGTTTAAAATGTTCTTCATGAGACTTAACCAGAGAACTAAATCTTTTCTGAGACATCCTCCTTCAATGCAATTAATCTGATTTTTTTTTTTTACCTTAGCTTCAGGCAGACTCTTCAGACAAGGGCAAAAGTAGCCACATTCTTCAACAAAATACCACAAAACAGTCTCTAGGGCCACATACTGAAGTTCTCCACTGAAACTTCTTGGGCCATGTTCATAAAATTCAAATCACTCACAGCAACAAAGTCTTCCATATTCCTACTAGGATTGCTCATTAAGCTCATTTAAATCATTCCACTGCTTTCCAAATCCAAAGTCTCCAAAGCCACATCCTTTTAAACAAAAGCATGGTCAGGCCTATCAGAGCAATACCCCAGTCCCTGGTACCAACTTCTGTCTTAGGGTTTTACTTCTGTGAACAGACACCATGGCGAAGGCAACTTTTTTTTGGAAATTTTCTTTATTTACATTTTAAATATTTTCCCCTTTTTGGGTCTCTACTTCAGAAATCCCCTATCCCATCCCTCCTCCCCTGCCTCTATGAGGGTGCTCCCCCATACACCCACCCACTCCTGTCTTCCTATCCTGGCATCCCCTTATACTGGGGCATCGATCATCCTCAGGCCCAAGGGACTCCCCTTCCGCTAATGTCTAACAAGGCCATCCTCTTCCACATATGTGGCTAGCACCATGGGTCCCTCCATGTGCACTCTTTGGTTGGTGGTCCAGTCCCTGGGAGCTCCAGGGGGTCTGGCCTGTTGACACTGTTGCTCCCTCCATGGGGCTGCAAACCTCATCAGCTCCTTCAGGCCCTTCTCCAACTCCTCCATACGGGACCATGAGCTGAGTCCAATGGTTGGCTGCACGCATCCGCCTTTGTATTTGTAAGGCTATGGCAGAACCTTTCAGGAGACAGTCATATCAGGCTTCCACCAACAAGCACTTCTGGGCATCCACAATAGTGTCTGGGTTTGGTGGCTGTATATGGGATGGATCCCCAGGTGGGACAGTGTCTGAATGGCCTTTCCTTCAGTCTCTGCTCCACACTTTGTCTCCATATTTCCTCCTGTGAGTATTTTCTTCACCCTTCTAAGAAGCACTGAAGCATCCACATTTTGGTCTTCTGTCTTCTTAGGCTTCATATGGTCTGTGAATTGAATCTTGGGTATTCTAAACTTTTGGGCTAATACCAACTTATCAGTGAGTACATACCATGTGTGTTCTTTTGTGACTGAGTTAGCTCAGTCAGGATGATATTTTCAAGCTCTATCCATTTGCCATTTCACGAAGTCATTGTTTTTAATAGCTGAGTAGCATTCTATTGTGTAAATGTATCACATTTTTTGTATCCATTCCTCTGTTGAGGGACATCTGGGTTGTTTACAGCTTCTGGCTATTATAAATATGACTGGTATGAATATAGTAGAACATGTGTCCTTATGACATCTTGGAGCATCTTCTGGGTATTTGCCCTCAGGTAGTAGTACTATGTCCAGTTTTCTGAGGAACCTCCAGACTGATTTCCAGAGTGGTTGTACCAGCTTGCAAACCCACCAGCAGTGGAGGAGTGTTCCTCTTTCTCCACATCCTCACCAGCGTCTGCTGTCACCTGAGTTTTGATCTTAGCTATTCTGACTGGTGTGAGGTAGAATCTTAGGGTTGTTTTGATTTGCATTTCCCTGATGACTAAGGATGTTGAACATTTCTTTAGGTGATTCTCAGCCATTCAAGTTTCCTCACTTGAGAATTCTGTTTAGCTCTGCTTCCCATTTTTAATAGGGTTATTTGGTTCTTTGTAGTCTAACTTCTTGAGTTCTTTGAATATATTGGATATTAACCCTCTATCAGATGTAGGATTGGTAAAGATCTTTTCCCAATCTGTTGGTTGTCATTTTGTCCTATTGACAGTGTCCTTTGCCTTACAGTTACAGAAGCTTTGCAATTTTATGAGGTTCCATTTATCGATTCTTGATCTTAGAACATAAGCCATTAGTACTCTGTTCAGAAACTTTTCTCCTGTGCCCATGTGGTTGAGAATTTCCCCCATTTTCTCTGCTATTAGATTCAGTGTATCTGGTTTTATGTGGCGGTCCTTGATCCACTTGGACTTGAGCTTCATACAGGGAGATAAGAATGGATCAATTTGCCTTCTTCTACATGTTGAACCAGCATCATTTGTTAAAAATGCTGTCTTTTTTCACTGCATGGTTATAACTCCTTTGTCAAAAATCAAGTGACCATAGGTATGTGGGTTCATTTCTGGATCTTCAATTCTATTCCAATGATCTACCTGCCTGTCACTGTACCAAGATGATACAATTTTTATCACTATTGTTCTGTAGTACAGCTTGAAGTCAGGGATGGTTATTCCCCCAGAAGTTCTTTTATTGTTGAGAATAGTTTTCATTTCCTGGGTTTCTTTTTATTCCAAATGAATTTGAAAATTGTTCTTTCTAACTCTATGAAGAATTGAGTTAGAATTTTGATGGGGATTGCCAGAAAACCTTGACACAACAGTCAAAGAAGATGCAAAATACAAAATGGTTCAAACTCAAAACATACAGGAAATCCAGGACACAATGAGAAAACCAAACCTAAGGATAGTAGGTATAGAAGAGAGTGAAGATTGCCAACTTAAAGGGGCAGTAAATATCTTCAACAAAAGTATAGAAGAAAATTTCTCTAACCTAAAGACAGAGATGTCCATGAACATAAAAAACCCTACAGAACTCCAAATAGATTGGACCAGAAAAGTAATTCCTCTCATAACATAATAGTTAAAACAACAAATTGACAAAACAAAGAAAGAATATTAAAAGCAGTAAAGGAAAGAGGTCGAATAACATATAAAGGCAAACCTATCAGAATTACACCAGACTTCTCACCAGAGTCTATAAAAGCTAAAAGATCCTGTGCAGATCTCACACAGACCCTAAGAGAACACAAATGCCAGCCCAGACTACTATTCCCAGCAAAACTCTCAATTACCATAGATGGAGAAACTAAGATATTCCATTACAAAAACAAATTTACACAATATCTTTCCACAAATCCAGCCCTACAAAGGATAATAGATGGAAAATGCCAACACAAGGAGGGAAATTACATCCTAGAAAAAGCAAGAAAGTAATCTTCTTTAAACAAAACCAAAAAGATAGCCACACAAACATAAAAATAACATCAAAAATAACAGTAAGAAACAATCACTATTCTTTAATATCTCAACATCAATGGACTCAGTAAAAAGACATAGACTAACAGACTAGATACATAAACAGGACCCAGAATTTTTCTGTATACAGGAAATGCACCTCAGTGTCAAAGACAAATATTACCTCAGGGTGAAGGACTGAAAAACAATTTTTTGAAGCAAATGGTCCCAAGAAACAAGCTGGAGTAGTCATTCTAATATCAGATAAAATCGACTTTCAACCATGAGATACCAAGGCAACTCTTACAAGGACAACTTTTAATTGGAGCTGGCTTACAGGATCAGAGGTTCAGTCTACTATCATCGAGGCAGGAACATGGCAGCATCCAGGCAGGCATGGTGCAGGAGGAGCTGAGAGTTGTACATCTTCATCTGAAGGCTGCTAGCACAATACTGGCTACCAGGGACCTAGGAAGAGGGTCTTAACGACCACACCCACAGTTACATACTTACTTCAACAAGGCCACACCTTCGAATAGTGCCACTGCCTGGACAGAGCATATTTAAATTATCACAGTATCTAAATTCAAAATCTAAAATGCAAAAAAAAAAAAATCGAAAAACCAAAAAACCAAAACAAATCACATAGCCACTAGCAAATATAAGGTAGTAATATTTCCTTAATATTATGTCATTTTTTTGAAAATAAAACACCCTCAACATTTAATAAAAAAATAAATAATACATAATGCATAAATAAAACTGCCAGCTGTAGTTTACATTGAAACTCTCAATTCTTGTTGTCTTTATCTTTCCTTTTCATTTGTTTGAAGTGTATTTTCTTTTTACCTAGCATTCCACCTTGATGATACTATTTATGATAATGCTGCTCATATTGCCACCATACTGATGGCAAGGCTCAGTAAGCAGAAGACAGGAGCAGGCTAGCAGAGGCCTGTCCAGTGGGAACTGGCAATTTGGCTATTTGCTGCAACCGATGGTATTTATACCTCTTCATAATATTTTAGTTTCAAAGTGCCTTGACATTAATGACTGTACTTAATAAAGCATTGTCTATTATATCTATTGTCTAATATATCTATTGCAGAGATAACAACTCCAGTTACCCTTCCATTTCCTCGTTCAGCCAAAAAGACGGAGAACACTCTTTTTCAACAGTGCAGCTGTGTTCCTCAGTGAAGAAACATGGGTCTAAAGACATTTAGATGCTCAGTTATGTGAGAAAGTAGTAAAAGCTTCCTCAACTTTTTGCATTAGTTTGGTCTTCTATTTTGAATATATGCATTTTGTGATGAAAAATAAGTAAGTTATAAGGCCATTAATTTAAATCCTTAAAATTCTCCATTGAAGAGTATTGATCTAGAAGAAAACTACAAATGAACACAGGAGGATGCACATTCATTTGTTTGCTATTCTCATTTCATCCTTAAATGTATGTGTGGTAATCTTTATGAACATGCAAACTAGCTAGTACCTGGCCTTCAATTTGTCACATGTGAATGTGTTAGGTATTTTTAAGAAATATACAGAGGAACTCTGAAGAGGAAACTTCTGGATTCTTTGGAATGTCAGTTATGTTAAATGATGTTTCGCTGGGGAACACAGGTAAAAGGATCTTTCGCTAAAGCAGACACTTGAAAGGACTTGTGATGCTTAGAAGGAATATAAGTATGACCCCACAGAAAATGGTACTTCGAGCATTGATTGGTTTGCTCTGCTCTGTCTTGCTAGTCTTCCCTAACACTAATGACATGCATGCATTTCATCACCTTACATTGCATTGCTAAGTCCTGCTTGGGGTGACACCATGGAGAGAAACTCACCAAAGAACATTTTGTGAGGTTCCTCTGGCTTTTTGCCACTTCTATGACCTTGGGCTGGTGGGTGAGCCTTTTGGTTTCTTCTGGATTGAACTGCCCTTGCTGGTTCCTGTGTGGTGACTGAAGCTACTGATTTGTATTTAGTGTTTGCTACTGGAATGAACTGCTAATATCTTGGTGACGAAGATTTGACTCACTGCAAAGACCTATTTCTAAACAAGTCTAATTTCCCCTTTTCCTAATAACTTTTCTTTTCCACTACTTCTGGTGGGTGGTGGGCTATAGAAGAGGCTGAATGTTTATTAAAGTAGATTTGAAAAAAAATATGCCTACAGAACCCTGTCTCAGAAAAAAGCAAAGAAGCCAACAAACAATAACAAATCGATGTACGGGTTCGGGCTGCGCTCTGCTTGGGTGTTTGAACTCTTACAGTGGTGCTACACGAGCATTGTTAGGCTGGCAGAGACACCCTCAAAGAAGTTCTGGAGCAGATTCAATAAAGCAAATTATCTGCTTCTCTTTTGAAAGGCCACGGTGGCACACACCTTTAATCTTTGATCCCAGCATTTGTGTGTGTGTTGGGTGGGACAGAAGCAGGCCCACTCTTTGAAGTGTAAGTGTTGTGCAGAGTGAGAGATACAGAAGTGGAAGATGACTCAGCAGTTCAGAGGATTTGTCATTCTTACAGAGAACCCGGGTTCAGTTTATAGCATCCACAGGGTGTCCTATAACCTTCCATAACGAGTTCCTGTGGATCCTTGCCCTCTTCTGACTTCCATTGTCACCTGCATGCACACATTATACATATGAACATGCTGCCCAAAACTCATACATAAAATAAAATAAACAGAAACAAAAAATACCCTGAGAATTGGGTAAAGCCTTATGTAGGTTAACTTTGATTATATTTGTTTATATGAGCCTATTTAGAAATATTTTTCAAATTAATAGAAGTGGGCCATTATTAACCTCTCAAAGAAGAGAGACAAGAAACTCTAACCTAAAATATCCATATGTTCACAGTGCTACCAGTTAAATATCAAAATTGGGCCATTTCAGTTTCATTTTATTCTAAAACATATAACCATGGAGTTTATAACATTTGAAATTATTAAATTTGAGTATAAATGAAAATGTAATGCTAATGTGCTAGGTTGCTAGATTGAAGTAAAGTCTTTGTTTTCAAAAGAAGTCAAGGACATGGTTCAAATCCAGGTAATGGTGCTGTATTTTAAAATTACTTTTCAGCTTTGAGTACAAAACATTAAGGTATGCAAAATAGTAAGAAAAATAATAGAAATTCTTACAACTGTCATTCATATGCAAAAACATATTTGCTTCTCTTTTTAAAAAAGAAAAGTTAA
Organism: Tokudaia tokunoshimensis; assembly: GCA_036184795.1. Taxonomy (NCBI): domain Eukaryota; kingdom Metazoa; phylum Chordata; class Mammalia; order Rodentia; family Muridae; genus Tokudaia; species Tokudaia tokunoshimensis. Next base: position 11,217,825 of record BTHU01000009.1, on the reverse strand, counting down.
AAACTATTGCTGCCTGTTCCCTGGACTGCCCGCTGCTTACCCTCCCTGCCACTGGAGATGGGAGGTGAGGTGGGGTGGAATCAATGACACAGATTCCAGGAGCAGGTGACAAACACCACAGCAGGTTTGTCTGAACACTGCTGTAAGTCCTTTTAATACCATCCATTGGTGCCCCATTGGTGCCAAGAAAGCACCTCTCCTAAACAGCAGTTCCTAGTTGGCTAGCATTGTCTGTGTCAGCAATCCTTGGTCTCTCAGGAAGTCCTCTATTAGGTCCCTACCCCGCAGGAGATGTCATTGTGGTTGCCTGGCACCCAGCATTTATGTAGAGGCGGCCTTGCTGTTCCTTCTAGGTCAGTGCATAGAGTTGTTAACTCAAGCAAAGTAGTATCTTACTCAATAAAAGCAGTGGAGACTCTAAAGGTCCAGATTAGGCATCTATGATCCATCATCTTCTCCTTATTATTAGCCAAGAACCAACCCGTGGTGAAATTGACTAACTTTGGCATCAGTTATGGTATCTCTATTAGACTTGTATTTCCTTAGTGGTGCCTTGTGAGATGCCATCTCCCTGGAGGTGTGGACTATCATAACAATGATCATAATTTCTTTTTCTTTTTCAGTTTGTCACCCTGCATTTATTCTTGGCAGCCTGTTGTCTCTCATGAAGACCTGATGTTTAGGCCATTGAATATAGATCAAGAGTCAGTAAAAGAACATCTCACCTGGGTTTTAGAACGATTGTCTAAGGGAAGGATAATAGCTTCCAGTGCAGGTCATTGTGGTGATGTGTCCTAAGTAGAATCTCCCAGGCTTTCATTGAAAATAAACAATTGCTACTTCCCATTATGTAACATCAATTCCTAATGTAGCTAGTAAGCTAGGCCCATACATTTAGGGAAAGTTGTGTGAAAAAGGTCCTGTTGAGTTATTAATTTTGCTTCATGTGGCAGAGTTCAAGATAGCAAGGCATCCAAAAGGTGACTGCTACATTTCTCATGCAAAGTCAAATGCTTTTTTATTCTTGAAAGTTTAATAATTTATACAATGCATATTGATCATGTTCATCTATCAATACTATTGGTCCTATTCATCTACCAACATCTCCCTTGTCTGTGCTCCTGTTTCACATCTCCACCAACTTCCTTTTTTTCTTGTTTTAATTTTATTTTTTGAGGGAGAGTCTCACCATGTAGCCCTTACTATCCTGGAACTTACTTTATAGACCAGGCTGGCTTTGAACTCACAGACTGCTTGCCACTGTTTTCTAAGTGCTGGGATTTCATTTTTATATCCTCTTTTCTTTTTTCTTTTCTTTTCTTTTCTCTTCTTTTCTTTCCTTTCCTTTCCCTTCCTTTTCTTTTCTTTTCTTTTGTTTAATGGATGAGTGTTCCTCTTTCTCCACATCCTCTCCAGCATTTGCTGTGCCCTGAGTTTTTAATCACAGTCATTCTGACTGGTGTGAGGTGGAATCTCAGGGTTGTTTTGATTTGCATTTCCCTGATGATTAAGGATGTTGAACATTTCTTTCTTTTTTTTATTAGATATATTTTTTATTTACACTTCAAATGATTTCCTCTTTCCTGGATCCCCCCTCCCCAAAAGTCCCATAAGCCCCCTTCTCTCCCCCTGTTCCCCAATCAACCCTTTCCCACTTCCCTGTCCTGGTATTCCCCTACACTGCTGCATTGAGCCTTTCCAGGACCAGGGGCCTCTCCTTCCTTCTTCTTGGGCATCATTTGATATGTGAATTGTTTCTTGGGTGTTCCGAGCTTCTGGGATAATATCCGCTTATCAGTGAGTGTATTCCATGTGTGTTCTTTTGTGATTGGGTCACCTCACATAGGATGACATTCTCCAGTTCCACCCACTTGCCCAAGAATTTCATGAATTCATTGTTTTATATCCTCTTTTAAATATTTTTTTTAAAATTAACCACAAGCCTAGTTAATGCTGCCCACATGCACGTGGAACTGTGTGGCCATCCTCTGGTTAGGATTAGGGTTCAGGTTAGGGTTACATCACCCTCTGAGACCTGAGTTATCTACGAGTGGCCATGTTCTCAAAGGAGAGTGACCTCTTACCCAATTTTCAGCATCCCATAACTCTTCCAATATAGGCAGAGCCTTTGGGGCACTTTAGCTGTTTTTTATCTTGTTCAGGTTTGGTGCAGGTAACACCATGTCATGTCCATAAGCATGTCACAGCTCTCTTCCCATTTGTTGGCTCTTAATTCTTTCTGCTCCCTTCTTCCACATGTATTTACCCAACTGTGCAAAATCCCCAGTACAATTATTTCAAATACTAATCATTTGATGGTATCATACTTTTACTTTACATACTATAAATGACACTGAGAAAATTATGACATATCATTTTCTTTTAAAAATTTCTTATTCATTGAATTTGGTATTTAACAACTTTTACACACATTTTATATACATTATACATACATTCCCCAAGTGTACACAATGCTGTTGACCACTCTCACTCCCTTTTACTTCTAACTTTCTTCTTCCAACAAATTCTTTTATCTCCCTCACATCTATTTTATGACACACTAAGTTTAACCAGAGTTCTCTAACTTAGAACCCATAGTCACTTAGAAAACCCTGATCAGGGGTGTTAATACTTTATAAAATAGTGCATAATGTAATTTAAAAATAATTAAATAATTAATAATCAATTAATTAATAATGTCAGCTCCACCCTAACTCAAGTGTATTTTCTTCTATTGATCATGTGTACTTTCCCCCTGAAGTTCACATCCTCATGAAATTCTATTTAAGGTTTAGAGTACTTAAGTAGCTAGCTCATGAACTTAATTTCACTAAGTGAAACTTGACTCAATCTTCACCTGAGCCCTTTATTTTCATCTGTGCTGTCCTCTATTTAACCCTCGTGGATAGACAGATGGATGACCAATCTTGTAAGCAAGTGGATTAATATAACTGGCTACAATGACTGTCACTTTTGCTATTGCACATATTGAAGCTTTATTTAATTTTTCCCAGGAAGAAAAGTAAGTGGCCTTTTATTTTTTGGGATAATCTATAGGCAAAAGAAAAGAATCCTCACTTTCTCATTCTCTTCCATATTTTGAAGTTTAACATCATATTGCATAAAAGTTGATAAGAATGTGGACTAAGGGTGTCAGTAGCACAGTACTCGGTACTCATTCAGTATTCTGGAGCAAACAATACCATTGTTGCTAAAGTAGTCGATTTATTTGATGTGTGTCATCACATGATGCATCAGTCTCAATGTAATCATACTAATTTATTTATGTTAGTATGTCTGATAATTTGACTGGGAATAAACTGACATACTTTATTTGTGGCAAAATAATAAGACAGCATTGGAATGGGAGTATTTCCAAAGCATTTAAGAAAACTAATGCGTTTCAGAGAATATTTTTTATTGGTGTATATGAGTTGTGAAGAGATTCACTAGGACATTTCTATACATTCATATAATATACTATGATCTTAACCACCCTGCTTATTATTCTTTCTTGTATTCTTCTTTCCACAGTTTTGTAGTTCTCCTTTTTATTTCTTGTCATTCTTTCTTTCTCCCTAACTTCCACACATGTGTGAGAACATGTGCTACTTTTGGGGGGATGTGGAGGAGGCTGGTGGTGGCTTATTTCACATAACATAATGATCTCCATTAATCCATTTGAAAGCAAGTGAGATAATTTCTTATTTCAAAGTTATAAATTTCATATACTGTTCTAAACCAGAGTGCTCACTTCATAAATGCTTTTCAATTTATTCTTTAAATTGTTCTTTATGTGAATGGGTGTTTGTCAGCATGTATGTCTATGCAACACATGTGTACCTGGTGTCCACAGTGCCAAGGAGGAGATAGAATCATCTGGAACTGAAATTGGACAACTGAAAGTCATGTGGGTGCTGAAAGTCAAACTCAGGTCCTCTGGAAAAATAGCCAGTGATTTTGGCTACTGAGCCATGTCTCCAGCCTTGCATGTTTTTAACCAAGGAAAATCACAGAGATAAATGCACACAGAGATCTTAAATGTGCAATTAAGTAAATAAATAGTTTCTGCATCTTCTGCACAATTCCTTGTCCACAGGCATCCACTACTCCAATGGCTGTAAATACAGATTTGATTCGTGTGTTCTTGAGCTTGAACAAGGTGAACCATGAAGCGCATCTTACAGTGCCTGGATCCTTTTGCTCACTCAACAGAGTTTTAAGGCAAACAATTTTTAAATTTTTTTTAAAAAAATTTTAGGCAACAATTTTTTAAAAATTCATTTTATGTATATGAGTACACTGTAGCTGTCTTCAGACACACCAGAAGAGGGCATGGATCCCATTATAGATGGTTGTGAAACACCATGTGGTTGATGGGAATAGCAGTCAGTGCTCTTAACTGCTGAGCTCTCTCTAGCGACTAAATGGGTGACTTTTAATAATTATAATCAGAATTTGCACCCTCATTCGTTATATTCTGGTATATTCAACTAGTATTATATAAATTTAATTTTCTAAATTTTATTCTTTGTATACAAACTTTAATTTTGTAAAATTTTAAATCAGAAGCACAGTAAAACATGTCTCCTATTTTTTGAGTCCACATTTTGCAGTAATTTCTATTTTTAAAATGTACGTGCTTATTTATTTATTTATTTATTTAGAGACAGGGTTTTTCTGTGTAGTCTTGGATGTCCTGGGACTCTCTGTGTAGACCAGGCTGGCCTCTAACTCACAGAGATACACTTGCCTTTGATTTCCAAGTGCTGGAATTAAAGGCTTGTACCACCTTTGCCTGGCAACTTCTTTTATAGTTCATAAAATGTGCTATTAAAGGAAAGAAAAACCTGGGCTTTAGCAAATTAGATGAAGTTTAAGGTTTGATGCACATTTTAAAGTAGATACTGGAGAGGACATACTGTTAGGGAAATGGAAAGCATTTTTATGAGTTATTTTTTAATACTCAAAGTCAAAGACAAATACAATAACAAGCTGATATTTTAGAGAAGAGAAGCTAGATGTAGAATTCTGAAGCAAACAAGGTATATTTTAATTTGGTCAAGTAAGTTCTTTAGTATGTTCTAAAGGTCAAATTTTGTACACGCTAAGTGCAGAAACCAGGATCAAACATGGAGAGGCTAGGACAATGCTTATGAACCAAATACATTTCTGAGCCTTCTAATCTTGGGGTTGAATGGGGAAAAGAGGGAGGGAAGGGGGCTTATAGGACTTTCAGGGAGAGAGGAAAGGGGAAAGGGGAAATGATTTGGAATGTAAATAAAAAACTTAGAAAAAAAAAGAAAATGTAACATACAGAAAAACGTTAAAATTGAAGATTATCATGGACAATTATACTGACAAAATGGTAGGCACAAAAACATTCCTAAATTGATTGAAAGTGGAACTACAAACACCCCCCCGACAAAACCAAAGATCTACATGAAAAACACTTCCGACAAAATCGAAGATATACACAGAAAAAATGTTAAAATTAAAGATTATCATGGAAAATAATATCAGGTTTTCAATTTTATCAGAAAATGTTTATAATTCCACTTTCAATCAACTTAGGAATATTTGTACGCTTACCATTTTATCTGTATAATTTTTCCATGAAATAGTCAATCTTAACGTGTTTTTCTATATATTTCTTCAATTTTATCAGAGATATTTTCCATGTATATTTACACAATGGAATACTACTCAGCAATTTAAAACAATGAATTCATGAAATTCTTAGGCAAATGGGGAATAGGGGGAGGGAAGAGGGCTTATGGGACTTTTGGAGAGCGGGGAACCAGGAAAGAAGAAATCATTTGGAATGTAAATAAAGAATATAGAAAATAATAATAATAATAATAATAATAATAATAATAGTAATAATAATAGTAATAATAATAATGATAATAGAAAATGTAACATACAAACTGTGAAGGATCAGAGAGTAACATCATCTCCCTAATATTTTAGCTGATGACAAGGACATGTAAGTTGAAGAAGATGACATATTTTAATGCTCAAATACTAGAGCTCAGGGGTTACCTAGAGGAGCGGGTTGCAAAGGCAACAAAAAAAAGGTAGCTATAATTTCACCAGAAACCTGGCTAAGGTCTGTATGTTTTAAATTCTTAATATCATATATCTAGATAAGGTGAATAGATTCGTGGGTAATGGAAGTAATTATATCTCATAGGATGAGTTTTGAATCCAGGTTTTAAAAATGCAGAGATGGATTGGGAAATATTTGTGATTCATCAGGAGAGACTGATTAGCTGAGGCTCATGGGCCAACTAGTGCAGTGAGTGAAGAGTCAGACTCCCCGTCTTATGGTTGGGGGTCCGACCAATCTCCAATGACAGCTGAAGCCTTTGGAGATCTCAGGAGGCAAGCAAGCTGTCCTCAGGAGCTTTGCTCCAAGCACGAATCTTCTCAAAGCCCTTTCCTGTGTGAGGAGAGCTTTCACTGGATGAGATCATTGGTGGCTTTTGGGAAGACTTTTTTTCTCTCTCACACTGGAAACCTTTTTTAAAAATAAGCAACATATTCACATAGTGGAAAAAACAAAAGCTATGTTTAACAGTGTACATCATCAATCTTTTTCCCACCTTTCCCTGACACTTTGATAGCTACTACCTGGTATCCTTGTGTATCGTCCTACTGTTTCTTCGTGTAATTGTTTTCCTTCTACCATTTCTTGCCTAAAATGCAACATACACTATATACTGCTTCAATATGCCAGATATGGTGCAGCATTAGGGAAGCAGAGGCAGGAGAATTTCTAAGTTCAAGGCCAGTTTTCGTCAATAAATTGAGTTGTAGGACAACCAGTGCTACATAGACTCTGTCTTGAAAAACAAAAAATAAACAAACACATCTAGCAATGTGTTTTGATAATTTTTCATGTCACCTTATAAAAGTTTCATCTTTTTTCCCACTGCAGATTATTCCATCATATAGATACATCATAACATATGTCAGCATTTCTCTGTAGCCTGGCCCTTATACTCTGATGAAAATTGGTACACATTAAAACTTTAGGATACAAAGTGGTTTGTGCCTACAAGCAGGAGTCTTATTTGTAAACCGCAAAACTCATGGAATATTTGCGTAACAAATGCTTAAGGAAGTAATTTTCTAGGAATGATTGTGTGTGTGTGATGCATTTAGCACCAGTGGTAGAAAAGGTTGGGACACTGCTACACAGCATGGCTTTTTCCATGAGCATAAGAATTACATCTTGAGCATCACTATAGCAGGAGCCTTCCAAACTGTCTTTGTGGAATGAATGTAGTATCCCTAAGGAAATAAAAAGAGCACACTGTATTCATCATAGGGAAATTCCAACTAGGTTCTCCACTGGGCTTTGGAGTATAATTCATCAATATATAGGAAGAAGAAAAACCCTGAGCTTTATGATAATTAGCTCCTATCACGACCTTACTTGAGCTTCAGAGTGAGCCACGTGAGTCAGTGACAGGAAATCAATGTAGTAATTGATTGTATTAATTTAGAATCACTTCACTTGTCAAGAGCAAAGTTGGTGTGACTTTCAATCAGGGTGTGGGAATACTACGTACCAACAGAAATTCAGGTCTGATCCATTGCACAGAAAATAATTGGTACTTATAAGCATCTTCTTGCTACCCACCAGCATCTCTTTTGCTTTCCCAGGTTGCCCTTTCCACTGTAACTGTGAAAACAGTCTTGTTTTCTTTTTGAAGTAGGAAGGGCCAGACACAGGATATGATGAGGGTCCTATGCCTCTCACTGACTTTATAGGGTCTGAATAAGATCTCTCCTAGTTCCTATTTATCTTGGAGTTGTTCCTCTGCTCCTCAACGTTCCTTCCCTTTCAACCTGGTGTTTGCAATGAAGGTTATCGTCATCCCCATTTGGCCAAGGACAAACATTAGCTGCTAGGAATGGACACATCAGGGCTGTGCGTCCTGTCTGCAGATGTTAGGGAACTGACAATGAACTTGAGGCCAAGGCTATATCCAAACCACAAACTATGTGTTTGGCCCCCAACTATGACCTTCATTCTTTTTTTTTAACCCTTACTTTTGAATCAAAGGTGCTCAGGAAAGCACCAGTAATGGGAAGATTAAAGAGAAGCCTCATTTTGGGTGACGAAGTTATTTATTTCAGGAAGTAGAGAGACGGTCCTGAGAAATACAGAATGAGAACGTTAGATTACCTTAGTTCTTTTACCACAAGAACTGGATTACAAGTTCCTTTATAAAGGTAACTTATAAGAAAATGCCACAGTAATTTTTGAATGAAATTGGAAAAAATGATATTTTAAATATACAAAGTAAAAATTCAGATATTCTGTGCTGGATAGATTTCCATAGGTAATACTAATAACTGTATTTAACCAGGATACCCCATATCATTGACACAAAGAAATCACATCCAGTTTGCGCTTTGGGGTCACATGGTACAAGTTTCCAGCCATTGGTGAGGATGGCTCCTGCTTGTCTTGTGTTCTGTCTCCCATGCTCTCTACAGGCTTAGACACCATCTGACATGTAAAAAGGCCTCCTTTGGTCCTTGAGATTGCTAGCTACTCAAGCTACCTTTCTGTTTTGCTTCGTTTTTGAGACAGGGTTTCTCTTTGTAACACTGTGTTGGAATTTACTATATACACCAGGCTAGTCTTGAACTAACATAGATCCACCTGCTTCTGCCTTTTGAGTGCTGGTCTTAAAGATGTATGCCACCACATCTGATAGTCAAGGCAGCTTTTACTTTAGCTACTAAAACTTTTGACTTTAATTCATATTTGCTGCCTCAAATTTGGTAATACCTGCCAGATAATCTCATTTAGTCTTCTTGTCTCCCAGAACAGTTTGTCAAAATGGCTGTCTTAGCTATTCCTCATAGCAAGCAAAATGTTTCTTATTATCTTCTTCTTCTGTGGCCCCAGTAAAGTCCTTGACGTTGCTCTGTGTGTAATATTTTCTTGTATCCTCTCTGACCTTGGCAGCTTTTGTTTTCCTCTTGTCTGACTGCTTAGTCTTGAGGTGTTCACTGTTTCTTTTCATCTCTGTAGGTCCTGTCTCTTCTACTTCCTCTCCTAGTCTCTCTCATTCCTCTCCTTTCTCCTTGACCAGCTCACTCACAGACTTCACTATTACCTCTGCTGTTAACAATCATAATGTTATCTTCAACATTAACTGAGTTTAAGCTTATGTTTATAATATTTTCATGGATATAAATCAAAGTCAACATGCTGGAGTAACTGTAGTCTCAGGAAGCAATGAATCTATTTGTGATTTTAAGATTATCAGGATCCTAATCATTTATAGCTTAATACTGTAAACTTTTATAATTCTTAATGTAACATGGACCAATCATTAATCTAACCATTTGCTGATTTCTTACAATTCTTTTATATAAAATAACTGACTTTCTTTCTTTCTTTCTTTCTTTCTTTCTTTCTTTCTTTTTTTGCCAAATCTGAGGCAGCAAATATGAGACAGGGTCTTACTATGTAGCCTTAGCTGGCCTGGAAAATAACTAAGTAGATCGGACTGGCCCCAAACTCACAGTTTGTTCTGCTTTTTGGAGAACACTAGTTAACTGGTTTCTTAAATCCACAGATATGATCTAATCAAGTGCTCAGCCAGTTCTTCCACTATTATCTGTCATCTCTGTTTTTATTCATGGCTTCCCGTTATTGAAATAGAATGGGCTACAATTTCTGTGTATTTGCATACTACTCTTTCACCCAAGTGTCTTTGCATCTGCTGCTCCTTCCTGAAGGATTTCCTTACCTGGGGGGTAGCTTCATGACAGCAGAGCCCAGTGGAAAGTGAAAAAGCAGGGGTGCTTCTCATAAAGGCAGAAAAAGGTATCCTCCCTTAAAGGTATTAACCCTTTGCCTGTGTGTTTCTTTGAAATATTCAAAATTTCAATATTGAAAAATTTTAAATATTGAATTTGAAATATTTTAGAAATACTCTACTGCCCTATTGAACTTTGCCTACAGAGCACAAGCTCACAGACAGCATTATGTTCCACGGAGGTGAGAACACAACACTAATGTTAACCCAGGGCAGGGCCATCGGCCACAAAGGCAGCTTGCTTGGTCCTTTCGAGCCTTCTTAACCCTGATCTTCTTCCAAAAGGAAAGGCAAGGCTGCTCTAGCAAAGCTGATTTTAAAGTCTGTACACTCCGGAACTGTTCTTTGCCTTACTCTAAAGATGGCCAAAGTCTCTGAAGACTCTTCTGACAACTTTAACCTCTCATTAGGCCATGAGTTTCCTGAAGCAGGAGATGCATACTCATGCACCCTGGAAGTTACCACAGAAGTCACAGATAACTATTGCTTAGTAAACCTTAGCTGGCAATCAATTAAAGAGAGCAATTATAAATTTGAAGTCATGTACAAAGTCTCCATGTGGCACTTTTAGTTTTCAGACCAAGAATCACCACTAACGTAAAAGTCCGAATTGTCTAACTGTCTGGCATGGTCCTTCTCTTTCTGTTAGTTTCTGTATCATTACATATTGATCTTTTAAGGACACTCATATTAGAAATTATAATTGGATTATGGTAATGTATATAATGTATGAAACTGCTGCTTTAATATCAAATATTTAGATATAAGCCTATGTTTCCAACATTAAAAAAGACTTATTTATTTATTTATTTATTTAATGTATATGAGTAACTGTAGCTGTCTTCAACACCACAGAAGAGGGCATCGGATCCCCATTACAGATGCTTGTAGTAGTTCCTGGGAAATGAACTCAGGACCCCTGGAAGAGCAGTCAGTGCTTCTAACAGCTGAGTCATTTCTCTAGCCTGTTTCTAACTTTTTAAAACAACATTTTGATTAAAAAAGAAAGGTTTCTGAAAACACTTTCTATACATTTTAGTTAAAACAATGATTTGTTTCACTGGAGTGCTTTTCATGAAGAACCTGGCAAGTTCTGTCAACAGACAAGCAAAGATATTCATGGAACTCCTTTGAGAAAGAGACTGAACCAGTCTGTAAAAAGCTTCAACTTCCCACACTGGCTGAATAATACGTTATCGTAAGAACTGTTATCCAATTCACACCTTCCCACACATACCCATCTTTCCATACATTTTGAGCTGAAAACTGAGAAAGCTCATTTTTACTTGGGGGCAAAGCTGCTTTAAATTAAAAGCATGATAAAGTGGAATAAATTTAAACAGCAAAACATTAGTTTAAAAAAATGCACCACAGACACTGTATCACTAAGAAAGCCAGTAACTTTACTGAATTGTCTGCAAAATACAAATTATACCTTATTTCCAGCAGGAGAAACTTTTGAAAATTTCCCACTTGAATTCACTACAGACAGCTGAATTTAAGTCCCTTGAGATACACACGTGTGGTTAGCTTAGGTATACCATCTTGTCATCTAGTGGCGACAAAGTCCAGCTTATGCCGCTGTGAGCCTCTATTTGAATACTTGTTGCAAATGCTTGTATGCCCTCATTTACAAGCTATTTTAAGTATTGTCATTGAATGGAAACAAGTCCCCAGAAAAGGAAAAAGAAGAAAAACGATACGGCAAACCATCTGAAGCAATCCAAGCTCCGCGCCTGCAGTGATTTGTCTGCTTGCTCCAAGAGCACACTGCTGCATCCAAACCACAACCAGAATCCGTCACTTAGCCAACCTCTCTGAATTAAATTGAGGTATCAATTAATTTGAGGTATGAACAGGGAAGGCAAAATGCAATACCCAATTATGAATAACCAAAATGGACAAATTTAATGCAGTAGATATGTGACTTGGATTGCTCCACATCTTTGGTTAAAACATAGTAAGAAAATCCTTTAATTACATCTGCAGTCTGAAGCATTCTAACAGACACCAGCATTCAAGCAATCTTCAAAAGATCTGTAGTGGCAGGAAATTAACGCCATAGAACTGACGACACCGCAGCAGATGGCAGAGGCGAGAACAGATGACGCACGCCATGCTTAGGCAAGAGCCTTTATTGAGGGTTCAAGTGGCTTCTTCTTTAAAGTAAATTTTTTTTAAAGAAAGAAATACAAAGCATTTACTCTCTGAAGGGACGAAAAGGGGGATCAAGGGAGCAAAATGCTATCTCAAAAAGGGTGAGTATGTCGAAAAACAAATACATAGATGTGAGAGAGGGCAGACACGCTTTTTAAAAGTGTATGGAAATTTGTTTTGAAATTCTCACGTTAGTTAACCTTTAAATTATCTAAAGATGACAGGCATTTTCATATTCATCATTACAAAACATTAAATTCCACCTTTGGGAAAAAATAAGCAATTTTACTAAAAACACCATTTTTAAAAAGGTTGAAATAAACAGCCTCCACACATCAGTGCGCACAAGCCACACGCTGCATGGCTTGCTTAGGCTGCAATGCTCACACGACCGACACAGGCTGCGTGGCTTGCTTAGGCTGCAATGCTCACATGACCGACACAGGCTGCGTGGCTTGTACGTGCTGCACGCCATTACCAACCTTTCTCAGCTCACTCTTACCAAGACTCTTTTAAAATAGGATTCAGTATAACAATACTTGCAGCCATGTAAAATGCCACTTTCGGTCCTCCTACTTGCAATGATGAATGTTGTCTAATATGCTACTCTAGGCCAGGTAATGTTAAATAATAATCCCCCAGAGCTCTGCCCCAGACTTCTAGATACAAAGAACGTTGTGTGATTAAAATCCATACAGATTTGCAAACACAAAAAAATGGTGAGTTACAGAAAAGGCAAGGGTAAAGACAGACAGTGACTGTTTATAGAACGTGACTGGTCACAATAAAATTGTGCTTCTCATTAAATCATCTCTACAAGTCTCAGATTATCCCTTTGCTAACTGCTACTGCTCTGAGTGCAGTAGTGGGGACAAGGTGGCTGGCACCCATTTTTCAAGTGAGTTTGTTCTTCTTGAGTTTGTATATAAAAAAAAACCAAACAAACAAACTATTGCCAGAACTGCTATAAATAGAGGAGGCTTCTGCTGGCACATGAGCTCACTCTAGATCTAGCATTAGTAACTTACACTCGCTTTGTTGTGGAGGTAAATGGCAGGTAAAAATTTAATATGGCTATTTCTTCATATTTTTATATGACCCTTTCCCACACACTGGTAAGATTCTATTGATCTTGATGAACAAATGCACTTTGAAACGACAAGGAACATTTGTGATATGCTTGCATATATAACACACATTTAGTTATAAACATGAATTCTCAGGATGGAATCAAGTCTGGAGTGGAATAATGGTGGGCTTTCTTTTTCACTTTATGTGCATGTTTGTGTGTACACATGAGCATGCAAACAGGTGTGCAGGTAAGCATGTTTGTAAGGATGATTTCCTATTTTGCTTCTGCATAAATACTAGTCTTCATGTTCCATGGATACCTTTAATAGTGGAATATATATGAAATGGTTGATGTCTTTATTTTGATTTTAATATATAAAACATTACTACAAGGCAGGCTAGCATCCTATACGGACACAACCAAAGGTGCATTGTGGCCTAATTCTGGATTGCAGATCAAGTTAAGAAAAATATAGCCTCATCAATAAGGTCTTTTGGCTTCTGCCACCCAGCGGCAGCCTTTTATAGTGAGAAACATGTAGCAACTATGCAGGTAAAAGGGAAAAAAACTGGATAAGCACATCCTACACGTGAAGTAGCAGAACTGATGTTACTGCATTCTTTGTTCTGTATATCAGTGTTGACAACAGGATGAATCGACAGATCTTCACATTCCAAGAGAAGGGAATCATTCCTAGCCTGAACTATCACTTCAACACTGTATATTGACTCTTTATGGCACTCACTTTTTAAGGGGTCTGAAAATTAATCCCTTACACATGAATACTAGACAAGAGTTAAATTATCTTGAAAATTAAAAAAAGGGACATAGAGAAAGGATTTTTAAAGTGGGATTTTTTTTAAAATGGCTATTAAATCTCTTTATTGAAGAAAAAATAGGTGACATACATGCTTTATGCAGAAGTGACATTTGGGAGTCCTGACACACCAGTCTGTTCAACAGTCCTATACTGCTGACAAGATTGTTATGGGTCAGTTAAAATCATGACGGTGGACACTAAGTAACTATCCTTTGACTGTTTCCTTCCTCTCTAGCACCCAGTCTTTCACATTGTTCTCCAGAACTCTATAACTTATCCAGCAAGTAAAGCACGGCAGTCGTTCCTAGGACCCAGCTTGCAGGACTTATGCTCCAACACAGTTTCTTATTCTGGGCATATTTCTAAGAACATCAAATTCAAGGCTGAAAATGAACTACGTAAATTTAGAATATGGGCAAGTTAGGATACGAACTTACAGAATTCCAAGATGCATGGTGAAATGGAGAGATCTGAAAGGGGCCCTGCTTTTGAAAATGAAAAAAAACAAAACAAAACAAAAAAAATAGTTTGAAAGAAACCAATTAGTATATACAGTGGATGTCAGTTGATCCAATAGTTTGCTGTCGTTTTAAAAACAATTTAGGATGTTGCAATGTAATATGTTCTAACCCCACAGCTTATCCTTTAGACAGCTGACCTTGAACTTATAAAATGTATGCAGAGTAAAAGAAATCAGAAAGAAAATAGTTACTCAAATGTGCAACTGCACAAATATACCCCCTCCCGCTATTAAGAAAACAAAACTTCTGCCATTACCATAATATTATATATATTAGAAAGCTATACACAAGCATGTTAATTTCACAGATTTTTTAAAAGATTCTTAATATTTTATATAATTAGAAATACACATTTCAAAAACAAAACTTCTACAAAGAGAAAACAGTTATCTTGGTTAGCAAAGCATGGAGCTCCTCATGGCTTAGGGTAGTGCTTCTATACAAAAAGTCCTTTGTGGGTTTTTACAGGACTGTTTAAAATATTAGCGAAGCTATTGAGGGGAAAAAACACATTTTGGCTTAAGTAAACTACAAAAAGCCACAAATGCTTTGCAAACTCTTTCTTACCTTTTATATGAAAATAAGCAAAATGTAATGTACATATTTTTATATTTTTATTTAATAAGAGATGCAGACCCAGATTTATTTATTTAATTAAATACGTTAGCTCTCAAACGCCACACTTTTTTTTTTCCTTTCCTTTTCTTTTAAAGTAGGTATGGTCCTCTTTGAACTGTTTCTGATCCTTTTGGATGAGTGCCATACGCCAATGATATGCCCTGCAGGTTTGTGAGCGTGCTCAGATGTTAGGTGACCGGTATGTTCCTAACATTTACCAGTGGCCACCCCTTGCCGGGTCTGTCCAAACTTCTATACATTTTTCTATATGTTGCATAACAGCTGCTCTCTCTTTCAGTAAAGATCTGCCGCTTTTGGCAAATGTTTCCTTTTGTCTATTTACATGTAAATAACGTTGAACCTGCAACATGACACTATCTATTGTAACATACATTTTGCAAAGGGTCACAACAGTGAAAAGAAGCCTTAAAATCTATTTTGTACAAGTGTTCTGTTGTACAACTCAAGTGCTAAGCATATCTCAGCATTTCTGTTTATCTTTATACTGTATCACTGAGGCAATTTAAAAGTACTTTTACAAAACAGAGTACCTGACTTTTTTTTTTTCCACACACGGCACATATAATGCATATCGACCCCCCTTCCCCATTAAGGTATAGCACACACACACACTGCAAGAAAAAAAAAACTATTAAGTAATAATGTGATCATGTTGCCCATCCTTCAGAGAGTCGCATGCGCTTGACTGAGGGACTTTCCCTTTCGTCCGGCGAAGGTCTGGTGAGTCCAATGGGGGAGTGGAATTCGTTCCGGTGATCCTCCCGGTCGCTCCCATCGTAGGAACTGCTACAGCTGCTCAAGCTGTCAACAGGAGATCTCCCCGCCTCGTGGCGCGTGTGTTGTGGGTATCTCGAAGGGGTGGTGGTACGGTCTCTAGGAGGAGAAACAGGTTCTGACTTGATGTTGAGGCTTTGAGTAGAAGGCAGGGAGAGATTTGAACTCTGAGATAAATGAGTGCTAGTGCAAGCTCTGTAGGAGGAAAGGAAACCCAGTTACAGATGGAGGAGGCCTGCAGGCCCCGGAACTCACATTACAAATACATCAGCTTAAAGACTTGCATAGACTCTAGTGCATGCTCAGCGTGAGTGCAGCTAGGCACTGAGGGGCTGCACTGCCTAGAGCCCTGGAGAATGTCTGTGCCTGGTAGTAAACACACTACTTAACTGGCCCAGGCCTCAGGAATCATCTCCAGCTCCTAAGAGACTCTGTAACTGTATAGATTACCTTTTCATAAAGGATTAAGACAAAGTACAACAGTCATTCTGCGTTCATGGAATTTTCTCCTGTACTATTTTCAATCTTTAGTTTTCTGAGCCTTGAGAGATGGTGTTTGATTTTGAATAGGACTCTCTTGTTTTACCAACGCCTGTGTTTGAGATTATTTTTTAAAAACTAGTTATTGTTAAAAAATTTCTCTCCCTTCAACTGATATGCCCATATAAATGGACATATATACTACTAAGGGAAAGTGAAAAATTTGAATCTCAAATGAACAGAACACATCAAACACTGTATAATTATATATAACTGATGAAAAGCTTGGGAGGGGGAAGGAGGGGGAAAAGGGCTGAATATTATCTGCAGAAAATTTAAAAACTGGTTTAAAATCATCTCACTAAAACTGATACCTAGCTGGACTTTCTGTATCATTTGCAGTTGTATGGGATGAAAATCCTGTCTGTAGTTCACAATTCCTTTAATCTTAACATAGCTAAGCAGCAGTAACAATGGGTGCTTAAGGTAACACTTCTCTTATAGGTAACTAATATTAACAGGTGCATCTGTCGTTTGTGAAGGAAAGAGTGTAGGAAAGAAGGATGCAGTGTGCCATTACTGTGGCTCTGATCGTCACTGATTTCCAGAGAGTGCATTCTGGGAGACTTTGGACAACTGTTAGCCTAAGAGAAAAGCATTTCGACTTAAGTGTGAATTGGCGATCAGTGACTGTGATCAGGGTGAACTGTGCTCAATCGACTGTCATCAGTGTCAAGATTTTTGCTTGCTTGTTTGTTTTGTTTTGTTCTTGACACCTGATTGCACTGACATGCACATCCAGAGTCAATCTGATCCAACTATACTGTCAAGAAACCACTGCAGTCTCTTTAATTGTGGGATATTCACAGAAAATAATTATATGTACAAAAGAAAGCAAGCCTACCTATTAATGTATGCAATTATGCTGCTCTCTAAAGGAGAGAACTACATATGGGCAAGTGTCTTTCTGAGCATTGACAAGGCCAGTGTATTTCAGAGATAACAGTGGAATAACTAGGGTCTGGCCTTTTGGGAGATGTACAGAGATAGAAAATTAGTCAGAAACGAATTTATCTTTGAGTAATGTTTTATACAAAAGCACCACCTACTGGCAAGGAATGATTTCCCCCTTATTAGTAGATGAGCTATCCTGGAGGACATTATAAAGGGGGTCTCTTTCCTGCTTTAATGAGCCCCTTTTTTAGGCAGTCTGAGCACTCAGATATAGATGCCAATCCCAGAGCCCACAGTTTTCAATCTCTGTTTATCCGTGGAACTACTTATCAGAAGCTGATTTTTTAAGTCTATATTAGTTCTCTGATTTTCTAAGACTTTTAATTAAACTGTCTTTAAATCAAGATTATATTAAGATGGGGGGACAGGAAAACACCTATATTTCAAAGGCTCCATAATGGTGGACTATTTTATACCAGCTCAAAGTTACTTAATGATTCATTTTGATGTTTGAGGAAATCCTCTTTTGATTTCAAGAAGAAAGACTTTTCCTGGCTCTGGGTAAGAAAAACCATTTCACTAACATTTAATTAAATGCTTCTGCTGTGGATCATACAAACGCTTAATAATGAATGTTAATTAGGAGTCTTGAAATGACACAGCATATCAATGAATACTTTTCTTCACTCTTTGACATTTAGCTTCTATTTCTCTAAGTACAATAGAATGGGAAACTTCTAAAAATTTAGTTAGTTGTGTTACTTGTCTATATAAATTAACTCAAAAGTAGTATGAACAATATGATGTGCCATTAATGTCATCAGAAACATGAACTATCCTTTTATTTGTTTCATTTCCCAATATCAGTGGCCATGTAGAAATTTCATTGAGTCTTGCTCCCCACAAAAGATGGAATATTTATTTGTTGGTAATTCTTTTCCATGACTGAAGCAACTTATCTGGTGGTGGGATTTCATTTGACAGTACACATGTACACAAGCTTATTTTGAGCTGGGTAGCTGTTGGAACTACATTTGCAGCACACAGCTCTATATGGTGTCTTCAGCTCACCTTATTTCACTTTAGCACAGACCACAACATAGACTGGCTAATACCAAAGGTACTTCTTGTCAAGAGAAGGCAACGTTAATATCACGTAACTGTACATATGCTAATTTGTTCTTGGGAACAAAGTATAGCTGTAGATAATTGTGAGACTACATGTGCGAGTGACTGAGAAAGAGGTAGGCGGTGCGGGCGAGGTCAGGCATGCTTGTACCTTGTCAGGTCCTCTGAGCCACTTCTGATCCACTATACAGGATTTTAAGCTGAGAAAGCTACCCTTTCTTCAAGTTGCTCAGAGATAAAATATGGATTGTTTTATTTAAGTTCCTCTCATTTTGCACCCAAATAAAATCAGGTTTTTCTTACTATATTTACCTTTCCCCCCCTCTGTGAGGCAGAGTCTCATTACATATGCCAGCCTGGCCTCAAACGTTTAATCCTCTGTCTCAGATGATAGGTGTGCTAATAGCACTTAATTCAGACTAATCTTTTTTTAAAAGATTGATTTGTTTTCGTTTATGTGTATGTCTTTGCGTGAGTTTGGGCATAATTGTGCCTGAGAAGGACAGGAGAGGGTGTTGGACTCTCCAGAGCTAGAGTTACAGGCATTTGTGAACCACCTGACATGGCTACTGAGTCTTCTGCCAGACTAGCAAACACGTCTAGTTGCTGAGACATCATCTGTCCAGGCAGTGCAGTCCTGGCCCGCCAGGTACTTTCTATATAAGGCACTGACTTGGGACCACACCCAGGCCTTGAGCCTAACCTTTAAGAGTAGTATTTATTCAATCTGCCTTCCACCCCCAACTCTCTTCTCAGTATGGATTGAGTCCTGTCATCATCATCTTCAGCAGCAGCAGCAGCAGCAGCAACAACAACAAAATGCTGTCTCTTTTCTGGAAAATATTGTCCAGAAAGCAGGTTGTCCTTTTTTGGACAGCAATCAAAAGGCACCTAAAAGTCAAGGGTTCTTCCTCTAAAATGTTGAGTTTCCCTCCAGGCACGTCTCTTTCTACATAAAATTAGCGTATGTGTCTCATCTAAACTCATTGAATAAAATGCATCCTACATAGTTTATGAAGTCTAGCCTTGAAGACAGTGCTATAAAGGACAAAGTGAACTTTTTTTTTCCACAGACAAATATGAAGAGTTCTTTAATACTTTTGTAATTTGGATAGAGAATTACAGTGACCATTTTAGGCTTCTAGGAGTACTAATTTTAGTGGAGCTAGAATCTATCTCATTCTTTGTTTAAAATACAGTTCCTTTCCAGAGGATGGGCTCTAAGTGCAGGTCCGTGAGATGATTTGACTTGGGAAACATATCAGTTCCTTTAACCTTAACTGAGTCATTCTCTTGAAAACTAAAGAAGTTTATATACTTTATTTTACAGAAACATTAGAACTTGGGGTTTTCGACAAAACAGTTTGTAAGGAGCTGAGACAGCTCGTCTGAAGACACCTTTCAAGAAGCCACTGTGAGAGAGAACTAGGGAGAACAGAAGAGGCGTGTGGTGCTGACAGTGAAGACATACAGACTGGGTCATGCTTCCACCCTGAGGTGTAGGGACATGATCAAGAGCAAGTGCACATCATACACTAAACTCACAGTCTGCACATGATGATTGGTTCTGAAAGAAACAGTAGGGATAGAGTCCTCAGCTGCTTCAACTCTGGTTTCTTCTAGTCTGGGGCTCCACTCACTCCCTTTTCATTTATGCCTAGTAGAAATTATATTTTCTCCATGTGATAGGTTTTTAAATTGTGCATATGGTCAAAATAGCAAATATGTGTATAACCTTATAATTAAAAATGATCTGGCATTACAAGCAAAAGAAAAGTGGTATTCTAATGAAATGGTGTGACTTAAATGCTTATTGTGTACTTATTTATTCTGTGTATGTGAGTGTAAGTACATGAACATCTATAGTAGCTGATCCTCTTCTTCCACCATGTGGATCCCAGCAATCCAAGTCAGATAGGTTGCCACGGTTGTTAAGTGAAGTTTGGTTAAGCGAAGCACCTTTAGCCCTCTGGCCGGTCCTTATAGGGCTTTTTGACATGGATAATATCTTTCAGGGGGATTGAATTTAGTGCTATGACAGATGAATTTTGTGAAAGATGAGAAATGAACAATTCCTTTTATTACTGTCCAAGAAGTAGGTCAGTATAATGTCGTGAATATGAATATAAACTCATGGATGGTATTATGTACTTAGTGTAATCTCCAGAAAAAAGTTTTTGCAACCAGAATCTACATACATAATTAGCACTGGAGAAAAAATTTAAATGTCTTAAAACAAAAACTCATTGTAAAAAATATGAAATGTAAAAAATGTTAAAAACTTTCATACATCTTTAATGTTAACACTCTCTCAAGAAAGCACAACCATAAGGCAATGTGGACTTGCTTTATTGTGCACACAGAAAGCTAGATTTTCCATGACAGTGATTCGTCAGTGGGATGGCCTTGGCAAGTGGGACTGTTGAACGGTGTCTCAGAACTCTTATCTACATTATATCCATACCAAATAATGTTCAGTGGGGGAGGGGGGACAAGAAGGGGCAAGAACAGTGAACTTGTAGTAACAATTAGTGATACTTATTTACATCACTACCTCCCGAGGCATACAGATACAAGATGAGTTAGTTAATATTACTAGTTGGTAACTAAAATGGCTTACTAGAAAACTGAAAGTGGGGTGGGTATATAGAATGTTTCTAAAATGTGATAATTTATCTTTAAGTAGTTATATCCCATTTTCTTTTGAAGATTGAGTGTTGGAATTATTAATTCAAATTAAAGTGAGGTGTCTGGTTTAAATCTTATACGAAGGGGTGCAAATTGTGGATTCAGGGCATTTTTGAGTTTGAACTTCTCTCTATATAAATGACAGAAGTCATCTATGACAAAGAAATACCTCAAAGCGACCACAAGAGGGCGGAAAGATACATACTTTGACCAGAAAACAACAAAAGTTATTTTTATGCCCAACATTCAGTAATTAGTACTGCATGTGCTAGTTAGTATTTGTGCATATATTTTAACACAACTGGTATAGTTAGACAACTATGCTATTATATATGTTACACATAATTAAAGCCTGTATAGAAATTGAACAGTTGATTCTGCGAACAGTAGGTTCATATTAGAGGAAATCATAGTTTGTGCTAAATGAGAACCTCAGCTCAAAAATGTAAAAAATTATAACTATAAGTACCTTCAAATTTTCCATAAAACGTCAGAAATCTAAACCAAACCTCCACTGCTGACAGAAGGAGGAGGAAGCAGACCCTCCAGCATTAAGGAAAGACTATAAAGATTGTGCCTAACTGTTAGCACTTGCCCTTCATCAACTAACATGGAAAGGAATATTTAAACTACTTGAAATATGTGATTGAAAAATGATTTTCCTGGCAATCAAATGTTATGCCCTTTAATGGACATGAAAGCGCATTGTTGAAGACTTGACTTTATCATGTAAAAGATACAGTCTCTGGTTATGCTATAAAGACAGAACTATTGCTTACCCCAACTGACTGAGGGCAGATGGCGGCATGTTATGGAGGTGCTGCTGCTGCCAGCCAGTTACGGAGCCGAGGTGGAGCGCACTGGCAGTGTTGAAGCCAGACAGAGAGGATAGATCCGCACTACTCAGAGAGTACTCTAGATAGGAGCAAAGGGGCAGCAAGGAGAGACACGTAATTAGGAGACTGTCAAGTGACAACAAAATCACAGTTTCAACCTCTAAAACATATTTTGAGTCAAAGTTTTCGATTTGGGAAAAGAAGGAAATAAAACATCAGGGATAATTTGAATTTAAAAAGAAAAATATTATCCATCTGAGTAAGAACGTCACAATAGATGCCAAGCAATAGATCCTGCAATGTTGGCGTATTATATTAACTTTGTTTAAAAGTGTAAAGTATCTATATATTTTATGGTCTAGAAATAGGTTTTAAATTAAAAATCTTCAAGAAAGAGAGCTTTCTACTACATTAAAGAGATAGTAGCTCAGTTTCCTTGAAATATTGAATTCCATTTGGGTAAATAAAACTTCCCAGCACTTAAAAAGGAACACTGTAGATCACTGAATAAGACAGAGGTGCTGGTACTCTGAATTCTGGACACAGGCACCACATGAGCTCCCAACAGGGCAAAGGAAATAACTTTTAAAATATGCTTTTTAAAGTGTTTACTGTAATATTTGCACATAGCAAAGCTACTCACCAGTGCCATATGTTGTTGAAATGGCTGATGGATATCCTCCCATTCCTTGTCCTGGTAAAGTAGGAGTTGCTACGGAAACCACTGGGGTAGCCAATGACTGAGCTGACTGGGAGTTATTTATCCTTTGATTCTTTTAAAGTAAATAAAAGGATATTATTGGTGGCAGATTTTAAAAAGTTAAAAATATTAGGTCTCACTATTAGTTTTTCACATAAAGAAATAAGTTGGTACAAAGCTCATGAAATTAATCACTTAACATGTGTCTCTATGAACTCTGCCAACCCTATCATTTACAATTCTTCAAGAGACCAGCTGTTGCCATAGTAACCCATTACATCAGTATCTCCTAGGCAACTGAACTAGTAACAAGTACCATAGCTTTATTATGGGTAAAAACAGACTATGTTGAGAACTGATGAAATATGTATACTGTACTGCTATTGTTTCAGTTTTTATTCAAATGCAAATTAAAAAATTAAAATCAACCATGGTGATTTTGATCAGTTCAGTGTACAGCAGAACTGACAGATATGGTTTATGCTATATTATGGCCAGCAGGTGGTGCTATGACCACTTTCTTCTGCTTCTAAACTTCCTTGCAAAAGATGGCAAAGTAGCTAAGGCCAGTATTTAACTCCAGGAGGTAAAAGATGCATACGTTCAAAATAATGGTATTTTAAATCTTGAAAGAACATGCATTTTACTGCTTAATAACTAAAGATGAATTTTTGTGTTTAGATTTTAGAGTAAGTTCAGTCTTAATATTTAAAACATGGCCTCTAGATAAAAGGTGGGGACAGAGCAAAAAGGGCCCACAAAAGCAGATATGCTTTTCCACAGACTGTCAATGATCCTAAAGATTAATGGCATTTGATCATAATCAATATCCTCATTCAGTGAGGTAAGTTTTAAAATCTTTCTGTTTAATCACAGCTAGCACCTTTCACTGAAGTAGTTTTGTTATCTTCCCGAGCATGCCCTTCGAGGGACACCTCCTTCCCACTTACCAACAGCAGGTCCACATCCTCAGACTGAGAGCATGGGGAAGGAGGGAAGGAGTTTATTAATCAGTGTCTGTAAATATTTATAACTGTGAAAACCTTTTTAGCAAAAGGAGAAGCATCTTCTGATAGACACAACAGTTCAAACAGCTTTGTGAACCAGATGCCAAAGACAACTCCTTAACAAAGACATTCTTTGTCTCCCTTAGTGAGGTGTTCCTTGTCTATCTGAAGACAGTCTATGCTTTGCAGCACAGGTCAGTGTCTCTCTGTTTACTGTTGTGTACTGTATTTTGATAAAAAGATAACAGGAATGTACTTTAAACCCTACTTGCTAGAGGGAAAGGGAGTCATACCTGTCAGACAGAGAGAGAGAGAGAGAGAGAGAGAGAGAGAGAGAGAGAGAGAGAGAGCTGATCTGTCACTTGCAAAATCCACAGGAATGAATCAGTTTTAAGGGATGTGAGGTAAGTTTGCTGAGAGACACTGTTTGCCTTGCCTTGCCTGCCCCACACTCACTGCATCGCTGTGGGAGATTTTATTTCTTAGACCCAGGCCTTTCTAAAGGGAATGTCAGATGTTATTTGATTTTAGCTAGATGCACAAAATGAATATAATAATAAACCAGTCAGTTCACAGGACTATTTTATTCCTAAGTATGGCACAGAGCAGAGAATTCTAAAGTAAAAAAAAAGCAAAGCAAAACAAAACAGAAAGAAATGTTTGTGGGATTATTTAAATCTATCTACTAAGTCTTTGTTATATATATATTCTCATTGTTAAGTTTTGCTGATTTGGAGAACACTCTGTCATCTATCTATCTATCTATCTATCTATCTATCTATCTATCTATCTATCTATTATCTATGTACCTACCTACCTACCTACCTACTACCTATTTTAGTTTTTGAACTTGATACCACAATATTCTTTTCATCTTATGTACAAGTCTCAGAACAAGAAAATGATATAGCATGTGATTTTACATATGCTTAAATTTATATTTTATATCTCTATATTTTTACTTAAAAGCATGCTACTACATTTTTTTTAGTTTAAAATGTAACATTGGTTCTCAAAATGTCTTGGGTTCTGAGACTTAGTAATTTTCATAAAATACAATAAGCAAAAATTAACTGAGACAATGCAAAGACATACGATATATTAGATATTAAAGAAGTAATATCTAAAAAAGGATTTCCAATTAATGTAAGAAATTTCATTGAGGAATCAAGAAAAGTATTTTTCATTGTCAGTCGGCATCCTGAGAACATAAATAGCTCAATAATGTAAAAATTCTTTCATGAAACACCTCATAATCACTCTTCCTATGGAATATGATTTGATCAGGGTTAGAATTATTTTTCTAAGTATAAACGGATAGCCTTAGGAAAAAATGTTCTTTTCAAAGGAGAGTTTACTGGAATTTTTTAATATAGAAAAGGAAAATGCAAAATCAGTGACGACAACCCCATCAATATGATTAAAAACATCCTCAGTCAGTATCATTAATCATCTGGGATGTCCTAAGAAGTTTTCATCTAGACAATTAGCAAATACAGATAAGATATCGTCAACATGTATTAAGAACAGAGCTGTGCATTACCACTGAGGGCATCGTGTTCTTGCTTCCAGGTGGGATAAGAACTCGGAGATCTGGCTTTCGATTATTCATTCCTAGATTCATAGGGGGAGGAGATTTGGCTTGTATATTCTTGTTCAGGTTACCAGGTGAGACCAGCAGGCCTGGTGAGTTCCGGGGGTTGCCATATCCATTCCCTGTTAACACAAGAGATGACAAAGCTCAGGCAGAAATGGTGGTGCATGCATGCTTTTAAAGAGCAGCCTGTATGAGGATAAAAGGGTAAGTCAGGCTGTGAGTCATACAAATCAACACATGAAGGCTGACTGGTTTAACCTTTGTGTGAAAGGCAGCTTGTCAGTTAATTGTTTCATATACCTCTGAAAGGATATTACAACTTTTTATTTTTATAAGAGGAAAGCAAATCTTCATTAACTTGACCAGAAATCTACATATCATATGCTTTTAAAATGTATTATTATTATTATTATTTGTTGTTGCTGTTGTTGTTATTATTTTCTCCCCCCAAGAAGAGGGTCAGACAGTCAGCTCAGGATCTAAGAAAAGTGCAGAACTGGTCCTGCACTTAATTGGCAAGTTTGGAGTGACTCGCCTTTCCAGTTCTTTGGTTTGGGTTTGGGTTTGATTCTATGTGTCTGTGTGTCCTCAGATGAAGACAGGCAAGGCACCAAGGCTGTAATTTCTAGGATGAGTGGGAGGAGGGAAAGCTATGCACACATTTTGCTCTTCAGTCTCCTCCACTCTAAGTGAACGCTCTTTCTCCATGGCCTTTCTTATTTGAGTTTACCCTCCTCACCAAGTTCAGCACATAGCCTATCCTGCTCATGAAAATCTTCAAAGTGACAGCCCTCAGGCACAGAAGCTATGGCGCCTCCAGGGAAGGGCTGACTCATTCAGACACAGGGAGAGTCACTAATTGTGAAGAGTTAAGGGTCTTTCAAAATCTGATCATTAGGTTCCTACTAACAAAGTAGGCATTTGATACCCTCCATTTTCCATGTCTAAAACACACTACCCCTATAGAAACAGCTGGTTGGAAAGACATCTTGAAGTGGAGTAGGAGCCGACCTGGAAAGCTATCTGTTGGTTTCCTGAGGGAGAATAGGAGAAACCCGCGGCTAGATTCAATAATGCTTCCTAGAAAACTAGTCAGTTGTCTTCCAAGCATTATTAAAGGAGCCAGTTAAACTTTCTTGTTATAGTCATCATTATCAACATTATAAAACACAACTATCTACTGCCCTTACAAGAATGAGACCATGGGCTACTCAGTAAGAAAGCAAAAACAGCCTTGGAGGGCTCTGAAATTTCTTTGCAGTTAAGTAATACACACTTGTGGAACATGTACAAACAAATAAGAAAACCAAGGGCAAAATGCCTGTAGAATAATATAGATTATACACTATTCACCATCTATGGGAGAAGAGATTACCTAATGCATGTTTAGGAAGAGGTAGGAACTAACACATATTTCAACAAAAGAGAAGAAGAGGTGGTCAGGCTTGGGTAATTGGGTAGGGGGAGGGCTGAGGAAAGGTTTTATGGAGCATCCTTAAGAAAACTAGGAGGGACCTGCCTACAAAGGAGCCAATGAAAACAGGGTTGTTTTTGAAGGTGCTCTTTGAAGAAGTTGGTCAGTGGAGACTTCAAATTTTATGATATGGTAGAAATGGAGACCACCCAGAGTTTCAGAACAGCGATAGAACTGGACCCTGTATGGTTAGACATCTACAGGCACTGGAAGGGGTGGTCTTAGGAAAGTCTATGTACATGGATCCTTCTTGAGACTATGGAAATGGCTTCACAAAGAAAACAAGGAGTTGGGAAGGGAAAGCACAGAATGTTTCAAGGAGATATTTATGAAAACTGAATATTAATTGTGCAAAGTCATGGTTTCATTATGACTTGTTGCACATTTATACAATATACTTCAATATATTCACCCTCTCTTGTTCCTTCTACCCCATGTTGACTCCTTTCTTCCCAAAATGTTCCTGTGGGGACTATTTAAATTAAATATATTTGGGTCATGTGGTCCAAAACACACTTGTTCAGTTCATTTACCTGCATTGCTTCATGAATAAATAAATAGGCTGAATATATGAAAACTCTGTAAGGTTCAATCTTGAGATCGGATTACAGATAAAAATTAACAAGTATCTTGAGGCAAAATGAAAACAAAACAAATGAAACACCCCCAAAACATGTGCCAACTACAAAGTCGTTGTTTAAGAAATTTGCACTGAATTTGAATACAAATTAGTCTTCTATAATAAAACATCAAGAAAAGTTGCTAAATTATAGCTAGCTAAATATTTCAAACCCCAAATTATCTGTTACAGTTAATTTGGGCAGTGTTTGATGGTAAAAGTTCTTGTATGAAACAATACACTTACCCTTTCTCACTAAAAGAAATATAAACAATTTTTCTTCTATAAGAAAGATAATGGGTGAGCTAGGATGCACAGGGGACTTCTGTGTTTAATGGGTCGCCCTCTAACATTTTTCTGTACTAGGGCCTTTGACTGAATTGTTGAGTCGACTACATGAAAAGGAAAGGAGACCAAGACATCTGCAGCATGCTTTTCTGCCTGCTGAAGTATACACACACACACACACACACACACACACACACACACACACACAGTGGCACATGTCACGTACATGTTAACCTTCTGAGAGATCTGGTTTAATAAACAATCAAATGGAAAATTAGCCAAGTAATTTCAAAAGAAGAAGAAGAAGAAATGTCAGTTAAGAAGGTCAGTGAAGCCTGAACGGATGAGAAGAAACTAAAATCCTGCTTGAGTAGACGTTGATGCTGGTTTGCATGGAGGAGTAATTCTGCTAAAAGGAAGTAAAACTGCTTCATGACATGTGCTGTCCTAAGATAGGACAAGCACGGGGCCAGTGTGAGAAAGGGGCGAGCTGCACAGAGGCTGTGCACAAAGCCTCTTCAAAAACATGTTCTATGGTAAACTAAGAGACAGTCCAAAAACAGCCCCAGTCTTTCTGACACATTTTAAAACAGCGATTTGGAGCGGCAGTGAGGAGGGAAAAGGAAGCACACATACATGGTTCTCCACTCACTAAACACCTCTGAAGTGAAAAACAGAATCAAAAACATTCTATGAATCTCTTGAAATATGTGCTGCTATTTGGAAATTACATCATTTTAGAAGATTAATTACATAGTTTTAAGGTGTCACATACATGTTAACCCTGTGTGAGATCTGGTTTAAATAAACAATCAAATGGAAAATTAACCAAGTAATTTCAAAAGAAGAAGGATAGATGGCAGTTAAGCATGACACTTTTTACACTTATATTTTTGGAACATAAAGTTATTTTTTATGAACAAATAAATGTTATTTTTTATGAGTGAATTTCTGCTATTTTTAGAATATTGTGCCAGCTAGCATTTTGGAGCAGTATAATAACCATTTCTGTTTCCAGCCACCAAATTGTTATTCTTTTGGCATAATATAGATTCAGGAATGTGAGACTGTAGACCCTAGACCAGTGATATTGAAACCTATCATTTGGAAGTCAATGATGAATGCATGTGTGTGGCTTATTGCTAAGAAGAGCCTGCATTTAAGTTGGCTGGGAAACCACAGCCTCCTTCTAACTCAAAATGCTTTGGCCTGTGTGGAGGCTGTGGTCCCACCTTAAGATAAATTCACCAGAAAGCATGGTCACACTTGACTTCAGGGGCCCAGGAGGTGGGAAAAACCACCTCTCAACAACCTTCTAATATACAGATTCAACTTTCTTGATACTATGTTTTAAAATTATACTCCACTTGGACAATTATCAATTTAGACGTGACCGTATGCAGATGTCACATTCTTCTGACCACTTAAAAGGACAAAAATTATAATGTATGGTAAATAGATTTCCTGATTATAGATCATAGGACAATAAGGTACAGACTGACTTTAGAGTCCAATGAAGCTTTTATAGTTTCATTTGATTAAAATAATGTTTCTCATGAAAAAATTTAGGCTTTCATGATGTAGTCACATGAAGGATAACAGATTCTACCTCTCCTTCTATAAGTATGTAATAAACAACAAAAGCAGTATAAATAGTCAAGATTTCAAATATAGCAGTAATTTTTCCCCACAGTTAAAAATGCTTTTCTGCCTTTTCTGCTTTATTTGATTTTACTCACTCCTACGCTAGGAAGTTGTACATGTAGAAAACACACCCCTGGCTGCAGACGTTATGAGACAGGTTCTTGGCTTTGTAGCACAGGGCTCTGCTGACTGTGCTCTCCTCTGAGCCACAGAGCCACACTTTCTTCTATTTGGACATTTAGGCATTATGAGCCTTGTCATTTATTCTTTGCTTGTTTTTAACTTTCAATTGTAAATAAAAGCACATAATATTAATAAGTGCAAAGCTGAAACTAATATTTGGACCTGAGGCTAATTTTTCCTCTCTTCCCTACAGCTCTATATTCTACAAGACACCAACTCTTGTCCAATTTTCTTAAGAAAAAAAGGCCTGCTCACATTTTTTTTATTTTTAACCTTTTTTATATAGGCTTCAATCCCCATTTGACCAAGTCTTTCAGAGTCCTCCCACTGTTCTTTATTCTCTAGTTGAAGGGTTTCTCTCCATATCCTAAATTGAGCTTCAGGAAAGTCTGAGCTGTATGCAAGCTTCTATGTAGATGTGTGATGTTGGCTACCACACTTGGGGACATCATTCTAAACTGGCCCTTCTGTCCAGTTCTGTTTCTCCACATACTGTTTAACATAGCTGAATTGGTACACTGCCTGTCTCTCATGGCTTTCTGTAGTAGACTTGTGCTGTCTAACCTAATTTCCAATGGCCTCAGCCAGACTCACATCCTGTGAACATGCCTGAGTCTTTTCTCTGTTAGTTCAAGAACTGGCAGTGTTCATGCTCCTGTTTCATTCAAATTTGTCTTTTAAGGATCAGCTCCAGTGGCAACTCTTTCACAGTGCCTTTCAGATAATTTCTGTCTATACTGCACTAACCCTTCTCCAACTTCCTGCTGCAATTAGAAGCAGTGATACTATGTGATTGGTCATTTGTGTAATGTTTCATATATTGGAGAAACATGCAAAGTAACATAAAGGGTTAGGAATTACTCAAAATTGGCACCAAGAAGTAAATCACAATGGAACAGGAGGTAACAACTGAAGATTAATAAACGATTTGTTAAACTTAGGCACTGAGGGTCTTTCTTCTTTATGTTACTTGCAAAACTTTTCTATTTGGATCAACATTACATTTGGTGGCCAACTGTACCAATAAAACAAGCTAGCAACCATATGGCATGGAAGCCCCCAAACAAGGCAGCTGTCTGTATACAGAGTTTGTTCATAGGACGTAATGGAACCTTCTTGTCCATTTGTCATACCCATCAGGCATTCTGTAGTGCATGACAATGTGCATATGGGACAGGATGACATAAGGTGGGTATCCCCAAAGAAACAGACTTTAATAGGACTGGTTTCCCTATGACAAGTGTTTTTACTGTCATAGGTTCTCTCTTAATGTAACTCTCAAAAATTTTCTTAAGTAAAATTTTGTTAAAAATGGTGGACAGTGCCCACTAAGGGGAATAGGGTTAGAAGGTTAAGAAAGACTTTTCAGCGACAAGGAGCACAAAACCATGAGGTTGCTGGATCCTGACAATTTGAGAAGGAAAGTATTCTGCTAATTGTAAACATGTAGTTTACAATTGAAAAGGTGGGATTAGACAATGCAGTATCCAGAACATGTTAACTTTATACTAAACTCTTACTGTCATATAGGAATTGTGCATCCAAGAAAAGCTTCTGAGTGGTTAGCACTGGAAACATAACTTGGTGTGTTATGAGACAAATTCTTAAAGTGGATTAGGCTGCTCTCAGGGAAGCTGATGCACAGAACACACTAAGCATGAGGACAAGGCAAGACAGCAGAGATGGCTAGTGTCCTGGCAGTCAGGAGTTGGCCATGAAGAGAGCCAGAACAGATCAATGCAGGTTCTAATGATGCTTCTATCAAAGTTCCTTCAAGTGGAGAGAGCTTTTGCCTTCTCGGTACTGTGTTAGGCAAGAGAAGCCTCGGTGTAATGTGAGTCAGAGGCACACTTTGTCAACTGGCCATATAACATTAGCAACAATAGCAAATACCTCGAAGCTTTATCTGTCAACCATCTGACATCAAGCATACACATCATCTCCCCACAGCAGTACTAAGTACCCCATAATTGCCATGTATCTGGTATCAAACATGGACAGAAAAGACCATTAATTCTCACAAGAATAATCCTGTGAGATGTTAAAAGTATCTTATTATTTGCATAATGAAAAAAAGAGCAAAGAACAGGGAGGCCTAGTAACTTGCTCAACATCAAAGAACCATACATCTATGGAGGCATAATGTGAACTCAAGCAGTGTGTCCATGCCCTGCGTAAGTTGCCTTGTTCCCTTAAGATAAGTATCTAGATTCAAAAGACTTTTACACATTGTCCTACTCTGAAGGATTACAAAGGCAGAGAACTGTGAGAGTGGGGACAGGAGCTTTAGCTGCTCTAAGCCCAAGGAGATGTGGAACTTTTGAGGCCACATTACAGAACACTGCATATACTAACAATGATCCTGCAGAGGGTAGCCTAGGGACAGAGCTCTTGCCTGGGATTGGAGAAGCCTTAAATTCAATCCTTAGCATCGCAAGATAAAATCAAACAATGCAAAATAAGGTAAAGCAAACCAAACCATATTAAGACTGGTTTAGGGGATAATTTATATAGAAAGGCAGAGAACGGTGATGCAGCAAGCAATATTCTGGTCTCCCAGAGTGTACTTACAATGAACAGAGTATGATGGGTTTAGATGCAAGATGCGCTGGAGCAGCTACTGCAATGTATTGTGTTGGGTGGATGACTAGATATACATTACAATGAGATTTTGTAAAATTTTTATCACAAGTAAAGATATTTACAGATTTACTGTCAATCAAAAAGAGCAGTTTCTATTAACTCAACTCAACAGAAAAATGTCTAGTATCGTATGGTACTTATTATTAGTTGTTTGAAAACAATTTCTAACTTAGAAGTGTTATCGGAATTTAGAATTGCCTTGTGTGGTGATTTGTTAGTAGCATCTGATTTGGGTGAGTTAGGGGGGAAGCTGCCACAGGGAGACAGGAAGATAAACACAGAGCTAAACAACTCATGGGTCGATTTGTTGCGCTCTCTGCTAAGTGTTTCAGCCACTTAGACTTCTTATAATTTTAATTTGTTTTATGCTGTGATTGGACCTAAGACCTTACATATGCTGAGCACATGCACTTCCACTGAGTTATGCCCATAGCTCCTTAATTTTTCTTTTATTAGAATCATTTTGAAAATACTTTCCATATATTGCCTAGTTAAATAGGAGCTGCCATATTTATGTAAAGACTGTCACCAGCATCAACTCATTTTACATTCAACTTTAAAAATGTCTTAAGTCTGCAAGTTAGCTTTTTAACAAAAGGTGCTATTTTATTTTTCAAATCTGCATATATCTTTAAATAATGATCTCAAACTGTACACAGTCAACTTGCAAAGACTACCCCATACTTTGCTGAAAAGACATTCTTGAACAATTTCTTTGGAGGAGATTTGGCTTTCTAGATTGCAGTCTTAAATTACTGTGCACTGAATGCCTGAGCCCCATTAAGAATTTAAAAAAAATGTGTTTTTCAGCTGTTGTAAATCAAAATAAGTTTTTATTTTAATTTTTTTTAAAAAGAGTTCATTTTTATGGATGGCTCTAAGAGAAGAAGCAATCACGTGACATTTTCAGAAAGAAGTCTGGAAATGATGAAAGTTTTCAGCATGCCTGCATAGATGGATGAAATCAGATCTCTGGTTCTTGTCCTACTAAAGACTCCTAATTACAGATTCCTATCCTCAGAATCCTGTTTCTCCTCTTTCTGGGGTTTCTCAATGAAAGTATAATAGCCCTGGACTGTGAAGAAACTCTTGTGAAGCCCTGTTCCCTCTGTGGGTTTCAGAAAACTACACTGAGATAGACCACCTTGGGGGCAGTAGATGATCAGAGAACACTCTACTTCATTATGTCACCAGATGGCCAGTCTCGAGGGCACCACGTCTAGCCTGCTTGACTTTGATGTTTAGGAACTATTGTTTGTTTTATGCTCTGTGTGTGTGTGTGTGTGTGTGTGTGTGTCTTTAGGAGGAAGAAGTTAACATCACGCTTCTCTCCTTGTTTTAAGAGAGGATCTCTCACTGAGCCTGGAGACCATAGAGTTGGCTAGATTGCCTAGCCAGGGATCTTTCTGTCTCTGTCACCCACACCCTGGGGCTACAGGCATGCACTTCCCAGTCTGTCCTTACCTGGGTTCTGTGGGACTGCCTTGGCTTCTCATGTATAGGTACCAGGCATTATGTACTGAGCCCTTTTCCCAGCGTGGCACTGGGCTTTGCTCTGTACTGTCTGTGAAATTCATGGGTTTATCAATCCAGGAGGGTTAGCTTTCATAGAGCATGTGCTGTTCACTCACGATGCTGAAGCAGAAGCAAAGAAATGCTACCTATACAGAGTGGATTCCCCAAGGAAAGGGGGTCCGTGTCACGCATGCCTGTGCTTTCTTTTGTCCTAATCATCATGTGGGTCTTGCTTTGTCACCCAATTTATAATGATTGAGGAAACTAAAGTTAAGGAGGCATCTGCAATCCCTGGGCAGCAAATGTGAGAGCTTTGATACGTCTCCAAACATGGGCCTCCACTGCTTCACTACAAAGACCAGATGTTTGAAATTTAGCATGCCCTGCGTACTTCCCCCATTTCTGAAAAAGCTCTCATTTGTAATGTAGGAAGAGGAGGACAATCTGACTTTCCCATGCACTCAGCCTCTCAGAATAGCCTCATGCTTTGGGTACTGACTTACTTAAAGGATAGTTTTTAATGGCACCACAAAAATGGCATCAAACTTCACTATCTTAAAAAAAAATTCCATTTAACATTGAATGATAGATTTATGACTCATTTAACTGTTCACTTCTTGAGATTTTTGGGGGCTGTCTCTGAAAAAATGAGGGGGTGTCTTCATTATTGACACAATCGTTCATTCTTTCAGTCATTTTTTCTAAACAAAAATATTGAGACAGTATAAATTAGGGAGAACGTGACAGAAGAGAAGAAATAATGACTTGTGGTTTTAACATTTACACAACTGCTTTGAACACATCCGAAGTTCATAATGTTCAAAGAGAAATGCGTGGCGCTGTGCTTGCTGCGCTCACAAGCTGCCTTAGAGTTGGTAATGTACTCGCTCCACCCACACTCTCAAGGATGTAGCCTATACCTGGCAATCGTGCGAAACCTGCTCCTGCACTTGTACTGTGTACATTTAATGAAGCTGCACTTTTTCTTGGTTAGAAAACCAAGGATATGGATAATTGTGACACTAAGAAAAGCCAACATTGGTTAACAAGAACTTACTCTAGGGTAGGAACTGTGCTGGGGCTATCTGCTGACTGTCTCATGAAACTGATTCCTGCATCAATCTTGCACAATAAAATTTTACACTTTTTAAAGACAAGAATGTCAACTTTAAAAGAAGTTTGAATATCAGGTATTTCTTTGAGTATTTTATTATTTCTGATGTATGCCGATGTATGCATATTTTCCCAAAGCAAGTAATTTCCAAGGCAGAACTCTGCTTCGTGACCTTGTTTTCATTAGACTTAATATTAGTGCTAACTAAAACTTGTTTTCTCATGTTTGTTATACAAATGAGTACTATCTTGTTTGAATATGTAAATTAGCCAAAGACGGACTTGTTCCTGCTGCTGTAACAACTGTGTTAGTCCAGCAGGTACTCCTTCTAGTTCAGAAAAATGCAGAATCCATTCTTTGGCATAATGTGGATTTGAAATTCTGACAGAATGACATCATGCTTAGGAAGACAGTTGAATACTTCAATACTTGAGTTCAAACAATTGAACTAGTGCCATCATAAGTAAGCTTTGTGCAGCGTTAGCACCCATGACACTTTGATATAAACTAAAACTGTTGCTCAAGATTTTAGTATCTCTAGTTATACTTCCTTAAAATAACTAATGTCTTGCAAACAAGAGGTGCCATGTTGGCATATTCATTGAATTGAAATTCAACTGAAATGTATTATGTAAGACTAACTACGAAATTTAAGTTCTTGGAAAAATAAATTTTCCAAATACAGAAAACTATGCTTTTGGCAGTCTCATAGCATCAAATGAAGAGCCCATAGGAGGTAAGGCATTGATTCAAGAGAGATACTTTCGAACCATATCCTCCTTCAGCAGCTGCAGTCTACTTATGTGTAATATAAGTTCCTTATGGTCATATATATAGGTATTACTGTGCTATCTACACAGTAGATACCTCAGTGAGTAAAAGCACCTACTACTAAGCCTGCTAATCTAAGTTCAGCCCTTCAAGTCTGAGAGAGGAGAGACTCAACTCTTTCGAGTTGTCCTCTGTAAATCAAGAAAGTGCCGTGGCATTCCCCATAATGCACAAGTAAATAATTGTAACAAAATTTATATAAAAACTAAATATAAGCTATGGGAAGCAAATAAAATAAATTGATAGATAAATAAATAAATAAATCTTATGGTGATGTCATAATAGGGAAGAGAGAAGCAGGAAGATATAGGGTCATGGACCAGGTAACTTAAAAGGCATTTATGAGAACAGGAGACACAGATTTTAAATAAAACTAGTATTTAGAGGGGCATATTAACTGTTTAACCTTAAAATAAAAAAAAAACCAAAGTTTTATTAGCAGTCACACTCATATCAAATTTATAAGATGTGCATGAAGATGTAAATTTTCACATTGCTTTACTAAACATAAGTGATATGCAGGTGACTAAAAATACTCTGAAAGCTGAGCATAGCGGGACATACCCATCTGTAGCCACAGCTAATCAGAAAGATCCAAAATGGGAATCATTTCAGTATGTGCCCTCTGACTAGCCTGGGCAACAGTGTAACACGGTCACAGGCAGACAAACACTGTTTGGGAAGGCAGAACTACTGATTAAAGAAGGGCTCCAACATCTGCTTGAAGATACTAGAGCAGTGGTTCTCAACCTGTGGGTGATGACCCTCAGGGGGTGGATATCTAACAACCCTTTCACAGGAATCGTCTAAGACTATCAGAAAACACAGATACTTAACATGATTTATAGCAGTATGATTCATAGTATTACTATTATGAAGTAGCAACAAAAATAATTTTATGGTTGAGGGTCACCAAAACATGAGAGTCACAGCATTAGGAAGGTTGAGAACTGCTGCTCTAGGAATCTATGACCCAAGAGATTTTCCTTTTCTTTCTATGGAAATAAAACTCCTTAGGTGTTAAAGCAGAGCCCAGGAGCTGAAGGCAGGTCTTACATGCTGAGCTAGCTTGTGCATTTTCTCTTGTCTCCCTTTAGACCCGCCTTCCTCAGACTCTGCTCTATCTATAACCTGTCAGGTATTGTACATGCAAAGTGGACACTGATTTTCCTCACAGTAATTGTGTATCATGATTATTATGTGTATCCAGATTATCCGATTAGAACACCAAGTGTGACACCCTCTTAATAAATCTTGTTAATAATCTTGTTAATAAATCTTTGGTTTAGGTTAAAAAATATCATTGGTATTTAGTTTCTTAGATAATAATAAAGCAAGGCTGTAGGATCTTTATTTATGTTTTGGAAACTTCCAAGGTAAAATTGAAAGTGAATTTAGAGTTTCTTTTTCTTTCTCTTCCAGATAATACAAGCTAACACTTTTATAGCAGAACATAACAATTAGCCCATTTTTCCTCATATGCTACCTAATAATATTTCTAAAATACAAAAATATGGCTGGTAAGGTACTTCAACCTTCAAAACAAATTGAAATGCAAATTATATACTTATACTAAGATTAATTTTCTTATTTGAGAGCAATCATTTGGTGTATTTCTTTTCTGGAAATAAAGGAATTTGAATTTTGTTGTTGTTTTTAAAGCAAAATGCTAACTTATTAAGCCATCTTTCTAAGTTGAAATTTTAATCACTTCATCAATTTTTAAAAATGCTTGAGGAGATAAAAGGCCATCTGAGAACTTTTTAAGCACTCCACATTCATGACTCCTCTAAGTCAGTTCTATATTGTAGTGTGTTAATTTTTTTCTTTTTCACTGCTACGTGAAAAACTGTTTTTCAAGAGAGTCTCTCTGTACAGGCCTGGCTGTCCTGGTGCTCACTCTGTGTATAGACCAGGCTGGCCGCAAACTCAGAGATCTGCCTGTCTCTCTACTACATGCATTTTGTGAAGTATAAACTTTTGTGATTATACCCACAAGTGTGTCTTCACTTTATTGTGAGTACTCAGTTTAAGGCAGTATGAGTGAAGCTCTCCCTAGGCCCTCCTGCAGTCTGGAAAGCAGGTCCTGTTCCTCGTCTCTCTGTGTATCCATGGCAGTGCATTGCAATCCACATATCTCCACCTATTTAGCTGATGTAAATTAAGCATTCCAGAAGTGGCAGTGCTTGACAACCAAATGCATAAAATAGTAAACAATTGACAATCAAAATACGGAAACAGCTGTTGCTTTCTTTTTATAAAAATGATATGTAATTTACAATGAACGCCAATTAAAAATTATTAACCAATATACATAAATTTTCTTTGTTTTATTGTCGAGTAGCTATGTGGATTATCATATTTTCTTAATTTCTCAAAATGATTTCTGAAGCTCCCCCTTACCTAGATTAAATCTTAATCATGAATCAGTAAGTATGTGAACCTTCTGCTCTGTAAAAGGTACGAATATTAACAAAGTAAAACCAGAAGCTATCTATTCATGTGATAGCGCATGATCTAGCACAAGGTATTGCTGTGCTAATGGTTATTTCCATTAAATGTAATGATTACAACAAAACCTCAATGGAACTTGATCTTACAATCACCAATAACCACTTAGATTAACATGTTAAGAGCTTTAATGTACAGAGACATGACAAAATGTAATTTTAAAAGCAGTGACGTCTCATTTTGGTTGTTGAGAGGAAAGGGATAAGTCGTGGATGAGTAGCTGTCAACTGAAAGCTAGAAGTGTCACTGTTACTAATGTATTATAATGACTTGCTGGGTATATCCTTTGCATGAAGAGCACAAGCCCATTTCATTACTGCTTCAGTACAGCTTGCCTTCCTCTTGGTAATTATTTTAATATAAGTTATGATGAGGGATTCATTGTTTTAAGCAGTGATCTGTGATGGTATGAGATACCAATCCTCATGTTCACTCTCTGCTATATATTAGCTATTTAGTCCTCCCCCAACAAAAATGTCAGAGAATGAAGTAAAACCTTGCTCTATCAGCCAATAGGGTTCAGCCATTTTATCAACATTCACTTCATATTAAATAAATACATTTTCTTTTTAAAGAACAGATCAAGGGCTTTTGTATTTAAAGTTAGTTACTTTGAAATAGTCTCACTTTTAGCATTGCTACTATAGCTTTATATGTCAGAGATTGGTGCTTTATTCAGTGAACAAACATTTCTTGAGCATCTTCTGTGTGCTAACCTTTATGTATTGAGCAGAGACATGAGCTAAGTCTGGTTTGCTCCAGACAGCAGTATTTAGAAGAGAAATGTGCAGAGACTGTAATCACAGTGCAAAGAGAGACATTTAATGTCAGTGAAGGCTGTGGCACAGTGCATGGAGGGGAGGTGCAGGACTGAATGGCTGCACTGGATTCTGAGCAATGACCAACAGTGCTCAGGTGCTCAAAGCAAGGAACAGGAGGAAGAATTAGAAAATGTATGGTGTTTTGGGAATGACACTGCCCAGGAGGAGACAGCATAGTGAGACAGTTAGAAAAATAGTGGGGATGGTCTTCTTGGGTTCTACCTTACACCATTAACTACCTGCACCATGCCTTGCCTTACCCATCTGTAGAGATGATACAATGGGATCATCTACTTTAAAAGACAGCTATGAGGTTGACTGAGTCACTTTTTTCATTTTGTAAAAAAAAACCCATATGAATTATTCAAATGCTTGTTTTTAGTAAAGGTATAGCACAGATGCTTTGGAGGGCAGTGACAGAAAAAGATGCAAGTTGGGAAAGTAGGAGGGGTCAGACAGAGATAAACAGCCCACGGTTAATCCTGAGAGTTTAGTGCATGTAAATGATGGCATATAATTAGTTTGAGGCATTGAGAAAGTCTGATCAGATGCAGGGAGGCTAGTGAG
Source organism: Tokudaia tokunoshimensis (assembly GCA_036184795.1). Lineage (NCBI taxonomy): Eukaryota > Metazoa > Chordata > Mammalia > Rodentia > Muridae > Tokudaia > Tokudaia tokunoshimensis. Next base: position 11,178,391 of record BTHU01000009.1, on the reverse strand, counting down.
GAATGTGGCATGAAACAGGAAGATGGAAACTCTGAAAAGAGCCTAGGAGCAGTACTGTGAGTCTGAACCAGGACACTAGGATGGGAATGGAGAGAGAGGGGTTGTCTTAGGAAGCATCTTGTCAATCAAGTTAGCAGGAATAGGTGGATCTCAGGATAATGGCATAATGGCTCAAAGACTAGGTGGAAAATGTCAACATGTAACCAAGCTGAGCTGTGAAAGAGAATGCTTGTCTACCTGATTGGAATTGTTAAGACACACAGTAAATGTTACTTCTCCCTCTTGTGAAACTGTATCTTTTTTTTCCCACTTGATTTTAAAAAACAAACAACAGAGGGTAAGAAGTATATAATTTGGTTGCAGTTTTGTCATTTGGCTTTACAGTTCTAAGACTGAGATTTTGAGTATAAGTGACAATGTTAAACATTTGGAAGATATCTTTTGGTAATCTTGCTTTAGGTTTCTTCACTGAGAATGCAGACTTTCTGGCTGGCCTTGGTTCCCCTTGGTGCTATGTGATTCTCTGACATCAGCACAGATATATTCAGCCTCGACATATGATACTGGCTCACATCATAAAAAAGGCAGAGATGAGTAAGCTTACAAGCAGGACATGGCTATGCTTAAGACTGAATGGCATCTATAACAGGTGCTCCTTGGAACCAGGGTCAGAAAGGGCTTCTTGCTCTTTCTAAAAGAAATTGTTAAGTAGTTGTACTGGCTGGTTTTGTGTGTCAACTTGAAACAGACTGGAGTTATCACAGAGAAAGGAGCTTCAGTTGGGGAAGTGCCTCCATGAGATCCAGCTGTGGGGCATTTTGTCAATTAGTGATCAATCGGGGAGGGCCCCTTTTGGGTGATACCATCTCTGGGCTGGTAGTCTTGGGTTCTATAAGAGAGCAGGCTGAGCAAGTCAGGGGAAGCAAGCCAGTAAGAAACATCCCTCCATGGCCTCTGCATCAGCTCCTGCTTCCTGACCTGCATGAGTTCTAGTCCTGACTTCCTTCAGTGATGAACAGCAGTGTGGAAGTGTAAGCTCAATAAACCCTTTCCTCCCCAACTTGCTTCTTGGTCATGATGTTTGTGCAGGAATAGAAACCCTGACTAAGATAGTAGTTTTTATACAGTGATGTATAAACTATGAAAGTTATACGTGTGACTATGACGTACCAGAAAATTTTGTTTAGTAACAGGGTACAGCTACAGATTTTCCTTTTGATTCTTTCTATTTCTGTATCTGTATGTAATGTACACACATATGTTTTTGAGTAGGCGTGGTCATGGGGTCAGTGCCACAGTCAATGTTGGAGAAACAACCTTGAGCATTGGTCTTTGCCTGAAACAGGGGCCTCACCTGTTACTCATTGCTGTATACATCCAATTAGTTGGCCCAGGAGCTTCTGCACATTCTCCTATGTCTGCCTCCCATTTCTCTACAGGAACATAATATAATTACAGATGCCTCAATGCTGAGATTGTCAGGCATGCTTAGCAAGCAATTTGTGCCCTGAACCATACCCCAGCCTGAGTCACTCTATTTTTAAATATAAGGAGTCTTATGCCTATGGAATAGGTTCTGAGGTAGTAAGATGAACTTGCTTAACTTCTAAGATCTTTTTAATAATCCTACACTTTGTATGTGGTAATTTTTATATTTAGAAGACTGAATATCTTCTTTATTCTTAGAGAATGATTACATTTAGTAAGCTGTCAGGCAATTAACAATAACAGCAAAACTGAACAATCAAACACCTTTTATTTTCAACATCAGATTCTAAAGTATTGTTGCTATTTAACAGTAACGAAAGACCATTTGCATCCAAATTTAGTAACCCGTTTTTTTGTGTTTTTTTTTTTTTACCCACGTTTATGAAACAAAAAATTGAAAACATTTTTGTTAACCTTTACTTTCATTACTGGCTGTTCCTTTAATAGTAATCAAACTGGTTTACCGGAATGCCAAAGTCCCGACACGGAGACTGCTCTTCTTGGGTTATGCTTTGGTCCTACCCGACCAGCGGGTGACTGGTAACTGCCCAACTAGTCCCACCACTGACCATAACCAGTGTGTGGCTAGGACTTCAGTCCAGGAAACTCCTGACTGGACTTGTCTGGTTCTTGAATTTTGAACTTACTATTTGCAAAGTATTTTCTGAGGAGTAAAAATTGAATATGACAAATTTATTTTCCAGAAAAATGCTATTGAATCTATTTACTAGTTTGGATGTACCTAATTTTTTTTTATAAACTATATAAACTAGGGAACTGCTGCTACTCATCCTTTCTATCTACTTTCTGTGTAGTTGTGGCCCTTTTTCTGCATCACTCATTGAAGCAGTAAAAAACTAATACCCAGAAAAGATACCACCTCCAGCAGATGTATGTATAAAAATGTTTTTGTATGCCAATTTTCCTTATCTTCTTTCTTATAATTAGTAGGCTATTATATTTGACCCGAGCAAAATGTTTTAATTAGGCTGTCCATGCATATTTCAATAAACTTGATTTTTTTGACACTTCAAACATAACCCTGTGTCACTAAGGCCTGCCTCCTCCTATTTTAAATTTATAGCATGTTCCAGCTGTAGAATTACCATGGTTACTTCTATGCCTCATAGCAAACTAGAGTTGACACTTAAAAGTCCTGTGCTACATTATGTATTTGCACTGAAAAGGAAATCGACATCTCAGTAATTCCAATATTATAAATTTCTTTGAGAATCTGAAGACACATGACACTGGTCACTGTTGAAGATATTCCTAAAAGCTAAAATATATTTGAGGAGTTTTGTGGTAGCATAGTCTATTGATATTCTCTGAGGCCTCATGTTAATGTCAATTGTGATTTTATTACCAGTATTGTTGAATGATTGCAATCTTGTTTCTTTATGTACTCTTCTTTAGAAATATTTAGAATATCAGTTCATTGTGAGGACATAATTGATTCAATTAGGGACTGATTAACAAAGAACTTGAGAACTATGGCCTCCATATGGTACTGTTGTCTAAGAGTGGTAACAGGGATTGAGGTGATCTTATCAGAACCTACACTTCTCTGCAGACATGCTGAAGTTATTTTATTTTTAGACTTATTTAAAATATTCTTTTTTTTTTATTTGTTTATTTGTTTATTTATTTACATTCCAAATGCTGCCTCCTTTCTGGTCCCTGCTCACAGAACTTCTCTCTCTCTTTTTTTTTTCTAAGTTTTTTTTTTTTTATTTACATTCCAAATCATTTCCCCTTTCCCGTTTCCTCCCTCCCGAAAGTCCCATAAGCCCCCTTCCCTCCCTCTTTTCTCCATTCAACCCCCTCTCATTACTCTGTCCTGGCATTCCCCTACATCCAGTCTTTCCAGGACCAGGGGTCTCTCCTTCCATCTTCTTAGAAATCTATTGATATGCGAATTGTGTCTAGGGTATTCCGAGATTCTGGGTTAATATCCCCTTATCAGTGACTGCATACCATGTGTGTTCTTTTGTGATTGGGTTACCTCACTAACTGCATACGTAACACAAGTAAATTCTCTTCATTAACAAATTGGAAATAACAGTTCTGGTTGATGCCGGCTTTGCCTCCATTGAAGTTTTATTAAGGAAGACGCAAGTTAGTAACTAGTTCTTTTATACGTTACTGTTTAACCATTCTCCCTTCAGAAAGAACTGTAGAATTTCTTGGAAATAACCCAACAGACTGGCCCATAACCGATGCTGCAACTCGGAGGTGTGGGCTTACCTGCACTGGTGCCTGCACCGGATGTGAGGTCTCCACCCATCAGACCACCTATGGAGAAGAGAGGAAGATCAAAAGGAGAAAGACTAGGAGCCCACAGAATACAGCAAGGAGCCTTCAGCACTCAGTATTTGTCCTCTTCTGAGACAAAAGGTAAAACGTGATACCTTAGTCACAGGGCTGACATTTATTTTATTGTGACGCGCTGTGTTCAAATGTCAAACATACATTCACTTACTGACATTTTGCAGAGCTTTTTCTCCATCCCTCCCAGGTAAGATTACATTAGAAAAACACTGTCTTATAATAGTCTCTGCATTTTTATTATTTCCATGTCCAATTTTCTCCTAAAGAGATACTTCACAGAAAATAAAAAAGTCCCACTTCATTTCTACCACATGCCTTGATATTCACATATCTGATGTCTATTTTTTTCTAAATATATTTTGTAACATTATTTTTGTGCAATATTAATTGACTAGAATTTTTATTTTCTTATAATTGACCACTATATCTAGCTGAATTTCACTTAATGACACAATGAATAAGTTTTCATTGCCACTGGTTTACAATATACAAATTAATTGCTAATTTAAGAACAACACAAAAACTTGCGCTGGAAAGATGGCTCAGCAAGTCACGGCAGTTACCACCAGGCCTAATGGTGGCTGTCCTGGCCCTACCTGGGAGAAGAGAACTGACTTCTCATTGTCCTCTGATTACCACACAAGGACTCGTATGTCACAGTGAGAAGTAAACAAATGGATAAACACAATAATGACTTTGTTTCGTTATAAGAATTGTGAACTTTCAGTAAGATTGAGGAAAATTATTTAAAAAATTATAGTGAATAAAATCCAGGAAAAGCAGTTGAGGATATCATCTAATGGAGAGTTTTCAGTTGTTGGTAAGCAATACTTCATTACTATTAATCTTTTCTACCTATTGAAATCAGAAAAGATGTTTATGATATTTTAAGGAAATGTTTCTTATTTCCCAGCAACTACAGTTTTGAAGAAAAAATATCAAATAAAAAAATGAGTGAACATAAGTTATCAAATAGGATATTCAAAATTCTAAATATGAAATGAAAGAAATCTATATGATTACTAAAATGTATATAAAAATTCAATCATATTATAGAGGACAGAATGGCACAGCAAAGTCCTTTGTACATATTTCCCTGGTTCAAGATTTATAAAATCTTCTAGAGGAAAATGTCTTTCTGTCAATAAGCCGCTCTTAGTACAGTTAAATGTGCCTAAGCTATTGAAGCTACCCTGTGGAGAATTTTCTTAAAACCAGAATGTAAATGCACAATAGACTGCTGTATGAGATTTAGAAATACAATTATTTTTGATGCTGCTTCTGGAACTATGAAGGAATGGCTTAGTTATATTCAGTACACACTGAATTAGCTCCCACTGTGAGCTTGGAAAATCAAATGGGCATTCTTCCTTTCAAGATTCAAGTCCAGTGGAGAAAAGACATGTATTCAATACACTTCATCATAACATATTTAGCTGGATTCACATACTAAGAATGTCTGGTTTTTTTTTTCTGAGCAATAATTTCTTGTCTCTAGGTCATTGTGAATTAAACAACAGAAAGGATATCTTATAATGTTGACACAAATCTGTGGCAAGTGGGCATGAATGTTATGTGCCATCAGCTACCCTTGTCATTTGGCTGTGTTTTATTTCATACAACGTATGAATCATGCTAGAGTACCAGTAGCACAAGTCTTTTCTACAGTATATCCTTTCTGGGATAAGTTGTCTCAAACAAACAAACAAAGAAACCCAAACAATTATAGATAGGGAACAAACACTGAGAGAGAACACAGAAGGCAGTCTCACAGTTTAGTAGGAAGAAGAGAGAAAAGATTCTTTATGCAGAGGAGGCTACAACAAAAGTGTGTAGACTAGATATTTGATACACTGTTGGAGAAAGTATGTGCTTAAATAGCAACTGGAGGGGAAAATAGCCAGAAAAGACAGAGTGTGGGTTATGAAATACACTGAAAGATAATCTGAAGAACTCAGGCAGTATTCCAAAGAATATTTAGTAAGGGGTGGATGTTGAATAACAAAGAATACAAACAGGAACTTCCTAAGTAAGGAAGCTTTCACTAGATGTGGTTACTTCCAACAGCACGTGAACATTATGTCCTCTTAAGGACCTACCTGTGTTACCTGCACTTGGAGGTCTATGTGTTACACCAGGAGACATGCTGTTCCTCTGCAGAGAAGGGTGGGCCAGCGGCAGGAGGTTGGGGTTTCCCAGTGAGCTGACAGGATTGCTGTACACCAAGCTGCTGTGGCTGGACACTGGGATGGTGACTGGCATCTCAAAGTTGGGAGGTGGAACAGCCTGTGAGGAAGAAACACAGGGGAATCCATGGAGTGAGACGGAGGAGTCAAGTACGGAGAGCATTAACTTTACCAAGGGAAATTCCAAATTCCAAATTGTGCAGTGTGTAGATTACTCCCAGTCAAGATGTGTGATCATAAACTGATTTCTTCCTTGTGCTTAGATCTCTTTCTCTGCAATCATTAGGAAACGTTTTACTTTTCTGTGAAACAAAGCCTTTTTTCATTAGATACCATTGTCTTTGAATTCCATTCTATGAAGTAATAATTATTCATTTGTGATATCTGAATCAGTTGCCAGAAATGAAGGTAAGATCAAAGGTATGTGACTGTGATGACTTCACAGAGAAAAGGGGAATTAAAATGCAAAGCTGATCCTTTGGTTTAATTGCTTATTGAAGCATATTTATGCAGAAGTTTAATGATAAAAAATCATCTTCAGGCCTGTGAATAGCACATATAGTTTAATTATTATTTTAAAAAATCTATCTTTTAATCGCAAGTCAGGAGACAATAGGCATTTTAAGGTACAGGTTTCAGTGGAGTTCGTATTATTTAGTAATTCACATTTTAAAGCGATATTTCAGAAAATATGCAATGCTTCACGTTTTGCTATATAGGTACTGTCCCAGCCACATGGCAAGATCTATATTTCAAATGAGAGAGTTGGCAAATATTTAGTGAGCTGAAGCTGGGCGGATGTCTAATTAGAGTGATCCAGGTTCCAATTATTGATTTTTGCTATTATTTTGACAACTTAAGCAAAACTATGCTTCTGTTTCTGCTTTTGGTAACTCATCATAGTTGTAAACACTCTTGTCTTTCTCCTTTTGTCAGCATCGCAAGTGAAAATACTATTCAAAGACATGCCAGAGGACTCTGGCTTCATGGCATACAGCCTTAGTAAGGAAAAGGTGTGTGTGTGTGTGTGTGTGTGTGTGTGTGTGTGTGTGTGTGTGTACACAAAACATCCGTATAAGCCCTCCAAGGTTTCCAGTAAGATGTTGTCCAAGTTTAAACGCGTGTTTATTTGTGGCTCATGTGTGGTTTGTTCTTATTGCTTTCATTATTAATTACTAGTTGTTTTCTGTGATTGGTTGCCTGGCTAGCCTGAATCATACATGTGTCTGCAGTAACTCTGTGTTTATGCTGTTGTGGACTATAATATGTTCTCTGTATATGTCTGTGCCCTCAGAGTCTTCATCTCGGTTTCTATTTTCTTCCATGTTACGGAAATTCTAATACTGGTAAAAGTGAACGTTTTACAACTCTCTTTCAAATGACTTTATTGTTTTTAAGGGAAACAAAAATGTTCACTTGATATGATAATATGTCTGTCTTTTAGGTCATTTGTGGATTGTATACAAGATAACAGAAAATGGTCTTTGGATAAACCCTATAACTATGGAATATAAATGCATGGTAGTATATCAAAGTGTGAATATATGCCCTTATATCCAAAGCCCTGATAAACAAGAAAAAATATTAACGCATGTTGCAAGCATCTGTAGTGTGATAATATATCCTTTCACTGACATGCCATGTGAAAATCGAAGTCACCTATGAAAACGGTACAGTGATAGTGCTCAGCAGCCTCTACCATCAGCAGCCTCCACCATCAAATCTCTTTCTCCCTGACCTGAGCTCCAGATTATCTCAACCAGGCCTTCCAGCCACTGGTACATGCAGCAGCCACAACCCAAGTGGAGCCAAGAGGCTGAGAGCAGGTTTGCAGCAGCATCCTTCTTTCTGGACTCCTGCAGGGGCTGGGATGCTTTCCCCTATACCTACAGAATGACACCCTTTGAGTGGCTCTCTATTGCTGAAACAGGGCTTTCCCTACTCTAGTGATTTCTTGTTCCTTTTGTGTCCTTAGGCGTGCAGGTAATAGCAACTTCTTGGCTCCAAGCCCCAACATATTTTACTACTCCCTCAGGTTTCCTTTAGCTCTAACTACATGCATAGTCCTTTTAACGAGCTCTCTTTATCTATGTTTTGAATTTGGCACCTGTTTCTGGCTATGACCTTGGACCATAATATTAACTCTGCAGATTTTGAATGGGAACATTTTGAAATTCTGGGTGGGCGTGTGAACACCCTCATTCCCAGCAACATCATGGTGATTCCTGCAGTTGCTTCCTGATAGTTCAACCCACTCTGGGCTTTGCCTTCCTGCTTCTTACATTCAACAGACACTTAGGATCTTGATCTTTTAAAATCACACATTAGATGACAATAAACCCTCTCTCAAGTCCCCACAAGCGTACTCATTTTACCTAAAGGAAAAACCCCACTACTTCCAATGGCCTAGAGTTTCTTTACCAACCTCCACTACTCATGCCTGCCAGCCAGCCAGCCCTTGCCCACTTTTCTCACTCTTGACCAAATACAATACTAATCCCAGCACTACATCCAAACCTCTGTTCAAAGTCTGACCGTCTGGAAGATGTCCAACTTGACTATTCTATTTTACCTGATATCTTGCTTGTTCCTTACACCCACCTTTAGATCTTTTTCTCTTTTATTAAAATCAAAAAATGTTTTGGTATTGGATGGTAATAGTACTTCCTCAAAGTACTCAATGTCTGTTGCTACAAACAATTCAAAATGATTCTCCTTATTATATTTTTATTTTTATATTTTATTATATTATGAAAATTTTTCTTTAAAAGAGAATTTTTAAAGTATGCTGCATTAATATAAAAGTGTAAAATTATCATTTCCCACATATTTTCTATTGAACAGGAACTAAGTGTGTAATTTACTTATTTTATATAATTTAATACTGTCAGTATCCCTTCATTGTGCATAATTTTTCCTTTTTCAAAACAGTAAGATTGAAAAATGGCCAAACATCATCAAACTAGTGGCTGCATCTGGTTTTGCTCCTAGTTCACTGTGAAATACAATTATTTTAGAGCAAATGAAATCTTGCAGTCAGTGATCATATAATTTACACATATTAGGTATTAGTAAACTACTATCTGTGGACCACATGACTCACAGTTAACTACTACATCTCAGGCTGTAGGGAAAGTCAACTTTAAAAAGTCCTTCCTTCCATATTAATCTAAAAGTCCATACTTTAAAACTACCTTTTGGTTGTAAACATTTTAATCTGCACTCCTCATTCCTACTCAGGCATCCTCCGTTCTCACCAGGTCCCTAAGACTTTCTACAAGAGCCCAGTCTCTCCTCATATTGAATAGAATGTTGACTTTTCCTCACTAGAGGGCCAAGCCCATGTTTCCTTCACTAAGAGGTTAGAGGCACTTTCACAATATAGAAGATGTTAACAATTATGCCATGAATGAATAACCAGTTCAGTGCAAGTCAGTAGACTCCTTTTTCCTTCTGAGCATTACCCTGAAGAGTTAATGAGTTTCTAGTATGTTGTACCATAACAACTTGAGGAGGATTGCTATAAAATTCATTTTTGATTGGCTGAATGGGCGTCAGATATATCCTGATAGAAGAGTGGTAATCTAGCGATTAAAGATTAGCCTTTCCCCAAGAAATCTCAGCCGCAGCCTCAGTAATGCAATACCTTGTTACTTAATCAGGAAGTCATTTAATGTCCCTGACCCTGATCTCCTTATCCATGGAAAAAGATGGTTGCATAGATAAGGACACTAAATGTTCCTAAGTACTTGGGAAGCAATGTAGAGAATAGAGTAACATATACTTAGAAGAAATTTGCATTTTCTTTTCCTTCTTGACTTTTTAAAATTAGGAAGCTTTAAAAGATTTATATTAAAAATTTTTTTTGGCTCAAAACCAGAAGCCACTCCTAAAGTTAATTATAGTGAGCCAGTCTCTAAATGTTTAGAACACTCAATTCTAGAAAGTAGAATTTGGACTGATCACATAAAGTGCTGTAAGTAGGCCTGACTATCAGGAAGACAAGGGATCTGAGTTCTTTTTGTCAGAGTGAAATACTTGGTGACAGCAGAACATAATCCCAAACTCATCTCCAGGAGAGGATGCAGGTGGTCCTTGTCCTAAGTGATACAGGAATGATGGCTGAGAAACTCATAGCTGCTGTCTCTGAACAGGGATCCTGGTTCTTGAGGAATGCTATCTAAGTCAGGAGGACATGTAATCCCTTGATTTCCCCAAACTTTCCATGAAGAAAAGACAAATAAAAATAAAATATTATATTTTTGATAAAATATTAATTTTAGTTAATGGTTCTTTTGTTTACATGAACTGAACTCTTTTGACTCTAATTGAACTACTATTACCAAGCTGCAGAGTTCCTAGTAGAGGGAAAAATATTATACAGGCCTAATGACAAGTGACTATCAATTGCCATTGTCTCAGTCTGCTCTTGGCTTTAGTGGCTATAGCACACATCACATCTGTCCATCTCTTTACGTCCTCAGTGTCCAGACTTTCATCCCTGTCTGAGCTCTGTTGAGCACCTGCTCTCGATTTCCCTGTATTCAATACCTACAAAATTATGTAAAAGTGATAGCATGGCCATCCCAATCTAATTTACACTACTCCCTTCTCACCTTAGGCCTCCTGGGAGCTCACCCAGTCTGCTACTTCATCATCTCTGATAGTCTCCACCCACCTCCTCTTTCTTGAGCTTTACTATCTGGTCATCCACCAGACCTATACAGTCATTCTTTTCCTTTTCTTCAAGAATTCTTTCTTTGCATATAAATCAAGTCATGTTCAAATTCATTCTACTGCTAATTCTAGGCACATCGATTCCACTGTCTTCACAGTCTACCCTTCTGAAGAAAATATGGACGTTTCTGTACATTTGCTCTATCCTCATTTCCTCTCAAGCAATTTTGCTTCTACTTCTCATCCACTCAGGCCTTTTTGCTACTCCCTGGCTCCTCCAATGGGGCCGTTTCTGCTTGCCACGATGCCCAGCATGAACTGTAGCAGAGCCAGCATGAGGGAACGCTGGTCGACAAGATTCCAAATCACCTGAATTATTTCACGTAATTGAGGAATATGGGCATAAATTATATTACTCCAACAGGTGACTTCAGTGTTAAAATTTCTATTTTAAAAGGGAAATGCTTCACACTGGTTCTTTGAAAGAGAAAAACAGCCTTGTAATGTTTTGAAAGAGTTGGAGACAGTCTCTGCACACAAAGGGCAGAGTGTCCTTGCATTGCTGTAAATGTTTTAGCAGCTGTGGAAACGTTCAACAAAATGAACTTCCAGCAAGAGAGAGAAATGTGCAAAAGCTGGGCTTTTCACTGTGGACACTGAGACACTCTGGAAGACCTGACAACTCCATGGCATAGCAAGAGGTCACATGGTGGTTCCTCTTCCATGCTCTGCCCATAGACTCTCAAGTGTGTTTCACTCCAGTCACATATCCTTGTACCTTTTAACAAACAATGTATCTTGATTTTGGACATGTTACATTACAGAGTGAAATATCTCAGGGAATTTATATGAATAGCACATCTTCTTTCCCCTTAAAACACAGAACAGATCCAAGGATCCACAATCCACATGTTCTGACACTTTGGGGTTCAACTTTTTTCCATATTTAGGCTCACCTGTGCTGACAGTTATCAGCAATATGGCAGGTATTTGCCTCTTTCCAATCTGTGCAGAGGATTCTTTTGGTCCACAGGCACTGAAGGCGTTGCCTTACAGTTCTACCTTTAAATCTTTGCACACACAGCTTTTAAACAGTCTTTTTCTATATATAGCAAGAAAACTCAGGGTATACAAATTAGAAGTCGAATGAAAAAAGTAGTTTGTTTCTCTTTTCAGAGTAAAATAAATTCTGATGGATATTTTATCATTTAAGAATTTTACATACAGTTAGTAAGCATAAACAGAGTTCTTTGATGAGCAAAACACTGTGAACATGCTGTGTGGAGCATTGAAGGGTAATGCCTTTAAGACTGGGAAGGGTACATGTGAGGGTTTTGAAGAAGGAAAAGGAAGGGAGAAATGATGTAATTATATTATAATCTCAAAAAAGTATTTAAGGCATAAAATTTTGAAAAAAGTTGTCTTACTGACAGTATTTCATTTAGCAAAAGGAAAAGCTAAGCATTTGTAAAGACAGAGCTTCCAATAAGCATGATATTCTGCAAATATATTTTAAAGGGTTAATTTCAACCAGTGAAGGCTGAGTGTGTGCTGACTGTGGCAATTCTTAATTTACTTTGTGAGCGCAGTGTGGATACAGTTTACAGCTTTTGGCCTTAAACATCTACATGTATAATCAACAAAGCCCATTTTCATGGCAGATCTGCTCATAGTACTCAGGATTGGGCTGCTTTGCTAACTTACCAGAAAGGAACTTTTTCTGAAAAGGAATTAATTATGTACTGAGAAGCTTGTATACATATTAGGATTCAGGTATTAACATTATTCATAGCATGTGAGCCTTGAGTGTAATCTTTTATGAAATAGAATTAGCATTATTTGTTTGATTGTTAACTGAATGTAACAATAAGTTGGACATCTTTTCTTTATACATCTGGACCAAAAAAAATAATGCATGCACAGTTATTTTTCTTAACTATCTGGCAAGGCATATGATTGATTGTTAGAAAATTTCTTAATTGGTTAAGACAAAATTGAGCCACATGTTAAAGCATGGAAAATATTGGTGTTGGCAAAGCACATAATACTCTGATAAGAGCTTTAAAATCACACAGACGTTGACGTCTTACCGTTAGGTTTCATGCAGTCTGTTCCCTGCAGTGTATTAGCTTTAGCCCTTCAGTGCTGTAGTAGAATTTCATGTGTGTGCGGAGGGGCTGCCGTGTCATTCAGAACTAGCTTCTACTTAGGCGATGTCTGCCAGTGTACACGATCGAACAATAGTTCCACTCGTGTATTTGGTCTCTGCATACAAAACGTATGCAGAAAGAGATTCTCGTGTTGTTTCAGTGTACTCTGATGACCTGCATGAGAACTTCATTTTGCAAAGGTTGTGTAAATTCAGGGCATGGCACATGGATCTTTCTCTTCCTCCTGTGAACTCTTCTACCTCTGAATGAAATTCTCCATGGCAACTCTTTGAGTTGATGCAATTTCAGTATCCCACAGGGGTTGCTTTCTAAATGCACTGCCTGTGGGATGAGATGGCTACTTCATTTGTCTGACTTTGCAATGCTTCTTAAAGCAAGCCACCATCGAGAGGGTTAAGGGATGTTACTGCAGCAGTTATCAGCAGACCAGCCATCTACCTTTGGTACTTACAGGAATTTTATGACTCTTGATCATATTATCAAATTCTTCATTAATTTTTTTGTATTTTTCTTCAGTGCGTGGGGTGAGTGCATAAGAGGAGTCAGGATCGGGGCTTTCAGAGCCTTTGTTTTCTTTCTTGTTCAATGCCTGCCAGGTTCAGAGAGATATCAAGAGTAAAAAAAAAATGAAGGGTGTTTTGAGTACTTACACACAATCTTTGCCTGCTGATCATTAGATCAATATCTTCGTTAATTTTCCTGTACTTGTCCTCAGACTCAGGGCTGTGACCTACTGAATCGTCTGCATCTGGATCCGGGCTGTCACAGCCATTAAGACCCTTCTTTCTCAATGTCTGAAATACATAATGTGCAAAGTTCAAACCTAGACAAAGGCTGTAAGAGACATTCAGCGATGTTACAGAAATTCAAGCTGTCCAGCATTTCAGGCTACTATATGTGCTAGACTACATTTGAGGAAAGAAATCCCAAGGAGAGAACAAGCCATTTCAACGGAGTTCTCATCACTAGTTTAACAAAAGAAACAAGGAGCTCTTTCGTTTGCAGCCAATTTCAGTCAACGAACAAAGAAAGGTAAAATATCTTGATACAGAACTCAAATAGAAATATATAATGAAAATTAATTACAAGATGCAAAGTGTAATATGACACAGTACTCTTTTCCCACAGAAATGCAAGCAGTCAGGATGTTGCGAAATCATTTCAGAATCTATGACAAAAAAGCAGAAATATCCCAAATGTTATCTCTGGATTTAACATAGTGGTTGGAGTTACTATCCCGTCGCGCCCCTGGTCTTTGACTGCAAAAGGGCATTAAAAAGTCAGCTAATCACCAAGTACTTGTGAGGAAGAAGCTCATTTGGGAGAATTATCTTTGCTTGTTAGAGTTCTGGGGATCTGTAAGAGTCTGTGTTGAAATTTCCAATATTGAGAAAATATCTTCCTAAACAAGGGTGGGAAGCGGCTCTGGGATGGCTGAGCTTAGGGCTTCATTATCCTGAACTGGGTAAGGATGACAGCACTGTATATAGACAACCAAGTCAAGAGTTATCAAACAGCACAAACTCCTCCTGGTTTCAGGCAAGTACGAATCAGCCTGAGACTCTCCTGACACATGAAAGTGAAGTCAGTGGCTTTGCGCCAGCCTCCTGTCTCCTGATGGAGGTCTGCTCTAGTTTCAGCTGTCACTAAGGGACAAATACCAATAAAACAGTGTAACAGTTTGGAAAAGTATGAGTCAGGAGTCTCGAATTTTATTCTTTTTAAAAAACATGTTTTTCAACTAAACTATATACAGTCCAATTGACAGAAGTTATGTTGTAATGGAGAACAAAAAACCTCTGATTAATTATACAACTTGACATGCTAATAATTAAGAGACTCACACACTATTTCTCATTTTTCTTGGTACTACCAGGTTTGGTTAGAAAGAGATGTACATCTATCTGCCTCTTACTAATGGAAAGTCATCAGATCCATGTTGGATAGAGAACTCAGATACAAATAAAGCAAAAGCTGAGACACCCAGCCAAGGGTCCGAAAACTGAGATAACACGGCATCCTTGATTTTTGCATTTGGGGAAAATAAAATAATGTCATTTTCAAGGGAGTGTCCACCTTAAAAATTCAAATCAATTGATTTTTATCAGTGTGCAACAAATATAATGCTACTTAAAATTACTTTCTGAGGCGTTGAAGGCCAAACTGGGAACTATCATTTCTCAACATCTAGGATGCAGTGAAGCCTGTAAATATTTATTAATGTTATAGTGGTATAATATAACAAACATATGGTTACAGCTTATTATGTGGTAAGATGTTTGAATATTAAAATGAATATTTTGACATAAGATGATTAAATATACATTTATAATCTTGAGAATTTTTTAATTGGTGGAGCCACCTGTCCCCCTCTCATGAAATTACAACCATGTATTTTGGTCTAGAATAAGTACTCATTGAGATTTCCCACAATAACACAAGAATGGACATCACAAAACACTAGAATTCTAATTCTAGTTACTAACTTTTTACATTTTCAACTCTTTTGTTAGTATTATCTCAGCCACAAGAGAATTTTACTTGGAGTATAATGGTATGTTTTTGCTTTGGTCTCTATATATTCTTGACCTCTAAGGTAACTGAGTGTCTTGCATTACAATCAACATATCTATATCTAATCTATTAAATTAAGAATTCACTCACAGGGCTGGTGAAATGTCTCACTACCACACAAGCCTGAGGATTTAGTTCCTCTATTCCAGACTAATGTAAAAAGCTGGACTCAGTGTGTGTGCCTATAACTCCTAGCCTTAGGGCAGAGGGTGGTGGATCCCTGGAGTTAACTGGCTAGCTAGTCTATCTGAACAAATTAGCTTCAACTTCAGTGGTAGACACTACCTCAAAAATCAAAGGAAGAGGGTGAACTAGAAAGGATATCTGACATCAACCTGTGGCCTCTACATGCTCAAACACACACATGCACACACACACACACACACACACACACAAAACATATAGAACACATATAGTACCTCACACAATTTAAAAAAGAGTTCATATTCATAGAGAAAAGAAGGTAAGATCAAGAAAATATTTAGTGGTCTTCAAAAGTAACTTATTTATTTCTATAAGACACATTAAGATAATCTTATGAAAATTGTTAAAAACCTCATATGATGTTACATAGAGTCTTAATAGACAGCAGATTTTTTTCAATGTGTATTTTACCCAACAAATCTTATTGTAAAAAGTATCGTTGTTTTGCTATGCAGATTTCTGACAACAGAACGCAAGGGTTAGAAGAGGCCTATCAACTGTCATTACAATCCATCTGGCACATACATGTGTGCTAAATATTCTCACAAAGCTTTTGGGTGGGTAGATACTGTGGCTTATAAAAACTCAAACACTGTTTATATCACTGAAATACCTCTACAAATGTTAACTCATTCTCGCTCACAAGTGTTTCACTGCGAGTTTAGAAAACCTTACGACAGATCTCAAACCAGTACTGCCAAGCATTGTAGCTGAGTTTTGGTCACTGCTTGGGAACAAGCCGTGGCTATCGTTCATCTGTTGAAATCTTTTGATTTTAAGAAACAAGGAACACAAACTTCATCTCTTGCATTCATGCTCACTGGTAGCAGTCCATTCAATAATAGTATAAATTAAATTGAAATGTTAAGGAATTAAGTTTTGAGGAAAATTCTAAGGATATAAATATGAATAAGATATCTATACTTCCTAGAAATATTTTTTTTTGAGATAGGGTTTCATGTAGTCAAGGCTGACATTGAACTTGATCCATAGTAGTAATGATCTTGAATTTCTTATCCTTATGTCTCTACCTTCCAAATGCTAGGGTTTCGGGCATGCATGATTATTTTTGGTTGATACTATGTTATGGATCAAATCAGAACCTTGAGCTTGTGAGACAAGCCCTCTACCAACCAAGCTATGCTTGCATCCTTTGACATCAAATTTTAGTCAAGAGTGGAAAGGTCTGCTGATCAACAAATCACTTAGTTCATAGAGTAAGAAACCAAAAATATCACTAGTTACTTTGTACCTGAAGCAGGATGGGAATTATTGAATGCGACCAAAGCTGTGGCATGGAACTGTAACGAGCAGGGGGAAGCAGCAGCTGGTTCTTCCCAATACATTCTTCTTGTGTTGGGTGACATTATTGTAAGGAATATGACTGGTATGGAAGTAATGATTTAAGCTAAATTGTGTTATTTTTAAAAAAAAGAGCTTTTTTTTTGAGGCCCAGAAACACAAAATCTGAGAGTGAATTAATACCGAGTTCTAAATTCCCATAATCACATAACCAGAACACTGGAAAAATTGCTCAAAAATATTATCCTCAGCTGAGTGCTTGCAAAATATATTTCTGCCAAGAACAAATGATTATGGTGGAATTATAAAGCTCGGAAAATGGAAGTGGTGGCACTGACTTGAATGCCATAGTGTGAATGCAGAAGCAGAAGAACAGTTTTATCTTTATTATATTAAAATCTACAGCTGTTTAATGATGACAAAGGAACTACTGTTAGCTCCAGCCAAGTCTGTCTATTCACAGTAATGAATAGTCAATATGAACTAAATGGATTTGAAGCATATTCCTTTAGGACTTTTCTAGCAAAAATCATACTCTCTGCTGTTGGCCTTGAAAATGTCTCTGATAATTTTATCTCTGGTATATCTGTTTAGGCTATGTAGGTACCCAGACAGTCATTCTATAGATGGCTTATATGTATGGTGTCCCTCAGATGAGAATATTTTGAAGCAATCTTTTCCTGTGTGCGAAGAGAAGGCAAGGAAGGTATCTACTAAAACCACCAACTTCTCTCACAACATATCTAAAGAGACTTTACCCCCAGAGAACCCTGCAAATCTTCAGTAAGACTGTATTCTGAAGCCAGCTTGCCACAGAGGAGTGACACCTTTGGGCTAGATCAATTGACTGCACAGGCTTCTGAGGGCACATTCACATAGTAGCTATTGTCGCACTGTGAGCATAGTGCAGGCACTCTTAGAGAAGCAATTAGATTGACAGAAGGTGTTATACTCCACACAATAGATGTGAGAAGTCCAGGCAGGTAATCCAGGCATCATTTAGAATCTCTGCTCCCAGACATGTGGACATATGGACCTGCATTACTGCATTTGTTCACCAAGAAAGCCTGAAATATGTATAAACTGATGATGGTAGATGACAGGTGCTTCAAAAATTCTAACGAAATCGATGTAGGGTAACAGATTCTATTTCATTACTGAAAGGAATATAAATGAAAAAGAATGCCACATGGAGTCTTATGTCTTGCCTTGTGCATTATGTTATCAACTAGGTAATCTCTTTCCTATGTAATGATTTAAACAGACTTTACCTTTTTTGCTATGTAGTTTTTAAGTCTTAGTTTTCTTTAAAAAGAAATCTCTTCTCAGTACAAAAGAGGTTACTAAATTATTAGTCTTTTTCAATTCTATGAGACTATATAGCTCATTTTAAGGCTATTTAATTAAAATTCAACATTTCCCCCCAAAGAATTAGTATCTTATATTAAAAGCTTCAAACCAGCCAATTTCTCTCTGTGTATGTAGTTTCAGTCCTGAATAACGTATGTTTTCATTGTCTTCTTACTTTTCTCTGTGCCTAACTTCACAGCTGAAATTTAAAACCCTTTGTGAATCCCCCCAAATTACTCCCATTAACCTTTGTTAAAATCCAAATAACCATGCTTTCTTCCATAACAGGTACTCCTGGCTTTGGAGGGTTCATGTGTCAAGAACACATGCAGGAATTATTACTGTTATCTGCATGGATGTTGCATTCACACATAAAGCAAGAAAGAAAATTCATCCACTTAGGAAAGGCAGCTTTCTTTCTTCTGGTTTAAATCCTCTGGGCTTGACTTCAGCAGCTGAGGAGGACAAGCACTGGTGGGGCACACTCTATGGGCACTGGCATGGGAAGCCATGTCAGTAGGTGGAGAGGTGAGAATGTAATGACCACTGTGTGCAGGAATTCCTAACACTGGCTCAGGACATGTCATCTTCTGGGACTGACCACCCTAAGATGCTCCTTTAAATATTGAATTAGGAATATAAATTCTGAGCAGAAGTATAGTATTTATTTCATTTTATTATTTCTAACAGAGCTCTTGGACAGGGCAAAACTAAGTGCTGAGGAATTTCTCTACAGGTTTTAATAATCAAATCTGTAAGCAGTCTCTATACTGCATTTGTGTATACCACAATTCTCTTCCAGAAATGAAAAAGATACAATAATATACTGTGAGTTTAGTAAATCAACACTTCTGTCTTTATTAGGCAAGGGAATCATGTATAAGAAAAATTAACTCTTAAAGTTCCTATTTGTGTTAAAATCTAAAAAAGTTGAAAATATAAAACTATTTATGGTTTATGTCTAGATTAATATTCATTCTAAGCATATCTTTCCTTCTACTGATGAAACGTGTGTGTGTGTGTGTGTGTGTGTGTGTGTGTATGCACAAAGACATAAATACAGTGTATTTATTGTTGGGGTCTATATAGGTTTCTGGCCTGACCAGTTTGTATTGGATGACCGATAGGGGGCTCATCTCCAGGAGAGGCTAATGTTTCCACTTGCACTAAGTGACTAGCTGCCTACAGGTCTTTGTCTAGGGGTGGAGCCCATGTGATTTTCTCTCTTCCACATTAGCATGCTGTTATAGCTGTTATTCTCGATTCTTTATACTAGGAGAGACTGTTACAGTAAACTTCCTGGTACTCTCACATTTACAGTGTTTCAGCTCTCAATTCTATGATGTTCCCTGAGTCATAATAAATGCAGGAGCTGTGATGTAGACCTATTCACTGGGGCTGGGCTCTCTCCTAGCCATTGATCTCTGCATTGTTCTCAGTTATGGAGGAACACATAATGCTGAGATTATTTGATAATGTCTCAAAGAATCATGTTATTTTATATTTACCCAAATTATACACAAAACAAATGTATATGTGTGCTCACATATATACATATGATATATCATATACCATATATGGAATTTATGCCACTTGGTCTGACAATGTTCCTTATAAGAACCATAGACTAACAAAAAGCCCAGTACCATGTGTGAAATACGTCCTTTCATATTGCCATCATTTTGCTAGACCAATATAATTTCTTACTACATTCTAAATCTTATCTTTATGTCCACAGATACGTGTAACTACTATACCTCATCAAAGAATCCTCTCTTAATCAAACTGCTGAGTTGTGGTGCTCAGTCCCCGTAGATGATTTATTAAAGCATTTCTTCATATAAGCATCAGGGAGCATTTGAGAAGAGGGACAGACAGATTATAGAAGTCAGAAGATCAAGAAGTTTGCTGTGAAACTGTAACTCCTAGAGATTTCAGAAACTCCTCGTATAAAATATCACCATCATGGCTGCTTAAACATGAGCTGAAAAAGGACAACAGCGATAGACACATCCAAGTGGACAGGGACACAGCATAAGACTCAACCTACTACAAGCAACTCAAGAATTCTGAGAGTGGGAGAAATAGTCTTCACCAGAGAAAAGCATACCCATTGGTTATACAATACTAAATGGTCAGTCCTGAAAACATATATACAGGTAACATTATAGAGACTGAGCAGGTTATACTTGGAAAGGTGTATACATACATACACACACACATATATAAGGCAATGACATTTTTTATTAGATATATTCTTTATTTACATTTCAAATGATTTCCCCTTTTCTGGTTTCCCCCTCCCTGAAAGTCCCATAAGCCCTCTTCCCTCTCCCCATCCCCCAATCAATCCCCTCCCACTTCCCTGTCCTGCTACATCGAGGCACTTATGTTATTTTGCTATATCAGACTAAGATAGGCACTTACCAAGAATTTTTATGTCACTTCTCATAATTCATGTTATATATTTAAATTCTATTGTTAATATCATTATAGAGATTGCATACCCTAAACTCTTTGTGAAATTCTGACTTCCTCTGCTGTTTAGAGTGAGAATGACTAAAAAACTTTACCTTTGATTTCCTTTCAACAACTATATTACTGCTGCTGCACTAGTACACTGCTAGTGTACTACACTGCTGCATCAAAGCAATGACTTTAAAGAGAGCAAGAAAGGGTTTGGAGTAAGGAAACGAGAGGGAGACATGATGCATTATAAAGAGAAAAGCAGTTTCTCTTTAGAACAGATAGAGACTATTGATTTTATTTTTGGTTTATGAATATTTCTCTGTGTGGGTTTGAGATGTGAATCTAAGTGCCCATGGAGCAAGAAAAAGGTGTTGGCTCTCCTGGAGCTAAACTTAGAGCCATTCAAAAAGAAGAGGTTGCACCCAGTTTTGCAGTGACTTGATGTGCAGGGGTGGGGGATGATACCTAGGGGGGTGTTCTCCTTCTCAGAGGAGAAGAGGAGAGGAGAATTGGGGAAGAATCTAGGTGTGGGGTGACTGGGAGGAGAGGCTGATATTGGGATGAAAATTGAATAAATAAATAAATTAATGAAAAAATCCAAACATTTCTTAATAGATAGTATCAGAGAGAATAGACAGATGGGTCAGCAGGCTCTTCCAGAAGACCTGAATTTGGTTTTCAGTATCTGTGTTAGGCTCACAGCCACCTGTAACTTCAGGTCCATGGGATCTGATACCACTGGCCACTGCTAGACCCCACACTCAAATACACTTATCTCCTAGCTCCAAGTGCATATAACTAATAAATAAATAAATAAATAAATAAATAAATAAAGCCTAGAAAAAGATATTGACATTGAAGGTTTTTTTTCCAGTAAGTTATTTTTCAGTAACGCAGAAAACATCAATTAAAGATTTGAATGGCTCCAATGTATCAAAATATCAGCACTCGTTTTCTATTGATCACAGATTATTTTACATAAGCTTTCAAATATGACAGCTCATAGAATTATTAGGACTGCAGTGTGGGTGAGCCCAGGAGTCATCTGAGTCTGCTCCTGCTCCCAGAAGGTGGGAAATCATGTTGCAGAAGCAGTAGCAGATCCATCCTTCTAGTGGGGCTCAAGGAATAAATGCAGTCTGTCCCTCTGCCAAAGCATAGCTGGCATGTCCTCATGCCTGTACTTTGAACTCCTCCCATCACACGGCCAAGCATTTTTCTTTTACCACCCATGCGCAGACTTTATTATGCACATTTACTGCTGTGTCCTTAATCACTCGTTATCCATCATTTATGAATTTGTCTCCTTGGGTGTATTAAGGGACTTAAGAGGCCCTTAACAAAAGCTTTTCTCGGTTTTGTTTTGTTTTGTTTTTTGTTTCTACATTCAGCATACAACAGTTTGACATATTTTAGTTCTCAACAAGTGCTACAGAACTGAAAGAAAGACACCTTTCTTCTATCATGTAAGTGTCTCCTGGGGTCTCCCAATTGAATTGAAGTTGTCTGAATGCAAGGCAGAGACAGCAGTGGGACCCAGACCATTTAATGCCTGCTTGCTAACTGCTACTCTGTCTTGGGCGTTGTCTCTAGTCCTCCAGATATAAAATGGCTTTCTGATTATAGTGTTCAAATTATTGCATGCTTTTTTGCTATTCCTGGGAGCTTCTTATAGCACAGGCCTGTTAACTTGTTATCTTGTATTGCCAGGATGTAGCATGGGACCTGGGACATGGCAAGAACCATAAGTAGTCAAGAGACTGAAGTGGATACACAGAACAGGAAAGAACACGCAAGTGTTTGTTAGGAAGAGGCGGCTCAGGCTCAGTGCAGTGCTTTCGTTATGGGATTTTTTTTCTTCTTACTATTTTGTTTACTACTTTATGTAATTTTTAAAACTTGCCATCTTAGTACTTTTTAAGTAACTGTTACAAATTTGTTATTTTTGTAATGTACAGTTTTAAAGTCAGAAAACAACATGAGACTGGTCATAATTCAGAATTTGAAGTTTCTTATAATTCAGGAGTTTAATCTCATAGCTTAAAAATGAGTGGGTTGATATAAATTTAAACCTCAGGACAGGTGATCATGGTACAATGATGAGTGAAAAATGTTGTGAGTATATAATTTCTATAAGGCAAAAGGACAGTGAGAAGGAATTCATCATAGCAAAGGGAGAAAGGGAGAGGCATTTCAAACAGAACGTAAATTTTAGAAAAAGCACAAGGAATATCGAAGGGAAGAGCAAAGGGAAAGGTTTGTGAATATGTAGTGTACACAAGGTCAATGAGCATGTTTCCATACTCCTGAGCACAGCTTATCTCTATCCAGATGGGACAAAATCTGCTCTGTAGTCCCCCATTCTTCTAGGCTCTGGAATTAGCCTTATTTTGAAAACACCTTAACCTGTGGGAGAATTTGCAAATATGAATGATTCTAGAGTGAATCAGACAGTGCAGACTTCCTCAGGACTGACTGGGCAGTGGCTTAGAGCCCTCTATGGTCTTTCCACCACAATTGTTCTGGAACCCAGGCATCATGTGGCTGGGATAGAACAGTGCTGAGCTTGGAAGTCTGGCACACTTCAGCCATGAAACTCCCTGACATCCTGAATCTAGCATCAATTTGAAGCTAAATACAGGAAACATGCTATGTGTCTAATAATGTTCATAAAGTACGTAGAATCAAGAAGGATCTGAAGAACAGCTGATGTTGATGATTTCCCAAAAAAGGAAGAAGAAAGGGGAAGAGAGGGAAGAGGGGGAGGAGGAGGAAGAAGAGGAGGAGGACTAGGAGGGAGAGGACTAAGAGGAGAGGGAAGAGGAGGAGGAGGAAAGGGGGAGGAAGAGAAGGAGGAGGAAGAGGAGGAGGAGGGAAGGGAGAGGAAGAGGAGGAAGAGGAAGAGGAGAGGGGAGGCATAGAAGAAGAAGAAGAAGAAGAAGAAGAAGAAGAAGAAGAAGAAGAAGAAGAAGAAGAAGGAGGAGGAGGAGGAGGAGGAGGAGGAGGAGGAGGAGGAGGAGGAGGAGGAGGAGAAGAAGAAGAAGAAGAAGAAGAAGAAGAAGAAGAAGAAGAAGAAGAAGAAGAAGAAGAAGAAGAAGAAGAAGAAGAAAGCAAGTCAGAATGAATTCAACAATTGAGAAAGAGAGGAAAGGAATAAATTAACAAAGATCAGGAAGCAGGTTTTGTGAGAGTGTGAAACGTGATTGTAGGTTTACGTATGAATCTTTTTAGACTGTGGCAATTCCGCTGCAAATCTGTTACAGGGGAAAAGGCTGAATCCAAAGTCACTGGAGCTTTAAAAATAATTCTTCAGAGCATCTTCTCTTATAAACTATTCATATTTCATACTAACAAAAGTAGATGCATATGCTATCTTCAGTAACTGCACTAATTTCCAACATTTACTTTTGTTTCCTCGTAGTTTCTTGTCTATTGTGATTTTTCCATTCATATGTAGGGTCATTGCATATGACATCATTGGAGATAACAGTGGCCTACATCTTACTCTCTCTTACAATGCTGTTGTCAGTCACTATTGTCCCCACTTTCTCCTGGACTTAGGAGATCTCTGTTTATTTCTTTTCCCATTTTATTCCTTGATTCCAGCTCCTTTCTTATTCCAGTCCCCTCTCAGAAAATGTTACAATTTATTTCTCTGAGTCAGAAGTCCAGAAATCATCCTCCACTTATCATTTCTTCTCATCTGTTGTTCATTTTGCTTTTCTGTCTCCTGTCCTCAGTCTGTTTGGTTTTTGACCCCACTTTCCACACAAGCCTCCTTTATATATTAGGCAGGGTCTAATTAAAATATCCTTTATACATCAGGCAGGGTCTAATTAAAATGAAAACCTAATTACATCATAGCTGTTTTTATAAACCATGGCGGGCACCAACAGCCGCATCACACGCAAACTTGTACAGCACCCTCTCCTGCTACATCTTCCTGTAGTTCTTTCCTCATTTTCCAGGACACTGTGTTCTCACCAAAGGAGAATTGTCCTATCATTTCCTACGTCTGTAGGAAGTTTCCAAGCACTCTTGATTTATGCCATTCCTTCCTGTCTGTGATTTCTTTGCTTGCTTTTCCTCTCTGCTTTGCAGACCTTAGTCAACTTACAAGAGCTAATCTCTAGAGTTTGGATATTGTTTTCCTCCTGAGATGTATTTTTTGTGGCTGTGTCTACTAGAAGTTACCACAAGCAGAATAAAAACCAAAGTATTGCAACAGGTACTTTTGTACCTTTACTTCAGGTTTCCCTGGAAACAAAGCATTTCCCTTGATATACACTGAAAACTTTGTTGGTTGAATTTCTGGTCTACTTCTAGCTTGTCAGAAAGGCAGAGGATACATAGATTTTTCTATGAAGCAACAAAAATAAAGATGTGAGACTAGCTGTGGATTCACTGGTATCTTAGAACATTTGTTAATACCTCAGAAGGAGAATAAACCCTTATTTCTAAGGCATTGAGCGACTCCTGAGATGTAGAGGTTATAGCGTTTCCTTGCCAAAAATGCTTCTACTGCCAGTCTCTCTGAAGGCTGAAGAGAATTACAAACTCTAATGGGCTTGACTCTGGCCCATTTTCCCTTGCCCAATGGGAAATCCCTCTCTGCTCTTCATCTATAACACAGTTTTCAGGTCTCCAGTTACAGGCTCAACATGCGCTGCTAATAGACCTCAATCTGGGACAGAAATGAATTATTCCCCAATTTCTTTTCCATTCCTTGAGTTCTTCACTGGTGGGCATGGAAAAGTCAAGGCCAGTTCCATAGTCTGAAGACAGGTAGGCTTCACTTCCGGCATCCTCACTATCCTCCTCCTACCACTGACATCCTCACTCTCTTCCTCCTACCACTTGAACATTTATCACTTCAGAAAGTAGCCTATTTTCATCAAGTAGGCACATTCTATTGTGGAGGGCCCTGGTGCTGTTTATATTTTGATGTTAATTCCGCTCTCCCAGGAGGGGTTATCTGGAATGAGAAATGAGTCAGGAGTCACTTGCTCAGGTGACTTCTTGTGAACCTTCCCCTAATGAATAAAGAAACCAATTACTGGATGAATAGGCAGGACTTCCAGGTTGGAGAGAGGAAGAGAGGAGGCAGGAGAGAGATAGGAGTTTTTGGGTGGGAATAACCAGAGACAAGATGTAGCTACTAGTGTTTCCTAGTTTAGATGGTGAATCCGCCAGTATTCACCATCGGAGGATTTAGATTTAATATGGCTTACAAGATTAGGATTCTAGTTGTTGCGCCCAGTGATTGAGTTACCACTGTTTCTGAACTAAATTTGTGTGGTGTTTTCCTTCACGCGGCTGCCCGACTGGGTTCCAGAGAGAAAGGTATGGCGGCAAAGTGTGGGTTTCCCAGATGTGCACCACAAGAGGACGTGGGAGTTTTGAAGCATGGGACTGGTGTGGTAATGACATGCTAGTAGGAGCTTAGAGAGCTGAGTGGAGAGATTTCGGAGCTCTGAGTCAGAGAGTATCCACAAGATGAGAACAGGCCAGCCATTGCGTGCCAGAGCCTGGCGGGCCAGTTTGTTGGTGACTTGCTGGTAATAGCGTGGATTCATTTTTATTATTTCCCGCAACAACAATCCATTCCCTATATAATTTTTTTTTGGTTATTCTACAGTAATTTGATAGCAAAAAATAGGAAAGGGCCTTTTATGTAACATTGTCCATAATTATGCAACATCGTCAGGTCCTAATTCTGAGTCTGAAATGTAACATTCCAGAGACTTGCATTAACCATGGCAAGCACAAAGGAGCAATGGCACCCCCCTTTCCTGGCATGTTAGAAAGTAACAAAGGTCTGAGGAATAGGTAGTGTCACTGGGGTACTTTAAGGACATTCTGTCAGTCATCCATTGTGGATATCCAAGGAAGGAAATCTTCATGTGTGAGTGAGAACAAGCTTTCATGACAGAGAAAACCCTTTACCGCTGTGACCTAGTTTGTCCTGCATGTGGATGCCATTCAACAAACACTGTGTTTTTAATAAATGAATAATGGGATCTAAAGCTTCAGTAACAGTGGCTCTTTTTGAAAGTGGAATTACAACAAGATCTGAAAACCCATAAAGAACAGCTATTAGATGTGAATCTACTGTTTTTACCTCTAGCAATGGCCACTGTAGGACTCTAGAGTCCCCATTCTCATATAAAAGTTAAAATAGAAAAAGGATGAACAGAGTATGGTGGACTTAGTGGAGGGCTTGGAATGTAGGTCAGTGGTGGAGTAGTTGCCCAGCTTTCCAGGGCCCAGGGAAAAACAGTTACTATATCTCTTTTATGTTTTTCTAGAATTGTATACTTTTATTTCATATCTGTATGCTATATATATATTATTGATTGTATCTCAGTTTTTATTTTTTAGATTGTAAGATTAATGTAGACAGGACGTCTCTTGAGGGCTTTCTGGTCCTGGTAATTAGCAGTGTATCTGACAGTAGGATATTACTACAAATCAGTTAACTCTACTCGACAGGAATTGTATAGAAGAAAAGTGCTAATGACAGCCTGGTGACATACAGCAAGTAGACTCAGACAGGCTAAGAAGCTGCTAGTGGCTAGAAGCCCCACTTCCTTCCAGAAGTAATGTTACATGTCAAAGGTCAGAAGCCTTGGTCTCTGGCTGCATCATCACCACAACCACCACCACCATTCTCAATATAAAAATTTCTCCTAGGACTTTGTTAATATAATATTAGTTTTCTCATCTTATTGCCTGATACACTGTTTTTTTCATTTAACAGTGTTCAACTTGTAATGAGTTGCTAGTGGTTGGTAAGTCAGGCCAGTTAGCTAGGTAGGCTGAATACACTGAACCTCAGCAGACCTGTCTATGAGCAGAAAACCAGAGAGGCAGTTAGAAGTCAGATGTGAGGAAAAGATTATGCCCAAGTTCAGGTTCAGAGGGTAGGCTTGGAATTGGAGATTTAGGTTTACAGGGTGTTGCCAATGGTGAATGAATAGAACTCCATTCCATTTATCCACACTGATATCAGGCAGCAAGGAATTCCTAAGGACAGTTCCTTTGAAAAGCAAAGGCCCCCTTTTCTTTCTTGTAGTAGTTTATACTGGCGTCTATATCTTATTTTCCCAATCAAAATGTAAAACACAGTTTCTGGACTCACAAGAACATCAGAGTCTTTACCATACAGCTTAATCTCATCAACACATGTGGATCAAGAATAGGTGCTACATTTTCTTCAATGGTCTTGAGTAGGTATCTAGTAGAAAGAAGTGCTACATGCTTCTTCTATTTAATGGTCAAGAAGCATTGAGTAAAAAAAAAAAAAGGTGTTTTAAAATAAATACACTGCAAACCTTTCCGAGACATGCTTAGTCTTAGCCTTCCTTTTGAAGCTCAGGCTGCACTTGCCAAGAACATCAGTACTGTCCCAATCTCTTTCTGCATGCTCTCCATGCAATCCTATTATGACTCTTCCCACTGTACTGCCACCAACTTCCCACCCAGGCTTCATTCCAAACCCAGCTTCCAGAGAGCACAGCTGTGCCTTTTGAAATGAGTTTCCTCATACCTGGGAAAGAACAGATTCCCTAGAATTTCATGAACTAATGTAGATTTTGAATCCATTAATCAAAGGGTCACTATTTGCTTTCTTAACAATATAATTATTTCCATCTGGCACTAGCTAAATAACTGAACGGTGCTTCTAGAACTAACATCAAAAGTGCCAGTAGCATTTCTGAATTAGGACTCTCAACTCAGCTTTCCACTGGGACATGCCCTGAGGTTGGCTGGATCATTTGTTATTTGGAGGCTTCTGTCTCTTAGATTCATACTCCAGTTCCTGTTATTTTTACAGTATTAATGTGAGAGTCAGTTTTTATCAGCATAGGCAATTACAAATTGAGATTAGAATAAATAGGATGCAGTAATAGAACAATACAGTCTGAAAACATCTAATGCATTCATTGTAGAAACTTGGAGCTTTTCTTTTAGATAAAATACTTATAAATGGAACACATTTCATAGAAAAGTCATTTGGAAAGCTGGTAGTATCACTAATATATTCTGAGCAAGACCTATACAGTCTAAATCACTGTTATTAATTTATGAACAAGTTTAAAAATTTCTAACTTGATACTTTTAAGAATCAAGATAGATATATAGCTATATCTGCAAAGGTTCCAAAACTTTTGATAAGTCACAGTTGATAAAATTACATTTCCATGATTTCTTATTTTATACAAACAGTAAGGTTTCATTCAGTTACTTTCATCTTGAATAGATGCTACAAAAGTCAGAAAGATCACTGAAGACTTCATAGGAGAAAGGTATGGAGAGAGAATGTCAAAGAAAAGGAGTAAGGACAGTACAGATTACACAGAACATGACTATAGACACAGTGGTAGACAGACTTGGGGTGGGAGAAAAGGAAAGAATGAATGGCAGTGTTGGAGTGTTGTCAGAGATAGGCAAGGACAAGATAGTAAGCTGAGGCACAAAGCACTGGTCAGTGTGTCAGTCGGCTTTTTGTTCTGTTAGCTTTATCAACAAGCCAGCCACCATGACCTTCCCTATGGGAATCTGTTCTCAAACTCACAGCAACCAAGTGGAGGCTGTCATTCACAGCCTACTCTGTCTTCTCTGAGGAGTTTCCAGGAATTAGGTTTCTCGTCCTTATCGGCTTCAGTTGCTTGTTTTCCTCACAAGAGCTTCAGTTGTCCATGGAAATGTTCTACAACCTGATTTTTAAGCTTGACATTTCAATTTTTATAGCTTATGAAATTTTAGTGATTTTTTTATTAGACTATTGGTGAGTCTAGAAATGTTCATTTGCACAATCACTTCTTCCTCACACTTTGCCAGGTAATCATGAAAATATTTTTCCTTCTATGCACAAAGAGGAAACTAAGCCAGTCTTTCTTCACTATCAAAAAGTTAATCTTCTTAATATTTTAATTAAATGTATTTCTCAGCAATAAAAACTACCATTTGTGGAGTTGTGGAGTACTTATCTTTGTCAAGAGTTGAGCCTGCATCCCTGCATGGATATATATATCCATCCATATATCTACTATGGTTGCCATGCCATGAGTTTCAATGAGTAGCGACAATGTTTAGGAAAAAAAAATCCAAGATAGTTACTACAGAAGCAAGCTTATGTATTATGTGTGAACTGCACTGCTTACTTCCAAGGATTTAGTAAGTTAATTGTTTTAGAACTGTGCTGTTTCTACCAGCTTGTCTCGTAATAAAGATTTCCTAGAGGCAGAGTGGTAGAGTGTATTCCTAATACATGCAAGGACCTACCTGGGTTGAATCTTTCAACCAAGTACACAAAAATACGAATCACATCTATATAATTTTTGAGCAGCTTGCCTGATAATTTTTTTCACCAAGGGGAATATCTATAATAAAATGTATTTTCTGACATGTAATCTTATCTGTAGTATTTCCCCATTGATACTCCAATGACCACTGGATATAGAGGACAGCCTCTTCTATGACTTCTGGGTTGTATCTATCTGGTTAAAAGGAAGGGAAAGAAAGATTGTATTTCTTTCCGCTCCTAAGGCTGAGAGGGAGTCTGGTCTAAAACAAGTAGGCTGACCTTCTCGGGGCATCTAAGTACAGAGCTACTGTGATTATAAGATGCTCCTCATAAGAATCCCTATTCTCGGTTGCTGAGAAAAACACATTTCAATTATTTATCTTGGGAGAATCTACACTTTTGATATTAAGTCAACTGCTCAGTTCTGTTTCTGGACAGGTGAAGGGTGGGAAAGCATGGGTGCAGAAGAGAAAAGTATGTACTTTTATGAACAAATGATTGATGGTCTCTGTGCAGTGCTGTGGGTCTTGTGGAAATCTTGCATGCATCTTAATGGTTCCTTTCCTAACCACAGCTACATAAGCTGTTTCTTTCCTCCATTTTAACACAGACAGATAATACTGTTTTAATTTATAGGCCGAATGATCGGAAATGTAAAGGAATCCAGTGCAAAACTTCTCAATTTTCTTTAGCAGCTATGAGGAAGATGGGAAAAAATACAATCTTAACTGAAAATTTCCCAAAGTTGCAAGGAAAAGGGGAAAATTACAGAAATGCTTCAAGAACCACAGACTTGGGGTTTCACATCTTGTCAGAAAATCTGCAGTGTTGGTAAAGCCTGGGGACCTGACTCAGCAGAGAAATGCCACCCACAGTCACCAACTGTCTTTGCAGTTGTGAACTCCCTGTTTTCTCTGGAGGCTTCCCACAGTACACTCAATGCCCATGTCTCTCAGATAGAAGACCGGAGTTTGTAAAAACGGAAATAAAATCATGTTGTATAATATTTATAGGCATTTCTGGTAGCCATGCTTGGAGTTCTGCATGGACTTTAACATCAGTTTTCTGTTGGACAAATAATACAAACTAACCACTTAACAGTTTCAAAATGCTCAAACTTGCTGTCACCATTGCTTTGAATAACATCTTACTTCTTTTTAAAGATCACAGTTGAAAGATGAGAGGAAACAGCACCATTAAAAGAGGAAGTAAAAATGCAGTTCAAAGCCTGTTTCCATGAGGTAATGTGCATTATTGACCAATCATCAAAGAAGCCCTGTCTATACTGAAATGAAGCATGAGGCGAAAAGCAGGGGCGAGGGGCAGTCAGGAAACTCTTCCCGCCCTCTTGTATTACTTATTGCTGAAGCTGAAGGATTAGATAAAGATCAATGAAGGTCTGTTGATCTGACACAGGAACTTGCATCTGAGTTCATCTGCTGGGACTGCAGGTTTCATCCCTTTATGAAAGCGACAGCAGTGAGCAGCATCTCTCTCTCTCTCTCTCTCTCTCTCTCTCTCTCTCTCTCTCTCTCTCTCTCTCCTCATCCCCCTTTCCTGCCTCTCTCCTTCTGTCTCTGTCTCTATGTGCATGTGTGGATCTAGCAGGAAGTTAAACTTTTTAAAATAATTTTCTGAATTATTTCTGTGTAGATGTATTTCCATACAGCTATTATTGTCTTTTTTCCCTGTAAAAGGAAATAGTTCAATTTAGTAATTAGAACCCCAGGAAAGTCAGTTTTTTTTTCCACATTAGTTTGCTTGCAAACTGAATGGTGGATTCTAATGACACACAGATTTCTTCCTAATCAGAACTTACCAATTTATTATCATACAATTCACTACTATTTTCTCTAATATAAGTAGAATTTCTCCTATTCGCAGGAACTCGTTTATGAAAAGTGTTGAATTGTTTCCCTGGATTTTGATTACTTGTTTTCTGGTTACTAACAACCAGTGCCTTGGTCTGGGAGCCAGTGGTCAAGTGTAGACTTCAGAACGACTTGTTTACTGCACCTCCAATCAGAGAAAATTTCCTTCCCCATCACAGTTCATCCACACTGTCCTTACAGAGCAAAATAGGTGTGGTTCAGAGCAAGCATCAGTGGTTTAGAAATGCTATTTTTCCCCAGTGGCAATATACATTGTGGGTGTGTGACTGGAATATTTAAAACACCTGCTGTCCTGGAACCGAGCCAAATGTATAATACATTAGCAAATGCTTGGCTCCCTTCCAGCAGCATGTATCATACTGCCATCAAAATACTGAGGGAGCTGGCACAGAGACACTTAAAAGTTTCACTAGAAGCAATTTGGGACATGCATGTATTTTTATCATCAACAGGATCACCACACTAAACACCTCTGACTGGCTCGTATTATAATGAAATTAATTATTTTTGAGTCAGAAAGCAATCAGCAGCATAGGAGAGGCACTCTTTGTTTTAGTTTTGCCAGTTACCTTCACAGTCTTTTAAAGCTTAGTGTCTTCACACTCCACCCCTCTCACACACAACGCCCCAGTCTGACCATGCTCTTTCTCGGAGGCACACAGTTAAGAAGGCAAACCACACATTGAATTATAACCCTAATAAAGTTTGCTAACAGAAATTGGGATAGGTATCCTGTTTGATGGAGTCCTTCTTATTTATTTTTCAACATTGTTTTGATGTTTCTTAACAGAATTAGTTTTTCTTTTGTGCAATATTTTCTCAGTTTAAAAATCAGTAGACTGTCTGAAGAACTTCATTAAATATCATTTATTCCTCTATTATGTAAAGTACTTCACAAAATGACTTCACTCCCTATGCTGAGAATTCATTCTGCTCAGGTCCTTGAACACAGTAGGGCAGGCACACTATGACCCTAAGCTTATAAAATTATTTTAAAGATATAAAAACAAAATATACTGCAGATTTTAGTACTTAGAAGGGGTGTGTGTGTGGGGGGCATGTGTGAGTGTGTGTGTGTGTGTGTGTGTGTGTGTGTGTGTGAAGTGTCTGTGTGTGTGTTGAATGTTTTAAAACTTGCCTAAGGAAGAGCAGCAAGAAAAGAAATGGTGTGGCATGCCTGAAGATCACACACCCTACTTGTGCTAATGGCCATGTGCATTACTTGTTAATGTTCACAGTAAGACCAAACATGAGGTTACAATTTAAAAAGCTGAATTTCAGTGGAGGTTTCAAGCATGCCCAAGGTCACAGTTTATGCAAGGATAGAAACATGGTTTGTGTGACTCTCCAGTTTGTATCTGCCTCTTGTACCACACTAGCCAGTGTAGTTGTGAGAAAGCTGGATTTTCAGGCTTCCAACTTTCTGTAGCACATAGAAAACTTAAGGGTCTTTATTTTTTGATACTTTATGTGTACAGAATTCTAATCTGTTTTTTCTAATCTGCACGTTCTTAGGAAACTCCAAGTTCTTCAATTTTATGTACAGATTCTTACATTGCTTTAAATATGTGACCTGCAGTTTCTATAACTTTTTAAGAATACTGTATATAATAAATATTCCTCAGAGAAATGCATGTGTGCATTATCAGTATAAACTGAAATTATATGCATTTAAAAATGTCCTATGTACAATCATAGATATTTACAGGGTCACTGAAACAGCTTGCAATGCACACACATGCATTCACACACACACACACACACACACACACACACACACAAGAAAAGCCTTTGGGGTTTCTACATGCATGCACATACACTATTTATACAAATTAAAATAATTTAGCACTTTTTAAAAAATTCTGTTTTTATTTTGAGATAGCTAATTTTACTCAAAAATTTCTCAAGTTTTCTTTCCTGCTATTTTCCTGCTTGAGTTCATTGTGTCTTTTTTCAGACATTTTTTGTTTTGTTTTTTATCATGATTAAGTCTACATTAAGCAGTTAGTGTTTCTTGGGTCTGGATCTTCTCTCTTAACTACTTCACGACCGTTTTCCTACTTCTGCCTGTATGTGCACACTGTATCATTATTGACACACTAATATCCTTCAGCCTTCTCCCTTCTCAAGATGCTCTGAATCACTCATCTTTTGAAAGATCTCCCTTACAGCCTTTATAGCTCATTTCTAAATTTTGCTTTTTAAAACCTACAATGATAATACATGATATTTTTAGGTTTGATTATTCTGCTTTCTACTAGGTATTAGTCTGTCCCATATATCACAATCATTATCATTATCTTCATTATAAATCTTACTATGGGCCAGACACTTGTTCCAAGTATTCAAAATGTTCTTACTTGTCACAGCAGTTATGCACTAGTTATTATTCCTAATCTCATTTGCAAACAATGACCTTGAGATACAGAACATAAATAATCTTAGGGACAAAATGTTAGTCATACAGCAAGAGAGAAGCACACATCTCAGGTAGCTTCAGAGCTGCTGCCCTTTGACATACATTATGCTGCCCTCGTAAGATATCCCACACACTTCTTCTCAAGATTGTCTTGTCCAGTTGTGTATTTTCCCACATGTATTTTCTATATTAGCCAGATGGTGGGAGAGTTACAGATCATGTTGAACAAACTTTTCTATCTCTCCTAGTATTGCTGATTTCTGTACATAGTTGGAATTTAACAATTATTGCTTGAATAAAAAAGTCAACAGTCAAAAATAAAAACTAAAACATAAAGACCAAAAGGTCATTTTTAGATTTTATAGTAAAATGTAATTAACATCTTGATTGTATTAGTAATCCACAAAATATATCCAATTTAATCTATTATCCTCAATCAAAAAGTCATATTGCTTTCTTTACTACTGTAGTTAACAGTACTTTATTGTCATTATAAGCATGTGATACACACAAAAGTGAAATTTATCTTGTTTAGACCAACCTGCTTGTTTTATTTTGACTTTTATTATAGATAAATAGTCCTGAAGTTGTTTCAAGTCCCTACAGATTAGGAGGTAGTTAAATCGATAACAACTACATAATACATAAAGGATGGATGCAAATTTTATAGCAAACAAATTAATAATTAATTTGTATCTGTTTACTCTAACAAAAATTTGTTGTCAGCTCTTTCTGGTTTAACAATGCTTGAGTCAAGTTTGATAAATTATGTATGAAAATATGACTGTTTAAGGGCAAAATGACTCTAACATAATTATACTTTGAGATATTTATGAATATCATATAACCTATTGTATGTAGAAACTTGGGCACGGTTCTTACTGTACGCTAGCATAGTGAATATAGTTAATATCACTAT